>CM038673.1:774524250-775768085 GCA_021605145.1 Aegilops bicornis | reverse complement strand
TTATCTTTTGGTTTGGCCAACTAGATTGGTAGTTCTTGCAATGGGAGAAGTGCTCAGCTTTGGGTTCAATCTGGCGTGTCCTTACTCTCGCGACGTAAAGAGTTGCAAGGCACGATTGTATTGTTGCCATCGAGGATAACAAGACGGGGTTTTATCATATCAAGCATGAATTTATCCTCTCACATCATGTCATCTTGCTTAGGCTGCTATCTGCTTTTTACTTACACTCTAGATGCATCGATAGCGATCGATGAGTGGGAGTAATAGTAGTAGATATATAATCGCTTCGATCTACTTGTTTTGGACGCGATGCCTATATACATGATCAATAAGCCTAGATATACTCATAACTATGCTCACCCCGCACAATTGCTCAACAGTAATTTGATTCACCCACCGAGAATATTTATGCTCTTGAGAGAAGCCACTAGTGAAAACCTCTATGGCCCCGGGTCTATTCTCATCATATCAATCTATATCACTTTTATTTACTTGTTTTGTTTTACTTTTGCCTTTTACTTTTTACTTTGCATCTATCTATCGTAACAATTTTCAAAATATTATCTCTATCAGATCTCACTCGTATGGTTCCGTGATACTGACAACCCCTAAGCGTTGCTATTATGAAGTTGCTATCGCTTTGTGTAGGTAACGAGACTTGTGTGTGGTCTCCCATCGGATTGATAATTTTGGTTCTCAAAAACTGAGGGAAATACTTTACGCTTACTTCATCGTGCATCATCCTCTCCTCTTCGGGAAATCCAACGCACGCTCAAGAGGTAGCAAGAAAAAATTCTCTCGGGCGTTAGCTTTCCGGGAGGCTCACGCAAGCAAGTCAACCATAACAAGTACCCATCGCAATCCCTATCTCTCGTGACACATTATTTCGCCATTTGCCTCTCGCTTTTCCTCTCCCCTTAATTTCACCCTTGCTGCTTTTCTTTATTTCATTTCTCTTTCCCAATCTCCTCTTCTCTTCAGCTTATTTTTCCTTCAGCTTTTGTTTGCTCGCAGTTAGTTTGTTTGTTTGTCACTATGTCTCAAATTGGGGAAAATTATTGGCTTATTATGGGCGATAATAACATCATGGAAAATTCTGAAGCTCCTGCTGAAGAATCCCCCACCTATCATACAAAAACACCTCGAATCGGTAGTGGTAATATTATTGGAAAAGGGGTTATTCAAGATTTCTTTACTTGTGCTGCGGTTGCCCTCTATGGGCAGTCCTATTCTTCAGGTAGAACCAAAGTAGTCTTGCTGATGCTATTGCTATGCTTATCGTTGAACTTGAAAGGCAATTTATGGCTATGCAATCTTCTTTATGCCAAAGGATTTTCCTAGAGTTTTCTAACATCTAACACTCCTCCTATAAACGTGTCATACTATCTTTTGGCTCATGAATTCAGATTTATAATAAAAAGAGGCCAAAGAAATCTTTACAAGATTATAGGGTGTGGACGCTGGTCATTCCCATAGAATCTATCCTCTTTGATCAAGAAGAGTTATGCTTTCAATCTTCGACTATGTTGTTTTCAATGAAAACCTTAGAAAAAAGGTACCAACCAATATTTTGAATTGATAGAAACTCTCAACTTAATGATGATTTGGCTATTTGAAATAATGAGTTAGGATACTCTCTTGAGTGTAGACTCACGAGGTTCTCGGCTAAAAGAACGCTTATACGATGAGTTGGTTGTTCATTATGAAGGGCCGAAGAGGAACCTATACCTCCTAAAATTGATTCTTGGGGATTTTTGACCTATTAAATTTAGCCCTTTTGATTACTTTTGCTTACCTCAAAGAAACTTTGCTGCTTCTAACGATAGAATATGAAATGAGTTTCACCGATCTAATTATTACTATGGCAATACTTAGATCTATCTTCGCTTTTATGCCTAGCTAGGGCGTTAAACTGCTAGCGCTTTGTTGGGAGGCAACCCACCTTTATTTTGTGTTTTTGTTTTTGCTTCTGCTTAGGGAATAAATAATCCGCCTAGCCTCTGTTTAGGCTGTGGTTTTATCTTTTAATTAGTGTTTGTGCCAAGCTAGACCTATTGGATCTTCTTGGATGATAGTTATTTGATCTCTGCTGTAATTTCCAGAATCTTTGTGCTCAATGCCCGAATTGTTGAAAAATCACCAGAACGTGATAAAATACTGGATTCCAATTGCTTGCTGATCAATAAATAAATTGTCCAGGTCGTCTAATTTTGGTAAAAAAATTGGGTTCCATAAGTTTGCGTTAGTAACAGATTGCTACAGACTGTTCTGTTTTTGATAGATTCTGTTTTTGTGTGTTGTTTGCTTGAGCTTGATGAATCTATATTAGTAAAATTAATTCTATAAACCATACAGAAGTTGGAATACATTAGGTTTAATACCAATATAAATAAAGAATGAGTTCATTACAGTACCTAGAAGTAGTCTTTTGTTTTCTTCTTCTAACGGAGCTCACTTTAGATTTCGCTGTGTTTTGTGTTGTGAAGTTTTCAAGTTTAGGGTAAATTCTTTTTGATGGATTATGGAACAAGGAGTGGTAAGAGCCTAAGCTTGGGGATTACCATGGCACCCCCAAGATAATCCAAGGACACCAAAATTAAAGCTTGGGGATGCCCTGGAAGGCATCCCCTTTCTCGTCCACTTCCATCGGTAATTCTATTTGGAGCTATATTTTTATTCACCAACACAGATATGTGTTTTGCTTGGAGTGTCTTGTATTATTTGTGTCTTTGCTTGTTAGCTTACCACACTTATCCTTGCTGTAAATACCTTTTGAGAGAGCCATACTTGAATTGGAATTTGTTAGAATACTCTTTGTGCTTCACTCTATATCTTTTGAGCTTGATAGTTTTGCTCATAGTGCTTCAATTTATATCTTTTGAGCGTGATAATTTTTGCTCTAGTACTTCACTTAGATCTTTTAGAGCACGGTGGCAGATTTCATTTTAAAGAAACTATTTGATCTCTCATGCTTCACTTAGATTATTTTGAGAGACTTTTACTAGCATGTGGTAATTCGCTTAATGTTAATATACTTGGTGTTCAAGATATGTGAAACTTTCTTTTGAGTGAATTGGAATACTAAGTTAAGTTTGATGCTTGATAATTGTTTTGAGATATGGAGGTGATAATATCAAACAGTAAAGAAGTTGAGAAGTTGTGAATTTGATAAATACTTTGTGTTGAAGTTTGTAAGTCCCAGAATGCAATTTATGGTTAAAGTTGTGCAACAAATTTGAAACATGAAGTGTACTGGCTGCATCCTTATGAGTGGCGGCTCAGGGACGAGCGATAAGCGGTCTTTTCCTACCAATCTATCCCCCTCAGGAGCATGCGCCGTAGAGTATTCTTGAATTTTTGATGACTTCTAAATTCTTTTGCAATAAGTATATGAGTTCTTTTTGACTAATGCTGAGTCCATGGATTATATGCACTCTCACCTTTCCACCTTTTTGCTAGTCTTCCTCTTCGGTGCCATGTATCGCCTCTTTCTCACCTTTGAGAATGGGCGCAAAACTTCGCCGGTGCATCTGGAAACTCGCGTGATACTTATTACGCCCATCACACATAAACCCTCCTTATATCTTCCTCAAAACAGCCACCATAATTTTACTCACTCATTATGCGGCATTTCCATAGCCATTCCGTGATATATTGTTACCACGCTAACTTCCATCATCATCATCATGACATACATTACTTTTGTCATATTGCTACCATCAGATGATCATGTAGTCGATATCATATTTGTGGCAAAGCCACCATGCATTATTTTTTCATACATGTCACTCTTGGATTCATTACACCATCTCCGGGTACATCACGGGAGGCATTCATATAGTGTCACATCTTGTTCTAAGTAAGTTCGAGTTGTAAAAATCCTTGTGTTGTAACCATAATAGAAGTGTGATGATCATCATTATTAGAGAGCATCGCACTAAAAAAAAGAGAGAAAGGCCAAAAAGAAAAAAAAGAAAGGCCCAAAAAGGCAATGCTACTTTATCTCTTTTTCCATTAACTTGTGCTTTCCAAAGTAGCACCTTGTTCTTCATATAGTGAGTCTTATATATTGTGCTTCAAAAATAGCACCTTTGTTCTTCATATAGTGAGTCTCATATATTGTGCTTCAAAGTAGCACCTTTGTTCTTCAAGTAAGTAGTGAGTCTCATTAGTTGTCCTTTTTTATACTAGTGGGAATTTTTCATCTATAGAACTTGGCTTGTATATTCCTACAATGTGGGCTTCCCTAAAATGCCCTAGGGTTCGTGGAGCAAGCAAGTTGGATGCAACACCCACTAGTTTTCTTTTTGTTGAGCATTTATAGCCTCTAGTGCATCCGCTGCATGGCAATCCCTACTCCTCGTGTTGATATCACCTGATGGGCATCTCCATAGCCTGTTGATTAGCCCTCACAACGTGAGACTTTGATCCTTTTGTCTTCTCCACACAATCCACATCATCATATTCTATTCCACCCCATAGTGCTATATCCATGGCTCACCATGGCCATGTATTGGCGAGGTTGGAAAAGTTTGAGATTATTAAGTATGAAACAATTGCTTTGGCTTTGTCATCGGGGGTATAGAAGTTGGGAAACATCTTTTGTGTGACAAAAATGAAGCATAGCCTAACTATATGGATTTTGTAGGGATGAACTTTCTTTTGCCATGTTATTTTGAGAAGACATGATTGCTTTGATTAGTATGCTCGAATTATTATTGTTTTTGTGTCAATATGAACTTCTTTGTCTTGAATCTTTCGATCTGAATATTCAGTATCACAATTAAGAGGATTTACATATTGAAATTATGCCAAAGTATCACTCCGCATCAAAAATTCTTTTTTATCATTTACACTACTCGAGGACTCCAGAAAGTGTGAATTAAGCTTAGATGCTTGATACGCCTCCAACGTATCTATAATTTTTGATTACTCCATGCTACTTTTGTCTATGGCTTTTGGACTATATTGGGCTTTATTTTCCACTTTTATATTACTTTTGGGACTAACTCTATTAACCCAGAGGCCCAGCCTGTAATTGCTGTTTTAGTCTTTTCAAGATTTCCTCAAGAAACATAATATCAAACTGTGAGTCCAAACGGAATGAAACCTTCGATCGTGGATTTTCCAACCGAACGTGATCCAGGAGACTTGACCTTACTCCACAGCAGCGCCAGAGGCGGTCACGAGAGGTGGGAGGGCGCCGCCTTGGCATGCTGCCTCTACCTCGTGGGCCCTCCCTCGGAGCTCCACCGGGATGCATCTCCTTCCTCCTATATATATACCTACTTATCCCCAACGATCGAAGAGGAGCCAGTAAACCCAATTCCACCACAAGAACTTTCTCAGAACATTCACTTAGATTGTTGGAAATATGCCCTAGAGGAAATAATAAAAGTATTATTATTATATTTCCTTGTTCATGATAATTGTCTTTATTCATGCTATAATTGTATTATCCGGAAATCGTAGAATACACGTGTGTGAATACATAGACCACAATATGTCCCTAGTGAGCTCTAGTTGACTAATAGCTCGTTGATCACCAGATAGTCATGGTTTCCCTCCGGGACTATGGACATTGGATGTCATTGATAAAGCGGATCACATCATTAGAGAATGATGTGATGGACAAAGACCCAATCCTAAAGCATAGCACAAGATCGGTAGAAGTTCTGCTTTGCTAGAGCTTTCTCCAATGTCAAGCATCTCTTCCTTAACTATGAGATCTGTGGTAACTCTCCGGATACCGTAGGGAGTGCTTTGGTGTACCATAAACGTCACAACGTAACGGGTGACTATAAAGGTGCATTAAGGTGTATCTCCTCGAAAAGTGTCTGGGCGGTTGACACGGATCGAGATCGATTTGCCACCCGTGATGACCGAGGTATCACCGGGCCCACTCTGATAGTGCATGCATCATAATGAGCTCAAAGTGACCAAGTGTTTGGTCACGGATCAGCGCGTATTACGTATTATCATTTGAGTAAAGTGGATTCTTTTGCACGGTGAACGTAGATTGAACGTAGGTATTGGGATACCGACGACTCAATCTCGGGCAAGTAAAATACCGAGATTGACAAAGGGAATTGTATACGGGTTGTTTGAACTCGACATCGTGGTTCAAACCTGATGAGATCATCGAGAGAGTATGTGGGAGCCAAACATGGGTATCCAGATCCCGCTGTTGGTTATTGCCCGAGAGCCGCCTCGGTCATAAGTTTGCAGATGTCTCCCGAACCCGTGAGGGTCTACATGCAGTTAAGGTTCGGGCGACGCTTAGGGTTGTATGAATATGAGTATGCAGCAGAACCGAAGTTGTTCGGGGTCCCTGATGAGATCCCGTGACGCCACGAGGAGTTCCGAATGGTCCGGAGGTAAAGATTTATATATGGGAAGTCTTATTTTGGTCGCCTGGAAAAGTTTCACGCTTGCTATCGGTATTGTACCCGAGTGCCGGAAGGGGTCCGGGGGGTCTCACCAGGGTCCACCTTGCCCGGGGGAGCACATGGCTGTAGGGGGTGCGCCTGGGCCTATATGGGCCAAGGGCACCAGCCCCAAGCGGCCCATGCGCCAAGGCGACAAGGAGCGGGGAGAGTCCAAACCGGGGAAGGCACCTCCGCGGTGCCTTGGGGCGGATGGACTCCCTCCCCCCTTTGGCCGCGCACTCCTTCCTTGGAGGAAGGGGCAAGGCTGCGCCTCTCTCTGCACTCTATATAAAGGGAGGGAGGGAGGCAGCTTGACCTCGCAAGGCTTGGCATGCCTCCCTCCCTCGCAACACCTCCTCCTCCTCCCGTAGTTGCTTAGCTGAGCCTCGCCGAAGTTCCGCCGCATCCACCACCACGCCGTCGGCAAGGCACGCTGGATCATCATCAAACCTCCTTTCCCCTTGCTGGATCAAGTATAGCGAGGAGACGCCATCCGCCTCCGCACGTGTGTTGAATCGTGGAGGTGTTGTTCGCTCAAAGATTAGGTCATCGACTGAATCTCAATCACCGCGCCAAAGTACGACTCCATCATCCCCTGCTCCATTGAACGTGCTTCCACACGCACGATCTACAAGTGGTATGTAGATGCAATCACTTCCCATGAATCGTTGTTAGATGAACTCATAGATGGATCTTTGGTGAAACCGTGAGAGGAAAAATTTTAATTTTCTCGCAACGCTCCCCAACAAAGGGCATCACTGCTGGAGCTAGGTTGAAAAGTGTAGTTCGTCTCATTGCACGAGTAGAACACAATTTGTTGTGGGCGATGTTGTCAACTTTCTTGCCGCCATTCAGTCCTATCTTGCTTCAAGCAGGGCGGTATTATGTGACAGGATCGAAGCGGCCCGGATCCGACTCCACATCGTACGCCACGTGAGACCCGGTTCCACCGAATCCGACATGCACTAGTTGCATAAGGTGGCTAGCGGGTGTCTGTGCCTCTCCCACTTTAGTTGGAGCGGATTCGGCGAAAAGGGTCCTTATGAAGGGTAAATAGGAAGTTGACAAATCACGCCAGGGCTTTCACGTAGGTAAGAAAACGCTCTTGCTAGAAACCCCTATTGCAGCCATCAGAAAACTTCTGCAACAACAACAATTAGAGGACGCCTCTAAACTTGTTTTTGCAGCAAGTGTTTCAGTATATGGATATGGCCAAAGTTGTGATGAATGGATGAAATGGATATATGTGATGTATGAGATCATGTTCTTGTATTAGAATCACGCACTTGCATGTCGATGAGAGTATGACAACTCAGGAGCCATAGGAGTTGCTCCTTTATTTTTGCGAACATGACCTTCATGTGTCATATTGAAGAACGCTTATGTAAATTACTTTCTACTTTTATTGCTAAACGCGTAAGTAGCCATAGAAGTAGAAGTAGTCGCATGCGTGACAACTTCATGAAGACACGATGATGGAGACTACATCGATTTATGGAGATCATGGTGTCATGCCGGTGACAGGGATGATCATGGAGCCCTCAAGATGGAGATCAAAGGAGCTATATGAGATTGGCCATATCATGTCACTACATTTATAATTAGCATGTGGATGTTTGTTATGTAGTTTTGTATCTCATTTACTTAGAACGATGGTAGTAAATAAGATGATCCCTCATAACAATTTCCAAGAAAGTGTTCTCCTAACTGTGCACCACAGCTACAAAGTTCGTCGCTTCACACCACGTGATGATCGGGTGATAGATCCTTACGCTCACATACAACGGGTGTAAGACAGTTTTACACATGCAAACACTTAGGTTAACTTGATTTGCAGCCTAGCATGTACTGCATATTACGGACTCCGGAAACACAAGAGACCACAAAAGGTCGAACATGAGTCGTATGGAAGATAATGCATCAACGGGTTATGGAGATGTTCACCGACGATGACTAGTACCGCCTCACGTGATGATCGGACACCGGGCCTAGCTCGACTGGATCATGTAACACTTAGATGACTAGAGGGATGTCAAATCTGAGTGGAGTTCATTTAATAATTTGATTAGATGAACTTTATTATCATGAACAATAGTCTAAAATCTTTGCAAAATGCTCTTCAGAGATCAAATGGCCAACGCTCATGTCACCATGAACTTCAACGCTGCTCCTAGAGAAACCAAGTCGAAAGATGATGGCAGCAACTATTCGGACTGGGTCCGGAACCCGAGGATCATCCTCATAGCTGCCAAGAAACAATATGTCCTAGAAGCACCGCTATGTGATGCACCCATCCCGTAAGAGAAATCCAAGACGCGAGGAACTTGGCGCTTGGCAGTCGCGTACGATGATTACTCCCTCGTTCAAAGGCGGTATCATGCTTTACAGCTTAGGAACCGGGCTCCAAAAGCGCTTTGGAGCTTAATAACGGAGCATATGAGATGTCTCGAGGAGCTGAAACTAGTTTTCCAAGCTCATGCCCTGTCGAGAGATATGAAGTCTCCTCGGCTAAGTTCTACAGCTTGTAAGATGGAGGAAAATAGTTCTCACAAGCGAGCAAATACTAAATAATGTCCTGGTTGCACAAACCGCCTGTCCCAAATTGGACATCAACCCTCCCTTGGACGAGAGGCGTGTCATTGACAGTATCCTTCAACAGCTTCCCACCGAAGCTACAAGAGCTTTGTGATGAGAACTACAATATGCAGGATGGTGAAAATCTATTCCTGAAGGTATTTTCAATGTCAAGTCAGCAGAGGTAGAAATCAAGAAGGAGCATCAAGTAGTTGATGGTCAATAAAACCACTAAGTTCAAGAAGGGCAAGTGGTAAGAAGAACTTTCAAGAAGGACGGCAAGGATGTTGCCAAGCGCTTGCCAAGAAGTCTTTCTCGCCAAGTCGAGAAGAAGTCAAAGAATGGACCAATCAAGCCTGAGACCGAAAGTGTTTTTATTGCAAAGGGAAGGGTCATCGAAGCGAACTGCCCCCAAATACTTTGTAGCGTATAAGAAGGCCAACAACACTAAAAGGTATATTTGATATAATATGTAATTGATGTGTACCCACAAGACTCGTGAGTAACTCCCGGCAGTTTGATACCGGTGTCGCTGAAATTCATATATGTAACTCTGGGCAAGCAGGAGTTGCGGAATAAACGGAAGATCTGCGGGCGACGAGGTGGACAATGCGCTGCCGGAATGGTTCCAAGGTTTATGTGATCGCCACGGCATCGCTACCTCTACATTTACAATTTTACCACGTGGATTAGTTTTTAAACCTCAATAATTGTTATTTAGTACCAAGTTTGAGTATGAATATAGTATACAGGATCTCGCTTAATACGAGATGCCTAATCATTTAAACCGAGAATGATGGTTGTTCTATTTATATGAGAGAAATGTTTTATGGTCATGCTCCGATGGTCAATGGTTTATTCTTAATGAATCTCGAACGTAATGTTACACATGTTCATAGTGTGAATACCAAAAGATGTAAGGTATGATAACGATAGTCCCATGACATACTTGTGGCAATCGCCGCCTTTGGTCACATTGGTGTCAAGCGATGAAGAAGCTCCATGTCGATGGACTTTTAGAGTCTCTCGATTATGAATCATTCTGACACATGCGAACCATGCCTCATGGGCAAGATGACCAAGACTCGCTGCTCGGAACAATGGAGCGAGCAACCAACTTGTATTGGAAATCATACATACCGACAAAAAGGGTCCAATGAGTGTTGAGGCTCGTGGATGATATCGCTTATGTTCTCACTCACCGATGACTTGAGTAGATATGGGTATGTCTACTTAATGAAACACAAGTCTCGAGACCTTTGAAAGTTCAAGGAATTTCTTTTAATGAAGTAGAGAATCAACGTGACCGAAAAGATAAAATTCTTGGCGATCAGATCGTGGAGGAGAATATTTAAGTCACGAATTTGGTACACACTTCAGGAAATGTGGAATCGCTTTCACAACTCCACGCCACTCGGAACACCTCAACAGAACGGTGTGTCCGAACGTCAGTAATCGCGACTCTATTGGATATGGAAGTATCTATGATGTCTCTTACTGATTTACCGCTATCATTTTGGGGATATCGCCTAGAGACAGCTTTTTACATATTCACTTCTTTAAATAGGGCACCTGCCTAAATCTGCTTGGAGACGTACACCGTATGAATTATGGTTTGGGAAGAAAACCGCAAGCTGTCATTTCTAAAAAGTTTGGGGATGCGATGCTTATGTCAAGAAACTCTGTCAACCTGAAAAGCTCGAACCCAAGTCGGAAAAAATGTTGCCTTCACAGGATACCCTAAGGAAACCATTGGGTATACTCTTCTAACTTAGATCCAAGGCAATGATCTTTTGTTGCCAAGGAACGGATCCTTTTTCTCGAAAAAGAATTCTCTCAAGGCTGGTAAGTGGGAGGAAAGTAGAACTCGATGAAGTACTACCTCTTGAACCGTAAAGTAGTGCAGCTCAGAAAATGTTCTCGTGGTGCCTACACCGGATCGGAGAGGAAATTAATGATGATGATCAAGGTACTGGATCAGTTGCTACCGAACTGTGAGGGTCCACTTTAGGGACACGCTCCGCACTGTGAGTGTGGTACGGCAACCCTGCTCTTTGGAAATCATGTTGTTAGACAATGGTGAACCTTCGAATCTATGAAGAAGCTGTATATGGCGGCCCAGTATTCCAACATAATGGCTTGAAGCCATGCAATCCGGAGATAGCATCCATGTATGAAAACAAAGTATGGACTTCTTGACAGACTTCGCCCGATGATAGGCGCAGCGAGTGAGGAAAACAAATGGATCTTTTAAGAAGAAGACGGATGCGATGGTAATGCCGTTACCATCTATAAAGCTCGGATTGTTGCTAAGGGTTATCGACATAAGTTCAAGGGATTGACTACGATGAGACTTTCTCTCCGTGAGCGAAGCTTAAGTCCGTCCGAATCATGTTAGCAATTGCCGCGATACTATGATTATGAGATATGGCAGATGGACGCTAAAACGGCATTCCTTAACGGAAGTACCTTTAAGGAAGAGTTGTATATGATGCAACCGGAAGGTTTTGCTTCATCCTAAGAATGTGTGTTAACAAGGTATGCAAGCTCCAAATGATCCATTTATGGGCTGGGTGCAAGTATCTCGAGTTAGAACATATCTGGGCTTTGATGAGAGATGATCAAAGGTTTGGGTTTATGCGTACTTATGGAGAAGCCTGCCTTTTACAAGAAAAGTGAGTGGGAGCTCGTGTAGCATTTCTCATATTATATGTAGATGACATACTTTTGATGGGAAATGATATAGAACTTTTGGACAGCATTAAGGGCCTTACTTGAATAAGAGTATTTTCAATGAAGGACCTTGGAGAAGCTGTTTACATATTAGGCATCAAAATTCTATAGGGATAGATCGAGACGCCTCATAGGTCTTTCACAAAGCACATACCTTTGAAGTAAGATTTTGAAGAAGTTCAAAATGGATCCCAGTCCAAGAAAGAGGTTCTTTGCCTGCTCGTTTGTAAGGTGTGAAATTGAGCTTCAGCTCAATGCCCCACCACTCAGCAAAAGATAAAGAAGAGATGAGTGTCATCCCCTATGCCTTCGAGCCCATAGGATCTATTATGTATGCCATGTCTGTGTACCAGGCCGAAATGTAAACTACTTGCACGTAAGATTTGGTAGGAAGGTACCAAAGTAATCCCGGCAAGTGAACACCGGACAGCGGCCAAGAATATCTGGAAGCACCTTGAAAAAGGACAAAGGACATGTTTTCTTCGCTTATGGAGGTGACAGAAGAGCTTCCGATAAGTAAGGGTTACTGCCGACGCTTAAACGCTTCAACATGAAATCTGAGTGACTCAAAAGTCACAAACCGGATCACGTGTATATGTATTGAATGGTGGAAGCAGTAAGCTGGTGCAGTGCGGCCTCGGCAAGCCAGAAAGGCGTGCGTATGGGATCTACATGTGAAAGCGGAGTACATGGCAGCCTCGTGAGGCAAGCACATGAAGCAATTTGGGTGAAGGAGTTCATCACCAACCTAGGAGTCATAACTCCAATGCGCCGATCAAACTCTTCCTCCGTGGACAACACTTGGAGCTATTGCATCTGTGTTGGTTGAGCCCAGTGTTTCACAAGAAGATAAGGCACATCAAGCGTCGCTTCAACTCCATTCGTGAAAATGTTCAAGAGATGGGGACATAGAAATTTGCAAAGTGCATACGGATCTGAATACTCGCAGATCCGCTGACTAAAACCTCTTCTCATGAAAGCAAAACATGATCAACAATTTTCCGTAGAACTCTATGGGTGTTTGATTTCATCACAATGATAACTAGATTATTGACTCTAGTGCAAGTGGGGAGCTGTTGGAAATATGCCCTAGAGAAGCAATAAATAAAAAGAAATATTATTATTATATTTCCTTGTTGCTCATGATAATTGTCTTTTTATTCATGCTATAAATTGTATTATCCGGAAATCGTTATTAATACACGTGTGAATACATAGACCACAATATGTCCCTAGTGAGCCTCTAGTTTCGACTAGCTCATTGATCACCCATGATAGTCCTCGTTTCCGACTATGGACATTGGATGTCATTGATAATCATGGAGATCACATCATTAGGAGAATGATGTGATGGACAAGACCCAATCCTAAGCATACAGCACAAGATCGTTGGCAGTTCGTTTTTGCTACAGAGCTTTTCCAATGTCAAGCATCTCTTCCTTAGACCATGAGATCGTTATGGCAACTCTGTGGATACCGTAGGAGTGCTTTGGTGTACCATAAGCGTCACAACGTAATCGGGTGACTATAAAGGTAGCATTCTGACGGTATCTCCGAAAGTGTCTGCTAATTGGGTTGACACCGGATCGAGACTGGGATTTGTCACTCCGTATGGACCCGAGGGAGGTATCACTGGGCCCACAAGGTAGTGCATCATCATACGAGCTCAAAGTGACCAAGTGTTTTGGTCACGGGATCATGCATTACTAAGACGAGTAAAGTGACTTTGTTTAACGAGATTGAAGCGAGGTATTGGGATACTGCGACGCAGTCGAATTCCTCGACAAGTAAAACACCGATTGACAAACCGAGGGAATTGTATACGGGGTTGTTTGAATCCTCGACATCGCGGTTCAACCGATGAGATCATCGAGGATCATGTGGGAGCCAACATGGGTATCCAGATCCCGCCGTTGGTTATTGCCCGAGAGCCGCCTCGTCATGTCTCGTGATGTCTCCCGAACCCGTGAGGGTCTACACACTTAAGGTTCGCCACGCTTAGGGTTGTATGAATATGAGTATGCAGCAAACCGAAAGTTGTTCGAGTCCCGGATGAGATCCCGGAAGTCACGAGGAGTTCCGAATGGTCCGGAGGTAAAGATTTATATATGGAAGTCTTATTTTGGTCGCCAGGAAAAGTTTCGCTGCTATCGGTATTGTACGGAGTGCCGAAAGGGGTCCGGGGTCCACCAGGGTCCACCTGCCCGGGGCCACATGGGCTGTAGGGGGTGCGCCTTGGCCTATATGGGCCAAGGGCACCAGCCCCAAGAGGCCCATGCGCCAAGGAGACAAGGAGAGGGAGAGTCCTAAGAGGGAAGGCACCTGAGGTGCCTTGGGAGGATGGACTCTCCCTCCCCCTTGGCCGCACTCCTTCCTTGGAGGAAGGGGCAAGGCTGGGCGCCTCTCTTGCACCTATATAAAGTGAGGGGAGAGCAGCCGGACCTCAAGGCTTGGCGCCTCCTCCTCCCCGCAACACCTCCTCCTCCTCCCGTAGTTGCTTAGCGAAGCTTCGCCGGAGTTCTCACAGCATCCACCACCACGCCTGTCTTCGTCGGGATCATCATCAACCTCTCCTTTCCCTTGCTGGATCAAGAAGGAGGAGACGCCATCCGCCTCCGCACGCGTGTGTTGAACGCTTTTGAGGTGTTGTCCGCTCAAAGACTAGGTCATCGGTGATCCGAATCACGGCAGTACGACTCCATCATCCCCTGCTCCATTGAACGCTTCCGCACGCGATCTACAAGTGGTATGTAGATGCAATCACTCTCCCATGACTCATTGCTAGATGAACTCACGAGATGGATCTTGGTGAAACCGTGAGGAAAATTTTTAATTTTCTCGCAACGCTCCCCAACAGAGATCCCATCTTGGGGCCTGCTCCGAGTTCACGGAGAGGGCCGGCCATCACGGAGGGCTTCTACATCATCATAGCCCCTCCGATGAAGTGTGAGTAGTTTACTTCAGACCTTCGGGTCTATAGTTATTAGCTAGATGGCTTCTTCTCTCTTTTGGATCTCAATACAATGTTCTCCTCCTCTCTCGTGGAGATCTATTCATGTAATCTTCTTTTGCGGTGTGTGTTTATTGAGACCGATGAATTGTGGGTTTATGATCCAGTATTATCTATGGAAAATATTTGATTCTTCTCTGAATTCTTTTATGTATGATTGAGTTATCTTTGCAAGTCTCTTCAATTATCTTTTGGTTTGGCCAACTAGATTGGTAGTTCTTGCAATGGGAGAAGTGCTTAGCTTTGGGTTCAATCTTGCGTGTCGTTAGTCGCTGATAAAGAGTTGCAAGGCACGTGATTGTATTGTTGCCATCGAGGATAACAAGATGGGGTTTTTATCATATTGTATGAATTTTCTCCTCTACATCATGTCATCTTGCTTACGGCGCTACTCGCTTTTTTACTTAATACTCTAGATGCATGCCGGATAGCGGTCGATGAGTGGAGTAATAGTAGTAGATGCGTAATCGCTTTCGATCTACTTGTTTTGGACGTGATGCTTATATACATGATCATTGCCTAGATATACTCATAACTATGCTCAATTTTGTCAATTGCTCAACAGTAATTTGTTCACCCACCGAGAATACTTATGCTCTTGGAGAGAAGCCACTAGTGAAAACCTATGGCCTGTCTATTCTCATCATATCAATCTATATCACTTTATTTACTTGCTTTCTTTTACTTTGCCTTTTACTTTGCATCTATCTATCAAAAATACCAAAAAATATTATCTCTATCAGATCTCACTCGTAAGTGACCGTGGAAGGGATTGACAACCCCTAAGCGTTGGTCATGCAGTTGCTATCGCTTTTGTGTAGGCAATGGAGGGACTTGTGCGTGGTCTCCTACTGGATTGATACCTTGGTTCTCAAAAACTGAGGGAAATACTTACGCTACTTTACTACATCATCCTCTCCTCTTCGGGGAAATCCAACGCAGTGCTCAAGAGGTAGCACACGGCACCTCCGTGATCTGCACACGTTCAACTCGGTGACGTCCCTCAACTCTAGATCCAGCTAAGGTCGAGGGAGAGTTTCACAAGACGACCGTGTTGACGGTGATGATGAAGTTATCGATGCGGTGGCTTAGCCTAAGCACTACAACAATATGATCGAGGTGGAAATCTGTGGAGCGGGCACTGCACACTTTTGGCTAAGACAACTGGCCAACTTGTGTGTCTATAAGTGCCCCCTCCCCGCACATACAAGGAGTGGAGGAGGGAGGTCGGACCTCATAGGGCGCACTCCAAGGGGGAGTCCTATGATAACCCACAAGTGTAGGGGATCGCAACAGCTTTCGAGGGTAGAGTATTCAACCCAAATTTATTGATTCGACAAGGGGAGCCAAAGAATATTCTCAAGTATTAGCAATTGAGTTGTCAATTCAGCCACAATTCTAGATAACTTAATATCTGGGCAAAGAAAGTATTTAGTAGCAAAGTAGTATGATAGTAGTGGTAACGGTAACAAGAGAGTAATGAAAGCAAAAGTAATGTTTTTGGTGTTTTGTAATGATTGTAACAAAGAGCACCGGAAAAGTAAATAAGCGTGAGACCAAAGATATGGAAAGCTCAGAGGCATTGGATCGGTGATGGATAATTATGCCGGATGCGGTTCATAATGTAACACTATAACATAGTGACATGTAACTAGCTCCAATTCATCAATGTAATGTAGGCATGTATTCGGAATATAGTCATACGTGCTTATGGAAAAGAACTTGCATGACATCTTTTGTCCTACCCTCCCGTGGCAGCGGGTCCTCAATGTTCACCGTGCACAACCTTTCTTCTTGTAGACGTTGTTGGGCTTGGGTAAGTGCACAGGTTTGTAGGACAAGAGCAAATTTCCCTCAAGTGGATGACCTAAGGTTTATCAATCCGTGGGAGGCGAGATGAAGATGGTCTCTCTCAAACAACCCTACAACCAAATAACAAAAGTCTCTTGTGTCCCCAACACACTCAATACAATGGTAAATTGTATAGGTGCACTTAGTTCGGCGAAGAGATGAAGATACAAGTGCAAAATAGATAGTAGATATAGGTTTTGTAATCTGAAATAATAAAAACAGCAAGGTAGAGAGTGATAAAAGTGAGCGTAAACGGTATTGCAATGGTAGGAAACAAGGCCTAGGGTTCATACTTTCACTAGTGCAAGTTCTCTCAACAATAATAACATAGATAGAACATATGACAAGCTCCTCAACATGCAACAAAGAGTCACTCCAAGCCACTAATAGCGGAGAACAAGCGTAGAGATTATGGTAGGGTATGAAACCACCTCAAAGCTATTCTTTCTGGATCAATCTATAAAAGAGTTCGTACTAGAATAATACCTTAAGATACAAATCAACCAAAACCCTAATGTCACCTAGATACTCCATTGTCACCTCAAGTATCCGCGGGCATGATTATACGATATGCATCACACAACTCATATTCATCCAACCAACATAAAAGTACTCTCAAAGAGTGCCCCAAAGCTTCTACCGGAGAGTCAAGAACGTGGTGCCAACCCCCATGCATAGGTTCCCAAATGTCACGAAACCCATAAGTTGATCTCCAAGACATACATCAAGTGTTCTCATAAAAGACTCAATCCGATAAGATAACTTCAAAGGGGAAACTCAATTCACAAGAGAGTAGAGGGGGAAAACATCATAAGATCCAACTACAATAGCAAAGCTCGATACATCAAGATCGTGCCATAGAGGAACACGAGATGTAACACGAGAGAGAGAGATCAAACACATAGCTATCGGGTACATACCCTCAGCCCCGAGGGTGAACTACTCCCTCCTCATCATGGATAGCGCCGGATGATGAAGATGGCCTCCGGTGATGGGATCCTCCCAGGTGGTGCCTAACAGTGGTCCCGATTGGTTTTGGTGGTTCTGAGGTTTTATGGCGTGAACTCCCGATCTAGGTTCTGCTCGGAAGTTTTAGGGTACGTGAGGTATATATGGGTGCAAGGCACGTCGGTGGACCTCCGGTGCTCACGAGGTGGGGCGCGCCCCATCCTCGTGGCAGCCCCGACTCTCGACGTGCACTCCAAGTCCAACAACTGCTTTCCTTCCAAAATTAACTTCTCCATGATTTCGTTCTCCGCTTTGACTGCCGTCGATATTCCTTTTCCTCGAAACACCGAAATAGGCATAAAGCAAAGAATCTGGGCTGGGCCTCCGGTTAATAGGTTAGTCCCAAAAATAATATAAAAAGTGGATAATAAAGCCCAATATTGCCTAAAACAGTAAATAAAGTAGCATGAAGCAATCAAAAATTATAGATACGCTGGAGACGATCACACTCGGTGCGGATCTTACTCCGGTAGACTCCACGAGGTTCGGTAGTAGTAACTTGATCCGAAGTTTCAGATCAATATCATTAGCTTCTCATCGATCGGTGTAGTTGTCACAGAACCGGTTCTTGTGATGAACTACTTTCCAATAAGGAGCAGGTACATTACCTCATCAAGTTCTACTTTCCTCCCACTCACTTCTTCGAGAGAAACTCCTTCTAGAAAAGAATCCGAATTTAGCAACAAAAATCTTGCCCTCGGATCTGTGGATAGAAGGTGTACCCAATAGTCTCTTTTGGGTATCCTATGAAGACACATTCGATTTGGGTTCGAGCTTATCTGGTTGAAGTTTCTTCACATAAGTATCGCAGCCCCAAACTTTAAGAAACGACAACTTTGGTTTCTTACCAAACCATAGTTCATAAGGCGTCGTCTCAACGGATTTTGATGGTGCCCTTTAACGTGAATGCGGCCGTCTCTAAAGCATAACCCCAAAATGATAGCGGTAAATCAATAAGAGACATCATAGATCGCACCATATCTAGTAAAGCACGACACGACGCTCGGGCACACCATTTCGCTAGGTGTTCGGTGGCGTGAGTTGCGAAACTATTCCGCATTGCTTCAAATGCAAACCAAACTCAGAACTCAAATATTCTCCTCCACAATCAGATCGTAGAAATTTTATTTTCTTGTTACGATGATTTTCCACTTCACTGAAATTCTTTTTGAACTTTTCAAATGTTTCACACTTGTGTTTCATCAAGTAGATATACCCATATCTGCTCAAATCATCTGTGAAGGTGAGAAAATAACGATGATTCGGGCCATGTAGCCTCAATATTCATTGGACCACATACATCAAGTATGTATGATTTCCAACAAATCAGCTTGTTTCGCCCATAGTTCCGGAGAACGGCGTTTAGTCATCTTCGCCCATGAGGCACGGTTCAAGTACCAATTGATTCATAATCAAGTGATTCCGTAAGTCCACCAAGATGGAGTTTCTTCATGCGTTTTACACCAATATGACCCTAACGGCAAGAAGCACAAATAATTTGCACTATCATTATCAACTCTGCATCTTTTGGCTTCAACATTATGAATATGTGTATCACTACTATCGAGATTCAATAAAAAATAGACCACTCTTCAAGGGTGCATGACCATAAAAGATATTACTCATATAAATAGAACAACCATTATTCTCTGATTTAAATGAATAACCGCTCAAGATCAAACAAGATCCAGATATAATGTTCATGCTTAACGCCACACCAAATAACAATTATTCAGGTGTCTAAAACTAATCCCGACGGCAGATGTAGAGGTAGCGGCCGACCGCGATCACATCGACTTTGGAACCATTTCCACGCCAAGATCGTCAATTCTCGCCCCAGCCAATCTTCGCTTAATACGTAGTCCCTGCTTTTGAGTTGCAAATATTAGCAATGTAACCAGTATCAAATACCCAAAAGTGCTATTATGAGCATTAGTAAGGTACACATCAATAACATGTATATCACATATACCTTGTTCACCTTGCCATCCTTCTTATCCGCCAAATACTTGGGGCAATTTCGCTTCCAAAGGTCCACCGCTATGAGAGAAGCACTCAATTTCGTGCTTAGGTCTCAGACATGGGTTTCTTCTCTGAGCGTAAACTTGCTTGTTGTTCTTCTTCTTGAAGTTACCCTTCTTCTTCCCTTTGCCCTTCTTCTTGAAACCGGTGGTCTTATTGAACATCAACACTTGATGCTCCTTCTTGATTTCTACCTCTGCAGCCTTTTAGCATTATGTAAGAGCTTCCGGGAATAGTCTTGTCCATCCCTTGCATATTATAGTTCATCACGAAGTTCTTGTAGCTTGGTGGCAGTGATTGAAGAATTTCACAATGACACTATCATCGGAAGATTAACTCCCGGTTGAATCAAGTGATTATTATACCCGCATATTTTGAGTATATATGTTCACCGATGTAACTATTCTCCTCCATCTTACAGCTATAGAACTTATTGGAGACTTCATATCTCTCAACTGGGCATTTGCTTGAAATATTAACTTCAACTCCTGGAACATCTCATATGCTCCATGACGCTCAAAACGCCGCTGAAGACCCGATTCTAAGCCAGAAGCATGGGACACCGAACTATCGAGTAGTCATCACTTTTGCTCGCCAGACGCTCTTAACGTCGCTGGCCAGATCTCGCCGCAGTTCGGCACCCAGCCGGTGCTTCTAGGATGTAATTCTTTCTTTGCAGCAATGAGGATAATCCTCAAGTTACGGACTCCAAATTGCAGAAGTTGCTACCATCATCTTTCAACTTAGCTTTCTCAAGGAACGATTAAAATTCAACGAACAACAAAGACGAGCCATCTTTCTACAACAAACATAGACAAGCAAAATACTATCAGGTACTAAGTTCATGATAAATTTAAGTTCAATTAATCATATTATTTAAGAACTCCCCACTTAGACGGACATCTCTCTAGTCATCTAAGTGATCACGTGATCCAAATCAACTAAACCATGTCCCGATCATCACGTGAGATGGAGTAGTTTCAATGGTGAACATCACTATGTTGACCATATCTACTATATGATTCACGCTCGACCTTTCGGTCTCCGTGTTCCGAGGCCACATCTCAGATATGCTAGGCTCGCCAAGTTTAACCTGAGTATTCCGCTGCGGTGCAACTGCTTTTGCACCCGTTGTATTTGAACGTAGAGCCTATCACACCCGATCATCACGTGGTGTCTCAAAGACGAAGAACTTTTGCAATGGTGCATACTCAGGAGAACACTTCTTGATAATTAGTGAGAGATCATCTTAAAATGCTGTCTTGTCAATCAAAGCAAGATAAGATGCATAAAGGATAAACATCACATGCAATCAATATAAGTGATATGATATGGCCATCATCATCTTGTGCTTGTGATCTCCATCTCCAAGCACCGCTAGCTTGACCACCATCGCCACCGCGCCGACACCTTGATCTCCATCGTAGAAAGATCATTGTCGCCTCGCCACCTATTGCTTCTACCACTCATCGCTACCGCTTAGTGATAAAGTAAAGACATTGCTGTATTGCATTGCATACAATAACAAAGCGACAACCATATGGCTCTCGCCGCCAGTTGCCGATAACTCGGTTACAAAACATGATCATCTCATACAATAAAATATAGCATCACGCCTTGACCATATCACATCACAACATACCACGCAAAAACAAGTTAGACGCCCTCTACTTTGTTGTTGCAAGTTTTACGTGGCTGCTATGGGCTTAGTAAGAACCGTTTACCTACACATCAAAACCACAACGATAGTTCGTCAAGTTAGTGATGTTTTAACCTTCGCAGAAGGGACCGGCGTAGCCACACTCGGTTCAACTAAAGTTGGAGAAACAGACACCACCACTCACCACCGTGTGCAAAAGCACGCCGTAGAACCAGTCTCGCGTAAGTGTATCTGCGTAATGTCGGTCCGGCCGCTTCATGCAACAATACCGCCCGAACCAAAGTATGACATGCCGGGTAAGCAAGATGACTTGTATCGCCCACAACTCACTTGTGTTCTACTCGCGTGCATATAACATCTACGCATAAAACCTGGCTCGGATGCCACCGCTAGGAACGTAGTAATTTCAAAATTTTCCCACGCATTAATGCAAGATCATGGTGATGCATAGCAATGAGAGGGAGAGTGTTTTCCATGTACCCTCATAGACCGAAAGCGGAAGCTGTTATAACAACGCTGTTGATGTAGTCAGACGCCTTCACGGCCGACCGATCAAGCAATCAAACCACGGCACCTCCGGAAGTTCTAGCACACGCTCAGCCGATGACGATCCCTGACTCGATCCAGCAAAGTGTCGGGATGAGTTCCACAAGACAACAGCTGCAGACGATCTTGATGTTCTACTGGCCGCAGGCTTCGCCTAAGCACCGCCACAATATTATCGAGGAGAACGGGGCACCGCACACGGCTAAGGAAACGATCACGAAGATCAACTTGTGTGTCATGGGGTGCCCCTGCCCCGTGATATAAAGGAGGGAGGGGGAGGTGCGGCCGCCCCTAGGGATGCGCCGAGGAGTCCTACTCCCACCGGGAGTAGGACTCCCCTCTCGCCTTTGTTGGAGAAGGAAAGGGAAGGGGAAGAGGAAAGGGCCCCCTTCCTTGTCCTATTTGTACTAGTGGGGAGGGGGCGCTGCCTGCCCCGCCGGCTCTCCTCTTCTCTCCTTAGGGCCCATGTAGGCCCATCAACCCCGGGAGAGGGGGGTTCCAGAACACTTTGCATTCTGCAGAAACTCGATTTCACCGGAACGCATTCCGATATCCAAATATAGGCTTCCAATATATCAATCTTTATGTCTCGACCATTTCGAGACTCCTCCTCATGTCCATGATCACATCCGGATTCAACAACCTTCGCACATCAAAACATATAAACTCATAATATAATCACATCGTGAACGTTGTTAAGCGTGCGGACTTACTTCGGTTCGAGAACTATGTAGACATGACCTAGAACTGTTTCGTCAATAACCAATAGCGGAACCTCGGATGCTCATATTGGCTCCTACATATTCTACTTAAGATCTTTTATCTGGTTAAAACCGCATAACAACACACGCTGTTCCCTTTCTCATTTGGTATGTTACTTGCCCGAGATTTGATCGCTGGTATCTCAATACCTAGTTCGATCTCGTTACCGACAAGTCTCTTTACTGCTACGAATGCATCATTCCGTAATTCAACTCATTAGTTACATTGCTTGCAAGGCTTATAGTGATGTGCATTACCTAGAGGGCCCAGAGATACCTCCGACAATCGGAGTGACAAAACTCTAATCTCGAAATATGCCAACTCAACATGTACCTTTGGAGACACCTCAGAGCTCCTTTATAATCACCCCCGCTTACGCTAGGACGCTTTGGTGCAGCACACAAAGTGTTCCTCCGTAAACGGAGTTGCATAATCTCATAGTTATAGGAACTTGTATAAGTCATGAAGAAAGCAATAGCAATATACTAAACGCATCAAGTGCTAAGCTAACGGAATGGGTCAAGTCAATCACATCATTCTCCTAATGATGTGATCCCATTAATCAAATGACAACACATGTCTATGGTTAGGAAACATAACCATCTTTGATCAATGAGCTAGTCAAGTAGAGGCATACTAGTGACATTAAGTTTGTCTATGTATTCACACATGTATCATGTTTCCTAAGTTAATACAATTCTAGCATGAATAATAAGCATTTATCATGATATGAGGAAATAAATAATAACTTTATTATTGCCTCTAGGGCATATTTCCTTCATTTCTTTCATAGATTTCTTTGCCTCTTGCACATCTTTCAAGACTCGAGAAATAGAACACCTCTCTTCTTAGGAGTTGGTTCAGAATAGGCTCAAGAATTGGCTCAGAGCTGAATCAGAGCCGGCTCAGGAGGTGCCCAATTATTTTCATTTGTCAACATATTATTCAATAGAATTTCAGCTTCATCCGTGTTCTTTCCTCGTAAAGAGAACCGCACAACTATCCGTAATCTCCGGAAGCATCGGTTAGTCCATTATAAAAGATATCAAGTATTTCATTTTTCTTAAGAGGATGATCAGCAAAGCATTTAGTAATCTCTGAGAAGCCTCCCCAAGCTTGTGGGAGACTCTCTTCTTCAATTTGCATTAAAGTTGTATATTTCCTCAAGGCAGCCTGCTTCTTATGAGCAGGAAATATTTCGCAGAGAAGTAATAAATCATATCCTGGGACTACGACACAACCAGGATCAAGAGAATTAAACCATATCTTAGCATCACCCTTTAATGAGAACGGAAATATTTTAAGGATATAAAAGTAGCGTAGATCTCTCATCATTAGTGAACGGGGTGGCTATATCATTTAGTTTAGTAAGATGTGTCGCAATAGTTTCAGATTCATAGCCATGAAAAGGATCAGATTCAACCAAAGTGATTATATCAGGATCAACAGAGAATTCATAATCCTTATCGGCAACACAAATAGGTGAAGTAGCAAAAGTAGGGTCGGGCCTCATTCTATCATTAAGAGATTGCTTATTCCATTTAGCTAATAACCTTCTAAGCTCATCGTTATCTTTGCAAGCTAAAAATAGCAGCAGAAGCTTCTTTATCAAAAATATAACCCTCGTGAATAACAGTATGTTTTCATCATCAATTTCATCAACATGATCAGTTTCAATAATTTCTTTCTCTCTAGCCCTAACAATTTGTTCATCAAGAAAATCACTATAAGGGCATGAGTATCAAGCATAGAAGTAGTTTCATCATAAGTATCATGCATAGCAGAATGGCATCATCAATAACATGCCATATATCGTAATCTAATAAAGCGTAAGGTGTTTAGGTGTCACAAGCTTACTCAAAATGTATGGTGAATCAAGTGCAGAGCTAGATGGCAGTTCCTTACCTCCCTCGTAGTTGAGGGATAAAATTGTTGTCTTTAGCCGCCTTTCAAGTTCTTCATAGTGACCAAAGTAGATATAAATCCCAAGTGACTCAAAGAATAGAGCTATGCTCTCGGCAACGGCCACGCTTTAAAATTAGTCTTGATAACCCACAAGTGTAGGGGATCGCAACAGCTCGAGGGTAGAGTATTCAACCCAAATTTATTGATTCACACAAGGGGAGCCAAAGAATATTCTCAAGTATTTGGCAACCGAGTTGTCAATTCAACCACACCTGGATAACTTAATATCTCGCAAAGAAAGTATTTAGTAGCAAAGTAGTATGATAGTAGTGGTAACGGTAACAAAAGAGTAATGAAAGCAAAAGTAATGTTTTTGGTGTTTTGTAATGATTGTAACAAAGAGTAACGGAAAAGTAAATAAGCCGTAAACCAAAGATATGGAAAGCTCAGAGGCATTGGATCGGTGATGGATAATTATGCCGGATGCGGTTCATCATGTAATACCATAACATAGGGTGACACGTAACTATCTCCAATTCATCAATGTAATGTAGGCATGTATTCCGAATATAGTCATACGTGCTTATGGAAAAGAACTTGCATGACATCTTTTGTCCTACCTCCCGTGGCAGCGGGGTCCTAATGGAAACTAAGGGATATTAAGGCCTCCTTTTAATAGAGAACCGGAACAAAGCATTAGCACTTAGTGAATACATGAACTCCTCAAACTACGGTCATCACCGGGAGTGGTCCCGATTATTGTCACTTCGGGGTTGCCGGATCATAACACATAGTAGGTGACTATAGACTCGCAAGATAGGATCAAGAACTCACATATATTCATGAAAACATAATAGGTTCAGATCTGAAATCATGGCACTCGGGCCCTAGTGACAAGCATTAAGCCATAGCAAAGTCATAGCAACATCAATCTCGTGAACATAGTGGATACTAGGGATCAAACCCCAACAAAACTAACTCGATTACATGATAGATCTCATCCAACCCATCACCGGCCCAGCAAGCCTATTTATGGAATTACTCACGCATGGCGGTGAGCATCATGAAATTGGTGATGGAGGATGGTTGATGATGATTTGACGGCGATTTAATCCTCCTCTCCCGGAGCCCCTAACAGACTCCAGATCAGCCCTCCCAAGAGGTTTTAGGGCTTGGCGGTGGCTCGTGATCGTAAAATGCGATGATTTCTTCTCCTTGATTTTTTTTCTCCCCAAAAGCAAATATATAAAGTTGGAGTTGGCGTCGGAGGAGCTCCAGGGGGCCCACGAGGTAGGGGGCGCGCCATGGGGGGCGCCCCACCTCGTGGGATGTGGTGTGGGCCCCTCGGTCTTCATCTTTGGCAAGGATTTTTTATTATTTCTAAAAGTTGTTCCGTGGAGTTTCAGGTCATTCCGAGAATGTTTGTTTCGCACATACAAATAACACCATGGCAATTTCGCTGAAAACAGCGCCATCCAAGGTTAGTTCCATTCAAATCATGCAAATTAGAGTCCAAAACAAGGGCAAAAGTGTTTGGAAAAGTAGATACGACGGAGACGTATCATCCTACCCCAAAGAGGAGTAGGTTTCCTTTCCTAGTTGGAGTAGGGAGAAGAAGGAAGAGGAGAAGTAGAAAGGAAAGGGGGCCGACCCCACCCGATTCGGATTGGGCTTGGGGGAGCCTCCACCTGGCCGCATCTTCCTCTCTCCCACTAAGGCCCAATAAGGCCCATTGACTCCCCGGGGGGTTCCCGTAACCCCCCGGTACTCCGGTAAATGCCCGAACTCATCCGGAACCCTTCCGGTGTCCAAACATAGCCTTCCAATATATCGATCTTTATGTCTAGACCATTTCGAGACTCCTCCTCATGTCCGTGGATCACATCCGGGACTAACTACCTTCGCAGACATCAAAACACATAAACTCATAATACCGATCGTCATCGAACGTTGTTGCTGCGGATCTTACGGGTTCGAGAACTATGTAGACATGACCGAGACTCACTTCCGTCAATAACCAATAGCGGAACCTCGGATGCTCATATTGGTTCCTACATATTCGACGTAAGATCTTTATCGGTTAAACCGCATAACAACATACGTTGTTCCCTTTGTCATCGGTATTTTACTTGCCCGAGATTCGATCGCCGGTATCTCAATACCTAGTTCAATCTCACACGGCAAGTCTCTTTACTCGTTACATAATGCATCATCCCGCAACTAACTCATTATTCACATTGCTTGTAAGGCTTATAGTGATGTACATTACCGAGAGGGCCCAGAGATACCTCTCCGGCAATCAGAGTGACAAATCCTAATCTCGATCTATGCGAACTCAACAAACACCATCGAGACACCTATAGAGCATCTTTATAATCACCTAGTTACGCCAGGATGTTTGATAGCACACTAAGTGCTCCTCCCAGTACTGGAGTTGCATAATCTCACAGTAATAGGAACATGTATAAGTTATGAAGAAAGAATTAGCAATAAACTAAACGATCATAGTGCTAAGCTAATGGATGGGTCAAGTCAATCACATCATTCTCTAATGATGTGACCCCTGCTCATCAAATGACAACTCTTGTCCATGGTCGGGAAACTTAAACATCTATGATTAACGAGCTAGTCAAGTAGAGGCATACTAATGACACTGCTTGTCTATATATTCACACATGTACTAAGTTTCCGGTTAATACAATTCTAGCATGAATAATAAACATTTATCATGATATAAGGAAATATAAATAACAACTTTATTATTGCCTCTAGAGCATATTTCCTTCAGTAGCCACCCTCTGCTTGATATTTGTAACCACCTCCAAAGAGTCCCGAGGCTATGGTCATCGCCGAATATGGAGATCTTGAGCAAGCACAAGTGCCTCATTGCACACATAAACTTCCCGTGAGGGGTCACCGCATAATCAAAAACTACAGCTAAAGCCCCAAGAAAATTTCCCCGCTTGTCTCTACATGCACCACCGCCAAGAAGTGCCCCTATCGCTAAGGCATGATAGACCGCCATCGACGTTCATCTTTGCCGCTTCTCCTTCAGGGGGAATCCACTTGCCTATCTTATTTCGCCTAGTAGAAAAAGGTGCCAGTATGGGACGGCCAAGACTGAGCTATCTCTAGCTCTTCCAAGCATCTATTTTTTAATTATAAAGCACCACTTCGAGGTAGGACTTTGGAATTCATTATCATGGATGGCCTTCCCTTCTAGCCCACCCACCATATAGCCCATAAAGCGACTAGCACCCATGCGACCGAGATCCTGTTGGTTCATGGTTTCGAAGAGCCAAAACAACAACAACCTGGCGTCTTCTTCTTGATTTGATATCACATGCTCGAGTAAATCCCCATTCCCCAAAGCCCAACTGCACCTCGCCATGCGACATGAAAGTAGTGAGTGGCGCTAAGTATGTTCTTTGTATTACAGATGGGAAACATTTGTGACCGGCTGACCGGCGGAACACTCAGCCAGTCACATGCGGTTCGCTCAATTTTGTAACAAATCATGTGGCCCGTGATTCGCCTTATCCGCTGACCTCCACCGCTTTTTTATCCACTCACCACAGCAGCTCCTCTGCCTTATCCTTTCTTCTCTCACCCCGTCAGCATGCATCCTCAACCCCCACAGCAATTCCTCCTCATGCATTTCTCTCCCATGGCCTACCTCCAAATAAACATCTCGCCGGCCGCGGAATAGGTGTGTGGCAAGCTGGTGATCCCGGAGGAACACACACGAAGATGCAGAGGTGCGCGTCGTACAACGATCAGCGAGCAGAGGTGCAGTGCTTGTCGTCTTGTTCCGCTGAACTAGATGTGCGCCTCTTCATGGCCATCGCAACTAGGGGTTCGTTAGTCGCATGGCCAAGCTGCAATTGGCCACTGTGGGCTTATTTAATTTGTGCTGGAACCAGGTATTTGTTTTGCTGGATCCACCCATTTGTTTTGCTACAACCCTTTTCTTTTTGCTATCATCCCCATTTGATTTTTTATGAACATTTGGATTTTTGCCGGAACCGGGCCTATTTTTTGCTGGAACCAACCGGTGGATATGCTGCAAAGTCGACACCACGCCGGAGGAAGCTGCATCCAAAGGTGGCAAGGAGGGTTGCGCTAACGCCGCTCGAACGCCGGAAGTTGCAACCGTGGTACGCTGGAGCTGCAACCGCGCATCGGGGAGCTGCAAGCGGGTCGCTGTATTTTGGTGAACAATTTTCTTTTGCTAGAACCGATGTATTGTTTTGCTGAACTGAGATAAATTTTTTGCTTCATTGGCTGCAGAGTTCTCAAAGCTCATGTCATTTTTTTGCTGGAACCTAAGCTTGGTTTTGCTAGAAGCGTTGATTTTGCTTATACCGACCAGATTTCTTTTTAGGTATGATGCACGCCGACAATGGAGGCCAGCAGAGACGGCGACGCTGCATACGATGGGCGGTATGAGTTTTTGTCGTCCGAGCTGCATCCGCCATCGACGGAGCTGCATGCAGCAGGAGGGTGTTGCTGGATCGATTTACGAGATGTGAAGGGTGTGCGACAACAAAGAACGTAAGTAGCTGCGGAGAGAGGTGGTGACCTGTAACCCATGGCGATGGCGGCTACCGCGGGGTGCGCAAGTTTTGTGTGGCAAGGCCGCGGGGTGGGGGCGGTTGGCTGAGCGCGGTGACTCATTGTGGAAGGAGGCATGATGTGCGGAAGGACAGAGAGGAAATCATGCGGCTACTTTTGCTCGAATCCAATCGGTTGCTAGGCGACCGCCAAAAGTTGGACCGGTGCTACCGCGCTACTAGCAATGGCCATTACAGATGGGGCAATCAAGAATCTGCCATCTTGTCTTTTCGAACAGTTCCTCGCCGGCAATGCAAGCAGTGCAAAGCGCCAAGTAAACACGCCCAACTTTTGATGGGATCTTTACCTTTCACAGGCTTGGGATCTTTACCTCTTTGTCCTCAACAAGTCTTATCAATATCTATATGGAAGGCCTTAACGATAAGTATCTTGGGCTTCCATCCATGGTGGGAATGGATGTAAGTGACTCTTTTTGAGTATCTCATTGATGCAGTAAATCAGGTGTTGATAGGTTGGAAGGAGAAGCTGCTTTCCATGTGGGGGAAAGAAACGCTTATTAAGGCTGTTGCTCGTGCCATGCCGGTGTTCGCGATGTCTCAGATTCAAAATTCAAGAAAATATGCAAAGGAATGACGGATGCTATATCGAACATACTGGGGGGGAGATGACGACAATCATAAGCGGATCCCTTGGGCAGCTGGGTGGAAGGTGTGTATACCGAAAGAAAGGGGAGGGTTGGGTTTCAGGGACTTACACAGTTTTAACTTAGCTCTACTTGCTAAACAAGTGTGGAGGCTGCTGGAGAATCCTGATTCTCTGTGTGCCCAGATATTGAGAGCCAAGTATTATCCGGATGGGAAACTACTTGATGCCAAGGTAAAAAGTGGAAGCTCGTGATACATGGCGTAGTATTTGTGCCGGTATCAATACATTCGTAAGAGGGGCAATATGGCGAGTAGGTGATGGTTCACAAGTGAACATTTGGATGCAGACTCGTGGATTCAATCGAAGCCGATGGTCGTGGTCATTACACCACGAGGGGGGACAATCACGACAAAGGTTGCAAGAGTTGATTGATCCGTCACGGGTTTTGGGATCAACAGTTGATAATCGATGTCTTCGCCGTGTTGATGCGCATAGAATTCTTGCAATTCACCGGCACCACATGGGATGATGGAAGATTTTGTAGCCTCGGAGGTTTACAAGGAGCTTCGTGTTCTCGGTCCGTCAGCTTATCATGTTGAGTGGCAGCATCAATTTGCACGCTGGTATGAACGAATGAGGGGGAGCCGCCTCAGCGCTTATCCGGTGTGGAAGAAACTTTGGGAGTCGTCATTTCCGCTTAAGGTGAAGATTCATGCGGAAGGTCTTACATGGATTCATACCTTGTTATGGGTATTGGCAAATCGCCACATTGATACGCCGAGATAGTTGTCCTATGTGTGCGGGGATGCGAAGATATTATGCACGCCTTCTTCACTTGCCCTAGGGCAGCCAAGTATGGAGATGTCTCAATCTTTGACGGTTTCATGGACGGTAGGCGCAGATAATCGATGTATGGCTCGGCAGCGTTGGACTATATTTTATGTGCTCCTCGTCACGACGTTGATCCAAGATATTCCAGCTCAATTCCTAATCCTTATGGGTATTCTGCACATTTGGTGGGAGCGTAGGCAACACGTCCACGGGGAGGAAGTGCAGGCCCCGGCCCGAACTGCGCTGTCGATTGCAGCACTGGCAGCAAATTATTCCAAGGCGATGAAGAAGAATGCGATTGAGAGATCATCTGGTGTTGGAGGAAACCGCAGGAGGACTTTGTCAAACCGAATGTAGATGCGTTTTTCAATGCGAACGACCTTCGTGGAGCTATAGGAGCTAAGTATACGGACTGCAGAGGTGGATTCATCGCTGCTTCTAACGAGCGATCGGAGCATGTTGTCGATGCCGGGACAATGGAAGCACATGCACTACGGCATGGTCTCTTGCTAGCGCAGCGGATGGGGATCACCAAGCTCATTGTGGAGTCCGACTGTATGGAGGTGGTTGAAACTATGAACAATGGTGGGTTTACGGCATCGGGTGCAGCAGCGATCTATTCGGACTGTGGATCCTTATCATATGTTATACTTCGATATCTTTTGTTCACCGCCCTAGAAAGGCAAATTCACGCCATAGCTTAGCTAGGCAAGGTGGTTTGCTCCATCTTCCTTCCGGAGTGAGGAGCCACCGCCTTCATTGTAAAGGGCTTAGTGGATGATGTAACTCTATTTTGATCCAATAAAAGATTTCCAAGTTTCAAAAAAACAAGTCTTACTGATTCCTCTTTCTCGAGGGCTCATGGGTTGACCTGATGGTCAGGGCTACTTAGTGCCGTAAGGGGCCTTGGGATGACCTGATAGGCCAACTTCATGTCACGTGGGGCACACTGGGCGTAACACTGTTAGTTGCCCCTAAACTGGTCCTTGAGCTTGGCTGCTTCCAGGTCGAGGGCGAATCGACTGTGCTGTCTTCTGAAGATCATGGCCGACTTCCCCAAGCCTTCTCAAAAATAATTCCGTGCTGCCTTGCCATCCGAAGCTGGTCTCCTCCGACCGACAAAAAAAACAAAATAGAACAATAAAAATGGAAAAGAATCACAAAACCCTAGTATAGACGAAAATATAAAAGAAAAAGAAAGGAAGAGGAAACCATAAAAATGAAAAGGTATTTACAAAAAGAAACGTAAAACTGAAAAAATAATGAGATTCAAAACCAAAAACAGAAAATTTTCTAAACGCCAAATGGAGGCCGAGCTCCATGGTAGGCTGAATTTTGAAAAGTGTCAAATTCCATACTTTTATGTTACAGTAAATTCTGAAAATACACGACATTAATTTCTGCGGTACACATGTATATTTTTTCATCATTTTTGAAATTGAGAAGTTTTAATTTTGATTTCCTTTTTAAAATTTGGCCTCCCAGAACGCCTCTATTTAAAACCCCAACTTAGAATGGTTACGCCAGGCTCCATGAATTCATCTTTTATTATTCCAGTATATTACTTTTTTTATACCTTTAATTGTTGATCTTTATTTTATTGGAAATCGTAAAGATTATTTGGATTTGATACAGCTACTTGTCCATATAGTTTCATTTTTTCTTTACTTTAGAAATATCATAAAAGCATATATTTGGAAAATATTTATATTTTACTACTCTAATAAATTGTTTGACATGCATTTAAAAATATATTCAATATGTATTTAGAATAAATATTTATTTATTGTGTATTTCAAAACGGTGTGTCGCATATAAAAAAAATGTACATCTCATATATAAAAATGTTCGAATTGTACTTTGATGAAATTCATCTCTTACACAAAAATGTGTTGAACTCAGCAACAAAGAAAGACAGATCACAAGTATGAAATTGTAAGGACGTTCATTTGTCTGATAGCAAGGAGATTAAATCACAAGTACTATGAAATTACAAGGTATCTTCATTTGTCGGATACTACTAATTAAGGAGATTAAAACCTTCCCTAGCTACAGAAAAGTGGAAAAGGCACGTACTCTACACGGGAACTAGGCTTGGAAGTTGGAACGTATGAGATTACTTGAAAGTCACATGTCTCCGTTGGGTATTCAACAAACACGCCCGTGTCAGGGTGGTAATACCTCAACTGGAGCTGCATGTGAAGCGGAATATTCCTTTCTTTTTCCTCGTTCCTCCCAGGTTCTTGAGTTAGACGGCACAGTTGTAGGCAGCTATTGGACGTAGACATCGGAGTCGTGGAAAAGTGGGTACTATCTCGATGACATGCTGTTGCTCCCATCGTGGCGCGTTGTCCAAGTCGCGGCACATCCACGTCTCGTGCAACCCATCGCCGTAGTCAGCCTCGTGACGAGCCACGCACACGCACAGCTCCCCACGCAGCTCGGCTAAGAGCATCTTCACTGTTCAAATTTCGCGGCGTTAAAAGAGCCGTGACGAACCGGCCAGACGTACCGGACGATTTACCTCCCAGCCACGCCAGCCGCCATTTCAATGCAAAATTCAAACGCAGTCATTCCTCACACAAAATAGACGCCACAAATTCGGGCGATCAAGCGGCCACAAATTCGGGCGATTGAATGAAAAGTTCGACATACAAAAGGTAAAGACGCTGCAGGCGCATCGATGGCGAGATCGCCTCCGGTGTCGGCGAGTCGGGCGTGCGCGCAGCTTGGCGACTCCGCGGCCGGGCGGCGCCGACGTGGCTTCAGGTTGCTGGGAGTCTCTTTGCCAGCATCATCGCCGGACTTGGCGGCGGCGTGGCAGTGTGGCATCGCCGAGGGAAGCTGGTTCAGATGAGGCCACGCCCGCCAAGTACCACACCTGACCGCTTCGCCGCTGTTCTCGAGCATGTCCGCCTACCAGCCAGAAAGCCAGTGTTGGTGTTTTTCTTCTTCGCGCGACGTTGGTCCGGAGTAGGTCGAGCTTGACGGCGCCGCCGACATCAACGCCAACCACCACGCCGGTCTTCTTTCTTCACGGCGGGCGCCCGGCCTCGTAAGGCCGGGCGAAAGGTTTCGATGGACTCCTCGCACTGAAGCGGTGACCGCTGCCGGGCGTGTTGCCCCTTCTGGCACCTTTTGTTGCCGTCCGGCCGCTTCTTCCGACGCTACCGAGTCGGCCCGTCCGCTTGTAGGTCTCTTGGCCTTTGTCGAGGGTGCGCCGGACTTCCGCCCACTTCTCTCACATGTCAATGCGCTTTGTAAACGTGGAGGTACTTTGAACTCGGGCGTCGTTGTTGCCCCGCCGACATAGCATAACATGCGCAGCAATCGCTGGAGGAACAAACAGTTGGCGGCACACACGAGAAGAGAGGCGGAGATCGGCGTACATACCTAATCTCTCACGTCAGCGCCGCCTTCCGGGCGAGCCGCGACTTTCCTCGACGATCCCATGCCATTTGTTGCATGCCCCCGGATACGCCTCAATGGTTTGCCATCGCTTTCGCCCCGCTACCGCATGTAGACGCCTTTAAAGTAGGGGTCGGCGAGCTTGCTCGTCGAACTCGCCGCCTTGATGCGCCCTCAAAGACGCAGGTCGATGCTCGTTCGTGCCGGTGGTCGGGTCGAGGCGCATTTATTTTCCATGCTCCGGCGAGCCATTCCTCCTCATTGATGCCCACTTGATGCACGGCTCACGGACCGCCGCCCGCTTCTTCTTCTTGCGCCTTCCGCCGGAATACCGCCGCTTCCTCCTCCTCATCATCATCATCTTCGCCCCTCCTCCTCCGCTTCCTCCCCGCTTCCTCCTCGCCAGAGACGAGCCGAAGCTCGCCGCCCATGCCGCCGTTGAGGTCCACCGTGTCGTCCCGGGGACGAACCCGGAGACGCGGGCGTCGCGATCGAGCCGGTCGCGATGATGTTCTCCATGTCGGCCTCGGTCTCATCGGTGTCGCCAAGCGCGAGAAGGGAAGCGCCATTGGCGGAAAGGGGGCGTCGGGGAGGACGCGTAGGCGGGCGGCGAGTAGTTGTATGGAGGGTACTGCACGCCGGCAAAGGCAGGCGAGGGCGTGCGCTGAGCCGGGTGTCCATGGGGAAGGTGACGTTGGGGTTGAACCCACCGTGCGCGTCCCCATCGGCGTAGCCCGGCGAGGGCATGCATCCCCATGGTTGCGGCGACGGAGAGCCGACGCCTTGCTGGCCCTAGGGCGCGTACTGGGCGTGGCTGCCGGGTGGATTCATCATCCCCGCGCGAGTCGCCTTGGCCTCGGCTTGTCCGCCAAGCCGCAGCCACACGCCGCCGCTGTCACGGGCCTTCTTCGCGATCGCCTGTTCCGCCAAGGATGGCGTGACAGCCTGTCGCCGAACTTCCGCCTCCAATCGGTGTTTGTCATGCCCGTGGCTTGACGGCGGCGCCTCGGCTTCCGCTCGGGCTGGGCGACGGAGGCGGTCGCGGCCAAGGCGCGCTGGGGACGACGTACTTCTTCGGTGGCATGGCGGCCGGCTGGGAGGCGAGCGGGAGGGAGATTGGCGGGAGGAAGGGAGAGAATGGGAGGGAAGTGGGGAAAAAGCGGGAAGAAACAATGGGAAGAGGCGCTCGACTCGCCGACAGGGCGGACCCATGCGCCCATTGCGCTTGTGCCGCGCCAGTGCCCCTAAGGCGCCTGGTTCGCCCGGATCCGCCGGGCGCCAGCTGCCCGAGCTGCTTTTTTCGACGCCGCCGCAAAAAAACATCCGGAAGAGTCTGCTAGCGCAGCTGAAGATGTTTCAGGCTCGCAGCCGCGTAGTCCAGGCTCGGGCTGCAAGGAGGCCCTGGCAGGAGAGGACACCGAACGACTCGTCTTCTAACTTGAAGCGGATGAATCCCGGTGCTTCCCGGAGTAGCAACTCCTCGACGGTCCAGAGCAACGAGTCCTTGAAGAAGGTGGCGGTTCGGCCTGGCAAGACAGGGTAAGGTGGCGCTGCCGCCGTCTCGCGCCAACACTGGCCCGCTGCTCCGACGGTGACCACCTCCATCCCGTGGGTGTAGTGGTTAGGGTTGCCCACGGGCCCTTCCATGGAGCGGTAGAAGAAGCGGGCAACCTTGTAAGCTTTGGAGCGAGGGTCATGGCCGAGGCCCTGGAATCGAAAAGGGGTCGAACCAAACGTGGCAGCGTGAGGAGGCCTCACCGAGGGAAGCATGAGGACGCGCCTTGTGGCCGGGTTGAGCACACGCACCACGGCGTCGGAGGGCACCAGCACCAGCCCGTCACAGTGCGCAGGGTCGTGGGAAACATCCGTCGTGCCAGGGACGGAGTACTCCGCGCCCTTGGGGTGTACGAGGGTGGCGGTGTCCTGCCCCATGGGGTACACGCCAGCGGCGACGGTTAACATGTAGGGCGATGAGCGTGAACGTGTTCTGGGCGTGGAGGCGGAGGTGTGCGCGGACGAAGAAATCGTTGTCAATGGTGTCACGCCATGCCTTGCAAACACACCTGAACCGCAGCAGCGAGTTCACAGGGAGTCGGAGGAGGATCTCCGCGGACGGGAGTTTCCTACACGCCGCTTATTGCGGCAAATGGAGGGCGCGCCGCACAGGGGTCCCCTGACTGGGGCCGGCCCACTACAATCGAGTTAAGCTGAACGCAAAACTTAACGACGCAAAATGACAGCGCTGGTAGTACCCGAACGCGCGACCTCGCGACTCTAATCACTTGCAGCTAAGCCACTTGAGCTGAAGCCACCAGATGTCCCAATGGTTAGCACGAAACAATAAGAACAGACAACAGAGGAACGTATTTGAAAGTCAAACATTTTTTAAAGTTACAGCACATTTTCGAAAGCGTGATTTTTTTTCAAAATTCCTGAACATTTTTTGAAAATTCTAAATGCGAACAATTTTGTAGCGCCTGGGACTGTAGTTTTTTAATTCCCAACAATTTTTCAAATTTGCGAAAATTTTCTGAATTTATGAACAAAGATTGAAACAGGAACATTTTTTGAACTTCTGAACAAATTTTGAATAGCAAGAACGTTTTTTGAATTTTTGAACAAAATTTGAAAACAGGATCATTTTTCGTAAAAGCACGAACATTATTATAAATTGTGAACCAAATTTGAAAACAGGAACATTTTTCGAACTTCTGAACAATTTTTTTATAGCAAGGAATTTTTTTAATTCTCGAACAATTTTTAATTTCTGAACAAAATTTTAAAACAGGAACATTTTTCGTAAAAGCACGAACATTTTTTAATTTCCGAACCAAAATAGAAAACAGGAACATTTTTCGAACTTCTGCACAAGTTTTTTAAAAAGCACAAACATTTTTTTAAAAAGCGAACATTTTTCGAATTTCTGAACAAAATCCGAAACCGAAAATAGTTTTTGAATTTTTTTAAAAAATTTATGATTAATGCAAACATTTTTTGAAATTTACGAACATTTTCCAAAAACACAAACTTTTTTAAAAAATAAAAATAAAACGAAAAAGGAAAAAAAGAAAAAGGAGAGGAAGAAAAAAAGAAACATGAAAAAAGAAAAAAGAAAAGAACGAAAAGAAAACAGAAAAAGAAGAAATAAAAAGGAAAATAGAAAACCAGCTTAAGGAAAAGGTTCCCAAAACCGATAAAAACCGGCTGGGAAACTTTTAGATAGTTCCCAAAACCGAAACTGCCTACAGTGGGAGATGGGCCGGCCCAGCTGATCGCTTCCCTATGCGTTCGCTCGACATTTTAACGCAACGAGCATCCAATAGGAATTTCCTTTATATACCGGCCGACCGGCATCCAACAGTACCAATAGACTCCATCTCCGACTTGTATGCCCACTAGTCTTTAAGTTTCGGATCTATAGATTTTTTTTTGAACATCGGTACAGACACAAGCGCTCATATACACGCGCATACACTCACCCTTATGGACGCACACACGCACACCCTACCCTTATGAGCACCTACGAAAGACTGAGCTGACATATCATCTTGAGATTTACGGTCACCAGAGGCTTTCGTCGTCGACGGGAACGTCTCCTCCCACTGAATGCGCATCGCCGGAAATCCTGAAATAAATCCAGAAATAAATGCGAGCACCAGGATTTGAACCCTGGTGGGCTGGGGATACCACAGTCCCTCTAACCATCCAACCGCAGGTTGGTTCGCGATCTATAGATTATTATTAGAAAGTATAAAGCGTTGTTAATTAGTGAACACTGCTGATTTCTTTCTTGATCTACACTTGTACAGCCCCATTCTTCAACGAGGAGCTAGCATCTCACATGTAGATGAACAACCAGAATGGCTAAGCTATATATTGAGGAACATTTTCAACTTTTATAAAGCAGTAGTAGAATTGAACATTAATTGGTAACTGAAATGTACTTGATCAGGATATACATAAAATAGGTGAAACAATTGATGATTTGCTAAACCAAAACACAAAAATATAAGCCCTTCTGCCAAAACTAATTGTATATATGCAAAGAAATACAAGGTGGAAGTAACTAAACTCTAGCCGGTTAAATTTAGAAGAAGTTGGTTTTATGTGTATGTCAAGGAAGATGCATTACATATTAAGAAAGCCGATCGGTAAGATGAGATCAACATAAGTTCATGCAACTTAGATAGTTTATTACAAACAAAACTATACACGTTTGAAATATGTAATATAAATTCTTATTTTGACGGCAAGGGCCTAAACATGATCCTTCCTCTTGTTATCCGTTGGGAAGAGCTCCTTTTTTTTTAATCTTAAAGTTTTAGTCAGGAATCCGTGAAAAATTTGAACTCACTCATTTTCCCCCCTTAGATTTCCCTTCCGGAGTAGAAGCTTGTATACATTTGTTGCTTCGCGCTGTATTGGTCAGTGCCTTTAAGAAAGCATGTGAATTTTATATTTATCTTTACCACTTTTCAACCCTTGAAGATTCTTGCGGGCAGGCCATGCCCATGATCACAGCTACTCGAAGCCTCCCTCACCGCCGCCTCATTTTTGCCTTTCAACAGGGTCGCATGGCGTGCATGGGCAGCGCCCTCACCGTGGACGGACGTGCAGGGCGCATGCAGCACATGCATATATACTGGGCCACTGTGGCACGAGGGCGCTGAGTAGTGACTGAACACGGCGGCGGCACGATGCCGCTATTTGATCGGGGCAAGAGCAACAAGTGCAAGATTCCGCTTTGAGACGTGTAGCGGCGCGGAACCGCAGCGACATAGTGACGTACCATGCATTACTGATGACATACCAAACACATGCAACTGCCTAGTCCAGTTAAAACATACTCCCTCCGTTTCTAAACATGTCTTTCTAGAGGTTTTAAATGACTACAACATACCTGACGATATAGAAAATATTTTAGAGTGTGGGTTCACTCATTTCATTCCGTGATGTAGTCTTTTATTGAAATCTCTAAAAAGACTTATATTTGCGACCTGGAGGGCTATATAGTAATAATCAATGATCTTGTTCTGAAGATCTTCTAGCTAGGAATTCAAATATATATAGAAAATAAAAACCAAAGCTTTGATTCAAAATATATATATCCATCAATGTACAAAGAAGCGCTGGGAGGGGGCCGGGAGAGTTTCGATGTTTAGCATGCATATATATGGCATGCAAGTGTCATTTCCCTGCATTCTCTCTCTTCCCTGACAAAAACTAGTGTACTTTGCTGAAAATGAAGGAGTCCTTACTTGTTTGGGTATATCTATATTTGTAAGTGGGGCGTACTATCCTTAGCTCATAGTACTACGAACAATGCGGGGATGAGAATTACCGTGCCACGATCATGAAGGTGGACCATCTGCGCGCACGGACACACTCTCTCTCTCCCTAGTCGCCAATGCCAATGCCATTGCCATGTGTGTGTATATATACTTGTTGCCTCGATCCATTAATTGCCCTACTGATCGACCGTGCTACACATCTTTGGAGTTAATTTGTTGGATCGAAGAAGCAAGGCGCACGACCATGGTGTTGGCGTCTATGGGGACCGGTCCTCCTCCTCTTCTTCCTCATCTGTGTCTGTGTCTCCGTCTCACTCGCCAACATTGATAAGGCCTGCTCCACCGTGCCTTTCCGGGACGTGTGCCTGAAGGTCCTGCATGCGACGCCCGATGGCACGACCGCCGACGCGCTCGGGCTGGCCCTGATCGCCATTCGCCGCGGACGCTGCTCGGGAGGACCGCCGCCGCGGACGCCGCAGCGCTTGCCTAGAAGAAGGCAGCGACGCCACAGACTGCTTTGGCAAATGCGCCGCAAGGGATCGAGGTCGCCTCGCGCCCTCGAGGCCAAGAACGCCGCCGACGATGCCGCCAGGTTCCTCGAGGCGCCGCATATACTTTCAGAAAGAGGACATGACCTGCTTCAAGATTTGGAACCGCGAGGACTGCCGCGTCGGCGGTGCCTCAAGCCGCCGGACGCCATATCCAGCGGCAATGAGTTCGAAAAGCTCATGGCTGTCACCAGCCGCCTCATCGAGTTTTCGCCCCGCGGCACGGACCCGCTGCCACGGCCACGCCGGAAGGCCATGGTCGACAGATTCGCCAACGGAACCGACCAGTTTGTTCTGAGGGGGTGTTTGTTTTAGAAGTCCTAGGACTTTTTCTAGTCCCAGGGATTAATCAAAAAAGTCTCTCTAGCAGAGTCTTTTTCTAGTCCCTGTAGAAAAAGTCCCTCCCGTTTGGTTTTTAGGGACTTTTTAAGGACTTTTTCTAGTCCTGGGACTAAAAAGTCCCTGAACCAAACACCCCCTGAATCCAAGCAAGCATCGTGAGCCCACGGCGCTTGACAACTGTCTACGCAGCCGGGCGCGCCGTCCCACCTGACCTGAATCAAGCCTGGACCTTCCCACCCCACCCCCGGGAACATCTTTTTTTACCGCCTTGTCTAATAAAAAAAATCTGCTCATCATTTATTTTCTTTGTTTGTTTGTACAAGAAAGAACTAAGTGAGATTTTTTTTACCACCTTTGCTTTCTGATTTATATTAAAAATCTGTATCTGCAGACATGCATGTAATAAGGAAGGGAATAGTCCGAATGACTTGTTAAATGTTGTGAAAGAGTCCATTTTGAACCTTAAACTTGTAGAGCTTAGTTAAATCGAACCACCAACTCGGAATCCCGGTCGTTGGCACACTAAACTTTTCAACCCCGGTCTAAATCGAATCCTGAAGCTGTTTTTTACATGAAAAATATATATATCCAAAATATCATAATTTTCTACTTTCACGGACTGATTTAACCCACCTGTCATATATCTTCCCAGTAGATCTTTTTTGTCTCTTTTGATTTTCTGTTTCTGTAATTTCTATTATCACTTTTATATCATTTTTTATTTCTATTTTATTTACAATTTTCTTAGGTTTTTATTTACTTAATTATTTTTCTTTCTTTCTTTTCTTTATTTTTCCTTTTCTCTGTTTCCTTTTCTTATTATTAAAAAACACACGAACATTATGTATCTACTTTGATGTACATTTTTTATATACAATGAGCATTTTACATCACATGCTCAATTCTATGTGTTGAACATTTTCAACTTCGAAATTTTAAAAACTTCCTGAACATCTTTCCAAACTCCTGAAAGAATATTTTTTTACTTCCAATTGTTTTGATTTGCAAACATTTTTCCAAACTCCTGAAGATTTTTCGTATTTAAGAACATATTTTAATTTCTGAACATTTTTTTCAGATTTGCAAAGATCTTTCAAAATCACGCACATTTTTCAAATTTGAAAAGAAAAGTCATGACTATTTTTCAGGTTGGCCGGGCCACCACAGGAGAGACGTAATAGATGTGGTAATCCCAGGACCTCGCTTTCCGGTGCACCAAACAACCTGTGGTTCAATTTTTAGACATGGATCGATAAGTTCAGTGTGCCAACGACCGGGATTCGGAGTTGGGGGTTTGATTTAGCTAAGCTCTACGAGTTTAAGGTTCAAAATGGGGTTTTCCCTAAATATTGCTGTCATTCTCGCTTATACTAGATGCTGATTGGCATTTCACTGGTGTAAGAGCGCAAAGATTAATATATGCAATAGTATATTCTCTTGCTTCCTTTCGTGATCATTATAGTATGGTGTCGATTTGTTGAAATTTGTTTTGAAATGGACAAGGCTACAGTTTGGAGGTCAGCATTTGAGACGCCCATACTCTTTTTTGTCTTTCCTTGATTCTCTGCTAGTGGCTTCACAAATTCCTAGAAGAGAGCAATGAACTACAAGGCTACTCCAATCACCTATGTTTGGTGTCATCGAATGATTATCTCATTGAGTTGTTTCTTTAAAGTCTTGATTCTTTTAAAAAATCCAGGTCCTTTGAAAAAGTCACAGTACTCCCGAAATGATATAATTTTAAATATTTGGAATGACACTTTTAGACAACGGGCCTAAATTTCATTTCACCCCCACGCTTGGTTTTTCGAGGTATGGCCCTACCATTCAGAGTTGTTGATCTCCTTACTTCTTATATACTAGAAGGAATGGGCATGCTTTCACGGCGATTGGTGTTGTTATGAATTCATAAAAAAGTTTGGTGTGTATGGGAGATGGTGAAGTGTGTTTTCTTTTAATAATCCAATATTTCAGTGGTCTCTTTCAGGGAGTATAATTATGTATTATCTACAAATTAACCCACACTATGTAGGGTATTGGTGGTACAGTGTTGTGTGTTAGCATTTTTTTATCACGTGATGAGAGAGTGCGAGACTGATGTATTTTTATAAGCTGGTGGTTGTCAATTGATATGATAAATCATTATCAATCAAAATCATGAACCAAATTCAAAATTTAAAACTTCACTTGAATGAGAGAGCTCCTTGAGAAATTGTTGACCAAATCAAAAATTGGGAACTCAACCCAAAATCATAGGTGCTACAGCGTTGCATGTTGGCATTTGTTTTTCTTTTTCGTGAGGTGATGAGAGCACGCATAAGACTGCTATAATTTTAAAAGCTGGTTGTTGCCTGATTTGAGTCGGACCAAATTTAAAATTAAACACCTCATTTGAATGAGAGAGCTTCTTGAAGAATTGCCAACCAAGTATTGGGAAACAATCGGGCAATGTCCTCAATTGATGAGAGACCTTTACCCCAGGGAGCTGAGTGTTATAGTATATGTTGAGAGATCGATTAAAGTGAGTGGGTGCTTCCTTGAATGCCCTGTGATGATGTAATCAGTTGTAACTTAGTACTCTTTCCTGTCCCTTTTACTCCGCCAGATTAGATTTGTGTTAAATCAAACTTCATAAAATTCTATCAAATTAGTATTAAAAATGTCAACATCTACAACACCAAATATATACACTATGAAACCACATTCAATGAATGTAACAATATTAATTTAGCATTGTGAATGTTGATATTTTTTCTATAAATTTAATCAAAATAAATATATTTTGATTTCTAACAAAATTTATATGCAGACTAGAATTACCTGAGAGAGTAGCTAGTTGCACAAATAAAGAAGGGAAGAAAATACATGCGGCTAGCTAGCTGCCAAGCATTATCCTGCATGCATGCGCCAGGCCACCAAGTTGTGTTTTTCGCTATTTTTTAAATAATACATTTTTATTAATTTTCAGAAATAATACACCATTTTAATATTTTTGGCAAATAATATGGCATCATCTTCCTGGAGGATTTGATCGACCTAATCGCCTTCCCGGAGGACGATTAGTGCTCACCGGCCAGTAGGCCCTCAACCGTCCTTCGGGAAGACGATTAGCTCCGGTCGTCCACCAGGAAGATGATTAGTTCCAGTCGTCCACCAGGAAGATGATTAGTTCCAGTCGTCCACCAGGAAGATGATTAGTTCCTGGCCTGGACTTTTTCATAACGTGTTCCCGGGAACCCTTTGCCGCCATCTTCTCTCCTTCCAAACCTGCATTTCCCGCCATCTTCTTTCCCGCGAACCATGCTGTTCCAGCCATCGTCTTTCCTGCCAACCCTTATGTTCCCGCCACTCCTTCTGTTCCCGCCATCTTCTTTCCCGCCATATTTATCTTTTGACTTATAAAACCCCCCTCTCATACAGAAAAGGGTTGGTAAGTAGTGCATTGTAGTCTCGTCAAGATGTCCCATCCTTATTATCCTCTCGATCGTAGTTTCCACCCAAGTATGTCGCAATGTCTTCTGAGGTTAGCCAGCAATTTCGAGATAGACAAAAGTCCAGGCCAGGAACTAATCATCTTCCTGGTGGATGACTGGAACTAATCATCTTTCTGGTGGACGACTGGAACTAATCGTCTTCCTGAAGGACGACTGGAACTAATCGTCTTCCTGGAGGACAACTTGAGGCGACTGGACACTAATCGTCCTCTAGGAAAACGATTAGGTCCAGTCGTCCTCCAGGAAGATGATGCTGTATTATTTGTCAAAAATATCAAAATGGTGTATTATTTCTGAAAATTAATTAAAAGAATGTGTTATTTTTTAAAAATTAGCTGTTTTTCCACAAGGCATGGCGCCAAGTTTTAAACGATCGAGCAAAATTCATCACACACTAAGTTTTATGTGCTGGTTTATAAGGCTTAGCATGACGATTTCCGGCGTGGTGCGCTTTCTACCGCTTCGTACTTATAATCGCCGCTATGTGGTCTAGGGATCTAGATGTAATTTTTATTGTTTCGTATTCATTGTACTATCATGATTGATAATGAATAGATTGGAAGTTTCCGTGGAAAAAAGAGTTCATCACACACAAAGTTAAAAGAGTGAGTTTCTCGTGTTTTTTTTCCGAGGAAAAAAAAGGCGAGTTTCTCGTAATGAAAATCATGCAGCCTAACGGGCCGATCAATTCGGTCTGTCGGGCCAAGCCAGGTTATTCTCTTTTCAGAACAGCGAGCCCGCTTACCGCCACCGCCTCCCGTGCGCGCGCACGCTGCTGGGAGCAGCCAAATGGGCTTATTACGATGGGCCTGCCGCGGTGGTGAGCGTTAAACCCTCTCCCTCTCTCCTTCCCTCTCGCAAAACCCCAGCCGCCGCGAACCGCTCCGACGCCCCCCTCCCCCTCCTCTCCGACGCCGGCGGGCGGCGGCGCGCCATGGTGAGTTCCTGCTCCCTCCCCCCCTCCGTACCCGCCGCACGCCGGCGTATTCTCAGGCCGTAATAACCCCGTCCGTGTGTGTGTGTCTGTCTGTCTTTCCTAACCAGGAGCAGGAGCAGGCGACGTCGGTGGAGGTGGACTCCATCCTCTTCGGCTTCTACACCGACGACGAGGTCCGGCGGCTCAGCGTCAAGCGGCTCACCAGGTCCGAGCGCCTCGACGCCAAGAACTGCCCCGTGCCCGGCGGCCTGCTCGACCCCGCCATGGGGCCCGTCAACGCCAACGACACGTAAGCAATCCCCGCCCTCTCTTCTCCTTCCGGTGCTTCCCAATCCTGGTATGGTATACTAGGCTAGATTGATGGATGATTCGACTCGGAGCAGCTGCAAGACCTGCGCGCAGCAGCCCGGCGACTGCCCGGGCCACTTCGGCCACATCGAGCTCTCCAAGCCGCTCTTCAACCCGCTGCTCTTCGACACCCTCCGGGACCTCCTCCGCTCCACCTGCTTCACCTGCCGCAAGTTCCGCCTCAGCGCCCAGCTGGTAACGCCTCTCGTTACCCATCCATCCTCCGCAGTGGGGATGTGACAACAATTCCCCTTCCATGGATTCATTGTATGTATGATTTCGGGCCGTTGGTTGTCAGGTCGACAGGTACGCCCGCGAGCTTGAGCTGCTGGCGAGGGGCCATGTTGTCCAGGCCAAGAACTTGCAAGATTCCGCTGTTTCGGACGAAAGCGTTGAAATGGACGACGACGATTCGGTTGATAAACCTTCTCACCGAGGGAACAAAACCTGGACATCCATCCAGTTGAAAGAGGCCCATTCTATCTTCTCCAAGCTGATGAAGAAGCGAGTGAACAAGTGTGCAAACTGCGGCATGAAGAACCCACCTATCAAATGCCAGATATATGGTTGGCTCACCATTCAGGTATGTCTAGAGCTGTATCACAGTCATTTTCTGAAAACCCGGACCTACTTCATCCTGCTTCTGCTTACAATATGTTGAATTTCAATGTTCCCGAGTAAACTAGGTGTACTTACCTACGTTCTATATATACAACTAATAACGTTAGGCACATTAGGACAGAGGATAGGCCAAATTTTCGTAAGAACTGCGGCTCTGCATATTGCTATTGTTCCTCCTGTTCACCAGATGAAACCCAACAAGAACCAACCAAAAGGAATACAAAAGTAAATAGAAAAGGCGAGAAAAGTCTGATTTAACCAATGAAAGCTAGACATAATTTTGTAGCTGTGCCTTTTCTCTTACTCTTAACATTCTTCAACTTTGGTTGTTACTAGCTACTCTTGTTGGGGTTCTATATATCCTTGCACTTGTTTTATCATCTTGGAGGCCATACATTGTGATCTCTAGGTTTCATGGTGCCTTGATCAACACTATTACTGCCCACCTCTACTTCATGTTTTGCACATGTGATTTAATCCTTGATGTCATCATCTCACAGTCTTTATGTGTATAGCATTTTCTTGCATCATAGGCCCTTATTGTACGTGATTTGCAGGGTACAGATGGTTCTGCTGTAAGAAGAAAAAGCAATCACTGATTATAATCTTGAAGGAGATGGCCATATTTCCAACCCAAATGGAACTGGTGTTTCTGGTCTTACGGATGATAGAGTTAAAGCATCAAGCAATCAAACAAAAGACCTTTCTGATGATAGACCTCTCTTGACTACGGAGGTTGCATTTTTGTTTCCTTTTTGGTTTTGAAGTCACATTGAGATGCCTTGTGCATGTTCTTCAGGCAGCACATGACTGAGTTCTTTCTTTTTGAACTTCGTCAGGTTGAATCTATTCTCAAAGACCTGTGGGAAAAGGAAGCCAGGTTCTGCATGTTACTATGCGACTTTCAGCAGAATTTATGTGTATCAGAAAAGAGGAGGGGCTATGAGATGTTTTTCTTGAAGAGTATGCTTGTGCCACCAAATAGATTCCGTCCCTCAACTAGCTCTAGCCTTGGAGTAAGTAGACCATATAGTTGTACTAATTCACCGAGTCTTCTTCTAAACTAATCATGCTAATTTGTTTGGGTATAGATTATGGAACATCCACAAAATGTTATGCTAAGTAAAGTGCAAGAGGCCAATCTTGCGCTACAGCATGACAACCCTAATCACATGGATATTCTTACAAGATGGAGGGATCTGCAAACAAGTGTAAATTTATTTTACGATAGTAGTAAAGGCCTTGGTTAGTATGCATTCTTTCCTTTAGTGAGTTAGATCGTCCCTTTTTGTTTTGACACTCAGCAAAAACTAAAAAGATGCAAACATGTATATCTGGATTCCTCTACTTAGATAACTGGTTGAATCAAGTTTTGGGATGCTATACATGGCTAAGCTGTTACCAGTTTGTTCTCAGTTGTTTAGATGCGGTCATATATGGCAATTCATGATAATATGGATTGGGTTGCTTCTTGCTTCAACAATTTCAACCTAATCAGATTATGCTCCAATAATTTGTTTGAGTTCTTTCTGCCTTGGAGTTTCTTGCCTCTATTCTCAATTAGATCACCTCAGTTTCATGGTTATATATATTAGTTCAGAACAGGAATTTTGTAGCATCAAATACAATTGAATTATTATGCTCCCTTTTTATGGGCGGTGATTAACGTGAATGCATAGCCCATGCTTATTTGGCTGCATTGTTATGAATTACTCCTCCCTTCCAAAATGTAGTGTGTACTAATTTCTTCTAAAAGTTAAACCTTTTTATGTTCGACAAAGTTATAGTAAAAATATATTAACACCTATAATACCAAATAAATTTAATAGATTACACGATGAATCCAATGATACTGATTTGGTATTGTAGATGTAGATATTTTTCTCAATAAGCTTGGTCAAACATAAGAGAAGCTGACTTTTCTAAAAACTAACACACCTTGTATTTTAAAACAGAGGGCGTATCAACTTAGGAAATGCTCAGAAATTTGTTTGTGCTTATGCTCAAGAATTATGATGCACATGTGGATATATTTGTTGTCGTTGATGATGTCTATGATTGTTTTTAATAGAAGTCCTATGTTTACTAGAGCATTACCTGTGCTAACGGGCTTGGTCTTACATGCATTTATACATCATGCCCATTTTCTCTTCCTCCACTAAGAAGTCCCAACTCTTGTGAAATGTTTATGCTGATGGCAGGAAAAAGCGGGAAAGATGGTCAGGGTGTACGACACTTGGTGGATAAGAAAACTGGGATTGTTCGACAGAAAATAATGGGCAAGAGAGTTAATCAGTCCTGCCAGACGGTTATATCTCCGGATCCGTTTTTAGCTGTTAACGAAATTGGGATTCCTCCTGCTGCTGCTTTAAAGTTGACTTACCCTGAGGTACTTTCTTCATGGATTGACCTGCATTTTCTTCTTCTGTATTGGCATATAATTAAAATTTCTATGGTTATGTTTATGATTGTGCTCTGAACATACTTGAAATATCCACCAGCCTTTTTTTCATGGCTGTAGATTCTTGCATGCTATCTTACTAGTGTTACCCTATCCAATAAAGCGCATGACTCCTGACTATGATGTATCCTTTATTCTTGAAATTTAAACATGGAAGTTGGATTGGTTGCTAGTTATTAAATAGGTACTTGTTATTGTTGAGTTAGCAGTTGCATCCACCTTTTTGGGCGATGCGGGGAAGAGAGAGAACACACTATTATACAGAAGATGTTTCCCTTTTTGTAGATATGTTAACCTGTATCCAAGCTGTTCTTTTGTTTTGTATGTAATTTACAGGATTCATCATGATTTTTTTTCATGCGCAGAAAGTGACGCCCTGGAATGCCAAAAGCTACAAGGAGCTATAAGTAATGGTTCGGAAATTCATCCTGGTGCGACACACTTGAAGGTTAACAAACAAACGTATAAATTACAGGATGACCGTACCAAACGTTGTGGCATTGCTAAGATGTTGGCTGCTTCTAAAGGATCAATTTCTCAACCAGGGAAGGACCCTAAATGTGAATTTGAAAGCAAAGTTGTATATCGACATATTCAAGATGGTGACATTGTACTGGTCAACAGACAGGTATAAATATTTTGCTAGTATGCTTAACATTCCGTTTTCTTCAGCAGCAATAGTTGAAAACAAAGGAAAAACATTCTTCAATCTCATTTCGGTGTTGTTTTAGCAATGTGGGTTTTTGAATGTTGTTATTACTTCTTCTATGCAACCTTTTCGACACAAAAAAAAATATTTATATAATTTATTTGCAACATTGTTGTAAAGATGTACTCCCTCCGATCCAAAATACGGAGTTCTAGGTTTGTCATATTTTTCTATATATACTTGGTCAAACTTAAAAGATGTTTGACTTAAGACAAACCTGGAACAGAGGGAGCATTATGTAATTATTAGGTGCGGGCGGGCACCACAGGCACGTTTTTTGATGCGTTAATTTCTTCATTCTTTTATTTACATAGAGCTCAACATACAAATCTATATTGGGCCTATTGAGGTACATGCAAAACATTTTTTTCATCTCATGGTTTCGTTTGAATGTTAAGACGATGGTAAATGCCCTGATCAACTGCAGTTATGCATACGGCATGAGGCCCATGACTTGTAGCCCTACTTATCAGGCCAACTTCATAATTTTGGCATTGCCAGTTTCAGGAGGTGTTTCACTATAAAGTCAAAACATGAACATCACAATCTAATAGTGAACTTTTGGCTGGAGTTGCAACCACTCAACACTCTGCTGCCAATCATACTGCTTTAGGATTTTTGTGACGGCATTAACACTTAGCTTTTGTAGATACAGTGAACTGTTAGTCTACATCCCTAATCCCTCTCTGCTTGTGATTTGAAGCCTACTCTTCACAAGCCCAGCATGATGGCCCATGTTGTTCGTGTGTTGGCTGGAGAGAAGACAATTCGAATGCACTATGCCAATTGCAGGTATTTTGATATGCCCCTGCTATTTTCATTTGCTTGCATCAAATGATTTAATAATTGTGTTTATTTTTAGCACATACAATGCTGATTTTGATGGGGACGAAATGAATGTGCACTTCCCGCAAGATGAAATATCTCGCGCTGAAGCCATCAACATCGTTGATGCAAATAAGCAGTACATTGGTCCAAGGAGTGGGGAGGCTGTCAGAGGTCTCATTCAGGTAATACTATGTACATACAGATTTTGCAATTTTGTTCTTCTGCACGCTTTCACCATGAAGTACTTAGTATTGTCATATCCACTGGTGTATTAGTCATATCAACTGTTCAACAGGCATCTCAACTGTTGTATAGTCAGTTGCTACATCCTTCTGTTCTATCTAGCAAACTCGCCATGCCTGTGATGTTAATAAGCAATAACAGCTATTTCTTTATTTTTGCAGGACCACATAGTTGGTGCCGTTCTTCTCACAAGAGTGGGCACTCTCTTAAGCCGTGAGGAATATAGTCAGCTTGTCTATGGGTCTTGTGTGTCCTCAGCTCGAAGTCCTTGTCAATCTGGCAAAAGGGTATCTATTACAAATGATGATGATACACTGGAACTTCTTAGTCCAGCTATTTTGAAGCCAAAGCAGCTGTGGACGGGAAAACAGGCAAGATGTTTGCACAAAGAAACTTGCTTCACTGTTGGCCTTGATCTTGACATTGTTTGGAATTCAGCTGTATAAGTTTTTATTTTTTCTACAGGTCATAACAACCATCTTGAACCATTTAACAAAAGGTCACCCACCATTTACTGTGGAGATGGAAGGGAAGATTCCAGTACAATATCTAACACCTAAAAAATGCGATGATGAAGATAAGGCTATTTCCTCAGAAAAGAAGCAAAAAGAAAAAGCTGTTTCCTCAAAAAAGAAGAAAAATGAAAAGGCTAGTGCTCAAGAACAAGAATCTCCTGAAGAACAAAAAGAAACGGCTAGAGCTCCTGAAGAACAAGTTTTACGTATTCATGATAATCAGCTCCTAACAGGCATGATAGATAAGAAGCAGTTCGGGAACCATGGGATAGTTCATACAGTTCATGAACTCTATGGCGCAGATACAGCTGGAAGATTGCTCTCGATATTCAGCCGCTTGTTTACATTGTTCTTGCAGGTAACCATCAAAACTTTTTTTTTACTGATCTAGAGAGTAGCTCTAGGTGTATTGGTGGCTTGGTGCAACTAAAACAGTTGTACCAATTAAATTCTCTAGTGAAGGCCGTTTGCTGTTCCTCATCTTTCCTGCTGTTAGGCCATTTGCTGTTCCTCATCTTTGCTTGTGGCCCACTGTCAACAGGTTTTTGTTCGTAGCTGTTCTATTGTCATGTATTTAGTTTCCCTTTGGTTTTGGCCCACTCTCAATAGGTTTTTGTCTTGTTTCTTCGCTCTATTTTTTAGTTGTGATTATGTAACTGTTGGTCTAAGATAAATTAAATTCTAATATTGGTCTAAGGTAAACTAAATTCTTGCAGTTTCATGGATTTACTTGTGGAATAGATGATCTTTTACTATCCCAAGAGTCAGATAAGCAGAGGACGGAAATTCTGGCAGGAAGTGAGGAACACAGTAAACAAGCCCATAGGGAATTTATATGCACTGGAGATGGTGATATTAAAGGTTTGTTCAATACTATCTTTACAGCAATTATCTTGTGCTCTAGCAATAACAATTTACATGCACTTGATTTTCTCTCACAGAGATGCTATCCTCAATCCCATTGTTTGGTGAGAAAAATAGGTTTGATTGTTTAAGGGTCTAAGGGAAGGAAGTGAAGAAAATAATTCACATGTCTAAAGGACCCAAATCATCCCATTTTCCTAAGATGCAGAAGAAAACATGAAAACATCGAATATGGGTACAAGAGCAGAGACTCAAACTTAGCTAACTAACAAAGCAGCAATTCCTCCAAGAATTACTGCCCTTCTCTTAAGATGTTCTTATACTCCTGAAAAGCAGAACCTTGTCAGTCTCAGAACAGTGTTCCAAAAGTCAGCATGAGGGCCACCTAGGTAGTCTCCGACATCATACCTGCCTAATCGCCAGGCTTGGCCCCAAAACACTTTGGAAGACTTACTGAATAATTGGAGCGTTACAAAAATATTTCTTGTTCCTTTGCAGCAGTTTGACCAGTATATAAAGAAAATCCTAGATCCATCTGCTTGCTATTGCCACTTTTGGTTAGTGATCGCAATGCATAACTATTTCAACATCGAATTTTTTACTTGTGATGATTCACATTTTAGGAAATTGTAACTTCACTAAATGCAGCTGATGTGTGCTTGATTCACAAGAGGCTGGTTGGGGTTGGACAATGGTCCGGATACTGGATGATACGTCACTGGTGGCAGGGCTCACATCCTTGTTGTGGAAGAGAGGCCCTGACGCATAAAAACTTATGTTTTATTTATGGCTTGAGAAAATAGGATTGCACGCAAGTTTAGGATGACTCGATTTGTACCACAAGGCACAAATTTTATCTCTTTTCCAATTAAAATGGTCCCATTGTTTAATACAAAAACACTTCCCTAACGTGCTCATGTGATTATGTGCCTAATAACCAATGTTGTCAGTATCAGGATACTAGGTAAGGAAGCATCTTTTTTCTTTTGACAATATCAGATCGTAGGATCAGACCATAGTTCAAGGCGATTTTCTTTTTAAATACAATAAATTTATACACTAGAAATATAATTCTTATGGATTATCTACATAACTGTTTGGAAGACATTATATATGCTAGATATATAATTCTAATGATGATCGTAAAGCATGTGTTATTTTACATGCGCTACCATTTACAAATCATAGCCCATGATACACCCATGATCAAGAGAGCCCATCTCATGGATAACCCAGCAAGCTATGACTTTAGACCCTTCTCATCCGCAGCCCACGTACCACATCCGTCAAGCAACAAGGTATATGTCAATTTATAAGTTTCTTTGATCTGTAGACACTTATCTAATCTGGGCAGGCCACTTTCGCGAGACGATTCCCATTTTTATCACAAATGTGGGATCACATATAATCATATATTTTTCCGTCCCAAAATAGATGACTCAACTTTGTACTAAAGTTAGTATAAAGTTGGGTCATCTATTTTGGAACGGAGGGAGTATTTCTCATGATACTAGTGATTTTATGAGTTATATCGTGGAACTTCTGTATCATTTTCCTCCGGTAAGATTGTATAATTGTAAGATACTTCCATAATCCTAATAGCCTGTTTTCCATCTATAGTATTCATGGGATGGGCTACCTGTTTAGCTAATAAGCCTTTCTGTTTGTACTCTATAAATTGGAGTTGCTACCTTGTCTCATTCACTATTTTTATGCTTTATGCAGATCAAGTGAAATTGCAAATGGATGTCGAAAAGGTTGTACGGAGAATAGGAGAACCCGCGAACGTCGCGTTGGATAAAAAGATTTTAAGTGTACTAAATGAGTTAACAACTAAAGTCAATAAAACCATGTTTCCATATGGTCTACAAAAGCCCTTTCCTAGAAATTGTCTCACTCTTATGACTGCAACTGGAGCAAAGGGTAGCGATGTAAGTTTCTTTTAGTAGGGGCAGAACAATGTTGAACTAGAAATATATGAATTGTTCCATGCAGATACAGTTCCAAATTGGAAAAGCAACTTACTTTACCTACTTGCCCTAACATCCTGCCACTTCATTTGTTTTGCTAGGTTAACATGACACAAATCTCATCATTGTTAGGCTCACAAGATTTAGAAGGAGCGTGTTCCATTTAATGTCATCTGGGAAGTCATTACCATGCTTTCCGCCATGGGATACTAATACAAGAGCTGGTGGTTTCTGGTGACAGATTTTTAACTGGTCTCCGCCCTCAAGAGTACTATTTCCATTGTATGGCTGGCAGAAATGGGTAAACTTTTCTTTACTCCTTCTAATACTTAAGAAGCTACCTTTTTAAGCATCGCGAGAATTATATTCCCTTAGTGGAAAAGAAAATATCTCACATATAACAGTGATATTTTCATATCCTCAATTGCCAATCTCATCTCACCATTATAATCAGATATATTATCTCCTTAGAGCCATCCATCATTACATCTAAAGTGGCTTTTGTTGTTATGATGTTTAGCTTGTGTTCGTTCCTCGCAGGTTGATTGACACAGCTGTCAAAACATCTCGTAGTGGATATCTTCAGCGTTGTCTTATCAAAAGTCTTGAATCATTGTTTGTTTCGTACGATCACACTGTGCGTAATGTTGATGGATCAATCATACAATTCTGCTACGGAGAAGATGGCGTTGATGTCCATAAAAGTAGCTTTCTCAATAACTTTGAAGAACTACGAAATGTAAGACATTCAAGTTCCCAATTATAAAACTAACCAAAGATTTCTATAGTACACCTTGCTCTATGCATTTGTTTCATCGGACTCATAATTGTTTGCAATTTGTTCAAAATTACAGAATAGAACAGCCGTGTTTCACAGGCTTGAGAGGTACAGTGACGAGCTTGAGATCTACAGTCGTGATCCCCTTCTATTAAAGCCCAAACACATTACTAAACTGCCTGAAGGACTCACCAACTGCAACGGACTTTCTTAGAAATCAGTGTCCCTGCCTTAAAAAGCTTAAGTTTAAAGAGTGTCGCTGCCGGTATCGCATAGAGGAGGAGGAACTAACGGGTTACTGAAAGTCAAGTACATGGCTAGTCTTGTCGATCCTGGTGAAGCTGTTGGTGTGATCCTTGCTCAGTCCTTGGGAGAACCTTCAACACAGATGACGTAAGAGCATTTCTGTACATCTGTTTGTATGAACTATATTATTTCTGTTACTTCTATAGTTCTATGTCGACTCCATTTCTTTATTTGTTTCAGGGTATATTCATGTATACTTTTTGTCATTCCTGCAGGCTCAACACTTTTCATCTTGCTGGAAGAGGTGACATGAATGTCACACTTGGGATGCCTCGGATACAAGAAATCCTAATGAAAGCATCAGCTAACATTAGTACGCCTGTTATGGTGTGCCCTCTGCGTGAAGATATCCCCAGGTTAGTATTTTTTTGCTTTATTTCGAAGTTGCTTCATAATTAGTTTAATTTCTATCCGTGATGTTATATCAAACTCTCCTGTATAAGAAGTAAAAAAGAAACCCAATGAAACTGTACTCAGTTTTTTCACTGTATTAGCAAGATACATGCACTAATTCCACTTTCCAGTATAAAGCTAAAAGAAAATTTCATATGAACTAGCAAGATACTTGCCCTAACTCTTTCTACATATGGACATGTAGGGATGAAGCTAAACGCCTGGAAACAAAATTAAGGGGCATTAGGTTGGCTGATATCGTGGAGGGAATGGAAGTATGCACAATTCCTTTTCACAACAGTAATGGGCATATTTCGAGTCTCTACAAGTTGCAGCTAAAACTATTCTCACCAGAGTGTTACCCTCCTGAGTCGGAACTTACAGTTGATGAGTGTCAAGCAGCCTTGAGGACTGTGTTTGTTGATGCAATGGAATATGCAATCGAAAAACACGTAAATTTTCTACACAAAGTTAGTGGAATCCAGGAAACTAGGGTAAAGGACACTGAGAGCTCACCATCAGATGGTCCTGAAGAATCCGAAGCAGACCTTTTGATGGTGAAGAATCTGGTGCGAGTGATGGTGACGATGAAAATGACGATGATTTGGGAGCTGATGCAGAAAAGAGGAAACGACAAGAGAATGATGAGATGGAGTATGATGATGATATTGAAGAGAAAGATGGTATGAACAGTGACCCTGAAGAAGAGACAAAATATGAACTCGATAATGAGGATGGTCCAGCTGAGTCTGGTGAAGAATCAGAAGAGAATGATGAAGGCCATTTGTCAGATTCCAGTAACAAGACAGCGAAATTGGAAGGTAGGCTTGCAGCTGGTAAACTAAAGAAAGGGAAAAAGGAAACCGTGGAAAACTTGGAGGAGCAGAAGCAGAAACAAATAACCCAGAAACGCAGCAAGAAGCTAAAGTTGACTGTTCATGTTGAAAGCACAGATTTAAAATTTGAGGTTCACTACATCTTGCACAAGGAACCACATATCTTACTATCACAGGTACCTCATCGTAAACAGTACACTATATTTTGCCTTCCTTTCCTTTCCTTTCCTTTCCTTTCAGATGGTAGTTATTATGTCATACTCCCTCCGTCCCCAAAAGCCTAGATAATCCATTTGAGCGACAAGCTTTTTGGGACGGAAGGAGTATGACATAATAACTAAAAAATATTTGATTTGCAGTAATAAGGGAAACTGTAGGATTTCTAGGGGAACTAATATTGGCTAAGATCATGGTTATGTTGTTTGGATTTAGATATTTATAGAAAACTCCAACCAATATTTGAGAAGAAAAAAGCCGTTCCCTGCTCTATGTATGGATCTGTGCAGCTCTTGATTTAATAATCCCGCAATAGGGTGTTTTTAAGTTCACTCTTTTGAACCCATACAAGCTTGGTTTGCATATAACAAAAGAAATTCTGATAGAAGATGCATTTTAATTTGCCTTCACAGATTGCCCAGAAGACATTGAAGTCCCTATTTGTCAGTGCATCCCATAACAAAAGCATCAGTGAATGCACAGTTGTTTGGCCGGAGGAGAAAGACAATTCCACTAAAAAGAAGAAAGGCGATTCCACCACTAAAAAGAAGAAGAAAGATGATTCCTCTCAAGAAGAAGAGAAGAAAAACGATTCCACTAATAAAAATAAAGTGCAAACGTCAGGAGTGGACTTTGAGGTATTCTGGGATCTGCAGGACTACCTGGACATCCACAAGCTTACATCTAACGACATACATGCCATCTTGAATACATACGGGGTAGAGGCTGCAAGGGCCACCATCATTAACGAGGTGAAGGCCGTGTTTGAGCCCTTTGGCATCAAGGTAGACCCGAGGCACCTGAGCCTGGCTGCTGATTTCATGACCTCAGGAGGCTCCTACCGACCGATGAACAGCCTTGGGATGGCCCGGTTCTGCACGTCGCCGTTTGGCAAGATGAGCTTTGAGCAGGCCACGAGGTTCATCATGGAGGCGGCCTACCATGGGGAGGTGGACAACCTCACGGGCCCTTCGGCGACCGTGTCCCTGGGGAAACCGGCCAAGACCGGGACCGGTGCCTTCGGGCTGATGCAGAATATCACCCTGGAGGAGCGGGCGGTGATGTAGGAGCGCCCTACCCTATTCGGACCTTCTTTTGGCATGGCTGGTGCTCAGATCACCCAGTTTTGGTCCAAGAATTGGTTGCTGTGTGTCCAGCCATCACTCGTGTGTATTGATGGAACTAGTCATGTGAATAACATTTTTGTGCTGGCTACGAGCGAAGCGTTGTAATTCTCGGTTGCTGTTTGTATCTGCTTTTACTACTCATGTAGCTTAACTTTCTATCTATTTGGTGCGATGGATGCATCTGTTGCATTGCAGTTAGCTTAACTTCCTCTCTACCTTTTCGTCATCCCTATGTTTCTAACTTTCTTTAACTGAATTCATAGTCTGCAGATTTCCTCTCATTGTCGGCTGCTCCCTGTTTTATCTTACAACACAAATGCTTAAGTGTACTCTTTGTGTTGACCCGAAAAAAGCTGCCTATTATGCTCTACACTTTTCCCAGGCTCACATTATTCTCTTGCTTCCGTTCCATAATATAAGATCTCCCTTCCATAATATAAGATCGTTTTTGACATTGGGATGGGTCTATAAAGTTGAGACAGTTATTTTGGGACGTAAGGAATACCAGCCAGCCATTGTCATCAGCTCCTATAGCCTTGCACCCACATCCCACGCCCTATTAGCATGCAATATTTTTTTTTAAGTTCTCACACATATCCTTTTGTGCACAGCGAGATACATGTTATGTTAACGTACCACACAGCCACAAACAATCTCCTGCATGCATTTCTTTCGGAACACACACATTCTGCCTGCTCTTTGCATATCTGATTCCAAAGCTAGGCTCCCATGAATAAAATTTGTACTAGTAGGAATAGAAAGCCTCTTGTAGCGAGTCAAATGCTGTACCCGGCCCCGTCGCACGCATTCAAAATTTTCCTTCATCTCTGGGCATGCTACTGGTAGAAGAACATCAAATATGTTGCATTGCAGCCGCTGGGCATGCAGTCAATCATCCTGGTGCATATATGTACAAGGTGGGGACGCGAGTTTTTTAAAATGTCAACTGTGAACACATTCTTCTCCACTTATGCTTGCACCCCTATCCAGCAAGGTGCTTATTAACAGGCCAACCATACACCAATGACATGTTCCGAATTCTCCAGTGAACGTCCTTCAGCGTATTGACGAGGAGCATCATGGATTACTGACACGCGCCTGACACTTATTTCTTGTCTGGGATCTTCTCCAGGAGCTCCTCGAGAACCTGGAACAGATCGCCAACAATCCCGTAATCCGCGACCTGGGCAGCAGAAACAAAAACCAGGGCAGGCTCAATAACTAGCAGTTGATATTTGGGGTTCGATGCTAGAAGCTCAGTCTGCGGGGGAAGCGGAGTTGAACCTGAAAGATTGGGGCGTCTGCGTCTTTGTTGACCGCCACGATGTACTTGGAATCTCTCATCCCTGCCAAGTGCTGTATCGCTCCTGAAACTCCGAAAGCAATGTAGAGCTCAGGCGCAACAATCTTCCCGGTCTGCCCAACCTGAGGAGAAATCAGGGCGTTGCGATGATACATCAGACGGTAACCAACGCAAAGGGATTGTATACCTAGTACATAAGCTAGGGACAAGACCAGAACATGAATCATTTAGTTGCTAGTATTTGGTTATGCCACTCTGATAGTTTTGAGGAGCTTACTTGTAGTTCATTCGGCACATATCCTGCATCTACGGCAGCTCTGGTCGCACCCACTACACAAGGGGGAAAATACGTAAAACCGTGTGCACAGGAATGGATTTTACACGAGGCCTGGCCTTCACAGGTTCAGTGCCACCTAGGTTCAATGGACAATCAAGTAAAAGCGCAAACCTGCTGCGCCAAGTTTCTCTGCCAGCTGCTCCAACAATTTGAAATTCTCGGCGCTCTTCAAACCTCTGCCTCCAGTGACGACCACGCGTGCATTTGCAAGATCTGGCCGTTCTGTATCTTGGGATGTAAGATTCACCCATGAAGATTTCCTTGAGCTTGCTGCACACCGAAGGAAAGAGTTTAACAAATACGTGGCATGATTTATAGATCTTTAAAAGCATGTTTTGTAACACTAAATACATCCCGCAGATGCACGCACACACCAGTGACACTACCACCCACCCACACAGGCATGAGCGCCTGCTCAAGACTGAACTATGGACTGTAAAACCATAATAAGTGCTTGGAAATGGAAATCTGGTAATACCCAAATCAGACCTTGAACTTTTTATTGCAGAAGTCAGAATATTGTCTTAATAGATCAAAGGTCCAAGAAAGGTAATGCAGAATTAACAATAACAACTCTATAAGGGGTGTTGATAATAAAAGAATATGGTGAGGAAACTATACAAACCTTCACTGAGGAAAGAGAGATCAACCTGGGTTATAGGCGCAACTTTAGTTTCTGACATAGACTCGGTAGCTGGAGAAAATGATGTTGATCTAATACTCATCATACAAGGAGACTCCCCAGTATATCGTACAGTGCAGAGTGCATTTCCAGCATAGATTGGCCTTAAGAAAAGAGTATGTATTAATCAAAATATGATATATATCATCGAGTTGGGTATGCTAAAACATCAAGGCATATGATGATTACCCTACGAATAAAAGCAAAGGTTGCTGTCCATCTTGTATTGTTGATGAATCACTACTGATAAAACAATACAAAACAGTGGAGTGGACTATCGTACCTCACAAAGACCCGGGGCTCAGAGATTGCAGTGACGTCCGTGACAGGGGAGACATCTAGAAGAGCCGCGGCGCGTGGAAGCAAATTCTTCCCGAACGATGTCGAAGAGGCTATAACATGAGAGTATCCCCCTTTCTGCTGCACGGAGCGGAGCAGCTCAGCCCAAGGCTCGGCTAAAGGATGCGCAAACACGTCTGAATCCGCAACAAGAACCTGCAACGCAAGAGAGCCGACAGATAAACAAATGAACATCTGCTTCCTTTCTCGCCAAGTTCTCTTCACCCTCTCATAAGTCAGAACTGAGAGCAGAGCATGGCAAAATAAAAAGAAAGATGCAATTATGCAAACACAGATACTAGCTGACTAGTCAGTAAGTAACAATACCTCATTGACCAATGGGTGGCTAGACGCAGCATGCTCAGCAGCCTTGTGCAGCGCCGGCCCGGATCCGCCGAGGAGAAGAGACACCTTGTTCTCTTTGGCAATGGCCTCGGCGGCCGCCAGTGCGCTCAGAGATGAGGGCTTCACGAGCCCGCCTTCGTGCTCCGCTATGATCAGTGTGCTCACCTAGGGAGAAGGAGAACACCAGAGTCAAGCTGCGAGGGTCGAGGCCTACAGCTGTGGATCCACCATCCAGGAGACCCAGGGCAAACTAACTATATTAGGCGATGATGGACGCGGAGGCAAGACTGAAATTCAATAATAATTCAGCAGAACTAATGGCATATGGTAGCTTCGACTCAGGTGATACAGACATAGAGTGCAGCATTCATTAGGAAGAGGCCGTAGCAGTCAGGTATGTACAGGGTGGATACCAAGGAAATGAATTCATAGGACCCTGAACCTAGCTAGCACAGGTGAGGCAATAGCCTGAATCCAATCCAATCCAAGGAGTGGAATGAATTGTACCACCACTGAACTCTGCTAATTCCATTCGCGTGTGAAAATCTCTACAAGGTCAAGACGCAAATTCTTCTTCCTTTACTTATAGCATTCATACGCTACTCTGGAGTGGAGTAGACAGGTAGCAGGCAGTCATGGAACTGAAACTGTCCAAGACAGACAGAGAGAGAGAGAGAGAGAGAGACGGAGTTGGTTCGCCCCTCCTCCCCTCGCCTCGCCGCGGTGGCCGGGCTGGTCCGGCTGGCTACCACCACCACCGGTGCGTCCGTCATCGTCCCGGTCGCCGGCTCTCGGACGGGGACGAGGCTGTACCTCGGAACCGGATCGGATCGAACGCGCGCGTAGGGAGGGGGAGAAGGGGAGGGAAGGGGGTAAGGGGACTCACGAGCCTACGCAGCATCCTCTCGGCCGCGCCGCCGGCGCCCGCTCTTCCCCGCCGGAGCGCTCCCGCCACCAACGCCGCCGCCATGAGCCTGCTCTGTCTCTCTCTCTCTCTCCCTCTCTCTCTGAGAAACGCAATGCAGTGAAGGAGAGTAGGGAGACGTCAAGCAACGGACTAACCAATTCGCGCACGTGTGCACCGCGGTCGAGATTTTACTGCCACGTCAGCCTCCATATCCGATCGACTCCTGCATAGCTTTTAATGGAACAATGGAAAAGCATCTCGCCGCGCACTCTCCACAAAAGTTTCGAATGCACTTGTCTGTTTTAAAAAGAATGCATTCCAACTACTCCCTCTGTTTCTAAATATAAGTCTTTGGAGTGATTTCACTATGAACCACATACGAAGCAAAACGAGTGAATCTATACTTAAAATGCATCTATATACATCCGTATGTGGTTCATAGTAGAATATCTACAAAGACTTATATTTAGGAACGGAGGGAATATGATTCAGTAAATTTGAAATGCACTTTATCTAGTACTTACTTATACTTGCTCGGTCATGATTCCATAAATTGGAAATGCAATCGATGAATTTCTGTGCTAGTCCCATTTTCGAACGGTTTTACTAGCAGTTCTTTTCGCAAGGATCCTCCCGAATCAAGATTCTTAAAAACCGCCCACAAAATTTGCAGTTCAACATCCACAAGAAAAATGCCGTTCAGTTCTTTTCTAAGCTTGCCATATGAGATCGTGGTATGAGTTCCATGCCCTTGGACTGAAACTGTTTCCTGAGTAACCATCAAGATAGCAAAAATAAGAATTGTTTGTCAATCTCTTCAATATCTCATTTATGATCGGTAATGTGTAATGGTCCTTTCGAGTCCATTTATTTAATTTTCTGAAATCAACACACATTCCATATACAATAATGGCTCTAGTGGGGACTAGGTCATTATTTTCATTAGCAACCAAAGAAACTACTCCCTTCTTGGGAATACAATGGACTGGACTAACCCACTTATTGTCAGAGATTGGATAAATTACTCCAGCATCAAGGAGTTGGATTACCTCTTTTCTTACCATGTTTTTGGATTGAGGGTGTAACCTTCTTTGACTTTCAATTACTGGCTTGCCTCTCCATTCAATAGGAATAGTATGCGAAAAAAATGGAGGGATCTATCCCTCTCACATCCTTCATCGAATATCCCAACGCCTTACGGTGTCTTGATAGCACCGTAAATAGTTTCTGCTTCTCGTTTCCTAAAAGATTACCGTAAACAATAACAAAAAAAATCCAGTTCTATCCACAAATTTGTACCTCAGTCCCTCAGATAAGGGTTTAAGAATAGGAGGGGGTAATTCCTCATCTCATTTTCTTTCGAGAACATCATATACTTTATTCAAGCGGGGGCTGACCACGGGAGTGGCATGCATGATCCAATCTCTTCCTTCTCCTCATCTTCAAATAGAGATTCGGGTTTCACCAAGACCCTTTCAACTTCATCTTCTGGCGTTTGAAGATGAATTTCAGCTAATTGATTTAATTTCAGCTCTTCTTTGTCTTGAGACTCTCTTTGGTATGGCTTGTTCATTACGATAGAGAAGGGAAATTTAATCATCTCTTGTCCCCACTTCATGGAGACAAGGTTTTATATACACGCCCGTGCAACATTTAGAAAAGAGGCTCCAAAGACAATAGGACAGTCTTTTCTCAGAAATCATCAAGACAAAAATATCAAGGTCAATGGGAAAAATGAGTGAAACGACAATAAAGTTGTGTAAGTGCATCTAGTGCCACCCCTAGTTGGTTTTGGAATATTGACAACAAACTTGGTTGAGGGACTAATGTGTTTGTGAGAATTGCAGGATAACACATGTAGTAGTCCCATATTGAGTTTACCTAACAGAGATGATCCCTAAAAATGTGTGAAGACATTGAAGATAATGGTGGTCTGTGAAGATATTCACATTGAAGACTATGACATGGGAAGACATCGTGTGAAGACTAAGGAGTGCGAAGACATAGTTGTTTCGTAGTTTCCTTTTCTTCTTTGTTGAGTCATAGGAACCACCGCACTATTAAGTGAGGTCCAAGTGAACAAAGTCAGAGTGACTGATGTGATGCTCAACCAAATCCTATGTCTTCGAGCGAAGACAATGAGAGCAAATTTTATCCAGAGCTGGATGAGTCAGATTTGCTTGTAGCCCAAGTCAAGCTACCAAGTGACTGCTGGACACATGTCGGTTCCTTAGTGACCTGAGGTCATTTTGGACAAATCAGGTCGTTGCCTCCTCGCTATAAATAGCCCACCCCTACACCATAAATTGGTGGTCGCTCAGAGTTAGTGCACGGCTTTTGTCGCTTGAGAGCAACCCACCTCCGAAGCATTTGAGAGAAAGATCCTTGCGAGGACAAAGCCCAAAACACCCAGAGCCAAAGAGTGTTAGGCATCACTGAAGTCTTTCTGTCCGCGTGATCTGAAGACTTGTTACACTTGAGGACTGTGAATCCTCCAGCCAATTAGGCATCGCCGTTCTGAGCATCCAAGAGTCATTATGGATTGCCGATGAACGAAGTCTGTGAAGGTTTGGAAGTCTACCTTGAAGACTCACCAGAGTGATTGGGCGAGGACTAAGTGTCCTTAGCTCAAGGGGAATAAGGTGAAGACGCGGTCTTCTAAGTTAAATCTCAGCCTCCCTAACCAGACGTACAGTTGTCACAGCAACTGGAACTGGTCCAACAAATCCCTGTCCTCCCCAAGCAACTGGTTCTATCTCTTATATCTCTTTACTTACAGTTTGTCTTCGTGAAGTCATTGCCTGCTTGCATTATCTGATTGACTTCAATGTGTGAAGACTGTTGTTGTTTGGCTTCATACTATCTTCCATCCTGATCCATACTACCTAGCTGCTAATAGTCTTCGTGCTTTCACTTCATTGTTTGCTTGACTATGGCTTGTCTAGTGTAGTCTACCTTCCGCTGCATATCAATAGGTTCATTTCTATCGTTTGTCTTCAAAGCCCCCGTGTTTTGAAGACTTTCATAAAAATCGCCTATTCACCCCCCTCTAGTCGATAACTAGCACTTTCAAGTTGACATCCTTGAGGATGCCATAAGGTGCTCTATCAGTTCTTTTCTCAGAAATCATCAAGACAAAAATATCAAGGTCAATGGGAAAAATGAGTGAAACGACAATAAAGTTGACATCCTTGAGGATGCCATAAGGTGCTCTACCAGTCTTATCTGCAAGCTTAATAACCACGTCAGTTGGCTCAAGAGTACGTGGAGAAATTTCATCATAATTTTTTGCATAAATACTATAAGAGATACTATTGATTGGAGATGCAGGATCACACAGACCGAAATAAGACATGCTACCAAATGAGAATGCCAATACTTGTTTACATGTATCTTTACCTTCAGTGCACCCTTTTAGATAAGAGTTGCATCTCGGTCAAGTTGGACTTCATTGTTAACCACTGATACAGGTACAACATGTTTTTTCGTAATATCAATGTGTGGTGGGATCCCCTATCGTTCTACTTTGATGCTCTTTTTTATGCTTATTTGAAAGTCATCCTCCTTTTTCTTTTGCCTTCTTCTGAAAATAAGCCTCTCTCTGGTTAGGAGGCGGAGTAGCTTTCTTCATTATTGCTTCCACCATGTGGATTGCTTCTGATTCCCTATTATGTTTTACAAAACCTTTACCTGGTATCCGCAAAAACTTAGAAAAATCTGTCAAAATTCGTAAAGCATGGTCAGTTCCATATTAAGTTCACGACGAAGATTTTTCATCTTCTCTGATTTAGAGAATAATTTAATACTATCATAACCGAGGTCAATCTTCTTTTTCTTTTTCGAACATAGGAACCAACTTTCAGAATTTTGGCGCATCCTGTTAAGCAACTCCAAGGCTGAGAAATATTAGCCCCGATAAAAGTATCCTTGGGAAGCAATATCTAACGCCTGCTTGCTTTGTGCATCAAGTCCTCCACAGAATAAATTTACGATGAAGTAATAAGGGAATAATGTTCAGGACATTCAGAGAGTATATTCCGGTACCTTTTATAAGCGTCAAATGCTCACCTGAACGTTGCCCAAAGCTAACAATCTTTCTTCTTATTTTATATAATTTTCGTTGAGGATAAAAACATGCGAATAAAACAGATGATAACTTCCTCCAATTATTCAAGGTACCTACAGGATGTTCTAGTAGTGATTTAGTGGCTTCCTTCTCAAGAGTATAAGGAAACAATTTTCCTTTAATTTCTTCATGAGTCAAATCCTGCAACTAAAATGTACCACATGTAATTTCAAACTCTTTAATATGTATATATGGGAATTGAAAGATCATGGATGTCACCTAGAGGGGGAGGGTGAATAGGCGCTTTAAAATAATTACGGTTTAGGCTTGAAAAAATGTGGAATAAAATTACCGTTTAATTTTTCAAGCACAAAACCTAAATCTACTAGGCTCACCTATGTGCACCAACAACTTATGCTACGTAAGATAAAAAACTAAGTGATAGCAAGATATATAACGTGTAACACTATGGCTATCACAAGTAAAGTGCATAAGTAAAGGGCTTGGGTAAGTGATAACTGAGGCACGCGGAGATGATGATGTATCCCGATGTTTTCACACCCTTGAGGATGGTAATCTCCATTTGGAGCGGCGTGAGGCACAATGCTCGCCAAAATGCCACTAGGGCCATCGTAATCTTCTCATGCCCTCGCACAACGCAAGATGCCGTGATTCCACTAAGGACCATTGGTAAAAAACAAGGCTTTGGTTCAGGCCTGGCCAACCCATTAGTCCCGGTTCAGTCACGAACCAGGACCAATGGAGGCATACGTCCCGGTTCGTGAGCCCAAGGGGCCGGCCGGGCCTCGTGGGGCATTGGTCCCGGTTCGTCTGAACCCATTTGTCCCGGTTCCAAGCACGAACCGGGACCAATGGGCCTCGCTCCTGGCCCACATCCATTGGTCCCGGTTCGTGGCTGGAACCGGGACTAAAGGTGGTTCGTGGCTGGAACCTTTAGTCCCGGTTCCAGCCACGAACCGGGACTAATGAGGTGCCTATATATACCCCCTCGCCCGCGAGCAGAGCACTCCACTGCTCTATTTTTCTGGCCGGCGAGGGGAGGGCTTTTTGGTGCTCTAGCTCACCTCCTATGCACATGAGGTGTACGATGAAATGCCCGAGCCACACTAGTTAAGCTTTCTCCTCTCCAAACTCGACCTCCAAGCTCCATTTTCCTCAAGATTTTTCTAGGTTTAGCGGTCCGTCACGTCCCGTCTCCCTGCCTTTCACTGCCGATCGCCTGCAAGCCGATCTGCCGGCACCACCGTGGTGAGCCTCTTGTTCTTATCTTCTTTCTGAAAGGAAAAAAATTCTTACTTGTATGATTAGATAGATACTTGTCTAATTTTCTTAATGTTATTATTGCTTGTTATTATATAGTGCGATGGTTTTGGTATCTCCCCCGGTCAGCCCTCGTCCTGTCTATGATTAGCATATGGTATATATTATCATTTATAACTATTTGGTTCATTTATTGTTTATGACAATTATGCCGACCAACGTGACATAGATTTTATTTATCTAGGAGGTATGTGAACCGGAAATTCCAACCGACCCTATTGTCGAGAGGTTAAATTTAGTTGAAAAATAAAACAATTACTTGAAGGAAAAAATAAAAAAAATTGAGGAGGAAAAGATGATATTGGAGTTGCATGTTGCGGATGTCGTCGATGATCACAAGATCAAGATGGATGCAATGCGCTTGAAGATTAGAAAGATTAGAAAATATGCCATTCATACCGAGACTTGGTATCATTATGCCGTTGGATCAATTGTTACCTTGGTGCGATTATGACCGCATTTTTTGTTGCATTGAAATGTTTTACATAGTTTCAATGTATGGTTTAATTAGATGCTCTGGAGAGCTATATGTTGTTCAATGAGAACTATGTATGTACTTTGGCTTTAATGTGATGATGAACTTATATTAATTTGATCACTTATCTATTCATGATGTTCTGTAATGGTTTTTGACACACTTAATTATATATAATGCACGCAGATGAACCGACAATGGATGTACGGTGACAGACACACCTCCGAGTACATTAAGGGCGTGCATAATTTTCTCCAAGTGGCTGAGGCAAACAAGCAGAATGGTTTTATGTGTTGTCCATGCCCTATATGTGGGAATACGAAGTCTTACTTCCGACGGAAAATCCTTCACACCCACCGCTTTATAAGGGTTTCATGCCACACTATAATGTTTGGACCAAGCACGGAGAAATAGGGGTTATGATGGAAGACAACGAAGAAGAAGAGGACGATGACAACTATGTGCCCCCTGAATACGATGATGCTGCAACGGGGGAAGAAGCTGCTGAAGATCAAGAGGAACCAGATGATGTGCCCGATGATGATCTCCGCTGGGTCATTGTTGATGCAAGGAGACAGTGCGAAAGTCAAAAGGAGAAGCTGAAGTTCGATCGCATGTTAGAGGATGACAAAAAGGGTTGTACCCCAATTGCGAAGATGGCAACACAAAGCTCGCACTGCATCGGAATTGCTGCAGAGAAGGCAGAGAATGCTATGCCTCGACAAAGGATTTGAGAAGCTATTGAAAATATTGAAGAAAAAGCTTCCAAAGGATAACGACCGCCCGACAAGACATACGCATCAAAGAAGGTCGATGCCCTCTAGGATTGGAGGTGCAGAAGATACATGCATGCCCTAATGATCGTGATCCTCTGTCGCTGCGTATAAGGATTTGAACGCATGCCCTATATGCGGTGCATTGCGGTACAAGATCGACGAGATGACCTCGGTGATGTTGACGGCGAGCCCCCTGTGAAGAGGGTTCCTGCCAAGGTGATGTGGTATGCTCCTATAATACCACGGTTGAAACGTCTGTTCAGAAACGAAGAGCATGCCAAGTTGATGCGATGGCACAGAGAGGACCGTAAGAAAGACGAGAAGTTGAGAGCACCCACTGACGGGTCGCAGTGGAGAAAAATCGAGAGAAAGTACCGGGCTGAGTTTGCAGGTACCCAACAAACGTATGGTTTGGTTTAAGAGCGGATGGCATTAATCCTTTCGGGGAGCAGAGCAGCAATCACAACACCTGGCCCGTGACTCTATGTATGTATAACCTTCCTACTTGGATGTGCATGAAGCAGAAGTTCATTATGTTGGGGAACGTAGTAATTTCAAAAAATTTCCTACGCACACGCAAGACCATGGTGATGGCATAGCAACGAGAGGGGAGAGTGTCTGTCCACGCACTCGTGAGACCGTAAGCGAAGGCGTTATAATAACGCTGTTGATGTAGTCATACGTCTTCACGATCCGACCGATCCAAGTACCGAACGACGGCACCTCCGTGTTCAAGACATCGCTCAGCTCGATGACGATCCCCGGGCTCCGATCCAGAAAGCGCCGGGATGAGTTCCACAAGACGACGCGGCAGGACGATGATGATGCTCCACCGACGCAGGGCTTCGCTTAAGCTCCGTGACGATATGACTTCACCGGGCGCAGGCTTCGCCTAAGCTCCGCGACGATATGACCGAAGTGGAATATGGTGGAGGGCACCACACACGGCTAAGGAACGATCCATAGATCAATTTGTGTGTCATGGGGTGCCCCCCTGCCCCCGTATATAAAGGAGCAAGGGGGGTGCGGCCAGCCCTAGGGGGGCGCGCCTGGAGGAGTCCTACTCCCACCGGGAGTAGGACTCCCCCCCCCCTTCTCCTAGTTGGACTAGGACTTGGGGAGGGGGAAGAGGGAAGGGGGCGCCGCCCCCCCTCTCCTTGTCCTATTCGGACTAGAGGGGGAGGGGGGCGCGCGGCCTGCCCTGGCCGGCCCTTCCTCTTCTCCCTTATGGCCCATCAAGGCCCATTGACTTCGGGGTTCCGTAACCCCGATGTTCCATAACGCCCTGCTTTCATCCGGAACCTTTTCAAGTCCAAACATAGGCTTCCAATATATCAATCTTTATGTCTCGACCATTTCGAGACTCCTCGTCATGTCCGTGATCACATCCGGACTCAAAACCTTCGGTACATCAAAACTTATAAACTCATAATGAACTGTCATCGAAACGTTAGCGTGCGGACCCTACGGGTTCGAGAACTATGTAGACATGACCTAGAACCATTCTCGGTCAATAACCAATAGCGGAACCTCGGATGCCCATATTGGTTCCTACATATTCTACGAAGATCTTTATCGGTCAAACCGCATAACGAGATACGTTGTTCCCTTTGTCATCGGTATGTTACTTACCCGAGATTCGATCGTCGGTATCCAATACCTAGTTCAATCTCGTTACCGGTAAGTCTCTTTACTCGGTCCGTAATACATCGTCTCACAACTAACTCATTAGTTGCAATGCTTGCAAGGCTTATGTGATGTGTATTACCGAGAAGGCCCAGAGATACCTCTCCGACAATCGGAGTGACAAAACCTAATCTCGAAATACGCCAACCCAACATGTACCTTTGGAGACACCTATAGTACTCCTTTATAATCACCCATTACGTTGTGACGCTTTGGTAGTACCCAAAGTGTTCCTCCGGTAAACGGAGTTGCATAATCTCATAGTTACAGGAACATGTATAGGTCATGAAGAAAGCAATAGCAATCTACTAAACGATCAAGTGCTAAGCTAACGGAATGGGTCATGTCAATCACATCAGTCTCCTAATGATGTGATCCCATTAATCAAATGACAACACATGTCTATGGTTAGGAAACATAACCATCTTGATTAATGAGCTAGTCTAGTAGAGGCATACTAGTGACTATCTGCTTGTCTATGTATTCACACATGTATTATGTTTCCGGTTAATACAATTCTAGCATGAATAATAAACATTTATCATGATATAAGGAAATAAACAATAACTTTATTATTGCCTCTAGGGCACATTTCCTTGATCTCCCACTTGCACTAGAGTCAATAATCTAGATTACACAAAGTAATGATTCTAACACCCATGGAGTCTTGGTGCTGATCATGTTTTGCTCGTGGAAGAGGCTTAGTCAACGGGTCCGCAACATTCAGATCCGTATGTATTTTGCAAACCTCTATGTCTCCCACTTGGACTTGGTCCCGAATGGAATTGAAGCGCCTCTTGATATGCTTGGTCCTCTTGTGAAATCTGGATTCCTTTGCCAAGGCAATTGCACCAAAGATTGTCATAGAAGATCTTCATTGGTCCCGATGCACTAGGTATGACACCTAGATCGGAAATGAACTCTTTCATCAGACTCCTTCATTTGCTGCTCAAGCAGCTATGTACTCGGCTTCACATGTAGATCCCGCCACGACGCTTTGTTTAGAACTGCACTAACCGACAGCTCCTCCGCTTAATAAAAACACGTATCCGGTTTGCGATTTAGAATCGTCCGGATCAGTGTCAAAGCTTGCATCGACGTAACCATTTACGACTAGCTCTTTGTCACCTCCATATACGAGAAACATATCCTTAGTCCTTTTCGTATTTCAGGATGTTCTTGACCGCTGTCGATGATCCACTCTGGATTACTTTGGTACCTTCCTGCCAAGCTTATCGCTAAGCATACGTCAGTCCGGTACACAAGATTGCATACATGATAGAGCCTATGGCTGAAGCATAGGGAACATCTTTCATTTTCTCTCTATCTTCTCATTGTGGTCGGGCATTGAGTCCGACTCAATCTTACACCTTGTAATACAGGTAAAAACCTTTCTTTGCCTGATCCATTTTGAACTTTTTCAAAACTTTATCAAGGTATGTGCTTTGTGAAAGTTCAATTAAGCCGCCTTGATCTATCTCTATAGATCTTGATGCCCAATATGTAAGCAGCTTCACCGAGGTCTTTCATTGAAAAACTTTTATTCAAGTATCCTTTTATGCTATCCAGAAATTCTATATCATTTCCAATCAATAATATGTCGTCCACATATAATATCGTAAATGCTATGTAGCTCCCACTCACTTTCTTGTAAATACAAAGCTTCTCCAAAAGTCTCAGATAAAACTATATGCTTTGATCACACTATCAAAGCGTTTATTCCAACTCCGAGAGGCTTGCACGGACCATAAATTGATCGCTGGAGCTTGCACACTTTGTTAGCACCCTTTGGATCAACAAAACCTTCCGGTTGCATCATATACAACTCTTCTTCTAGAAATCCATTCAAGAATGCAGTTTTCACATCCATTTGCCAAATTTCATAATCATAAAATGCGGCAATTGCTAACATGATTCGGAAAGACTTAAGCATCGCTACGGGTGAGAAAGTCTCATCGTAGTCAACCCCTTGAACTTGTCGAAAACCTTTCGCAACAAGTCGAGCTTTATAGACAGTTACATTACCATCGTCAGTCTTCTTCTTAAAGATCCATTTATTCTCAATGGCTTGCCGATCATCGGCAAGTCAACCAAAGTCCATACTTTGTTTTCATACATGGATCCCATCTCAGATTTCATGGCTTCCAGCCATTTTATGCGAATCTGGGCTCACCATCGCTTCTTCATAGTTTGTAGGTTCGCCATGGTTAAGTAACATGACTTCCGTAATAGGATTGCTTTGTACCACTCAGTGCGTATTTTACTCTGGTTGACCCTCGTAGTTCGGTAGTAACTTGATCTGAAGTTTCATGATCAACATCATTAGTTTCCTCACTAATTGGTGTAGTTGTCACATGAACCGCTTTCTTGTGATGAACTACCTTCCAATAAGGGAGCAGATCTGATTATCTCATCAAGTTCTACTTTCCTCCCACTCACTTCTTTCGAGAGAAACTCTTTTTTTAGAAATGATCCGAATTTAGCAACGAAAATCTTGCCTTCAGATCTGTGATAGAAGGTGTACCCAACAGTCTCCTTTGGGTATCCTATGAAGACACATTTCTCCGATTTGGGTTCGAGCTTATCTGGTTGAAGTTTCTTCACATAAGCATCGCAGCCCCAAACTTTAAGAAAGCGACAACTTTGGTTTCTTGCCAAACCACGCTCATAAGGTGTCGTCTCAACGGACTTTGACGGTGCCCTATTCAACGTGAATGCGCCGCCTCTAAAGCATATCCCCAAAACGATAGCGGTAAATCAGTAAGAGACATCATAGATCGCACCATATCAAGTAAAGTACGACACGACGCTCGGACACACCATTTCTCCGTGGTGTTCCGGTGGCGTGAGTTGCTAAACTATTCCGCATTGTTTCAAATGTAAACCAAACTCAGTAACTCAAATATTCTCCTCCACAATCAGATCGTAGAAATTTTATTTTCTTGTTACGATGATTTTCCACTTCACTCTGAAATTCTTTGAACTTTTCAAATGTTTCAGATTTGTGTTTCATTAAGTAGATATACCCATATCTGCTCAAATCATCTGTGAAGGTGGGAAAATAACTTGATACCCGCCAAGGCCTCAACATTCATTGGACCACAAACATCAGTATGTATGATTTCCAACAAATCAGTTGCTCGCTCCATAGTTCCGGAGAACGACGTTTTGGTCATCTTGCCCATGAGGCACGGTTCGCAAGTACCAAGTGATTCATAATCAAGTGATTCCAAAAGTCCATCAGTATGGAGTTTCTTCATGCGTTTTACATCGATATGACCCAAACGGCAGTGCCACAAATAAGTTGCATTATCATTATCAACTCTGTATCTTTTGGTTTCAACACTATGAATATGTGTATTACTACTATCGAGATTCAAAAAAATAGACCACTCTTCAAGGGTGCATGACCATAAAAGATATTATTCATATAAATAGAACAACCATTATTCTCTGTCTTAAATGAATAACCGTCTCGCATCAAACAAGATCCAGATATAATGTTCATGCTTAACGCCGCACCAAATAACAATTATTTAGGTCTAAAACTAATCCCGATGGTAGATGTAGAGGTAGCGTGTCGACCGCGATCACATCGACTTTGGAACCATTTCCCACGCCAAGATCGTCACCTCGCCCTTAGCCAATCTTCGCTTAATCCGTAGTTCCTGCTTCGAGTTGCAAATATTAGCAACAGTAACCAAGATCAAATACCTGTGTACTACTGCGAGTATTAGTAAGGTACACATCAATAACATGTATATCACATATACCTTTGATCACCTTGCCATCCTTCTTATCCGCCAAATACTTGGGGCAGTTCCGCTTCCAAAGGTCCAGCTTTGGTTGCAGAAAACACTCGATTGTGCTTAGGTCCAGACTTGGGTTTCTTCTCTTGAGCAGCAACTTTCTTGCTGTTCTTTTTGAAGTTCCCTTCTTCTTCCCTTTGCCCTTTTTCTTGAAACTAGTGGTCTTGTTGACCATCAACACTTGATGCTCTTTCTTGATTTCTACCTCCGCTGCTTTTAGCATTGCGAAGAGCTCGGGAATTGTCTTGGTCATCCCTTGCATATTATAGTTCATCACGAAGCTCTTGTAGCTTGGTGGCGATGATTGGAGAATTACATCAATGACACTATTATCCGGAAGAGTAACTCCCAGTTGAATCAAGTGATTATTATACCCAGACATTTTGAGTATATGTTCACTGACAGAACTATTCTCCTCCATCTTGCAGCTATAGAACTAATTGGAGACTTCATATCTCTCAATCCGGGCATTTGCTTGAAATATTAACTTCAACTCCTGGAACATCTCATATGCTCCTTGATGTTCAAAACGTCGTTGAAGACCCGGTTCTAAGCCGTAAAGCATGGCACTAATTGAACTATAGAGTAGTCATCGTTTTGCTTTCGCCAGACGTTCACAACTTCGGCGTTGCTCTCGCAGCAGTTCTGGCACCCAGCGGTGCTTCCAGACGTAATTCTTCCGTGAAGCAATGAGGATAATCCTCAAATTACGGACCCAGTCCGTAATTGCTACCATCATCTTTCAACTTTGCTTTCTCAAGGAACGCATTAAAATTCAACGGAACAACAAAGACGAGCCATCTATCTACAAGAAACATAGACAAGCAAAATACTATCAGTACTAAGTTCATGATAAGTTTAAGTTTAATTAATCATATTAAAACTCCCACTTAGACAGACATCTCTCTAGTCATCTAAGTGATTACGTGATCCAAATCAACTAAACCATGTCCGATCATCACGTGAGATGGAGTAAGTTTCAATGGTGAACATCACTATGTTGATCATATCTACTATATGATTCACGCTCGACCTTTCGGTCTCCGTGTTCCGAGGCCATATCTGTTATATGCTAGGCTGGCCAAGTTTAACTCGAGTATTCTGCGTGTGCAACTGTTTTGCACCCGTTGTATTTGAACGTAGAGCCTATCACACCCGATCATCACGTGGTGTCTCAAAGACGAAGAACTTTCAGAACGGTGCATACTCGTGGAGAACACTTCTTGATAATTTTAGTGAGAGATCATCTTATAATGCTACCGTCAATCAAAGCAAGATAAGATGCATAAAGGATAAACATCACATGCAATCAATATAAGTGATATGATATGGTCATCATCATCTTGTGCTTGTGATCTCCATCGCCAAGCAATCATGATCACCATCGCCACCGGGCGCGACACCTTGATCTCCATCGTAGCATCGTTGTCGTCTCGCCAACTATTGCTTCTACGACTATCGCCATCGCTTAGTGATAAAGTAAAGCAATTACATGGCGTTGCATTTCATACAATAAAGCGACAACCATAGGGCTCTCGCCATTGTCGATAACTCGGTTACAAAACATGATCATCTCATACAATAAAATATATCATCACGTCTTGACCACATCACATCACAACATGCCCCGCAAAAACAAGTTAGACGCCCTCTACTTTGTTGTTGCAAGTTTTACATGGCTGCTACGGGCTGAGCAAGAACCGTTCTTACCTACGCATCAAAACCACAACGATAGTTTGTCAAGTTGGTGCTGTTTTAACCTTCGCAAGGACCGGGCGTAGCCACACTCAGTTCAACTAAAGTGAGAGAGACAGACACCCGCCGTCACCTTTAAGCAACTAGTGCTCAAGCGGTGAAACCGGTCTCGCGTAAAGCGTCACGCGTAATGTCGGTCCGGCCGCTTCATCTCACAATACCGCTGAACCAAAGTATGACATGCTGGTAAGCAAGATGACTTATATCGCCCACAACTCACTTGTGTTCTACTCGTGCATATGACATCAACGCATAAAACCAGGCTCGGATGCCCTTTGTTGGGGAACGTAGTAATTTCAAAAATTTCCTACGCACACGCAAGACCATGGTGATGGCATAGCAACGAGAGGAGAGTGTCCGTCCACGCACTCGTGAGACCGTGAAGCGGAAGCGTTATAACAACGCGTTGATGTAGTCGCACGTCTTCACGATCCGACCGATCCAAGTACCGAACGCACGGCACCTCCGTGTTCAAGACACGCTCAGCTCGATGACGCATCCCCGGCTCCGATCCAACAAAGCGTCGGATGAGTTCCACAAGACGACGGCAGGACGATGATGATGCTCCACCGACGCAGGGCTTCGCTTAAGCTCCGCGACGATATGACTTCACCGCGCAGGCTTCGCCTAAGATCCGCGACGATATGACCGAAGTGGAATATGGTGGAGGGAGCACCGCACACGGCTAAGGAACGATCCGTAGATCAACTTGTGTGTCTCCGGGTGCCCCCTGCCCCGTATATAACTGAGCACGGGGGGCGGCCATCCCTAGGGGGGCGCGCCTGGAGGAGTCCTACTCCCACCGGGAGTAGGACTCCCCCCCTTCTCCTAGTTGGACTAGGACTTGGGGAGGGGGAAGAGGGAAGGGGGCGCCGCCCCCCCTCCCCTTGTCCTATTGAGACTAGAGGGGGAGGGGGGCGCGCGGCCTGCCCTGGCCGGCCCTTCCTCTTCTCCCTTATGGCCCATCAAGGCCCATTGACCCCCGGGGTTCCGTAACCCCGGTGTTCCAGAACGCCCTGTTTTCATCCGGAACCTTCCAAGTCCAAACATAGGCTTCCAATATATCAATCTTTATGTCTCGACCATTTCGAGACTCCTCGTCATGTCCGTGATCACATCCGGGACTCGAACAACCTTCGTACATCAAAACTTATAAACTCATAATGAACTGTCATCGAAGCGTTAAGCGTGCGGACCCTACGGGTTCGAGAACTATGTAGACATGACCTAGAACCATTCTCGGTCAATAACCAATAGCGGAACCTGGATGCCCATATTGGTTCCTACATATTCTACGAAGATCTTTATCGGTCAAACCGCATAACGACATACGTTGTTCCCTTTGTCATCGGTATGTTACTTACCCGAGATTCGATCGTCGGTATCCAATACCTAGTTCAATCTCGTTACCGGTAAGTCTCTTTACTCGTTCCGTAATACATCATATTACAACTAACTCATTAGTTGCAATGCTTGCAAGGCTTATGTGATGTGTATTACCGAGAAGGCCCAGAGATACCTCTCCGACAATCGGAGTGACAAAACCTAATCTCGAAATCGCCAACCCAACATGTACCTTTGGAGACACCTGTAGTACTCCTTTATAATCACCCGATTACGTTGTGACGCTTGGTAGTACCCAAAGTGTTCCTCCGTAAACGGAGTTGCATAATCTCATAGTTACAGTGAACATGTATAGGTCATGAAGAAAGCAATAGCAATATACTAAGCGATCAAGTGCTAAGCTAACGGAATGGGTCATGTCAATCACATCATTCTCCTAATGATGTGATCCCATTAATCAAATGACAACACATGTCTATGGTTAGGAAACATAACCATCTTCGATTAATGAGCTAGTCTAGTAGAGGCATACTAGTGACTATCTGTTTGTCTATGTATTCACACATGTATTATGTTTCCGGTTAATACAATTCTAGCATGAATAATAAACATTTATCATGATATAAGGAAATAAATAATAACTTTATTATTGCCTCTAGGGCACATTTCCTTCACATTATGATGCCAGTTCTCATCTAAGGCCCTAAGCAACCCGACAATGACATTGATGTGTACCTAAGGCCATTAGTTGAAGAACTTTTACAGCCGTGGAATGGAAAAGGTGTACATGTGTGGGATGAGAACAAACAGGAGGAATTTGACCTGCATGCGTTGCTGTTTGTAACCATCAACGATTGGCCTGCTCTCAGTAACCTTTCAGGATAGGCAAACAAGGGATACCACGCATGCACGCACTATTTAGCTGACACCAAAAGTATATACCTGGACAAATGCAGGAAGAATGTGTACCTGGGCCATTGTCGATTTCTTCCGACCAACCATCAATGTCGAAAGAAAGGCAAGCATTTAAAAGGCGAGGCAGATCACCGGAAGAAGCCCGTCATGCATACCGGTGATCACATACTTGCTATGGTCAATGATTTACACGTAATATTTGGAAAGGGTCCTGACGGACTATCTGTTCCGAATGACGCTGAGGGACGCGCACCCATGTGGAAGAAGAAATCTATATTTTGGGACCTACCCTACTGGAAAGACCTAGAGGTCCGCTCTTCAATTGACGTGATGCACGTGACGAAGAACCTTTGCGTGAACTTGCTAGGCTTCTTGGGCATGTATGGGAAGATAAAAGATACACCGGAGGCACGGGAGGACCTGCAACGTTTGCACGAAAAAGACGGCATGCCTCCAAAGTAGTATGAAGGTCCTGCTAGCTATGCTCTTACCAAAGAAGAGAAGGAAATCTTGTTTGAATGCCCGCTCAGTATGAAGGTCCCATCTGGCTTCTCGTCGAATATAAAGGGAATAATAAATATGCCAGAGAAAAATTTCCAGAACCTAAAGTCTCATGACTGCCACGTGTTTATGACGCAACTGCTTCCGGTTGCATTGAGGGGGCTTCTATCGGAAAACGTCTAATTAGCCATTGTGAAGCTATGTGCATTCCTCAATGCAATCTATCAGAAGGTGATTGATCCAGAAATAATACCAAGGCTAAGGAGTGATGTGGCGCAGTGTCTTGTCGGGCCGAAATGGTGTTCCCACCATCCTTCTTAAATATCATGACGCACGCGTCCTAGTTCATCTAGTCGACGAGATTGTCGCTACGGGCCTCATATTTCTACACAATATGTTCCCCTTTGAGAGGTTCATGGGAGTCTTAAAGAAATATGTCCAGAATCGCGCTTAGGCCGTAAGGAAGCATCTCCATGGGCCATCAAACAGAGGATGTCATTGGGTTTTGTGTTGACTTCATTCCTGGCCTTAAGAAGATTGGTATCCCTCAATCGCGGTATGAGGGGTGACTGACTGGAAAAGGCACGCTAGGAGGGGACTCAATAATATGCAGGGGCGGGCATTCTTGGTCTCAAGCACACTACACAGTACTATAGAACTCTACCTTGGTGACCCCGTATGTCGATGAACACAAGAACAGTCTGCGCTCCAAACACCCGGAGTAGTGTGACGACTGGATTACATGTGAACACATCAGGACTTTCGGCAGTTGGTTGGAAACACGTCTCAGAGGTGAGAACACTGTTTGTGATGAGCTGTACTCGTTGACCAGGGGACCATCTTCGAATGTATTGACTTACAAAGGATACGAGATAAATGGGAATACATTTTACACGATCGCCCAAGATCAGAAGAGCACCAACCAAAACAGCGGTGTCCGCTTTGATGCAACAACCAAGAGGGGAAAGAACACATATTATGGTTACATAGTGGACATATTGGAACTTGACTACGGACATGATTTTAAGGTCCCTTTGTTTAAGTGCAAATGGGTTAATCTGTCAGAGGCGGGTACAGTGTAGACCCACAAGACGGAATGACAACAAAGGATCCGAACAATCTTGGGTACACAGACGAACCATTCGTCCTAGCCAATGATGTGGCACAGGTTTTCTATGTGAAGGACATGTCTACCAAACCGAGAAAAAGAAAAGATAAGGAAGCGAACACATCATACGATGACCCAAAGCGCCACATAGTTCTTTCAGGAAAAAGAGACATCCTGGGAGTGGAGGGCAAGACAGATATGTCCGAAGATTATGAAAAGTTTCATGAAATTCCTCCCTTCAAAGTCAAGGCTGACCCAAGCACCCGTTAAGCGATGAAGATTATCCATGGTTATGGCGCAATAAGCAAATGACACAAGCGAAGAGAAAGTGAAGACTTCCTCTCCACAAATATTATGACGACGCCTTTGATCTATAATATCACTGCAGTTACATGTGAAGAAATGAAATGCCTGTTGTAACAGACGAGTTTCCGTATGGAACCCTGATACCTCGATACATTGTCCGTTTTGTACACGAAGTGCATCCAGTTTTTGCCGTAACCCGCTCAACTTTTTAGCACATGCTATGTGGGTGAAATGATCATACCATGCCAACTTTCAACCTTTTCAGAGTTCATTTGTAGTGATTTTCATTTTCAGGGTCATATAGCTCAAAAAAATCAGTAAATGCATGAAAAATAACAAATTAAGTCAGAAAGGGTTGAAAATTGACGATGTGGCTTTGAATGGTGCATTTTGAACACACAAAAAGTCTAGAGTTCAAGTAAGTTCAAAAAAATGAAATCCCTTAGTAATAGATGAGTTACTGTATGAAACCCTGATACTTCAAAAGAGATTGTCCATTTTGTACATGAAGTGCATCCAGTTTTTGCCGTAACCCTCTCAACTTTTTAGCACATGCTATGTGGGTGAAATGATGATACCATGCCAATTTTCAACCTCTTCAGAGTTCATCTGAAGTGCTTTTTAATTTCAGGTCATTTAGCTCAAAGAATGAACTAATATAAAAAAGTATGAACTGGAAAACTTTTATGAAACTCTAATAGCAAAAATAATAAACTAAATGAACGAACTAGAAAATTTTAATGAAACTCTAATAGAAAAAAGAATGAACTAGAAAACTTTAATGAAACTCTAATAGTTAAAGGAAATCAGTTAAAAAGCTTTTATAAACCTCTAGTATTATTGAAACTAAAATTATATAAAATTTATGCAACTAAAATTATCTAAGTATTTTTGTTCAAAACATTAAAAGCAAAAAGAATTTTCATAAAATAAATAAAAAAGCAAAATATAAAATAAAATAAATAAGTAGAAACAAAATAAAATAGAATAAAACAAACTTTAGTAAAATAAATAAGTAGAAACAAAATAAACTTTAATAAAGTAAAATAAATAAACTTTAATAAAATAAATAAAAATAGAAACAATAAGTATTTTGTTGTAAGCAGAAATAAAATAAAATAAATAAAGCAACAAAGAAAAGAAAATTAAAATAAAAAAGTGCCACCTACTGGGCCACCATGGCCTGAATACGACTAGAAACCCAACCATGGGCCAGGATTCAGTTCAAGAAGAGCCCAAGAGGGCCCACAAGCACATAGTGACAGATTAGGCCTGAAAGCTGCAGTTGAGAGGAGCTCGAGAGGTGGCGCAGCAGCGCTTATAAACCACTCTCGAGCTCTCTCAACTAGCGAGGTGGGACTAAAATTTTAGCCGCGACGCGGGCAGCACAAGGCCTTTGGTCCCGGTTGGTGGCACCAACCGGGACTAAAGGGGTGCATTGGTCCCGGTTGGTGGCACCAACCGGGACCAATGTGGGGCATTGGTCCCGGTTGGTGCCACCAACCGGGACCAAAGGCGTCTGCTTCCCGCCCTTTGGGCTGCTGAAAAGATACCTTTGGTCCCGGTTGGTGGCACCAACCGGGACTGAAGGGGGCATTGGTCCCGGGGAATGTATCTGGTGCACCCGCACTTGTGGTGCTACTGGTGCACCAGATGCCATAATATATTTAAAAAAATCTGAAAAATTTCTAGCATGTTAACACAAAATCAATGTATGGTGTCACAAAATTGCATACAAAAATTTGAAATATTTTTTGAGATACAAAAATGACAAATTTGACATCACTGTGATAATGGGCCGAATCTAAAGCCCAAGTTGTGTTATATATTATTTCAGAATTTTTTGAACATTTTAAAATCACAATGTGAGATCGGTGCACCAGTAGCACCACAAGCTCCGGTGCACCAGATATTTTCCCTTGGTCCCGGTTGGTGCCACGAACCGGGACCAATGCTCTGTCTATATAATCAACACTTGCGAAAATTTTCAGTTTTCATTGTAGTTCCCCTCCTCGACGCCGCCCGCTCCTCGTCGCTGTCGCTGCCCCCGTCGCCGCGCCTGCCCGTCGCCGCTTCCTCGTCGTCGTCGCCATCGCCGACGCCTCCGCTTTTCCCGTCGCCGACCTCGACTTGTCGCCGCCTCGCCGCCACCCTGCCCCTATACATGCGCTGCCCGACACTGCCGCCCGTCGCGTGCCGCCCAGCGCCATCACCGCCCCGGTCCGCGCCGCCCCTGCCCCGTCGCCGTCGCCGACGCCATCCCCAGTGAGCCCCCGCGCCCCTGCCCAGCCCCCCCCGCCGCCGCTGCCGTGGATGTGGCCGCCGTGGATATATATATGATGTTTTTTGCATATATGTTGACGTAATGTGGATATGTATGGATATATAAGTATGCATATATGATTATTTTTTGTTCAGCGTCATATATGATGTTTTTTCTTCATATATATATATGACCATATGCTTTTTTGTTCATATATGTCATTTTTTTGTTCGTATATCATATGATATTTTTATCGTTCATAGATGATCGATCTTATTTGTTCATATGTATGCAAGTGAAGTCATTGTCGTTAGTTGTACTGTTTAGGGTTAAGGTCGTCGAGGAAGGAAAATAAGGAAAGAAGAAAAGTGGAAGAAGGAAGAAGAAGAAAAATAAGAAGAGGAAGAAGAAGAAAGAAAAGGAGAAGAAGAAGGAATAGAGGAGAAGAAGAAAAAATAGATCTTTTCTCTTCTTCTCCTCGAACCCTCGTGAACTAGGGTAGAGGGTCGAGGGTCGTCGAGGGGTCGAGGGTCGAGGGTTCGAGGGTCGAGGGGTCGAGGGTCGAGGGTTCGAGGGTCGTCGAGGGGCTGAGGGTTCGAGGGTCAAGGGGTCGAGGGGTCGAGGGTAGAGGGTTCGAACGTCGTCGAGGGGCTGAGGGTTCGAGGGTCGAGGGTCAAGGGTTCGAGGGTCGAGGGTTCGAGGGTCGAGGGGTCAAGGGTTCGAGGGTTGAGAGGTCGAGGGTCGAGGGTTCGAGGGTCGTCGAGGGGCCGAGGTTCGAGGGTCGAGGGTTGTTGAGGGGTCGATGGTCGAAGGTTCGAGGGTCGTCGAGGGGTCGAGGTTTCGAGGGTCGAGGGTCGAGGGTTCGAGGGTCATCGAGGGGCCGAGGGTTCGAGGGGTCGAGGGTCGAGGGGTCGAGGGTTCGAGGGTTGTCGAGGGGCCGAGGGTTCGAGGGTCGAGGGTCGTCGAGGGGTCGAGGGGTCGATGGTCGAGGGTTCTAGGGTCGTCGAGGGGCCGAGGGTTCGAGGGTCTTCGAGGGGTCGAGAGTCGAGGATCGCCGAGGGGTCGAGAGGTTGCCTAGTGTCAAAGTATTGAAGAAATCCATGGCTTCATCATTAGCCAGAAGTAACCGGGGCATGATGGTACGAAGTTCTCCAAAGTTATTCTGGAATGGAGTCCCGAATAGGATAATTCATCTTTTGGTATGGATTTCAGCGAAGGCCTTCCAAATAGCGATATTCGGAAGGCTCTTGCTAAACTTTGTACCAAAAAGCGAATTATACTATTTGGGACTCCGTTCCAAAATAACTTTGGAGAACTTCGTACCATCTTGGAACCGGGTAGAGGGTCGTGGATCACCGAGCGGTCGAGGGTCGTGAACTAGGGTAGAGGGTCGTCCAGGGGTCGAGCGTCCAGATTTATCAAGAATTCCCCCATTATGGATGTGCATAATTAAGTTGATCCATATTTTTTCATGATCTCATCTACCATTCTATATGTGCACGTTCTCTTGTGTCAAAGTATTGAAGAAATCCATGGTTCCATAATTGGCCGGAAGTAACATGCACATGATGGTATGAAGCTCTCCAAAATTGTTTCGGAACGGAGTCCTGATAGGATAATTCGCCTTTTGGTACGAAGTTCAGCAAAGACCATCCAAATAGCGATATTCGAAAGGCTCTTGTTGAACTTCATACCAAAAAGCGAATTATCCTATCAGGACTCCGTTCCAAAATAATTATGGAGAGCTTCATACCATCATGCGCCTGTTACTTCTGACTAATGATGAAACCATGGTTTTCTTGAATCCTTTGACACCAGACAACGTGACATATAGAAGGGTAGATGAGATCAGGAAAAATAGGGACCATTTTCTGCACATCTAGAATGGCGTCGTTTTGTTAAATCCCTTGTCGGTCCGGACGTTGGACATTCATGAGAGAGGCGGTCCAGCCCAAACCCTAGAAGCGTTGTCGAGGCCACCCCAAACCCTAGAAGCATTGCCGAGGCCACCTAAATTTACCAAGTTAAAAGAGCGTTGTCGTCGAGGCCACCCCAAACCCTAGAAGCGTTGCCGAGGCCACCCCAAACCGTAGAAGCATTGAGGCCACTAATATGATTCCTTGTTGTGATTAATTAGCTAGCTAGGTCTACATTTGCCACTAATATATCCATCTGTCATTTTTGTATATTAATTGCCATGTTGTAATATTTGCAGAAACTATGGAGCACCGAGACTTGGAAGCAGAACATGTGTTGGGGGAAATAATCCTCGTCGGAGGTGATGTCTTGTCATATCTCAACGACACCGATGGTCTGGAAGGAGAGGGTGAAGCAGGCTATGGTGATCGAACAATGGAGGAGGAAGGACATGATTATGATCACTACAAAAAAAGGCACATCCGTGATATTTTGGGCCGAACGAAATTTTTTTCTGTCATACATATGACACTTCTATGACGATAATTGTGACAAAACCCGGTATAATCATAGATGTGGTGTGCTCCTACTTCTATGACAAAAAATCATGACAGAAAATGGGCTTTTCGTCTTGGGCGGGCTAGAGACGCAACTGCATGACATTCTTTGGGCCGTCCATGACGGAAAAAACCGTGGTAGAAGCGAGGGAGGAAAATTTCGGGAGTTCCCGATAAAGTGGGAGGTCGGGGCCGAGCGATGCTGCTTTCTCAGACACGTGACGCACATGTGTGCGAGGCGTTAGCTCTAATCGAACCCGAAGCGAGGCGTTGGGCTCTAATCAACCCGAGCGACAGACCGCAGTTACGCGTTATTGAACCCGAAGCGATCGATCGATGGTCGTTAATCGAACCCGATCGGCGATTCTTCGCCATCTGCTGCTAATCAAGCCGATCGATTGGATGAGCGGTGAGCGTTGCGGGGGGTTGGATGTCTGATGAGCGGTGGCGTTTGCCTCTGGATGAACAGGGACCCGTGGTGCGGAGGGCTGGATGAGCGATGAAGACGGTGAAGGGGTGCCCGTGGAGGGGTGGTTGAACAGACCCCGTGGTGTGGAGGGCTGGATGAACGATGGCGGTGGAGGGGTGGTTGAGCGATGGCGGTGGAGTAGCGCGCAGTGGAGGCTGGATGAACAGGAGCACGTAGAGGCTGGAGGAGGTCGATGGTAGCCCGTGGAGGCTGGAGGAGGTCGACGGTGGAGATGAACAGTATCCCGTGGAGTCCCGTTTTGCGGTACGCCACACCCCTCCCGATGAACACCGTAGCGCTCCAACACAAGTCCGTTTCATCCGTTTTGCGTTACGCTACACCCCTCCCGATCAACAGGACCCCGTTTCGACCGTAGGAGGTCCGTTGCCTGCTTTTACTGACGCCACACCCTCCCAATCAACAGGACCGCCCGTTTCGACCGTAGTAGGTCCGCTTTCCTCCGCTTTGCAAGACGCCTCACCCTCCCGATCAACAGGACCCCGTTCCAAACGTAGGAGGTCTGTTTCCTCCGTTGTGCGGTATGCCAGGCCTCGTTTCCATCGCCTGTTCCGTCCAAGCCCTCCCGATGAACACGACCACGCATTCCGTTCCGACCCAGCCGGTTGGCTCCCACACGTTCCGTTGCCTACCGATGAACACGACGCATTCTGTTGCCTCCCGATGAACACGACGCACTCCGTTGCCTCCCCATGAACACGACGACGATGCTGTTTCTCCGTTCCGACCCAGCCATGTACACGAGCCCTGGCCGTACGTATGCGCGAGTAGGCGTTCGAGACCCCGCCCGTATGTACACATACGTGGCCGTATTTTCTTTCTTGCACCCTGACCGCTGTACGTACGTGTACATGCTACGTGCGTGCCTCTCCTACGACACGCGGCGCGCCTCTACAACGACCAAGATGTACGCATTACACGTTCGCGACCGTAATGACAACGCCACGTCACGCTTCGACCAGGTGGGTCCCGATCGCCGAGCACTTCCTTGCGGCGAAGATGTAGCTTGTGGGTCCCAAAGGTCATGGGGCGAATCGTTTTTTTCCCGACGCACTTCCTTGCGTGCGAAGATGTAGCCGGTGGGTCCCAACAGTCAGGGGGGCGAATCGTTTTTTTTGCCCGGACGCACTTCCTTGCGTGCGAAGATGTAGCTGGTGGGTCCCAGCAGTCAGGGGGGCGAATCATTTTGGTTTTTTTTGCCCGGACGCACTTCCTTGCGTGCGAAGGTGTAGCTGCTGGGTCCCAGCAGTCAGGGGGGCGAATAGTTTTTTTTGCCCAGACGCACTTCCTTGCGTGCGATGGTGTAGCAGGTGGGTCCCAACAGTCGGGGGGCGAATCGTTTTCTTTCCGGACGCACTTCCTTGTGTGCGAAGATGTAGCTGGTGGGTCCCAGCAGTCAGGGGGGCGAATCGTTTTTTTCGCGAAATACAATGGCCCGTCCGGTGGGTCCCCGCTGTCAGGTGGAGGAATAATTATTTTGCGTGTAATAAGGAGGCACTTCCTTGCGGCTGCCGTGGACCCGGTTGTCGGCCTCTCCACGCATGATCCACGTCCGATGGAAGTCGTTCCTTGACCACGTTGACCATGCCGCGCCGAGAGCACCACGGCGGTGGACGACGGGGAGGCCTAGGAAGGGACGACGCGCAGCCGGGGAAGACGCGGCAGTGGATGCACACGCAGCGGAGAGGAGTCTGAGGTTCCTTTGGTTCGGCTGCGCTGCCGTCTCCGCATAATAATAGGGGGTGTGGGTGAGTGGAGGGATGGCCCGGCTAGCGGTGGGAGTAGTAGGGGGCGGTGAGGCCTCCGCGGTAGCACAGCCGGCCACGGGAGGCGGGAAGCGGTGACACGGCGGCGCTGCTTTGGGCGGCTGGAGCAAGAAGACCAGAGGTTGAAGAAGCACGACGGCCTTTGGATGGACATTGTATGGTCATTGCAGCTAGAATCGTTTATATTGACTAAGTTGACAAATCCCTTGGTACGTCAACTTAGTAGGCCCACAGGTCAGCTTTCGAAACGGTGCGCCCCAGATGTCAGGGGGAGGAATCATTTTTTGGGCGGGTGAATCTGGAATATCCGAGATTGAAGAAGAAGCACGGCGGATGGACATCCAACGGCCACTGCTGCTAGAACCGTGTGTTGACTATAAGTGGACAAAGCCTTGCATACGCGTCAACTCTGTTTTTTTAGGGGACGCGTCAACTTAGTAAGGCCAGAAGTGTGTGGTAGAGAACTTATAGCCCATTTGAGATTTGTAAGAATGTGTAGCCCATTTTTGAATTCTAATGGAATTTACTACAGCCCATTTACAGTTTGTTAAAAGTACAACCCATTTCAACCAACCGTTCAAAACAGAATTCAATAATTTCCCACATTTTGATGGGATCCAAAATATTTTTATCCCGAAATTTCTAGTCAGATTAAGTACAATTTCAATATAAATTTATATTACGTAAAAATCCAACGAAACATTGCGCTCGAAACAATTAATGAAACTAAAATTTTCAATATCCAAAAATAATAATTTATAAAGTAATCACGTGTTTGGTGCATTTTTTTATAGTTACTGCCCAGTTTTTACAATTACATTCCATTTATTATTTCTTAAAACCCATTTTCTTGTTAAGCCTAATACATCCCTCCTAGGAAAGATTTGCAGCCCAGCGGGGCGGAGAATGACAACTTGACCTTGCTTAGGTATTCCTAAAAAAAGTATAGCTGGGCTAGCCATTTTCAGCTTGAAAAAATTTAATATCTGGGCTGGATATCTGGCCTGGGCTAGACGGGCCACAACCCGCCAAGTTAATACCTGCAGCGATGTTTTCGTTGTTGTTCAGAGGAGAAAAATTAATATCTGGGCTAAACATCGAAAAACTCTGCACAAATACTGCTCGAGCTGCTTGGTACTAGCTGTCGACCGCTTCTTGTGCAATTCTCTCGTTTATTGACTACTCCAGGAGGTTGACAATGGTGTGGGACCGTGATGTCAGCAAACCAGGAGGAAGCAAAATAAATTATAGTTATATATAATAATAATAATAATAATAATAATAATAATAATAATAATAATAATAATAATAATAATAATAATAATAATAATAATAATAATAATAAGGAGGAGGAGGCACTTGCGTACGTGAGGCTATGGACCTGGTGGGTCCCCATTGTCATCCTCTCCAAGTAAAGTCATCTCTCGCCTGCAGCGCTTCCGCCCGAAAGCGATCGGCCGCCCGCCCGCTTCCCGGCAGGCGATAGCTCGCCTTCAAACGACACAAGTGTCGTCCCGTCAATCCATCTACCGCCCACATTAATGATACGCGGTTGCCGAGGCGGCTACTCCGGCGCCACACGTCCGTCCCTCCGCCCACCATTGCTATATAAACTGCTGCGCCGGCCATAGCCGCAGTCATCCGCATCCGTTCCCTTTCTCCTGTCCACACCACTACTACCCACCATGGCTTCCACGCACTCCAGTGCTCTTAGGGACGGGCGGACGACGGACCAGAAGGAGATGGCAGCCATTGCTGCCGACCGGCTGGCCGGCAGGCAGCCGGAGGACGACGACGTCCCAATGGAGAACATGGTAGTCGACGATCCAGCGCCAACCCCCTCCTCCGCGCCATCCTCGCCGGTGCATTTCACCATGACCATCGGCGAGGCCCGTGCCCAATATATGGACAGGGTGAGGCAGATGCGTGAGGAGCAGTTCCGGGAGGCGCAGGCCGACGCCGCCTACAACCACCATCTCCTCCAGGAGCACCTGTAGGCGGAGGAGCAGATTGCCGCGGAGCGGGCGGAGCAAGAGGCGCTGCTCGACTCGTACCGCTTCGCCGCAAGGGCCGCCTCGAGTGCTGGCGATACCGCATGCGGGTGGCGGAGGCTGCGGCCGCCTACAAAGAGGCTAGCAAAGAGGGCGATGAAGCGGGGAGGCGCTGTTTGGCGAGACCGAGGACGAGGCGGAAGGGCGATGCCGGCTCGACGAGTCCCGCTCACCGGGCGTCGACGAGGCAGAGGACATCGCCGGCTCAGCCGAGGCCCCACCCTGCCGGCAACATGGGGGAGGATTTCCATCGCTCCGATGAGGCGCCGCCCGCCGGCAACGAGACAGAGGACATCACCGGCTCTGCCAAGGCTCCTCCCCGCTGCCAACGAGGCCGCGCCACACAGAAAACGAGGAAGAGTAGAACACGGTAGGTCGCCGCCGCTCGGGTCCAAGTAAGGCCACCGCTGCTACCCTCCGGTTGAAGCCAAGCTAGGCGGGTTGACCATTGACGGCCGGTTAGCTTCTTGGCGGCGACGAGGAGTCGGAGAGCTGCTACCGGAGAAGAACGCTGCTTCTATTTAATTCTTTGGTGCGGTTGGCTGGTGACACATGGGCCCAACAGGCCACATGTCGATTACATAACTGCACCTACTGCTAAATCTTGAAGCTTACATTATTTCGCCTGGAGACACAGTGGGTAACCGGTTAATTAATTATACCTCCAGCGCACCTTTTTAGTTGAAGAATGTATGAAATGTAATGAAATCCGGCATGTTTATATGAAATCCGACCGTGTATTAATGAATTTATTTTGATTAGTTCAATTCTGTATCCGGCATTGGATGAACATGCAAAACAATACGTACTAGCATTATTCCCAGGGTGATCACCTCGTTTGCAGCAGTTTCACATGTACTCCCTCCGGTCCTTTCTAGTCTGCATACAAGTTTTGTCTGCAGTCAAAGTATCTCTACTTTGACCAATCTTATACAAAAAAGTATGCACTTTCACAATGTGCAAAGTAAAAAAGGAGGAAGGAGTACAAAGAGTTTGAGCAGCTTTTAGCGTTTACAGACATTGCAATCAAACACACAAGCCTGGCAATTCATAGAAAACATTCAAAACAATCGATGATTATGCATCTCAGCGACTCACATGTCAGAGGCAATATTTACTTCACAACTAAATAATAAAGAAAAAATTGATCGACGTCACGACAAAGAAAGGGCGTCCCATTCGAAAATATCAAACACATGTCTTGCTAAAATCAATGAGCAAAATTTGACAAGGTTGTCCCATTCCAAAATATCAAATGCCTATGATTGTGGAATGGGCAGGGTTTGCCATCAGTTCGGACATTTACATGGCACCTCGTGCTAAATAAACCAACTGTTCTTTTTGTGCAGTTCCACCAAAATCAACCAAATTCGCGTGTAGCTTGTATGATTTCGCCCTTATATGTTGCAACGCCTTGAACTTATCGGCACCTCATTTCTTGTGGTGGAAATGAATGATTCGATGTATTCATGAACATTTTGTGCAGTTCCCATTGAAATCAAGCTGAGCACGCCTGTTTGCACAAATACAAAAAGCGATTAGTATAAAGCAAACTGTACTATGATTTAGCCAGTTTCAACAGGCACATACATGGTCCATGTAGAGCACACTTTTAGAAAAATGGAACTCACCAGAAAGAATCCTAGAACAACATTGTACTCGCGCATCACAGCAAAAAAAATGGAGATTTGTCAGTCCTTCTGAGCTGAAGTTAGTTTGGTCTTGTGGGGAGTAATGTAACCATCCTTCAACTGCTCCTTCTAATGAGAAGATAGACAGGGCTTCTTCATCCTGGCATAATCGGAACTAGTCACTTCACGTACTCCATATTCTTCTTCAGAGGAAGATGATCCTGTTGTGCAAAGACAACAGGACTACTAAATGCTAGCATCCATGTTTGCTCGAAAAAAAGGAAAGGGAATATTTAAAAAGCACAGATGAAGCACTTCTAAAGGACAATACCACTTTTCATGACAAAGATCTAAACAGTAGCACAACACCAATAGAGATGACAAAGCTCAATCATATGGATGAAATCGGTGGGCGAGTACCAACCTTTGTCGGGAGGCTAATTGTGTAGAGCATACAGATGAAGCACTTCTCGGAACCATACATTTGCTATCTACGGGGTGGCCATGCTTACTATATACTCCTTGATTAGTTAAATGTTTCCAACATCTTCTTGTGCAGTTCCACTAAAATATATGGTATCTTCAAAGAAGATCCATGTTTGCACAAGTAGAGATAATTACGTATGGCATCAAATTAGTGGCAAAACAATTGCTCGTTCCAGCCATAGCAATAAATTAAGATGCAAAACTATATCATTACTTGTGTCATCACAGTTCCAGTGCTTCATTACAGCACCGGGAGTTGATTTTTTTTATTACGCTTGTTCTTCCCCTTCATCACTTGGTTCAATAATGAGACAAGCTTACGCCTTCAATGTAAGATTTGGCATGTCAATTAGGGAGCACAAGTATAGTACTAAACTTAATTTTCCGATGAAACTGGAAAAATATAGGCCCGGTTGTGAAATATCCTTATCTTACCTCAATGGGATATTACTGATTGCACATACTGATTGGAAGTCTTGTCTCCATTTGTGCAGTTCACTAAAATCAAGCAACATTATCGTACAAGTAGCACAACATATGAAAGCACAACTGCAGAATCATGTGAAAGAAGGCTAGTACTGACCTCTCATGATGCGGAATTCAAACAAATCACAAGAAGAAGATCTGAACCAAATTCACCTTAACGGATAGGAAGTAAGATCTCCTCTTGTGCAGTTCCACTAAGATCAAATAATCAAGCAACGTTGTCGGTGTGACATTTTGGTTGAACTGCACAAAACACTCTTAAAACAAAAGTGTTTTGTGCAGTGCAACAAAAGGTCATAATGGCAACGAGGTGAAGTAGATAACCCTGTTTACACAGAGTTGCAAAGGAAACAATTAGTGGTCAATAACGGTGGATGACACAGAAGCCAACAAAAAGAAGCATCTACCTTATCTAAATGGGAAAGAAAGCAAGACAGTAGCATTTCTCAAACGGGGCATTGATTAATATTAACATAGAGATTATATTAACAATAAAATTCGTTAAACATGTAATTTGCTTTTAACTGTGGCATTGCATCAATTTTCCAGCGGCATTATTAGAGGTTGTTTGTTTACAGGGACATTTTGGTGTAGGGACTAAAAAACTCCGTGTCAGTCCCATCTAAGCCAAACAGGAGGGACTTTTAGGGACTAAAAGTGGGCATTTGGGACTAAAGAAAGAAGACCCAGAGGAGTCTTTTGGGACTTTTTCCAACGATTGCCCCCGCCACGCATCGCACCTTGTTTCTATTAGTTCATTACTAGGGGTAACATGGTCTTTTAGCATGTCATTTAATAACCTCTAGTCCATGTTTAGTCCCTGGAACCAAGCAGGTAGGGACTAGGGAGTTTTTTTTAACCAAACAGGTCCTTAGATTAATAACAGCTAATGAGTTGCACGGGACAGTGGGCCTTTTGACACCATGTGCATCTACCGATGTCTTGTGGTCATGCAGTCTGTTGCAACAAAGAACAAACAACCAAGGAGCATATTTGTGTTGTCCCAGTTTTGTTATCTTTAGACACCTTTGCCTATGTGAGCGCAGCAAATCTATTCCTACTCAAACTCTACAGCCTTTTCCCTTCCTTTCCTTTTTGAACTAGTACTTTCGCCCCTTCCTTTCCTCTTTGAACCACGTCCTAGATTTATGCGATACAACTTTCCCCACTACTTTCCCACATTCCTTTCCTCTTTGAACCACATCCTAGATTCATGCTATACAACTTTCCCCCTTCATTTCCTCTTTGAACCACATCCTAGATTCATGCTATATATACAACTTTCCCCACTACTTTCCCCCACTCCTTTCCTCTTTGAACCACGTCCTAGATTCATGGTATACATGCAGCTAGAGCAATGCATGTGGAGTAAGTAAATTATACCTTAAGGTTCTTCGGGCATGGTTCGGTGGGCGACGGACGGCCCGAAGAAGAAGAAGGGTCGGAGGCCCTCAGCGCCACCGGCTGGGTGGAAAGTGAACAACTGCTTGGTAGTGGATTCCCTCCTCGCCGACGGCGACAATGTTAAGCCTCCTTCCCTTCCGTGAGACGGATCCTGCCCGGCTCTTTGAGCAGCGGTGAGGGAGAGAGAGAGGCCAACGAAGTCTTGTTTAGATTTGGAGGCGAGAGAGTGTGAAGAGAGCAACTTCTAAGCTACCGAGGCTCCAGTGAGAGGGCGAGCGAGTGTGAAGAGAGCAACTACAAGCGCTGAGGCTCCAACGTGTATATATATACTGGAGAGAGAGTGTGAAGCATGCAAACCCTAGAAAACATTTTGACCAGTCAAAGAATCCGCATGGCAAGGATTATGCTCAAGTGTAGTTATCGAACCCGAGACCTCAAGTTTGATGCGTGAACAGGCTAACCAGCTACACAACCCTCCTGTTATGTTCAACGAGAGGGAAATAACCTTTTATACATTCCGGCATTCGTGTGACAAGCATGCCGTGTTTTTGTGTGTGTGTGGGATTCATTGGGATTTCAATCATAATCGTGTCATGTGGCTTTGGTGGTAAGACTATCCACAGTGGTGCAGAAATAATGCAGCCTTAGTCACCTTACCTCTCTCCACGTAGTACATTGGGTCCCACCAGTCAGAGGGTGAAACAAACAAATTAATAAGAAAAATTAAAAGCGTCGGCGGTGTATCTTACCTCACACATCTCGCTACTGCTCGGGAACACTGTCCAATTGATCCCTCTGTTCGCTCACGTACTATTTTAAATGAATCCTTATTATAACATGCACACAAATTTTGGGCACTTGTATTCGACTTAAGTCAGTGTGCCACCGTATCTCATATACTTACTACTCCCTCCGTCTAGGTGTAATAAGTCACGTTAGAAGGTGCAATGGGACCAAGGTGCGTGCGTGTGCGTGTGTGTGTGTTTAACAGGATGTGTGTGTTAGAGAGTGCGACAGATCGACCTAACTCATACAGAGAGATGGTGTGTTGTGTATGATTCTAGCCGCGAGAGTCGATGCATCCTCTCGTTTCCAGGCGTGTCCGGTAGGGACATGCGGACAGCTGCCACGCCCGCTCCTGACCAGCCTGGCCCACCCAAAGCCCCTCCATCGCCCGCGCGCGCTTCCCGCCTGAAACGGTCAGCGCTGCTCCAAAGAATCGGTGCCGCATTCAGCGGACGTGACCTCTCACTGACGCAAGAGTGATGGTTGCTTCGTCCGTCCAACTTACTGCTGGGTCTATGTGATTTGACGGCTCATTGGTCTTTATTACTGAGGTGGTAGGACTGCTGGATGTCCCACGCTTTCAGCGTACTAGATTACAATTTTCTCCATTCTTACAGCGGAGGAGTGCTAGAGCAGTGAAAACACGCAGGCTCAGTGATTACATGGCCCACCTCACACTATCACCGTGCGACACCTAACTCTTTACATAGTACTCCCTCCGTTCCTAAATATTACTAGATGAGTCCCCGCGCGTTGCCGTGGAACAGCGGTATATCTCTCTGCACAAAATTATCGATTTCATAGAACTAAAAAAACTCTATAACCGCATGACAAATGTGGTAGCCAAACTAAATAAACTCCCATCATCATTTAGATCATCCCACGTAAGGAAAAAAGATCAGCCAACTCCTACTGCATAATGGGATTATATTTTTCTTTTTGACATGTTAATGGGACTTAAAAGCTCACTTACATGCATGCTACCGGTGCATGCTTGCATGCAGACATGTTGATGCACTAGTAGAAAAGGGGGCAATGGTCCAGACCCGGCCAACCCATTAGTCCCGGTTCAATCCAGAACCGGGACCAATGGGGGCATTGGACCCGGTTCGTGAGCCCCGGGGGCCGGCCGGGCCACGTGGGCCATTGGTCCCGGTTGGTTTGGACCTTTTGGTCCCGGTTGGTGGGACGAACCGGACCAATGGGCCTCGCTCTGGCCCCACCACCATGGTCCCGGTTGGTGGGACGAACCGGGACCAAAGGCTGCCCTTTAGTCCGGTTCAAGTTACCAACCAGGACCAATTAGTTGCCTATATATACCCCTCGGCATGAAAGCAGAGCACTCGTGCTGTTTTTCGTTGTGGCCGGCGAGGGGAGAGCTTTGTGGTGCTCTAGCTCACCTCCTATGCACACGAGGTGTTCGATGGAATGCCCGAGCCACACTACTTAAGCTTTCTCCTCTCAAGCTCGACCTCCAAGCTCCATTTTCCTTAATATTTGTCTAGGTTTAGTGGTCCGTCACGTCCTGTCCCGTCTTCACCGCCGTCCGATCGCCGCGCCGATCTCGTCGCTGGCACCACCGTGGTGAGCCTCTTGTTCTTATCTTCTTTACGAAAGGAAAAAATTCTTACTTGTATGTTTATATAGATACTTGTATAATTTTCTTACTTTTATTATTGCATCTTATATAGTGCGATGGTTTTGGTATCCGCCCCGTCGGCCCTAAATCCTGTCTATGATTCGGATGTGGTATATATTATCTTTTCATAACTATTGGTTCATTTATTGTTTATGACAATTATGCCGACCAACGTGACATAGATTTTATTTATCTAGGAGGTTGTTGAACCGAAATTCCAACCGACCCTATTGTCGAGAGGTTAAATTTAGTTGAAGAAAACAATTTGTTGAAGGAAAAAATTAGAAAAATTGAGGAGGAGAAGATGATATTGGAGTTGTATGTTGCGGATGTAAATGCGATGATCACAAGATCAAGATGGATGCAATGCGCTTGAAAATTAGAAAGATTAGAAAATATGCCATTCATACCGAGGCTTGGTATCATTATGCCGTTGGATCGGTTGTTACATTGGTTGCGATTATGATCGCATTTGTTTTCGCATTGAAATGTTTTACATAGTTTAGGTGTATGGTTTAATTAATTTAGATGCTCTGCAGAGCTTTATGTTGTTAGATGAGAACTATGTATGTACTTTGGTTTTAATGTGATGATGAACTTCTATTAATTTGGTCACTTAATTATCTATTCATGATGTTCTATAATGATTTTTGACATGCTTAATTATATATAATGCACGCAGATGAACCGGCAATGGATGTACGGTTCAAGACACACCTCCGAGTACATTAAGGGCGTGCATGATTTTCTCGAAGTGGCTGAGGCAAACAAGCTGAATGGTTTTATGTGTTGTCCATGCCCTATATGTGGGAATACGAAGTCTTATTCTGACTGGAAAATCCTCCACACCCACCTGCTTTACAAGGGTTTCATGCCACACTATAATGTTTGGACGAGGCACGGAGAAATAGTGGTTATGATGGAAGACGGCGAAGAAGAAGAGTACGGTGACAACTATGTGCCCCCTGAATACGGTGATGCTCTTGAACATCAAGAGGAACCAGACGATGTGCACGATGATGATGCTGCAACAGCGGTTGTCAAGATCAAGAGGAACTAGACGATGTGCCCGATGATGATGATCTCCACCGGTCATTGTCGATGCAAGGACGCAATGCGAAAGTCAAAAGGAGAAGCTGAAGTTCGATCGCATGTTAGAGGACCACAAAAAGGGTTGTACCCCAATTGTGAAGATGGCAACACAAAGCTCGGTACCGTCTTTGGAATTGCTGCGATGGAAGGCGGAGAATGCTTTGTGCTCGACAAAGGATTTGAGAAGCTACTGAAAATATTGAAGAAGAAGCTTCCAAAGGATAACGAATTGCCCGACAAAGACATACGCAACAAAGAAGGTTGTATGCCCTCTAGGATTGAGGTGCAGAAGATACATGCATGCCCTAATGATCGCATCCTCTATCATGGTGCGTACCGGGATCTGAACACATGCCCGGTATGCGGTGCACTACGGTATAAGATCGACGAGATGACCCTGGTGATGTTGACGGCGAGCCCCCGGGAAGAGGGTTCTGCGAAGGTGATGTGGTATGCTCCTATAATACCACAGTTGAAACGTCTGCTCGTAAAGCAGAGAGCATGCCAAGTTGATGCGATGGCACAATGAGGACCATAAGAAAGACGGGAAGTTGAGAGCACCACTGACGGGTCGCAGTGGAGAAAAATCGAGAGAAATCTTTGGGATGAGTTTGCAAGTGAGCCAAGGAACGTATGGTTTGCTTTAGCGCGGATGGCATTAATCCTTTTGGGGAGCAGAGCAGCAATCACAGCACCTGGCCCGTGACTCTATGTATGTATAACCTCCCTCCTTGGATGTGCATGAAGCGGAAGTTCATTATGATGCCAGTTCTCATCCAAGGTCCTAAGCAACCCGGCACTAACAGAAAGTTTATAACAGAAAGTAGAAACAAAATAAAATAAATAAAGCAAGAAAGAAAACAAAAAAACAAAAAAAGTGTTTTCAAATTTGAAAACTAATGGCACTAACAGTAAGTTTATAATTTTCCTAAAACTAAAAGCAAAAAAGAATTAAAAATAAAGCAAAAAACAAAAGAAAATAAATAATGCAGAAATCAAAACAAAAGAACAACAATAAGTATTTTGTTGTAAGTAGAAACAAAATAAAATAAATAAAGCAAGAAAGAAAACCAAAAAACAAAAAAAGTGTTTTCAAATTTGAAAAGTAATGGCACTAACATAAAGTTTATAATTTTCCTAGAACTAAAAGCAAAAAGAATTAAAAAATAAAAAAAAAACAAAAGAAAATAAATAATGCAGAAAACAAAGCAAAAAACTGGAAAAAAAAATAAAAATAGCAACAATAAGGAAAGAAAACAAAAAACAAAAATGCCTCTCCATCGGGCCCCCACGGCCCGAATCGACATGAAACCCTACTATGGGCCGTGATTCAGGCCCGCAGAGGCCTGTAAGGCCCATCAGGCACATCAATAGCAAGTAGGCCCGAAAGCCTGCGGTGGAGAGGAGCTCGAGAGGGGTGCGGCAGTGGGGCTTTTAAACCACTGCGCACCCCTCTCAACTAGCGAGGTGGGACTAAACTTTGGCCCCGACGCGTGCAGCATAGGGGCCTTTGGTCCGGGTTGGTGGCACCAACCGGGACTAAGGGGCATTGGTACGGTTCGTGGCACCAACCCGGTACCAAAGGCCGCTTCCGCCCTTTGGGCTGCCGAAAAAGAGGCCTTTGGTCGGTTGGTGGCACCAACCGGGACTAAAGGGTGCATTAGTCCCGGTTGGTTTCATGAACCGGGACCAATGGCTTTACTATATAAGCAAACACTTTGCAAAAATTCAGAATCTCATCGACAGTTGCCCCCGACGACGCCGACTCTCCTCGACGCCGCTAGGCTGCTCCACCTCGCCGTCGCCGCCGCCGCCGCCAAGGCCGTCGCCCCCCAACCCATGCCGTCCTCGTCGCCGGCCTCCCCGAGCCGCGCCATCCTCATCGCTGGCCTCCCGAGCCCGCCCATCTCGCCTCAGCCGCCGCCCGAGCCCTGCCCGTCGTCCCGCCCACTGCACCCTCGCCGCCCATCGCCATCGTCATCTAGCCGCTTGTGAGCATACCGGCTCTGTTGTTTTCATTTTTATTAGTTTAATTTTTTTTGTTCATATATATATATATATAATGTATACGTGTATGTATGTGGCTATGTGTATGTAGATGTTCAAAATGTATAAAAAAATTGTTCAGAGCATGTTTTTCTTCATATATGTATTTTTGTTCATATGTGCATTAATGTTTTCATATATGCAAAAGATAGATTTTAGAAAAGTTAGGTTTTTTTCTGTTCATAGATTTTTTGGTGATATTAATTATTGTAGAATATGCAAATGTTTGTATATTCATATGAACAATGCATTAGGCAAAACCTTTGTTTTTTTTCGAAATTTTCTATTTGAACATTTTTTTAAAACAAGCAATACTAAAAGAATGAGAGGAAAAAGGAAAATAAGAAGAGGAAGAAAGGAGAAGAAGAGGAGAGGAAGAAGAGGAGAAATAAATAAGAAGAGGAAATAAGAAGAAAAAGAAGAGGAGAAGAAGAAAAATAGAATTTTTCTATTTTTCTTTTTCTCCTCTATTCCTTTCTTCTTCTCCTCTTTTTTTTCTTCTTTTTTTTTCTTCTTCCTTCTTCCTCTTTTCTTCCCTTTCCTTATTTTCCTTTCTCGAGGGAGAAGAAGAAAAATAAGAGTAGAAGAAGAAGAAACTTCAACACGAGGGGGGGGGGTACCGATACCCCCTCCCCGATAACATTATTTCCCATGTATATGTATGTCGCGTCGTTGTCGATATAACCCCCTCGAGATAACGTCGACATGGGGGGCGGTCGATATATATACCCGCTCTCGAATCGTGATAACTTATACAACGGCAAAGACCCCCTCGGCCCTCTCGCTCGACCAAAACTCTCGAGGACACCCAAACCCTAGAGAGAAAACGATGTTGGTCTCCTACCCTCCCATCGCCTCCCCTACCCGACAAATTAACTCTCTCGAGGCCACCCAAATTAACCCTTGAGCGTTGTGTCGAGGCGACCCCAAACCCTAGAGAAGCGTACGAGGCCACTAACATGATTCCTTATTGTGATTAGCTAGCTAGTTCTACGTTTGCCACTAATATATATATATATATATATATATATATATATTTATATATATATATATCCATCTGTACCATGTTTGAATAATAATTGACATGTTGTAATTATTTGCGAAACTATGGAGCACTCCCGAGACGAAGAAAGCAGGAGGCGATGTTGGGGCACATAATCGCACAAGGAAGTGATGAAGTTGCGTCATTTCTCAACAATACCGATGGTTCCGAAGGACTGGGTGAAGAAGAGGGCTATGTTCATGATGGCTTCGACCCATTAATGCGGTACAAGAAGAGGACTATGTTCATGATGGCTCCGGTGACACAATGGAGGTACAAGAAGGAGACCGTCTTGTTGCTCCGGTGACCGAACCGAGTCCGGCCAGGTATATATATATTAGTTAAGCCCGTGCTGACTAGTTAATTGATGCATCCATTGTTTTGGTATATATATGTACACATATTAATTACTCTCGTCTTTCTTCCTTATAATTTCTAGCCCTCCGGATCGAGCACAACTTCGGTAAGGAGACGAGGCCCGAAGAAAAAGTTGAGCTCGGATGAAAAGTTTGAGATCATAGAAATCGCGCCCGACGGCGAACCGATTGAACCCATCCGGACAAGGAAGGCATTTTCTGCTCAAAGGGGTTCTTGTTAGGGACAAGATCCCGATCAGCATCCATCAATGGTATAAGCCTAAGGAGGAAGACCACGAGGTGTCTTATGTCAATGATATGCGAGAAGAAGATCTTTGGACTCGGTGAAGGCAAATTTCACCCTACCGCCAGAAGAGGATCTGGAGAAGCTAGTTAAAGAGCAATTAATCAAGTCTTGTGCTCTTAAGAAGATGGCAACCCTAATGAGGAGGTGGAGGAAAGAGCTGAACCAGTTTGTCGAGAAAGAAAAGACACCAGAATTCATCGACAAATATGAGAAGATCAAAGATCACTAGCCCGCATTTGTGGCCCACAAGACATCCGAAAAGAGTAAGAAGATGTCGGCGACAAACAAGCAAAATGCTGCGAAGAATAAGCTTCACCATCGCCGCAGGTCGGTGGCTACCTCAAAGCCCGCCTAAGTGGTCCAAGGTCGAGCATGATCTCGCTTGAAAAAGGGATCGAACCAGAGACAATGTCTTGGCAGACCGTTGCGAACTTGGTTCTTCGGGCTGGCGGAACCTTGGACCCCGTAACAGAGGAAGTGCCAGTGGGCGGACGAGCAAGCGCAAATACGGTCAGAAGCTTCAACACTATATCGATGCAGCGCAGCGATGGGCGTTCCTTCCAAACAGGGAGAAGGACGAGCTCACAATGGCCCTTGGGAATCTCGAGCACCACAGACGGACATGAGGCACGCCAGCTCCCTTTCGTGGAAGGTTGGTTTTAGGACGCAGGGGTTACAAAACCCACGAGAGGAGGAAGAAAGCGGAGCAGGACCAAGCTGCGGGCGCTGCGAAAGGGTAATGGGGCTAGAGGAACGAGAAGCGGCAGATCGCAGCAAATGACCTGCGAAGCTTCCCTGAAGCTACCCCGCCATCTCGGCCGGAGAAGCAGCGTGGCTTCCACCGAGCTGCTTCAGCGTAGCATGTCTTGACGGCTCCTGCCAGCTATCCCGTGGATGGTATCACGGAGTCTCAAAATTGCCACATTATGGCGCGATGTATGAATTTGAAGGTCAAGGCGGCTGTTGGCCAAGTTTATCCTAGTGGACCGGCACAACTTATCACCGCCCGATTCCGGAAGGATATGCTAAGGTGATGGTTGATGAAATAACGGAGGGATTTGAGGACCTCCTGCTTGACCACCCTACCGGTGAAGGGGAGACTAGGCTGGGTTACGCTCAAGACTCCATGCCTATGGCGGAAGGAGCTCATCAACCTTCCGAACTAGACGCCTCCGCCTCCTCCTCCTCCTCCGGCGAGTCAGGGCACTTCGCCTCCTCCACCGCCTCCTCCTCCGGCGAGCGACGATCAGGGCAAGCGTGGCGGCACTCCGCCTCCTTCTCCGGCGCGTGGCGTCACTCCGCCTCCTTCTCCGCATGCGCCGACGTGCCAGAGCAGCCAGCCTCCTCCTTCTCCGCCTCGTCAGCAAGGGCGGAAGAGACCCGCCGCCGCTCCGGCTGCTCCGGCGCGTCGTAGTCCTTCTCCTCCGCCTCGTAAGCAAGCAAAGAAGACATCTGCTCCGTCTGCTCTGCCGGCGTCTAGCAGTACAACCAAAGGCAGGAGGAAATACAGATTCAGTCCTTGTCTGAAGACTCCAGAGAAGTTGCCGTACGAGAGGACCGAGGAGGAAAACGCGAAGATCGCGCAGACCGAAGTGGATGACTGGTTTGCAGGGTTGAAAGCAAAGAGACATCCACCTCCGGAGGAGAAGGTAGATCCGGTGAAAGCGAAGCGCACTCGCTGCCCCGAGGAAACCGGCAAAGTCTCCGCCGAGAACCAATTATGAGCGCATGCGAGCGGACATATCTCCAAGCGGAGCGGTCGGGAAATCTTGTCGGACATCAAAGAGCAAAAGAACGAGCAGCTGCGAAAAAAATTGACCAGCTCGTGAACAAGCAAACCAATCGTGCCCCGCTCAATGTGTCTAAGCGGCAACATCGTCGCTAATGTTCCGGGATGGTGGCGGTTATGGCAATCTACAAGATTACTCGCTGACGATGCACTTCACGAATACATGAAGGTGGAAGAACACAGATCTGATACAGGAAGCCTCTTGTCAAAGATGAAAAATCTCTAACAACGATGATGCGAAGATTCCATACTTGGTACATGAAAACCTGCAGAGAGTCTAGGGGACGAATACTTTGTATCACGAGAATTAAAGAGGAGCACGACCTCGTTGGAACTGATCTGTTGCTGTTCCATTTGAGGAGTTCTTCGAGTTCTTCAATCAAAAGGCCCTCGATAAATTAACGGTCTTTTGCTACTGCCTGTAAGTACTATTTACATCATTAATTCTCTATATATAGCTCGGATCTTTCATTGCATGTATTTATAATTAATTATCCTAAATATATTATGCAGATTGATGTTCGTCGAGTGCAAAAAAAATGAAATCTATGATACTGGGTTCATTAACACAAATGTCATAGATGTATTTCTGGTTGAAAAGCACGTCAAAGAGGCCGAGGACAACTTGCTACAATCGTTGATCAAAAATCAAAACAAAGATACCATACTCTTTCCTTACAACGGCAAGTGAGTGTTACTGATCGTTTGCATATTCGGTTTCCCTTATTACTCGAGCGAGGTTATAGTAATGTAACTGATGAGTTATGCATGCGTGCGCAGGTACCACTATATTCTTCTGGAGATTAAGCTTGAGCGTGGACTAGTAACCGTCTTAGACTCGAGACGGAAAGATCCCAGCACCTATGCGGACATGACTGAAATGCTCAGCAAGTAAGTTCAATCGATCATTATCGCACCATAGCGACAACTTTTTGTTCATTTCCTGATATCTCAAGTAATAATAATTATTTTCTTTGTCTTGCAGGGTTTGGAAACAGTTCACCGCAAAAGCTCCCGGACTGCCGAAGGAGCTGCGGTATACATACCCGAAAGTAAGTACTACTGGCTAGCTAGTTGTGCGCATCTCCCGTTGATTCTATAGCTATACTTTCATCAATGCCATTTATAATGCTTCATTATCAGTTTGATTGACCTCTATTTCTCGTAAAGTGCTTGTGGCAGGAACAAGGGAATGATTTACGTGGATACTACGTATGCGAGTTCATCTACAACGCGACTTTGAAAAATAAGCGGGGCTACTCTCAAAGACAATATGAAGTGCGCAAGCAATTAATAATATTCACAATTTCATTTTATTACACCATCATTTCTGTTGAGTTTCATTCATATATATGTATTAATTAACCCCCTTCTTCAATTAGACGTGGCAGATGCGGAATGAACTCCTAGAACCAGATCGCATTAAAGCAATTCAAGAGGAATTGGCGGGATTCTTTCTTGACCACGTCATCAATAAAGCCGGAGAATACCATGTGGAAGTTGATTTCAAATGCTATGGGACTGTAATTGAGAGATCTTATATATTGTACATGTATGTAGCGAGTGGCGTCGGACGTACATGATACGAAAACTTGTTGTTCGACCAATCTCGGAGAAGGAGAGGTCGATCGATCATTCCCTCGGTATGCATGACGAACTTCTGTACTCGATGGTTCCCTTCATTTTCTTACTAGCTAGCGTGTCAAGGGCTATATGTATATAGTACGTAGCGTCGACCAAGCACGGACATAAGAGAGGACACTTCTCTCTATTAATTAGCTAGCTAACACAATATATGAAACACCTAAATTAACCCCCAAAACCCCCAACCCCCTTTCAAAAAAAAACAAAACCCCAGCCATCGGAATCTTGACGTGGATGCCTTTTGGTCCCGGTTGGTGCCACCAACCGGGAACAAAGGCCCCCCTGCCTGGGCTCGGTGCACCGGCCACGTGGAGGACCATCTGTCCCGGTTTGTGTTAGAACCGGGACTAAAGGGGGGACGTATTAGTAACGACCCATTAGTCCCGGTTCATGAACCGGGACTAAAGGCCCGTACGAACTGGGACTAATAGGTGTTTTTCTACTAGTGATGTGATTTAAAACCCACTCACATGCATGTGCCATGATATTTCTGCATGCTTGCATGTGGCTTATTGCGGAGCCTCTCAACGTCTAGATCAGACGGCTATTATGGACTGATTTACTTCATCTAATGGTACATCAATTTTGATGATGTGGCTCAAGGAGAGGATAGAGAATTCCTAGTAGTGGGGGCTAGCTATTACTAGTAGATAAGTCTTTGCAGATATTCCACTAGGTGAACTACATACGGAACAAAATGAATGAATCTACACTTAAAATGCATCTATATACATCCGCATGTGGTTCCTGGTTAAATCTCTATGAAGACTTATATTTAGGAACGGAGGAAGTACTAGTATAGTACGTACTGTAATTTATCAGTGAGATAAATTTGTACAATGCTATGAAGCTTCCAGCTTCTGTTACATGTATCTTGCGTCCAAGGTTGCCCGTTGCAACATTTCATCAAATACAAAGGAGACTAACATGCATGCTATCGCATCTCAATGATTGACAGATCATAGCAAATATGTACTCCCTCCGTTCCAAAATAAGTGTCACAACTTTGTGCAAACTTTAGTATAAAGTTGTACTACTACTAAAGTTGACACTTATTTTGGAACAGAGGCAGCTAAAGAAAAAAACGATCCATGCAGTTCCTAGCCCTTGAACCGTGAACCCTGACCAGTCTTCAATTTGCTGGCAACGTTCGAGCTTCCTAATAAATGAAGTTTGCAACCTTTTGACCATCGGATCATTTTGTGCAGTTTCACCAAAATCGAGACGAGCATCCCTGTGGCAAAGAAATTGAACAAGTGTGATTAGAATAAGATTACTGGGACTAGTTGATGAGACATAAACTCATCACAAATACAGTACGTAGAAGCCAGTAGAGGTATGTGCGGGGCAAAGAAGTAGAGAAATATCCACAGGGAGTGATGTGGGCAGCTGGAGCAGTGGTGCATGCCGGCTGTAAAGGGAGTTGTACCTGAGGGACGTAGCTCAACCTTGAGGAGGGCGGCGGGAGGCGGCAACTGCCCATGTCGCGACAGTGAGCAAGGGACGAAGGCAACCTCACCGGCTTTGGGAGAGAGAACGGCGGGGACCCCTGATCAGGACGTGCCGATAGTGGGTTTTCACCGTCGGTGACGGCCACCGCATCTATACTAAGCATCCACCCCTTCCCCAAGCGGACGTGATCCGCCGGGATGTTAGAGATGTGGCCACAGTCGTTTTGTGCGAGAGAGTGTGAAGAGAGCAACCCCAGCAAGCAACCGTGTAGGCTGGCCCATCTTGACTATGTATATAGTGGAGCGGTTTCCTTTTCTCTCCATATGAACCTATCATATTGCGTACGTGCCACTGAAGAAAAAAAAACTTTATTTATAAATGACGCGGCACCTACTACTCGTTCTCCTATAACCTTGCGCTTGGCATCTCCAAAATATTAACCTTGCGATTGGCTCTTCGCCTCTCCGGGAAGTCGAGCAATAATGGTAGTGTAGTATATATCGCTCGGCTATATGAGACCGAATGAATTGCTGCACGTCCCACCACGTGGGCGAGGTCGAGGGCGAGGAGAGTCCTACATACGGAGCAAAATGAGTGAATCTACACTCTAAAATATGTCTATATACATCAGTGTTTGGAGTATGTACTAGTAGTTCATATTGAAATCTACTAAAGGACATATATATTCCAAACAATATGATATAATCTCTATAACCAAGGTAGTAGGGAAGAGGAGTAAACGGAGGGAGCAGTAATTTTTTCTCCTCGTCCTGCGAGCCACCGCGCGCATGGGCGAGGGAGCGGGTGTAAGGCGGAGCAAGCTTCACCTCATCCTGCGAGCCACCGTGCCCGTGGGCGGGGGAGACGGCATACTAAGAAAGCTTCTCCTTGTTCTGCGAGTTGACGGGACACATCAAAAGTCTTACCTCTAAGGTAGGCCCCACATGGTTTACCTATTTTTTTAACATAACATGTCAAGTCGCAATTTGTTTGTTCACCCGTGGTAGACGATCCTCCCTCCACCAAGTGGACAACCAGTACACGAGCCAAATTACCACGTGGGCTGCCTTTTTCATACAGAATTGAGCTCCACCGTGTACCCGCGTGGGTGTGGTTGGGAAAGAGACGGGAGTACGTGCGCCGTGCATGCACCTCTTCTCTTCCTGCACGTCCCCCACCTACGTGGGTGTGTGTGAGAGATACAAACCGCGTTCGTGAGTGTTTTTTGTTTTGGGGTGGGGGTGGGGGTGGGGTGGGGGTTGATTTCATGAATTATTTGTGGGAATATGTGTCGATGACATCTCAAACAAAATTTTGCATGCAATGTGTGTGAAATGGAGGCCTATCCATATCATACATAGAGGGTCGGAAATCCACGAGAAGAGAGGGAGGGGTCATAGCTATCGATAGAGTCAAGAGAGGATCCAGCAGGGTGGGTGCGAGATCGATGAAGAGAGCCATCGAAATTGTGTGTGTGTGTGTGTGTGTGCAAGTCAAAGATATAGGGCGACTGGCCTACTGGAACATTAGAGGGCACATGTCAAGTTTGTGTGTGGCAGGGAGACATGACTAGAGCGCTCGATGTATCCGTGTGTGGGAGGGGGGGAGGGGGGGGGGGTGGGGGGAGGGGTAGGGAGAGGCCTAACTATAGAGGTAGAACGACTCATATATGTGTTGAGAAGGAGAGACCCATCTATGTCTTGAGGGAGATCGGTCGACATCCATACATAAGCGAAGGATGGGAAATATGATGGGATGAGAGAGAGAGAGAGGAGAGAGAGGGAGGGAGAGGGAGGGAGAGGGGTAGAGTGCTTTGGATGGGTGATGGAGTTGCTTCTCGGAGATGGTGGGAGAGGCCTACTAGACAAACCGAGGGTGGAACTGCAATGTTATCAATAAGAGTGGGGATGTGTTTATGTGTGTGCACATGCGTGATAGATCTGTCGGGACGCATCCATGGATGATGAAGGGGAACCATGTGTTTGGTAAGCAAACCTAACTAGATCGGTAGATCAATTGTTGTTTTCGGAGGAAGGGAGAGACACAACTAATGAGGTAGATCGATCGGCGTGTGGGTAAAAGCGAGTTATAAGGATCTAGCTAGCTATATGTATAGCGAGAGACCGGTCGGTGTCGTCCATTTGTTAGAGGCAAATAAGGCCCAATGAGACGGATAGAGCAGAGAGAATGGAGCTAGGAGGTGGTGCGAGAGGCCCAACTACTAGCTAGATAGGGGGAGGAGTGTGCTATTGTGAGATCGATGTATAGAGGGGCGAGAGTTTAGATGTGTGTCTGTCCATATGAGAGACACGAGGCAAGGACACATAAAGGAGGAGACCAAGGTGTGTGTGTATGTTGTAGGCAGGCATCACTGGAGAGGTTTATCGATCGGTGTGTGTCGGGAAGGAGTTGTGGAGACTGGGAGAACTACCTAAAGAATAAAAATGAATGTGCTCTGTGGATAGAATGCGGAGGGAGGGGGAGGCCGAGGAGGGCGTGTGCATGCACGAGAGAAAGTTAGTGGTAGCTACAAAGGTTAGAGGATTGTGTGGGTGTAAGAGACTAACAAAGATCATAATTTGATATGAAAGCGGATTCATATATTTGAACAGGAGATCATAGTGTTTTAAACATTGCATGCATGAATATAGCGGTGATACACGTCTTTGTGCATGTGTTATACCAAAATGTGATAATGCATGGCGTTTGCAACTCACAACTAAATGCCGAACAATCTAAACCATACTATACATCAAACAATCTCACATTTTATTTGAATTTGTGATAATGTGTGGCGTTTGCAGCTTACAACTAAATTCGAACAATCTAAACAATACTATATATCGATTATTCTCACATTTTATTTGAATTTGTGGTAATGTGTGGTGTTTGCAACTCACATCTAAATACTTGTAGGCGTAGGGGGAGGGGCACCATACATAATCTGATAAACAAATTATACATATGAGACATGGTTTAGATTATGAAGATCTAGCTAGAGCTAGAAATGTAATGTGATTTGAAATCAAAATAAAGTGGATTCAAAAAATCTAGTCCGAGTTCATATAGTACACATAGTTCATATGTAACTCGAGACTAATCATGTGGTGTGTTGTGAAGATAATACACAAACGATGGTTTAACTTGACAATAATGATGATTGTAGATCTTATTAAAACAGAGAAAGCGAATTCAAATGCTTTGACTTCACAACAATCATTATTGTAGATCTTATTCAAATAGAGAAATGAATTCAAATTTAGTTCATATTGAAGCGGTAGTATATACGTTTGGAATGCACTAAAACGTTCATTTGAGTAGTAGGTTGGATGCATTATACACGTAGCGAATATTTTAATTTAACATAACATGACTTCAAAGTTTTGAATGACATTTGTAGTGCGCATTGATTTGGTACAATACACGTTAGGCTTGTCCGGAAATTTCAACCCGCGCCTTGTTAGCCCGAAATATTTAAGATATATCTTTGTCTCGTTGTGCTCCGACAACTCCTGCCATCTCAACCCGCGCCTTGCTATTCCGAAATTACAACCCGCGAAAACTCCCACCTCCTGTGAAATCCCGACACGCGAAATGCCCGTGGTACCCCTGAACCGAAAGAACCGCCTCAAATCGGTGGGGGGTACTTTCGTAACTTACCCCACATTTCGGACAAGCGTGTCTCCAAGCCATGGTTCCCCACTGCCATCCCATCCGCCCACCCATTTGTACATCGAGGCAGCGAAAACCCGCGACGGAACCCCACACCCTGCTCCGTCCGCCACCCAGCCGGAGCCTCTTCCCCGACGACGTCGTCCACAGCAACACCTCGGCGTCCCTCATCCACCGTACCGGATGAGGATCCGTCATCGATCTCATCATCTCGCCGGTTCAGCCACCCCGTCCTCCACCTCCAAGGAGCTGCCCCGATGTTCCCCTCGTCTTTCGCGCCACCTCCATTCCCACACCGCCGTCTTCACCTGCACCACGGAAGAGCATCATCATCACCGTTTCCTCGGATGAAGCTGCGGCCTAATCGGCGCCACCAAAGAGGTTGTACACTAATCGCCGCATTTTCTTCTTGATTCGATCTCACGGTGCTGTCGGCGCTCGGTCCCGAGCCGACACGGCGCCGCTCCATCCATGGCGGCGTCGCCGGCCACTTCCTCCACGGGGTCGCTCCCTCGGCGGCGACGTCCACATCAGTAGGAGCTGATGCTGCTTTAGCTCTCGCTCGCGCTGCTGCTCTGCTCTTTCTCTCGGTCCCCTGCCTAGTCTGCTCTTGCTATTGCTCTTGCTCTTGCTGCTGCTCTCGCTCTTGCTCTTGCTCTTGCTTGCGATGCTGCTCCGATTTAGCTACACTTCAGTCGACTGAATCGACTTTTGGGTCAGTCGATTTTCAGGGGGTGGGGGGGGGCTCGCCGGGGTGAAGGAAGAACCAGCCGCAGCGGGGAGGGGGGCTCGCCGGAGAGGTACCCCACTATCTATCTTAGGGTTCAGGATGGGGCGGTGGTCGCCGGCGGTGGCGGGGCGGTGGCGTGGGGCTCGCTGGAGAAAAGCTTCGGCAAGTGGGGGCCTAGAGGGATGGCCGGGCAGCGCGGACCGGCGGTGGGGAGTGTTGGACGGCGGCGCGGTGCCGCCGTCATGGGCGGCGGGCGGCTGTTGTTTGGCCGGTGGTGGCTGGTGGCTCAGGGGGGGTGGAGGTTGAAGATGAACCGCAGACCCTTGATTTCGTATCCAACAGCTGCAAAATTGACTGACCAGAGATGAAAAAGTCAGTCGACCGACGTGTAGCCTCACCTTGCTAGTGCGTTCAGGTTTAAATGACAAAATTCATTTTCAACAGTTAAGTTCAGTTTTGACAGTTAAGTTCAGTTTCGACAGTTAAGTTCAGAGATGAGCGGCTGATGTATTTTACATCTAGCACTTTGTGGTTATGTATTTTACATCATGTATTGGAGATGCTATTAGAATTCCACTCAGGTTAAAGTTGTTTGTTGTCTCTCTTGTCCTGCTTCATCCTCGGCATTGTACAACTCACCGGACGTGCTCCAACGACGAAACCCTTCATCACAGCGGAGCAGTACCTCGGGCTCCATCTCCAGACGCCAAAGATCTTCTTCCCCTCCTCGGACAGCAAAGTCAGCCGGAGCATCCTCACCGGCCAACCCAATCACGCTGAGATCGACATGGCTTCGCCAAAGAGGTTGTACACTTGATGCATCTCTTTTTTACTCTACTTGTTATATATATTGTCCACTGAGCACACTGATTTGTTCCTTTAGTGTCTCCTTGAAAGAAAAAATGTAGGAATTAATTTTCACGTGTCCTCCTTTTCAAATTCCTATTCATGAAGCAGAAGACTAAGAGATAGTAGCATAATAGCATTATAACCGTACATTTTCTTGTGGTTTGACTTAATCTCACCATGCTTCTTTGCATCCTGTGATCTTCCAATTGTTGTGAATCAAACACCCAGATTGGCAGAAATCTTGTGTTTTTAATTCTCTGTTTTGCACGTGCATTCCAATCCTATTCCTGTCTATATCCTATCCCTGCATTGTTGGAATCCTCCAATTGAAACGAGCACTTACAGAATTACTTCTCTTATAGATAGTTGTCAAAGAAAACCTTGCGTGGTTTGTCCCGCTCCCGCTGCGCCGTTGTCCACCCCAGCTGAGCTGCTCCAACGACAGAAGGGTCCAGCACCGCAGGGATCCGGCCTCCAGATTGTCTTTCGCCGCCTCAGATCTTCTACCCCGCCGCTGGCAGCCATGAAAACTGCATTACCATCATCAACCGAGCAGATGACCTCGAGGACTACACGGGTCTGCAAGAGAGGTCACACTCTTTCGTGTATGCTTACGTTATGCATCGCTTAATATTACATGCTACTTTATCGTCCTGTTCACCGATTAGACTCTGAGTCAGCTCCAAACTAATGGTCAAACTTGAGTTTTTAAATGGTTGTGCGGTACATATCGGGGCCTTTATCAATAGTATCTATCTACTATCTGGTTAATCTCCGGTGTCTACTATGAGTTTCATGTTGGGTGGGAAACAAACAGTAAAGAAGCCATTATCTGTATTTTTAACTGAAGCCATTATCTGTCTGCTATTATTGGTTTTGGGTCTATCCACAGGTTGCTACCATCACTCTGGATTTTTGCATGCACTCCTTACATAATCTCACTAAGTTTTGTTCCTATGCATGACAGTTATTGTAAAAAAATGGAACTGAACATGTAGAGCAAAAGAGACGAGCCTTGCGTGGCAATAAAATTTCATGCAGACGTCGCTCCAATGTAGGCGCAAAGGTAGCCCCCCCTCCACGCATTTCGAATTGTAATCGAGAGGAAGATATCTGTTCCGAGGGGGATTCAGAAGGAGAAGACAACTCCTATTTACCCACTGAGGTCTTCGCTCTAACTTGGAATGCTGATGTTGGTTATATCATGCATATGGTGTCTTGCATTGCTTACTTTATACATCAAATATGTCATCTGCTTAGTTTAGACATCCTTTGTGTGAATGCCATCTGTTTAGTTTATTCATCGTTTATGTGAACTATGCAACGCCATCTTGTTTAGCCAGGCATCATATATGTGAATTTTGCAATGCCATCCTGCTTAGCCAGTCATCTTATATGTAAATTATATCAGGCCATCCTTTTTTTTGCGTTAAATATTACATTTGTCAACAATGTTAGTACATTCAACTGCTCTTAGGTATTGCATCAGCCATTTGACACGGTGATGGCAAATTCGAGTGAAAACAAGGTCTTCAGAGAAGACTATGCTATCTGACGAAGCGCATATCTCGCTGGTTACGGATAGCTCCTCAGAGGAGGATTCAGAGACAGATGACCAGTCCTATTCCCCCCCGAGGTGTATGCTCTAACTTGGCAGGGTTATGTTGCTCATATCGTGCGTATGGTGTCTCGCATTGCTATGCTATTTGATTAGTTTAGACATGCTTTGTGTGAATGCCACCTGCTCAAAGGTGTCTAATTACCATATATGTGAATTATGCATTGCCATCTTTTTGCAAGACATTATATATGTGAATTATACAATGCTATCTTGTTGCAAAGGCATTATATATGTGAATTATGCAATGCCATGCTGTTTAGCCAATCATCATGTATGTGAATTATATCATGCTATCATTTTTTTGTATTATGTGTTCCATTTGTCGACAACGTTTGTGTATTGAACTACTCTTCCTGTGCATCAGCCATTTAAAGCGGTTATGGAAGTATCTGGAGTGAAAACAAGGTATTCAGAGCAGACAATGCTACCTGCTAAAGCAGACATCTTGCTGGTTATAGAGAGCTATTCAGAGGAGGATTCAGAGACTGATGACCAGTCCTATTTCCCCCCTGAGGTCTATTCTCAAACTTGGCAGGGTTATATTACCCATGTCATGCATGTTGTCTTGCATTGCTTAGTTTTTACATCATATATGGATTGCCATATGCTTACTTGCTTAAAATATAAATCATATATTTGAATTATATCATGCCATCATGTTTACATAGTACATACACATCATCTATCTGAATTATGGCATGGAAACCCATTTAATAAAGACATCATATAGTTATATCATATCATCCTGTTTAGTGTTTATAGTAATCATATTTTGAATTATGGCATTCTATCCGTGAATGTATGTGAATTATGGCATGCCAACCTATTTAATAAACACATTATATAGTTATGTCATGTCATCCTGTTTACATAGTCTCATATTTTGAACTATGTCTTTACATCTTTTTTAGTTAGCCATCATAATGTGAAATTGTGTCATGCTATCCTGTTTAGTTAGCCATCATATATGTGAAATTGTGTCATGCTATCCTGTTTGGTTAGACAACATAAATATGAATTATTTCATGCCCTCTTTTATTCCCCACTATCCATTGCACTGTCTATCATACAATGTCTATACTTTCAATTACTTTTCTTGTTTATCAGCCATTTGAATTGGAGAGCGTGATGGCGATATCTAAAGGGAGTAACAACACCGTCTTGAGAAAAGATAGTGCTACCAGTTGATGCAGATAGAACCACGGTTGTACTTGCCCAAGGACCAGATCCACCACACATAACCAGACTCGCAGAGATTGTACCCCTACCCAGTTGGACAGAGAACCAGCTATACCCCTTCTAACCCCAACCCCGGCAGATAGTAACCCAGTTCCAGTTGACACAACATCGTCTCCACTACAGAGCAACCAAACACAAGCAGTTAGTAAGGGAACTGCAATGCCCAAAGCATGAGGACCACCACTCCGAATCCCAACTCAACGCTTAAAGGAGAAGAAGATTTGTTCTCAGGTCAGGTTCTGTAGCTATGGTTCATACTCCTTTGTTGTTGCATTACTGTATTTACTCATACCAACTATTTTCAAATTTGAAGGATGGAATTGAAACTCCAATGGCGCAACAGTATGTTTTAAACCTGTTTCTTTAACCGGTTTCTTTGTTGTAACCTGCTCTATGTTGATTTCAGTTTCAATTGAATAAACATTTATGTTCTCATGTCATGCACATTACAAGTGTTGTTATTGCTCTATAGTTACCCACACTTATATTCTGTCTATTCTGCTTTGTCGTGAACAAATATTATTTGAACTGTGTCTCTATCTTGATTTGGCAACAAAAACTATAATGATATAGACCATAAAGTGACCATGGTACATAGATATATGTTTGTTTGATCTTTGTTATCACATCCACTTTACTACCGATCTCATTTACCAAAATGAGTTTCATATACTGACATGGTAAACATGTGATGTGTCCGCTTGTTTCTCTTTTAGAATGCGGACAAAATATTGGAGAACAGTACCGTGTTATCCAATGGTAAAGGAAGTAATGCAGATAAGGTTCAAGATAGTGAGACATCCCTGTTGGTCTCCAAGAAAGCTGATAAAAACTATCTTGACGACATGAGGGAACCCAAAAGTCCTGTCTTGATGTAGTGTTCGATTCTTGGCCACTCTGCTGGCACAAGCTCTTTGAACTTCATTTGCTGAATCAGTTCGTCTTCTTGAGTCTCAACTTTAAGTTGAAAGACATCGATCGAGATGTCTTCTGACAGAAGTCAAGGACCGAGGAAGTCCCTATAGAATTCAGATGCATATTTTACGGTGCAACAACAAGCTACCGGAGGATTTAAGCGCCAAACAAGAGAAAGTTAATAAGCTTGCTAAGCATCTTGCGACATTATGGGTCCCCAGGATATTGTTTCTTGAGATCTTAAGTGGTTTCAGATTCTGGATTTGTTTTGTCATGCGGCGTTTATTTGCGCAGTCGCCAATTTTGACAACCAAAGGTATATGATATGTCGCTTTGTTCCCTATATTTGCACCGGTGGCAAACTTTGATGCTCGATGGATGTAATATGTGTAATAGCCGTGATAGCCTAGCATAAGTTGCTTGCTTATTTATTTCCTTGTTGTCTTGTTTTTTGTTTGCTTGTAGTCGGTCTGCCGTTCTTTTCCGCGGTTTGCTAGTGGCTGCAATAACCTATTTTTTAAAACTAGGCCACAATAACCATGGGCTAATATTTACTCTAGTGACACTGGGCCTCCTACGGGCCGTAGAAACAGTGGGCCTTCTATGGGCCGTAGAAATAATGGGCCTTCTACGGGCCGTAGAAACAATGGGCCTTCTACGGGCCGTATCATCAATGGGCCTTATACGGGCCGTATGATCGATTGGCCAAACATGGGCCAATAACAGGCCGCATTATGGCCGTAAACGGGCTAGAGTTGGAATCGCCCGTTCATGGGCCGACCATAATGGGCCATCGTTAATAGGCCATATTTGATGACGCTATGAAAACGGCCCAACGTATTAACGGACCACAAACGGGCCGACTGTAACCACGGGCTGAATTTGGCCCACAAGCAGAAAATGAGCGATGACGGGCCGTAGTAAGTAAGCGAATCTGAAATGAGCCCAAGAATAAATGGGCTCTGAGAAGGTCAAGGATAACATGGGCCGAAACGGCCCAACTGAATAACGGGCCCTTAATGGGTATAAAGTGATACCTTTGTTCATTACGGGCCGATTTCACCTGGGCCGTTAATGGGTGTAAAGTGATACACTGTTCATTGCGGGCCGGTTTCACCACGGGCCGTTAATAGGCCAAGAGTTACATAGGGCCTCATATGGGCCGAAAGACGTCAGGGGCCATACATGCGCCAGAAGTGAAAACGGGCTGGAGTCATATTAGATGGCCCAGATGACGCTACTGGGCCTAATTCAGATAGGGCGTAACAGGCCTTGGGTTAGCGGGCTGTAAATGGGCCATATGCGAACAAGCCGTTAACAGGCTTTCCATGGGCCGGCCCGCCACCTTTTGACCAAGTCAAACGGGCTGACCTTTTCACAGGAATGGGCCTCTGTTGGGCCGTGCCTCGTGTCGACGTATCATAGGCGCCTTCTGTGCAATGAGTGGATGACATCTGTCCCAACGATGAGCCGACACGTGTTTCCTCCAGCCAATGATGATTTTACACGTGGAAAATCCCCATTGGTCGGGGCTGTTAATGGGTTATCGGATCCAAAACCCGACCCAATAGTTTAATGGCGTTCCGTTACGGTGGATGCCACGTGTCGGTCACCCTTGACGAAAGAACTTCTGTGACGCGCGATTTATTGTCATGGAAGTGGACACTTCCGTGATGATAATTTTGGTAATGTCATGGAACACTTCTACGACAAAGACAGTATGACTATCTTGATTCTGTCATAAAATCGTCATGGATGTACATGCATGACAAAAAACGCGACCTACTGTGACAAACACGTATCATCATGGAAGTGTATTTTTTTGTAGTGGATGGCTCCGATGACCGAATGCCGGTGGAAGAAGGAGACCGTCATGATGGCTCCGATGACCGAACGAAGTCCGGCCAGGTATATATATTAATTAAGCCCGTGCTGACTAGCTAATTGATGCATTAATTGTTTTGGTATGTATACATATTAACTCTCTTCTTTCTTCTTTTCTAGCCCTCCGGATCGAGCAAAACTTTGGTAATGAGACGAGGCCCGAAGAAAAAGTTGCGCCAGGATGAAAGGTTCATGATCACAGCAATCACGCATGATGGCCAACCGATTGAACCCATCCAGACCAAGGAAGCCTTTTCTCCTCAGTGCGGGGTTCTTGTTAGGGACATGATCCCGATCAGCATCCACCAATGTATAAGCCTAAGAACGAAGACCCTCAGGTGTCTTATGTCAATGATAGGCAGAAAGATGATCTTTGGACCGCGCTGAAGGCAAATTTCACCCTACCACCAGAGGAGGATCCGGAGAAGCCAGCTATAGAGCCATTGGTCAAGGCTCATGCTCTTAAAAAGATGGCAGATCTATTCAGGAGGTGGAAGAATCAGTTGAAAACAATGTTTGTTGACAAAGACAAGACTCCAGAATTCAGCGGCCGATTTGAGAAGATAAGATATCACCTGGACGCATTTGTGGCCCACAAGACATAAAAGAAGAGTAAGAAGATGTCAGTGACACACAAGAAAAATGCTGCAAAGAAGGAGCTTCACCATCGCACGGGGTCAGGTGGCTACCTCAGAGCCCGGCCGTTGTTGGACAAGGCTGAGAATGACCTGCTTGATAAAGGGGTCGAACTAGAGACACCGTGACCGCAGCACCGTTCAAGGACTTGGTTCTTCGGGGTTGGGGGATCGTTGGACCCTGAAACAGGGAAGTGCGTTTGGACGAATGAGCAACTGAGAATACCCGTCACGAAGCTTCAGGAGTATATCACCACAACGCAACAAGGGACGTTCGTTCCTGACAGAGAGAACGACGAGCTCACACAGGCTCTCGGGAATCCCGAGCACCCTGGACGAACACGAGGCACGCTAGGCTCCGTTTCATGGAAGGCTAGGTTTCCCGATGCAGGCGGTTATAAAACCCGGGAGGGGAGGAGGAAAGTGGAGCAGACCCAACTGCAGAAGCTGCACGCAAGGGTACAAGCGCTAGAGGAACAAGCAGGTCACAGCAAGCGACCTGCCGAAGCTACCCCGCCATCTCAGCGGAGAAGCAGCATGGTTTCCACCAAGCTGCTTCAGGAGCCCGTCTTCACGGCTCCTGCTAACTACCCCGTGGATGTTATCATGGAGTCTCAAGATTGCCACCTTATGATGCAATGGCAGAACTTCAAAGTCAAGGTGGCTGTTGGCTCTGTTGCACCTCCTGAACCCGGCGCAACTTTTCACTGCCGTCCGATTCCAGAAGGATATGTGTTGCGACCGGTTTTCCGGTTAATAAATTCCAGAAAATGGCCGTCGTGCTCATCAGCCCCAGGATTACTGTTAGCTGATGAGGCACCAACTTGATACAGAAATTCCAAGCAATATACAAAATATGTGGTACAAGACCATTATGGTCTGTGAGTACAACAAATGTTTTCTAGTGGTTGATGGCGGAAGCGGTTTGTGGAAACATCAGTGTCTACGGGCCTCCATTTCCCATAGGAACAACTGACCAGGTTAACTCCTATCTTCGCGGGGCTGCTATCGTCATTGCTTAGTCCCCGGGGCTGTCGTCGCAACGTTCCACCCCACGCGAGAAATCTGGCCAAGACAATAGCCAGGGACAAGCCAGTGAGTACTTTTGAATGTACTCGCAAACATTAAGAACACAGGTATAATTTATAACAACCGATAATCATGCCTTAAAAATATTCTATGATCACAACGTTAGCCATAGAAATGAAATTCTTGATGGATGCATGTAGGTTATTAATAAGTAACAACAAATATGTAATGACGGAGCAGAATGCAATGCCACAGTCGGGTGTCTGAGCGACACCACATAAAGGGCTTATAAATAAAATGAAAGCAACGCCATAGTCGGGCATCTGAGCGACACCACATAAAGGGCTTATAAATGAAATGAAAGCAATGCCACAGTCGGGCGTCTGAGCGACACCACATAAAGGGCTTATAAATAAACACAGTGAATATCCAGGAGGTAGAATCATCCCAGGGATACTCGATAATTCAGATAATATAACGGGTTAGTCCATGACAAATAATATTCATAAACATTTCAAGTCTCAATTTGCGATCCTGTTACATTTTAATAATAACCCCTCCGAAGACCGACACTAAGACCGACACTGACCCCATCCTGCACTGAAATCCTTAATCAGGACACTGACTATTCGAATAGGTTTAACCTCTGCAGAGGGTGTACTCTGTACCCATGAATAACGGATTTCTTTAGTCCATCGGGACTAATTCCGCCTACGGCCTTTTAATTGAAAAATACCTGACTTGCACACACCAGCTCAACTTACCGGTGTCTGGAATCACCCATGACACTTGTTAAGCAAAACTCTAAGTGGGGAGGCTACAACCTCGCGTAGCATGGGATCAAATTTGTATCGCGCGCTCTAAGGGGTGGCCTCCCCTCTCGGTCTCAACCGGAAACACCCATGCCCCCGGACCAGGTGGCATGCCTATCGGCTTCAACCGATATCTTCCACCATGGCCTCTCTGTACGGTGTTTGCTTGAAAGGGGTTGACAACTGACTGAACCGTACCCCACGTATGGCAGGGACAAGTGGTAGTACGAAACAAGTTTGGGGTTACTGAAACAAGACTCGATCTATGGTCGACTCAGGAGGTTTAAGAATTCCCTGTATGATTAGTATAACAAAAATATTTCAAACAACAGGATCACCGCTCATTATACCTTACTATGCCATACCGTACATAACCGTCCCAACGAAGACTGGCGACAAGCTCACGCCCACCCAAGGCAGAGGCCTTCCCGGATTCCTTTCCGGTATGCATGTAAGGCACATGAGGATGATTTCCATCATAGGTATATTCATTTCCAACAGTAAGGAAAATCAAAAATATGCATTCATACAAATGATCATATCACATGAAATAACGAGCTCTTCGAAAGGAGGTGGTGTTATAAACGTGTCAGCTAACACACCAAAAGTATTATGCCGGGGTTCAGAATGCTTGCCTTCAAGTTGTGGAGAGGTGGGGACTCTCCAAAACTTTTGAAAGTTTTCTCCTCTCTCCAAAATCCTATTTTTAAAATATTGGAATTAACACACAATTTCAAAACAGCACAAAAAAGTTGTTTGAATTTTTTTCAAATAAATCTTAAAATAAACTAGACATAATTTGAGAGGTGTACTAAAAAGAATCAATTTATTTGTAGTTATATTTAAAAAGTTATAGCCAGTCAAAGATTTGATCAAAAATCTGCTTTTAAAATAAAACAGAAAAGAAAACGTTTCGGGCAGAATACGTCTTCAAAAAGGGGAGACGTACTCAGGGTTTTGCGCTTCCACTTAAACACATGGAGGCGGGGCTGGGTCTCTGACAGCGGGTCCAAGGGGCCCACTGGTCAGGTTTGACTAGTCCATCCCTCCCTCCTCTTCCTCTGCCCGAACGGCGGCGAGGCAACGGCGATCAACGCCGGCGAACGACGGCTCTCCGCGGGCTCCAGAGGGTCGGGATGGATCCGCAAGATCGGGCGGTCCTCCCGGTAGTCGTTGGGTCGGCGGGGACGGAGTGAGTTGCCGGTGAGCTTCAGCGGAGGAGGCATTCGGGAGCAAAGTGGGTTTGGGGCTACGGTGGCTCGATCAAAATCGAGCAGGGGATGGGCTTACGGGAGGAAGAGAGAGCTTGGTGTAGAGTGGAGAGGGGAGGCCCTGGTGGTGCCGGAGTGGCTGGGGCAGTGGCGGCGGGAGGAGTTGCCGGAGACGGGGAAGAAGACCTCCCCGGGTCGATTGGCTGTCATGGGAGAGCTAGGGGAGCATGCTGAGGCTACGCAACTAATGAAACACGCTCGGGGCCTCCTTTTTATAGCGCGATGAGGTTGGTTCCGCGGCGGTGGGGATAAGATCGCCGGCGAACCGCCTCCCTGTAGCTTGGGCGACATGGCGGCGACGGGAGCTAAAGGACACGCTTGCGGATGTGCTCGACCTTTGCTCAAAGGCGGTGGCGGTGGCGAAGCGGCTTGGGCGGCGCCGACTTGGCCAAGACGCTGCCGGACGTCGGCGATGCCGCCAAGGGCTCTGACGGCGGTGTCAGAGGCTGCTGTGGCGGCTTGGCACATTGCGGGAGAGGGTTAGTGAGTGGCGTGGCTCGCAGGGCGGTGGCAACCCAAGGGCGCGACAGTTCGGCTGCACGCGTGCAATATGCGTGCTCTGCCAGAGCACGCACGGACGTGCTCGATAAAATGCCAAGGCATGCTAGAGGTCGCGGGTGAGGCCGGCAAGAGGCAGGGCTAGGGTAGGGTTAGTCGGAAGGTAAATGGGCATGGTGGTTAGGTCGGTGGCCAAGTTCACAAAGTAAACTTGAAACCATGCCAAATCTGGCTATGCACCTGTGGTGTTTGTCAAAATGCCAAAGGCATCTAGGCAATACTTGGGTGGCCAAATTCTCCGGATCAGGGTCTCTTTGGATGGACAAGAGGGTGGTGGGGTTAGTTTGACAAAAGAAGAAACTTGTTAGTGCAAGTTTTGCAAAACCTCGATTACGGACAGAAAGCAAATGGCAATGTTGCAAGCACTTAGAATCATTCCATAGGTCCACTCTCCTGGACTTAAGGGTTTGGCAAGGAGGACTATCGGAAGAAAAGGAATCATGGATCAAAGAGCAACCGAAAAGGTGGTTGTTGTACAAAACCTCCAGTTGGACCAGAATGGAAAAGAGGATGGTTTACTCAAATTTTCCAAAGAACATCATTAGGTTTTTGCACAAAGTTGATTAATATACTCCTGTTGACATCCCAAACTTTTGGTAGAAGTATTAAACAAATATCTGAATAGGTTGTAGTGCAAAAATGCTCTCTGGACCAGATTTGAAAATATGGTGTAGAGCTCAAAATAATTAATGGGCAGAAGATATTTTTGCACAAAAGTGATTTAAAAACATCACTGACATCTCCAAATTTTGGTGGGATTTTTGAATGAATTTATAAAAGGGTTGTAGTACAAATGGAACCATGAAGCTATGGGAAACCTTTTTCAAGAAAATAAAGATCGTGGAGAATATTATATAATTAATTCTCTGATAAAAAGAAGATTTTCTTGAGAGGGCAAACAAGTCCAATATCATAAGTGAAAGGTTTTCAATTTAGGGGATAACTCCAAGATAACCAAGAAAAGAATGGTTTTGAAATCAAGAGAAACCAAGAAAAAGGAAAGTTAAATTTCCTAGCAAGATTTTTAATTAACAAAGCAAGGTTAATTTTTTTTTGGGGTGTTACAACACTACCCCCCCTAAAGAAAAATCTCGTCCTCGAGATTTGCTAAGAGTTATCTCTATAACAAAATATGTATAAAACAAGAGCGGCTATAGTGAGAGGGCAATAAGTGGTGCAAAAAAAATTACAGTGTGGAACACTGGCGTGGCGTGGAAAAATCCACGGTTAGGAGCAAAAACAAGAGATTTCTATGCGGGATATGGTTTTAGAATAAATTCTAAATCTTAAAATACGCTGGTCGCATCCGAGAGCACAGTGCTCTCTCTAGCTGACAGGTGGACCCGGCCCCACTGTCAGCCTCTTCTTCTTCCTCCGGCTCTTTCTTCTTCCTCTCTCCCGCGTGCTTTCCCGCGCTTTCTCCATCGGCGACGCCTAATGCGTAGGGCATCTAGGCCGTCTTCTTGGTAGTCTTGTGGCGTGCTATCCGGTGTAGCGTGCACTGCGCCAGCGGGCGGTCTTGTTGTCGGCCTTGCTCGAGGATTCGCCTCGAACACCGGGCGATCGAGGCGACAATGGCGCGGGTGGACCTCGCCCACCGTACACCGAGCTCGAGCTATAAAACGGCCGAGGTGTTCTCCTCTTTTCCTCACACCTGGCCTCACTCCTCCTCCTCCTTCCTTCTCCTCTGTTTCCGCTTGCCGAAGCTCGAGGCGTGGCTCTAATGGCGGCAGTGGTGCCAGACTAGTACGTGATCCTGTTGTGCGGAGGGCTGGCAGCGGTGCTGGGGCTCTCCGTGCTCCTGTGCGCGATGATCCTCGATGATCGTCGCGATGCTGCTGCTCGGGTGTTGGCTCTCTACGGTGGTGGTGATCACGAGGAGTAGGTGGGGTGTGTCGGGCGCTGACCATTGTCGGGAGGTGCTTAGTTGGATGTAACACCGTTGCAAAATTTTTGCAAGCAGTGTGTGTGTGAGCTCGAGTAGTTGTGGTTGTGAGTCTGCATGCTGCGGTGCTGCGGGAAATAAAATAACCCATGTCGTGAATGATGCAGCAATACAGGGAAAAGAAATCTCACTCCAGGATTTCTCGCGAGAGAACACAGTAATACATTAGAGTCAAACTGCAACAATAACTGAAACTAAACGATTTATTTTCCGCACAAACTCGGGGTACCACGCATAAGTTACCACACAATAATAAATGTTAGATCAATAAATACGGCGGCGATGCCTAAACTGAAAACGGTAACTGGACGGGGTCCCGAGAAAATGTCTCTGGTACTGGAATACACTCTTCTTCTATGGGGAAAAGTGGATTGACCAGACGATGAATGTGCCTCTCCTGGTCGGGCCTCAATGATCTTCCGATGGCGATCTGAGGATTTAAATCCGCGAGACTCTGAAGATAACCCATCCCGCGTTGGGTTAAACGCTCTTGAGCGATGACGTACTGGATGAGGTTGGCCAAGACTGGGTCTCTCTCAATACGTCCACCTGGAAAAGATGTTACTCCTCCGGGTCTTTGCGGCTCGGAAAGTAATAATACCCTCGATTCGTTGGCATAGGGTACATGAATCGAAGGCGGCCGGCGCTTAGTATGCCGCAGCTTCTCTGACCATATGTGGGGTCGACATGGATTTCCCCACAAAGGAGACCTCTGTTGGGTCTTGGTTTGGGTTTCTGGGAGGGATGTGCACGGCTGCCCAATACCTCAAGGTGGAAGGGTGATCCTTGATTTGAACAGCTTCGTATTAGAGTGGCTGGGTAGCGCCCATGGTACTGCAGGTAAAATCCCACAATATCTTGACAAAACTACCGGGGGTTGCATCTGGAGTTCTCTGATAAATACTAGGGCTCGGCATGGCAAGAAAAGGCTGTGAGGAGGATGCACAAGGCGAGGGATGCTTGCCAAGGTCACGCGGGGGTCCTTATATAGCACTGGAGCTGGGTCATTTTACCGTGGTGAAGGGTAGTAAATTTGCCAGCTCGGCTCCGGGAGTCGGGGTCAAAGCCACAGATACATATCTCACCAAAGTGACGTATCACTGTGGGGTTTGTCGGGGTGGTTATTGGTAGCTGCGCCAAGGATAGAGAAATCACACTGCATGCTAATATATCCATGCAAGGCTACTATATAAAACAGAGGCACGATGACAGGCTGCGTTAACTTAAGTGGTCACAGGATTACAAAGCGAGGATACACTGGGACTCGTGTTGGGGAACGTTGCAGAAAATTAAAATTTTTTCTACGGTTTCACCAAGATCCATCTATGAGTTCATCTAAGCAACGAGTCATGGGAGAGAGATTGCATCTACATACCACTTGTAGATCGCGTGCGGAAGCGTTCACTAGAACGTGGATGATGGAGTTGTACTCGCCGTGATCCAAATCACCGATGACCGAAAGTGCGAGCAGACGGCACCTCCGCGTTCAACACACGTACGGAGCGGAAGACGTCTCCTCCCTCTTGATCCAGCAAGGGGAAAGGAGAGGTTGAAGAAGATGGCTCCAGCAATAGCACGACGGCGTGGTGGTGGTGGAGCAGCAGTACTCCGGCAGGGCTGCGCCAAGCTCGTGACGGAGGAGGAAGAGGTGTAGCAGGGGGAGGGAGGCGCCAGAACTTCAGGGTGCGGCTGCCCCCTCCCCCTCCCTTTATATAGGCCCCCAAGGGGGGGCACCGGACCTTGGAGATCCAATCTCCCAAGGGGGGCGGCGGCCAAGGGGGGTGAAGTGCCCACCAAGGCAAGTGGGGCGCCCCCCCACCCTAGGGTTTCAACCCTAGGCGCAGGGGGTGGGCCAAGGGGGGGGGGGCGCACTAGCCCACTATGGGCTGGTTCCCCTCCCCACTTCAGCCCATGGGGCCCTCCGGGATGGGTGGCCCCACCCGGTGGAACCCCGGGACCCTTCCGGTGGTCCCGGTACAATACCGGTGACAGAAACTTTTCCGATGGCGAAACAACACTTCCTATATATAATTCTTTACCTCCGGACCATTCCGAACTCCTTGTGACGTCAGGGATCTCATCCGGGACTCAGGACAACATTCGGTTTACTGCATACTCATATTCATACAACCCTAAGCGCCACCGAACCTTAAGTGTGTAGACCCTCACGGGTTCGGGAGACACGAGACATGACCGAGACGGCTCTCGGGCAATAACCAACAGCGGGATCTGGATACCCATGTTGGCTCCCACATGCTCCTCGATGATCTCATCGGATGAACCACGATGTCGAGGATTCAAACAACCCGTATACAATTCCCTTTGTCAATCGGTATGTTACTTGCCCGAGATTCGATCGTCGGTATACCAATACCTCGTTCAATATCGTTACATGCAATTCACTTTACAAGTACAGTAAATAATGAACCCATGACCAGACACTTGGTCAATTTGAGCTCATTATTATGATTCATTACCGAGTGGGCCCGGTGATACCTCTCCGTGTCTGGAGTGACAAATCGAGTCTCGATCCGTGTCAACCCAATGACACTTTTCGAAGATACATGTAGTGTACCTTTATAGTCACCCGATTCACGTTGTGGACGTTTGGTACACCCAAAGCACTCCTACGGTATCCGGGAGTTACACGATCTCATGGTCTAAGGAAGAGATACTTGACATTGGAAAAGCTCTAGCAAAAGCGAACTACACGATCTTGTGCTATGCTTAGGATTGGGTCTTGTCCATCACATCATTCTCCTAATGATGTGATCCCGTTATCAACGACATCCAATGTCCATAGTCGAAACCATGACTATCAGTTGATCAATGAGCTAGTCAACTAGAGGCTCACTAGGGACATATTGTGGTCTATGTATTCACACGTGTATTACGATTTCCGGACAATACAATTATAGCATGAATAAAAGACAATTATCATGAACAAGGAAATATAATAATAATACTTTTATTATTGCCTCTAGGGCATATTTCCAATAGTCTCCCACTTGCACTAGAGTCAATAATCTAGTTACATTGTGATGAATCGAACACCCATAGAATTCTGGTGTTGATCATGTTTTGCCCGCGGAAGAGGTTTAGTTAACGGATCTGCGACATTCAGATCCGTATGCACTTTGCAAATTTCTATGTCCCCATCTTGAACATTTTCACGAATGGAGTTGAAGCGACGCTTGATGTGCCTGGTCTTCTTGTGAAACCTGGGCTCCTTGGCAAGTGCAATAGCTCTAGTGTTTTCACAGAAGAGTTTGATCGGCTCCGACGCATAGGGTATGACTCCTAGGTCGGTGATGAACTCCTTCACCCAAATCGCTTCATGTGCTGCCTCCGAGGCTGCCATGTACTCCGCTTCACATGTAGATCCCGCCACGACGCCTCGCTTGCAAATCGCACCAGCCATCGCTCCACCATTCAACATATACACGTATCCGGTTTGTGACTTTGACTCATCCAGATACGTGTCGAAGCTAAGCGTCCGACGTAACCCTTCTGACGCAGCTCTTCGTCACCTCCATAAACGAGAAACATGTCCTTTGTCCTTTTCAGTACTTCAGGATATTCTTGACCGCTGTCCAGTGTTCCTTGCCAGGATTACTTTGGTACCTTCCTACCAAACTTACGGCAAGGTTTACATCAGGTCTGGTACACAGCATGGCATACATAATAGATCCTATGGCTGAGGCATAGGGGATGACACTCATCTCTTCTTTATCTTTTGCCGTGGTCGAGCATTGAGCCGAGCTCAATTTCACACCTTGCAAAACAGGCAAGAACCCTTTCTTGGACTGATCCATTTTGAACTTCTTCCAAATCTTATCAAGGTATGTGCTTTGTGAAAGACCTATGAGGCGTCTCGATCTATCCCTATAGATTTTGATGCCTAATATGTAAGCAGCTTCTCCAAGGTCCTTCATTGAAAAATTCTTATTCAAGTAGGCCTTAATGCTGTCCAAGAGTTCTATATCATTTCCCATCAGAAGTATGTCATCTACATATAATATGAGAAATGCTACAAAGCTCCCACTCACTTTCTTGTAAACGCAGGCTTCTCCATAAGTCTGCATAAACCCAAACGCTTTGATCATCTCATCAAAGCGAATGTTCCAAATCCGAGATGCTTGCACCAGCCCATAAATGGATCGCTGGAGCTTGCATACCTTGTTAGCATTCTTAGGATCGACAAAACCTTCCGCTGCATCATATACAGCTCTTCCTTAAGGTAACCGTTAAGGAATGCCGTTTTGACGTCCATCTGCCATATCTCATAATCATAGTATGCAGCAATTGCTAACATGATTCGGACGGACTTAAGCTTCGCTACGGGAGAGAAAGTCTCATCGTAGTCAATCCCTTGAACTTGTCAATAACCCTTAGCGACAAGTCGAGCTTTATAGATGGTAACATTACCATCCGCGTCCGTCTTCTTCTTAAAGATCCATTTGTTTTCTGTCGCTCGCCGATCATCGGGCAAGTCTATCAAAGTCCATAATTTGTTTTCATACATGGATCCTATCTCGGATTGCATGGCTTCAAGCCATTTGTTGGAATCTGGGTCCGCCATCGCTTCTTCATAGTTCGAAGGTTCACAGTTGTCTAACAACATGATTTCCAGGACAGGGTTGCCGTACCACTCTGGTGTGGAACGTGTCCTAGTGGACCTCTGAAGTTCAAGAGCAACTTGATCTGAAGTACCTTGATCATCATCATTAATTTCCTCTCCGGTCGGTGTAGGCACCACAGGAACATTTTCTGAGCTGCACTACTTTCCGGTTCAAGAGGTAGTACTTCATCGAGTTCTACTTTCCTCCTACTTACTCCTTTCGAGAGAAACTCTTTTTCCAGAAAGGATCCGTTCTTGGCAACAAAGATCTTGCCTTAGGATCTAAGGTAGAAGGTATACCCAATGATTTCCTTAGGGTATCCTATGAAGACGCATTTTTCCGACTTGGGTTCGAGCTTTTCAGGTTGAAGTTTCTTGACATAAGCATCGCATCCCCAAACTTTTAGAAACGACAGCTTAGGTTTCTTCCCAAACCATAATTCATACGGTGTCGTCTCAACAGATTTAGACGGTGCCCTATTTAAAGTGAATGTAGCTGTCTCTAGAGCGTATCCCCAAAATGATAGCGGTAAATCGGTAAGAGACATCATAGATCGCACCATATCCAATAGAGTGCGATTCTGACGTTCGGACACACCGTTATTACCGAGGTGTTCCAGGCAGCGTGAGTTGTGAAACAATTCCACATTTCCTTAAGTGTGTACCAAATTCGTGACTTAAATATTCTCCTCCATGATCTGATCGCAGGAATTTTATCTTTCGGTCACGTTGATTCTCTACTTCATTCTGAAATTCCTTGAACTTTTCAAAGGTCTCAGACTTGTGTTTCATCAAGTAGACATACCCATATCTACTCAAGTCATCGGTGAGAGTGAGAACATAACGATATCCTCCATGAGCCTCAACACTCATTGGACCGCACACATCGGTATGTATGATTTCCAATAAGTTGGTTGCTCGCTCCATTGTTAGGAGAACGGAGTCTTGGTCATCTTGCCCATGAGGCATGGTTCGCATGTGTCAAATGATACATAATCGAGAGAATCTAAAAGTCCATCAGCATGGAGCTTCTTCATGCGCTTGACACCAATGTGACCAAGGCGGCAATGCCACAAGTATGTGGGACTATCGTTATCAACTTTACATCTTTTGGTATTCACACTATGAACATGTGTAACATTACGTTCGAGATTCATTAAGAATAAACCATTGACCATCGGAGCATGACCATAAAACATTTCTCTCATATAAATAGAACAACCATTATTCTCGGATTTAAATGAGTAGCCATCTCATATTAAACGAGATCCTGATACAATGTTCATGCTCAAACTTGGCACTAAATAACAATTATTGATGTTTAAAACTAATCCCGTAGGTAAATGTAGAGGTAGCGTGCCGACAGCGATCACATCGACCTTGGAACCATTCCCGACGCGCATCGTCACCTCGTCCTTCTCCAGTCTCCGTTTATTCCGCAGCTCCTGCTGTGAGTTACATATATGAGCAACGACACCGGTATCAAATACCCAGGAGTTACTAAAGTAATCTTGGTAAGGTACACATCAATTACATGTATATCAAATATACCTTTAGTGTTGCCGGCCTTCTTATGCGCTAAGTATTTGGGGAAGTTCCGCTTCCGGTGACCCTTCCCTTTGCAATAAAAGCACTCAGTCTCGTGCTTGGGTCCATTCTTTGACTTCTTCGGCAACTTGCTTGCAGGCGGCAGCAACATCCTTGCCGTCCTTCTTGAAGTTTTTCTTACCCTTGCCCTTTTTGAACTTAGTGGTTTTATTGACCATCAACACTTGATGTTCTTTCTTGATTTCAACCTCTGCGACTTGACATTGAGAATACTTGGGAATGGTCTTCACCATCCCTGCATATTGTAGTTCATCACAAAGCTCTTGTAGGTTGGTGGGAGAGACTGAATGATTCTGTAAATGACAGCCTCGTCCGTTAGGTTTATGTCCATCTGGGACAGGAGGTTGTTCAACCAAGAAATTTTGAGTATGTGCTCCTTGTGAACTGTTTTCCTCCATCTTACAACTATAGAACTTGTCGGAGACTTCATATCTCTCGACCGGGCATGAGCTTGGAAAACCATTTTCAGCTCCTCGAACATCTCATATGCTCCGTGTTGCTCAAAACGCTTTTGGAGCCCGGTTCTAAGCTGTAAAGCATGCCGCACTAAAAGAGGGAGTAATCATCAAGACGAGACTGCCAAGCATTCATAATGTCTTGGTTCTGCAGGATGGGTGCATCACCTAGCGGTGCTTCTAGGACATATTGTTTCTTGGCTGCTATGAGGATGATCCTCGGGTTAGGACCCGATCCGAATAGTTGCTGCCATCGTCTTTCAGCTTGGTTTTCTCTAGGAACGTTGAAGTTCATGGTGACATGAGCGTTGGCCATTTGATCTACAAGACATTTTGCAAAGATTTTAGACTAATGTTCATTATAATTAAGTTCATCTAATCAAATTATTTAATGAACTCCCACTCAGATTTGACATCCCTTTAGTCATCTAAGTGTTACATGATCCGAGTCGACTAGGCCGTGTCCGATCATCACGTGGGACAGACTAGTCATCGTCGGTGAACATCTCCATGTTGATCGTATCTTCCATACGACTCATGTTCGACGTTTCGGTCTCCTGTGTTCCGAGGCCATGTCTGTACATGCTAGGCTCGTCAAGTTAACCCTAAGTGTTTTGCATGTGTAAAACTGTCTTACACCCGTTGTATGTGAACGTAAGGATCTATCACACCCGATCATCACGTGGTGCTTCGAAACGACGAACTTTAGCAACGGTGCACAGTTAGGGGGAACACTTTCTTGAAATTATTCTAAGGGATCATCTTATTTACTACCGCCGTTCTAAGTAAACAAGATGCATAAAACATAATAAACATCACATGCAATTATATAAAGTAGTGACATGATATGGCCAATATCATATAGCTCCTTTGATCTTCATCTTCGGGGCTCCATGATCATCTTGTCACCGGCATGACACCATGATCTCCATCATCATGATCTCCATCATCGTGTCTCCATGAAGTTGCTCGCCAACTATTACTTCTACTACTATGGCTAACGCGTTTAGCAATAAAGTAAAGTAATTTACATGGCGTTCTTCAATGACACGGGTCATACAAAAATAAGACAACTCCTATGGCTCCTGCCGTTGTCATACTCATCGACATGCAAGTCGTGATTCCTATTACAAGAACATGATCTCATACATCACAATATATCATTCATCATTCATCACAACTTCTGGCCATATCACATCACATGACAATTGCTGCAAAAATAAGTTAGACGTCCTCTAATTGTTGTTGCATCTTTTACGTGGCTGCAATTGGGTCCTAGCAAGAACGTTTTCTTACCTACGAATAACCACAACGTGATTTTGTCAACTTCTATTTACACTTCATAAGGACCCTTTTCATCGAATCCGCTCCAACTAAAGTGGGAGAGACAGACACCCGCCAGCCACCTTATGCAACTAGTGCATGTCAGTCGGTGGAACCGGTCTCACGTATGCGTACGTGTAAGGTTGGTCTGGGCCGCTTCATCCCACAATACTGCTGAAGCAAGATAAGACTAGTAGCGGCAGGCAAGTTGACAAGATATACGCCCACAACAAAATTGTGTTCTACTCGTGCAATAGAGAACTACGCATAGACCTAGCTCATGATGCCACTGTTGGGGAACGTTGCAGAAAATTAAATTTTTTTCTACGGTTTCACCAAGATCCATCTATGAGTTCATCTAAGCAACTGAGTCATGGGAGAGAGACTGCATCTACATACCACTTGTAGATCGCGTGCGGAAGTGTTCACTAGAACGTGGATGATGGAGTTGTACTCGCCGTGATCCAAATCACCGATGACCGAGTGCCGAACGGACGGCACCTCCGCGTTCAACACACGTACAGAGCGGATGACGTCTCCTCCTTCTTGATCCAGCAAGGGGAAAGGAGAGGTTAAAGAAGATGGCTCCAGCAACAGCATGACGACGTGGTGGTGGAGGAGCAGCAGTACTCCGGCAGGGCTTCGCCAAGCTCGTGACGGAGGAGGAAGAGGTGTAGCAGGGGAGGAGGCGCCAGAACTTGAGTGCGGCTGCCTCCCCCTCCATTTATATAGGCCCCCAGGGGGGGGGGGGGGGGCGCCGGCCCTTGGAGAACCAACCACCAATGGGGGGGGGGCGGCGGCCCAGGGGGGGGGGTGCCCCCCAAGGCAACGGGGGCGCCCCCCCCCCCAAGGGTTTAAACCCAAGGCGCGGGAGGTGGGCCAAGCGGGCGCACCAGCCCACTATGGGCTGGTTCCCTCCCACTTCAGCCCATGGGGCCCTCCGGGATGGGTGGCCCCACCGGTGGACCCCGGGACCCTTCCGGTGGTCCCAGTACAATACCGGTGACCCGAAACTTTCCCGATGGCCGAAACAACACTTCCTATATATAATTCTTTACCTCCGGACCATTCCGGAACTCCTCGTGACGTCCGGGACTCCGAACAACATTCGGTTTACTGCATACTCATATTCATACAACCCTAGCGTCACCGAACCTTAAGTGTCTAGACCCTACGGGTTTGGGAGACACGTAGACATGACCGAGACGGCTCTCGGGCAATAACCAACAGCGGGATATGGATACCCATGTTGTCTCCAACAAGCACCACGATGATCTCATCGGATGAACCACGATGTCGAGGATTCAAACAACCCCGTATACAATTCCCTTTGTCAATCGGTATGTTACTTGCCGAGATTCGATCATCGGTATCCCAATACCTCGTTCAATCTCGTTACGGCAAGTCACTTTACTCGCACCGTAATGCATGATCCCGTGACCGGACACTTGGTCACTTTGAGCTCATTATGATGATGCACTACCGAGTGGGCCCGGTGATACCTCTACATGTAATACGGAGTGACAAATCCCGATCTCGATCCGTGTCAACCCAGCAGACACTTTCGGAGATACATAGTGTACCTTTATAGTCACCCGATTACGTTGTGACGTTTGGTACACCCAAAGCACTCCTACGGTATCCGGGAGTTACACGATCTCATGGTCTAAGGAAGAGATACTTGACATTGGAAAAGCTCTAGCAAAGCGAACTACACGATCTTGTGCTATGCTTAGGATTGGGTCTTGTCCATCACGTCATTCTCCTAATGATGTGATCACATTATCAACGACAACCAATGTCCATAGTCAGAAACCATGACTATTAGTTGATCAACGAGCTAGTCAACTAGAGGCTCACTAGGGACATATTGTGGTCTATGTATTCACACGTGTATTACGATTTCCGGATAATACAATTATAGCATGAATAAAAGACAATTATCATGAACAAGGAAATATAATAATAATACTTTTATTGTTGCCTCTAGGGCATATTTCCAACAACTCGACACTACTCGAGTGACTTAGTCTACTTTGTTTACATCCAAGCGGGCGTGCCTTGTGGATGTCGAGGCTTCTCCCCGGTTCTCACCATCGGAATTAGTTGGAGAGGGTTGAGGGGCTGCAGGCTCGGGGTAGTGATGATGACCATCACGGGGATTGTCGGTCACAACCCCGTTGGAGTGTGCCCCCAAGAGGCGAAGCATACGGGGTCATTAAAGCACCTTGGGCGACGAGGGCTGACCTCGTGGTCTCGATCGGCTGTCCGAACAAAGACGGCCGGGTTGTCGGCGTTGTGCTCGATCTCTTCTCTCGCCAGGGCTCGACGAACCAGCTCTCCACGAGCTGCGATAAGATCAATGGTGATTTGATCGAACAGTTCCTCCGGTGCACCTACTTAACGCACTAGGTGCAGCAAAGCAGGATCCGTCTCGTGATCTCCGTTGGCAACTTGGGGTGGTCTACCATACCCTTCACGCTGGGGTAGTAGTGGAGCAATGACGATTAACTACGGGTGACAGGTGGCTGAGATGAACTATAGCCTCTCGAGCAGCTAGTTGGATGGCTTGTGGCTCAAAGGAAGTTGTTCTTCCGGTGAACCTGTAGGGGCGCTCGGGTGCTAGACCCCTACCGTAGATGTGTACAGTGGCCCAGAATTGACGGCTCTCACCACTCATGGGTCCTTGGTACACAACATATTCAGGTGGCTCTTCTAACGCATAGGCACGGCGGGTGAGGTTTGCGAGTATGGTCACAAAGCCTCCAAGGTTGGTTGCTGTGGTCTAATTGTGCACGACGGGACCATGCATTGTGGCTCGGTTTGTGGTAGCGGCTGTGCTGTGTTGGGGCTAGCGTGCCCTTTTATAGAAAAAGGGGACGGAGTCTTCCTCCGCACGCTTGTGAATGAGACACCTTTGGTGCTGGTCACGGGTGCGTGATAGACGGGCTAGGTTGATAGGTTGGGCACCGACTGCCAAAAAGCGTCGGGTCACTGTGTGGCTATCTTGCACAAGAAGCTTGGCGGGGTCCGGTTATGGTCTGGTGGGTTGGTTGCCTAAGTTTATTGACTGGCTAAGATAGGATTAGCCAATGGTCAGCTGGCTCGATACCAAGTCTGTGGCGACGGTTTTTCGGTTAATAAATTCCAGGAAAATGGCCATCGTGCTCATCAGCCCAGGGATTACTGTTAATGATGAGGCACCAACTTGATCTGAAATTCCAAGCAATATACAAAATATGTGGTACAAGACCATTACAGTGCTGTGAGTACAACAAATGTTTTCTAGTGGTTGATGGCGGAAGCAGTTTGTGGAAACATCGGTGTCTCACGGGCCTCCATTTCCCACGAGGAACAGTGACCAGGTTAACTCCTATCTTGGCGGGGCTGCTATCGTCATTGCTTAGTCCACGGGCTGTCGCCACAACGCGTTCCACCCCACGCGAGAAATCTGGCCAAGACAATAGCCAGGGACAAGCCAGTGAGTACTTTTGAATGTACTCGCAAACATTAAGAACACATGTATAATTTATAACAACCGATAATCATGCCTTAAAAATATTCTATGGTCTAGCGTTAGCCATAGAAATGAAATTCTTGATGCATGATGTAGGTTATTAATAAGTAACAACAAATATGTAATGACGGAGCAGAATGCAATGCCACAGTCGGACGTCTGAGCGACACCACATAAAGGGCTTATAAATAAAATGAAAGCAATGCCACGATCGAGGCGATCGGCGACACCACATAAAGGGCTTATAAATAAAATGAAAGCAATGCCACAGTTGGGCGTCTGAGCGACACCACATAAAGGGCTTATAAATAAACACAGTGAATATCCAGGAGGTAGAATCATCCCAGGGATACTCAATAATTCAGATAATATAACGGGTTAGTCCATGACAAACAATATTCATAAACATTTCAAGTCTCAATTTGCGATCCTGTTCTGTTTTAATAATAACCCCTCCGAAGACCGACACTAAGACCGACACCTGACCCATCCCAGACTGAAATCCTTAATCAGGGACACAGCTATTCGAATAGGTTTAACCTCTGCAGAGGGTGTACTCTGTACCCATGAATAACGGATTTCTTTAGTCCATCGGGACTAATTCCGCCTACGGCCTTTTAATTGAAAAACACCTGACTTGCACACACCAGCTCAACTTACGGTGTGCGGAATCACCCATGACACTTGTTAAGCAAAACTCTAAGTGGGGAGGCTACAACCTCGCGTAGCATGGGATCAAATTTGTATCGCGCGCTCTAAGGAGTGGCCTCCCCTCTCGGTCTCAACCGGAAACACCCATGCCCCCGGACCATGTGGCATGCCTATCGGCTTCAACCGATATCTTCCACCATGGCCTCTCTGTACAGTGTGTGCTTGAAAGGGGTTGACAACTGACTGAACCGTACCCCATGTATGGCAGGGACAAGTGGTAGTACGAAACAAGTATGGGGTTACTGGAACAAGACTCGATCTATGGTCGACTCAGGAGGTTTAAGCATTCCCTGTATGATTAGTATAACAAAAATATTTCAAACAACAGGATCACCGCTCATTATACCTTACTATGCCATACCGGACATAACCGTCCCAACGAAGACCGGCGACAAGCTCACGCCCACCCAAGGCAGAGGCCTTCCCGGATTCCTTTCCGGTATGCATGTAAAGCACATGAGGATGATTTCCATCATAGGTATATTCATTTCCAACAGCAAGGGAAATCACAAATATGCATTCATACAAATGATCATATCACATGAAATAACGAGCTCTTCGAAAGGAGGTGGTGTTATAGACGTGTCGGCTAAGACACCAAAAGTATTATGCCGGGGTTCAGAATGCTTGCCTTCAAGGTGTGGAGAGGTGGGGGACTCTCCAAAACTTTTGAAAGTTTTCTCCTCTCTCCAAAATCCTATTTTTAAAATATTGGAATTAACACACAATTTCAAAACAGCACAAAAAAGTTGTTTGAATTTTTATTTCAAATAAATCTTAAAATAAACTAGACAGAATTTGAGCGGTGTAGGAAAAAGAATCAATTCATTTGGATTTATATTTAAAAAGTTATAGCCAGTCAAAGATTTGATCAAAAATCTGCTTTTAAAATAAAACAGAAAAGAAAAGTTTCGGGCAGAATACGTCTTCGAAAAGGGGAGACGTACTCGGGTTTTATGCCCACTTAAACACGTGAAGGCGGGGCTGGGTCTCTGACAGTGGGTCCAGGGGGCCCACTGGTCAGGTTTGACCAGTCCATCCCTCCCTCCTCTTCCTCTGCGGGCTCCAGAGGGTCGGGATGGATCCGCAAGACCGGGGCGGTCCTCTCGGTAGTCGTTGGGTCGGCGGGGACAGAGTGAATTGCCGACGATGAGCTTCGCGGCGGAGGAGGCATTCGGGAGCAAAGTGGGTTTGGGGCTACGGTGGCTCCCGATCAAAATCAAGCAGGGGGACGGGCTTACGGGAGGAAGAGCGAGCTTCTGGTGTAGAGAGTGGAGAGGGGAGGCCTGGTGGTGCCGGAGTGGCTGGGGCGATGGCGGCGGCAGGAGTTGCGGAGACGGGAAGAAGACCTCCCGGTCGATTGGCTGTCATGGGAGAGCTAGGGGAGCATCTTTGAGGCTACGCAGCTAAGCAGCTCGGGGCCTCCTTTTTATAGCGTGACGAGGTTGGTTCATGGCGGTGGGGATAAGATCGCGGTAAACCGCCTCCCTATAGCTTGGGCGGCGTGGCGGCGACGGGAGCTAAAGGACACGCTTGCGGATGAGCTCGCCTTGTCAAAGGGCAGGTGGCGGCGGCTGGCGGCTTAAGCGGCGCCGACTTGGTCGAGGCAGCTGCGGACGCCAGCGATGCCGCCAAGGGCTCACGGCGGTCTTTGTAGGCTGCCAGGGCGGCTTGGCGCGTTACGGGGAGAGGGTTAGTGAGTGGCGTTGCTCCGCAGGGCGGTGGCAACCCAAGGGCGCGACGCGTCAGCTCGGGCGCGACACGTGCAATATGCGTGCTCTGCTCGCGCCCAGAGCACGCACGGGACGTGCTCGACAAAATGCCAAGGCATGCTAGAGGTCGCAGGTGAGGCTGGCAAGAGACAGGGCTAGGGTAGGGTTAGTCAGAAGGTAAATGGGCATGGTGGTTAGGTCAGGTGGCCAAGTTCACAAAGTAAACTTGAAACCATGCCAAATCTGGCTATGCACTCAGGGTGTTTGTCAAAATGCCAAAGGCATCTAGGCACTACTTGGGGTGGCCAAATTCTCCAGATCAGGGTCTCTTTGGATGGACAAGAGGGTGGTGGGGTTAGTTTGACAAACGAAGAAACTTGTTAGTGCAAGTTTTGCAAAACCTCAGTTCTGGACAGAAAGCAAATGGCAATGTTGCAAGCACTTAGAATCATTCCATAGGTCCACTCTCCTGGACTTAAGGGTTTGGCAAGGAGGACTATCAGAAGAAAAAGGAATCATGGATCAAAGAGCAACTGAAAAGGTGGTTGCTGTACAAAACCTCCAGTTGGACATGAATGGAAAAGAGGATGGTTTACTCAAAATTTCCAAAGAACATCATTAGGTTTTTGCACAAAGTTGATTAATATACTCCTGTTGACATCCCAAAATTTTGGTAGAAGTATTAAAGAAATATCTGAATAGGTTGTAGTGCAAAAATGCTCTCTGGACCAGATTTGAAAATATGGTGTAGAGCTCAAAATAATTAATGGGCAGAAGATATTTTGCACAAAAGTGATTTAAAAACATCACCGACATCTCCAAATCTTGGTGGGATTTTTGAATGAATTTATAAAAGGGTTGTAGTACAAATGGAACCATGAAGCTATGGAAACCTTTTTCAAGAAAATAAAGATCGAGAGAATATTATATAATTAATTACTTTGATAAAAAGAAGATTTTCTTGAGAGGGCAAACAAGTCCAATATCATAAGTGAAAGGTTTTCAATTTAGGGGATAACTCCAAGATAACCAAGAAAAGAATGGTTTTGAAATCAAGAGAAACCAAGAAAAAGGAAAGTTAAATTTCCTGGCAAGATTTTTAATTAACAAAGCAAGGTTAAATTTTTTTGGGGTGTTACAACATGCTGCCGTGATGGTGGATGGAATAATGGAGGGATTTGAGGAGCTCGAGCTTGACCACCCTACCGGTGAAGGGGAGACTCGGCTGGGTTGTGCTCTGAAGACTCCATGTCTACGACGGAAGGATCTCATGAACCTTCCGAACTGGACGCCTCCTCCTCCTGCGGCAAGTCAGGGCACTCCGCCTCCTCCTCCGGCGATAGATCAGGGCACTCCATCTCCTTCTCCGGCGCGTGGCGGCACTCCGCCTACGCCGGCGCGTCCGAGCAGCCCGCCTCCTCCTCCGCCTCATCAGCAAGGGCGGAAGAAAGCTACAGCCGCTCCGGCTGCTCCGGCTGCTCTGGCGCGTCGTAGCACTCCGCCTCCTTCTCCGCCTCGTAAGCAACAAAAGTAGACAGGCGCAGCCACTCCGCTTGCTCCGGCGTCTAGCAGTACAGCCAGAGGCGGGAGGCAATACATATTCGGTCCATCTCTCAAGCCTCTAGAGAAGTTACCATACGAGATGACCGAACAGGAAAATGCGAAGATCTGTAAAGCCTATGTGAAGGATTTTTTTGCAAAGAAACCTCCACCTCCGGAGGAGATGATAGATAAGGTGAAAGTTCAGCGCACATTGGATGCCCTGAAGCCACCACCGCCTCCGCCGGATGACAACCTTGTCCGCGCTCTTAAAAAGGAAATGGAAGAAGCACGCCGGTCGGGAACTACTTCAAGTGACAAAAGGTTACAAGAACGAAGAAGTGGGAAAAAAATTCCCCAGCTCGGCGAACATGCGAACCAATCGTGCCCCCCGCTGAAGGTGTCTAGCGATATCGTCGTAAATCTGCCGGGGATGCTGCCCGGTACCAATCCTGGTGATTACCTACCCGACGATGCATATTTTGATACAATGGAGGTGGACGAACACAAATGCCCGTACGGGAAGCCTCTCGTCAAACCTGGTCATCCTCATCTAACAACGATGATGCGGAGATTCCATAAGTGGTACATGGACACCTACAAGTATGGGAAGGATATTTTGACGCTGAGAGTTAAAGAGGAGCACGACCTTGTTGGAATTGATCTGTTGTCTGTCCCATTTGTGGAGTTCTTCCAGTTTTCAATCAAAAGGCCCTCGATAAAATAATCATCACTTGCTACTGTCTGTAAATACTTTTGTAATTAAGTCTCTATATATAGCTCAGCTATTTCATTCCATGTATATATAATTATCCTCACTATATTATGCAGATTGAAGATCGTCGAATGCAAGAAAAGACAAATCTATGATATTGGGTTCATTAACACAAATCTCATAGATGAATGGATGGTTAAACGTGATGCCAAAGAAGCCGAGGCCAACTTGCTAAAATCGTTGCATTAAAAATCAAAACAAAGATAAAATACTCTTTCCTTACAACTTCAAGTGAGTGTTACTGTCTTGTGCATATTCGGTTTCCCTTATTACTCGAGGTGTTATAGTAATGTAATTGATGAGTTATGCATGCGTGCGCAACTTCCACTTCATTCTCCTAGAGATTAAGCTTGAGCAGGGACTAGTAACCGTCTTAGACTCAAGACGAAAAGATCCCAAGGAGTATGCGGACGTGACTGAAATGCTTGAGAAGTAAGTTCAATTGATCATTATCGCACCATATCGACAACTTTGTTCATTTCCTGATATCAAGTAATAATTATTTTCTTTGTCTCGCAGGGTTTGGAAAGTGTTCACTGCAGAAGCTCCGGGACTGCCGGGGAAGCTGCGATATACACACTCGAAAGAAAGTACTACTAGCTAGTTCCGCGCGCGCATCTCCCATTGATTCTAGCTAGTTTCATCAATACCATTTATAATGCTTGATTATCAGTTTGATTGACCTCTATTTCTCGTAAAGTGGTTGTGGCAGGAAGGCAGGAATATTTTTTGTGGATACTACATTTGCGAGTACATCTACAACGCGGCGACCTCTAAGCGGGGCTACTCTGAAGAAGATTATGAAGTGCGTAAGCAATAATATTCACAATTTTATTTTATTACCATCATTTGTGTTGAGTTTCATTCATATATATGTATTGACCCCCTTCTTCAAATTAGCTTTGGCAGCTGCGGGATGAACTCCTACCACAAGATCGCATAAAAGCAATTCAAGAGGAATTGGCGGGATTCTTTCTTGACCACGTCATAGATAAAGACGGAGAATACCGCGTGGAACTTGACATCAGATGCTAGGAATTGTAAGAGATCTTATATTGTATATATGTAGCTAGTAGCGTCGGATAGATCTATGAAAACTTGTTGTTCGACCAATCTCTCGGAGAAAGAGAGGTCGATAACTTCTCTTTGTATATGTTCATGACGATATTGTGTACTTAATGGTTTCCTTCATTTGCTTACTAGCTAGCATGTCGAGTCCTCTCTATACGTATAGTACGTAGCGTCGACCAAGCATGGAGATAAGAGAGGACACTTCTCTCTATTAGCTAGCTAACACAATATATGAAACCCCTAAATTAACCCTATAAAAACCCCAACCCCCCAACCCCCCCCCCCTTTAAAAAAAACAAAAACCCAAGCCCCTGAACTGCTGATGCGTGGACGCTTATTGGTCCCGGTTGGTGCTACCAACCGGGACAAAAAGCCCCCCCTGCCTGGGCAAGCCGCAGCGGCCACGTGGAGCCCCATCTGTCCCGGTTCGTATAAGAACCGGGACTGAAGGTACATGGCTTTAGTACCAACCCTTTAGTCCCGGTTCAGGAACCGGGACAAATGGGCCTTATGAACCGAGACAAATGGGCCTTTTTCTACTAGTGGACCCTTGAGGGAAGGCACCGAACCCGTACAATTGACAACCCTTAGGGACGGTCACCGGAACACGTACAAATTGTTCGTGGCGATCTCCACAACCTAATTGGAGACCCCAACACTTGCCCAGAGCTTTACACCACAATGATTAAGCTCTGAGACACCACCAACCGTCTAGGGAGCCCAAGCACCCAAGAGGAACAGGCTCTAGGGTACCAAGCACCCAAGAGGAATAAGCTCTAGGGTACCAAGCACCCAAGAGGAACAAGCTTCTCAAACTTCACTTCCACATATCACCGTGAAGAACTCAAACCTATGCACCAAATGTAATGGCAAGGGTACACAGAGTGCTCAAGTCCTTCTCTCCCAAATCCCACCACAACAACTAATGCTATGGAGGAAAATGAGAGGAAGAACGAAGAAAAGAACGCAAAGAACTCCAAGTCTAGATCCAAAGGGGTTCCCCTCACTTAAGGGGGAAAGTGGTCGGTGGAAATGTGGATCTAGATCTCCTCTCTCTTTTCCCTCAAGTACTAGCAAGAATCATTGGAGGGATTGAGAGATAGCAAGCTCAAACAAGGTCAACAATGGGGAAAAACATGAGCTCAAAGGGATAAGGTATATTGGGGAAGAAGACCCCCTTTTATAGGTGGTAACAAATCCAACGGTCATGCCCACAGCCCGCACACAAGCGGTACTACCACTCCAAGTAGCGGTACTACCGCTCGGGCAGTAGATCCCGGAGTGGTGCAATGGCGAAGCACCCTGAGGCGGTAGTGCTGCTGGAGCGGTACTACCACTGGGGTTGTAGTACACAGGGGAGAAGCGGAGGTAGGGCAATGTACAGTAGTGGTACTACTGCGCCTTACTGCCGCCCTACTACCGCAGAGAGGCAAAACAGACCAGAGGCTAAAATATAAGTGAAAGGATCGACATGGTTGACTAGAGGGGGGGGGGTGAATAGGCAACTACCAATTTTTAACTTTTCTTGACAAAATAGGGTAGCAACAAATAGGTTGTCTAGATATGCAACTAGGTGAACAACCTATATGATGCTAGCAACAACAACAACAACACAAGCAAGATATGCAACACAAGTAAAGCTTGCACAAAGTAAAGGTAAGAGATAACCACAAGTGGAGTCGAAGTAGACGAGGATGTGTTACCAAAGTTCCTTCCCTTTGAGAGGAAGTACGTCTCCGTTGGAGTGATGTGCAGGCACAATGCTCCCCAAGAAGCCACTAGGGCAACCGTATTATCCTCACGCCCTCACACAATGCGAGATGCCGCGATTCCACTAGTGGTGCCCTTGAAGGTGGCAACCGGACCTTTACAAACAAGGTTGGGGCTCTCTCCACAACCGAATTGAAGGCTCCCAACAACACCACGAAGCTTCACCATAATGGAATGTGGCTCCGAGCTGACCTCAACCGTCTAGGTGCTCAAACACACAAGAGTAACAAGATCCACAATGAATTAGTGGGGGGAATCAAATTTCTCTTTGTGGAAGTGTAGATCTAGGCCTTCTCAACCAATCCCTAAAGAATAAACAAGTTTGATTGGCTAGGGAGAGAGATTGGGCGGAAAGGAGTTTGTGAGCAACAATGGAGATTGGGGGAGGAAGAGGTAAGTCAACTTGGGGAAGATGACTCCCTTATATAGTGGGGGATGAAATCCAACCGTTATGCACTCACAGCCCGTGTACAAGCGGTAGTACTTCTCAGGAGAGCGGTACTTCTGCTGGTGAAAGTGCAACTAATCCCTAGGTGGTTTTGGTAATTCTTAACAACATATAGCTCATTGAACTAATATCCATTCAAGATAATCTTTTCAGAAAGTTCAATGATTGGCATGGCATGGACTAGAGAAGTGGACCCTTCAAAATGCTAAGGACACATTTTGGCAAACGCTCAAGACTCTACATTTTCATTTTAGTGATCCAAGATCACATTGAGTCCATATGAAAAGCCAATACTATTAAAAGGGTATGAGGTGTTGCTTAATGGCTTGCTTGCTCAAAATGCTTAGTGATATGCTCCAAAAGCCCTCAACCAATTTCTCATTTCCACATTTGTCCTAAACCTCAAGTCAAACTTGGCCCCACTGGTTTGATCCATCCGGCGCCACCGAGTTCATTTGACATAGTCATAGCCAGAAACCCTAATCAATTTGGTCTCACTGATAGGGGTCTCGGTCTCTCCGAGATGGGATTGCAAACTCTCTGTTTCCTTCGTAACGTTTCGGTCCAATCGAGATGAGCGATCGGTCCCACCAAGTTCGCAGTGCAAACTCTCTATTTCCTTTTCGTAATGTTTCGGTCTCACCAAAATGAGCGACTGGTCCCATCGAGTTTGCTTGACCAACTCTCTGTTTGCCTATTACTGAAATCGGTCTCACCGAGATGAAGTGATCGGTCTCACCGAGATCAAGTTATGCCCTAACCCTAACGCGGTCTCACATTTTGAACCATATCGGTCTGACCGAGTTTCAGTATTTGGTCCCACCGAGTTTGGTGAATTGTGTGTAACGGTTAGATTTTTTGTGGAGGCTATATATACGCCTCCAACCATCCTCCATTCGAGGAGAGAGCCATCAGAACGTGCCTACACTTCTAGCTCTATGAGAGAACCACCTACTCATGTGTTGAGACCAAGACATTCCAATCCAACCACAAGAATCTTGATCTCTAGCCTTCCCCAAGTTGCTTTCCACTCAAATCATCTTTCCACCATATCCAAATCTGTGAGATAGAGTTGAGTGTTGGGGAGACTATCATTTGAAGCACAAGAGCAAGGAGTTCATCATCAACACACCATCTGTTACCTTTTGGAGAGTGGTGACTCCTAGATTGGTTAGGTGTCACTTGGGAGCCTCCGTCAAGATTGTGGAGTCGAACCAAGGAGTTTGTAAGGGCAAGGAGATCCCCTACTTCGTGAAGATCTACCCAAGTGAGGCAAGTCCTTCATGGGCGATGGCCATGGTGGGATAGACAAGGTTGCTTCTTCGTGGACCCTTCATGGGTGGAGCCCTCCGTGGACTCGCGCAGTCGTTACCATTCGTGGGTTGAAGTCTCCATCAACGTGGATGTACGATAGCACCACCTATCGGAACCACGCTAAAAATTTCTGTATCTACATTGCGTTTGCTCCCTCCAAACTCCTCCCCTTTACCTTCATATGCAGTGCTTTACATTCCGCTGCTATATTCTTAGAATTGCATGTGTAGGTTGATTGCTTGACTTGTGCTAAGTTGCTAAAATCTGTCAAGACTTAAAATTTGGAAAAGGCTAGATTTTTATTTTGTCAAGTAGTCTAATCACCCCCTCCAAACATACTTTCGATCCTATAAGTGGTATCAGAGCTTTGGTCTCCATTTTCGTTGATTTCCATAGATTCGGTGATCATAGACTTGGTTTCACAACCTAGGAGAGTATGGCGTCTAGCGAGGGAAATTACCACCGTAGAGGTCCTTAGTTTGATGGTACTATTTTGCTAGTTGGAAGCATAAGATGAAAATGCATATTCTTGGACATAACCCCGCCGTTTGGGCTATTGTGTGTATTGGCTTGCAAGGTGAATTGTTCGATGGGAGAGAGCTAAATTGCGAAGCTACCGCGGAAGAATTGAAGATGTTGCAATACAATTCTCAAGCTTGCGAGATCCTCTTCAACGGATTGTGCCCCGAAGAATTCAACAAAATCAGTCATCTTGAGAATGCAAAGGAAATTTGGGATCTTTGATTGATATGCACGAAGGTACCGACTCCGTCAAGGAATCCAAATTGGATGTGCTTCAAAGTCAACTTGACAAGTTCAAAATGAAGGATGGTGAAGGTGTCGCTGAAATGTATTCTAGACTTGCTCTCATCACAAATGAGATTTCCGGCTTAGGAAGTGAAGTGATGAACGATATATTCATCATCAAGAAGATCCTAAGAGCCTTGGATGGAAAATATGATACCGTGTGCACATTGATCCAAATGATGCCCAATTACAAAGATCTCAAGCCAATGGAAGTCATTGGTAGAATTGTTGCTCATGAGATGTCACTCAAGGATAAAGAAGAGCTTCACAACAAGTCTAGTGGTGCTTACAAAGCCTCATGTGATGCTACTACATCATCAAGTGAGAAACAAGCTTTCAATGAAGAATTGAGCTTAATGGTGAAGAACTTCAACAAGTTCTACAAGAGTAGAAGCAAAGAAAGAAGTTCCAAGTCAAGGTCCTATAATGACAAAAGATCTTCTAGTGTGAGTGTAATTGCTAGAATTGTGGAAGACCCGGACACTACTCCAATGAGTGTATGGCTCCCTACAAAAGAAGAGAAGACTCACCTAAAAGGAGAAGCAAAAGAGAAGAATCACTCCAAGGGAGAGAAGGAGTAGAGATGATCGTTATGAACGAAGAACCTCTCGCAGAAGCAAGGATTCGGAAAGGAAGGACAAGTCATCAAGGAGCTATACAAAATGAAGACATCAAGCTCATGTTGGTGAATGGGTATCCAGTTTCGACTCCGACCACCACTCCAAGAGAAGTTATCACTCCAACTCCGAATATACTCAAGATGAAGGTGTTGCCGGTCTAGCACTTGTGTCAACCAACTCCTATGACATATTTTACTCACCAAATGAAGGAATTGGAAGATGCTTCATGGCTAAAGGCCCAGAGGTATCACACCCCGAGTATGTTGATTTCAATAGTGATGAAGATGATTTGCTAGGTGATGATGATTTACTTGTTGACAACTCTAGTGATGAAAACTATGATGAACTTGCTATTAATCATGCTAATCAAGACAAAACGAATGATGATGATAAGAAGGAGATTGAGCGTCTAACTAAAGAACTAAACACTCTTAAGTTAGCTCATGAAACTACTTTAGAAGATCATCGAGAACTTTTAAAGATTCATGAGAAGCTACGCTTCGAGAAGCTCAACCTAGAGCAAGAGCATGGGTTTTTAAAGGCCATCATTGATGATCTTCGAAAGAAAAATTCCTCTTACATTGCCAAGCATTTACTCTTGTCTACTTACATGCCACAAGTAAAATCTAGCAACAAGAGTAATAAAGATTCTTCTTGTAGTAGTAACAATGATCATGCTAAATCCAATGTTGTTGCTTCTAGTAGTTCTCTTGATTCCACTAATGATTCTCTTAGCCAAGTTACACTTGAGCAAGAAAATAGCTTATTGAAGGGAGTTATAGAGAAAGGTGTTTACAAGAGCCGTGCCGGAAGTAAGCAATTTGAGGAAATTGTACGCAAGCAAGGAAGGCACCGGAAGAATCAAGGCGTTGGTTTTGAACGAAAGTTCAATGCCAATGGAGTTGAGTGGAAAGAAGATCAATACCCCAAGACGAAGTTTGTTCCTCAACAAGAGAAGTATGATCCTACTTCCTTCAAGGGGACACAAGCTCAAGATGATCTTCCACCACAAGACCACAAGCTAAAAGGCAAGGACAAGCTTCAAGAGGAGATTGGTGCATTTGAAGAAGCTCCTAAGGCGTTGGTCAAGTGGGTTCCCAAGACTACATCAAGCTCTACTTCATCAAGTACGACTACAACTCCAAGGATTCCCATCAAGATGATGTGGATCCCAAAGAAGAAGAACTATAGAGTTCTTGAGGGTGACTCCGCCAACATACTTCACTCATATTCATATTGGCAAGGACAAGTGCAAACAACTTCCACATCTTGCACCAGTTCAAGGAGTCACAAACCCTCTTGTTGGTAAGTTAAGGGACAAGGTAACCTAATGCTTTCATGGACATCATCTTGTGTGTACTTCACTCTATGTCTATGGATATCCTTGTTTGTTCCTTGTGGTACTAACCCATGTAGGTATTGAAAGTGCAACTCACTCCAATGGATTGCTCCGAATGATCTACATCAACTTTGAGCATCCACATCTTCAACATCTACATGAAGTCATCATCGACAAAACCCAATGTTAGTTCATCCCTCTTAGGGGGGATATCACATCTAGGGGGAGCTTTACTCTAAGAATTGAGCTAAAGCAACTCTAATGGTGTGAACACAACAATGCTTTATGTAAAAGTGGTAACCTCACTTGGGCTTAAACGATAAGTATGACCTATGATCAAATGTTCTGATTTGACTCCTAAGTCAATATACTCATATATAGATGACCTAGTCATCACCAATTGCTTGATAGATGCTAGAGTGTTTTTGCATGCTTTGCCACATATTTCATTTGCCATCTTATTGTGTGAGCATGTTGATTGCATATTTTTCTCATTCGAGGACATCCATTTGTTTCTTTGATTGTTTGGTCTTTTTCTTTTGCCAAATGGATGAACAAGAATGCCTAAGAACTCCCTCTAGCTACCTATGCTTTTCTCGTCTCAAACTCTATTCATGCTACATCACAAAGTTTGATCAAGTCAGATTCGAACCCTCTGGGTGAGGAGCACTGGGAGCCACCAATTCGTCATAGACTTAAACTTCCAAAACTTCTCTGTGTATTTCGGTCTGACTGATTCATTCGTTTCGGTCATACGGAGTTCCTTGAGTTGATCTAGGATTTCAATCTCGGTGCAACCGATTTGAACAGTTCGGTCACACCGAGTTGTAGTAACCGCTTGCGATTCTGCATCTCGGTTCCACCGAGTCGTTCCACTCGGTCACACCGACAGGGTCAGGATATATATACCCACGGGTCAAATTTTGGAAATTCCTCTGAAACCTTTCGCCCACGCATATCCTGCTCTGTCGACTCGGGTCTTCGGATCGTCTCCTCGTCGGCAGCAACCTCCTATTTCTGGTCTCCACCGCCGTCAATGGGAATCTATGCCGCCGTTGTTGCCGTAGCGAGTTCACCGCCGAGTTAGGGTATGAACTCGACCCCTATGTGCAATCTTAACCTCTAATTCCTGCACTTAGGTCAATGCCATGATTCTTACCACGTATGAGATTGTTCTATTCAGCAAAAACTTCTTTTAGATTAGATTTGATTCGAAAATTTAGGGTTAGGTTTCCGTCGAACTCATCTCGGACCGACCGAGTTGTAGAGATCGGTCTCACCGATTTGGCCTAGGCCATTGCACTTGTAATTTTCAGTCTAACCGAATCTTACGAATCAGTGTGACCGAGTTCGATTCTCAGTGAAACCCTAGCAATCTCGGAGTCACCGAACCGTGTCTCGGTCTGACCGATGTCACCAGTTTAGACTCTAATAATGCTTCGATGTCACCGAGTTCAATAAATTGGTAGCTCCGAAATGCTTGCTGTGGAAAACTAAAACTAAGTTTTTGACTCAATTGTTTTGCAAAATCTCTGCACTTTGTGATGCTCATCCACTCTATCTCAACTATATCTATTCACAGGGTCAGCTTTCAGTTTGCAGTGTCAGCTATGTTAGATCAAAGGGACAGCCAGAACAAGTCTGAGGAACAAGTCAATTTGAGTGAGGGCACTAGTCCCTCTGGCAGCTATGATGAGGGTAGCAGAAGCACCCCAAGCAACTTGCCGAAAGCTGCTACCAGGACAAGGAAGAAGAGAAACTCAGATTCTGAAGATGAGGATTATGTTGCTGTTGAGGAGGAGGTCAGCTCCACGAAGAAAGTTGTCAAGAAAGAATTTGGCACTGCAGCTTCAACCAAGCCTGGTCTGCACAAGAAAGCTCCTGCCAAAAGAATGCCAATGTCTAAGGCTAGAGCCTCAACTCTTGAACACTCCAAATCAACTGAAGAAGAGGCAGTCGGTGAGGGCAAGAAAATGAAAGAAAGGGTCAAAAATACAATGGCTAAAGTTATTGGAAATCCATCAATGTTGAAGAAGAGGAAGAAGAGGATGCTGCACCAGCATCAAAGACACAAAAGTTGATGGGGGATGCCATCAAGTCTGGGGCTGCTCCATCAAAGCCAAAGACTGCCCCCAAGGCTGCTGCTCAAGCTTCTAAGCCTTCAGCACCAAAGAGAAGCACCAGAAACATACCAGCTGCTGAGAAGAACAAGGCCCCAGTGCCTGAATTGGAAGAAGAAGCTCAAGTGCTCAGTAAACTTAAGCCAAAAATTCCTGATCATGATGATAATCACCCAGTGGCTGAAAACATGAAGGAGAGAAAGGATGCAGGTCTCAGATTGTGGAGACAATCAGGACCTTATGCTGCAAGAAGGAGAACTGCTGTGGACTACAAATTTCACACAAAGGAACAACAAGATTTCTGTGAGACTGTACTCTTGGATAAGAAGCCAATTGTGTGTGACATGAAATGGGTAGATTGTAAGTACATTTTGATAGCAATGAAGATCATTTCCCTGGAGTGCATGAGAGCTTCAGACTCAATGGAGTTGACACTTTTGTGGGTCAGAAATTGACCAAATGAAATGATGAGCTTATCATGCATTTTTACTCTACCGCTCACTTCTACCCAGATGGGAAAATTGTTTGGATGACTGAGGGTACTAGGTACCAGTCTACTGTTGCTGAGTGGGCAAAACTTGTCGATGCTCCAGAAGAAGCTAAGGATGACATTGATGTCTATGCTAAGCCTAGGAAGGATCACAACTCCATGGCCAACATGTATAAGGAAATTCCTGAGAAGGCCTTGGAGACACACAAGCTAGGCTTAGTGTACTACCTGTTGTCTGGATTGGCCACTATGAACACCATTTTGAGGCACACCTTGCTGCCCAAATCAAGAGATCACATGATGATTAGAGACCACTCCATCAACTTGCTTCAAATGTTTGATGTGCCACAGAAATTTAAAGTGATGAGCTTGATAGTTGAAACCATCAAGAGAACTGAAGCAGACCAAAAGAGATCATGTGGGTATGCTCCACACACTCAGATGCTCATCAACTCCAAGATGGGCAAATGCATGTATCTCCTGGACAAAGAGCACCTTCCCCTGAGGCCTGACCGTGAGGATAAAACAGCTGTTATGGATGCTTCACATCCTACATCAGTAGAGGCTCGGGAGAAGAGGAAAAAAGCAAAAGCAGAGAAGGCAACCAAGATGCCATGTGCTAAAGAGGCATCCTAGATATTTCTCAAGTCCAAACAAGATCAACTTGACTATCTCATTCAGGCTACTTTTAGGATTGAGAAAGGTTTGGCCAACCTGACCCAAAATCAAGAGAAACGAAGATACATGATCTAGATGTCAAGGTGACTGAAATTCAAACTTCTGTGGAGAAGATTCAAGAGAGAGCTTGAGGATAGGAGTGACAGGACTACCACTGATGCATATCAAAGGGTGCCCAGAAGGCAGAGGTCTGCAGTAGTGCCAGTGACAGACACTAGAGCTACAACTTCAGCTCCTTCAACAACAGCTTCAGTTGCCCCTCCAGTTGCAACTTCACCAACGCCTACAACCTCTTCAGATGCATTTGTTGCAGGACTCCTCTCCACGCCACCTTCGCACTCCGGCGCTCCCGAAGATCAAGCTTAGAGAGCCGCATAGCACTATGAATTTTCAGGATTTTTGGTAACTTGTTGCCAAAGGGGGAGAAAGTGTATAGATCATAGGCTTTGAGAGAGATAGAGAGAGAGAGAGTGCTTTGCTTCTTTTTGCTATCTCTTGCTACCTTATTTGGTTTCTTGTTTGGTTGATACTCTATTTTGTGTGTGTGAGATACTTGTATGGCCATGTGCTTGATCATATCATACGTTAATGTTTGTGCTGAATGATGATATTCTCTATCTCTCATGTATGATCATTCACACTTTGTCTTGGTGATGAGTGCATGTTTCATATTCTCTCATTTTGAGCACTCCACCAAGATGTATGTGACATGGAAGAGTAACCCATGATCCTAATCGATTGTGCATTTGCATTCAAAAGAAAATTTTAAATAATGCACAAATTTAGGGGGAGCTCTTGCTTATCACATACTTCTCAAAGCGACGATGTATTTCATTCTTATTATCATTTGTCGAAGCTTTGATCTATATGTTGTCATCAATTACCAAAAAGGGGGAGATTGAAAGTGCAACTAATCCCTGGGTGGTTTTGGTAATTCTTAACAACATATAGCTCATTGAACTAATATCCATTCAAGATAATCTTTTCAAAAAGTTCAATGATTGGCATGGCATGGACTAGAGAAGTGGACCCCTCAAAATGCTAATGACACATTTTGGCAAAAGCTCAAGACTCTACATTTTCATTTTAGTGATCCAAGATCACATTGAGTCCATAGGAAAAATCAATACTATTAAAAGGGGATGAGGTGTTGCTTAATAGCTTGCTTGCTCAAAATGCTTAGTGATATGCTCCAAAAGCCCTCAACCAATTTATCATTTCCACATTTGTCCTAAACCTCAAGTCAAACTCGGCCCCACAGATTTGATCTATCCGGCGCCACCGAGTTCATTTGACATAGTCATAGCCAGAAACCTAATCAATTCGGTCTCACCGAGATGGGATTGCAAACTCTCTGTTTCCTTCGTAACGTTTCGGTCCAATCGAGATGAGCGATCGGTCCCACCAAGTTCGCAGTGCAAACTCTCTATTTCCTTTTCGTAACGTTTCGGTCTCACAAAAATGACCGAGATGAAGTGATCGGTCTCACCGAGATCAAGTTATGCCCTAACCCTAACGCATCGGTCCCACCGAGTTGATCATGTCGGTCCCACCGAAAAGCCTAACGTTCACATTTTGAACCATATCGGTCTGACCGAGTTTCCGTAATCGGTCCCACCGAGTTTGGTGAATTGTGTGTAACGGTTAGATTTTGTGTAGAGGCTATACATACCCCTCCACCCATTCTCCATTCGAGGAGAGAGCCATCAGAACGTGCCTACACTTCCAGCATTCATTTTCTGAGAGAGAACCACCTACTCATGTATTGAGACCAAGACATTCCAATCCAACCACAAGAATCTTGATCTCTAGCCTTCGCCAAGTTGCTTTCCACTCAAATCATCTTTCCACCATATCCAAATCTGTGAGAGAGAGTTGAGTGTTGGGGAGACTATCATTTGAAGCACAAGAGCAAGGAGTTCATCATCAACACACCATCTATTATATTTTGGAGAGTGGTGTCTCCTAGATTGGTTAGGTGTCACTTGGGAGCCTCCGTCAAGATTGTGGAGTTGAACCAAGGAGTTTGTAAGGGCAAGGAGATTGCCTAGTTCATGAAGATCTACCCAAGTGAGGCAAGTCCTTCGTGGGCGATGGCAATGGTGGGATAGACAAGGTTGCTTCTTCGTGGACCCTTCGTGGGTGGAGCCCTCCGTGGACTCGTGCAGCCGTTACCCTTCGTGTGTTGAAGTCTCCATCAACGTGGATGTACGATGGCACCACCTATCGGAACCATGCAAAAAATCTCCATGTCTACATTGCGTTTGCTCCCTCCAAACTCCTCCCCTTTACCTTCATATGCAATGCTTTACATTCCGCTGCTATACTCTTAGAATTGCATGTGTAGGTTGATTGCTTGACTTGTGCTAAGTTGCTAAAATATGTGAATACTTAAAATTGGGAAAAGGCTAGATTTTTATTTGGTCAAGTAGTCTAATCACCCCCCTCTAGACATACTTTCGATCCTATAGCTGGCACGAAAGTTCTAGCCATTGCATACAAATGAGCAAGCCAAGGAGGCGGTAGTTCCGCCGGAGCGGTAGTTCCGCTCCCACCAGCAGTACATCCGCTTGGTGTTGAGCAAGAGCGGGAATACGCGGTAGTAGAGGGAGGCAGGGCGGTAGTTCCACCCAGGGCGGTACTACCGCTCTACTTCCGCCCGCAGGATAGACCAGTCGAGAACACAGCAAACAAGCGGCTCCAAGCTGCAGAAGCCAGCGGTAGTTCCGCCGGAGCGATAGTACCGCGCTGAGGAGCGATACTTCCAGTTAGCTTGAGAATGCCCAGTAAAACCGCGGTAGTAGGGTGGCAGTTAGGCCCGCAGTGCCGCTGGAGCAGTACTACCGCGCTGAACTGCCGCTCTACTACCGCCCATTTACAGAACACATAAAACAGGTGGAAGTAGGGACCACACTACTCTGCGGCAGTACTACTGGAGCGGTACTACCATTGAGCCGAGCAGTACTACCGGTTAAGTAGTTCTGAAAAGGTCCAAGCAAATAGGAAGGACAAGCTCAAGAGCCGAGAAGGAAAGAGGGTGCAAGGAGATAGTGTCTGTGATGATTCCACCCAAATCTTTCTGGAGCAGATCCCCTCTTAATATTACAGTGTTCCTAGGACTCAAGTCCACTGAGAATGAAATGCAAGAAAAACACCGTCTTCGATCCTATAAACCGGTCTCCCAACTACCACCATGAGACCGGTAAAACAGAAAACCTATCAAGGGCAAAACCTTTGCCTTGGACATAGTCCACTTGAGTTAGATGATGACGATCTTGACTTTCTCAAGTTGAACCACCTTTCTTGATTGCGCTAGCTTGATGAAGACTAGTAGATTGCTCCCCCATACTCCACTATGGATGAGCCACTCTTCCGTACATCTTCACAAGTCCATTGTCATCACAACAGACGGCAAGCTTCAAGCATGATATCTTCATGATGCTCCACCTGGACTTGCACACTGCAATCTTGATGGCGATCGCCACTTGATGTCATCCTCCATGGATTGTATGAGATCTTCCTCTTGACGCAAGCACATGGAAACATACCTAACCCCACATAGAAATCTCACATAGACCATGAGTTAGTACACAAAGCGTAATGGACAATGCTTACCTGTTGACACCATATTTTGGCACGGTCAAGAACTTAACTAATATGGCCTCAACTGAAGAAGTGATCTACATGAAAAACTTTCATATTGTCGACATGAACATCTTTAAAGTTTGGGCCATCACCATCCGACCTCATCTCAAGGGCCGAAACTATGCTCAATGTATTAAGATTTGTATTCAGAGTATTGTTCGGCCAATTAAGCCTCCAAGACGACCTCATATGAGAAAAGTTTCTACACGGATTGTCTTTGTCTCGTCAAGGCGGTCGATTTTCATATAAAAATCATCTCAATCCGAGGTCATATGTACAAATTAGAGCCATTCGAGTGCAGCCCTGCCACCAGGCAAAAAGTCGCTCGCCCAATCAGACATGGTGTCTGATGGGTAGCGCGAGTAATGGGCTGTCTTGCGCGAGCGATTCGGCCCTGAAGATGGCCTCGAATCGAAAAACATTTAACACGGAAGTTGTTCGTCTCATTCGAACGGTCAAATTTCCTTTTGGGCTTATCTTCATTCGAGGTCGTTTGTGGCCTGTGGGACCTAAAAACTAAACTGATGTTCCAGACTTACCCAAATCCGAGTTCGATTAATTTTGGAAAGATTTGGACGTGATTTGGAGTCTTTTTATTGTATGGGAAGTCTATCCTCCTCTTATATACCTAAGTGGTGATGGCCGACTGAAAACACACAATCGAACAAATCTATCTACATCTTTTACCTTTACTTTTCCTTCTCCCTTGTTCTTCTTCTTCCTCGTTCTTCGTTCGTTCTTCTTCATTGTAGGGCGGCGAACCTCGAGGCTCTAGGGGCGGTCAGGCCGACCTAGGGTAGCCCATAGCCGCCGCGCGCCCTGATGGGGTCCCTCCCGGGCGTGTGGGGTTTTGGGTCTACAAAAGCGCCCGCCGGACTGCTTGCGTACCGCGCTTCCGGCCGGGTCTCCTTCGACGTGAGCTGCGGTGCATCAGCCCCGGCGTTGGAGATACATGGTGACGTGTTCGTGCGCGAACACACCTTTTGGCGACTCCGCTAGGGACGAAGTTTTGATCAGTCTCCAGCCCGTTCTTGCTGCGAAGTGATCGTCATCTAGGGTTTGTAATCTACAAAGGTAATATGAATAGCCAATTCACTTATGTAGATGCAAATAATGCATATGTTGTTGCTAGATCGTTTAATAAGCATAATGTGTCGGCTAGCCCTAGTTTTATCAATCATGCATCTAGTTATGCGCAACAGCCGATTCAGAATAATCTTCATGCTTCAACTTCATATAATTTTAGCAACATGCCACATATGTATGCCAACTCCCATGCATCGGCAACCCCACAAATCTATATGCCGATGAACAACATTGTGAGTTCGGTTAATCAAGTTGGGACACCCCATGTAGGAACTTCCAATAGTATGCAGCAAAGTGTTTCAACTTTTTATTCATCGACAAGTAATTTGCAATATGTTAATCCAAACATGCCGGTGGATAGGGAATTGGCCATGCTACTGCAAGTTATTCGGCCAATTACCCTCAAACATCATATGCTACACCTCATGCTACTATTTTTTCAGCACCATATGCAATTTTAGATGTTCATAATCCGGCTCCGCACCTTAATGATCATGGCCGAATAAGTGAAAATTCTACCAGCGCGCAAATGCCTTCACCTAGTACCATAGCATATAATGTTTCCCCTGCACGATTACAAAATTTCAGCAACATATCAATGCCGAAAGCATCTAATAGTATTGGGGGGGGGGGATTCGATGAAGACTGGGCTGAAATTGGATGAAAAAAGCTTAAAAATAGCCTAGCTGCAATGTTTGCTGAATTTAGACAAGAACAAGCGGCCCTGCGAATCAAAGAAAGAAAGAGTAACGATTCCGACAACAAACATAATTCGGCTGATGAAAAAGCTGAAACAAATAGTACATGTGCCGAATTTAATATGTTAAAGAAAGACGATAAGGCGTTGGGGGTCCATCCAAAAGTGGAACAACGTGTTGTTCAAGTTACACCGCCATCATGCTCTCCCAACATGTTTGAAGAGGTACGTCTACCATATGGTTTACCTATTTTCTGATTTGGTCGCAACTTTATTGTTGATGCTTCTATTAGAAAAATTCTCATAAGTAGTTTTGAAAGACCAATGAAGAAGGGTAATTTATTTGTTAGCAATAAAATCATCGCAGAGCATATCGGTCAGCACATCGTACCATTCATAGAGAACGATAGTGACTTATTATTGCAGCCAAAACTTTTCCCATTGTTTTATGTGAAGTTTATATCTAAATGGGTAGCTTTGGTTGTTTTTTACTTGGCTTACATTTGGTATCAATTGAGACATATGTGTTCTAACTATTTTCATTTCAGAAATTTAAAGCCAAGCCGTCCTCACACAAAGATCGGCTAAAAGACAAAAACTATACCTTCGATTCAAACATGTGTGATCAAATCTTTGAGTTATTGCTCAAAAATAATTACATTAGAATTCTTGATCACCACGTCAAGCCATCAATCCAAGGACGAATGTATTGTAGGTTGCATCACATTCAAACATAATTTCGAGGATTGCAATATGTTTCGTAAAATAGTTAAATCGGCCATTGAAAAAGGACGATTGAGATTTGTTGAAACACCAAGAGATGACTAGTCTATTCCAATTGCTCCTGATGGAAAAAACTTTGTGCATCGGCTGCTTCAAGCCGATCCATTTAAAGAGAAGGTAAAAATTGCAGGTGATGAGATCAAGCTTTCAAGTAAAGAAGTTGTTCAAGAGCACAATGAAAATATTCTTGAAGGCATGAGTTTTATTGAAGTTACAATGAAGACGCCAAGGACTTGGGGGGGGGGGGGGTAGCAAGCAAATCCTATGATCAATGAAAGCAAACAAAAATAAAATAAAGGCCGAAATAAGCGCAAGGGTAAGAGATCAAAAATCACCTTCGCTGAATTATTAGATAAATATCAAAAGAAGAGTGAAGAGAAAAGTGCTTATCGGTCAAGTAGTTCAGAAGCATCAAGACCACCCCCTAGGCGCAAATTCGAGGATCGGTATTGGCAAAGTGAGAATTTCAATGCAGCATATTTATATCCTTACTTTGGGCCGCCAATTCCAATGTCGTGGATACCTCCTTATGCTCATGTAAATCCATATCCATCATGGGACAGGTATGATACAAGGGCACATTCTCCATCTTATTTTATACCATCTCACCAATACTACGCAGCTCCAAGAAGATCAACATTTGAAAAATCACGCGTCAAAGACCGTTTCAATCATAAGGAATCGGTCCAGAGCTCAAGGAAGAAGAAAGAGGTGGTCAAGCAAGTTTACAGCGTGAAAAGAGATGGTCGTAAGTGTGCTACTTCAGATTTGATCTCAAATAACAAAGATCCAATTAAAGTGTTGACATTGGCAACTAAAGGCAATGAGGCAAGTCAATCAAGTGACAAATCTGAAGAGAAGAAGTTGAGAGTGCGCAAGGTAAAACAAGAATTGCCATTGCTTCAAACAAGATCACAGCCGGGGTGCTCATTCGGCTTGTCATATTGGCAAAAGAAGAAATTACAAAAACTTAGTGCACAAGAACTTGAATAAAAGAACATCACAAGGGTTCCTAAAGGAAGTACTCAAAATAAGAATTATGTAAAAGCTTCCATTACACGAAGTGCGGCAAAGATGAAGAAGGAAAAGAGTGAAAACTATGAAGGACCAAGCCAAAGGTTTCAACATCTTCGGTCCACACATTATCCATATTCTTCAACTATGTCGTTGATGCCTATGCCATGGAATTCATCATCAGGTATGATTGGTTACCCTCAATGGGCTTATTTTGATCCATGGATGCAATATATTTTCTTACATCATGAAAGGGTATTACCAAATCATCATATGTTTGATTAGCTTCACTTTTGTTGCTAATATAAATGGCTGATATACACCTATCGTCCTAAGCACATAAAAATGGCCGATGGATCGTGCAAGTTATTTTCCAGCACACAAGTTTTGCCCAAAAACAGGGGGGCATGTGTTGACACCAGATTTTGGCATGGTCAAGAACTTAATTAATATTGCCTCAAATGAAGAAGTGATCTACATGAAAAAATTTCATATTGTCGACATGAACATATTTAAAGTTTGGGCCATCACCATCCGACCTCAACTCAAGTGCCGAAACTATGCTCAAAGTATTAATATTTTGTATTCAGAGTATTGTTCAGCCAATTAAGCCTCCAAGACGACCTCATATGAGAAAAGTTTCTACATGGATTGTCTTTGTCTCGTCGAAACGGTCGATTTTAATATAAAAACCATATCAATTCGAGGTCGTATATAAAAGTTAGAGTCATTCGAGTGCAGCCCTGCCACCAGGCAAAAAGTCGCTCGCCCAATCAGACATGGTGTCTGATGGGTAGCGCGAGTAATAGGCTGTCTTGTGCGAGCAATTCGGCCCTAAAGATGGCCTCGAATCGACAAATGTTTAACACGAAAGTTATTCGGCTCGTTGAGACGGTCAAATTTGCTTTTGGGCTCATCTTCATCCGAGGTCGTTTGTGGCCTGTGGGACCTAAAAACCGAACTGATGTTCCAGACTTACCCAAATCCGAGTTCAGTTAATTTTGGAAAGATTTGGACGTGATTTGGAGTCCTTTTCTTGTACGGGAAGTCCATACGCCTCTTATATACCTAAGTGGTGACGGTCGATTGAACAGCAAACAATCGAACAAATCTATCTATATCTTTTACCTTTACTTTTCCTTCTCCCTTGTTCTTCTCCTTCCTCGTTCTTCGTTTGTTATTCTTCATTGCAGGGCGGCGAACCTCGAGGCCCTAGGGGCGGTCAGGCCGACCTAGGGCAGCCTATAGCCACCACGCGCCCTGACGGGATCCCTCCCGGGCGTGTGGGGTTTCAGGTCTACAAAAGCGCACGCCGGATTGCTTTCATACCGCGCTTCCGGCCGGGTCTCCTTCGACGTGAGCTGCGGTGCATCACCCCCGGCATTGGAGGTACACAGTGACGTGTTCGTGTGCGCCCTCAAGTTGAACCACCTTTCTTGATTGTGCTGGCTTGATGAAGACTAGTAGATTTCTCCCCCATACTCCACTATGGATGAGCCACTCTTCTGCACATCTTCACAAGTCCATTGTCATCACAACAGATGGCAAGCTTCAAGCATGATATCTTCATGATGCTCCACCTGAACTTGCACACTGCAATCTTGATGACGATCACCACTTGATGTCATCCTCCATGGATTGTATGGGATCTTCCTCTTGACGCAAGCCCATGGAAATATACCTAACCCCACATAGAAATCTCACATAGACCATGGGTTAGGACACAAAGCATAATGGACAATACTTACCATACCATGGGATCACTTGATCCATCTCAGTACGTCTTCTACGCTTTGTATGTTGATCAACTTGATCCACTCTCATGTCTTCTCTATGACCCATCTTTGGATAATTCCTTGAATAGTACCTTGGTCATCACATAATCTCCTTGAAACCAACAGTTGTACTTCAAGAAATGTCTATGGACAAATCCTATGAATATAACTTAAGGCAACCATTAATCCATAGAGAATGTCATCAGTTACCAAAACCACACATGGGGGCACCATGCTCTTTCAGGCTTTCAGTTCCATCACCTCAGAATGGGTTCTTTTTAGCATATCAAGCAACCGCAAATTTATCACAAATGTTTTACTAGTCATGTCGGGGCCCATGGTTATATAATTTTGTCCTCGAGCTGGACCCACAACAAGTTCCACACCTACCTGGTAAGTTTGTTCTTATAAGACCATGATAGCGTGCAACCTGCAAAAACTATAAGAACACAAGATAATTCAAAACACAAAGCAAAGCCCAAGAGTGCTCAACGCTCCCCAATAACAATGCTAGAAAAAGCTTGATAGCCTGCAAGTGCATATGGTTTAGTGTAGCCTTTTCAAAGTAAGAGTATCGATCCCATAGGGAGCACAGGAATTTAGCGTTGCCTCTTGTAGTGAATTATGGATTTGTGCCTGCAAGTAATTGGAGACTACAAACAAAGTGAGGGTGGAAGTAAATAGTGATTTTGTTGTAGAGCAAACTGAAATTAAATAATATAAAAGTAAGTAGAAAACAACAACATGAGTAACAAGTGGGAATGACAGAGGAGTAGGACGTTCTCAGGGATTCTGGAATCCCCATTGGTATGTTTCTAGCATGACCTATGCATTGGCATAGTATGGTCTAGATACTTGAGCCACTCTTAACGATTATGCTGGGCAGAGCCGGGTATAAAACATGTTCTACTCTAGGTAGACTTTGTGCCACACATGCCACTACCGTAGTCTCCCCTTGTGGACGCAACCTCTCTAAGGGTTCTCCAAAAATCCCCTATCAGTTGCAATGGTTAGGAGCAAAGGATTTCACTGTCACCTCAAATTACCTTCACATCCTAACCTTTACAATGACAGTAAAATACTTAATGGCCTTCCGGCGGTAATGCTGAGTGAGGCCCTTCACAACATTCACAAAGTCTAATAAACTAAGCATTCAACAAAGGATCTCATATCCATTATATAGCGTTTTAGATCCTATACATACCAAGGTTCATCCATGTCCCCGAGAACTAAGGGTCTACTCACACATGGAGACAACAAACATCATAAGGGTGGTGATGGTAAACATGAATGAATCACACTAGTAACACACAAGATGATCCACTAGGGTTCCTGATGTTACAACGAGATGGATGTGGATTATGATGATATGGTGATGATGTTGATTATGACAGTGGTGATGATGTTGTAGCCCCCTTGTGCGTGGTGGTCAAGATGGTAGTCTCCTTGCCAATCCCTCCTTCGGATGATTTCTGGAGGCTAGGGTTCTGCCTTCTGGACGAGTTTTTGGTCTCTCTGTTCGTCCCTTCCCCGATCCGATCTCATGGCGTGGAAGTAGTGGATGAGGCGGCGGCGCTGGCACCTCATACGACCGCCCATACGAGCAGTCACTCTTGTATGGAACGCCATCTTTGGCTCTGGAAGCGTCACTCCTCCTCCTCCTTTGGTTGCTTTGCTCCGTTCTTTTATGGTAGATGATTATCACATTAAATACGCGATTTCACTACCATTTTTTAGGATTCCTTCCATAAAATGTTATTTGCTCCAAAGCCGTTACCTATGGAATACCGACAAAAAGAGGTGTGCAAACACGGTAAAATCCCACAAAGTCTACCATGTAGGCACAAAATAACTATCAGAATCATCACATACTTTGGACTCATCACAGTGAGTTGTCAATTCAACCACACCAGAGAATCACTTCTTTGCAGCAATTTATTAGTAGCACAATAATATGATAGCAGTGATAGCAAAGTAGCGGTAACAGTAACAGTAACAACAATAGTAACAGATTTGTAGCAAGCAGAGCAATAGTAACTAGAGAAAAGGCAATAAAGGGACAATTACATTTGAGCCCCTAGTTGTGTCACACCCGTGTGCTTTGCCCCTAAATTCAAAAAACCCTCGTTTCTGCCCAAGCTCGTTTGCTCTTCTTACCTTTTGCCCTTTGACCGTAACTTTGAAAACTTCATAACGAATTCACACTAACTCAGAAAAATGCATATAAGATATCAAAATGTTCGAAAAAACAACACCTATATGCGCCTGTCATTTGCATTCATGACAAGAGTGCTGAAAAGTCCCTATCTCAGTTTGAGCTCATATGATGTCAGCATGGATAGTAAAATCCAAAAAAATTCAAAACAAAATAAAAATTCTGAATTATTTTTGTGGCAAACATTGACTAATGTTTTGAGCACTTATAAAGTTTCACCAGGGAATGGCATTCATGGAAGTCCTGGCAAAAAAACGGCACTCCAAAATGCTTTTGTTTTGGAGCATTAGTTTTCCATTTTTCCACGACTTCCATGAATGTCATTTCCTCATGAAATTTTGCATCTCTCAAAACATTTTTCAATGTTTGGCACGGAAAAAATTCAGAGTTTTTTGAATTTGTTTTCAACTTTTTCATCATTTACTATTCATGCTGACATCATATGAGCTCAAATTGAGGTATGGACTTTCCAGCACTTTTGTCATGAATGCAAATTACATGCACTTATAGGTGATGTTTTTCTGAACATTTTGATATCTAATTTGCATTTTTCTGAGTTAGTATGAATTCGTTATGAAGTTTTCAAAGTTGCGGTCAGACGGCCAAAGGGCAAAAGCATAAGAGGAGCAAACGAGGTTGGACAGAAATGAGGACTTTTTGAATTTAGGGGCAAAACACACGGGTGTGACACAACTAGGGGATCAAATGTAATTGTCCCTAATATTAAAGCGTAGGCATGGAGTAGCGATGGGTATTTAGATGAGATTCACAATCTAGAGCGGCACATAGTAGTTCCATTTCATCAATATGTAGGCATGTATTTCGTATAGTCATAAGTGCTTGCGGCAAGAACTTGCATGACATTTTTTGTCCTACCCTCCCGTGGCAGCGGGGTCCTAATGGAAACTAAGGATAATGAAGACGCCCCTTTTAATGGAGAGCCATAAGAAAATATTAAAACATGGTGAAGACATGAACTCCTCAAGCTAAAGTCATCCCCGTCGATATCCCAATCAGTGTCACCTTGGGGGTCTAAGGTTCAGAACGATAACATGTGCATACAACTTGCAGGTAAGATCAACAACTCAAATATATTCATGAAAGCATAACATGTCCTAGTGACAAGCATTAAGCTTAGCAAAGTCATAGCAACATCAATCTCAAAACATAGTTGTAAGTGCATCTAGTGCCACCCCTAGTTGGTTTTGGAGCATTGACGACAAACCTGGTTGAGGGACTAATGTGTTTGTGAGAATTGTAGGATAACACAGGTAGTAGTCCCTCCTTGATTCAGTTTACCTACCGGAGATGACCCCTAGATATGTGTGAAGACATTGAAGACAATGGTGGTCTGTGAAGATACTCACATTGAAGACTATGACACGAGAAGACATTGAGTGAAGACTATGGAGCGCGAAGACTTAGTTGTTTCGTTGTTTCCTTTTCTTCTTTGTTGAGTCATAGGAACCACCGCACTGTTAAGTGGGGTCCAAGTGAACAAAGTCAGAGTGACTTAAGTGATGCTCAAACCAAATCCTATGTCTTCGAGCGAAGACAATGAGAGCAAATCTTATCCTGTGTCGGATAAGTCAGCTTTACTTGTAGCCCAAGTCAAGCTGTCACGTGTGTTTGAAATCTATCAGTTCCTTAGTGACCCAGGGTCATTTCGGACAAATCCGGTCGGGTTGCCCAGTGGCTATAAATAGCCCACCCCCTACACCATAAATTGGTGGCTGCTCAGAGTTAGTGCACGGCTTTTGTCGTTTGAGAGCAACCCACCTCCGAAGCCTTTGAGAGAGAATCCTTGCGAGGACAAAGCCCAAACCACCCGTGAGCCCAAAGAGTGTTTGGCATCAGAAGTCTTTACATCTGCGTGATCTGAAGACTTGTTACACTTGAGGACTGTGAATCCTCCAGCCGGTTAGGCGTCGCGTTCTGTGCATCCAAGAGCCATTGTGGATTGCCGGTGAATGAAGTCTGTGAAGGTTCGGAAGTCTACCTTGAAGACTTACCAGAGTAATTGGGCGAGGACTGTGTGTCCTTAGCTCAAGGGGAATAAGGTGAAGACGAGGTCTTCTGAGTTGAATATCAGCCTCCCTAACAGACGCATCACAGTTGTCACGACAATCGAACTGGTCGAACAAATGCCTGTCCCCCTGAAGCCACTGGTTCTATCTCTTACTCCTCTTTACTTACAGTTTGTCTTCGTGAAGTCATTGCCTGCTTGTATTATCTGATTGACTTCACTGTGTGACTATCTGTTCTGTTTGGCTTCATACTATCTTCCATCTTGATCTTTACTACCTAGCTGCTGTTAGTCTTCATGCTTTCACTTCATTGAATACTTGACTATGGCTTGTCTAGTGTAGTCTACCTTCCGCTGCATTAGAATAGTGTTGTTTATATTATGCATCTTGAAACTTCCATGTTTTGAAGACTTCCATAAAAATCGCCTATTCACCCCCCTCTAGTCGATAACTAGCCCTTTCAATTGGTATCAGAGCAAGGAGCTCGCTTGTTCTGTGTGATTCGGTTTAACCACCTGGAGTTTAGCTATGTCGACTGCAAGGATAATCAAAGTCTCCGATGCGTGCCCCATCTTCGATGACACTGAATATCCCTACTGGAAGAATAGGATGCGCATGCATCTTGAAGCCATTGATGTCGATCTATGGTATGCCGTCAAGAACGGCGTTCCCAAGACTGGTAAAGTGTCACCCCTGCTAATGTCAAGAAGTTCATTCAACTGGACTCTACTGCCAAGAACATCATCTGTGGCCACCTTACCAAAGGACAGTATGGCCATGTGAGTGCTCTGGAAACGTCAAAGCTAGTCTGGGACTAGCTGTCCAAGGTCAATGAAGGCGTCTCAACCCAGCGAGATCAACGTATCAGTACTCTCCGCAACCTCTTCAACCGCTTCAAGAGGCACGGCAACGAGAATGTCCAGATTACATTTGATCGCCTCACTGATATCACAAATGAGCTCCAAGCACTAGGCGCCACTGAAATCACGAAGCATGAGATAGTGAAGACACTACTGAGATCTCTTGAGAGCTCATTTGACACCTTAGCCCTGATGATACAAGAATGCCCTGATTTCAAGACTCTCGATCCGTCTGACATACTTGATAGGCTCAACACACATGAGTACCAGCTATCTGAGAAACGAGATATCTATGGCCCCAACTATGGACGAACTCGAGCTTTGAAGGTAAAGGCTGCTGCTTCCTCATCTGAAGAAGAATCTGGCTGCAGTTCTGGTGATCCTGAAGAACTTGGAAAGGAGCTTGCTATGCTTGTGAAGAAGTTCCAGAAATTCACCAAGAAGAAAGGCTTCAGAAAGTCTTCACGATCCAGCTTAAGAAATGATGAAGCTTCTGCCTATGATCACAAGAAGAGAACCTGTCACAAGTGCAAGAAACCTGGTCACTACATCTCTGAGTGTCCACAGTGGGACAATGAGAAGAAGAAGAAGAAGAGCAAAGAATATGATTCTGATGACAAGAAGAAGAAGAAATCCTCAAAGTCTTCTTCCAAGTCTTCTTCCCGATTTTCATCACACAAGAAGAGCTCATCTGGCAAGGCTCGTGCTTTTGTTGGCAAGGAGATGGGTTCAGAAGAGGAGTCTACTTCAGAGGAGGCGGAGGTGGAGTCTGAGGGGGAGTCTGACTCGGGTGTTGCGAGTCTGGCCCTAGCTTCTGCCTACATCGCCAAGTCCATCTTCAACACCGAAGACAATGGCTCCGTCACCAACATTGATGATAATGACGAGGACGACTCACCTCCCACCTACTGCTTCATGGCACGTGGTGCCAAGGTAAAATCACGCGACGCTTACTTTCAAACATCAAGTGAAGATGACTCTGATTGTGAATCCAAACCCAGCTACAAAACACTTGCTAAAATTGCAACCGAACAATGTAAAGCTATGGAACACACTCAAAAACTGTTAGACAAAAGCGATGACCTGTTGGACGCGGAAATGACACGTTCTCAGTCCTTAGTTGAAGACATTAAAAATCTTCATGCTAAGTACCAGGAACTTGAAAGTCGTCATGAAACGCTCACAACCACTCACGAAAAGCTCTCCTATGATTATCTTCAAAGGAAGCAAGAGCTTGAGAAATTGAGAGCGGCTCATGAAGATCTTCAAAAGGAGAATGAGTCACCAAGGCTCAATGATCAGTTCCGCTCAGGAAGGATTTGAACCACCTTGTCTAAAATGCCTTGAGCGTGATAACACTACTTCTGTTGCTGAATGTTCTACTGCTGCTACTGTTGCAATATCTTCAACTGCTGATGTGGTAACTAACCCCTCTGCGGAGGATACCACTACTATTGCTGATGAAAATGCTAGGTTGAAGACATTGCTTGAAACAGGGATGTACAAAAGTCTCAAAGGGCATCAGACACTCTGCGATGTCCTCAAAAGCGGTCTGAACCGAAACCCTAGGAAAGAGGGTGTTGGGTTCGAGAGGAAAATGAATGTTGATGGCTCCTACTGGAAGCCTGAGCAGTACCCCAAAACCACATGGGTTGCTGCAAAGGGATCTTCAGTGGATCCATCCACTCTATCTGGCTTCACCTGTGCTAACCCAATTGTCATTGATGAATCCTTTGATGCAAACTATAAACTGTTTAAGAATCAGAATGGTGAAGTGTCTGCCAGGTATATTGGTACTAACTGCAGGATCTGGGTTCCCAAAAGTTGTCTTGAGAATCTTCCTGTGAATATCATCATGACACCACCTGGGAAGAAGACAAATCCCAGACCAAAGGCTTCATATGACCCAAAGGCTTCATACAGACAGAGGACTCACCTGAGTCACCCTAACGCCAATGTTTTGCAGGGAAACCATACTTAGACTTATGAATATGAGCGTGTGTCTTCAAACCGCTATGTTCATAGAACTAAGAACTTTTCTGCTTATTCATATGAGTATCGTTCTTCTCCTGCAAGGCTATTTGCTAGGGCTCCAAAGTCAAGTTCTCAGATGCTGCACTTAGACTCATTGCTTCTAAGCCACCCCTAAAGATGTGGGTGGTTAAGAAGAATTAACTTTCTTTTGCAGGGAAAGGTCTCCAGCCGGAAATCAAAGGTGTCTGATGCTATTGCTGGGGACCTAAAACATCTTGTAGGGCGCAAGATCAAATGCCCAAATGGTCTCACTATGTATTTTGTTCCTGAATCATTTGCCATACATCCAATCAGTCCTAACTTGGATCTAAGCTTTCATAATCCACTTGCTCGTCAAATGTTTATGCTTCACACTTCTCTTTGTGAAGCCTATCCCCCTAACTGCACTGTAGGCTACGACACCTCGTGCTTCAGAATGGATTATGGATAGCGGATGCACTAATCATATGACTGGTGATCGAAGTCTTCTCATGGACTCAACCTTACGTCCATCTGACAAGAGTCACATCACATTTGCTGACACTGGTAAAAGCAAGGTATTGGGTCTAGGTGGAGTTGCAATCTCAAGGGATCAGCACATGGATAAAGTGATGCTTGTTGAATCCCTTGGTTTCAACTTAATGTCTGTCTCAATGCTTTGTGACTTAAACATGATTGTGCTATTTGGAAAATATCGATGCCTTGTACTAATGGAATCAGATAAGTCTCTAGTCTTTGAAGGGTATCGAAAAGACGATCTATATATTGTAGATTTCTCAGCAGGACCACAGATGGCCGTATGTCTTCTAGCAAAGGCTTCAGAATGCTGCCTCTGGCATCGAAGGCTAGGGCATGCTGGCATGAAGAACTTACACACTCTTGCGAAGAAGAAGCATGCCATGGGCATCGAAGGCATCAAGTTCAAGAAGGACCTTCTGTGTGGCACCTGCGAAGCTGGAAAGATGACTAGGGCCAAGCATCCCTCGAAGACAATCATGACTACATCTCAACCCTTCGAGCTGCTTCACATGGATCTATTCGGCCCTACTCACTACTCTACTCTCAATGCTACTGCTTGCCTCTATGGCTTCGTAATTGTTTATGATTACTCTAGATATACTTGGGTACATATAATCCTCTACAAGACTGAAGTGCAGGATGTCTTCAGACGCTTTGCCAATCGTGCCATGACGAACTATGGCGTCAAGATCAAGCATATCAGAAGCGACAACGACACTGAGTTCAAGAACACTGGCCTCGACTTCTATCTAGATACACTTGGCATCACACATGAGTTCTCTGCTCCTTATACACCTCAGAAGAATGGAATCGCCGAGCGCAAGAATAGAACTCTCATTGAGATAGCCCGAACGATGCTTGATGAGTACAAGACTCCACGGAAGTTCTGGCCTGAAGCCATTGACACTGCTTGTCACATCATCAATCGCGTTTATCTTCACAAGCTTCTGAAGAAAACATCCTATGAGCTCCTAACTGGTAAGAAGCCAAATGTAAGCTACTTAAGAGTATTTGGTGCTAGGTGCTGGATCAAGGATCCACATCACACTTCAAAATTTGCACCGAAAGCACATGAAGGTTTTATGCTTGGTTATGGAAAGGATTCGCACTCCTACAAAGTCTTCAACCTCTTTCACTATAAAGTGGTTGAAACTGTGGATGGATTCGATGAAACTAACGGCTCGCAAAGAGAGCACCTGCCAAATGTGCTAGATGAAGTACCTCCAAGTGAATCTATCAAGCACATGGGAATTGGAGATATCATACCCTCTGAGAATCAATCTGCAGAGGAACTTGTCATTTCTGCACCTAATCAACCTGAAAACAATGCTCAGTCAGAAGACAATCCTCCAAATGATGACATTGATCAGCAAGAGCAAAATCTTCGTCCTGCTCATCCTCGTGTCGCAAATGAAGTTAAGATTGAGAAGATAATTGACAGCTTGAATGCACCTGGTCCACTCACTCGTTCAAAAGCAACTCAAAGAGCATCACAGCTAACCAACTTCTGTGGGCATTTTGCATTTGTCTCAATCTTGAACCCAAGAAAGTTGATGAAGCCTTCATGGACCCTGAATGGATTGTAGCTATGCAAGAAGAGCTTCAACAGTTCGAGCTGAATAATGTGTGGGAATTGGTCAAGCGTCCTGATCCTCGAAAGCACAATATCATTGGCACCAAATGGATATATCGCAACAAGCAAGATGAGCATGGTCAAGTTGTCAGAAACAAGGTTTGTCTCGTTGCGCAAGGTTACACTCAAGTGGAAGGAATTGACTTCGATGAAACATTTGCTCCGGTGGCAAGACTTGAAGCCATTCACATACTGCTAGCCTATGCAAATCATCACAACATTCTTCTGTATCAAATGGATTTGAAAAGTGCTTTTCTCAATGGAAAGATAGAAGAAGTATATGTCGCTCAACCTCCAGGCTTTGAAGATCCAAAACATCCTGATATGGTATACAAGCTCAACAAGGCACTGTATGGCCTCAAACAAGCCCCTCGTGCTTGGTATGACACACTCAAAGACTTCCTGAAGAGCAAAGGCTTCAAACCTGGTTCACTAGATCCTACACTCTTCATGAAGACATGTGATGGTGAACTATTTGTGTGCCAAATCTATGTGGATGACATTATCTTCGGCTGCACCAACAAGAAATACAGTGATGAATTTGGTCACATGATGCAAGAGCAATATTCAATGTCCATGATGGCCGAGCTGAAGTTCTTTCTGGGTCTCCAAATCCGTCAACAACGCAACGACATCTTCATATCTCAAGAAAAATATCTCAAAGATTGTCTGAAGAAGTTTGGGATGCAAGACTGCAAAGGATACACGACGCCAATGCCAACCAAAAGTCATCTGGGTCCCGATGACAATGGTAAAGAGTTCGATCAAAAGGTATATCGCTCCATGATTGGTTCTTTGCTTTACTTATGTGCATCTAGGCGGATATAATGTTTAGTGTTTGCATGTGTGCCCGATTCCAAGCGGCACCAAAGGAATCGCATCACTTAGCTGTGAAGCGAATTCTTCGATATTTGGCTTACACCCCAACACTAGGATTATGGTATCCAAACGGCTTAAAGTTTGATCTAGTTGGATTCTCAGATGCTGATTATGCTGGTGACAAGGTTTATCGCAAGTGCACATCAGGCACAAGTCACTTTCTGGGACGATCTCTTGTCTGTTGGTTTTCAAAGAAGCAGAACTGTGTATCTCTCTCTACTGCTGAATCTGAATACATTGCTGCCGGATCCTGCTGTGCTCAGCTTCTCTGGATGAAGCAAACTCTCAAAGACTATAGTATCCATCTGAAGAATGTGCCTCTCTATTGCGACAATGAGAGTGCCATCAAGATTGTCAACAACCCAGTTCAGCACTCGAAGACAAAGCACATTGAAATTCGTCATCACTTTCTCAGAGATCATGTTATGAAGGAAGATATTGATATCATTCATGTCAAGACAAGAAGAACGGTTATGCGATATCTTCACAAAACCCTTGGATGAGAAAAGGTTTTGCAAGTTGCGGTGTGAGCTAAATATCTTGGAATCCTCAAATGTCCTGTGAATGGACACACATCCTAACACTTATGCATTTTGATGACTTAGATGTGCAACACACAAAGTAATGTATATCTTCAATCAATGAAGACATACACTCAAAGTGTGAATACATTAATGTGGCAATTGACTTCAGAGCGCCATGATAATTGTGCGCCGTGTCTGGGTCTAATACTTCCTATACGGTGGGTAACGCCACCACCAAACTCTTGTTTGAAGTGTTTTTCCTTGGCGTTATATTTGCAAAGTCTTCACAGTTGATTTGTCTTCAACATTAATTTGAATTCATGATTAACTGCACCATGTTGATTTGGTCTTGACTCTGTTGTATACATATATTGTGTTCTGTCCTCTACAACATTAACTTATAGTTATGTCCTCTTGCTTGAATCTTTTGAACTAAGTGAATGTGATCGGACCCTAACCTCTCTATGCTTCTTACCTCAAGCTCTATCTATCCAAATCATATGCATTCTGATGAAACTGTCGAATGTCTTCTCTGCGTCCTTGTCAGCAGAAGACACAGAGACAAACTTTAAATCTATTTTTAATGCCATATCCTTTTGCCTGAAACCCGGAGAATTTGGAACGACCACCCCAACAATCCAGGCGAGCGTGGGAACATGTAACAACTCTCAATGTGTTGCATGTGTGCCACGTGTCCTTCAGATGTGAACCGCCAGGGGCACCTGCGCAATTGAGCAGTGCCGTCTCCTTCCTTATAACTACCCATCACATCTCGGTTAAAAATTCTTCTTCCACCTCGCCACCTCTCGCAAACCCTAGCACCTCTGCTAGCTCTCGACGACGCCGGCGACGAAGCGATTAGCTGCCGCGACTTCTCCGACGCCGTCCTCACGCCGGCCGCGGACCTCATCCTCTGCGTCATCGCCGTAGGTGTCTTCCGTCGCCAAGTTAGGGCACATGAGATCGAACTGCTCGGCCTCCAACTTCGCTCCGTCTAGCAGTTCTTCGTGTGGTAATTAAAATTCACTTTTTACCGTCTTTTCATCTGATAGATTCATCCCTTCTTACCAAAAGTGGTTTCTAGATCCCCAAGTTGAATCTATCTCTTTCTGCATCTCATACGATGCCTAGTCTGTTCACTTATGCTTCTTTACAAGTTCGACTCCTCACTTGTACTTATTCTTGGATTTGTACAAATCTGGATCCAACTCTCATCAAATAAGTGAATGTCTTCGCTTTGTGAGGTCAATGTCTTCAAACTGATTTATCTTCAAAATCTTCTGAGAATGCATATGACCTCTTCCCCTTCCCTCGCACCTCTAATGCTGTCACAGGTACATGTCCGTGGGAGAATCCCTTGGTTCTCATAGTCTGCATTCGTTTGCAGAATTCTTACAGCTTCACATCAACTCTCCCGAAGCCAGTTCCAGTCTGACCAGCAGACGGAAGCCTTTGACAGTGTTTAAGCCATTTAGACTGAACGTCATGGCAACAGAGAAGTCTACAAGGAAGGGTGGCAGACAGCGTCGTGGGAACACTTCCAAGGATTTGCCTCCAAATTTGCACGAGCTGTACAAAATAGATCCACAGGAAACCTATACGGGCCGCAAGAATCAAATCCAATGGATTCGAAGATATTGGGCTGAGGAATGGTTCAAGTACCGCTTCGTTACAGCAGAATATGCAGAGAAGAATGCCATCAAGGCACCCTGGGGTGATGTTTTGTACAAAAATCTTCCACCCAGGACCCAGGCTGAAGCTATTGAGCAAGGTTTCTATCCATGCATGGTGCGCGGACCACAGCCTGTGGATGCTGACCCTTCTTCACTGCTATGGTGCCGTGAGGACCATTTGTTCAAGCGCAACTACCAGTTCGCCAAGGAATCAGCTGCGAAGAATAAGAAGGATCTAGGGCTCGACTTCAACCCTGGTCCTTCCTCACCTCGGGACGGTGGCACTCGTGAAGCCAATGAGAACAGGATCGGCCCCTTCTACAACCTTGCTGGCCTCATCACTCACATTGCTGTTCAAGGTGCCAAAGTGGATCATTCTGATGATGGTGCTGACACTGATGAAGCCCCAACTCCTACTCCAAAGCCGCAGAAGTAAAAGAAGGCTAAAGCTTCAAAGTCATCTGCTGTTCCAAAAGCTTCGCGAGTGAAGCCGTTGGCAACTGCCCCTCCTGCTCCAAGTAACACTTCTGAAGATCTCTCTCGCATCTCCAAGAGGCGCGATAAGCCACAGAAAACTGCTCAAGGATCAAGTCACGCACTCACACCAGCTGCCGTTCTGAGGAACGAATCTGAAGCCATTGATTTGTCTTCAGATGAGAAATTCAAGCTGATGCTGAATGTCCTCAAGGAGTCGTTTCGAAAGAAACCCGAAGAAGCCAAAGGTTCAAGAGAGCTCATGAAGAATCTTGCAGACAAGTGCGTTCAAGCTTACAACGAAGCTGAGAAGCGCAAGTCACTTGGCCGTCCTGGCATTGACCCCTCGATGGCTGCCAAGAAAAAGAAGAAGCATATTGTGGCCCAGACTGAAGCTCCACGGCAGGAAGAACCTCACATTATCTTCCCGGCCAGCATGACAGGCTCGAATCCTAAGGTCTCCACAGTGGCAGGATCAGTGAAAACCAAGGCAGCTGAAGTCGAATCTAGGAAGCGGAAAACCAAGCGCACTACTGATGATGCACCACCTCCCAAGAAGAGAAAAACCAAGAAGAGAGATCGGGCTGCTCCCACAGAGCCCCTTGTTGTTGAACCCATTGCTTTTGCTCATCCGCTACTAGAAATCAAGAGTGTCAGCTGACTGTTCATGAGCCTGCTTCCACAGAGGCTCCTGAAGCTCATGAAGTTCCAGTCGTTGAACCCATCGCGACTGAAGACATTGGTCCCCATGACAATGTAGAAGATGATGTAGTCCTTCCTCAGATCGAGCGCCCAACGGTATCATCGCCTGTTCTAACAAACAATGAGCTCATCAGTATTGGTCGTCCTTTGACGCCAATCTCACAAGATGCCTCATGGGCTGATCGCCCCCAACAAGAAACTCCAAATCAAGACTCACCAAGTAAACCTCGTCCTTCACCAGTGCCTGCCATCAGCCCCCATTTCAAATGATGACGACTACATGGAGACCACATTGTCACCAAAGGCGTCGCCCGTGTTCCAACGGCTTCGCAAAGGCCTGAAGCCATCCGTCTCCATGACTACCATCACAGAAGAAGACTCAAACTTGTCCAGCTCCGTGGCACGTCAAGTGTTCCCTGAAGACAATCCTTCTGTGACGGTCCCAGTGTCTGAAGCTAATGTTGCTGAAGACAATCCGGCTGCATCAGCCGAAGAAAGACAAGAAGAAGAGCGTGTCGCTACTCCCCCTACCACTCAAGAAGTTGTTCTAGAAGAGAACGTGTCTGTGCCCGACCCTCCAGCTCCTCAAGTGGAGGTTGAGAATCCTGAGGCTGCCACCACTAACACCACTGAAGCCAATGACGTTGTCATGGCTGAAGACAATGTGGAGCCCTGCTTTGAACAACATGCGAGTAAACCAATGAAGCCAATGATGCACGCAGCGGATGTGCAGCCAGATGCCCTTACGAATGCCACTGCTCTTGTTCCGCCTCCTAGGCCACATACTATCGAGCAAGCATACAACTATGGCCAGCTTATCACTGTCAAATGGCCCCTTCTGGTTCCTCCACCTGCTGCTGGTCCTCAATTTGATTACCATGTCGAGCACAGGCCTCAGGTTCAGAAGCCAAAGCCAAGGCTACCTAGGTTTCTAGGTACTGCATCTGCACCAGGATCATTCAATATCAATGGCTTCAAAGCGCACAACACCTTCTGTCGTGGTTTTGTCACGGCAGATGTCCTCGTGAAAGGACTTAGTCGTGGAGCCATCGCTACGGGTTAACTTGAAGGGGTTAAAGCGGACGCAAAGACACAAGAGTTTATACTAGTTCGGCCCCTTCAATGAAGGTAAAAGCCTACGTCTAGTTGTGATGGGATTGATGTGGTTTCCATGACTAGGGAGCAAATAAGCTTCGCCTAGGCCTCGAGTTGTTGTTGTCTGTCTTGAACCACCGCCGGGTCGTCCCTTTATATACACAGGTTGACGCCCGGCCGGTCTACAGAGTCCCGAGCCGACCTATACAAAGTGTCCGGCTCGGTCTCCTCTCCTTTCTAACTTATATTACAAGTTTACATAATCATGGCGGTTTACCACTACGGGCCCTAATCCGCCTTTGGGCCGTGGGCTTCAAGCTTTACTAGTTGTACGCCATCTTCAAGACCTTCATGGGCTTCAACACAGTCTAAGGTGAAGGGCCCTCTGGCGGTTTATACTTAGTAGCTATATCCTCAACATTAGGCCCCGGATTGATTTAAATTTATTCATGTCAATCTTCAACACTAAAAATATCTTGTAAACATCCTCTTGTATTTTCATAAACCGCCATATTGACTTCTCCTGTGAATTTTGTAAACCGCCGTATTGACTTCTCCTGTGAATTTTTGTAAACCGCCGTATTGAATTCTCCTGTGAATTTTTGTAAACCACCGTGACGTCATCTTCAGAGCACCGCAACAGTCCGTTATGACATCATCTCTGCATAAAAGGATTAAAAAGATTCCCTTCTCATTAATGATTATCTCGAAAATCGTGGCGACAGGCGCGCCCAATCGGCCGCTTCGGACGCCTTGATTCTCGCGCCTGCCATTTACTCTTTCCCTTATAAATAAAGCCCGAGGGCTCCTTTTTCTCTCTCTCTCTTCCGCATCTTCTTCTTCCTCGCGACGCCCTCAGCTCTGAAGCTCCGCCGCCGTCCGCGACCTTCGAGAACTGCACCAAGCAAGGCCGCTGCATCAAACTGAATTAGATCAGAGGCTCATCGCCCCCCTCTGCCGTAATCTGCAGCGGTAAGCTTCTTCTGTTCCTCGTCCTTAGATCTGCATTAGGTTTTACAAGATCATCCGCATAGCTCTCCATTTTCCTCTTCATCCTACCTTCTACTGCGGTAGTTTTGATCCAAAAACGATATAGATCTCCTGCGGTAGTCTTTCGCATCTGTTTTAATACTAGCAGCCCTTCCTTTTCTTCTGGTAGAGTATGCATCCTTCTCTGTTTTACTTGAACGCCTTTTAAAGAACGCAGTAAAAACTGCTTTATAGATGTGCGGTAGATCCAAATAGATTTGAACATTGTGTGAAACCTGTTTACATCAACACTTAGCGAAATTTTGAATCTGGGCCTTTACGCCTATGGGCGGTTTAATCCTTGATGGCCAATCCGCCATATGTCATTAGCCCTCTCTTAAACCGCCAACTTGACCTTGCATTGTATTTTCACCCGGTTTAACACTGAATTTTTTCACTTACAAACCGTGGACGTAAACCGGCACTGTTTGATTTTCTTTCAGCTCCCCCCTTCCGGAATGGCGAAACAATTTGCTGCTTGCAATTGGGTTCCGTCCCGGATCACGGAAAGACAACTCAACGGCTACGTCACCACTGGCATTTTAGCCTCAAAAAATGTTCTCCACTGGCGAGTTCCGGAATCGGAATGTCCACCTGAACCTCAAGAAGGAGAAGTGATTGTTTTTATGCAACACCTAGACCGGGGATTGAGCCCGCCCGGATCAAAATTTTTCCGGGATGTCCTGGGAAGCTTCCAACTCCATCCACAAGATATTGGTCCGAACTCCGTGTCCAATATATGCAACTTTCAAGTATTCTGCGAAGTCTATCTTCAAGAAGAACCAATCGTGGAGTTAGTTCGAGATTTCTTTCATTTGAACCGCCATACAGAATTCTCGAACGGTCCTAACACAGAACTTGGTGGCATTTCAATCTAGAAAAGGAAGGAAGTGGACTTCCCTCACGCCAAACATCATAGCCATCCTAAAGATTGGAATCAAACCTGGTTCTATTGCCGGAACACTGCTCCTAACGGAGAAAATCCCTTGCCGGGTTATCGCCCTCACCGGCTTAGCAACAACCACCCATTGCCTTCGCGCTTGACCGCCGCAGAACGGAAGAATTTTGCACCTCAAATTACCAAGCTCCGGGCTCTGATGGCCAACGGTTTAACTGGTATTGACCTTGTCCGCTGCTGGGTTTCTTGGGGTATCTTGCCATTAAGCCACCGCCCCGGATTGATGCACGAATATACTGGTGACGTCAAAGATCCTCAACGACATCACGAACTATTAATAACTGAGCTTGAAGTTACCGAAACAGTGAAGAAAGTGCTCGATGAACCGATCTCCGCATGCAGCCAAACCGGGTTGGCTCCGTTCTGCATCTCCAACAAACCGCCGCGGTAAGGTTCCTCTCATTACTCTCTTGACTTTGATTCCATATTGATTGTATTAATCCCTCTGTATTAATTTTCAGGCTAACAGCTCCTTTTGAAACGAACTAAACCAGCCCGGGTTCCTTGTGCAAAGACCAAGACCACCAAGAAAAGCGGCAAGAGGAAAACCGCGAGTCTTACGAACCGCGAAAATGAAGAATCAGATGCTGAGGTAGAGCTTGACTCACTTGGTTCTTTTTCATTCATTTTATTGACAGTTACAATTCCCAGGATGACGCTGAGGCCAGCCATGCAGAACCTGTTGAGGTAATCCTTCTTTCTTCTGATTCTGATCTTGTACCGGTTAAAAGAATTCACCGCGTAGTTCGGAAAGTGAAACAATCTCACTCCTATGCTCATTTGGATCCAAAATTTTCTTTGAAGACATAGCAAACTGAAGAACGCCGTACGACCCGGCATAGCGGTCAACAAATTACGTCGTCCGGTTTAGCCGACACACCAACCCGGAAACGTCGTCCAGAGGTGACATCATGGTGAAAATCCCGAAGTTGCTAAAGACAACTCTGCTGGGAAAAATCAACATGCCAATGCTAATCCGCCAGAGGTTGAACCGGATGTCCAAGTTGAGACTTCACATCCTCCTGCTCCTTCGAGTCCTGCAGCAGAACAACGGGACTCAACTGCTGATCCGCCAAGCCCGGGTAGGAAAGCGCCAAGCCCTGTTGAAAATGCTAATCCGGCCAGTCCGATCAAAGATGATGATGTTGTAGTTACGGGCACCGCATATACCGCCCCTGGCAATCCGGTTGCTCTATCAAAGCACACTGCCAAGGAAGAATTTACTGCCATGAGCAAAGGGAAGGAGAAAACTGATCATCGACTTATAACAATTTCTCTGCCCAAGACCTTCACTCTGGCTTCCTAAACCGGCTCTACACAAGCCGTGATTATGAAGCCGGTTTAGTAAATCTTATGAAGGAGCACTATGAGGTAAACAGTTGTGCCTTTCTCTTGTACCTTCATTGCATAGTAGCCCCCAAGGGCCGGTTTGTCCCTAGAAAGTCAAACCGGGACTTTGCATAATCCATAGTACGTTGCCTTATATATTTCGGATCAAACACGCATTAGCCCCCAAGTGCCATGATTAACACTTGTCTTAATCCATGGGACTTCAATAATCAGTATAAAAAATGATCCGCATTAGCCCCCAAGTGCCAAGTGTATGGTGGTTATGCGCTTGGGACTTCTTATGAAGATATTAACATGCTCCCTTTTTGTTGCAGAGTGAGATATGCCAACAAGTCTCACAAATCAATGATCTTCAAGAAAATCTGAAATCTCAACAAGCAGAAACCTCCAAGGCCAAGGATGAGCTGAAAACCGCCTTGACTACCATGGAGCAGCTCAAGGAGTGGTTTAAGTCTGAGCGTGCCAACTGGGATACTGAAAAGGTGGGCTTGCTAAAACGGGCGGAAGATGCTGAAGCAGCTCTTGAACCGGCGACGGAAGAGCTCACTGGATTAAAGCGCCAAATCAATGCCATGACCTCTGCAATATTTGGTAACCAACGTTTCACCAAGGTTGCGATGAATAATCCGTTTTGAAATTTCCTCTGGTTTAACCTGAACTTTTCTTAAACCGGTATAGGTAGGCGCATTGCTCATCTGGGCTCTGACATGCGGAAGAAACTCAAGGCCGCGTATACGCTAATTGAACAGCTGTATACCGGCACCCAATGAGTTATTTGCGCCACTTCTTATGATAATGCAGCTCGGCGCTGATCAAGGACACACTTGGACCGGCTATCTAGGATACCGGCCTGAGATAGAAGAATTGAAACAATCCGCTGCCGGGCTGGCACCTTATTGGCACTAACTCGCGCCAAAGCATGGATAGCTAACCTTGATCCGGTGACATAGCCAAAGGCTTCCCGGTGCTCAAGAAAATGGCGAAGTATTTGATAATGATGCTCTCAAGCGGGTAACAAGGGAGATCGTCCTCTGGCGAGTCAAGCTGGCGAAGAGGCCAACCTGATGGTTCACCGCTCCTTCTCTGACGCGAACAACAGACGGGTTGAAGCTGTTATTCCGGAAGTGCAGAACCTTGTTCCACCAACCCGTAAGCACACTTACGCCCCTAACGTTGATCCGGCTGAGCTTATAAGTGAAGAGGCTGTCTTTCAGGCTTTAATCCGGATTGACTGGACCACCAATAACTTCCGGCCATTGGATGATGAGGAGGAAGAAGTTGAACCGACGCCAGACGACCCATCTACTTCACGTCAACCCGGCAATAAAGCTTAATCCGTCAAGTCGGTTGATACGTCAGAAACTGCCCGTTATGAAGCAACTCCAAATTTTGGGCCTCTGAATGCCTTGTAATAAAACTAGCTGCCACCTTTGGCGTTTATATGCCTTCGTGCATACGTTTTGCAACTTATGCCTCCTTTTGATTTGCCAATGATAAACTATTACCTGCAGCGAAAATCTTAAACTGCCACGACGGTTTGTGCCGCCAGCCGGCTTGTGACGTTCATATATATATATATGCAATGAAATATTGAGTTATATGATCAAAATTTGTGATACAAAATACCTGCCATCGCTGGGCATGAAGTTGGCTTAGCCAATCTTGAAGCGGAGGTTGTATAAACCATTACCGTAAAATGATAAAAAAGCTCATGTGTTTATAATGCGGTTTACCATGTAAACCGTGCCGGGTCATGACAAGCCCCCTGTTACTCCATAATGGGATGTTAACAGAAAAAGTCAAACCGGAAAAATTATCTTCGGATTAAAAATGGACCAAATTCCGTCAATTGACAGTTTGAACCGGTAAAAAATGTTATCAGTTTAAAAACGCAACAAAAATCAAATAACAGTTATGAAAAAATATGGAAGCAAAGGCAATGATAAAACCGTTTGAAAAAAAGGCTTTACTGAGCCGATCAGATGGTGTTACCATGGTCGGACACGACCAAGCTCCCAATAAGGTGTAGCCATGGTTCAAGTCAGCGGGTCCCCAAGCTGAAACCGTGGCATTATGCCGATCAAGTGGTGTGGCGATGGTTGGGTTGGACCAAGCCCCAAGTGACTCTATGGCCTTAGGCCGATCAAGAGGCGTGTTGGTTCAGACTTGACCATGTCCCCAAGTGATCTGGTGGCTTTAAGCCTATCAAAAGGTGTTGCATTGGTTCGGACACGACCAAGCCCCCAAGTGATATCATAAAGCTTTTGAAAAGCAAACTCGGGGGTAAACGGAGGCTGCTTTAAGACAGAACAACTCCATGTAACCACGCATGATGTAACAGAACAGATACCCCGCTTTAGCTGAGGCTCCTGTTTATTACTTTATTCATAATATATACACTGTCATAATATGTACATGAGTAGAGCCGGTGGCTCAGGTATAGTAAGGCCGAAGATGAGCTATGTTCCACGGCCTGTTGGTCTCCTCCTCCGATGTACGTGAGTCTTTATGCTCTCGAATATCGACCAGATAGTATGACCCGTTGTGCAGATTCTTGCTGACCACAAAAGGTCCCTCCCAAGGTGGGGATAACTTGTGCATATCAGTCTGGTCTTGGATGAGCCGAAGCACCAAATCTCCTTGAAAAGTTCTGGTTCTGACCCGGCGACTATGGTAACGACGAAGATCCTGTTGGTAAATCGCCCGGCGGGCAGCTGCTATGTCACGCTCCTCATCCAACAGGTCCAAAGCGTCTTGCCGTGCCGTCTCGTTGTCCACTTCAACATAAGCTGCCACACGAGGTGAGTCATGATGGATGTCACTGGGGAGGACCGCCTCCGCTCCATAGACCATAAAGAACGGTGTGTATCCTGTGGATCTGTTGGGCGTAGTGTTGATACTCCATAACAAAGATGGTAGTTCTTCTACCCAACAACCCGGTGTCCTCTGCAAAGGGACCATAAGCCGAGGCTTGATGCCTCTCAAGATCTCTTGATTAGCCCTTTCCGCTTGACCATTTGACTGTGGGTGGGCTACAGAAGAAACGTCAAGCCGGATGTGTTCACGTTCACAGAACTCTTTCATGGCACCTTTGGACAAATTGGTACCATTATCTGTGATGATACTGTGTGGAAAGCCAAACCGGAAAATCACCTTTTTGATGAAGCCCGAACCGCCGGTGACGCGTCACACCGCTAACAGTTACGCCTATACCCACTTTGTAAACTTGTCAACCGCCACGGGAGGTGGGTCTTCTTGTCCTTGGACCTTTTGAAAGGTCCAACCATATCCAGCCCCAGGTTGCAAGCGGCCAAGTAATTGGAATCATCCTTAATTCTTGGGCGGTACATGAGCGTCTAGAAAACTTTTGGCAACCATCACATCGTCGGCGGATCTTCCGCATCGGCATGAGCGGTCAACCAATAGAAACCGTGGCGGGCGCTTTAGCCACCAAGGATTTTGAACGGCGTGGTGACCACAATCTCGCTTCGTGGATCTCACGCAATATTTCACAGCCTTCCTCGGGGACACACAATGTTGAAGCATACGACATGCTGCAATGATGCAATTCGCCATTAACACTGGTCATAGACTTGGATCGCGGACTATCTGCGAATAGCGTCTCATCTTACAGTAACTTCGCCCGGTTCATGTACGCAAGATAAGGAAGTGTCCAATCCGGAGTGACGTGAAGAGCTGCCACCAATTGAGCCTCCGGATCAGGAATAGCCAAATACGCTTCACCAGGGAGCTTGACCGACGGGTTGTATAACACGTCCAGAAAAACATTGGGCGGGACCGGTTTACGTTGAGAGCCCAACCGGCTTAAAGCATCCGCCGCTTCATTCTTCCGACGGTCCACGTGGTCCACCTGATAGCCCTTGAAATGACCTGCAACAATATCCACCTCACGACGATATGCAGCCATGAGTGGGTCCTTTGAATCCCAAGTGCGGACACTGTTGAGCCACTAGGTCCGAGTCACCGAAGCACTTAACCCGGCTTAGATTCATCTCCTTAGCCATCCGGAGACCATGGAGCAAGGCTTCATACTCAGCTGCATTGTTAGTACAAGGGAACATTAAGCGGAGAACGTAACAAAACTTGTCACCTCGTGGGGAAGTTAATACGACTCAGCCCCGAGCCCTCAATTGCTGGATCCGTCAAAATGGATGGTCCAATATGTGTGATCCGGCTTTTCTTCAGGTGCTTGCAACTCCGTCCAATCATTAATGAAATCCACAAGTGCTTGAGACTTCACCACCGTCCGAGGCACGTACTTTAGACCGTGCGGCTCAAGCTCTATAGCCCACTTGGCAATTGACGATCACTTCCGGTTACGTATGATATCGCCTAAGGGAGCGAATGACCACCGTGATGGGGTGCCCTTGGAAATCTTGCTTGACTTAGGCTTGCCATGAAAACTCCATATACCGGCTTACGCCAATGCGGATACCTTTGCTTAGATTCAATAAGTACCTACGCTGATATAGTAAACCGGACGTTGAACGGATGCTCCTTCCACCTCCTTCCGCTCCACCACAATGGCCACGCTGACCGCCCTGGCGTTAGCAGCAACATATAGTAGAAGCGGCTCCTTGTCAATGGGAGCGGCGAGCACAGGTGGGTTGGCCAATTGCCGCTTTAAGTCCTCGAATGCCTTATCGGCGCGGGACTCGAACGAACCGATCCGTCTTCTTCAACATCGATATAAAGGAATCGCCTTCTCACCAAGGCGGTGACAAACCGGCTCGGTAGCGGCAATCCGGCACCAAACGCTGGACATCGTTAATACACTTCAGTTTAGCGAGGAGGTAATAGCCGTAATCTTCTCGGATTAGCTTCAATTCCACATTAGACACGAAAACCCAATAACTTGCCTGCCGGAACACCGAAGACACATTTGGCTGGGTTGAGCATCATCTTGTAAACCCGCAGGTTGTCAAAGGTTTCCTTCAAATCGTCAATCAGTGTCTCCTTCTCCCTTGACTTGACCACAATATCATCAACATAGGCGTGCACATTACGGCCGATCTCTTTATGCAGGCAATTCTGTACACAGCGTTGATAAGTTGCTTGGGCGCTCTTGAGCCCAAAAGGCATAGATACATAGCAGAAGGCTCCAAAGGGAGTGATAAACGTTGTTTTCTCCTGGTCCTTAACTGCCATCTTGATCTGATGATACCCAGAATACGCATCCAAAAAGCTCAAGCGCTCACAACCCACGGTGGCATCAATAATCTGGTCAATGCGGGGGAGGGCAAAAGGATCTGCCGGACAAACCTTGTTAAGATATGTGTAATCCACACACATGCGCCAAGTGCCGTTTTCTTAAGAACCAGCACCGGATTAGCAAGCCACTCTGGATGGAAGACTTCAACGATAAAACCAGCTGCTAAGAGCACGCCACTTCCTCTCAATGGCCTTGCGCCTTTCTTCGTTAAACCGGCGGAGCTGCTTCACCGGTTTGTACTTGGGATCAACATTAAGAGTTTGCTCATGAGTTGCCTCGGTACACAGCATGTCAGAAGGCTTCCATGCAAAAATGTCCCGATTCTCACGGATGAAATCGATGAGCGCGCTTTCCTATTTCGGATCCAAGTTGGCACTGATGTTGAACTGCTTGGACGAATCGCCAGGCATGAAGTCAACAAGCTTAGTCTCAGCTGCCGATTTATATTTCAGGCCCGGATCATGTTCTGTAGTCGGCTTCTTCAAAGGGGTCATGTCCGCCGGATCAACGTTGTCCTTGTAATATTTCAACTCCTCCGTAGCGCAAACCGACTCTGCATAGGCCGCATCACCTTCCTCACATTCCAAAGCGATCTTGCGGCTCCCATGAACCGTTATTGTCCCCTTGTGACCCGGCATCTTGAGCTGCAAATAGATATAACAAGGTCGTGCCATGAACTTGCCATAAGCCGGTCGCCCGAACAGGGCATGATATGGACTTTGGATTTTTACCACTTCAAATGTCAATGTTTCCGATCTGGAGTCATAATCATCACCAAGGCCACTTCCAGAGCTATTTTACCAACATGATATGCTGACTTGCCAGGTACCACACCATGGAACACTGTATTGGACGGTTTGAGATGTTTATCCGTTAGCCCCATACGACGGAAGGTCTCATAGTACAGGATGTTAATGCTGCTCCCTCCATCCGTGAGTACATTGGTGAACTTATAACCTCCCACCTGAGGTGCCACCACCAGGGCTAAGCGGCCGGATTGTCGACCGGGAGGATGATCCTCTCTACTCCATATAATGGGCTGCTCCGACCAGCGTAGGTAATGGGGCACGCGGCCGGTTCAATATTGTTGCGCCACGAACCTTCCGGTCTCGCTTGTCTAAGCTAGTGGTGAAGACATGGTACAGCCCACTATTCAAGCTGCTTTGGGTTGCTCGATAACCCGATTGCTGCTTTATTGCTGGTTGTAACCACCTTGGCTATTCTGATTGTTCTGGTTGTTATGTCCCCCGGATTACCATTAAATCCTGAACCGGAATTTCCTCCACCGTAACCCAGCCCGGATCCTGAACCGCCGCCAGAGCCGTGATCATACTGGAAAGCGTTTGAACTCTTGAACTCCTGCATAATGTAGTAGTCCTTCCAAAGGTGGTTGGCCGACATCTCCTTCGTCCCGTGCTTTGGACAGGGCTGATTCAATAAATAATTTAAGCGATCCGGGTTAGGATTCGGAGCCCCACCACGATTCGCCGCCTTACCTCTGCGTCGCTGACCCTTGTCCTACGCGTTGGTATTAGCTACAAAGTCCATGTTGCCATCCGCTTTATGGTTGCCATTACCTACTGAGTGATGTTGCTGGCCCTTGGAGTTCTTGTTCTTCCTTCCCTTCTGTCTTGTCATCGTCGGACTCGGGATCCTTGGTACTATCAGAATCAGCATACTTCACTAAAGCGCCCATGAGAGTTCCCATGTCATTACAAAATCGCTTCATGCGCTAACTTTAACTTCGTGAGGCTGAAACGGCGGTTGCCCTCGAGTTAAGATCGCATGAGTCGGCGTTGATCCGTCCGACGAGTGCAAGATTTCAAACGCGGCGTACCCAATGGGTTGTTGACTCCCTTCCCCTGGACACAAGCCGCCAAGTCCACTACGGACATGGGCTGCTTACGGTATCTTTGAAATTCTGGATAAACCGGGTCCATGGCTGGGCCCATGAATTGATAGAATTGGGCGGCAAGCTCTTCAACCAGAAATGCAGGGCGTGCCTTCAAGCATCATGGTGAAGTACTTTGCACATGCGGCCTCATCCACATCCAGCATCTCCATGGCCATCTCATAGCTTTCTATCCATGCTTCTGGAGATAAATCGGCATTGTAATTTGGCACCTTGCGCGGATCCTTGAAATCTTTGGGCAAGCGCACATTGCGTAAAGAGGGGACGAGGCAAGGCACCCCAAAAGAGCTAGAGGTAACCCCAGGCTCGACCGAGATGGTCGGACGAACCGGCGTGGTGATGAGCACGATCTTTGTCGCTAACTCGGCCTCCTGCGGCGCTCGGGCCGGTCCACCACCCACAGGTGTTATCGACACCACCTGCCGGGTTGTTGCCTCGGGGCGCACCACGTCGTGCATTACTTGATACGGCCTGTTCATCCACGTGCCTGGTATAGCTCCGGCTTGGGCGGGGGGTAGAGTGGATCCGGTCGCGGCTGTATGAATATGCTTCTGTTGGACCAAAGTTGTCCTAAGGAGCTCCTTGACCAACGCGTCTCTGCCGCTTTGTGGTGAATCACCTTCAATTGGAATAGCCTCCGGCCGTGCAGCTACAACAAGGTTATCCATTGGGTTGGAGTAGTGACCCAAAGGTGTTTGCACAGCCGAGGCACTGCTGGCGTTATGGCGAGGTAGATCTATTAAGCGGGGCTGGACCGGTAGCGCCCGTCCAGTGCTTCCGCCCGGTTTACCTTGGCGGATTCTTGGTTCCCGCTCGGGGGTGTTGAAGAGGTCTCTACGGCGAAAACTAAAGGCAAGCGGGATCTGTATTTCCTCTTCATGACTTCATGTGACGCGTTACGACCCAACATGAGCCTATAAGCTGTGCATCTAAGCGGCCCGCTCTGCCCGTCATCTGGCGTCTGCGGCTGCTAGATCCGCTTTAGCTTCGAGTGATTTGTTCCTTCACATTCGCAATCTCTGCGTTATGAGCGTCCTAATCCGCCGGGTTGGCCTCTGCCATGAGCGCAGCCAACGCATCGAACAGATCTGATAAAACTTGAGCCGGCGGGTGCAGGGGCCTCTGCCCGGCAGCCGTCGCCGCCGCTGTTGAACCGGAGATCATTGCCGCAGCAGTCGAAGAGTGAAGCGCTGCTTGTGTACCGGCCATGAATATTCCAACCCGGTTGGGCAGATCGGAGGGGTCCGGAATACTGTCACCATCAGAGCAGCCCCCAATCGGGCCATCTTGTAACTGATATAGAGATTCAGTTTCTCCGGTTGACGACTCGTCGCTAGAGTAGACGATGGTCTCGCCACCAGATTCTGATCCGTCCTCATAACTTCCTCCGTGGATGACTCCCACAAAGGCACGCTTCACGGCCGGTTTAACCTGGGCAGATCTCGACGCTGAGCCGTCTCGGCGAGGTCGGTGCAGATGTCCGGCCAGCCCTGGCTCACCAATCTTGCCGATGAAAACGTGTATGCCACCAAAGGGGACCCGGTATCCGTACTCGATTGAGCCGGCGTCGGGGCCCCATCCTGCGTCGTCGATGTAGAGCTTGCCGCGACGACTCTTGGTCATCCGGCCCACAGCATAGCCTTTGAGTCCTTCGAACTTGCCCTCCAAGATCATTAAACCATCGTGCGATAGCCCCACGGTGGGCGCCAACTGTCGTGGTTTTGTCACGGCAGATGTCCTCGTGAAAGGACTTAGTCGTGGAGCCATCGCTACGGGTTAACTTGAAGGGGTTAAAGCGGACGCAAAGACACAAGAGTTTATACTAGTTCGGCCCCTTCGATGAAGGTAAAGCCTACGTCTAGTTGTGATGGGATTGATGTGGTTACGATGACTAGGGAGCAAATAAGCTTCGCCTAGGCCTCGAGTTGTTGTTGTCTGTCTTGAACCGCCTTGGTCGTCCCTTTATATACGAGGTTGGCCTTGGCCGGTCTCTGAGTCCCGAGCCGACCTATACAAAGTGTCCGGCTCGGTCTCTCTCCTTTCTAACTTATATTACAAGTTTACATAATCATGGCGGTTTACCACTACGGGCCCTAATCCGCCTTTGGGCCGTGGGCTTCCAAGCTTTACTAGTTGAACGCCATCTTCAAGACCTTCATGGGCTTCAGCACAGTCTAAGGTGAACCGGGCCCTCCTGGACGGTTTATACTTAGTAGCTATATCCTCAACACCTTCTTTGATAGCGCCAAGAACCCCTACTCAAGGACAAGGATTTCATCTGATCGGTTCTGGAGCTATCAGCAGCGCAGTTATTACTCATGCATTTTATACAATCAAGGTCGCATATTCCCACATATGCGTCTTGACATAAACCATAACTAGCCTGCCCTGTTTGGAAGAAGCTATTTGGATTGCTTCGGAGAGTGCGGCTTATTGCATTTAAATCAGCGACAAAGCACCTTTGGAATGAAGAACTACTGCTCCAATTCTATGCCACCCTTCATATTCATGGCTACTCTGAGGATCCGAAGACATGGGTCCTTGGGTGGATGACAGAAATGTCCATCATGAAGCCAAAGCTACGGATGTCATTGAGCTCACCGGCCTGCCCTCCGGTGTGATCTATATGAACCTGGTTGTCAACTTCACAGTGCTGCTTTGGAGAGCATTTTTCACAAGCCTGAGCCCAACATGGGCCAGATGCTTAGCATGATGAAGCCCTTGCCTCCAGATGCAGAATATCCTAAGGAGTTTCTTGTTGAAGACCTTGAGTATCTGCCACGTACCATCTATCACATTATACGGCGAATGATGAAGTCATATACCTAGGGTAGGGCCATGGACCTGTCCAAGATACCCTCCCCAAGGTCATCCTTAGAGTAAACTGCCTACCAGTCGACCTGGTAGGTTTCCACTCGACAGATTCAAAGGCGCCGACCATGAAGACCCACTCGACCACCGAGAGTCCAAGAGCCACTCGGTGTCCAAGCGGTGCAGTAGATTAAGTAGTCTTTATGGTCATGATGACACTTTATGCAAGGCGTTACCAGTAACGCCTAGTCTTAATGTACCTTAAACCCTCCGCTACATGGGCTGGCTGGGGTCCTGGCGCACTCTATATAAGCCACCCCTTCCACAGGCGAAGGGTTCACACCCTGTAATTCATACGCATATAATCGATTCGGCGCCTCCGGGCTCAGGGCGTAGGGCTGTTACTTCCTCCGAGAAGGGCCTGAACTCATAAACTCGTGCGTACCAACTACTCCATAGCTAGTACCTTGCCTCTCCATACCTACCCCCCATTCTACTGTCAGACTTAGAACCACGACAGTTGGCGCCCACCGTGGGGCTGGTGTTCTAGCGATTTGTTGGAGAAGTTGGGATTCTTTCGATCTCCTACATCATGGTTTAAGGTGGAGTTTTGGTCGAGGGCCGCGAGATCCGTCTCGGTGCGCTCACGTTCATCGCCGATGACTCCACTTGGCTTCAGGAGGCTCCTCTCGGCGTCGACGCGCTCCCCGTCCGCGAGACAACGCACTTCCGCGCGTGTGTCCGCGACGTCCTCCTGCGGCAACCGTCGACCCAGTATGGGTCGGTTCTTGTGCCGTCCTCACTCCCAGTCTCCCGCCGGCGCAAGCGCTCCGGTCGGTCGAGACTTCAGCGGTGGGTGAGACATGCGGTGGTTCGCCAGTCGGCCACGTCCCAAGTCGCGGCAATCGAGCCCGACGAATCTCTCTACGGCCTGTTCGATCTGTCGATTGGCTCCGCAGAGACTGCATCCGAGTGCGATAGCAGCGATCCAACGGCAGAGGTTCTGATGGTCGACGGACCACGCAGTCCTCCTGGATACCCCAACACTGATGGAGGCGATGGTGGAGGTGATCCTGCGCAAGATCACGAAGAGTACCAACCCGAGCCCCTCACTTCGCTACAGAGGGAGGAACTTCGCCGCCGAAACATGGATGCGCTTCACACTCCAATCGTTGGAGAAACCCCCGAGGCTCGTGCCTTGGAGGATGCGCAACAGCCAACTTGGCTGGCGCACTTTCGGCTGGAGAACCTCCAGCGAAGTTCTCGGCAGCGCACGCGACCACGGGTTCTGGAATCCAGTCGACGTCAGCTCTTTCCACCACCAACTCAGGTATATCGAACTCCGATTCAGAATTTAGCAGCTGCAGCCCGTATTGGAGAATCAATTCAGCCTTCTCATTCGGAGGCGGGTAGAGGTTTGCAACAGATCAGAGATTTACTCCGGGCAGCAGGAGATTAAAACTCATTCGTATCACAGTCACGGAACAGGATTCACAGCAGATCCATCGCTGCGAATTCAGTCCATTCGGCCCATAGTCCAAGATCGCCCCCGAGGCGTGAGGAACGTGGAGGCCGGCGTGATGATCAGTACAGGAATCACGAGCCGTATGAGCACCGATTCGATCGCAATGATCGACGTCGAGTGTCCACCCCTCCCCGAGGGGTGGATCATACGCTCCTCGACAACAAGATGATGACGCCTTGACCGCAGTCTTTGGGCGAAGGGTTCGAGTCGACCCCGAGAGCCGTGCTTTGATGCAAGATCCATCATCGTTCAAGGCTTGGTCGGCGAACAGAGCTCACCGAGAAGGTCATCAGAGATGTTCCCTCCAGCGGCGAGTTCATGTCTCGGGGCGAGTGTTTTAGCGAGGCCATCGGAGCCGCAGTGATTCCTCCCAACTTCAGGTTGGCGACTGGAGTCAGTAAGTTCACCGGTGAGTCCAAGCCTGACACTTGGCTTAAGGACTATCGAGTGGTTGTTCAGATTGGCGGCGGCAACGATGAGGTAGCTATGAAGCATTTGCCCCTTATGTTGGAGGGTTCGGCCAGAGCATGGTTGAATCAGTTAGCACCCAATGATTTACACTTGGGAAGATCTGGCCCGAGTGTTTGTCAGACATTTGAAGGGACTTGCAAGCGCGACCAGCAGGATTATGAGCTGCGGTCATGTGTGCAGAAGTCGAATGAAACTTTGAGAGATTACATCCAGAGATGGATAACCTTGCACCACACAGCTTGAGAATGTGTACGATCACCGAGCGATCTGTGCTTTCAAGGAAGGTGTCAAACGAGAGTTGAGTTTAAAATTGATCGGACAGGAGATATGACCCTGAGTCGGATGATAGAGATTGCCACCAAGTATGCTAATGGTGAAGAAGAGGATCGGCTCGAGTGGTAAGTACAAGTCAGCCGCTAATGAAGCGGCGGAGGAAATTCGGTCGAGCGAAGCGCCAAAGCCGAGCCAGCCGCTCCCGGAGAAGCCTTGGTGTGACCCGGGGAAAGTTCAAGGGAAACCCAAGGGTCCATGGAACCCCAAGAAGGTGAAAGACCAAGATGGGAGTGATGTGTTAGACTTGCCATGTCACATTCACACGAAGAAAGATGAAGAGGGTAAACTCATTTACCCAAAGCATACCACTCGACAATGTCGGCTCTTGATTCAGCAGTTCCAAGGGAAGCAACCCAAGGATAAGGAAAAAGGGTCGGATAAAGTTGAGGACAAAGAAGATAGTGATGGTGGATACCCCCAGGTCAATTCCACCCTGATGATTTTTGCAGACGTTGAAAGCAAAAGTCGATTGAAAGTTATCAACTAAGAAGTGAACATGGTCGCTCCGGCAACGCCCAATTATCTGAAATGGTCCCAGACCGCCATCACATTCGACCAGTCCGATCATCCGACACACATTGCCACCACAGGAGGCAAGCGTTGAGTGGTCGACCCGGTCGTCGAAGGCACTCGGTGACCAAAGTTTTGATGGATGGCGGCGATGGCCTTTGAACATCTTGTATGCAGAGGCGTTGAAAGGCATGGCCATTCCGATGTCGGACTCAGCACCGGTAACATGAGTTTCCACGGAGTCATTCACGGAAAGAAGGCTGAGTCACTTTCGGTCAAATTGCTCTTGATGTGGTTTTTGGTGATTGAAGCATTTCCGCAAAGAAAAGTTGACCTTTGAGGTCGTGGATTTCGAGCGCTTATCACGCTTATTCTAGGAAGGCGTATGCCCATTTCATGGCCCGACCATGTTATGTGTACCTCAAGCTGAAGATGCCCGGCCCCAAGGGTGTGATCACTGTCACTGACAATCGGAAGAAAGCGGAAAAGTGTTTCCAGAAAGGCTCTAAGATTGCTGATGCTCAGATGGTAGTGGTAGAATTGCAAGAATATCAGAAGACTGCAGATCCGAGTGATTTGTTGCGAACCAAGAAGCCCGCTATGGAGTCGGCATTTCAGTCGTTCGGTGAGACGAAGCAGGTTCATATTCACCCGACCGACCCCAATGCTGCTCCGACCAACATCTCAACAACACTCGACTCCAAATAGGAAGAAGCGCTCGTCCAGTTCCTCCGTGAGAACTGGGACATCTTTGCATGGAAGCCTGCTGACATGCCGGGTGTTCCCAGGGAGCTGGCTGAGCATCGTCTGCGAGTCGACTCAAAAGTCAAACCTGTCAAAGAACATCTTCGACGGTCCGCCGTCCAGAAGAGAAAGGCCATTGGCGAGGAGGTGGCTCGACTCTTAGCAGCAGAGTTTATCCGAGAAATTTACCACTCCGAGTGGCTCGCCAATGTGATCATGGTCCCTAAGAAGGACAGTTCACTGCGCATGTGCATCGACTTCAAACATATCAATCGGGCCTGCCCGAAAGATCATTTTCCTCTCCCTCGCATCGACCAAATAGTCGACTCGACTGCGGGATGTGAGCGGTTGTCTTTTGGGCGCATATTCCGGGTACCATCAGATCCGTTTGTATGGACCCGACGAGATCAAAACAGCTTTCATCACTCCATTCGGGTGCTTACATTTATGTCACCATGCTATTCGGCATCAAGAATGCGAGCCACATTCATGAGGATGATTGAAGTGTTCTTGACTCAAATTAGTCGGAATGTGGAAGCATACATGGATGACATTGTGGTCAAGTCACGGAAAGGTTACGACCTGTTGGTGACCTTGCTGAAACATTCGCCAATCTCGGGAGGTATGATATCAAGCTTAATCCATCAAAGTGCACATTCGGAGTTCTGGTGAAAAGTTACTCGGTTTTCGTTTACGAGCGAGGAATCGATGCTAACCCAGAAAAAGTTGGCGCTATTCTCCGAATGAAAGCATACTGTCGTGTGCACGATGTCGAAGCTTCTTTGGATGCTTGGCGCTTTAAGTCGATTCATCTCTCGCCTCGGTGAAAAGGCATTGCCTCTTTACCCGACTAATGAAGAAGTCGAGACAAGTTTGAGTGGACTCCACGAAGGCGATGCAGCGTTTGCAGAGCTCAAAGCTCTACTCTCCATCCAGCCGGTGCTTGCTGCCCCAATCAGCAAAGAGCCGTTGCTGCTTTACATTGCAGCCACAGGACAAGTCGTCAGTACAGTACTTACGGTCGAGCGGGAAGAGGAAGGAAAAGCCTTCAAAGTTCAGCGCCCGATATATTATATTTACGAAGTGTTAACCCGTCGAAGCAAAGATACCCTCATTATCGAGAAGCTTGTGTATGGGATTTATATGACCACAAAGAAGGTTGCTCACTACTTCTGATCATTCCATTCACGATTAAATCGTGACGCCCGTTATCGAGAGATTACACTGTGAGAGGCATAGCGGGTCAAGTGGCAAAATGGGCGATTGAACTTCTTCCCCTCACTAGTGCAGAACCGGGCAATAGCACCGGTTCGTAAGGCCCTTTAGTGCCGGTTACGTAACCGGCACTAAAGTGTGGTCACTAAAGCCCCCCCCCCTTTAGTACCGGTTCATACGAACCCGGTGCTAAAAACCAACCACGTGTACGAGCCAGCTCCGGCGGGAGCCCTTTAGTACGGTTGGTAACACCAACCGGTACTAAATATTTAATGAGTTTTGTTTTATTTTTATTTTTCAATTAAATTTGTGTTATCAATTTAATTCTTTTTCGATTTTTGGTATTTTACAATACTACACATTGTACACGTTATGCATATATATATATATATATATATCATCAATGTCTCACAAACCATCATATTAATTAATTCACACATACACACATGTATAGCTATATACAATTTCTCCTACATATGCATGTTGCCTTCTGAGCCAGTGGCATTAGCCTAATTGGTGCCTTCGGAGCTCAATGGGGGCAGCGGGTAATAGTATTCTCCCTTCGGATTTATGACCTGGTCGAGCAAAAGTCCCGCTATTTCCTCTTGAAGTGCTTCTACGCGCTCCGTTTCTAAGAGCTTCTCCCGCACCTCTGTGAACTATTAAGAAGGAAATCAATATGCATGTGTATTAGTTGTGTGACTAGATATCGATAATGGTGTAAAAATTGTGAATAGTGTTTTGACAAGCGTACCCATTCCTGTCTTTCAGATCTGCTCCTTTCGGACGCCATCATGCGAATGTTCTACATAAGCAGAATGCACACAGATCAGTCCCTACCGCTTTGCCGGGCCTTTACGAGAATGGAAATTGATCAGATAATAATTAATCAAGAATGATAAATAAAGAGATGTCATCTAGCTAGCTAGCTAGTACTACTAAATTACTTACCTTGGGTGAAACCATTTAAGCTTTTTTTCCATTCTCCACAGGGTCTGTTGATGAACCTTGCCCAAGCCCTGCCCGCCGACAATGAAAATGAATAAAGGGGTTATTAAATATAGTTCATATCATGAAAAATGACGAACTAAATAGGCGAGATATATAGTTAATAATGATTGAAATTACCTGTTGATTATCCCAAACAAGATGTTATAGTCAGTTTTTCTTTGAGTAGTGAGTCCGATTACTTCAAGCCCTGTTCGGCGTCAACTTTAATGATACACAAGACCGTGATATCTGCATGCACACACGTTTGCATGCCTTAATTAAGCGGGCATATGTAAAGCAAAAACATGTAGCTAGCTAGTAGGCAAAAACAGAGAATTTGTCGTACAAGACAGTGTGACTCACTGGAAGTTGTAAGGAAGTAGTATATCTTCATTGTATTCGAGGCGCTTCAAGAACTCTAGCATGTTGTCCTCTACGTCCTTTTGATAACGTGGATTTAGATTCCATGTGTATTCATTAACGGTGTTTGGGTCAATGAACCCGATGCCAAAGCGTCCACCTTTTCTCATTTCATATATCTTCATCCTGCATATAATACCAGAGAAAAGAATATAGTGAGGATAATTACAGGTAATGATTGATCAAAAGGATCGATCTGACTAGCTTGAGACTTAAATTACGTAAAGAAATCACTTACGAGACAATATGGCGGCGATATAGCTTTGTCGAGTGCATCTTGATTGTATAACTGAAACAGTTCAGAATACTCAACGGACAAAGCTTTCTCATGGAAGTAATGCTCCTCCTTGACATTCACCATGAAGGACACTCCATCGGAAATCTTGGTAATGTTCATGTACCATTGATGCAATTCATACATTATCGTTGGGAGGTTCTTGACCTTATGCGGATGGACCAAAGGTTGGCCCGGACATATTTCCGCTTTTATTTCATCCTCTCTAAGCAGGCATGGGCTCGATCTCGAGGAGTTGTCCAACGGTGATTTTGAGAACTTCACTGCATTATATGGTCCTCCGTTATTACCACATTGCCCACCTTAGGAGCGTAAACTGTTTGCCCACAATAATATTGGTAGCGCGTCTTTATCACGTGTTGTTGGCACAACAAGCGAGGGGATCGATTGCGCCGCTGTTCTCCCACGGGGAATGGTTTTCCGCATTTTTGACATTGCTTCTTATTTGCTCGATCCCGAGCTCGCCTCCTTACGTGGGCGTGCTCGATTTAACTTCACGATGTGGCGCTCATAGTCTGTGTCAATAGGCTTGGGATCTGGTGGTTGAGCCATACGAATGAAGTGGTCAATCGTTTCCTTAGGCACTTTCTCCCTTGGCGGCGGTGGCGGTTTGATTGCAAAATGGGCTTCCACCTCGGACTTGATATGGCTGCGATTTCCTCCTCGGACCTGTCATAAGACCTCTGCGGAAGAGGCGTGAGGCTTGGACCATATTTATATCGCTTGCCTCCGTCTGTACTTCCTGTACTACCTCGACTCGTACCGCTACGCACCATAGCTGCGGGGTGTCTCTTCTGCGATTCTTGGCGGCGGAGACGCCCGGTGTGAGGCTGAGTTGGGCGGAGGAGTAGCCGCTGAAGATGTGCGGACTTGGAGGAGGAGTGGCCTGAGGTTGTCTTGGGACTTGGAGGAGGAGTGGACGTCCCACGCTGTGGCGGACTTGGAGGAGGAGGAGTGGCCTGACACTTTGCGGACATGGAGGAGGAGTGGCGACACTTTGCCGGACTTCGTGGACTTGCAGGGAGCGGGAGGCTCGCTGACTCGGTGGCGGACTTCGACGAGGAGTCGGATGTGTGATGTCGGTGGCCTTGAAAGATGATGCAATCCTTTTTCCATAGGATGATACGATGGTTGGCGTCTCAGAAAGCGCTCGTCCTCACCTCCGGGAATGTCAAGCTCTAGCCCGAATATGGCTGCACCACCTCGTCAACCATGACACGAGCATAGCCCTCACGGAATCGGGATGCAATGGTAGGTTGCTTTGGGGTAACTGGAAAAGCTTCTCCGTCCGCCACCTTCATGGATATGTTCTTCATTTTGACGTGTAGCTCGCAGCTAGTGTTCTCCGTGATGTCATCCACGGGGTATCTACCCAACATTGCGTCGTCCGGGGCGGAACCCACGCTGCTTCTCTGCATGGATGGGCGGTGCTATCCAATGTTGGATCATCCGCTAGGCTGCTGCATTCTTTGAGACCCCTTCTTTGGCTAAGTGAGTCGATCTGCTCCTCCTGCCCGCTGGAATTTGTTGCCAATTCCGCTTGACTTGCTTCTAGGCCTTGAAGGCGTTCATAGTCCCACTTCCTCTGCTCCTCCTCCATCTTCCTCTTCTTCTCCTCCATAATCTTCTTTCTCGCACGGGTTACGTAGTCGTTGTTCCGGTCTGAAAACCCCTCATACCACGGAATAGAGCCCTTGCCTCGTGTTCTTCCGGGTGTTCGAGGATTTCCCAGGAGACGCAGCGTAAGCTCGTCGTTCTCTCTGTTGGGCTGGAACACCCCGTTCGTGCCTCTTCTATTGCAACAAGTATCGCATCGTCGGCTCCCTTGAGACTTGCCCTCGTCGAAACATTGCACATCTTGGATCCAACGCCCCCATGCGCATAGAACCAAGTCGACCACAGGGGGCCAGCTCTTAGTAACGGAGTGCTTTGCATCCTCCATCTCTTTCTCATACTTATCCCACTTAGGCATTGCCACCGCGATAGCCACACGGCTGACTTATGGAACTTATCCTTTTTTCGGCATTCTTCTTGTTTATTCTAGACCGTTCCTTAGCTAATTCTGAATCCTTGAATTTCACGAAATCGTCCCAATGAGCACGTTGGTTCTCTAGTGTTCCCTCGAATCTTTGGAGTCTTCCTTCCTCCCTTGACGTACTTGTCCCATTCCACGATTCTTGTGGTTCTTGAATGCAACCGCCATCTTCCTAAGAGCAGCGTCCTTGACTTTCTGCACATCTGCTTACGTGAAATGATCTGGTAGGGTGAAATGTTCCATGAGAGTATCCCAAAGCAGATCTTTTGATTCTTGTCGACAAAAGTAACATCCGGGCGTGGAGCAGCGTCCTCTTTGCCTTTGTCCTTTGTCTTTTCTTTGGCTCTCTCCATTCTTGAAGGGAGATCGGAGTTGGTCCTTCACAAGAACTCCGCACTAACGAATGAACTTGTCCGCAATCTTCTTAGGCGCTAATGGTTCTCCATTAGGTCCGCCTCGATATTGTACTTTCGCCCTCCTTCAACTTTTTGTTCGGGCCTCGTTTAGTCCTTTTGCACGAAGATTTGCTTTCGACCGGATGGCTGAAAGAACAAAGATCGATTCGTTAATATATCTTCAAGTCATTTAAAACATGTGATGATCATCCTGCTTATATAAATATATATACCTCGCCGGTCTTTGTTGTTTCAGGATCAACATGTTCTTCGTCATCGTCATAATCGTAGTTCATGACTTCATCAATTCGGTCGTCGCGATCGAATATCATATCACCCTCTCCGGTGTTGTTTAGAAATTCGAACCGTCATAATCTTCTTCATTACGATTATCATCGGCCCGTATCATATCGAACATGGTCTGTTCTCCTCTCTCATCGGTATTATGCGCCATAGCTTTTATTTAACTAATTCAAAAGAAATATAAAACAATTTAGTATTCAAATTACATCGTCTCGAATAATAGATATAATCTCGAATACTTTGTCTAGAATAATAGATACAATCTCGAATACATCGTCTCGAATAATATATAATATTGAATAGTACATCTTTGGCTAGCTAATTAAAGATCGAATACTACGAGAAGAATCTAGGACACTTTCGCGGTTCTGCGTCATGGGCGGTGGACACCCAAAGAGAAGGAACCCTCACGGGATCATAGCTGATGTGAGATCCACGAAGATCTTGCCGGTATTGGAGAACCTGCCGCCCTCTAACGCATAACCATGTAGCGATGGGCGTGCTCGTCCTCCTCCACGACACGGCGACATACCTCCTCCGGCGGGCCGGGTCCCTCCGCACCGAGACTGGCCTGTGAACGCCACCAAAGCGAGATCAGGGTCGACAGCGGGACCCGGGGCGGGTTCCTCATCAAGCGGCCGCCCCTCGAGCAGTACCTCCAGTGCCGGCCAGTGAGCCCAGGTCCGGACATGGGCCGGCTGGGCGTCGTCATGGACGGGTCGACGGCGAGGATGCGGGCCGGGCATCGTCGATAACCAATACTAGCTATATGCCCGACAAAAATAATATTTTTTTAATGATTGGATTTTGATAACTAAAATTTATAACATTTCTGCTATTTCAAAAATCTATATACTATTTCATACTAATTAAGCATCTAACACTAAAAACATAAAAACAATTTCTATACATCCATTAAAAAACAGAAAAACAACATTATATAAAAAATTCCATACTAATTAAACACTAATTATATCCATCTAACATGCATTCATACATATATACTAGTGAAAAAACAATAATCTAAAAAATCTAAACTAATTAAACATACAAAATCTAAACTAATTAAATATATACATGTATGTGTGTGTGTGTTCATCATGCTTGTGTGTGTGTGTATGGGCTCGGGGAGGGGCGGCGCCCATGGTGGCCCTTGAGGCGAGGAGAGGGTCGAGGGGAGAGCTCACGGGGCGACGGCGACGGCAGGTGACGGCCAGGCGGCTGACGGCGGGACAGGACAGGGACGGGACGGGCGCGACAGGACGGGGGGCGGCGGAGACGAGGGCGGAGGGGCAGGGCGGCGAAGGGGACAGGGCGGCGACGAGACGAAGCGGCGACGGAGACGATCGAGGGCGGCGACGGCGACGAGAGACGATCGAGGGCGGCGGCGGCGGCGGCGGAGCGAAACAGAGGAACAACAGAGAGGGAAACTGAAATTTTACGTAGCTGTTGTATATATAGAAGGCACCTTTAGTACCGGTTGGAGCCACCAACCGGTACTAAAATCTATTTTAACCAGCCCAAGCAGCGAGGCGACCCCTTTAGTACCGGGTGGTGGCACAAACCGGTACTAAGGCCCCCCTTTAGTACCGGGTTTGTGCCACGACCGGTACTAAAGAAATCTTATTAAGGCAGGTGCGGTGCGGCAAGTTTAGTCCCACCTACGCTAGCCGAGGCGACCGCGATGGTTTATAAACCCCGTGCGGTCGCTCTCTCGAGCTCCTCTCCAAATCAGGCCCTCACTGGGCCTCGTGTTCTTTGCTGCCTGTTGGCCCACTTGGCCTTTGCGGGCCTGCATCCAGCCCAACACAAAGTTGGGTTTCTAGTCGTATGCAGGCCGTGCGGCCTAGTAGGTGGGCTTTTTTTGCTTTATTTATGTTTGTGTTGTTTTTTGTGTATTTAGAGTTTCTTTGTGAATATTTTTTGCTTTAGGTACAAAAATTACAAACATTACATTAGTGCCCGTAGTTTTCAAATTTGAATAGTTTAAATTTTGAATTATTTGAAATTAGTGTGAATCACTAGTTTGTGAATAATTTAACTTTAAAAATCAGTAAAGGCATGAAAGTATTTGTTTGCACATAAAATTTCTTCACGTTTCAAATGCCAAAACACATAACTACCCTAACTATTACAGAGATTCCCCTCTGGGTGTGAAACGAGAAGAAAGTGATGATAGTGAAGCCGATCACATCCCGGATCTTTGGGTGTGAAACTTTTTCTTGGCGTGTGTCCCTTTGCACCGTAACCATGGAAAATCTTCATCATTTAACGGGATGCTCGGGTCAATATTCACTGTGAATGGAGAAATTTCATCAAACTTTTCATAATCTTACGACTTATGCATCTTGTCATCCACTCCCACGATGTTTCTCTTCCCGGAAAGAACTATGTGCCGCTTTGGCTCATAAATACGATGCATTCGCTTCCTTATCTTTTCTTTTCTTGGCTTGGTAGACATGTCCTTCACATAGAAAACCTGTGCCACATCATTGGCTAGGACGAATGGTTCGTCTGCGACACGCAAGATCGTTGAGATCCACTTGTTGTCATTCCGTCATCGCGGGTCTTCCGTTACCCGCCTCGTGTCATATTGACCCATTTTCACCGAACCGAAGGGATCTTTAAACCACGTCGATAGTCAAGTTCCCATATGTCCTGTATATAACCATAATATGTTTCCTGTCCCGTCTTGGTTTCTGCATCAAAGCGGACACCACTGTTTTGGTTGGTGCTCTTCTTATCTTGGGCGATCGTGTAAAATGTATTACCATTTATCTCGTACCCTTTGAAAGTCGTTATATTCGAAGATGGTAAGTGGGACAGCAAGTACATGTCATCTTCAATAGAGGTGTCATGCATGGTGCGATATACGCAACCAGGTGGCGAAACTCCTGGTTTGTTCACGTGTAATCCGGTCATCGAGACCGCTCCGGTGTTTGGAACGTAGCAAATTCTTGTGTTCATCCATATACGGAGCCACCAAGGCGGAATTCTGTAGAACTGTAGTGTGCTTCAAAGTGAGAGAATGTCCGTCCATACATATTATTTGTTCCCCTCCTAAGCGTGCCTTTTCCATCCAGTCTGCCCTTATGCCGCGATTCAGGAACACCAATCGGCTTAAGGTCAGGAATAAAGTCAATACAAAACTCAATGACCTCCTCATTTTCATGGCCCTTGAGATGCTTCCTTACGGCCTAGCACGGTTATGAACATATTTCTTTAAGACTCCCATGAACCTCTCAAAGGGGAACATATTGTGTAGAAATACAGGACCCAAAGCGTTAATCTCTTCAAGATAGGTGAACTAGGACGTGCGTCATGAAGTTGAAGAAGGATGGTGGGAACACCAACTTTCGAAACTGACAAGACATTGCACCAAATCATTCTGTAACCTTGGTATGATTTACGGAGCGATTACCTTACGAGAGATTGCATTGAGAAATGCACATAGCTTCACAATGGCTAATCGAGCGTTTTCCGGTAGAAACCCCTCAATGCAACCGGAAGCGGTTGCGTCATAATCACGTGGCAGTCATGAGACTTTAGGTTACGGAACTTTTTCTCCGCCATGTTTATTATTCCTTTATATTCGACGAGAAGCCGACGGTACCTTAATCATCGAAAGGTGCATTCAAAGAAGATTTCCTTCTCTTCTTTGGTAAGAGCGTAGCTTGCATGACCCTGATATATGCCGTCTTCTCCATGCATACGTTGTTGGTCCTCCCGTGCCTCAGGTGTATCTTTTGTCTTACCATACACGCCCAAGAAGTCAAGCAGGGTCACACAAAGATTCTTCGTCACGTGCATCACGTCGATTGCGGAGCGGACCTCTAGGTCTTTCCAATATGGCAGGTCCCAAAATATAGATTTCTTCTTCCACATGGGTGCTGTCCGTCGGCGTCCTTTGGAACAGGTTGTCCGCCAGACCCTTTCCAAATATCACCTTCAAATCCTTGACCATATCATGTACATCAGCACCAGTACGGTGGCGAGGCTTCGTCCGGTGATCCGCCTGACCTTTGAAATGCTTGCCTTTCTTTCTTACGGGATGCCTGCTCGGAAGAAATCGACGATGTCCCAGGTATACATTCTTCATACAACTATTCAAATATATACTGTCGGTATCATCCAAACAGTGCGTGCATCCGTGGTATCCCTTGTTTGTCTGTCCTGAAAGGTTACTGAGAGCAGGCCAATCATTGATGGTCACGAACAGCAACGCCTTTAGGTCAAATTCTTCCCCCATGTGCTCATCCCACGACGTACACCTGTTCCATTCCACAGTTGTAAGAGTTCTTCAACTAATGGCCTTAGGTAAACATCAATGTCGTTGCTGGGTTGCTTAGGGCCTTGGATGAGCACTGGCATCATAATGAACTTCCGCTTCATGCACAACCAAGGAGGAAGGTTATACAAACATAGAGTCACGGGCCAGGTGCTATGGTTGCTGCTCGCTCCCCAAAAGGATTAATGCCATCTGCGCTTAGACCAAACCATACGCTCCTTGCGTCATCTCGCAAACTCCTTCCCGTATTTTCTTTCAATTTTTCTCCACTGCGACCCGTCACCGGTACTCTCAACTTTCCGTCTTTCTTACGGCCTTCTACGTGCCATCGCATCGCCTTGGCATGCTCTTTGTTTTGGAACAACGTTTCAACCGTGGTATTATAGGAGAATACCACATCACCTTGGCAGGAATCTTCTTCCGGGCGCCGCCCTCGACATCACCATGCTCATCGCGGCTGATCTTATAACGCAATGCACCACATACCGGCAAGCGTTCAAATCCTCGTACTCACCGCGGTAGAGGATGCAATCATTAGGGCATGCATGTATCTTCTGCACCTCTAACCCTAGAGGGCGGATAGCCTTCTTTGCTTCAGACGCATTTCTCGGGCAATTCGTTGTCCTTTGGAAGCATATCCTTTATCATTACCAAGAACTTTCAAATCCCTTGTCGGATACACCATTCTACGCCTTCCATTGCAAAGCAATTCCAGGTGGTGCCCAGCTTTTTCTTGTCACCTACGCAATTGGTACAACAATTTTTTGTGATCCTCTAACATGTGCTGCAACTTCTTCTTCTCCAAATCACTTGCTAGCTTTCTCTTTGCATCGGCAATGGCCCGACCTAGATCATCAATGGGCTCATCCGATGCCTCTTCTTGACTTCTTCCCGCATTGCCGCCCAGCTTCTTCCGCATTACCGGCTCAGCTTCTTCCCCATTGTTGTATCATCGTATTCAGGGAACCCATGGCGGGATAGTCGTCGTCCTCTTCTTCTTCATTGTCTTCCATCATAACCCCTCTTTCTCCGTGCTTGGTCCAAACATTATAGTGGGGCATGAAACCGGACTCAAACAGTGGGCGTGAATGGTTCTTGACATAGAGTAATTGCGACCATTCTTACAGCCAGCACATGGACAAGGCATAAAACCATCCGCCCGCTTGTTTGCCTCGGCCGCAAGCGAGAAAAGTATGCACGCCCTCAACGAACTGGGGAGAGCATTGGTCATCGATACATCCATTGCGGCTCATCTTCATTACACAACACCGAATAGACCAAATTAATACAAGTTCATACATAAAGTTCATACAACACTTAAATGCAACAAACAAATAACTCTCTAGCTAAAGCATTTAAATGCAACAACAAATGCGATCAAGATCACAACTAAGGTAACAATTGATCCAACACATAATGATACCAAGCCTCACTATCGATGGCATATTTTCTAATCTTTCTAATCTTCAAGCGCATTTTCTCCATCTTGATCTTGTGATCATCGGCGACATCGGCAACATGCAACTCCAATTCCATCTTCTCCCCTCAATTCTTTTCAATTTTTCTTTCAAGTACTCGTTTTCTCTTTCAACTAAATTTAACCTCTCGACAATAGGGTCGGTTGGAATTTCCGGTTCACATACCTCCTAGATAAAAAATATCTATGTCAACTTGATGGGCATAATTTGTCATAAACACGAAATGCAACAAATATTTTTAAGAGAGAATATACCACATCCGAATCATAACAAGGACGAGGGCCGACGGGGACGGATATCAAAACCATGGCACTATATATAACAAACAACGTACGGGTAAGATAATTATTATACGAGTAACTATATATCCAAATCACGTAAAACATCAATTTTTATATAAAATTTCATGAACAAGAGGCTCACCACAAGGTGGTGCCATGACCAGACTGGCAGGCGATCGGTGGTTAATTCTGACGAGAGTAGATTTAGAAGGCACTAAGTAAACCACACCTACATATGCAAACTAAGTGTTATTTTGACCTCAAATTGCATATAAATCAAATACTAGCATATATATATATTTCCTCCCAAATTACTAAACTCACAAATTAATAACTATATGAACCAATGCAAGAGCTAATCTAGCAATGAGAGATGAAAGGACAAAGTTGCTAACCTTTGTGATCACTTGAATGGATGGGGCCTTCAAATCTTGACAAATTTTGGGCAAAATGTGTGATGAGCTCGAGGGGAGAAGAGGAAGAACAGAGAGGAGAGGAGAGGGAAAGGGGAAGAAACAGACCGAGCTGGACGAAGGGTTTATATGCAGGAGGACCTATAGTACCGGTTCGTGGCACGAACCGGTACTAAAATCTTTGGAGGGGCCAGGCCGACAACATCCTGCCACCACCCTCATTAGTACCGGTTCGTGGCACGAACTGGTGCTAAAGGTTAGCCACAAACCGGTGCTAAAGGCTAGCCGTTGGAACCGGCACTAATGTGCTTCACGTTTAACCCTTTTTCTACTAGTGCCTTGATATCAAGTTTGAGGCAAAGAAAGCCATCAAGTCCCAAGCAATAGCAGATTTCATCGCCGAGTGGATTGAACAACAGTTACTGACTCAAGTTCACTCGAACCTTTGGACTATGTTCTTTGATGGTTCCAAGATGTTGAATGGTTCCGGTCTTTGGGGTAGTATTGGTTTCCCCGAGGAGATAAGCTTAGATATGTGCTCCAGATTCACTTTGATTCTTCCAACAATGAAGCGAATCTGAAGCATTGTTGTATGGGTTGCGATATGGCCATTTCACTCGGCGTCCATCGCCTCATGGTCTATGGCGACTCAGACACAGTGGTTAATCAGGTGATGAAGGAGTGGGACGTCAAGTCCAGCCATGGTAGCTCTGTAATGCAGTGAGGAAGCTGGAAAAGAAGTTTGAGGGTTAGAGATCCATCACATACCCCATGAAAAATCAAGCTGGCGATGATTTGGCGAAAATAGGGTCCAACAGGGAAGCCATTCCCAGTGATGTGTTTTTGGAGCACATCCGCACACCGTCGATTCAAGAGGATCCTTTCACCGAAGAAGTTCCACAGCCAAAAAGTGCCACTGATCCGACTGATGTTGGGGTCCCAGCGGTGGTCGACCTGGTCATGGAAGTCATGGTCATCACTCCCGACTGGACAGTACGGTACATCGCATACATCCTGGGGAAAGAGCTCCCGGAGAATGAAGAAGAGGCTAGACAGATCGTCCGTCGATCCAAGGCCTTTACTGTGATCAAGGGACAGTTATTCAGAGAAAGCGTGACTGGAGTCAGCCAGAAGTGCATAACGCCAGAAGAGGGTCAGATAATCCTTGATGATATCCACTCGGGGACCTGTGGTCTCCATGCATCCTCTCGGACCATCGTGGCTAAAGCATACCGAGCGGGATTTTACTGGCCAAAGGCAAATGAAATGGCAAAGGAAATAGTCGACAAATGTGAAGGATGTCAGTTCTACTCCAATATGTCACACAAGCCCGCCTCAGCATTGAAGACCATTCCACTCGTCCGGCCTTTCGTTGTTTGGGGGTTGGATATGATTGGACGGCCGAGAACTGGCAGGAGTGGTTTCACTCATTTGCTTGTGGCGGTCGACAAGTTCACGAAGTGGTCGAAGCTAAACCTATCAAGAATCTTGATGCGTGCCTTCTTTGTCGGTTTAGCGAGAATTGATATTCAGATATGGAGTTCATACAGCATCATCACGGACAATGGGTCAAATTTCGATTCCGACAAGTTCAAAGCCTTTTGCGCCTCTCGAGCACGCTGGTCGACTATGCTTGATCGCTCACCCCGGTCGAATGGACAAGCTGAGCGAGCAAATGGTCTAATTCTCAAAGGATGAAACCTCGATCGATGCGTGATCTCAAGCATGCAGCGGGAGGCGTGGGTCGACGAACTTCAGCCGGTTCTTTGGGGATTGAGGACCACTCCTAATCGTTCGACCGGGAGAACTCCATTCTTTATGGTCTATGGAGCTGAAGCAGTTCTGCCGAGTGACACTGCTTCACAATGCCCCGAGTCGAACTCTACTCAAGTCAAGCCGAGCAAGCCCGTCAAGATGCGATCGACCTCCTTGAAGAGGAGAGAGAGATGGCCCTGATCCGCTCGACCATCTATCAACAGGACTTGCGTCGATTCCACGCCAGAAATGTGAACAGTCGAGCCTTTCAGGAAGGAGATCTGGTCCTCCGAGTGGATCAACAGAAACCACACAAGCTCGCTCCCACTTGGGAAGGCCCCTTCATCGTCACTAGAGTTCTTCACAATGGGGCTTACCATCTTTACAACGTCGAACGCCAGGTCGATGAGCCTCGGGCATGGAATGCGGAGCTGCTCCGCCCCTTTTACACTTAAGAGCTCACTCGGGTGAGATGTAATAAAAGTACTTCTGTAGTTTGTCTATCTAAATCAAGAAGATTATAATTTTCCCAGTGATTGTTATTACTTTTTGTTAAAATTCCCCCCCAGTGGGTGACTTAGCTGCGAATCCGTTTCGCCTAAGTTTGTAAAAAAAATCCTTACCGAGTGTCGAGCCAACCTCTCACTCGCGGGTTTAGCAAATAACTGTTTAGCCTAAGTGTTTAAAATCCTACCGAGTGGTGAGCCAGCCTCCCACTCGGGGCTTAGCTGCAGTCCAAGTACTCGCCTAAGTGTTTAAAATCCTCACCGAGTGGTGAGCCAGCCTCCCTCTCGGGGCTTAGCTGCAGTCCAAGTACTCGCCTAAGTGTTTAAAATCCCACCGAGTGGTGAGCCAGCCTCCCACTCGGGGCTTAGCTGCAGTCCAAGTACTCGCCTAAGTATTTAATACAATGTGCACTTTGCAAGGACTGACGAGGTACACGCCGATTGTTGCCTTCCCTTCAAAGCTATGACACAAAAATCCTCCTTGGAGGCTTAGCTGCAGTCCAAGACTCACCTAAGTTTGAAAAATCCTCACCGAGTGGAGAGCAAACCTCCCACTCGGAGGCTTAGCTGCAGATCAAGTACTCGCCTAAGTTTGAAAAATCCCACCGAGTGGAGAGCAAACCTCCCACTCGGGGCTTAGCTGCGATCCAAGACTCACCTAAGTTTGAAAAATCCTACCGAGTTGAGAGCAAACCTCCCACTCGGGGGCTTAGCTGCAGTCCAGTACACGCCTAAGTTTGAAAAATCCTACCGAGTGGAGAGCAAACCTCCCACTCGGGGGCTTAGCTGCAGTCCAGTACTCGCCTAAGTTTGAAAAATTCTACCGAGTGGAGAGCAAACCTCCCACTCGGGGGCTTAGCTGCAGTCCGGGACTTGCCTAAGTTTGAAAACATACCGATCCGCAAGGACGACGAGGTGCAGGTCGACTGCTACCTTCTCCTTCGGAGCTACGCCACAAGTACAACGTGCGCTCCATCCCGATCCGCAAAGACGACGAGGTGCAGGTCGACTGCTACCTTCTCCTTCGGAGCTGCGCCACAAGTACAACGTGTGCTCCATCCCGATCCGCAAGGACGATGAGGTACACGTCAACTGCTTCCTTCTCCTGCACCTGCAAGAGCCACAAAGTGTAGGTCGACTGGATCCACCTCAGAGCTGCATCTCAAACATTGAAGCATAATCCGAGTGAAGAGCAAAGTTCACTCGAAGGCAAACAAAAGCATATTCTGACGAAAAGTAAAGTTCGGATAGCATCCTAAGGATGCAGAAGTACCCAGGCCTCAAGCCTGCTAAGGTTTATCGGTTACAAAAATCACTCGGCATTCCGAGGCAAATTTAAGGTAGAGCATAAAAGTTATTTACTCCTCAGGTGGAGGACTGGAAGGAGCCACAAACTGGTCAAGGTCGATCCCATCGGCGATCCGGGTGGCAGCGGCAATGAAAGTTTCCATGAAAGATTAGAAATCATACTTCTTAGTGTTCACAACTCTGAGGGCCGCCAGCTTGTCCTCCCGCGCTTCCTTGCAGTGGACACGAACCAGAGACAGAGCAACATCAGCACCGCACCTGGCAGAAGACTTCTTCCATTCTTGCACTCGACTTGGAACCTCATTCAGTCGAGTCATTAAGGACTCAAGGTCATTCTGAAGCATCTGGTCCGGCCAGAGGGTTGAATCGATCCGTGACACCGCAGCTTTCAGTCGAGCGAGATAGTCCACCACTCCAGCGATGCGAGACTCCAGTCGGAGCACGTTCATAGCGGCTTCATCCTTCACGGGAGAGTTGATGGGGTCCAGCTTGTCTCCACTGACCGATCTCTTCTTGAAGTTCGACAGAATTCTGCAAATACGACTCAAGTTCAAGATAATGGTTCTATGGTGAGTCGATGATGACAAGTCGATCGGGTAAGAGGATTTACCTTCAAGCATGAGGAATAGCTTCTTGGCGAGCCCTCGGATAAACCTCCAAATCGTTCCTCCTCCACCGCGATTCGCCAACCTTGTCGATCGAGCAACTTTGTCATTCTTGATCGGCTAGCCTCCTTGTTGGCCGCATCGAGAGTAGCCTTCAGGTTGGTATTCTCCTCTTCGAGTTTTCCGACTGAGGCCAGTTTCTCTTCCGCGAGCTTTGTTTTCTCCAAAGCCGCCTTCTGTGCCTCTGCAAGGTCTCTTTCTTCTTCAAAGCCTCCTCCAGTTTGTCTGCAAAATAACAATAAGTCCAGAGTTGAGAATGGGTAGAAAGACAAAGACAGTCGTCAAGTTCTCACCAGCCATACCTTTTGCTTCGTCTCTCGCCTTTTGCAAGTTCTCCTGAGCGAGCTTCAAGTCAAGGTTGAGCTAGATCTGCTTGTTCTCCAATTCAGTATAGCGGGCCACAAGCTCGCAAGATTTCTGCGAAGAGTCAATCGACAAAACGTCAAAGACAAGTCACTTCCGATTGACTTAAGAAAAATCGTAGCATTTCTAAGACTATAGTCGAATCAAAACATTGACGGTAGGTCTCGGGGACTACACCAGTGGGTGCACTCAGCGATGCCCCCACCGGTTTTACTAATTCGGTTCGACCGATTGACCGAAAAGAGGCAAAAGGTTATGATCCTAAAACATAGCTAACTCGTGAGCCAGCTGTGTTTAAAAAAAAAAGAAAAGAAGTTCTTAGACTATAGTCGACTGCCGGCAGTCCACCATAGTCTCGGGGACTACACCCAGTGGGTCCACTCAGCGTGCCCCCACCGGTTCCAAAGATCCATTCGACATGGCCGGACTGCATCGAAAGTGAAGAAATTCAAAGTATAAAGACTATAGTCGATCGCCCATGATCCACCATAGTCTCAGGGACTACACCCAGTGGGTGCACTCAGCGTGCCCCCACCAGTTCAAAAACTCAATCGACACACCCACCAACACCCAGTGGGTGTACAGATGCAGATATGGAAATCTTCAAAAAGAAGGAATTTCAGGTAGCATATCCTAACAGAACAAGCAACTTACTTGGACATTGCTCTGAAGAGCCGAGCTTGCATCATAAGCCGTCTGGCTGGCCTCCCGGACCACCTTCACTTGCTCCATCATGATCCCTGCCTGGCGTATGGCCTCCTTGGCAGCACTCACTTGGTCTTCCGGGACGTGGTGTGTGGCTAAAAGGGACGGCGGGTCAGCAGTCGACGACGAAGGTCGGACACTCGTCACCGGCACAACAAAGGACACAGAAGTCCGAGTGGTGTCGCCTCCGTCGTGAGCTAGCGTCTCAGGCAGTGATACAACTGGAGTAGCCTTGCCAGCAGGCACCTTTTTGTCCTTCCTCTTCCTCAGTGGTGTTTCATCGTCGTCATCAGGAAGATCAATGACATGAGGTGGAACTACAAGCAAGGTTCAAAGGTAAAAACAAAAATCCAATCGACCGCAAAGCAAAACTGCAGAGATCATACCAAGGTTGGAGGTGGCGGCATCTTCCATTTCCTGATCCTCGTGCTTAGCTGAGGTCTCGGAGGTGGCAGCACTGCAGATTTCAGAAGTCAATGGATCAGTCAAAACGAGTCGACCAAAAGTGCACTCATGGTAGACAGGAAATCACAAGTTCCGCTGATTACCCTGAAATGGTGTGAATGACCATCCTCATCTTGGGGAAGGCCTTCGCCGGCTTTGATGACGTTGCTCGGGGTTGCTTTGGCAGTTTCTCAGTTGGCACTGGAGAAGTCGTCCGAGTGCGCTTCGTTGAACGCCCGATGGGCACGATAGCCTTACCTTGCTCGACCACCGGATCATGCGTCAGCTTGGATCGCCTTTCCGAGTGGGGTGGATCCACGTCTCCCTCCTCTTCCTCATCCTCCTCCTCCTCTTCATCAGAGTTGTCGTTTTCCTCAGACTCCCACTCCTCCACGGCTTTCGCCTCCGCTTCCTTCTTCTTCTTCGACCGGTTCCTGCGCCCGTTGGGCATCGAGTACATCTCGGTGGTGACCTAGAAGACAGCAAAACAAGACGAAAGTCACCGGCCGATTCGCAGCGGAACAGAGCAAATGCAACAGGATCACAGTCGGAGATCAGTGGTCATACCTTGTCTGGTTCGTAAGATTGGTCGAGTGGTGGGATCCTCCTAGCTCCACGAGGGTTATCCTTGTTCCCCGTGATGGCAGTCATCCACCTCTCCAATTTGGCGTCGTCGACCTCCTCTGGGTGGACCCGGGTGGTGTCCTCGGTACCGGAGTACATCCACATTGGGTGACCTCGGTATTGGAGCGGTTGAATGCGCCGTCGAAGGAAAACCTCCAGAAGATCCATGCCGGTCACTCCCTCGCGAATGAGTTGAACTACACGCTCCATCAACAACTTAACCTGGGCCTTCTCCTCCGGAAGCACCTTCAGAGAGGACGGCTTGTTCACTCGATCCATGGAGAAAGGAGGGAGTCCAATGACCGCGTCAAGGCCGATCGGTCTTGGCGATAGAACCAGGTCGACCGCCACCCCGACTGAATCGGGAAGAATCAAAGTCGAAAGGCACTTTTACCCTCATCTGGACCCCAAGACCCCTACACATCTGGATTACTTGGGTTCTTTCGTCATTCGGACTAGCCTTTTTCACCGTCTGAGAGCGACAAGTGAATATGTGTTTGAAGAGGCCCCAGTGTGGTCGACAACCCAAGAAGTTTTTACACAAAGACACGAAAGTGGAGAGATAGGCAGTGGAGTTGGGTGTAAAGTGATGGAGTTGTGCTCCAAAGAAGTTCAGAAAACCCTGAAAGAAAAGATTCGGCGGAAGAGAAAAGTCGCGATCCACATGTGTGGCTAGGAGGACGCACTCACCCTCTTGATGCTGCGGCTGCCAGTCTGTCCCCGGAAGCCTTGCCGACCCGTGGGGGATCAGTCCCTCGTTGGCCAGGTCGTTGAGGTCTTTACAGGTGATGGTCGAGCGGATCCAATCTCCTGGACCCAACCTTGCGGCAGGCTGGACATGACGAGGATCCGCCCGACCGGCGCTCTCCCTTCGCCGCCGTCGCCTTCTTCGCCCTCTCCAAGGCCGCCGTCTTCTCCTTCACCACTGCCGCCGGCGGACAGAGCGGGAGAAGCGGCGCCTGAGCAAGTTACGCAGTGCGGCGGATGAATCGAGGACGGAGGAGGAGGAAATGAGGGCGCATCGTTCAAAATACCCCTGCCGGTGCCTTATATGAAGACGCTCGAGTGGGTATTTGGTAGGCCCGGGCAATCCTGTCAAATCTCGCGATCAGCAGCGCGATACGTGGAGAAAAAGGTGGCGCGGAGATCGAGGCGTCCTTGCCTTATCCATCCGAGTACCGCGGCCTTCTCCGCTTTGCGCGCTTCTCAAAATTCGGATCCCACTAAATCCGCTAACAGCAGAGCAACTTGTCAGACGGCAGATTCCCTCCGATCCGTCGCTCGGAAATCTCCAAGTTCATAAAGTTCACTCGACAGATGTAGAGAATGGATCAAGGCGACTGAAAGAGAAGTTGACACCGTCACTGAAAGGTCACTGATCCAGAATAAAGCACACTCGCAGCGCGAAAAGCAGATCGGAAATATTATTAACTCCTTACTCACTCAAACCTCGATCCATTTGGGGGCTAATGATGAAGTCATATACCTAGGGTAGGGTCATGGACCTATCCAAGATACCCTCCCCAAGGTCATCCTTAGAGTAAACTGCCTACCAGTCGACCTGGTAGGTTTCCACTCGACAGATTCAAAGACACTCGACCATGAAGACCCACTCGACCACCAGAGTCCAAGAGCCACTCGGTGTCCAAGCGGTTACGTAGATTAAGTAGTCTTTATGGTCATGATGACACTTTATGTAAGGCGTTACCAAGAACGCGCCTAGTCTTAATGTACCTTAAACCCTCCGCTACATGGGCTGGCTGGGGTCTGGCGCACTCTATATAAGCCACCCCCTCCACGGGCGGAAGGGTTCGCACCCTGTAATTCATACGCATATAATCCGATCGACCGCCTCCGGGGCTCCGAGACGTAGGGCTGTTACTTCCTCCGAGAAGGGCCTGAACTCGTAAACTCGTGCGTACCAACTACTCCATAGCTAGTACCTTGCCTCTCCATACCTACCCCCCTTTCTACTGTCAGACTTAGAACCACGACAGCGAACTCTTTGGCCCATCAAAGGACATTCTCCACATGCTAAGCTAGAAGGTGCAATGAAGACTTTGGTCTTCCATATTCTTCACGGCAAAAGCTTCAATGCACAAGACTTCTTTATCCGCCAACTTGCTGCATCAGGATCTGACATTTTGGTGCGAAGTTCTATGCTCCCGGATCATGCGTCTGATCAAGCTCCACTCTGCCTTCAACTATCAGCCCTCTGCACGCAACCATATCATCTTTTTTGCCAGAGGTTGATCTGTCTGTTGAAGCCATCTACCCAGAGGCTGCCAAGGAGCCAATTCATCTTCACAACGCAGATCACCAGAGCTTAACTCAGCCCATTGAAGGAGTATTGGCTGCCACTCGTGTTTATCCCCTGGCTGGTACTACACGTGCACCTCACCGTGCCCACACTGAAGCCACCGAAAGCACAATTGCTCAATGGCCTCGGAAGCGATCTCGTGTTCTCAATGACCGAGAGCTTCTCGTTGCCCTTCATCAGAAACAGGATAAGCATCATGACTGGATGAAGCGCCAAATGCACAGTCTCTTGATGGACGTCAACCGCATTCGCAACCTTGCCACCAAGAATACCTTTGTCGCCCATGAAACCTGTCGGCGAACATGGAAAGGGCTGACGCTTATGTGTCCTGAAGATGATCTTCAAGACGATGGCTTCTACGAGCGATTCAAGTTTGACACAACACCGCCGTAAAGGTTGTCTCGCTGACGAACTCCATCTCTTGAAGACTCTGAGTACTCCTCTTCTACTGCAACAGTGATGCCCGTGTCATAGATGATGAAGACGATGCTACTTCACCACCTCCATCGTCAGCGCGAATCAACACTGCACCAAGTTCTTCTACACCACCAAATCTCAACGACGACCCTGCTGCTGCACCTACTCCTCAAGGGAACGAGTAGAACAAATGTCTTCAAACCTTTTTGGTCCTTACTGACAAAAGGGGGAGAAGCATTAGGTTGATAGTCTTCAAGCGGGTCCTGATGGGTGGTTGATATACTTTTTGCCTAGTGTTTACAACTCTCGCTTTGATACATTTGGTTCTCTTAGTTGTAACACTTAAACTCGATGGTCGTCTGCTACTTATTTGCTATTCTGTGATGCGATGATAAATTCCGTATGTGCAATGATAACTTCCGCACTTAGTCATTTTGCAGATGTCCATTTTTCATTATGCATGTCATTATCTTCGTTATATCAAATCATGCATGATGAATTATCTTCATAAGTTGAAGAGGATCTCCATAAGTACAACCTGCCATGTGCATTTGCATTCCAAAAGCAAATTACTTATATGCACATCTTCAGGGGGAGCCTTTTGCTACTTATGAAGACAATACCCTATCCTTTACAATTTCACATATTTTTCCCCGTTGAAAACTTCAACCAGTTTGTCATCAATCACCAAAAAAGGGGGAGATTGTAAGTGAATCTAGTGCCACCCCTAGTTGGTTTTGGAGCATTGACGACAAACCTGGTTGAGGGACTAATGTGTTTGTGAGAATTGCAGGATAACACAGGTAGTAGTCCCTCCTTGATTCGGTTTACCTACCGGAGATGACCCCTAAAAATGGGTGAAGACATTGAAGACAATGGTGGTCTGTGAAGATACTCACATTGAAGACTATGACACGAGAAGACATTGAGTGAAGACTATGGAGCGCGAAGACTTAGTTGTTTCATTGTTTCCTTTTCTTCTTTGTTGAGTCATAGGAACCACCGCACTGTTAAGTGGGGTCCAAGTGAACAAAGTCAGAGTGAATTAAGTGATTCTCAAACCAAATACTATGTCTTCGAGCGAAGACAATGAGAGCAAATCTTATCCTGTGTTGGATAAGTCAGCTTTACTTGTAGCCCAAGTCAAGCTGCCGCGTGTGTTTGAAATCTGACCTTTGCGACACGTGTCAGTTCCTTAGTGACCCAGGGTCATTTCGGACAAATCCGGTCGGGTTGCCCAGTGGCTATAAATAGCCCACCCCCTACACCATAAATTGGTGGCTGCTCAGAGTTAGTGCACGGCTTTTGTCATTTGAGAGCAACCCCCCTCCGAAGCCTTTGAGAGAGAATCCTTGCGAGGACAAAGCCCAAACCACCCAGAGCCCAAAGAGTGTTTGGCATCATCAAGTCTTTCTCGTCTGCGTGATTCAAGACTTGTTACACTTGAGGACTGTGAATCCTCCAGCCGGGTAGGCGTCGCGTTCTGTGCATCCAAGAGCCATTGTGGATTGCCGGTGAACGAAGTCTGTGAAGGTTCGGAAGTCTACCTTGAATACTTACCAGAGTAATTGGGCGAGGACTGTGTGTCCTTAGCTCAAGGGGAATAAGGTGAAGACCAGGTCTTCTGAGTTGAATCTCAGCCTCCCTAACTGACGCACAGTTGTCACAAAGAATCGAACTGGTCGAACAAATCCTGTCCCTCTGAAGCCACCGGTTCTATCTCTTACTCCTCTTTACTTACAGTTTGTCTTCGTGAAATCATTGCCTGCTTGTATTATCTGATTGACTTTCACTGTGACTATCTGCTCGCTTTGGCTTCATACTATCTTCCATCTTGATCTTTACTACCTAGCTGCTGTTAGTCTTCATGCTTTCACTTCATTGAATACTTGACTATGGCTTGTCTAGTGTAGTCTACCTTCCGCTGCATTAGAATAGTGTTGTTTATATTGTCTGTCTTCGAAACTTCCATGTTTTGAAGACTTTCATAAAAATCTCCTATTCACCCCCCCTCTAGTCGATAACTAGCCCTTTCAATAGTGGATACTAGGGATCAAGCCCTAACAAATTGACATGATTACATATGAAATCTCATCCATCTCCATCTACCTCTAATATGCCTATAACGGGATTACTTACTCATGATTGTGAGCATCATAAAATTGTTGATGGAGAAGGGTTGGTGATGACGACAACGACGAATCCCTCTCTTCGAAGCCACGAACGGACTCCAGATCAAGGCTTCCGATGAAGAACAGGAGGTGGCGGTGGCTTCGTATCGTAAAATGTGATGAAACTTTCTCTCTAATATTTTCCTGGGAAGACGGAATATATAGTGATGGAAATAGGTGACGAAGAGGTCCAGGGGCCCCACAGGCCACCATGGTGTGCCCTAGGCGGGGGGGGGGGGGAGCGCCCCCATGGTTTGTAGGCCCATGGTGGCCCCCCTTTGGTACTTCTTTGCTCTAGTATTTTCTATCTATTCCAAAATAAATTTCCGTAAAACTTTGTGCAGTTCCGAGAACTTTTTATTTCTGCAGAAAAAACAACACCAGAGTAGTCCTACTGAAAACAACATTAGTCCAGATTAGTTTCACTCAAATCATGCAAATTAGAGGCCAAAATAATAGAAAAAAGTGTTTGGAAAAGTAGATACCTTGGAAACGTATCAAGAATGCTCAAGTTCCCTCTCACTAGGGGTAGTTCTTGGGGCTAGCTCTAAACCCTCACAAACGAGCCTGTGACACAACCACACAACTTGGAAGCTCCCAGAAAACACCAACTGTCTAGGGTTCCCCACAAACCCAAGAGTAACAAGATTCATGAAGGACCTTGTGGGGGAGTGAAAGACTCAAGTTTTGCTTTGGTGGGATTGTATATCAGAACCTCCTCTTGCTCTCCGTAAAAGTATAGGTGGAATGGAGGTCTAGGAGGGAGATCTCAAGATTTTTATGTGTAGATGATGGAGAGAGTGTTGGAGTCGCCACCTTCCTCGTGGGGAAGAAGGGGCCTTTATATAGGTCCCGCTTATTCCTACCCATTATGCGCTCTTCCTAAAAAACTCACAGGGCCCGGGGTTGCTCTGAGGTACATTGAGCAAAAACAAAGGGCGTTCTACATCCGGTCGGAGGTGCCTCAAAGGGTCTGAGCGCCAGGAGGCTCCAAGACACCTCAAGTACCCGACCAATAAATAGAAGCACACAGCTCAGCTCGAAAGCCGACCAAAGGGTCGCCTGAGGCACCTCCGAGCCAAACCAAAGAGCATCGCAATAAGGGGCTCTCTCTCTCTCTCTCTCTCATATTTGGTGTGGGTGGTTTTGGCTCTGCTTTGGTTTTTGTTTAACAATTCCCACACTTTGATCATTGGTGTATCCCCTCTTTATTATACATACGACTCAAACGATAAATCGTCGGTAGAAAACTGACGTGATGTCTTCTTTTACCCGTTTTGCTTAGGGGGTCACCAACCAACTTTATTTTTAATTTCAAAGGGGTGTGTCATGTGTAAGCACTTGAAACATAGTCTTCTAAACATAATGCCATTAACACCAAAACCCTCCTTAGGGGCTAGATGCCCTTTAATTGGTGTTCTGTTCGCGGAGCATATAGGCAAGTCATCACTGACGGGCCGCCATATGAGACCCGTCAATGGCGAATTGACAAGCTATGACTAGATAATGGGACAAGTCACTACAATTGGTACCAGGATATGCTTGTTGGTACGCAATGGTCATATCACCACTAAGGGGTTGCTCTGGGACCGGTCAATGGTGTGCCACTCGGGGGTGGAGGCTCCACTCACCATTGATGGATCGACAAATGGCCTGATAGGGTGACTACTGACACCAGTCGTCTGTAAATCATTGTCTATAAATCCTCGATGATGGGTCACGATTGATGGCTTATCACGTATAAATCATTGTCTATAAATCCCCGATGACAGGTCACGACTGATGGCTTAACACTACACTTCAGTGGTGAGCCGACTGGTGGGGGGGGGGGTGCCGTTACTTATTTGACAGAAATTATAAGACTAATGACCCACGTATTCAATTGCATGCACTAGCCAGTTCACCAAAAGATTAGGTTATTGAAGAACAACGAGATATTTATTTTACTCTTCCCATGCATCTAGGCTCTACTCAGTGGCGGAGCCAGGATTTGAGCAAGACCTAGGCCAAAAAATGTCCCCGAGAGGGAAAAACTATAGTGCCTACAACTACTCCAAATTACCTCGTAACTTAAAAAAAATGCTTCATGCGAAGCATACAAAATATGATGCACGATAAATCTTGAATTTGAACTCAATGCTTCATGATCGAACAAAATAGATAAAACATAACAAAAACTACAAATAACATTTTGGTGATAAAAAAGGAGTATCAAATCGATGGTTTACAAATAACAAATCTCTTTGTGAAACCTATAGGGTTGAAAATGATATACAATGGACAATAAAATGTCAAAAATACTAGACCTTGTATGTGGAGTCGATGTAGGTCACATATGTTATTTGGAGCAGTGCACTAGTGAGGTTTCGAGATATCTTGGCTATGACACCATAGTTAATCACTTAATTGTATGCACCATGCAGCAAATTCACCCTAAGACTCAATTTATATTGGAGAAATGAGTTTAATACGTTTCAACGGATCAGACGATTTGGCATTTAGACAGATCTTCTTACATTTCACACTTGCACGGCAAAATCATGCCGCCCGCCCATGCCATGCATCCAAATGGGGTCAAGGTTAACGTCTTACTATAATTTGAACTCCTCGCTAATCCAACCGCCCATGTTGCAACTAGCTGGCAGGAATCAAAAAGGAGTAAACTAATGAAACCGGGGTCAAGTCTATATGTTTATGTTTATTTCCTGCGAGGTCGTTCTTGCCCACCTTTTCATAGTTACTTGCTCGGGCATTGGCTTGTACTTGGATCATTGCATTGCTGGTAGACCGTAAATGTATAACAGAAAGGCTTGATTGGCTGCTTTCCGCGGATGGATAATGTGTCCGTTTTAGGTGATAGCGTTGGAGATGCCCACCTTGTTTATGTTTACTAGTCATCAACCCGTGCACCTGCACGGGCTAGAAACTACTTGTTGAAATATTATCATCATGTATATTCCTCAATGGATTTTCTTATGCAAATTTACGTTCTCTTAAGCTTTATGTAATAAATATGTTAATATTTGTAAAATAATAATTAACAAATTGGAATGAAAAACAACATAGTTTCATGAGATTCAGAAATTTTGGCCATATGCATGTCCCTCCATCCTTAATATGGTGATGTAGGCTTAAAGCATTTTTTTAACTATGTGTTAAGTTATAGAAACAAATTTTGCCACGACCAATGCAAATTCCAATTGCAGCGAGATTTGTTCAGAGCAAATTTTAGTGCCCTATCCCAATAAAGAAATAATCAATTAGTATGTAAAAGCATACATCACTTATTCATGAAGATCATTAACTATATTATCTTGGTTAGTTAGTTATTATCAACACTACACATTCTGGTTAGGTAGTACCAAGGACGATAAAATAAATGTTACCTTGATAGCAAAATGCCATCCTTCATTAGATCACCTTCTACAATCTAAACACATAGTTCGTATAAATGGAGGACATTAAATAGACAATTAACTGCAACTCGGTGTGCTTCTCTATTCCTTTTGATAAAAGATAGATAGAAGCATGGGGGCCTACAATCATGTATTCAAAATAAAATGTATTGCTTGCATCCACACTTTCATTCTAACCAAACATAGTGATACACATGGATCTACTCATGCAGAACACCTACTTTGCTCTAACCTGAGCTCAGAATTATGTAGTATAGAGGAAAATATATCTACTGAAGCAACTAATAGACCAAGAAGAGGCTCTACAAATGAAGATGAAGTCGAGAACTCCATTAATAAGAAGTTTTAACATGTGAATTAAATCACTCAAAGTATCAATTCATTCTCTAAAAACTATTTTCTAAACAAAGAGTACATTAAGGAACTTATGTGGTTTGTATGATGTACTTCAACACATTTGTTTCATTTATTTCCATGGATGGTGGTGTCAAGAGAAATTCATACAGACAATGAGCTATTGAGGAATTAGTTCCAATCATATAGAACTGGAGACTCCAGTAATATATGCAAAAGATACACATTGCTTCGACTTTATAAACACATTCCCCTCACAGCAGCAACACAGGAGAAACACTATGGCATACCTTTGTTTGTTTCTTGTATCTAAGAGTCCACCACACAATGCTCTTGGTAGTAAAATAAATGTCTATAATCGTACTTAAATCAAACATACAGTTTGATTGTATCATGGGAAATGTCTATTTTCTAGCATGAGAGGTAATCCGGCAACAATGGAGGCAAGTATTATAGAATGTTCCAGTCGACATTCAATACTTTTTGAAATGGTTTAATTATACGTTTACTCAAACAAAGAATAATAAAGATTTTTATCCGAGAAGAGAAACTAAAACTAAAACTGATTAATGTACATGTCAAGTAACCTGATAATGACCTCTTTACCATGGATGTAAAGTCCGATTGGTGCATGTACATAGCAGCTTGTAAGAGATTTATCATGTGATATGTGAGTGCATACATGTATGATTGGAAATGGATTAATAATAAAAGTAAGCACCTTCATGCCCATCATGAAAATCTTATCGTGATGCAACAAATCTATACATAATTAGGCACCGGGGAGATTATTCTTGGTAAGCAACAATACCAAGCCATTTTTTATCTTTTTCATAAACTGAAGATTCCCTTCTAGATCGACACTGAGTGGTGTGTTGGAGAGGGATAGCTCGATCTACTGCTGGAAGGAGGAGCTTTATTGGTGTCGACACCTACATTTGGGAACAACATCTGCTACAGAACAGTCAAAAAAGAATGAGAAATTTCCTACATGTAAGATGAAACAAATTACAAATAGCAGGGAATACATTTGACAGCTTTCCTTCTAATACCAACATAAATTGTTGTATACTAAGGTTGTTTCGTAATGTACATTGTATTCAAAAACATAGTACATATATAAGAAATGATAACAAATAGATATTACAAATAGGCCTCAAACTTGATTGATATTATGCTTGTTGCTTCATGAACTAATAATATTAGACAGATACCTCCGACTTCATTATTTTTACTTCTTGGTTCAGTTCGTCAAACGTTGTCCTTCATAATAATTATAAAAAATAAATGAATAAAGCAAAAAGAGTTTGCAGATTGTTACCTAAAACATAAGACACCCATCAGGATAAAAACTAATTCTGCTCTGAAAGTTACTACGATTGTTTGCTCAAGCCATCCGAGCTGATAAATGTTTTTTTCATTAGAGTGAAATATTTACATACTTCATGCAATATTCTGCTAATTATTTTACATAGAATTGGATGGCATTTTTTACGTTATGCAACCGGTGCTATGATCAAACATAAGCAAAGTCAGCTATTTCAGGTGTTTGATATTTATTGGTAGAAGGAAGATGCTAGATAGGATTCTTTATCAAAAAGAATCATATCCCGCCCATTTGTGCATGCATGTGATGATCATTTAGAATTATACTGTAACATGTACCTTGAGTTGTTCCTACATGGAACAGCACAACATCGTCATGTATTACCATATTCTTGGGATCATTTTCTTTCATCTTTTCGGTAGGCCACTGAGGCGACTTCATATGTGCCATGTTTGCTCTGCATCTCGCTGACATTACGGCACCATCTCGTAGCCCCTAGTCATCTACAGTATCATCTTGTACCCTTCAGAGTTAGCCCACGCCTTACATACATAAGCTTGACCTGCACTGATGCAACGTACATAAACAAAATATATAGATTCTAGATCCTCGAATCTGGGAGCTTCCGATAAACAGAAAACACCAGATTAAACTGCAAGTCAGAACCTAATTATCCTCTCGCATGCAAACATGTCAAGAAAATAATAAGCATATTAAGTACTCCCTCCGTCCGGAAATACTTGTCATCGAAATGAATAAAAAGGGGTGTATCTAGAACTAAAATACATCTAGATACATCCCCTTTTATTCATCTTGATGACAAGTATTTCCGGACGGAGGGAGTACTTGATAGCATTAGCCCCAGCTGCTCCTTCTGCAGCATACCGAGCCCTCATCACATGGCTTAGACAGCCCTTTTCACTTATAATCGCACTGCTCCTCGTATGAACTGGACTGAGAAGAACGTGTGGTCGGTCATCATCTGGACGGAGAAAACTGCAGCGCCGACGGGTCACGGTGTAGAGAGAGAATCGATAAAAAGGTGAAGAAGGAGGCTTGGAAATTGTGCTGCGTGGTCAATGGAAGAGTTGAGGCGGCGGAGTTAGATCTATCTTTTCATGCTGATTATTAATTGACAACCACCAATAAAAGGGGAGGAGTCGTGCGTGGGAAGGAGGGCTGGGCGCATCAAGTACTTGGTCCGACGGCTACAAATTACTGACAATTAAACCTAACGTGGAGGCTCCTATGGTGTATCCAGTTAGTATATATATATATATATATATATATATATATATATATATATATATATATATATATATATATTAGAAAGATAAGATTTCGCATAGAGAGAAGATATGAAGCAAACAGAGCTAATTAAGTGAAAGGTCATGAAATTCAACCCTTAGGTAACAGCTATTATTAGTCTGCTCATATCACAGACTCCTAGTTGCATATATAAAAGTTAAGCGTCCTCTTATAAGTTGTTTTTGCATCTGAATTGAACGACAACTATAATGATGACTTCATCTTCCTTTCTGACTAAGTATATATCCAATCAAGCATCGAACCAAGCTAAGCAACAACAACAAACTTCAGGAGTTATGTAGCAGCAGCAGTAAACAAAATGAGCATTGTTATGCTAGAGCACTACTTAAAAGCATCTCAACGAATCTTAGTACTAACTTTTTTTATTAATAGGCCGACAACATGCATGTGTGAACACATCCTATCTGCAAGCAGTAATTTGTTTCATCCGGTAGAAATTAGTCCACATGAAAACGTTGAATCTTCTATCAACTATTTTTGTTTGGGCACCATGGTCCACATAATTGTAGAAGGATGAAGATGATGCTCCTTTCTGTGTTGTTTCTACCCAATTAGAGTAAAGAAGCTTTAACAATAAGTTTGTAAGAGTATGTTACTTTCACAGGTACTGCAGGGCACGACTTCCATGAACCTATATCCAAGCAACGATGGAGTCTTCAGCTAGGTCCTCCACTTTTCCAGATCGAATCAACAATTGGATCGGGGAAGAAAAATATTGTATTCCTTACCTGAGATCTTTGAAGCTTGTTTTGGAGCAGAATACATGGTTCTGGCCAACATTACATCTGCACATATCTAACGTAGATGATGGAAACTTCGACCATTGCTGCTGCCTGCTACGGATCCGCAGAGCTGCAAAATATATATGATGCAACAGAGAGGCCATGGGGAGGTAGATGCGGCTTATCCATCCGGCCGATTGAATTGAATGTAGTTTGCCAATTTCATGGTGAGGATGATGCGTCTTATTCATCTGGATGATTGACCTAGATGCAGGTTGCCAATTCATCGTCGAACCGGAGGAGATTACACTCAGATTTTTCCTTCTTGGGGAAAGAAAGAGAGATGAAGGGGAGCACGACTCACGTATGAAAAATCTAGGTGGAGATAGCGTTTAGTTTTTGGGACTGTCTATTTGACATTTGACTGTTTTTCAATTCGAAAACAGTCAAATTTCCTGACTAATCAACACATTACACCTGTATGAGCAGTAAAATCAACATAAAGCAAAAAGAACGCCTAAACGGGTCAGGGGTGAACATCAGACCTGGGTTAGGGGTAAACAAGTTAAATAACAAAGAAAGTCATCCAATACAAAGGTAAAAAGCACTATATTATAGTCAAATTTCCTGACAAATCAAGCGCTCACACCTATGTCCAAATACCATGGACAATTGTATGCTTGTATTTCCAAAAAAATGGGTCGGGCGGCTAAAATCTGACCCGGTTCTAACTAATAACCAAAACAAAACAAGGCAACTATCACGAAACCCTCCTGGACCGTTGCCCATGCTCTTTTTTCCTTTCCTGGACAACAAATCACCTGACGAAGAAAAGAAACAAAAATCATCAGAATACTGGCGTCTCCCAGGACCCTCCTTTAACTTGCATCACACAAGTCATCTGGGAGGCGCCATGGGATAGGGGAAATGAGGAGAAGAAAGAGTAGAAAAACATCAGAGACGTCATGGGAGAGAGGGAGTGAGAAGAAGGAAGAACAAAAACAAGTCAGAGAGGCACATCAGAGGGGCAAGTACCTGGAGAGAAGCAAGGGGGAAGAACAGATCCGAATAATTGGTGGAGGGCAGAGGAAGATCATCCAAGAGACGGTCCACAACTCACGAAATGTCCTACTCCTTTTGATCACACTTCTATTGAACTCTTCCATGTTTTTCCTCACCCCGCTGCTCTACATACACCTCCTACATGAACTGGCCTGCAGGAAAAAAAACATCATACAATCTAGTGAAAATTTTGGAATCATCAGGGGAAAAATTCTAACTGTCAGAAGGTAAAACTGTTAATATTTCACTGTCAAAACACTACACCAACACGAATTCCAGTGTAAGGTAAACATGAAAAAAACTTTGCTGCAGTATAGGGCAATGTAGGTAGCATGAACCATGAGGAAATTACATGAAAAAAACTTTGATGTAGTACACATGAAAAAATCTTTGCTGCGATACAGGGCAATGTAACTAACATGAACTCAGTGGATTACAGAGATACATGCAAGTTCAGACGAAGTCATGAATACAAAGACATACCTATCAGCATAAAGAACACAAGTCCTATCAGATGAAGGCATTAATATTGACAATGAAAAGCAGAGCTTGTTACAGTGCTGGTACACATGGACAGCGAAAGAAATGAATAATCACACTAGTGGATTACAATGATAATAACCAAGGAACTACACAGGATAATCACACTAAACAGAGTTAAAATCCACTGTAATTCAAGCAAAGTTGAACAAGAATGAAGCTCAAATATCAAGTAATAGAGGTTCAGCAGGAAAATTACACTACTTTGTTTAGAAAAAATGAAATTTACACTGAAGTTCTAGGAAAAATTACACTGCAATTGGGGAATAATTACACTATAATTACATAAATAAAGCATGAAGTTTAAACTGTAATTATGGGGAAAATTACACTGTAATTACATAAATGAAGCATGGAGTTTACACTGTAATTCTAGGAAAATTACACTGTAATTAAAAAAATTAAGCATTGGGATTACACTAAAATCTGGGCTAAATTACACTGCAATTCTAGGGTATATTACACTGCAATTACAAAAAGGAAGCATGGGGATTGCAATGAAATTCTTGAAAAATGGCTTTATCAAACCCTCTATCATCACTAGAAAGATCCTGAAAAATAATTCAGTCAACAAACAAAAAAATTAATAAACTGAAAAAAAGAATAAAAACGAAAATGAAAGTAGAGAACAAGACAGAAATAACTACCAAAGACATAGCATTAGAACCATCTTCCGAAAAGTCATTAGGCACAAAAGGATCATTCAAAGAATCAACACTCACGATAGAAGAAACTATCGAAACATCCTTGTGAGAGACTTCCGTAGTCTCCCCATTGACCTAACCCTAACAAAACAGAATACATGACACATGAAAAAAAGAAATTAAAGAAAGTTGAAAATTATAGAGTAATGGGGCTCAATTACAAGGGAAATCTCACAACAAATACACTGAAAGGCAGCAATCAGGGGAATTATAGAGTAACGGGGCATATTAATACAGTGCAAGAATCACTTAAAATACAGTGTAAAAACCAACCTAAATACAGTAAAACTCTGAGTCAAAATACACAATAATTAGGGCAACTTACAATGAAAAGGTAGAGGAAGTACACTGCCAAAAACTGAAGATAAATTATATAGTAAGAATGAGGGATATTACAGTGCAAAAACCACATGAATGCATGCAAAACATCTGAGAAAAATTACAATGTAAATAACAAAGAAACTGGCGCAGTATTACACTGCAATTTACACTGAAAGAAGCATGAGAATTACACTGTAACTGGGGAAAATATTACACAGTAACTCTAGGGAGAATTACACAGTAATTATAAAATAAAGAAGCATGAAAAAAACAATGTAATTACGGTATATTACACTGTAATTGCAGGCTAACCTACAGTGTGATTCTACGACACATGAGAATTACACTGTAATGGGGAAAATATTACACAATAATTCTAGGACAAATTACACAGTAATTACAAATAAAAAAGCACAAAAAACACACGATAATCACGGTATATTGCACTGTAATTGCAGGGTAACCTACAGTGTAATTCTACGACATGTTACACAGTAATTATAGCAAAATTTACACTAAAGAAAGAAGCATCAGGATTACACTGTAATTAGGGGGGAAATGCACAGTACTACTAGGACAAATTATAGAGTAACAACAAATAAAGAAGCATCAGGATACACTGTAAATGCACTGCAATTATGGGGCAAGTTACACTGTAATTATGAGTTAAATTACACTGTAATTCTGGATGGGGATACACTGTAATTCTAGGGGTAAGTTACACTTCAAGTCTGGAGTAAAAATACACTGTAAAGAAGCATGAAATTCAGAGAGATTCCTGGACTAACACTACAACAATACTGCAGCCTAGTACACACAAATTCAGAGAGATTCAGGTACCGGGTGAAATGAACACCTACATCTAACAAAAAAAAATCATACTGAATTCCAGGGACTACAACAGCAAACATCAGCAGCTAACAGCAACTACAAGTAAACTGCAGAAGCAGGCAGAAACCCATGCTAGACCATGTGCAACTACATCTAACGACAAAGGAACAGACACCCAGGCCAGCAGAAATAAAATTGATAGGGCGAATCAACCGCTGCAACTATAACTCCGCCTACCTCTACATCTACATCAGAATAAACAACCTACGCCTACCTCTACATCTACAAGCAGGGGAGAAAAGGACCACAACAAGCAGATGGATTAGAACTCCGAACTCCCCACATACAACAAGCTCCTACACAACTCAGGCGGGCAGAAGGATGGGAAATGGAGCGCTAGGAATGGCGGACTAGAAACAAACACGGCAGCAACATGCACCTACCACGGACCCACGGACAACACCAAGAACAGATGAACCACGGATCCAAAACTTACCTAGATCCGGAACTACACAGCCACAACACAGGAAACGCGAGAGACAAGGACAACCAACCGCGGCAGCGGGGATCAAAGAGAAAAGGGAGGAGAAATCGAAATCGGGCCGTGAAATAGCCCGGAATCGCCATGAACATAAGAAATCGCTTCCTCTCCTCCGCCGCTCGAGCTCCTTCCCTTCTCCTTGCCTTATCAAAACAGAACCCCCAAAATGAAAGTGGAGACAGTGCCGGGCCGGGGGCGGTAACGGGCTGAGACAGGAAAACCAAACCCGAGAAACCAACACGAATCAACCCGAACAAATGGAACGCCAGCACGAGGAAAAAAGAAATCAACACGAATCTCTGCGCGAGAATGGACGGACACGGATTTGATTGATGACGAATTGAAAAACACTCGACTGTAAAATAGCAAATCCGTAGTTTTTTTCTATTTAGGCAAACCGAAAGAGACCTATGGGAGGACTATGTACGTGGGATATGTCATAGGAGAGTTATAGGAGAGTTGTAGCCATCTAGGACTCTAGAATTTCGGCAAATAGAGTTACGCTAATTTCTTTTAATCTTAGACGTATAATTAAAATCCAATGACTATTATTGTTAGTTTTGTAGGATTAACGTGGAGGCTCTAATGGTGCTTTCAATTAGTAAATATAAGATTTCCTGGGAAGTGGGAAGTCGTTCTTGCCCGCCTTGTATTGTATAGCTACTTGCTCGGGCATTGACTTGGAGTTGGATCATTGCATTTTTGCCCGTCCACCTCAAATGTACAGCAGAAAGGCTTGATCTGCTCTTCTCCATCGCCCTTGCTACACCCAGCTTCCTCATCATCCTCGCAATTCATCCGGGTCTTGGGCTCATCTCTTCTCTCGTCTCACCGGCTGGTCTCCTTGTGTAAGTCAAACCGTGATCGCTATGTGTTCTTCGCAGATCCATAAGCTTTACATCCGTTGTATACATATGCATGATAGCTACATGGGTAGTACTAGTCTGTAGTTGCTGATGTGGTTAGCACAATCGGCGACATGGGTACGTTATGTGTGAAGCAGTTTGCTAGATTTGGCGTACACGTAGATTCAGATACGTTGTTGTGAGGTGTTCTTATGTTCTTGTACGCTTTAATTTTCAGTGGGCTGGTGGCACATCAATGACAGGAGGAGGAGGACTCGCAGTGCGTGTGTGGAAAGAATGGGTGATCCAGATCTTGGTTGTCACCAGCTTCCTGCTTCAGCTCGTCCTCCTAGTCTTCGGTGGGTTAAGGCGGCGCAACTCCTCTGTCGTGCTGCTGGCCTTCCTGTGGCTGTTGTACCTGATGGCCGATAACATGGCGGTATATGCCCTTGGGCACATGACCCTAGAGAGCAGGTTGCAGGATGATGCCGGGCTTGTGGCGTTCTGGGCAACCTTCTTTCTGCTCCACCTGGGTGGCCAGGACACCATCACTGCCTTCTCCCTAGAGGACAACCAGCTATGGAGGCGCCACCTGCTGACTCTAGTGGTGCAGGCATCGGGAGCCGGCTACGCCATCTACCGCTACACCCTATCCGGTACTTGGACCTTGGTCTCAGCCACCATAGTGATGTTCATAGTGGGTTTAGTCAAGTATGGGGAGAGGGTGTGGGCTCTCCAAAGAGGCAACAGTAGTGACACTTTCAGTCTGACCCAATGCCCCGGCAACACTCAATCACTGGCCGACATGTGGGGTTTAAGTGGCCTGGGGGGTTATCATCAAATCTCCCCATTCTACTCGAGTCGCATTACATGTTCCATTTTTGCAAGGGTGCGTTTTTCAATGTCCAGCGGATCCATCGGTTCTACACCCTACTTGACTCTCATTTCACAAATAAGATAGAGGCTCCACCGAATGACTCTGGTTTCAAAAATAAGCAGAGACTGCCTCTACCGTATGAATGTGACGTGGGCATGTATGATCTGATCGAGGCGGAGCTCTCCCTTCTGTATGACCGGTTTTACACTAAGGCGCAGGTGGTCAACACTTGGCAGGGCTGCTTGATCCGGGCCATCTCACTGCTCGGCATGGTGAGCGCATTCGTGTTGTTCCGTCTTGACGATAGTAAAGGTGCTTACATCACAGTTGATGTCTCCATCACTTACCTGCTATTGGTTGGGGCCATCGTCCTGGAAATCACATCAATGTTTACAGTTGTAGGATCAACATGGACGCGTGATTACTTGCATTGTCACGGGTGGAACCGAACAAATGCTATGGTTATGCGTCTTTGCCGGCTTTTCAAGGTGGGAAGCCAAAGAAAATGGTTGCACTCTATCGGGCAGCACAATGTGTTTGGTTACTACCACCAAGACCAAGCCAAATGGACAAACAAGATCTGCAAGCGTGTTGGACTTCAGAAGTGGTGGAGAGGGGTGGCTTTCTCACGCAATACTCCGATCACAATGAAGTTCAAGGAGCTAGTGTTTGAACGGATACTGAAAATAATGACTGATTATTCCAAGAGATGGAGCATCTTGGACGCACAGGGAAAATCTGTGCTTACCGAATACGGAATCTTTGATGATTTCCGTCAGCATTTGAACGAGGAGTGGTCATTCGCGGATTACATTGTCAACTGGCAAGTTGCAACCCACATTTACTTTTGCTTATGTAATGATCAGCAGCACCAGAGCAAGCATCCCAACACTCAAGATGATGAGAACCTTGTAGAGGCAATCAAGGTACTATCTAACTACTTGGGTTTCTTAATGCTGCACCCAATGTTACTTCCCGGTGGAGTTCCAAGCAGTGCTACTACTGTCAAACTTTATAAGGGGCCGGCGGTGTGCAACGTTAGTAGCAAGGAATATGCTAGGGCAATACTCAACGTTAAGGAAACTGATCCCATCTTATCCTCACCTCTTGCTCATGAGCTTCTTAAAAACAAAAGGGATGTGCCGATGCTGCAAGTCATCTTCGGGGTCTGGGTGGAGTTGCGGTGCTATGCAGCCCACCACAGCACCGATATTTCCCACTGCAGACAACTTGGCAGGGGACGTGAGTTCCTCTCTGTTATCCACCTCGTTGTAGATCATATCGAGCTATTTCAGAAGTATACTGAGAGACGTTCAATTGATGAGCCTAGCAACCCATAGGACAGAAGAGGTTCATCTCATATCTGTTGTTGATTTATAGTATGCCTCGAATGTAATGCAGTATCTATGCTACCCAGTTTTAATTTGTTTTTTGTGGCCATGCATGGAACAACAGTATGAGCTCCTCTATCACATCTGCTGTTGATTTACATCCTCGGATGTAATGTAATGTAATATCTATGCTACCCATTTCTGTTGGAACAATAACTCTGTTTCTGTGAGCATGGAACAACAATATGAGCTAGCTCCTCTATCATCCTTGTCAATATTCGTTCTTTTTTCCCTCATTATTTATGCAAAACTTGGAAGTGCTCATAGTTGATTACAGTCAGTAGATATGAAACTAGCACAGTTTCTGTCACAAATGCGAGGATGTCTGCTTTAGTGTGCTGAGATTTGTCCGAGAAATAAAATTCTGGGTTTCATAAGTTACAGTACCATGCTATACAACTAACTAGCTAGGGCTCCCTCGCAGTTGCGCGGGAAACATCATTAATTATCTAAACTATTGGTGTTCATAAATACATTTATTCATTGTTTATACATAATCATAGATCAGTATGTTCATGATATTAGATCATCGTGTAGATTTTCATGAAAATCACATAAGACGACACAAGTTACTATGTTAGATCATCAAATAGAAGGAATACAATTCCCTCTTTTAAGATGACATTTCAGACTAAAACGATTATTATGGTGATTTACTTAAAGGAATTCTGCTATGGAAGATGTCATTTTTAGATGCTTTGGAACTGTCATTATTTTTGCTATACAGAAAGCGCAACTTATCGGTGGCACTACATGATACATCTACCTTGGGTTGAAAACACTATTAGTCTTTGGCCGCTGATCCTATAATCAGCTAGCATTCCAGGTCTCATCGGACTGTCATTAATGGTGGGACTAGGTAGCGACAACATGGCGCTTTCAGAAATAACATGGCGTCAGACTCAATTCCAGAAAGTTATCTCCAGCATCCTACCTCGGATGTGTTCAAATAATGATCCAAAAATGCTCCATATAAAAACATACAAAATGTGACTCAATTGCACAATAAATCTAGAATTTAAAATCAATGCTTAATGATCCAACAAAATAGATGGAGTACCAAATCAATGCTTACAAATACCAAATCCTTTGTGAAACCTATAGGATTGAAAACGATATACAATTGACAATAAATCTAGAATTTAAACTCAATGCTTAATGATCGAACAAAATAGATGAGTACCAAATCAATGCTTACAAATACCAAATCCTTTGTGAAACCTATAGGATTGAAAACGATATACAATTGACAATAAAATGTCGAAATACTAGACCTTGTATGTGGAATAATGGATGTAGGTCACATATATTATTTGGAGCAGTGTGCTAGTGAGGTTTCGAGATATCTTGGCTATGATAGCATTAGTTAGCTGTGTATGCACCATGCAACAAATTCACCCTAAGACTCAATTTATATTGGAGAAATGAGGTTAATATGTTTCAACGGATCAGATGATTAGGTAATTAGACAAATCTTCTTACATTTTACACTTGCGCGGCAAAATCATACCACCCATGCCATGCATCTAAACGGGGTCAAGGCTATAACGTCTCTCTTACTATACTTTAAACTCCTCGCTAATCCAACCCCTAGTTAGCTGGCAGGGATCCAATGCAAGTAAACTAAACGGGGGTCAAGTCTATATTGTTTATGTTTATATTTCCTGGGAGCGGAAAGGTGCGATAGCACCCGGGAGTTCAGGCACCCCCTTATCTGTCCGTTCACTGGTTTTAAGATTTGTGCCGTGGCCTAGCGAGCAGCATGCCTTTCGCAGTGTCAGGAGAGATTCGAACCACTGCCTGCTACTCCCATGCACTTTGCAGAGTATGCAGCCGTGTGAGACCGATTCCTTTTCTCTCGTGTGACCCATGTTGTAGCCAACCCGTGAGGGGAACAGTGAGCGCAGTAAACTTCTTCTTTTACTGGAGTGGCACCGCTTTGTCTTTTGAGTAAGAGAAGACTGCGTGTGAGTGGAGAAGTTGAGAGAGACAAAAAAAGAGAGAACCTATGTGTGAGAACTGACAAGTGAGACCGATGTTTTTATGTCAAACAAAGAGAGTGATGTTTTTTACTAGGTGACAAAGAGACGGTGTGAAATAACTTGTGCATAATTGCTTAGGACTGTGAGATAACTTTGAAGAGAGAGGGTTGCGAGCAGAAAAAACTTGTGAGGACTCTCTGCATGCATGTGATGTGACTATGTGAGAGAAACTTTTTAAGGCTAAAACAATGTGAGAGTATGAACAGAGGAGAGGAGAGAGATGTGCCGGCAACAGGCTCACGTGGCAGCTCTGTAAAAGGTGCGCCTAGGGTCCCATGATGGATTAATTTAGATTGATGGCACTGCAAAAGGTCTCGAGGCCCGACATGCTTCAGTACACTGTGCAAGAGGGTGCCTAGACACCCGGGTCCTAAAAATCCATTCGAAACTGCTCTGTGGACGATGAATAGCAGACGAAACTTGCACGAAAGCCAATCCAGCCGTCGCTGCACCTTTGGTGATATGAATGGACGAGTTGATCTCCGCTGTCGTGCACATATCGTCCACCCAACGTCGTGTGCATAGCAGTGCTGCCTCTTGTAAGTCATTCTCCCCTTCCTGGGAGGTAGTCCCCCCCTTGTAAAATTACTTGCTCGGACAGACTTGGAGTTGGATCACTTGTGCATTGCCGGCCAGTCAAGCGAATACGCTCTCAGAAGTCAGATTACAACTAAAAGGCTTGATCTGCTAGCGCTTGCTGCACCCAGGTTCCTGATCATCCTCGAGTCAAACTGATCCAGTCTAGGGCTCATCGCTTCTCTCGTCTCACCGGTTGGTCTCCCCGTGTAAGTCAAACCAAGCTTGCTATGTGTGTTCTTCTTCTAGATCCATATACCTCACATCCCTTGTATACATGTACGATAGCTGATGTATGAAGCACTTGGCTGCAGAGTGTTTTGTGAGGTGTTCTTATGTTGTTATATGCTTTTCAGTGGACTGGTGCACATCAATGGCAGGAGGAGGACTTGCTGTGCGCGTGTGGAAAGAATGGGGGATCCAGATCTTGGTTGTCGCCAGCTTCCTGCTTCAGCTCGTCCTCATGGTGGGCGGTGAGCTCCGGCGGCGCAGCTCCTCTGCCGTGCTGCTGGCCTTCCTCTGGATGTCGTACCTGATGGCTGATAACGTTGCGGTATACGCCCTTGGCCACATGTCCATTGAGAGCAGGCTGCGCGATGGCGAGCTTGTGGCGTTCTGGGCAGCCTTCTTTCTACTCCACCTGGGTGGCCAGGACACCATCACTGCCCTCTCCCTAGAGGACAACCAACTATGGAGGCGCCACCTGTTGACTCTCCTAGTGCAGGCATCGGGAGCCGGCTATGCCATCTATCGCTACACCCTATCTGGCACTTGGACCTTGGTCTCAGCCACCATAGTGATGTTCATAGTGGGTTTCGCCAAGTATGGTGAAAGGGTGTGGGCTCTCCAAAGAGGCAACAATGAAGCTTTTGATTGGGAACGGAACCATGACAACACTCAAGAACGGGCTAACATGTTGAAGACCAGAGCTAAGATGGATACAGAGGAGGTGATTCAACTATACTCTCATTACATGTTCTATTTTTGCAAGGGCGCATTTTTCAATGTGAACCGGGAAATTCGGTTCAGCACCACACTTAGCCAATATTTCAGAAACGTGAGTCTGCCTTATAAGTGCGACATTGGCATGTATGACCTGGTCGAGGCGGAGCTCTCGCTTTTGTATGACCAGTTTTACACCAAGGCGCAAGTGGTCCACACTTGGCAGGGCTGCTTGATCCGTGCCATCTCACTAATTGGCACGGCCAGCACACTCTTGTTGTTCCTTCTTGACGACGGTAAAGGTGCTTACAGCACAGTTGATGTCTCCATCACTTACCTCTTATTGGTTGGGGCCATCATCCTGGAAACCACGTCAGTGTTTACACTTGCAAGATCGAGATGGACCTGTGAGTACTTGCGTCATCTTGGATGGAACCGAGCTGTTGCTATGGTTATGTGCCTTCGCCGGCTTTTCAGGGTGGGAAGACAAAGAAAATGGTTGCACTCCATCGGGCAACACAATGTGTTCGATTACTGTGCCCGTCACCAAACCATGAAGTGTAGAAACATGATCGTCGAGGCAGCGGTACCTAAGAAGTGGTGGAGAAAGGTGAATTTCTCAGGCAATACGAAGATCACAGTGGAGTTCAAGGAGCTAGTGTTGGCACGGATACTGAGAACAATGACTGATTATTCCGAGACCTGGAGCATCTGGGACGCACAGGGCAGAGCGGTGCTTACTGAATACAGAATCTTGGATGATTTCCGGCTTTATATCGAGGGCGGTGATTTCGCCCGGTACATTCTCAACTGGCATGTTGCAACTGACATTTACTTTTACTTCTGCAATGACCAGCAGCAACAAAGTAGGAGTCTCAACACTGAAGAGGATGATAAACCCCTTGTTGAGGCAATAAAGGTACTATCTAACTACATGGCGTTTTTAATGATACATGTAAGCTTACTTCCCGGTGGAGTTCCACACAATTATAGTGTTGATGATTATTTGGACACCATGTGGATCCAAAAAAAAGGCCGTACTAGCAAGGCTATTGCTAGGTTATTGGTTGAGGATAAGATTGATGACCCTAGGTCCGGTCGCTGCGCATCTCTTGCTCGTGAGCTTCTTGGAAACGAGAGGGATGTGCCGATGCTGCAAGTCATCTTCGGGGTGTGGGTGGAGTTCCTGTGCCATGCAGCCCACCACAGCACCGATACTTCCCACCTCACACAACTTGGCAGGGGCGGTGAGTTCCTCACTGCTATCCGCCTTGTCATAGATCACATCGAGCTATTTCAAAGGTATAAAGATAAACCAAATTGGCGACTACGTACGGCGATAGGAGATGTAATTTATAATTTACGAGCCGGGAATGCAGCTCTGTTTTTGTGAGCATGGAACAACAGTATGAGCTACTCTATCATAACTCCTGTTGATTTATATGCCTGGAATGTAATGTACTATCTTTTTGTTTTAGAAGATGTAATGTAATATCTGTGCTACCCGGTTTTATTGGTTCCTTGTCGATTATTTTTCTTTCTTTCTTTTTTGTTTTCTGCAAAACCTGGAGGTTCTTATGTTGGTTACAGTCGCTACCTGCTGTTTGTGTCGTTGATATAAAACTAGCAGAGTCTCCACCACAAATTTGTGTACTCTTTCTTTAGTGTGCTGAGACTTTTGAGGAATGAAATTTTTGGTTTAAAAAAAATACCCATATCATGCTATTACAAATAACTGGTCAGGTCCCCACTCAGTTGCATGAGAAGCACCATTAATTATGTTAACCTTTTTGGTACTTACAAATATATTTATTGTACCATCTACAAACACAATATAGATTGCCAACAATTGCGTTGTTTATACATAATCTTAGATGTGTATGTTCACCATATTAGATCATTGTGTAGATTTTCATGGAAATCACATGAAGATATAAATGGTGGATTGCCTTTAACGAGCAAGCTTCTAGGTTTAAGTAGAAGGAAAATAAAATAAAAAACAGTACAAAACTAGTATTCTGTTCTACTGCTGATGCTCTGTTGTAGTAAAATCAACCAAATCTGTGCATCATCGTGTTTAATTTTTTTGAAACGGAGATACCTCATGTTTATAGGATATGCACCTGCGGTCCTTTGCCGGAGCGAATCGACACAGTTGGCACTCTCTAGCTCAGCCCCACATCTTATTGCAACTTCTTTCTGCTTGGCTATATCAGCCGTCAAATACTGCACCTGAGCTAATTGATACTCACGATCTTGCCTGACTGCTTCAAGTTCACTCTTCAGATGATCCACATTCTCCGCTAATTCCTTTTGTTTCAAGACTGCAGGATTTGATTGACATCAAGAGACAAGTAAACCACCAAATTATAACTCCGCGATGCTACAAAGAATTTTTTTTTCTGTAAAAGACATTTATGCTGTGATGGTAAATGGTGAGTTTAACTTCTGTTCTGAGACTGACAAGTTACACGAGAAAATAATATATAACTGTAAACTACGATGGCCATGTCAACCACTCTTTTACAGATGCAGCTTTGGTGACATACATCACCCGATTTTGCGTCATTGACATCTGGGTCAGCCACCTAATGGGCCTATATGTCAGTGGCCCAAAGTCAGGTGATGTTATGTCACTGAAGCTCAGTCCTCTTTTATAGTCCTGAAAAAGAGCAAGAGGATACCGGTAATATTGGATGGAAAAAATCCAAATTTATATTTGCACACGTACTACATTATTGCTATGCACATCTGTACTGGCTACTGACCAGCAATCTATAGTGTCATTTACACACCAACGTAGTAGTTGACATAACCAAACAAGGGAAGTACCCAAAAAGATTTTCATGAAGAACTTGCCTTGCAACCCGCAGAATCCACATTCTGTTCATCTCTCTCAACCCTCTCTACAGGAGCTGACAGTATTTCCACATGCTGCAACACACCGAACATCACAAAAGAAGCTCAGTTAATTACACTGATTCCCGATACTGCGGGGGTCATTCAGTCAAGCTGTTGATATATGTGTGGCAATAAGCTGCAGATAACTGTCGACAGATTGACCAAAATATTCATAGCTTATCACAATGCTGGTTGGCACAGGTAGCATCTTTGAAGTAAGACAACAGGAAGATATAACATCCACACTTTGACTATGGCAAAAAATGATGAAAAAGTTGATCCTAGATACTAGTCCACTTGGATGGCATTTGTTGAAAGTCTAGAACACACCGCACAATCCTGATTTGGTTAAGGATGCTACAAAATTGTGGCCACTTGCCCGAACACTCTGGTCGTGAAGATAATACTGGCCATATTTCAGGAGGGAAGGGAGCTCAGAGCAAAGCCGTTTCCCCTTGGAACTAAACCAAGAACACGTTGCAACTGGCAGTGACCTTGCGTGTGTTTGTATGACATGTGTGAGGGCACTGAAAGGTGGGCTTCAGTTGGACACTGACTTTTACCCTCCTTTCTCTCTCGTAGAGTCGAAATAGTACTGTCTCGGTGGCACAAGTCGGGATTTACGGCATGCTTCTCGAGATGTCAGAGTGGAGTGCCCCTCCCTCCCTATGTCACTATGTCAATACCTGGTCTTGAAATACCAATACCTGGTCTGTACGGTTTTCCATGGTCACTCTCCGCAAAGACTGCAGAGTCTTCCGATGTTTTTTTTCTCTCTACAGGAACTGACATGATAGCTGTTGGAGGAATGGCAACTAAACTTTACTGAGGGCCAATGGCCAGTACATATACAGATGTTGGTAAACTGCAGAAAGACCCCTTATACAATGGGGATGTACACAATGGACTATACATCTAACACCCCCCTGGATCAACAACACTGAGTTTGGAGAGGAAAAACGCATGTTGTGCCCGAGTCTGGGCCTTCGTGAAGAAGTCAGCCAACTGTAATTCCGAGGGCACATAGTGAAGAGCGAGAGTCTGATCCTGCACAGCAGCGCGCACAAAGTGGGCATCCACACCGATGTGCTTGGTGAGCTCGTGCTTCACCGGATCACGCGCAATACTGATAGCACCTGTGTTATCAGACAGGAGAGGAGTTGAGGTAGGAACAGACACACCAAAATCCTCAAGTAACCACGGTAACCAGATCACCTCAGCCGTCAACATAGCCATGGCTCGCAACTCAGCCTCGGTACTTGAGCGGGAAACTGCAGCTTTGTCTTCCAGGCAATAAGAGAGCCACCAAGAAAGACACAGTAAGCAGACAATGAGCGTCAATCAGAGGGATCACTAGCCCAGGTAGCATCAGAGTAAGCCTGGAGCTCAAGAGAGCTGGAGCGGGGAAAGAAAAGGCGCTGAGAGATCGTGCCACGAAGATATCGTAGAACACGGAGGAGGTGACTATAGTGTACAGAGGTGGGGGCTGAAACAAACTGACTCAAGATATGGACAGGATAGGAGATGTCAGGACGTGTAACAGCCAGATAGACAAGGCTGCCAACGAGGTGACGATAGCGAGTGGGATTAGGAAGAGGGTCACCATCAGAGGCACGAAGCTGAACGTTGAGCTCCATAGGAGTCACAACAATGCGCTCATCACCAAGAGCAACGCGAGCAAGAAGATCCTGAATATATTTTTCTTGGGAGATGTAGAAGCCATCAGAGGTCGAGGAGATCTCAATCCCAAGAAAATAGCGAAGAGGACCAAGATCAGTCATGAGGAACTGGTCGCAAAGACGAGCCTTAACAAAGGCAATGTACTTAGAGTCGTCACCAGTAATGATCATGTCATCAACATAGAGAAGAAGAAGAGTCCGACCACGAGAAGACGTGTGTACAAACAGCGTGGGGTCATGATCACTGGGCAAGAAACCAGCGGCAGTAACCACAGAGGCGAATCGCTCAAACCAGGCACGAGGGGCCTGTTTAAGACCATAGAGGGAGCGACGAAGCCTACAGACCATACCATCAGGAGCATAGTACCCCGGTGGTGGTTGCATATAAACTTCCTCACGCAACACACCATTGAGAAAGGCGTTCTGGACATCAAGTTGAGAGATAGACCACTGACGAACAGAAGCCACTGCAAGAAGAGTGCGAACAGTGGTCATGTGGGCCACAGGAGCGAATGTCTCATCATAATCGCGTCCCTGCTCCTGTTGGAAATCACGGGCTACAAGCCGAGCTTTGTAGCGCTCAAGAGAACCATCGGAGCGAGTCTTAACCTTGTAGACCCACTTGCAGGTGATGGGACGAACACCGGAAGGAAGGGGAACCAGATCCCAAGTGCCAGAGCGCTCAAGAGCAGCAAGATCTTCGTCCATCGCAAGCTGCCACTCAGGCTGGGTCATTGCAGTCCGATAGGAAGTGGGCTCAGCAATGGCAGAGAGACCATACCGATCAGGGGAGTAGCGTGTTGGAAATATGCCCTAGAGGCAATTAGTTATTATTATATTTCCTTGTTCATGATAACCGTTTATTATCCATGCTATAATTGTATTGAAAGGAAACTCAGATACATGTGTGGGTACATAGACAACACCGTGTCCCTGGTTAGCCTCTAGATGACTAGCTCGTTAATCAATAGATGGTTACAGTTTCCTGACCATGGACATTGGATGTCATTGATAACGGGATCACATCATTAGGAGAATGATGTGATGGACAAGACCCAATCCTAAGCCTAGCACAAAGATCGTAGTTCGTATGCTAAAGCTTTTCTAATGTCAAGTATCTTTTCCTTAGACCATGAGATTGTGCAACTCCGGATACCGTAGGAATGCTTTGGGTGTACCAAACGTCACAACGTAACTGGGTGGCTATAAAGGTGCATTACGGTATCTCCGAAAGTGTACATTGGGTTGGTACGAATCGAGACCGGGATTTGTCACTCCGTGGAAACGGAGAGGTATCTCTGGGCCCTCTCGGTAGGACATCATCATAATGTGCACAATGTGACCAAGGGGTTGATCACGGGATGAGGTGTTACGAGAATGAGTAAAGAGACTTGCAGAACGAGATTGAACAAGGTATCGGATACCGACGATCGAATCTCGCAAGTACAATACCGCTAGACAAAGGGAATTGTATACGAGATCGATTGAGTCCTTGACATCGTGGTTCATCCGATGAGATCATCGTGGAACATGTGGGAGCCAACATGGGTATCCAGATCCCGCTGTTGGTTATTGACCGGAGAACGTCTCGGTCATGTCTGCATGATTCCCGAACCCGTAGGGTCTACACACTTAAGGTTCGATGACGCTAGGGTTATTAAGGAAGTTTGTATGTGGTTACCGAATGTTGTTCGGAGTCCCGGATGAGATCCCGGACGTCACGAGGAGTTCCGGAATGGTCCGGAGGTAAAGATTTATATATGGAAAGTTGTTGTTCGGGTTAGGAAAAAGTTCGGGTTTTTTCGGTATTGTACCGGAAGCTTCGGAAGGTTCCGGAGGATTCGGAGGGGTCCGGAGGTCCGGAAATAGTTCCACCACGTCCAATACAGTAGCATGGGCTGTAGGGGGGCGCCCTAGCCTTAATGGGCCAGGGGCACCAGCCCCCCAAGGCCCATGCGCATGGGAAGGGGAAAACCCTAAGGGGGAGGGCCTCCACTTGACTTGGGAGGCACTCCTCCCCCCCTTGGCCGCCCCCCTAGATGGGATCTAGGGCTGGCCGCACCCCTTTGGGTGGGAAAACCATAAAGGGGGCGCAGCCCCCTTTCCCCCTATATATACTTGAGGTTTTGGGCTGCCAACACATGAGAACCTCTCCCTCTATTGGCACAGCCCTGCCTCTCCTCCTCTTCCTCTCCCGTGGTGCTTGGCGAAGCCCTGCTGGATTGCCACGCTCCTCCATCACCACCACGCCATTGTGCTGCTGCTGAATGAGTCTTCCTCAACCTCTCCCTCTCTCCTTGCTGGATCAAGGCGTGGGAGGCGCCACCGGGCTGTACGTGTGTTGAACGCGGAGGTGCCGTCCGTTCGGCACTAGGATCTCCGGTGATTTGGATCACGGCAATCTGACTCCTTCAACCCCGTTCTCTTGAACGCTTCCGCTTAGCGATCTACAAGGGTATGTAGATGCACTCTCCTTCCCTCGTTGCTAGTTCCTCCATAGATAGATCTTGGTGACACGTGGGAAAATTTTGAATTTACGCTACGTTCCCCATGATGGCATCATGAGCTAGGTCTATTATGTAGATTCTTTGCACGAGTAGAACACAAAGTAGTTGTGGGCGTTGATGTTGTTCAATATGCTTACCGTTACTAGTCCAATCTTGTTTCGACGGTATTGTGGGATGAAGCGGCCCGGACCGACCTTACACGTACTCTTCGTGAGATGAGTTCCACAAGTGACATGCACTTGGTGCATAAGGTGGCTAGCGGGTGCCGATCTCTCCCACTTTAGTCGGAACGGATTCGATGAAAAGGGTCCTTATGAAGGGTAAATAGCAATTGGCATATCACGTTGTGGTTTTGCGTAGGTAAGAAACGTTCTTGCTAGAAACCCATAGCAGCCACGTAAAACATGCAAACAACAATTAGAGGACGTCTAACTTGTTTTTGCAGGGTATGCTATGTGATGTGATATGGCCAAGAAGAATGTGATGAATGATATGTGATGTATGAGATTGATCATGTTCTTGTAATAGGATTCACGACTTGCATGTCGATGAGTATGACAACCGGCAGGAGCCATAGGAGTTGTCTTTATTTATTGTATGACCTGCGTGTCATTAAACAACGCCATGTAATTACTTTACTTTATTGCTAACCGGTAGCCATAGTAGTAGAAGTAATAGTTGGCGAGAGAACTTCATGAAGACACGATGATGGAGATCATGATGATGGAGATCATGGTGTCATGCCGGTGACGATGATGATCATGGAGCCCCGAAGATGGAGATCAAAAGGAGAAAAATGATATTGGCCATATCATGTCACTACTATATAATTGCATGTGATGTTTATTATGTTTATGCATCTTGTTTACTTAGAACGACGGTAGTAAATAAGATGATCCCTTATAGCAATTTCAAGAAGTGTTCTCCCCTAAGCGTGCACCGTTGCTAAAGTTCGTCGCTTCTAAGCACCACGTGATGATCGGGTGTGATGGATTCTTACGTTCACATACAACGGGTGTAAGACAGATTTACACACGCGAAACACTTAGGGTTAACTTGACGAGCCTAGCATGTAAAGACATGGCCTCGGAACACAGAGACCGAAAGGTCGAGCATGAGTCGTATAGTAGATACGATCAACATGAAGATGTTCTTCGATGATGACTAGTCCGTCTCACGTGATGATCGGACACGGCCTAGTTGACTCGGATCGTGTAATCACTTAGATGACCGGAGGGATGTCTATCTCGAGTGGGAGTTCATAAGATGAACTTAATTATCCTGAACATAGTCAAAAGATTTTTGCAAATTATGTCGTAAGCTCGCGCTTTAGTTCCACTGTTTAGATATGTTCCTAGAGAAAATATAGTTGAAAGTTGACAGTAGCGACTATGCGGAAAGAAGAAGGCTTATGTCCTTAATGCACCGCTCGGTGTGCTGGACCTCAAACGTGGTCTGTGGATGTTGCGAACATCTGACACACACGTTTTGATGACTACGTGATAGTTCGGTAATGTTAAACGGCTTAGAATTAAGGCACCAAAGACGTTTTGAAACGTCACGGAACATGTGAGATGTTCTGAGGGCTGAAATTGGGATTTCAGGCTTGTGCCCACGTCAAAAGGTATAAGACCTCCGACGATTTTCTTAGCCTGCAAACTAAGGGAGAAAAGCTCAATCGTTGAGCTTGTGCTCAGATTGTCTGAGTGCAACAATCACTTGAATCGAGTGGGAGTTGATCTTCCGGATGAGATAGTGATGTTTCTCCAAAGTCATTGCCACCAAGCTGCTAGAGCTTCGTGATGAACTATAACATATCGAGGATAGATATGATGATCCTTGAGGTATTCACGATGTTTGACACATGAAAGTAGAAATCAAGAAGGAGCATCAATTGTTGATGGTTGGTGAAACCACTAGTTTCAAGAAGGGCAAGGGCAAGAAGGGATACTTCATGAAACGGCAAAGCAGCTGCTGCTCTAGTGAAGAAACCCAAGGTTGAACCCAAACCCGAGACTAAGTGCTTCTGTAATAAGGGGAACAGCCACTGGAGCAGAATTACCCTAGATACTTGGTAGTTGAGAAGGCTGTTAAGGTCGATAGAAGTATATTGGATATGCACTTTACTAGTACTCCTAGTAGCACCAGGGTATTAGATACCGGTTCGGTTGCTAAGTGTTAGTAACTCGAAATAAAAGCTACGGAATGAACGGAGACTAGCTAAAGGTGAGCCGACGATATGTGTTGGAAGTGTTTCCAAGTTTGATGTGATCAAACATCGCACGCTCCCTCTACCATCAAGATTAGTATTAAACCAGAATAATGGTCATTTGGTGTTTTGCGTTGAGCATAGACATGATTGGATTATGTCTATCGCAATACGGTTATTCATTTAAGGAGAATAATGGTTACTCTATTTATTTGAATAATACCTTCGATGGTCTTGCACCTAAATGAATGGTTTATTGAATCTCGATCGTAGTGATACACATTTTCATGCCAAAGGTATAAGATAGTAATGATAGTACCACTTACATGTGGCACTGCCATATAAGTCATATTGGTATAAAACGCATGAAGAAGCTCCATGCTGATGGATCTTTGGAATCACTCGTTTTTGAAAAGTTTGAGACATGCAAACCATGTCTATTGGTGTATACGCATGATGAAACTCCATGCAGATGGATCGTTTGGACTCACTTGATTTTGAATCACTTGAGATATGCAAATTCATACCACATGGGCAAGATGATGAAAAGCCTCGGTTTCAAAGAAGATGGAACAAGATAGCAACTTGTTGGAAGTAACACATTTTGATGTGTGCAGCCCAATGAGTCTTTGAGGCATGCTGATGAATATCGTTATGTTCTTACTTCACAGATGATTTAAGTAGATACTGAGAATATTTACTTGATGAAACACAATTCTGAATTATTGAATGGTTCAAGTAATTTCAGAGTGAAGTTGAAGATCATTGTGACAAGAGGATAAAATGTCTATGATATGATCATAGAGATGAGTATCTGAGTTGCGAACTTTGGCACGCTATTAAGACATTGTGGAAATTGTTTCACGACTAATACCGCTGGAACACCATAGTGTGATGGTGTGTCCGAACATCATAGTTGCACCCTATTGGATATGGTGCGTACCATGGTGTCTCTTATCGAATTACCACTATCGTTCATGGGTTAGGCATTAGAGACAACCACACTCACTTTAATAGGGCACCACGTAATTCCGTTGAGACGACACCGTTTGAACTATGGTTTGGAGAAACCTAAGTTGACGTTTCTTAAAAGTTTGGGGCTGCGACGCTTATGTGGAAAAGTTTTAGGTTGATAAGCTCGAACCCAAAGCGGACAAAATGCATCTTCATAGGACACCTAAAACAGTTGGGTATACCTCCTAATTCAGATCCGAAAGCAATAGGGATTGTTTCTTGAATCGGGTCCTTTCTCGAGGAAAAGTTTGTCTCGAAAAGTTGAGTGGGAGGATGGTGGAGACTTGATGAGGTTATTGAACCGTCACTTCAACTAGTGTGTAGCGAGGCACGGGAAGTTGTTCTGTGGCGCCTACACCAATTGAAGTAGAAGCTTATGATAGGGATCATGAAGTTTTGGATCAAGTCACTACCGTACATCGTAGGGTGACAAGGATGCGTACTACTTCAGAGTGGTACGGTGATCTTGTCTTGAAGGTCATGTTGCTAGACAACAATGAACCTACGAGCTATGGAGAAGCGATGGTGGGCCCAAAATTCTGACAAATGGTTAGAAGCCATGAAATCCGAGATAGTATCCATATATCAGAACAAAGCATGGACTTTGATGGACTTGCCCGATGATCGGCAAGCCATTGAGATAAATGGATCTTTAAGAAGAAGACAGACGTGGACGGTAATATCACCGTCTATGAAGCTCGACTTGTGGCGAAGAGTTTTTCACAAGTTCAAGGAGTTGACTACGATGAGATTTTCTCATCCGTAGTGATGCTTAAGTCCGTCGGAATCATGTTAGCATAAGCTGCATTTATGAAATATGGCAGATGGATGTCAAAATGAGTTTCCTTACCAGTCTTCATAAGGAAAGGTTGTATGTGATACAATCAGAAAGTTTTTGTCGATCCTAAGGATGCTAAAAGGTATCTTTGGCTCAATGATCCTTCTAAGAACCTGGAGTAAGCATCTCGGAGTTGGAATGTGCGCTTTGATGAGATGATCAAAGATTTTGGGTTTATACAAAGTTTATGAGAAACTTGTATTTCCAAAGAAGTGAGTGGGAGCACTATAGAATTTCGATGAGTATATGTTGTTGATCGAAATGATGTAGAATTTTCTGGAAAGCATATAGGGTTATTTGAAAGGTGATTTTCAATAGAAAACCTGGATCAAGCTACTTGAACATTGAGCATCAAGATCTATGAGGATAGATCAAAATGCTTAATAATACTTTCAAATGAGCACATACCTTGACATGATCTTGAAGGTGTTCAAGATGGATCAGTCAAAGAAGGAGTTCTTGCCTGAGTTGTAAGGTACGAAGTTAAGACTTAAAGCTCGACCACGGCAGTAAAGAGAGAAAGGACGAAGGTCGTCCTCTATGCCTTAGACATAGGCTCTATAGTATGCTATGTTGTGTACCGCACCAGAAGTGTGCCTTGCCATGAGTCAGTCAAGGGGTACAAGAATGATCCAAGAATGGATCATTGGACAGCGGTCAAAATTGTCCTTGGAGTAAATAAGGACATGTTTCTCGATTATGGAGGTGATAAAGAGTTCGACGTAAAGAGTTGCGTCGATGCAAGCTTTGACACCTATCCGAATGACTCTAAATAGCAAACCGGATACGTATAGTGGAGCAACCATTTGGAATAGTTTCAAATGGAGCGTGGAAGCAGCATTTATAATATGACCTAGAAATTTGCAAAGCACACACGGATCTGAAAGGTTCAGAACCGTTGACTAGAACCTCTCTCACAAGCAAAACATGATCAAACCCCAGAACTCATTGAGTCTTAATCACATGATGATGTGAACTAGTTTACAGACACTAGTAAACTCTTTGGATGTTGGTCACATGGCGATGTGACCTATCAGCGGTAATCACATGACGATGTGAACTAGATTATTGACTCTAGTGCAAGTGGGAGACTGTTGGAAATATGCCCTAGAGGCAATTAGTTATTATTATATTTCCTTGTTCATGATAACCGTTTATTATCCATGCTATAATTGTATTGAAAGGAAACTCAGATACATGTGTGGGTACATAGACAACACCAAGTCCCTGGTTAGCCTCTAGATGACTAGCTCGTTAATCAATAGATGGTTACAGTTTCCTGACCATGGACATTGGATGTCATTGATAACGGGATCACATCATTAGGAGAATGATGTGATGGACAAGACCCAATCCTAAGCCTAGCACAAAGATCGTAGTTCGTATGCTAAAGCTTTTCTAATGTCAAGTATCTTTTCCTTAGACCATGAGATTGTGCAACTCCAGGATACCGTAGGAATGCTTTGGGTGTACCAAACGTTACAACGTAACTGGGTGGCTATAAAGGTGCATTACAGGTATCTACGAAAGTGTCTGTTGGGTTGGCACGAATCGAGACGGGTATTTGTCACTCCGTGGAAACGGAGAGGTAGCTCTGGGCCCACTCGGTAGGACCTCATCATACTGTGCACAATGTGACCAAGGGGTTGATCACGGGATGATGGGTTACGGAACGAGTAAAGAGACTTGCCGATGTGAGATTGAACAAGGTATCGGATACCGACGATCGAATCTCGAGCAAGTACAATACCGCTAGACAAAGGGAATTGTATACGGGATCGATTGAGTCCTTGACATCGTGGTTCATCCGATGAGATCATCGTGGAACATGTGGGAGCCAACATGGGTATCCAGATCCCGCTGTTGGTTATTGACCGGAGAACGTCTCGGTCATGTATGCATGATTCCCGAACCCGTAGGGTCTTCACACTTATGGTCTGGCGACGCTTAGGGTTATTAAGGAAGTTTGTATGTGGTTACCGAATGTTGTTCGAGTCCGGATGAGATCCCGGACGTCACGAGGAGTTCCGGAATGGTCCGGAGGTAAAGATTTATATATGGAAAGTTGTTGTTCGGGTTAGGAAAAAGTTCGGGTTTTTCGGTATTGTACCGGAAGCTTCGGAAGGTTCCGGAGGATTCGGAGGGGTCCGGAGGTCGAAATAGTTCCACCACGTCCAATACAGTAGCATGGGCTGTAGGGGGCGCCCTAGCCTTAATGGGCCAGGGGCACCAGCCCCCAAGGCCCATGCGCATGGGAAGGAAAACCCTAAGGGGAGGGCCTCCACTTGACTTGGGAGGCACTCCTCCCCTGGCCGCCCCTAGATGGGATCTAGGGCTGGCCGCACCCCTTGGGGTGGGAAAACCATAAAGGGGGCGCAGCCCCCTTTCCCCCTATATATACTTGAGGTTTTGGGCTGCCAACACATGAGAACCTCTCCCTCTATTGGCACAACCCTGCCTCTCCTCCTCTTCCTCTCCCGTGGTGCTTGGCGAAGCCCTGCTGGATTGGCACGCTCCTCCATCACCACCACGCCGTTGTGCTGCTGCTGGACGGAGTCTTCCTCAACCTCTCCCTCTCTCCTTGCTGGATCAAGGCGTGGGAGACGTCACCGGCTGTACGTGTGTTGAACGCGGAGGTGCCGTCCGTTCGGCACTAGGATCTCCGGTGATTTGGATCACGACGAGTACGACTCCTTCAACCCCGTTCTCTTGAACGCTTCCGCTTAGCGATCTACAAGGGTATGTAGATGCACTCTCCTTCCCCTCGTTGCTAGTTCCTCCATAGATAGATCTTGGTGACACGTAGGAAAATTTTGAATTTCTGCTACGTTCCCCAACATAGCGATCAGGCGGGGGGCGAGGCCGAGCACGAAGATTATGAACCGGGGGAGACGTGAAGGGAGGAGAACCAGAGGTGGAAGGCTCATCAGGGGAGACATCCTCAGTATGAGGGCGACGAACTGGAGATGATGGTGGAGAGGTGGAGGAGGAGGATGGAGAGGATGGGGTCGGTGGCGAGGGAGAGGATGAAGTCGGTGGTGAGGGAGAAGGGAGGAGAGGTGCCAGAGGAAGAGGTGACATATGAGGCACATAGCAGGGTGTATCGGGAAGGAGAAGGAAAGAAAGGTCATCCACCGAGAAACGCGAGGAAGAAGAACGTGGGTAGTAAGAACGAGACTCGTCAAACGTCACATCACGCGAGATGCGCAAGTGACGACCCACTGGATCCCAACATCGATATCCCTTGTGCTCATCGCTGTAGCCAAGGAAAACACACTCAAGCGAGCGATCGGTTTGGTGCGTTCTCGGGGGGCAAGAAGCACATAGCACACGCATCCAAACATACAAAGAGCAGAGTAGTCAGGAGAGCGACCAGTGAGACACTCCATAGGAATGCAACCCTGCAGAGCAGACGAGGGTTGAATGTTGATGAGAAAGGTGGAGGCGGAAACAGCCTCAGCCCAAAAATGGGGTGGAAGAGAAGCAGCAATCATCAACGCACGAGTCGTCTCAAGCAAATGACGATGCTTGCGTTCGGCAACGCCATTCTGAGCATGAGCACCAGGACACGAGAACTGGGCAAGAGTACCCTGTTCTGCGAGAAAACTGCGCAACAGCTGAGAGATATACTCTCCAGCGGAGTCAGCACGAAAAGTGCGGATGGGCATGGCAAACTGGGTGTGAACCATGGCAGCAAAACGTTTGTATATATGAAGAACCTCGCTACGAGATTTCATGAAGTAGAGCCAAGTGTAGCGAGAGAAATCATCAATAAACAAAATATAATAGCGATGACCACCTTTCGAATCAAAGGGAGCAGGACCCCAGACATCAGAATGAACTAAGTCAAAAGGACGTTGTAAGGGCATATTTATCCCGTAAGTGTTTTGGTGATTGATGACGATACTTTTGCGGACTAATCGTATGCTTTGAGTTTCTCAGATGGTTCATCTCTAGGCTCGAGACGATTCGGTGCCCCTCGGAGACTATTGAAGACGGCGTCGTCCTACGTTTCTTTTTGGTGGTTTTGAGTCGTAGGAGAGCCGTACTATTAAGAGGGGGTCCACGTCGGAAAGGTTAGGGTGGAATCAACACGTACACTTGTCCCTCCTTTCCCTGCCTTTGGAGCTTCCCTTTGTTATCTTGGTTGTGCGCAAGTTTGACAATTGCCTGTGTACTTGCGGTAGTACCGCAGGTACATGCGGTAATGCATGGCGCCACGGTAATGCGCTCCTCAGAGCGGTAGTACCGCGGCTCCTGTGCCTAGTGCCGCTCGGTGCGATAGTAGGCGGATGTAATTTTTACATCCGCGCCACCACGGTAGTACCGCTCGTCAGCCGCTGTAGTACCGCTGGGCCCCACGGTAGTATTGCTCCCTATGAGCCGTAGTACCGCGGCCCTTCCTACCAAGTACCGTAGATTCACGGTAGTAGGCACGCTACGGTAGTACCGCTTCCCGAGGAGCGGTAGTACCGCGTCGGATTTTCGTGACTACCGCAGTTTCGGAAGTTGGCACGGATGTAATTTATTTCATCCGCGCCCTTCTCGTGTCGTGACTTCGCCTTGCGGTAGTACCGCGAGGGGCGTGATAGTACCGCTGCATAGCGTAATCTTGCCCTTAGTCAGGTTTGTCCCGGCTTGTGCTGCCGCCATGTAGTACCGTGGTTCTCCACGGTAGTACCGCGCTGCCTCAGTAGTACGCCCACCGAGCGGTAGTACTGCATGGTCGCGGGCTGAATGAGTGGATAACGGTTGGATGTTTTCGGGACTATATAAGGGCTTCTTCAACCTCTTGTTGACTACCTCTTCTCTCTCTAAGCTCCATTGTTGCTCCAAGCTCCATTTTGGCCCGATCTCTCTCCTAGCCAATCAAACTTGTTGATTTGCTCGGGATTGGGTGACAAGGGCCCGATCTACACTTCCACCACAAGATATTTGATTCCCCCCACTTATCCCTTGTGGATCTTGTTACTCTTGGGTGTTTGAGCATCCTAGACGGTTGAGGTCACCGTGAAGCCATATTCCATTGTGGTGAAGCTTACGTGGTGTTGTTGGGAGCCTCCAATTAAGTTGTGGAGATTGCCCCAACCTTGTTTGTAAAGGTTCGGTTGCCGCCTTCAAGGGCACCAATAGTGGAATCACGACTCTTGCATTGTGCGAGGGCGTGAGGAGATTAAGGTGGCCCTAGTGGCTTCTTGGGGAGCATTGTGCCTCCACACCGCTCTAACGGAGACGTACTTCCCTTCAAAAGGAAGGAACTTCGGTAACACATCCTCGTCTCCACCGGCTCCACTCTTGGTTATCTTATCCCTTTACTTGTGCAAGCTTATTTGTGTTCCTATCCTTGCTTGCTCGTGTGCTTGTGTTGTTGCATCATATAGGTTGTCCACCTAGTTGCACATCTAGACAACCTTTATTATTGCAAAGTTTAAATTGGTAAAGAAAAGCTTAAAAATTGTTAGTTGCCTATTCACCCCCCCCCCTCTAGTCAACCATATCGATCCTTTCAATTGGTATCAGAGCCTCGTCTCTTTTTAAGGACTTTACCATCCGTAGAGTATGGTTGACGTCGTAGATGATGTGGGGGAGCACTCCGGTGAATCCGACATCTTCTACGGAGATGGGAGTACCTCGATCTCGTGAGGAATTCAATGTGGCGTTGGACACATTGAAAAACTCCATGACGACCGAGGTCAAGGACATGTTTAAGGAATTCCTAGAAGGGCTTAAACTTTCCCTTTGCACCCGTGAAAGTGGGTGACCCCGCCAACACGGGAGCGGATGCTAACTCCGATAAGGGGGAAGCTACTAGTGAGAAAGCCCCCTCGTCTAGTGGTAAGAATGGCACCGGCATCTTCGCCCATGTGCAACCTCCCGTTTATGGTGGACCGATTCCTTCCACTCATTTGAATCATGCCGGTCCACCACCTAAGATTGATAAAAAGGTGGATTTTGATTCTTGGGTGTATCGTTTTAAGCGTCATTTAAATCATGTGAACACTAACCTTTGGAGAATCATTGAAGAAGGTTTCTATCCGCATGATTCGAGCAACTTTTCTCCTAGAGAAGTCGTGGACCATCAATTCAATGAGAATGCTCTCTTCATCATCCAAGAAGCAATCCTTCCGAAGACCTCCCTCATCTCCGCCTTACACCCGTGCCAAAGATGCTTGGCTCAAGGTGGTTTCCATGTATCGAGGAAGCGCAAGCATTCAACGTTCCAATTATGAAGTGGTCCAAGATGAAGCCGATGAGTTTGCAATGAAGGAAGAAGAAGAACCTCGTGAGCTCTATCGGAGAGTAACCAAGCTTTCCGTCTCCCTCCGGGATCATGGAAGTAAGGACACTGATGACAACTGGATCAAGCGCAAATTTCTCAAGGCAATGATGCCCTACCACAAAGCCATGTCCTCCGTCATCCGTCAACGACCGGACTTCCACACCTTGTCCTCAAGTGATGTGTTGGATGAGTTTGTGGCGATGAGCATATTGGACAAGACCGCCGACAATGCGGTGCTTCGCTCTCAAAGAGCAAAGAAGCCCAACCTCGCCTTGAAGGCCAAGATTTGTGTCGAAGAAGATGGAGAGGAGGAAGAAGAAGAGAGCAACCTCAAGATACTAAGTATGATTATCATGAACACATGGCCCTTGCTTCAAGACAATTTTGGAGCAAGAAAAACTCAAGGCCCAACTTCAACAAGAGCAATTCAAGTGGCCCTAAGGGCAAGCAACGAGTGAGGACGTGTTTCAATTGTGGCAATGTGAGTCACTTTGTTGCGGAGTGTCCATATGAGAAGAGGGAAGACAATGGTGGCAAGCTCATCCGTAAGGACAAGGCCAAGTCTTTCCCCAACAAGAGCAACTTTCCAAAGAAGACTCCTCACAAAGCCTTGGTGGTTCAAGAAGAGTACAATGAGGATGATGATGATGATGAGGATGGTGAACCGGTTGCCATGGCCTCTGTGGCCATTGCAATGACTCCTCGGGTGTCTCTCTCCGATTCACCCAATGAAAGCATCACCGCTAAGTGCCTCATGGCTAAAGCCACCAACAAGGTAACCCCAACATCAAAACTACCATCATCAATCATTCTTCTTTGACGGATTGCATTGATGAACATGAGGGACTAATGTAGAGGAACATGAATTTGAGATCTTTATGAGTAAACTCAAGGGCAAATCCAAGAAGCACTTCGTTGCTCTCTTGGAACAACTTGGTGAAGCCAATGTCATGATCGAGACTCATGAAGAAACCATCTCTAAGATGGAAGGGCATAGTCGTGACTATGCCGAGGAGATTTCGGATCTTTCCAATGCTCTTGAGGAAGAGCGTGGCCTTCGTTTGGCTCTTGAGGAGTCACACAACGATGATCACGCTTAAATTAAAGAAAGACCTTGATCATGCTCTTGTTGTGGCTCGTGTGCTTAGTTCCGAGAAGGCAAAGCTTGGAGTTGATCTTGCTAGACTCAACGAGGACTTTGACACTCTCGACAAGGCTCACAAAGTCTTGAAGGGTGCTCATGCTAGTCTCAAAGAGTCTCATGATCAACTCCAAGTGAAGCTAACCAAGGAGAAAGCCACCTTTCCTCATATGATATTGATTGATAATGCAAATGCTACTAACCCTTGTTGTGAGCATGTGCATCTTGTTGAGGAGAATGCTAAGTTGAAGGAGCAACTTGAAAAGGGCCTTGTCACATGCATTCAAGGTGAAAAGAACCTTAACGACCTTTTGAGTAATCAAAAGGAAGTTGTGGCCAAGGAGGGGATTAGGTTCGCGCCCAAGCCCAAGAGCAAGAAGAAGAATGACAAGACCAAGCAACCTCCCCCTCTCAAGCAAACTTTTGTGAGGGAGGGAGAGGGTGCTTCCAAGAAGAAGAAGAACCGTGCAAAGGGTGGCAATGTCAAGAAGGACAACGTCATCCCCATGAACATAGCCGACGACTTTAACCCCTCTTATGTGTTGTGCCGTGCTAGTGATGGGCATGTTTATGCTAAATTTGTTGGTTCTTCTTATGAGTACATTGAATGGTCTATTTGGGTTCCTAAGGCCCTCGTTACTAACATCAAAGGACCCATTACCAAATGGGTACCTAAAACCAAGCATTGATCTCTTGTAGGGGTTTGCTTCCGGTGGGGGATCATGGTTGCTTGATAATGGAGCAACAAATCATATGACCGGGAGCAAGGACATGGTCGTGGACGTGCAAGAGATTCCATCTATGCCCACCGATGTCGAGTGGGGTGATGCATCACATTCTAAGGTATTGGGTCTCGGCAAGGTTGTCATTTCTCATGATCTTACGATCGAGAAAGTCATGCTTGTTGAGTCCCTTGCATACAATTTGCTTTCCGTTCGTCAACTTGCAGTCATGGGTTTTGCTACTTTCTTTGACATTGATACCGTCGCCCTCTTGTGGAGCAAGACTCTTAAAGTAGCCTTTGTTGGGCATGTCGAGCGGTCTCTATGTGATTAACTTTGGGCGACCCACTAAGACCGCGACATGCCTAATGGCTAAAGTTGGCGTGGGATGGCTTTGGCATCGCCGTTTAGCCCATGTCAATATGAGATCTTTGCAAAGTCTTCTCAAGGGGACCATGTCCGTGGACTAACAAATGTTAGTTTTGCCAAAGACCGTGCTTGCGGTGCTTGTATTGAAGGAAAGCTTCATGAGAAGGCTCACCCTCCCACGACTATCATATACTCAAAGAGACCCTTGGAGCTCCTTCACATGGATCTCTTTGGGCCACCATCATTTGATAGTCTTGGAGGAAGAAAGTATTGCTTGGTGATCGTGGATGACTATTCGAGATACACTTGGGTATATTTCTTCAAGAGGAAGAGTGAGACCCAACAAACCGTCATCGACTTTGCAAATGAAGCTCAACGTCAACATAATGCAAAGATCTTGACTATAAGAAGTGACAACGGCACCGAGTTCAAGAACTACACCTTGGATGAGTTTCTTAGTGATGAGGGAATCAAGCATCAATATTCTGCACCATATACCCCTCAACAAAATGGTGTGGCGGAGAGAAAGAACCGGACGTTGATGGATGCGGCAAGGACCATGATGGCGGAGTTCAAGTCTCCATACAACTTTTGGGCGAAGCCATCAACACCGCTTGTCATGCATCCAATCGGCTCTATCTCCGCAAAGGCTTGAACAAGACTCCTTATGAGATACTCACCGCAACAAGCCCAACCTCAAGTACTTCCGGGTGTTGGGTGTAAGTGTTTCATTCTCAAGAAAGGTGTTCGTTTGTCTAAATTTGAAGCTAGAGCTCATGAGGGCATATTTGTTGGTTATGCTACAAACTCTCATGCTTACCGTGTCCTCGATGAAATCCACGGGACTTATTGAGGAGATGTGTAACGTGGAGTTTGATGAGAATAACGGCTCCCAAGTGGAGCAAAGTGGCACTTGTGATGTAGGTGATGAAATTCCTCCCAAAGCCATAAGAAGAATGTGAGTTGGCTTTATCCTAACCATTGAGGAACCCCTTGTGGCCGAAGGAGAAGGACAATGCTCCACTCAAGTGGAGCCATCACCAACCCAAGGCCCACACGCTTCCGAAGAACAAAGTGAAGGCCCTCAACCTCAAGAACAAGACCAAGGGCAAGATCGTGCTCAAGACGATGATATCACCTTAATTGATGCCCAAGCTCAAGTTCTCTCTGAAGGAAATATGCCCTAGAGGCAATAATAAAGTTATTATTTATTTCCTTATTTCATGATAAATGTTTATTATTCATGCTAGAATTGTATTAACCGGAAACATAATACATGTGTGAATACATAGACAAACATAGTGTCACTAGTATGCCTCTACTTGACTAGTTCGTTTATCAAAGATGGTTATGTTTCCTATCCATGGACAAAAGAGTTGTCATTTGATTAACGGGGTCACATCATTAGGAGAATGATATGATTGACTTGACCCATTCTGTTAGCTTAGCACTTGATCGTTTAGTATGTTGCTATTGCTTTCTTCATGACTTATACATGTTCCTACAACTATGATATTATGCAACTCCCGTTTACCAGAGGAACACTTTGTGTGCTATCAAACGTCACAATGTAACTGGGTGATTATAAAGGAGCTCTACAGGTGTCTCCAAAGGTACATGTTGAGTTGGCGTATTTCGAGATTAGTTTTTGTCACTCCGATTGTCGGAGAGGTATCTCTGGGCCCTCTAGGTAATGCACATCACTATAAGCCTTGCAAGCATTGCAACTAATGAGTTAGTTACGGGATGATGTATTATGGAACGAGTAAAGAGACTTTCCGGTAACGAGATTGAACTAGGTATTGGATACCGACGATCGAATCTCGGGCAAGTAACATACCGATGACAAAGGGAACAACGTATGTTGTTATGCGGTTTGACCGATAAAGATCTTCGTAGAATATGTAGGAGCCAATATGAACATCCAGGTTCCACTATTGGTTATTGACCGGAAACAGTTCTAGGTCATGTCTACATAGTTCTCGAACCCATAGGGTCCGCACGCTTAACGTTACGATGACAGTTTATTATGAGTTTATAAGTTTTGATGTACCGAAGTTTGTTCGGAGTCCCGGATGTGATCACGGACATGACGAGGAGTCTCGAAATGGTCGAGACATAAAGATCGATATATTGGAAGCCTATGTTTGGACTTGGAAGGTTCCGGTGAAATCGGGATTTTACCGAAACACCGGGGGGTTACCGGAACCCTTCCGGGGGGTCAATGGGCCTTAATGGGCCATATGGGAGAAGAGGAGGGCCGGCCAGGGCAGGCCGCGCGCCCCCTCCCCCCTTAGTCCGAATAGGACAAGGAGAGGGGGGGGGCGGCGCCCCCCTTCCTCTTCCCCCACCCCCCAAGTCCAAATCCAACAAGGAAGGGGAGTCCTACTCGGTGGGAGTAGGACTCCTCCAGCGCCTCCTCCTAGGGCCGGCCGCACCCCCCTTTGCTCCTTTATATCTGAGGCAGGGGGCACCCCATGACACACAAGTTGATCTACGGATCATTCCTTAGCCGTGTCACGGTGCCCCCTCCACCATATTCCACCTCGGTCATATCGTCGCGAGCTTAGTGAAGCCCTGCGCGGTGGAGCATCATCATCGTCCTGCACGCCGTCGTCTTGTGGAACTCATCCCCGACGCTTTGCTTTGGATCGGAGCCGGGATCGTCATCGAGCTGAGCGTGTGCTTTGAACTCGGAGGTGCCGTGCGTTCGGTACTTGGATCGGTCGAATCGTGAAGACGTCGACTACATCAACCGCGTTGTTATAACGCTTCGCCACGGTCTCACGAGTGCGTGGACATACACTCTCCCCTCTCGTTGCTATGCCATCACCATGATCTTGCGTGTGCGTAGGAAATTTTTTGAAATTACTGCGTTCCCCAACAATGGTATCAGAGCCTGGTTTTATGCGTTGATGTCATATGCACGAGTAGAACACAAGTGAGTTGTGGGCGATATAAGTCATACTGCTTACCAGCATGTCATACTTTGGTTCGGCGGTATTGTGAGATGAAGCGGCCCAGACCGACATTACGCCAGACGCTTACGCTGAGACCGGTTTCACCGCTTCGAGCACTCGTTGCTTAAAGGTGACTAGCGGGTGTCTGTTTCTCTCACTTTAGTTGAACCGAGTGTGGCTACGCCCGGTCCTTGCGAAGGTTAAAACAGCAACAACTTGACAAACTATCGTTGTGGTTTTGATGCGTAGGTAAGAACGGTTCTTGCTCAGCCCGTAGCAGCCACGTAAAACTTGCAACAACAAAGTAGAGGACGTCTAACTTGTTTTTGCAGGGCATGTTGTGATGTGATATGGTCAAGACGTGATGCTATATTTTATTGTATGAGATGATCATGTTTTGTAACCAAGTTATCGGCAGCTGGCGAGAGCCATATGGTTGTCGCTTTATTGTATGATATGCAAACGCCATGTAATTGCTTTACTTTGTCACTAAGCGGTAGCGATAGTCTTAGAAGCAATAGTTGGCGAGGCGACAACGATGCTACGATGGAGATCAAGGTGTCGCTACGGTGACGATGGTGATCATGATGGTGCTTGAGATGGAGATCACAAGCACAAGATGATGATGGCCATATCATATCACTTATATTGATTGCATGTGATGTTTATCCTTTATGCATCTTATTTTGCTTTGATTGACGGTAGCATTATAAGATGATCTCTCACTAAAAATTATCAAGAAGTGTTCTCCCTGAGTATGCACCATTGCTAAAAGTTCGTAGTGCCCAGACACCACGTGATGATCGGGTGTGATAAGCTCTACGTCCATCTACAACGGGTGCAAGCCAGTTTTGCACACGCGGAATACTCAGGTTAAACTTGACGAGCCTAGCATATGCAGATATGGCCTCGGGACACGGAGACCGAAAGGTCGAGCGTGAATCATATAGTAGATATGATCAACATAGTGATGTTCACCATTGAAAACTACTCCATCTCACGTGATGATCGGTTATGTTTAGTTGATTTGGATCACGTGATCACTTAGATGACTAGAGAGATGTCTATCTAAGTGGGAGTTCTTAAATAATATGATTAATTGAACTTTAATTTATCATGAACTTAGTCCTGGTAGTATTTTGCAAATTATGTTATAGATCAATAGCTCGCGTTATTGCTTTCATATGTTTATTTTGATATGTTCCTAGAGAAAATTGTGTTGAAAGATGTTAGTAGCAATGATGCGTATTGGATCCGTGATCCAAGGTTTATCCTCATTGCTGCACAGAAGAATTATGTCCTTAATGCACCACTAGGTAGCGGACCTAATGCAGGGAAGCGGAATCTGAGGCGTTATGAACGTTTGGCTAGCTCAATATGATGACTACTTGATAGTTTAGTGCACCATGCTTAACAGCTTAGAATCGGGACTTCAAAGATGTTTTGAACATCATGGACCATATAAGATGTTCCAGGAATTGAAGTTAATATTTCAAGCAAATACCCGAGTTGAGAGATATGAAGTCTCCAACAAGTTCTATAGCTAAAAGGTGGAGGTGAATCGCTCAACCAGTGAGCATGTTCTCAGATTGTCTGAGTACTTCAATCGCTTGAATCAAGTGGGAGTTAATCTTCCAGATAAGATAGTGATTGACAGAATTCTCTAGTCACCATCACTAAGTTAGTAGAACTTCGTGATGAACTATAGTATGCAAGGGATGACGAAAAAGATTCTCGAGCTCTTCGTGATGTTGAAATCAACGAAGGTAGAAATCAAGAAAGAGCATCAAGTGTTGATGATTGACAAGACCACTAGTTTCAACAAAGCGGGCAAAGGAAAGAAAGGGAAACTTCAAGTAGAATGACAAGCAAGTTGTCACTCCCGTGAAGAAGACCAAAGCTGGACCAAAGCCTGAAACTGAGTGCTTACACTGCAAAGGAAATGGTCACTGGAAGCGGAAAAACCCTGAATATTTGGTGAGTAAGAAGGATGGCAAAATGAACAAGGTTATATTTGATATACATGTGTTTGATGTGTGCCTTACTAGTGTTTATAGTAGCCCCTAAGTATTTGATACTTGTTCGGTTGCTAAGATTAGTAACTCGAAACAGGAGTTCTGAGAATAAACAGAGACTAGTTGAAGGGGAAGTGACGATGAGTGTTGGAAGTAGTTCCAAGATTGATATGATCATCATCGCACACTCTTTATACTTTCGGGATTAGTGTTAAACCTAAATAAATGTTATTTGGCGTTTGCGTTAAGCATGAATATGATTTGATCATGTTTATTGCGATATGGTTATTCATTTAAAGTTAGAGAATAATTTTTATTCTGTTTACATGAATAAGACCTTCAATGGTCATACACCCAATGAAAATAGTTTGTTGGATCTCGATCGTAGTGATACACATATTCATAATATTGATGCCAAAAGATGCAAAGTTAATAATGATAGTGCAACTTATTTATGGCATTGCCGTTTGGGTCATATCGGTGTAAAGCGCATAAAGAAACTCCATAAAGATGGATTTTCGGAATCACTTGGTTATGAATCATTTGATGCTTGCGAACCGTGCCTTTGGGCGAGATGACTAAAACTCCGTTCTTCGGAACAATGGAACGAGCAACAAACTTGTTGGAAATAATACATACTAATGTATGCAGACCAATGAGTATTAAGGCTCGCGGCGGGTATCGTTATTTTCTGATCTTCACAGATAATTTGAGCAGATATGGGTATATCTACTTGATGAAACATAAGTCTGAAATAGTTGAAAGGTTCAAAGAATTTCAGAATGAAGTGGAAAAATCATCGTAACAAGAAAATAAAATTTCTGCGATCTGATCGCGGAGACGAATATTTGAGTAACGAGTTTGGTCTTCAATTAAAACAATGTGGAATAGTTTCACAGCTCACGCCACCTGGAACACCACAACATTATGGTGTGTCCGAATGTCGTAACCGCACTTTATTGGATATGGTGCGATCTATGATGTCTCTTACTGATTTACCATTATCGTTTTGGGGTTATGCATTAGAGACAGATGCATTCACGTTAAAAGGGCACCATATAAAATCCGTTGAGACGACACCGTATGAATTATGGTTTAGAAAGAAACCAAAGTTGTCGTTTCTTAAAGTTTGGGTTGCGATGCTTATGTGAAAAAGTTTCAACATGATAAGCTTGAACCCAAATCGGAAAAGTGCGTCTTCATAGGATACCCAAAATGTTGGGTACACCTTCTATCACAGATCCGAAAGGCAAGACATTCGTAGCCAAGAATGGATCCTTTCTAGAGAAGGAGTTTCTCTCGAAAGAAGTGAGTGGGAGGAAAGTAGAGCTTGATAAGGTAATTTGTATCTTCTCCCGAATTGGAAATTAGTTCATCACATAAATCAGTTCCAGTGATTCCTACACCAATTAGTGAGGAAGCTAATGATGATAATCATGAAACTTCAGATCAAGTTACCACAGAAACCTCGTAGGTCTTCCAAAGTACAGTCTGCACCAGAGTGGTACGGTAATCCTATTCTGAAAGTCATGTTACTATACCATGATGAACCAACGAACTATGAGGAAGCGATGATGAGCCCAGATTTCGCGAAATGGCTTGAGGCCATGAAATCTGAGATATGATCCATGTATGAGAACAAAGTGTAGACTTTGATTGACTTGCCCGATGATCGGTGAGTCATTAAGAATAAATGAATCTTCAAGAGGAAGACGGACACTGTTAGTAGTGTTACTATCTACAAAGCTCGACTTGTCACAAAAAGGTTTTTGACAAGTTCAAGGTGTTGACTACAATGAGATTTTCTCAACTGTAGCGATGCTTAAGTCTGTCCGAATCATGTTAGCAATTGCCACATTTTATGAAATCTGGCAAATGGATGTCAAAACTACATTCTTTAATGGATTTATTAAAGAAGAGTTGTATATGATACAACCAGAAGGTTTTGTCAATCCTAAAGGAGCTAACAAAATGTGCAAGCTTCAGCGATCCATCTATGGACTGGTGCAAGCATCTCGGAGTTGGAATAAACGCTTTGATAATGTGATCAAAGCATATGGTTTTATACAGACTTTTGGAGAAGCCTGTATTTACAATAAAGTGAGTGGGAGCACTACCGCCTTTCTGATAAATATATGTGAGTAACATATTGTTGATCAGAAATGATGTAGAATTTACGGAAAGCATAAAGGAGTATTTGAAAGGAGTTCTTTAAAAGAAATATCTCAGTAAAGCTACTTACATATTAAGCATCAAGATCTATTGAGATAGATCAAGACGCTTGATAAGTTTTTTTCCAATAAGTACATACCTTGTCAAGATTTTGAAGTAGTTCAAAATAGAACAGTCAAAGAAAAGTTCTTGCCTGTGTTGCAAAGGTATGAAATTGAGTAAGACTCAAATCCCGACCATGGCAGAAAATAGAAAAGAGAATGAAAGTCATTCCCTATGCCTCAGTCATAGGTTCTATAAAGTATGCTATGCTATGTACCAGACCTATTGTATACCTTGCTCTGAATTTGGCAAGGGAGTACAATAGTGATCTAGGAGTAGATCACTTTGGACATTGGTCAAGAACATCCTTAGTGAGGACTAAGGAAATATTTCTCGATTATGGAGGTGATAAAAGAGCCCGTCGTAAAGAGTTACATCGATGCAAGCTTTTTACACTGATCCAGATGACTCTAAGTCTCAATCTGGATACATATTGAAAGTGGGAGCAATTAGCTAGAGTAGCTCCGTGCGAGCATTGTAGACATAGAATATTTGCAAAATACATTCGGCTCTGAATGTAGAGACCCGTTGACTAAGCTTCTCTCACGAGCAAAACATGATCATACCTTACTACTCTTTGGGTGTTAATCACATAGCAATGTGAACTAGATTATTGACTCTAGTAAACCCTTTGGGTGTTGGTCACATGACGATGTGAACTCTGGGTGTTAATCACATCTGAGATGTGAATATTAGTGTTGAATCACATGATGATGTGAACTAGATTATTGACTCTAGTGCAAGTGGGAGACTGAAGGAAATATGCCCTAGAGGCAATAATAAAGTTATTATTTATTTCCTTATTTCATGATAAATGTTTATTATTCATGCAAGAATTGTATTAACCGGAAACATAATACATGTGTGAATACATAGACAAACATAGTGTCACTAGTATGCCTCTACTTGACTAGCTCGTTTATCAAAGATGGTTATGTTTCCTAGCCATGGACAAAAGAGTTGTCATTTGATTAACGGGGTCACATCATTAGGAGAATGATATGATTGACTTGACCCATTCCGTTAGCTTAGCACTTGATCGTTTAGTATGTTGCTATTGCTTTCTTCATGACTTATACATGTTCCTACAACTATGAGATTATGCAACTCCCGTTTATCGGAGGAACACTTTGTGTGCTATCAAACGTCACAACATAACTGGGTGATTATAAAGGAGCTCTACAGGTGTCTCCAAAGGTACATGTTGAGTTGGCGTATTTCGAGATTAGTTTTTGTCACTCCGATTGTGGGAGAGGTATCTCTGGGCCCTCTCGGTAATGCACATCACTATAAGCCTTGCAAGCCTTGCAACTAATGAGTTAGTTACGGGATGATGTATTACGGAACGAGTAAAGAGACTTTCCGGTAACGAGATTGAACTAGGTGTTGGATACCGACGATCGAATCTTGGCCAAGTAACATACCGATGACAAAGGGAACAACGTATGTTGTTATGCGGTTTGACCGATAAAGATCTTCGTAGAATATGTAGGAGCCAATATGAACATCCAGGTTCCACTATTGATTATTGACCGGAAACAGTTCTAGGTCATGTCTACATAGTTCTCGAACCCGTAGGGTCCGCACGCTTAACGTTACGATGACAGTTTATTATGAGTTTATAAGTTTTGATGTACCGAAGTTTGTTCAGAGTCCTGGATGTGATCACGGACATGACGAGGAGTCTCGAAATGGTCGAGACATAAAGATCGATATATTGGAAGCCTATGTTTGGACTTCGGAAAGGTTCCGGGTGAAATCGGGATTTTAGGAACACCGGGGTTACGGAACCCTCCCGGGGTCAATGGGCCTTAATGGGCCATAAGGGAGAAGAGGAGGGCGGCCAGGGCAGGCCGCGCCCCCTCCCCTTAGTCCGAATAGGACAAGGAGAGGCGGCGCCCTTCCTCTTCCCCTCCCCAAGTCCTAATCCAACTAGGAAAAGTGGGGAGTCCTACTCGGTGGGAGTAGGACTCCTCCCGCCGCCTCCTCCTAGGGCCGGCCGCACCCCTTGCTCCTTTATATACGGGGTAGGGGGCACCCCATGACACACAAGTTGATCTACGGATCGTTCCTTAGCCGTGTGCGGTGCCCCCTCCACCATATTCCACCTCGGTCATATCGTCATGAGCTTAGGCGAAGCCTGCAGTGGAGCATCATCATCGTCACCTGCAGCTGTCGTCTTGACGAACTCATCCCCGACGCTTTGCTGGATCGGAGCCCGGGGATCGTCATCGAGCTGAACGTGTGCTGAACTCGGAGGTGCCGTGCGTTCGGTACTTGGATTGGCCGGATCGTGAAGACGTACGACTACATCAACCGCGATGTTATAACGCTTCGCTTACGGTCTACGAGGGTACGTGGACATACACTCTCCCCTCTCGTTGCTATGCCATCACCATGATCTTGCGTGTGCGTAGGAAATTTTTTGAAATTACTACGTTCCCCAACACTCTCCCCCGAGCATGCTCAAGATGAAGGTCATGCTCAAGATGGCACTCAAGATGATCAAGTGACCCCTCCTTATCTCACCTCCGAGGAGGAATTAGAGCGTCGTGCCGCCAAGATTGCTTCCAAACTCACTACCAAAGGCCATCTCATGGAGAATGTGGTTGGAAGCCTAAGAAAAGGGGTAAGCACTCGTGAGACAATTGGCAAACTATTGTGAACATCACGCGTTTGTCTCTTGTGTTGAACCTCAAAAGGTCTATGAGGCGCTTGAAGACTCGGATTGGCTTAATGCCATGCATGAAGAACTCAACAACTTTGAGTACAACAAGGTGTGGAGATTGGTGCCAAGGCCATCGGAGAACCACAACGTCATTGGAACCAAGTGGATTTTCAAGAACAAGCAAGATGCTCATGGGAACATCATTCGCAACAAGGCAATATTGGTAGCACAAGGCTACTCCCAAGTCGAGGGTATCGACTATGGTGAAACCTTTGCTCCCGTCGCTCGTCTTGAATCCATTCGTTTGTTGATTGCTTATGCTTCCCATCACAACTTTAAGTTGCAACAAATGGATGTGAAAAGTGCTTTTCTTAATGGTCCCATTAATGAGTTGGTCTATGTCAAGCAACCCCCCGGGTTCGAGGACCCCTACTTTCCAGATCATGTGTATCAACTCGATAAGGCACTCTATGGCCTTAAACAAGCCCCACGTGCGTGGTATGACCACCTTACCGAGTTGTTACAAGATCGTGGCTTTGAAGTGGGGCAAATCGACCCCACTCTTTTTACTAAGAAGTTCAATGGGGAGTTGTTTGTATGCCAACTATATGTTGATGATATTATCTTTGGTTCTCCTAACAAAGCTTTCAATGAGGAATTTGCCGCTCTCATGACCTCCAAGTTCAAGATGTCTTCGATGGGAGAGTTGAAGTTCTTTCTTGGTTTCGGTATCAAACAAAGAAGAGAAGGAACCTTCATCAACCAAGCCAAATACACTCAAGACATGCTCAAAAGATTCAAGCTAAGTGATGTCAAGCGGCTACTACACCAATGCCCACCAAGTGCCAACTTGACATTGATCCCAATGGTAAAGCGGTGGATCAAAAGGTATATCGCTCCATGATTGGTTCCTTGCTTTACCTTTGTGCATCTAGACCGGATATCATGTTGAGTGTGGGAATGTGTGCACGGTTTCAAGCCGCACCGAAGGAAAGTCACTATGTGGCGGTCAAGCGAATCTTTCGATATTTGGCTCATACCCCAAACTTTGGCTTATGGTACCCAAGAGGAGCAAACTTCAAGCTTGAAGGATTTACGGATTCCGATTGGGCGGGAGACAAAGTGGATAGAAAGTCCACTTCCTGAGGGTGCCAATTTCTTGGTTTCTCCTTGGTAAGTTGGTCTTCCAAGAAGCAAAGTTGTGTGTCTCTCTCGTCCACCGAAGCGGAATATGTGGCGGCCGGAAGTTGTTGTGCTCAACTCCTATGGATGAGGCAAACTTTAAAGGAGTACGGTGTCATTTGTGACAAAGTGCCTCTTTGGTGTGATAATGAAAGTGCCATCAAGATTTCTCTCAACCCGGTGCAACACTTCAAGACGAAGCACATCGAGATTCGGTATCACTTCATCCGGGATCACATTAGGCGAGGAGAGATCGAGCTCAAGTATGTCAACACTCAGGATAACCTTGCAGATATATTCACGAAGCCCCTAGATGAAGCAAGATTTCGCGAGTTAAGGCATGAGCTAAATATAATTGATTTGAGCAATGTGACTTGAGCCCGTGCACTCCCCACCACACTCTACTTGCTGTCTAGTTTAGGTGTAGGCATGGACATACGGGGAGTATTGTCCTCTCAATGAACTCTTCCTCCTCCCATTATGCATAAATCGATCACCTCTTTCACATTAGCCATTTTTTATGGTACTTGTGTTCCAAAGACGAGTTTTGGTCATGGGCCCAAGGATAATTCTTCGCGGTGCCATACCATCCTACTCAAACATAGGTGGCTTCGGCCACCGCCCTCACTCCTTGAGAGGCCTTGTCGTTTTGTGGTTTCTTGTGTGTGAAAAAAAATCATCATTGCAAAGGCCCTTTTTCGTTTTTGAATCATGCGGTGACTTGAGATTCACGGTACTACGCTGCCAGCTGTATCATGAGCCAGCCACAGTACTACCGCTATGGAGCATCGGTATTACCGCAACCTCACGGCAGTAATTTTTTATCGCCGCCCGGTTGAGCGGTACTACCGCCTCGGTGCGGAACTTCCGCCTCGAAAGCGGTACTACCGCGATGATACGCGGTACTACCGCGACGGTTCGCGGGCGAGGGGTTAAGGACGGGCAGGGGGAGTTCTAACTCCCCCATACCCATTCGCTACCTTCTCCCCACATCGCCTCCTTCTCTCCCTTGCTCAAGAACGGAGCCGGCGTCTCGCCGGATCTCCTTCACCGCTGCCCTCCCGTGATTCCGGCCGGTGGGATCGTTCTCACCGCGTGCTCTTGCTATGGACCTGTGTTTTTCCCCAATTCCCTCTCCTTGTTGTTGGTGTTTGGCGTTTCTAGGTTTTGGGGAGGCTTGTGTGTTCTTGAGTTTGATAGGCCTAATCTCTGCAAGAATAGGATGAAGGAGTGTAGTATTGCATAGGATTTATATGTGTATTGCTGTCATGCGCTAGATCTGATCACCGTAGCACCGCCGTTGTTTCATGGTTCTTTTCAGATTCAAATCAATAGTTGGATCCGCTGACGCGATACTACCGCTCCTATGGCGCTGGTACTACAGCGTGCAGTACTACCGCCTCGGGTGCGGTACTACCGTGCGTTCAGGCGGCACTAGAGCTCTACTTCCGCTCCAACCACGGTACTACTGTGACCTGCAGTACTACTGCGTTTGGAGCAGATTACTGCTTTAGTACCGCAGCAGCGGCGATCCTTCCGTGCCTCACACCTATCGCATGCCAACTTTCTCATATGTCTCCTATGTGTTTCTTGTGCTTTTCGTGGCCTTTGCATTGATCTTCTTGCTCTTTTTTTGGTGCTTTGTGTGTGTGGTTCAGGTGGTGGCTCTCGCCGGTCCAATCCCAGCCGTGACACCGGCTCCAAGCGTCTCAAGAACCCGGTGACGCACCAGAGGGCTCCTCTTGTGCCCCCAAGCGCCATGTCAAGACAACTGCCACCAAGTTCAAGGAGCCCGCCAAGAGCATGGATGGGATGCCCCATTCTGACTACGTCCGTCTCAGGAACATGGATCCGTACGTGACCCCTCGTTCCTCAGTCAGGGGTTGTGAGCTGTTCTGGAACAAGCATCAAACCAACGTCTATCTGGACGTCATCAAGAACAAGCAGAATACCTATGTGGATGTGAAGTGGATTGACATGCATCACTTAAGGAAGGATAAGTTCCGTGCCTACTTTGGAGAGGCTCGGACTTGGTGGAGCAGTTTGGCATTGAGCATATAATCTCTTTTCACCTTGACTATGATCCCGAGCTCATTGGTCGGTTCTTTGCTTCATCTACTTTCACCCCAATGAGGAAAGGAGGATGACTGGATGACCAATGGCCGCAAGTCGATCGCTACACGGAAGGAGTTCATGGATCTGCTCCAAGTCCCTGATGACGGGCTTGACTCCCCCATGGGTGTTCGTCCCCATCCAACCCTGACTCTGCCAACAAGGACAGGCTTGCACCGTTCTATGTAGAGAAGACACTTCCAAGTGGCAAGATAGGTTTGGTGCTCAACTCTTTCTTGGATATCATGTACCACATCTTCCGCAACTCCTTGTTCCCCCGCATTGGTGACAAGGACAAGGTTCATGCCTATATGGTGGATATGATGCTCATCTGCGAGGAGGCTCGTGTGTCTCAGACTCAGCCACTTGATATCTCACACATCATGTGGTGTGAGCTTGGTTTGCCGTGTTCAACCGCAAGGTGCCTATATACGGTCCGTGTCTGTTTACGATCTCGAGGACTTGGGACAAGATGTTCCCTGGTGAGGAGTTCCTTGCCCTCGTTGGATTCGCCATGACCCCATCTGTCTGCGTGTCAAACCCAACTGGGCCAACACTACTACTCGTGGCCGAGGCGTCTGCTGCTAGGGCTGCTTTGTTGGAGAGGAGGATCTTTGGCGCATGAATGTTGATGAGGGCCATCTTGCTAGGCCTTCCCAGAGCTCCTCTATGCCTTCTTGGGCCACGGTGAAGGACAAGATGAAGACTCTTTCTGCATGCAAGCCAAGGGGCAGACAGACTCATGTGGCATCCAAGGAGAGTCGCCGGGACAGGAAGATCTTGAAGCTCTATGGTGAGGATGTGTCTGGGCGGATCTGAGGAGCACATCACTCCAGAGGCCGAGTGGATGGCGGCAGGGCTACAAGTGGACTGATTACGAGGAGGACGCCGAGGAGTCCATCCCCGCCGAGGAGTCTGACGGAGAGGGTTGGGACGAGTTCCCTTCTGCTTGAGCCACCGCTTGTGTGTAGGTGTCCTCTCTACCTTTTTGGCGTCTCGATGCCAAAGGGGGAGAGAGCGTAGGGATTTGCATTTGCGAGTCGTGTGTTCGTGTTTGATGTGTTTCTTGCGTTTTCGGTTGAACCTCGTTTGAATCGTTTGAACCTCGTTTTAGTTGCTTTACCTTCTTATGGTGTAAGACATATGCACTCTATCTATCTTAGCAAGCTTATGTTATATCGTGCTATATGTTGCTTAGATGTTATTCTTCGGACCTTTGTCTCTGAAATATAGGGGGAGTGGTGATCCTAGTTCGTGTGCTATGCAGTCCAAAGCATTCATCCAGAGTGCACACGTCTAGGGGGAGCCCGTCTATATTTTGGAGAGGAGGGGTTTGCTCTTTCTCTATATCATTGTATCTTTGTGCAAATCCCGTATTGTCATCAATCCACCAAAAGGGGAGATTGTAAGGGCATATTTATCCCGTAAGTGTTTTGGTGATTGATGACGATACTTTTGCGGACTAATCGTATGCTTTGAGTTTCTCAGATGGTGCATCTCTAGGCTCGAGACGATTCGGTGCCCCTCGGAGACTATTGAAGACGGCGCTGCCCCACGCTTTCTTTTGGTGGTTTTGAGTCGTAGGAGAGTGCATTATTAAGAAGGGGCCCGCGTCGGAAAGGTTAGGGTGGAATCAACACGTACACTTGTCCCTCCTTTCCCTGCCTTTGGAGCTTCCCTTCGTTATCTTGGTTGTGCGCAAGTTTGACAATTGCCTGTGTACTTGCGGTAGTACCGCAGGTACATGCGGTAGTACCGCGGGGCGCCACGGTAGTACCGCACCTCAGGAGCGGTAGTACCGCGGCTCCCAGGCCTAGTGCCGCTCCGGTGCGGTAGTAGGGGCGGATGTAATTTTTTACATCCGCTACCACCACGGTAGTACCGTCATTCAACAAGGTAGTACCGCGGGGCCCCACGGTAGTACTGCTCCCTATGAGCCGTAGTATCGTGGCCCTCCTACCAAGTACCGTAGATTCACGATAGTAGGCACGCGCTACGGTAGTACCGCTCCTGAGGAGCGGTAGTACCGCGTCGGATTTTCGCACTACCGCAGTTTCGGCTGAAGTTGGCACGGATGTAATTTATTTCATCCGCGCTTCTCAGTCGTGACTTCGCCTTGCGGTAGTACCGCGAGGCGCGGTAGTACCGCCGCATAGCGGTAGTACTGCCCTTAGTCAGGTTTGTCCCGGCTTGTGCCGCTGCTGTAGTACCGTGGTTCTCCACGGTAGTACCGCGCTGCTCATGATAGTACCGCCCTCGAGCGATAGTACTGCTGGTCGCGGGCTGAATGAGTGGATAACGGTTGGATGTTTTCCGCGACTATATAAGGGGCTTCTTCAACCTCTTGTTGACTACCTCTTCTCTCTAAGCTCCATTGTTGCTCCAAGCTCCATTTTGGCTCGATCTCTCTCCCTAGCCAATCAAACTTGTTGATTTGCTCGGATTGGGTGACAAGGGCCTGATCTACACTTCCACCACAAGATATTTGATTCCCCCCACTTATCCCTTGCGGATCTTGTTACTCTTGGGTGTTTGAGCATCCTAGACGGTTGAGGTCACCTTGAAGCCATATTCCATTGTGGTGAAGCTTCGTGGTGTTGTTGGGAGCCTCCAATTAAGTTGTGGAGATTGCCCCAACCTTGTTTGTAAAGGTTCGGTTGCCGCCTTCAAGGGCACCAATAGTGGAATCACGACTCTTGCATTGTGCGAGGGCGTGAGGAGATTACGGTGGCCCTAGTGGCTTCTTGGGGAGCATTGTGCCTCCACACCGCTCTAACGGAGACGCATTTCCCTTCAAAAGGAAGGAACTTCGTAACACATCCTCGTCTCCACCGGCTCCACTCTTGGTTATCTTATCCCTTTACTTGTGCAAGCTTATTTGTGTTCCTATCCTTGCTTGCTCGTGTGCTTGTGTTGTTGCATCATATAGGTTGTCCACCTAGTTGCACATCTAGACAACCTTTATTATTGCAAAGTTTAAATTGGTAAAGAAAAGCTTAAAAATTGTTAGTTGCCTATTCACCCCCCCCCCTCTAGTCAACCATTTCGATCCTTTCAATCAACACACGAGTCGTCTCAAGCAAATGACGATGCTTGCATTCGGCAACGCCATTCTGAGCATGAGCACCAGGACACGAGAACTGGGCAAGAATACCCTGTTCTGCGAGAAAATCACAGCAATACCGAGAGATATACTCTCCAATGAGTCAAGACGAAAAGTGCGGATGGGCATGGCAACCGGGTGTGAACCATGGCAGCAAAACGTTTGTATATATGAAGAACCTCGCTACGAGATTTCATGAAGTAGAGCCAAGTGTAGCGAGAGAAATCATCAATAAACAAAATATAATAGCGATGACCACCTTTCGAATCAAAGGGAGCAGGACCCTTACATCGTAATGAACTAAGTCAAAAGGACGCCGAGATACTGAGACTCACTGGTAGGATAAGGTAACTGAGTCTGTTTGCCAAGTCTGCAACCATTACAATGTAAGGAGACATCTCCAGATACAGTCCCCAAGAGGCCCTGACGAACTAAAGAAGACAAGCGAGAGCCACAGATGTGACCAAGGCGATGGTACCACTGCTGGAAGGACGCAGACGAAGAGGCAGCAAGAACATGAGAGCTGGCAAAAGTGGTGGCAGCGGAAGGAACACAAAGCCAGTCAACCTCCCAAAGGCCCTCTGACTCACGGCGCCAAGGGCCAGCACCAACCAAAGCCTTGGTGCGATGATCCTGAATGGAGCAAGAGTCAGTGTCAAGAATGACCCGACAACCAGAATCAGTAAGTTGGGCAGCGGAAAAAATATTCATGGTAAGGCGAGGAACATGAGAAACACTCGGAACAGAAAAAGAAGGAGTGGAAAGAATGCCACGACTAGCAACAGGAAGAGATGTGCCATCAGCAGTAAGAACATTGACAGGCGAATCAAGAGGTCGGAGAGAGGACAACGCGGAAGAATCAGAAGACATATGAAAGGAGGCTCGAATCCGTAACCCACGAAGATGTACTGTTGTGTAGATGCCGGTGGTGGTGAGGAAGAGGATGCAACACAAAGAACAATCGACGAGGAGCCCGAGGAAGCAAGAAGGCGCTTGAGGCGAACAATGTCCTGGCCAAGGAGTGACGGAGTCGAGGAAGACACGGAGTCCTGGCCGAGGAGGCGCCTCGACCTCGCTTCTTCTGGCGACAGTCAGACTCTGGGTGACCTTGCCTGGAGCAGTAACCACAGACGGTGTCGCGGCGCGACGTGCCCTTCTCAGCATAAGGAGGACGACTCACCCCCCCCCCCCCTGGAGGAGTGGGCAGGAGCGGCAGAGCTGTGAGGCGAGCAGATGCCACATGAGCCCGGGCAGCCAGTACTGACGGAACCAGAAGCAACCCAGCAGAGCGAAGGTGGGTCTCCTCAGCACGAAGCTCAGCAAGTATCTCTGAGATAGGAACACGACCACGAGCAAGCAAGTGAGCACGGCGAGGCTCAAACTCAGACCGGAGACGAGATAAGAACTCATGGACCCTCTGAAACTCCAAGTCAGACCTCGTAGTCTGGCAACAACGGCAAGTGCCACAAACAATCGTCCATGATGAGTCAAGCTGACGCCAGATGGCAGAGCACTGTGAATAGAACTCATCAACAGACGAGTCACCCTGCTGAAGAGCATGCTCCTGACGCACCATAGAGAGGTATAGAGCATCGCCAGAGGGCTGATAGCGCTGACAAAGATAGGACCACATCGCTGCAACAGTGCCGAGGCCCATGAACTCCGAAGCAAACTGAGGTAGGACACTCGCAGTAAGAACAGCAGCAGCTCGAGCATCATCATTGCACCACTGAGTGTAAGGCATGATCATCCCGTGAGATGTAAAGAGCATCAGAATATGCAGATACCTGCTGATCATAAGCATCAACTGCAGCATCATCGAGAGCCTTGACTGCATCCCGATCAGCCTGAGAAGCATCAGCAGCAAGCACCGGCGGTACCGGTGGAACAGGAGCCACCGGAGCAACAGGACTGGGTGGACAGGGAACCTCGCCAGAGATAACGCCCCACAGAAGAAGACCCCGCATATGGATGCGCATGAAACCCACGAACTCAGCATAGTTGGTGCCATCGAATATCACTGAGCAGCGAGGAACAGCCACATAGCCCGAGGACGACATACTGAGATATATCTTTCCCTCCTTTTTTTTTTGAAGTCAACCGATCTGAATCTGGATCGGGATCGAACAGAGAATCTCTCGCTCGAGCAGAGGCCCTGGATCACCAAATCGGGATCGAGAAGGGGCCTGGACCGCTCGCAGCAGATGCGCTCGAGGGAGATGGCCCGAACCAGGGGACCGGACCTGGGGCGCTCGAGGGAAGAGGCGCTCGAGGGAAATCCTGGGAGCGGAGGCGCCCGCAGCAGAGGCGCTCGAGGGCAGTCCCGGGAGCGGCGGCGGCCGGCAGAACGGGCTGCCCCGGGAGCGGGGCGGCGGCCGGTGGTCCGCGAGCCCGGGACGAGGGGCGACGGCGGCCTGGCGGAGCGGAGACGGAGCGGGAACGGCACGGGCGACGGCGTCAGCCCAGCCGAGGGCCAGCCAGGCAGCCAAACGAGACGGGGAACACCAGACCGGAAGGGGGCACCAGCGGGGCTGGCTGGGAACGACAGCAACAGCCAGGGAGATGGCCGGCGGCGGGGGCAAACTAGGTACGAGCATGGAGTTGCATCGTGCGAGGGGGAGAGGCTAAACCAGCGTCTGATACCATGTTGGAGGAATGGCAACTAAACTTTACTGAGGGCCAATGGCAAGTACATATACAGATGTTGGTAAACTGCAGAAAGACCCCTCATACAATGAAGATGTACACAATGGACTATACAACTAACAATAGCATCCCGGGCATTTCCACTCTATTGAAAGTTAACTACAATCTTTCTGTAGGAGTTCGAGGGTTCGGCTAGAGATGCCCTTAATTGTGTGGACCAACCAATTCGGCTAAAACACTGAATTTACTGGAGAAATGCGGTTAATTAAAACATTTGAATGGATCACATCGGTTGGCAATTAGGCAACAGATCAGATCATACCACCCATGCCATGCATCTAATTAAACGTGGTCAAGGCTTATCGTCTTACAATAATTTAAACACCTAATCCAACCGCCCACGTTACAACTAGCTGGCAGGAATCAAAAGGTAGAAAATTAAACTGGCGTCAAGTCGTTTGTTTACTTCCTGGGAAGTCGTTCTTGCCCATTCTTCCTCCCACAGACCTGGAGTTGGATGGATCACTACATTGCCAGTAGACCGAATACACTCTCAAACTGCTACTGAAAAGCTCGATCTGCTACTCTCCATCCCCCTTGCTACACCCCAGCTTTCTGATCATCCTCCAAGTGAACCGGCTCATCGCTGCTCATCCCACCAGTTGGTCTCCTCGTGTAACGGTGTAAGTCAAACCAAGCTCGCTATGTTTTCTTCTTCTAGATCCATATACCTTATATCGCTTGCATAAATATGATAGCTATGGTCTATGGATAGTTTCTGAAGTGGCTAGCCCGTTCGTTGCCATGAGCACGGTGTGTGGCTAGATTTGGCAGACCATATGAGTATCATGTAGACATGGATATGTTGTTGTGAGGTGTTCTTATGTTCCAGTATGCTTTTCAGTGGACCACACATCAATGGCGGCAGGAGGAGGGCTTGTGGTGCGTGTGTGGAAAGAATGGGGGATCCAGATCTTGGTTGTCGCCAGCTTCCTGCTTCAGCTCATCCTACTCGTCTTCGGCGGGTTTCGGCGGCGCAGCTCCTCTGCCGTGCTGCTGGCCTTCCTCTGGCTGTCGTACCTGATGGCCGATAACATCATGATATATGCCCTTGGGCACATGTCCCTTGAAAGTAGGCCGGGGGATGACGGGCTCGTCGCGTTCTGGGCAACCTTCTTTCTGCTCCACCTGGGTGGCCAGGACACCATCACTGCCTTCTCCCTAGAGGACAACCAGCTATGGAGGCGCCACCTCCTGACTCTCCTAGTGCAGGCATCGGGAGCCGGCTACGCCATCTACCGGTACATCATACCCGGTACCTGGAACTTGGTGTCGGCCACCATAGTGATGTTCATAGTGGGTTTCCTCAAGTACGGGGAGAGGGTGTGGGCTCTCCAAAGAGGCAGCAATGGCAATTTTGCTTTGTTGAAAGTTTACAGCAAAACTTCTAAAGAACGGGCTTACATCAAGGAGACCAGAGCTAAGATGGATAGAGAGGAGGAGATTCTATTCGACGCTCATTACATGTTCCATTTTTGTATGGGTGCATTTATCAACGTCAGCCTGGAAAGGTGATCCACCGACGCCGTTCTCAGTTATTTAGACCCCGTTCTGCCTCTGCCGTATGAATTCAACATGGACATGTATGACCTGGTCGAGGCGGAGCTCTCCCTTCTGTACGACCTGTTTTACACTAAGGCGCAAGTGGTTCACAGTTGGCAAGGCTACTTGATCCGTGCCATCTCACTGCTTGGCACGGTGAGCGCGTTCTTGTTGTTCCGTCTCGACGACGGTAAAGGTGCTCACAGCAGAGTAGATGTCTCCATCAGTTACATGCTATTGGTTGGGGCCATCGTTCTGGAAACCACATCAGTGTTTGCAATTGTAGGATCAACATGGACGTGCGGCTACTTGCACTGTCAGGGATGGAACAGAACTAATGCTATGGTTTTGTGCATTCGGCGACTTATCCAAGTGGGAAGCCAAAGAAAATGGTTGCACTCCATCAGGCAACATAATGTGTTGGATTATTGCACCCGTGACCAAACCAATTGGATGAACAGGATCGTAGAGGCAACTGTACTTAAAAAGTGGCGGAGAAAGGTGAAGTTCTCAGTCAGTACAAAGATCACGATGAAGTTCAAGGAGCTAGTGTTGGGACAGGTACGGAGAACAATGACTTATTCCAAGTCATGGAGTATCCTGGATGGACCAGGAAAATATGTGCTAACAGAATACAGGCTCTTGGATGATATCGGCTTTTCTGTCGAGGGCAGGGATTTTGCCCATTGCATTCTCATCTGGCAAGTTGCAACCGACATTTACCTTTGCTGTTGTGATGACAACCAGCATCAAAGAAGGTGCCTCAAAGCTGAAGAGGACGATAAAGTTCTTGTAGATGCAATAAAGGTATTATCTAAGTACATGGGTTTTCTAATGATACACCCAAGCTTACTGCCCGGCGGAGTTCCAAGCGATTCTACCATCAATAATTTGGAGCAATGGTGGAAGACCAAAAAATGTTCTACTAGCAAGGAGTTTGCTAGGTCATTACTAGCCGATGAGAATGAGGACCCTAAGTTGAAGACGTTGAAGCCATACTCATTTCTTGCTCGTGAGCTGGTTGAAAACAGAAGCAATTTGCCGATGCTGCAAGTCATCTTTGGGGTGTGGGTGGAGTTCCTGTGCTACGCAGCCTACCATGGCACCGGCATTTCCCACTGTATACAGCTTGGCAGGGGCGGTGAGTTCCTCTCCGTTATCCGCCTCGTCATACATCACATCCAGCTATTTCATCACAAGTATAGTGAGAGGCCTCCAAGCGACGCTGACACCCTATAGGAGAGGTTCATCTCATGTATCCCTTGTTGATTTATATGCCTCGAATGCAATGTAGTTTCTTTGCTACCCATTTTTATTGGTTTAACTAACTCTGTTTTTATGGGCATGGGACACAAAATGAGCTACTCTTATCATATCTGCTGTTAATTTCTATGCCTCGAATGCAATGTAATACCCATTTCTATTGGAATAATAACTCTGTTTTTGTGAGCATGGAACAACAATAAGAGCTCCTCTATCATCCTTGTTGATGTTTTTCTATTGGATTTCTTTCTCTTTTGTTTTCTGGAAAACTTAAAAGCGCTCCCGTTGATAGGCTGTTTGTGCTGTTGACCTCCGATCTAAAATAAGTGGCGCAGCTTTGAACTAAGGTTGAACCAAACGTGAGGGTGTACTCTTTCTTTAGTGTGCTGAGGTTGTCCAAGAAACAAAATTCCGTGTTTTGTAAGGGCATCTCCAGCCGCGCCCCCAATAAGGCCTCCCCAGGCGATTTTTTCGCGCCGGCGCTGAAAAAACAGCCCAGTCGCGCTCCCAGGAGCCCGATTTTCGCCGGCTTGGGCCGAAAACAGCGCCGGCGGACCCAGCCCGAACCCGGCGCTGGGCGCAAAGGCGCCAGGCGAACTGTTTTATAGCGAAAACGCGGGCCAGCAGCGTCGGCGACTTCGGCGCCTCGTCTTCCCCAACGGCCTCGGTTCCTTGAGAATCAATGGCAAGGCTGCCGCGGTCAGCCTTGCCATTGATTCCTCACGGGCGGCGCTTTCACGGACGGCGCACCGACGCCTCTCCTCAAGACGCTGCAGCACACGGGCGCTGCCCGGCTATAAAGCCGGCGGCCTCCACTCGCTGTGCCCACACACCAGCCCCGCCCCTCGCCGCCGTCCAGCCCCTCCCTCTCCCTGCCTCTCCCGAGCGCCGCCCAGCCCTCCCTCTACCTCTCCCGAGCCCGCCCAGCCCGCTGCCGCCATGGCGTAACGCTTCCCGGAGACGCAGGCGGCGCTAACGGTTGCCGCCGTTCGCCCGCGAACAGAGTCTTGGCTCTGTTCAGCGAACATCCGGCGCCGCCGGACATGCGCCACGGCCAACGGGTGGAGGCTCAGCGCCGGGAGTGCCCATTCCCCGCTGTTCGACGCCGTCGGGCGGCCGAGGTACTTCGCCGAGGAGGTCGAGATCGTGCGTGTGTCCTCACCGACGCCTAACGCCTCCCCTCAAAGACGCCGCCGACAACCACGCCTGGGCGGCGTATTTCAGCGCCGCCAAAGGCAGCGCTGGCGCCCACCAACGGCGCCCGGTGGTCGGCGGCCGCGTAACAGCAAGGGGCGCCACCTCTGATGGGCGTCCCCGGCCGCACACTCGAGGGCGTGCTCACGTACCTCGAGGGCGGCAACGACCCGCCGTTGGCGTACCCCCCGGCGAGGGTGGCCGCCCCGGCGCAGCACCGACGCGTCGGGCCATGGGCGCCAAGGAGGTTCGGCGCTTCCTCTTCTTCCTCCTCATCGCGCTCTTCTTCCCATTCCTCCGGCTCTCGGCGCTTTCGGCGTCAAGGCCGAGCTCAGCGGAGACGCCGCTTCGGCAGCGCACTTTTCGCAGCGCCGGCATCGTCATCAACGAGGCGGCGGGCGCGCCTCGTCTGTCGGCTCCTCCGCTTCGTCAAGCCAAAGACGGAGCCGGTCCGGCGCCGTGAAGACGGAGCCGGGGTTGGCGCCGGTAAACGCGGAGTTCGACGACGACGACGCAGCCCTCGAATGGGCGCGCCAGGACTCCATTGCGTTGGAGAAGGCGCGCCGGGAGAAGGAGAAGGAGCGCCAGTGCGCCGCCCTACGCCGCTTCGAGGAGCGCCGACGCGGCCGCGAGGAAGGCGGGGTCGTCGTCTTATGCGACAGCGACGACGACGACGGTGCGCCGCCGCCTGTTCGCCAAGGCGACGCCGGGCAGGGGTCCAGCAGGGGCACCCACGTCAAGGAGGAGAAGACCGACGACGACGGTGGCGGCAACGACTTCAGCCACTTTCTTTTACTTTAGATTAGGTTAATGTAATGTTTGGACGAATTTCGCCGAAACTTGCCATGGTTGGCCGAAATATAACTAGTTTTTATCATAACTTCGCCGAACGGTTTTTTTTAAATCTGGCGCTGGGACGGACGGGCCGACGGTTTGAGGACCGACTTCGCCTCAGGGCCATTTTTTTGCTGCTCACCCGCGGCGCTTTTAGACGCCCCCTAGAGGGCCAACGGCTGGAGATGCCCTAACTACTCATATGATGCTATAACAAATAACTTGCCAGGGGCCTGCGTAGTTGCGCGAGAAACATCATTAATTATGTTAAGCATTTTTTTGGTACTTATAAATATATTTGTTGTACTACCTACAGAAATAACATAGATTCATAATAATTGCGTTGCTTATACATAATCTTAGATCAATATGTTCATTATATTAGATTATCGTGTACATTTTCATGGAAATCACATCAAGATGTGACACTGGTTACTACGATAGTAGTACATGGAATGGAAGGAAGGAACGAATACAGTTCCACTTTTTGAGATAAAATTATTTTATTGGTAATTACTTAATGAATTCGTTTTTTGGTGATACTTGAATGAATACTGATATGGTATTTGGCAAGAAACATTTATATGCCTTTGGAACTTTGGATGGCGCTCTCAGAAATAATGCGGCGTCAGACTCGGTTCCAGAAACAAATAATTGTTGTGATATCTTGGTTACATCACATTCGATCAGCATCGGCTACATCTCATAGACCCTAACCGCGCCGCCATTAGTTTCAGCATGACTGCTATCCTAACTATCTAGATACATGGCGCACCCCTTCCCGAGCGAGCTTTTTTAGGTTTACTACAAGTATAAACCCCGTGAACATGCGATCCTCGAAAAAAAAAACAGTACAAAACTATTCTGTTCTGCTGCTGCTCTTCTGTTGTAGTAAAATCAACCAAATCTGTTCATCATCAGGATACCTCGTGTTTGTATTATACGCACCGGTTTTTGGTCCTTTAATTGCCGAGCTAATCGACACCGTTGATGAAGAGGGCCCACCATTGCTGGAGCACATGCCAATTCGGTCAAACCTTCAGCTTCGCGTCAATCTTTGGTGGAAGAGGGCAGCCCCTGATTACAGCCAAGGCAATGTCAGTCAGTCTCCCAGTTCGAGACAGCACAAAATAGTTCTCCATTTGAGATCAAAGGGTGCGGCTACATTGTTCATGCAACAACTACGGATTAGTTACTGAAAACGCTGCCATTTCATCACGAGTTAACGGAAACAAAAACTGCTACAACTCGTCTCTCCAATGCCGATTCCCTTTTGCTTCCAAGCAACAGGACTGCACACGATACATTGTTCAGAAAAAGGATTCAGTCATCACGTACCGTTAGTTTCTCATTTGCAGAAGCAAGCTGAATCTGCAACGTTCTGATTGTCTCCCTTTGCAACAGACCTCCTTCCTACACGATTATATATAATATAATACCCATTTGTCAGTTGCTCGACGGCTTGTAGATCTAGAAAAGGGAAACACGACAGGAAAGATACCTCGAGGGCAGCAACTCTCCTCATGGCATTCTCTAGCTCAGCCCCACATCTTCTTGCAACTTCTTTCTGCTTAGCTATGTCAGCCGTCAAAGACTGTACCTGAGCTAATTGATACTCACGATCTTGCCTGACTGCTTCAAGTTCACTCTTCAGACGATCCACCTCCTCCACTAATTCGTTTTGTTTCAAGACTGCCTATTATTAAAAATTTGATTGACATCAGGAGACAAGTAAAACTCCCAGTTTGATTGACATGAGGACACAAGTTTTTTTTTTCCGTAAAAGAGATGTATGTCTTGATGGTGAATGGCGATGTCAACTTCTATTTTGAACCTGACAAGTGACATGAAAAAGCAATGTGTATAACTGGACACTACAATGGCCACATTAACTTCTGTTTTGAATCTGATGAGTAATATGAGAAAATAATACATAACTGGACACTACAGCAGCCATGTTAATTTCTAGTATTTTATAGTCATGCGATACAGCAAGAGAAGACTGGCAATATTCACACGCTTCCGATGTTCTATAGAAGATCCAAAGTGAAGGAAAATAATAATATTTGCACACATCTTTTAATAACGTTATGCACATCTATACTGTGGCTACAGCTCAGCAATCTATAAACGTCATTTACACACCAAAGTGGTTAACATAGGTAAACAAGGGAAGTACCCAAAAATATTTATCATGAAAAAAACTTGCCTGACAACCTTTCAGGCTACTGCCCACTGCCTTTCCAGAATTCATGTTCTGCTCATCTCTCTCAACCTTCTCTATAGGAGCTTCCACATGCTGCAAACACAGAACACCATAAGAAGCTCAGTTAATTACACTGATTGCTGATAATGTGGGGGGTGTTTAGTCAAGCTGTTGATATGTGTGGTAATAAGCTGCATCTAACTGTAGACAGATGGACAAAAAATATCACAGCTAATCACAATGCTGGTTGGAACAGGTAACAGCTTCAAGTGAAGTAAGACAACAGGAAGATATAACGTCGAAACTTTGACTATCAGATGCCAAAAAATGATGAGAAAGTTGCTCCTAAATAGTCCACTTGGATGGCATTTGCTGAAACCTGAAAGTCACACACCACACAATCCTGATTTGGTTAACGATACTGCAAAATTGTGGTCACTTGGCCGAACACTCTGGTCATAAAGATAATACTGGCCATATTTCAGGAGAGAAGGGAGCTCAAAGCAAAGCTGTTTCCCCTTGGAACTAAACCAAGAACACGTTGCAACTGGCGGTGCCCTTGCGTGTGTTTGTATGGCAAGTGTGAGGGCACTGACATGTGAGCTTCAACTGGAAAATGGCTTTTACCCTCCCTTCTTTCTCGTAAAGTCAAAATAGTACTGTCTTGGTGGCACAAAGTCGGGATTATATCAGCACCTGCTTTATACGGTTTTCCAAGGGCACTTTCCGTGAAGATTGTGCAGAATTTTTTGATGTTTTTTCTCTCGACAGGAACTGATATGATAGTATCCTGGTCATTTCCACTTTATTAAAGTTAACTACATGCATTTTAGCAACAAAATGCTAGAAGTAGCAAATTCATTTCAAGTTGCCCACCATTTTCTCGAGTCTATCCTTGTTTAGCACCTGAGGTGATGCACTCGATCCTTCCTTTGCAAACTTTGTCTCTACATCAGATACAATTCCATTAGTGAGAGAAATAAACACTGAATATGAATTTGAAAGGTTTCACTTTGCTACCATTCTCCACATACTGCACATACTGCATCTTCGTTGATTCAAGCAAACTCCTGAAGTCCATGATTTCAGCCGTGTCTGCACCTTCCTTCTCAAGAAGCCAGATGCAAGCTTGCAGCTTTTTAATGTTTTCTAACATCTTATCCTTTTTCATCTAAAGAGTGAATAACCACAATTACAATACATCGGAATTGACAAATTTAAGGATGAGATTTAAAATATCACTGTTCTAAATAACAGCCATCCACAGGGCTGCTTGTCCTATAAAGCTAAAAAGGTGGGGCGTAGTAACTAAGAGATTCAAATATTACTGGTTTACAACTATGTTGGCAATTCAATCAGATTCACTAATGAACACAAGCAAAGGGCATAGATTGAATGTCTTTCAACCAGATAAGTAAGTGAAACAAATCATTTACATAATACTACCAGCCAAGCACTAGTTAAATCAGAATCAAGCTATTCCATACCTCCCTCAGTTCCTTTTCAGATTCTGCCCAGATTCGTTTTTTTTCATCTTTTTGCGACGAGCACTTCTGGATGGACCCTCCTGATGAAAAACACGACATAAACAGGTAAATAACTGTGACAACTGTACAAAGTAACATTGAACTTCATCTCAATACTTGAATTTTGGTTGCAATTTTTAATAGAACATGCCGAGATAGTGTGGTTTTGTTTGATAAAGTACTGAATGCAATGGGTGTGGAGCTGTTCATATACAACGTCTGGATGGAAGAAAAGTCGCATGAAGAAGGATCAACCCCCCTAAACAGGCTTAAAAAGGAAAACCTGAAACAGTGAGTCGATACCTTAAATTTGTCCATGTTGCAAGAATATATAGCAGTAAACGTGCAAGGGCAATAATAGAAAAATTGAAATAAATAAATAAATAAAGGGACACATTAACTCTGATAAACTTATGAGAGTGTACATCAATTCTGTTAAATGCTTTCACTTGGGTATTTGTTCTACAAACATGCAATATGTTTCTCAGTAAACATCATTGTCAGTCTTCCTAAGCTCCTAGTAGTAAATAAGTTGGTCTGTAGTGGTCTAGTGGAAATATTGTTTAAGAAAGTGTTTTAATCTCAACTGTCGACGTTCCCAAAATGATTGGTAATGGGATTATAACCACGTAGCCTCAGCAAGAGATTTTGATGTCAACTGTCAACAGTATCAAAATGATTGGTAATGGGGTTCTAACCACGTATAGGATAGATAGTTCTCACCACTCCAAAAAATGAAGTGAAGAGCAGCGGCGCAGATGAATTTTCAGTAACACGCAGAATTCGTCTATTTGGTAAATTTAATTATTGCCCCCTATTTTCATTTCAGCTTGACATCACAGCAATTTCAAAATATGCACCCACATACAGCAGGAGATATTTATCACCTTGTGATCAGTCTGGGTCTTTGCGTCCCTCTTCCCACTACCCAACTTCTGATCATCCCCCGGGATTGCAGGATCAGGTCTCTCCTCCGCTGCAGCCGATGAAGTTTCTGGCTGCTGCAAAATGCAATAATGCCATGAAAGAAAGTAGGTAAAATTATTAGTTTCCAGCAGCGGTGAGAAGCGAGAACACCTACATTGCTAGGGCACCACTTACAACAAAGCACCTCTTAGCACTAGCAAACTAAAATTAAGTTGATAAAGGATGAGCATGCACCAATTTCGGTCTAACTCGTTATGAACAAATAATCTCCAATCTCTGGGCGCTAGCAAACTAAATCAAATTGGTGATACCAATATGCCTAATAATATATTACCAAAAAAAAAATAGCAAGAGCCTGTCGTTTAGGTTGGTGAACCACTGAAACATCACAAATAGACCCCTAAGGCAAATCTTTCAAGAGCTCTAAAACTTCCAAAATTGAAGTAAAGCAGCACCTCGCAGTTGCAATTGCTGTGGCTTGGCCGATTCTCCACGGATGACCCATCGACTGACAACAACATTGACACCGCCCTCCCCCCTTCCTCCTTACCTTCAACAGCAGCCTCGGCCGAGTCCGCCTCGCCTCGGTGTGGCCGCTTGGCGTGCTGCTGCTCCGCTAGGAGCTGAGTGATCGGCGGCGACCTTGCTCGAGGCCTAACTTTGGATTTCGGTGGCGGCGGCGCCTGCAACCGGTTTCGACTGCTCGGCGGCGGATTTGGTTCCTGGCGCCTGTTGGCAGAACACAGAGACACATGACGGTGGAGGTTCCCGGCCAGCCGCGGCAGCTCCAGGGGGTGGTGCACGCGGGATTCAACGGCGGCGTCTGCACACCGCAGCTGGAGCTGGAGCTGGAGCAAGGAAAGAGAAAGGGGTGAGCGGGGCAAGGGGGGAAGCAGAGGCGGCATCAGAGGGGAGCAGGAGGAATTGCATACCTCCCTCAGTTCCATTTTAGATTCTGCCATTATCTGTCTTTTCATCTTTTTGCGACGAGCACTTCTGGATGGACCCTCCTGATGAATAACACGACATAGACAGGTAAAACAACTGTGACAACTGTACAAAGTGTCATTGAATTTCATCTCGATACTTGAATTTTGGTTGCATTTTTTTATAGAACATGCCGAGATAGTGTGGTTTTGTTTGATAAAGTACTGAATGGAATGGATGTGGAACTACTCACATACAATGTCTGGATGGAAGAGAAGTTTGCATTAGAAGGATCAAGCCCCATAAACAGGCCTCAAAAAGAAACAGTGAATCAATACCTTCAATTTGTCCTTGTTGCAAGAATACATAGCAGTAAACATGAATGGGCAACAGCGGAAAAATCGAATAAATAAATAAAAGGACACATTAACTCTGACCGATTTTGTTAAATGCTTTCACTTGGGTATTTGTTCTACAAACATATAATACGTTCCCCAGTAAACATCATTGTCGGTCTTCCTAAGCTCCTAGTAAATAAGTTGATCCGTAGTTGTATAGTGGGAATTTATTTAAGAAAGTGTTTTAATCTCAACCACATAGCCTCAGCAAGAGATTTTGATGTCAACTCTTAAGTCTTAACAGTATAAAAATGATTGGTAATGGGGTTCTAACCAACTAGCATAGATAGTTCCTACCACTCCAAAAATAAAGTAAGGAGCAGAGCCATAGTTGAATTTTCAGTAACACACAGAATTCATCTATTTAGTAAATTTATTTTTCATTTCAGACTGACATCACGGGCAATTTCAAAGTATGCACCCACACACAGCAGGAGATCTTTATCACCTTGTGATCAGTGTGGGCCTTTGCATCCATCTTCTTATTACCCAACTTCTGCTCATCCCCCGGGATTGCAGGATCAGGTCTCTGCTCCACTGCAGGTGACGAAGTTTCTGGCTGCTGCAAAATGCAATGAAGCATGAAAGGAGGTAGGTAAAATTATTAGTTTCCAGCCGCCGTGAGAACTGAGAAGTAAGAGCACCTATGGGCGTGCACCACACATTGCAATGGTACCACTTACAACAAAGCACACTAAAATCAAATACGCCATTTCGGTCTAAAATCAAATTGATGAGTGATGTTCATGCGCCAATTTCAGTCTTAACTCGTTATGAATAGAAAATCTCAAATCCCCTTAGCACTAGCAAACGAAATCAAATTGGTGATAGCAATATGCCTAAATGAAATAATTACCAAAAATATTCGCAAGAGCATATCGTTTAGGTTGGTGAGCCACTGAAACAATCACAAAATAGATCCCTAAGGCAAATCTCCCAATAGCTCTAAAAAATCTAAAATTTGAAGTAAGGCAGCACCTTGCAGTGGCTATGGCTCGGCGGATTCTCCACGAACGACCCGTCGGCCGACGACAACATTGACGCCGCCTTCTCCCCTTCATCCCGACCATCCACGGCAGCCGCGGCCGCGTCCGGCTCGCCTCGGCGTGGCCGCTTGGCGTGCTGCGGCTCCGCCAGGCGCTTGGTGATCGATGTGGACGGCGGCGACCTTGATCGAGGCCGAACTTTAGACGGTGGCGCCTGCGACCGGTTTCGACTGCTCGGCGGCGACCTTGATCGAGGCCGAACTTTAGACGGTGGCGCCTGCGACCGGTTTCGACTGCTCGGCGGCGACGACCTCCCTCCTCGGCTCCTGCTGCTCGTCGACGGATTCGGCTCCTGGCGCCTGCTGGCGGAATAGAGGGACACATGCGCGGCCGGACGCGGAGGCTCCAGGGGGCGGTGGAGCTTGGGCGCGCGGGGTTCGGCGGCGGCGTCTGCGCCCCGCAGATTGAGCTGGAGCAAGGGAAGAGAAACGGGTGAGCTGACGGCGGGGAGAAGCAGAAGCGGCGTCAGAGAGGAGCAGGAGGAGGAGAGCGTACGCTCGCGGGCGGCGTCGGCTGAAGCGGCGGGAGGCGCGCCATGGCTGCGGCGGTTCGCGGGAGGACGACGGCGAGGCGAGAGGATGAGGACGACATGGGTAGCCCACAACAAGGCCCGCGATAGCAGAGATACGGGGCCGGGCTCCTCTGCCAGCCTTCTTCTCTCTCCGTCCATGGGCCTGGCTGCATCACCCATGTGTCTCCCCGACCCATGGGCTAACATATGTTTTTTCTTTAAAATAAAATTATACATCAAGATCTCCATGGAAATATGAAAGGAATACTATTGTCGATTATGATACATGTATAATGTACTTTCTTTAGTGACCATTATTTAATGTATAATCAGCTCGCCTTGCCTCACGCTTGATCTTTATAATGCATTTAGGTGAATTACATGGATCTGGATGTAATTTTTACTCTTTCTGGTATTCGTTGTACTGTCATGATTGATAATTAATAGATTGGAAGTTTTCTCATAAAAAAGGGGTGGAAATGATATGCCTAAGTATTTTTTTGTATGGAAGAATTTATTTGTGTAAAAAGAATGTAAATTATGAACAGTGTTACTTAAAAATGACTGTTTATCTGAATCGACAACATACTCCCGTAAGCATACATCACGCAATGGAACTTCACGCAATTGTGCGAGCCACATTGTACAAAATAAAGAATGTAATTTGCGTGAAGTTCCATTTGCTTGAGGAGTACGTACCAACCAATATCATACATCCGGTGTGTGGCAAAGCCAAACCGCTTGCTGGCAATATATTCCCTTTTCTCGTGAAAAAAATTATATACATGTCACAGAAGATTCACATAGCATACCTTGCATTTTTAATAATTCACTGAGATAAACAATAGACCATGGCTGAGTGAGAGTGACCGGCGGGTCCCACCATTTTTGGAATATTGGCCAGATGGAGGGCCCACGAGAGCGATGGCCACCATCGTCCATAGGGGCAGGCTGTTGCACGTAGGAATTTTTCACTTTTATAAGCTTTCGGAATAATAGCTGGTAGGCGACTAAAAAATGGAATAATACGTAGCAGGTAGGCAGGCAGCTGGCGGGCACCTGCATGCATGCATGGTGGACAGCACGACGGGCGTCAAATAATTACACCCCTCGCTCCATACCTTTTTTTTTTCAAGAAAATTTCCGATCTATTCATCTTCAATCATAGAAATACAACGAATACCGAAAATAACAGAAATTACATCCAGATCCGTAGACCACCTAGCAACGACTACTAGCACTGAATATATACTGAATAAGTAATATCATTTCCAAGATGAAAACATCGCCCCCGAGCTGGGACGGAGCCAGGAATCTTCGTAAAGGGGAGAGTAGAAGAGGTAAAATGTTGGAGGGTGCTAAACATCTAAATTTAGAGCATTTTGAGTTAATAATGAAGCGATGTTAATACAAAAAAGTAAGTTACCACGAAGAGGGAAAGAAACCACAAAAAATCTTTACTTGCTTTTACCCTTTCTATTTGTTTTAAAAAATGAGTTTTCATCCTCTTCTTTTCATTTGTGCTTGTGTCTCGGCAACTCAGTCGGAGGTCCCTCCAACAAGAAGAAATTGAAAAGAAGCTTTGTGACGGACAGGGAAGGGACTTTAAGATTATAAGCTTTAAAAAGATCAGGAAATTCAGATATTGTCTTTGGGAACATGTTCTATGTTCATGTCATTTGCGTGTCTGTGTTGATGGAACTTCACGCAATTGCGGGCACCAATTGAGAAGAAGCTTTGTGACGGACTGGAATGGGACTTTAAGATTATAAGCTTTAAAAAAGTCAGGAAATTCAGATATTGTTTCTGGGAACATGTTTTATGTTCATGTCATTTGTGTCTGTGTTGATGGAACTTCACGCAATTGCGAGCATCAATTAATTAAGAGTTCAAGTCCCAGACTTGACATTGATGCTCCCATTTTCCTGCATTTATTTCAGGCTTTTCAGCGATGTGTGTTCAGTGGGAGGAGACGTTCTCGTCGCGACTTCGTAATTTCAAGATGATGTGCCAGATCAGTCCATCGGAGCTGCTCATAGGGATAGGACATGCGTTCGATTGTCTATTTTTTTTTAAAAAAAAAACTAGGACTACCTCGCTCTCCTGCGTGCAACTATGGATCACCGGGGAAAAACTGAACAAAAAGGACACGGCAATATCAAAATCACGGAGACTATATATAGTGGGAGACACGGTGGGACCCAAACGAACAACATATTTTAACCTTTTTATATAAAGCACCACAAAGAAAATATCCACTTGCCAGGACGAAGGAAAAATATCCATTTCTCAAGAGGCCACCAAGAGCAATCGGGCAACCACCTTTGGTTAATTAACAACGTCCCCGCTGACAGCTACTTAAGCCCTAATTAACAATCACCACCAAAAACCAAATCAAAGCTTCCCATACACAATATACATATGGTGCGTGTAGCTATTAGGGTTCGAATTTGCATCTTATTTTTTTTAGCTTAGCGAGTGGAGTGGCCAGTGGCGCCTCCCACTTTTCCGCCTATAAATACCACCCCTGGGCGAAGCCTTGTGGAGAGAAATCTACCACCGCTCTCCCTCTCCCGGCCTGCACACGCACAAGCAGCGAAGCCTTCTCTCTGCCTTCTCTTTCTGCCATGAAGCCCCCTCACTTCACCGGGGAAGCCGCCGCCGGCGCCTCCTGGGCTCACGAGGTCAAGCAGGCCTTCCGTGACAAGCTCCGGTGGACACCCCCCGCGGGCACCACAGGGACCGGCGGTCACGGCGCCGCGAGGCCACCGGCGGCCTCCTCGTCTGTGACGGCCGAGCCGGCGGCGCAGCCGGCCCACGGCGCCGACTGCCGGGGCTTGGCCGCGGCCGAGGACCCCATCAGGAGGGTCATGTTCTTGGCCCCCTGGGGCCACACATAAACGGAAAAGGCAAGATGTCTTGTCTTGGCCGGATCTGCAATTGCACCTCAACAAAAATATGGACTACTAGGTATATATATATATGTGGCCATGCATATGGACCATGAACTGATGAACATGAACTCATCAAGGACTAATGAAAAACTAGATCGGGATGGGCCGTCATGATCTCAGAAGACGAAGATGGTGCTTGAGTTATTTGTTCATGTTCCTCTTGGCGATCGAGATGCGTGGGGAGATCTCGCCTGACGGGTTCGTGAATATGGCCTATGGCTGTTGCTGCCTGGGTTGAAGCTGCGCAAGGGCTGCAGCTTTGTTGTAGCCATGAACCTGTTTTTTGTTTCTCTCCAGAAAGTATGTACCAAGAGCCTGTGAAAAGCTATGTGTGTGTATGAGCTAGTATAAAAAAAAACTCTTCCTCCTTTCCATGGCATGTCTATCTGACCGGTTGATTCTTGCCCCTTATGGTATCTGTGCATCCAAAACCATGGTGTTAATTCCTGCAATATGCAGAGGAAGAACCAGCCATGGTGCTTAATTCTAGTATGTGGTGGTGCTAATAAGTTTGCTGGTGTGGACTATGGAATGATCTTACTTTAATTCTTGTCCTTTTGATCTGGAAAAGATTGTTGGGAACCAGCCTGGATCCTGGTCATGGAAGACAGACCAGGAAGTTCATCATGCTTTCCTGCAAGGTCCAGATCACAAGGAAGGGTGCTCTTTGTCATATGTTTGTTTGTTTGTTGTGTGAGACCATGAGCATCTTTTCCATGTCTCCTCATCTGGAGAAGGTTGTTGAAACATGCTCATCAAAGACTAATGATCTGAGGAGTTCATGGCCTCTCTCTCTCTCTCTCTCTCTCTCTCTCTCTCTCTCTCTCTCTCTCATCGTGTTATTTTAGAGGCAATAATTCACAAGTAAACGAAAGTGAAAAAAAAGGAAGGAGACTTTGAATTCGATTCCTCTGTTGTGTAAACTAGTGGACTGAGAATCCTATTCCAGACAATAAAGAGAGAAAAAAAAGGCTCCCACTTGCAAGGACAGGCCAAACCTGGGTGGGCCAATCACCTTGCTCCCTTTCCACAGCACCTTATCTTATCTTCAGATATGATATCCACGGAGAAATTGGCACTGATATTAGCAAAAATAATAATAATAGAGAAACAGATATAACCAAGGCATGATAGGCTTTGATCACGACACCATATGTACATGGGAGTTTGTTGTCTAGCTTGTGGCGACATCCCCCAGAAACTGGAATTGTAGGAGTCAAGCTTTCCAGATGTCTCCTCCTCCCTCACAAGGTTGAACCAGGTTTGAGCACATATTTGTTACCCTCCTTCGGCTAGCCGCTTCGTCCAAGGAGGGTAACGAAAAGGAAGAAAATCGACCGTCATTCGCTTCTGATGCTACGGGTTTTCACACACAAAGAAAGAACTCTGCTTTTATGGGCTTTGAGGTGATACTAACTAGTCAAACTTTTTACAGAGCAAGTTGAGTAAGTTTGAGAACATGTCACAGTCTCTTGATCATACAGTTGTCCACCAACTGCGCACTGAACTGAAAAAGAGCGCAAAACATCAATTGGCAGCCCAGATACACTTATCTTGATTTCTTGACTGAAAACGATACTTCAACTTCTACCCCTAGCTAGCTCCAAGAGCCCAAAATTTTAGTGTACCTTCTCATCGCCGATGCCTTTCTCTTTTCTTTTTTCGGGACACTGTCGCCTATTCAGTCCCAAGTTGAGCTGAAATGATATGCTAGAAAACTTGTGAACAATGTTGCAACTTCTAAAAAGAGCGGTATATGGATCCTCTTGCTCGTACGTAGATTATCAGTCATCCTAGGAACCAGAGAACTATCCAGCTGTGTAGCCTGCAAACATCAAGCCACACCTTCCTAGCACGAACACATTGCATCAAAATATGGTCAGTGGTGTCCTCCTCTTGGTCGCAGAGGAAGCATGAACAAGGATGGATGTTCCTGCAGCCCTCTTCTCGGCCGACAATCAGAGGTCCATAGACGACAGTGAAGCGCAAGCCAAGTAATTTTCTTTTTTACAGTTTAAGCGACCCCCAAGATTTCCAAATAGCATTGGCACAGGCAAATTTGAGTATTTGAGGGCCCCCTCGTTGAGGATCTGGTAAGCAAGCAGAGGCGAATGAACAGGTAAGTAGCACTGCTGCTCCACTTCCAGAGCGCCCCGTCCTGCACCCCAGGAATAAGATGAATCACATCCCGTAACTGAATGAACTGCACCAAGCCATCGGTAGGGAGCTCATTTGGCACACCCAGCATCCAGCGATGCGAATGTGCCGCCTCCCTAACCATCCTCCTGTTGCGCACCCTAGCTAGAATTGACCTGCGCCGTGACGATCGGAGCAATATCGTCGGCGCATGTCCTATTGATACGGCGATCATTTCAGAAGAGGACATTGTCGCCAGAACCCAACTTCCAATGAACCAAACTGCAGAAAAAGTCCTCCACCTTCAGATCCGAGGCCATGGGCAACCCACCCTTGCCAAGGTCTAGCAGCCAGATCTATGCGTTTCAGCCAAGCCCATTGCAGTTGGAATGCCAGACTCTGCAAGTTCAAGTCGATTACTCCCAAGCCACCAAGACACTTTGCCCTGCAGAATTTCTGCCAAGCCACCGGACATTTCCCTCCATGAATATCGTCAGAACCAGCCCAGAAAAGCGCCCTGCAGCCCTCATCCACACGCTCAAGAACCCAAGTTCAAGAGGATGATCATTATCCAGGGGGTCAGTGTCCAAGAACTCAAGATCAAGAGGATGATCATTTTAGTAGCCGAAAACAAACAGGAACAGCCACGAAAAAATGCACTTGAGATCATCGTCAGGCTACAATCATTTAATTCAACCAATACAAGGTCAGCACCACGCGCTGTTACCTGCTACTCCCATCTAACCTATGTTATAATGCAGGTCTGCTACAATGGCAGGGTCCGAGATTGCAACTCTACACGCAACCAGCACGAAATCGCGGTAGCCGATTCCAACATCAGCGGAGAGCGTGCTTCTCCTACAAACTGCAACAAAAGACATATTTGACATATTAACATCTATAAGGATAGATCAGAACCGTATACAAGAGCATTTTAATTGGTACTACTACAGAACTGCTGATCGAGTGAGTCTAAGGGGACCGACTGAGGCAAGACAGGCAGAACCTTTGCGAGGACCGTCGGGTAAGTCTCAAAGTTTTTACATAAACTGCAGTTCCCCGTGTATTTTCATGGCTAGCATAAGTAAGCAACAAAATAAGGTTGCAGTTTCACTTGTCAAGCTCGAAATCTCAAACCAATGGGGAAATGGGAGAAATGACCAGTGTGTTTCGTCAGAACATGTAGCTCCACTGCAGGACACACAGTTATGTTTGGCCATAACTCATAAGCAAGTGGGTTTTTTTATACGCAAACTGAGCTTGGCCAATTATGAAATCAATGCCTCAGCAAAAGATAAAGAAATATTTAATCCAAGTACACTTCAACCTAGGCGAACGATGGAAAGAGATTTAACCTAGGAAACAATGGTAAGAACAAAGTACCTGCTCCGGTCGAACATTGTATTGGAAGCACACATCTTCACTACTCTTCATCCTCAGAGTCATCAGAAGTTTGGTCGCTTTCATAGTCTGGGCTTGCTCTAAAAATGTAGACCTGCATCATTTACATAACTAATGAGGTTGCACGATATGCACTTAGCAGTGAGATAAAACAATTAAGGCCTATGAATGAAATAATTCCTAGAAGCCCTTTTAGATCTGGTTGGAATGAAGGTATATACTGTAGGGATGCTGAGCAATAACATTGTTTCCTGCAAACTATGTGTAGAATTAATTGGCAGTCCAAACAAGCCTAATTTCTCATATATGAATAAGTAGACACAGCTCGCTAGTTTCAAACTTTCAATTATGGATATGGTATATAACCCACTTTATAATTTAAAGCTAAGACATACCAATGACTCTAGTATGTAGTCTAGTTATTCAGTAGACATACCAGGTTTTTCTCATGTATATAAACTTGAAAACCAATGTTTCAACAGACAAACGCATTAGTGAGTATGACACCACCAAGCAACTTTCAGGAATGTTTTAGAATCGTAAGGCCACATTTAGAACACAGCGGTTCCGCAAATTTTTTGCTAGAAAACAAGTTATATACGCACTCGTACTGAATGTGGAGTTCCTTAAAGTAAAAAGTGGGGCGTTTTTATCCATGGAATGGAGGAGATGCTGAATCTCACCTTGAACTTTGCCCTGTCTGTCATGTGGAAAACCAAGCAATCCCATCGGCAAGGTCATGGTCGGCAGCAAACCGTCTCCACCCCTTGTCGAGGTAGTAGTGACAGTGTTTGCCCTTTCTGTGGGCATTGTACATCATGTGGAACTCGTCATCCGCCTCGTCCACCAAGACGGCTGCCTCATCGTGCGCCGGGAGATACTCGATGAAGTGCTTGGGGAATTGCTGTCACGATGCATATATATAATCCACCAAATCAACATCCAATCCGATGCAAGAACCACATCCAGTGCAAGCTTTCTTGCTACAGTACTTTACCGTCAGGATTGACCTGGTGGCGCATTCGTGGGACATGGGCTTGACGAAGGCGGGCCAGCGGATGCGGTGGATCCGGCGCTGGAGCTCCTCGGCCTTGGCGACGGCGCCGGCCCTCTCCTCGGCGGTCGGTGTTTTCGAAGCGGCATACGCCTCGTACACTCCACGGTAGTCGCCCTTGAGGTAGTTGGGCTGCTCCGGGAGGCTGGCGACGCGGCCGGAGCGCCGGAGCTCGCCGGGCTCCGGGGCCTTGCGCTTCTGCGACAACGGACCAGCGGACCAGTGATGTACTGTATACGGGTACGGGCGCAAAGGAAATGGGAGAGCGGAGGCAAGGAAGAAGAAGGGAGAGGATCTGACGGACCGGCCTGGGCTTGGGGTTGGGCTTGGGCCTGGCGGCGGCCTCGCGGACGGCGGCGGAGAGGTGGTGCAGGCGCAGCTCGTCCAGCTTCCGGCGGTTCTCCTCCATCTGCCGCCGGCGCTGCTCCTCGTACGAGTTGGATTCCGCCATTGCCTTTCTTCTCGATTCCCCTTCCTCCCCTTCCCTCTTCTTCCTCCTGCCCTATTATCTTGCTCTTGCTCTGTTTGGGAAGAGAACTGGACTGAGGAGGGAGAGAATGGGGAAAAATGACGTGGCCCTAGACTCGTCTCTTCTTGTTGACCGTGCGACCACACCTTTGCTTTTTGCCCCTCCAAATTACTACTCCCTCATTCATGAAATATAAGGCATCCACTGACTTCTCTGGTCTTCGTCACACAACTTTGATTATGACTTTTATGTATTATATATCTATAAAATTAGTATATAAACATATGAAATAAAATTGTTTTGAAAGACAAATACGATGATGCTATTTATACATGTTTAGTCCACGATGATACTTGTTGCACGACCGTTGGACGATATTTTATCATGTGGATGTGCTCCACTTCATCATACACATGCGCAGTTGGATCGACTGGATCGTGCAACAATTGGCTGCACAGTGACGTGTCTGTAGCAGTGCTCCATAAAAAGTGATGGAGTACCCGCCTTCCCAATGAAGCCTTCTTTTAGCGGGTTGCGCACCATCCAATCTGCGCAATGGATGTGTTTTTTGAAGACGTCCATGGTGGCTGGACCATGGGCACGCACGGGCCACATTTCTGCAATGTTTTGCCCGACCATGTATATGTGTGTCGGGCGGCTTGATGTGTTGTCCTCACGCGTTCGAAAGGCACTTGTCAGGACTCTCTGCCCATGCGGGCATGAGGAGCTAGCAGGGCATTCATAACCCACAAGTTTATAGGAACTATCATAATCTTTTCGATAAGGGACAACTCTTTTGGCCGATTCTCACAGAATCTTGAGAATCGGACCTTCCCATAGATTTTTCTAGAATCTTGAACTAGCTAGGTTTGTCGAAAAAAGGTGGGTTCAAGATTCTAGGAGAATTCTGGGAGGTCCAATTCTTAAGATTTTGACAGAACCGGCCAAAAAATTTGGGCCTAAAGTAAGAGTGTTGAACTCAATAAGAAGTAGAAAGAATTGGTTGATGATAACTAGTAAAAAACCACAGTAAAATTGCAAAAGATTATTGATGGTTTGTTTGATCACAAGGCAAATTGCAAAAACATAAATAGTAACAAAAATACAATGGTGCAACAATTGTTAAATCATTAATTATGCCAAGGACAAGCCCGTGGTTGTACTTATAGGGATCAAATCGCTCTTGTGAACATATGGGAGTTTTACCAAATTACTTTCAACAAGTTTCACTCACTTACCGTTCATTGCTTTGATAGTTTACGGTGGAACCTATTATAATATGATGTTCTTACTTGAACAAACAACATATTTATGATTATATACTCTATACAAAGATTCAAAAAAAAACAAGAGAATAATTAAGATAACATTTAACCATAACAATAAACTTTGGGATTCCAATAGCCCTCATGCAACAGGTCATAAACTTAGGGTTTGGTAATCTCTGTCACTCCAACAATCCACCATGGTTAGGAATTATTGGTGGGGTTCACGGAAGGGAAAGAGGAAGACCCATTGGATGGCTTGGGAGAGCATCATAAAACCGAGAGCTATGGGAGGGCTTGGATTCCGGGACTACAGACTCTTCAATCAGGCCCTTCTTGCCCGACAAGCATGGCGGCTCCTAACTAATCCAGGAAGTCTTTGTGCGTCATAAACGCGGTCATAAACGTTTGGAGGACACTATGTTTACAGGAAATGCGTCATAAACGTGGCAGGCCATCACGTATGGCCTTGAGCTCCTCAAGAAGGGGCTTCTCTGGCGGATTGGGAATGGCCGACAAGTACGCATATGGCGTGATCCTTGGCTCCCGAGGCCGGTTTCATACAGACATGTTTCTCTACCAGGAAGGTGCAGGCTCCGCCACGTCGCTGAACTGGTGAACGACCACGGAGGGTGGGACACACAACTACTCCAACAAAACTTAGCCACTCCAGACATCGACGAAATACTGAAGCTGCGACCAGCACCATGCATGGAGGACGTCCTGGCTTGGGGCCCGGGCTCGAGAGGCTTGTTCTTCGTCAGGTTTGCCTACAGGCTCGGCCTGGAGGAGAAACTTTGCACGTCTATGTGCGCCACGAGCAGGGCACCGGACGGCAACCGTGCCGTCTGGAAGGCATTGTGGGGGGGCCATGCTCCCCCGAAGGTACGAATATTTGGCTGGCAATTGGCTACGAACACTCTTGCGACAATGGAAAATAAAAAGAGTAGAACTATTGAAAAAACTGACATATGTGTTATTTGTGGCATCGAACGGGAGGATACTTTCCGCGCCGTGTGCAGATGTCCAATGGCGGGTGCTCTATGGGACACCATGAGGGAGTCTTGGCCTATACCTGCCCGGGAGGAGATTCAGAACACCGGAACGGAGTGGCTCCTACACCTTCTCGCCAGCTGCGACGAAACCCAGCGGATGGTCATCTTGATGATATTCTGGCACGCATGGCATTGCCGGAATGAGATCACGCATCACAAGCCGGCCTGCACCACCAGTACAGGTGTCAACACGCTTCCTCAATGGCTACATCAAGACTCTTGTATGTATCAAACAACACCCCAAGGGAGATATAGCGAAGGGCAAGATGGTGATTCAGCAAGTAACTCATCAACCCAAGGCCATGAAGCAAGCAGAAACAATTGTGGCTCGATGGGAGAAGCCCCCGGCTCCGGCTGGCTGGGCAAAGCTAAACGTGGATGGTTCCTTCATCCATGGCGAGACCACGGGAGGGGTCGGAATGGTGCTGAGAGTTGACGACATACAGGAGCAATCATCTTCTCATCCTGCCGTTACCTGCGTTCGTGCTCCTCACCGATAGAAGCGGAGCTGACTGCTTGCCTTGAGGGAACGAGCCTGGCGATTGCGCACACAGACAAGAATCTCATCATTGAGATGGACTGCAAGGAAGGGGTATATATACTCGTTTCACCCGCAAAAAAAAAAACAATCCACCATGAACAAAATAATCATACAATGCTCTCCTCTAGGCTCATGAAGGTAAAGTGATATGGAGTCGACGTTCGCACATCTCACCACTGGAGAATATCAAAACATTGAACTAGATTCATTTTCACAAGATTAATAGCGACGAGGATCACATGTCCTTAAGAACGTAACGACCTACTCACAACACATCATATAGATCATGATCAGCGGAGAACAATCTGAACATATGAATCTTTCACGAATAAAACGTCTAAGCATCAACTACAAGGAGTAATCAACACTAGAAACTATACTCAACAGAGAATGTGAGGTAGTAGTTCATTGATTGGAAAGCTAGGGTTGAGGGAGTTGATGGAGATGACGGTGCTCATGAAGACGTTGATGGAGATGATGATCGGTGTGTTGGTGATGGCGATGTCTTAGAATTCCGCTCCCAGAGGGATGGATCTCCGACGGAATCGATCTGCTAAAGGGCAAAAGTGCTTCGCCTCGGTTCCACCTCGACATGGCGGCAGAAAAATCCCATAAAACCCCTAGTGTTTTTAGGTCGGGAGAAAGATATAAACCAAAGGGCGTCGAGAGATGGTGGACAAGGTTCCCGCACACCCCCTCCGTGCGCCCATCTTCGGGATCCTAGATTCTTTCTTCTGAAAATAATTTCATGATTTTTTTTTCTGGTATTTTTTAGCTCCGGAAAATTGGTTTCTTCTGTGATACATTTTTGCTCTTGTTTTCATATTTTCGGTAATTTCCTTGTAATTTTGCACTCTATGTGTTTCATGCAAATTAAAGGAAAAAGGCATTAGATCTGAGTGGAAAATATTGATAATAAATAGTGATGCAAAATTGACATATCAGCTCCCACAAACTTAGACCCCACTTGTCCCTAGGCGAAATCTAAGCATGGTAAATATGACCACGAGTTTATGAAGTGAGGAGTCGATAATAAAGAATATGGAAATGACAACATGATTATTTACTTTCATGATCACACATTCTAAATAGCAATCCCTTCTCACAAAACTTCTTATGAGGAGGTCATGACACCCTTTACATGCAAAAGTTAACAAATGAAAGCTTCTTGATTATAACAAACAATGTCCTCAGTCATTAAACAATTGCATTCCTCTTATTCTGCCACAAGGGTCTATGTCAAAGTCGTTTGATCAACAAATATCACATGCTCAACTATACTTTAGTCTTTGCATAATTAGCTAGCACTCACGAGCAAATTTGTAGACAAATATGGTTCAACTAGACACACATGAAGGTTTGAAGTTTAGCAAGTGCTTATAGCTTCTCAACTTATTTATGGCAAGGATAATGTCAACATTAATGAGTAAACATAATTATGCACATCAATAGTTTATAGTTTAAAGTGTTTCACACATGGTGCTCCCTCTCCCGGCCTGGGTTGAAGTTGCGCAAGAGCTGCAGCTTTGTTGTAGCCATGAAGGCATGAACCTGTTTTTTTGTTTGTCTCCGCAAAGTTTGTACCAAGAACCTGTGAAAAGCTATGTGTGTATGAGCTAGTAAAAAACTCTTCCTCCTTTGGTTTGAGCATCGGAATTTTTACCATGGAGAAGAGAACCAAAGCCCCGCACAAATGAGCATTGCAATACGTGGACTTTCGGCAAATTATAGCCTACCTTGTACGCCGAAAGCTAGAGTTCGTATCCATGCTTGGAAAAAACCTAAGTCCGGTTATATGAAACTGAATGTGTATGCAGGATTTGGCTATGATTCACTTGAAGGGACTGGGGGGGGGGGGGGGTTGGTGCTGTTATCCGAGATCACAATGGGAAGTTCATTGCCACATCAAATGAAAAGTTAGAGATTTGCTATATAATTCCTTTACAGCAGAAGCCTTGGCAGTGAGATACAGTTTGAACCTCACACGTACTATGGGTTCTAGCAAGATTGAGATCAACTCAGACAACAGGGAAGTTGTTGAAACTTTGAATGATGGTAATTCTTCATCAGTGGCCAGTGCAACTTTTTATGGCTGTTATTTTATGTCTCTTGATTTTAATCATGTGACCTATGATCATTGTAATAGGGAAAGTAATGAAGTAGCTCATGAACTGGCTAAACTAGCTAGATTGTCTCCTGCTTCTGTCTGGATGGATTCAACACCAGATGCGGTGGTTTCTATGCTTGTAAACGATGCAACATTGCTAGCGAGTGAATAAAGGAGGTGAATTTTGTCAAAAAAAAAAAAAACTCTTCCTCCTTCCCATGGCATCCAAAACCATGGTGTTAATTGCAGCAATATGCTGAGGAAGAACCAGCCATGGTGCTTCTAGTATGTGGTGGTGCTAATTAAGTTGCTGGTGTGGGCTATGGAATGATCTTTCTTCCTTGTCCTTTTTGATCTGGAAAAGGTTGCTGGAACCAGCCTGGATCCTGGAGTTCATCTTGCTGGGTCCAGATCACAAGGGAGGGTGCTCAGGATTTCCAAATAGCCTTGGCACAAGCAAATTTGAAAATTTGATGGCCCCCTCGTTGAGCATCTGGTAAGCAGAGGCGAATGAATAAGTAGCGCTGCTGCTCCACTTCCAGAGCGCCTCGGCCTGCACCCCAGGAATCGCCTGAATCCCATAGCTGAATGAAGTGCACCAAGCCATCGGTAGGGAGCTCATTTGGCACGTCCAGAAATGCGAATGCGCCGCCTCCCTAACCGTCCTCCTGTTGCACACCCTAGCATCGACCTGTGCCGTGACGATCAGAGCAATATCATTGGCGCATCTCACCATTGATTCAGCGATACTTCCAGAGGAGGACATTGTCACCAGAACCTAGCTTCCAATGAACCAAACTGCAGAATAAGGCCATGGGCAACCCTTGCCAAGATCTAGCCAGATTTGGGCACTTCAATCAACCAAGCCCATCGCAGTCGGAATACCGGACTCTGCAAGTTCAAGTCAATTACTCCTCCCAAGCCACAGGGACAGTTCCCGCTATGAATGTCATCAGAACCAGCCCACAAAAACGCCCTGCAGCCCTCCTTATCCACACGGTCAAGAGCCCACTTTGGGGCCGCAGCCACCAAACCTTTTTTCCATTCGCAAGGACTTGTTTCAATTGCATATCATAAGGAATTTGAAGATGATGTGTAGGTCGCACATGAATCACCGAATTGATCAGAGTGAGGCGCCCACGCTGCCAGCCAGGCATGAGCTTCAGGAGCTTCAGCAATTTGTCAACAATCGGCTGCCACTGGGATCTATCTGGTAAGCTGCTTAATAGAGACCCAAATATTTGCAAGGGAAATCGTCCATTTTCCACGGCAGGGCAGCAACAACTAATCCCTGACCGATCTTGTCTTCAAGAATTAATATTCAACCCTGAAGCCTGTTCGAAAATCCGAAGAGCCCCCCCACAAATACCCGATCCGTTCTCGAAGGTCTAATAAACGACACAACATCATCCGCATAAATCGAGAGCCTTTTGTAGAGCTTATAACGCTCAGATCCTCCACTTTGACGGCAAGAGCAGTGAGAACCTCCATGGCAATGCCACGAGGCGACCAAACTTCAAAGCAAAACTTCGGCAAGCTATGTCAGGCTAATAGCCGGGCAGGGATAAAAATCCTTAGCCCTGCGCCCATTAGCCACCAAACGAAACAACGTTCTGTTCGAATCACCATCTTGCAACCATCAAACCCAAGCCGAAAACACACAGGAACAGCCACGAAAGAATGCACTCAAGACCATCGTCAGACTACAACCATTTAGTTCAACCAACACAAGGTCTGCACTACCTACTACTCCCATCTAACCTATGTTATAATGCAGGTCTGCTACACTGGCAGGGTCCGAGTATGCGGCTCTACACGCAACCAGCACAAAATCGCGGTAGCCAACTCCAACATCAGCCAAGAGCGTGACATGCTTCTCCTACAAACTGCAATAAAAGACATATTTGACATGTTAGCATCTATACGGATAAATCAGAACCGTATAAGAGAGCATTCTATTTAGTACTACAGAGCTACTGATTGAGTCTAAGGGTACCGACTGAGGCAAGACAGGCAGAACCTTTGTGAAGAGCATCTGGTCTACGACAACCTGCTCCTACTGATCGAGAAACACTAGTCCGGCAGTTTTTAATTTCTGTACACACGCATCTAATATGTCGATCGGTTAGTTTGGGCGTTTGGCCAGTGAGAACTCCAACGTTTGTACATAAACTGCGGTTCCCCGTGTATTTTCATGGCTAACAAAAGCAAGCAACAAAATAAGGTTGCAGTTTCACTTGTCAGGCTCGAAATCTCAAACCAATAGGGAAATGGGAGAAACGACCAGTGCGTTTCGTGAAAACATCCAACTCCAGTGCAGGAAACACAGTTATGTTTGGCCATAACTCATAAGCAAGCGGGTTTGCATTTTTGTTTTTGTCCGCAAACTGAGCTTGGTCAATCATGAAATCTATGCCTCGGCAAAAGATAAAGAAATATTTAATTCAAGTACACTTGAACCTAAGCGAGTGATGGAAAGAAATTCAACATAGGAAAACAATGGTAAGAACAATGTACCTGCTCCGATCGAACAATGTATTGGAAGCACACATCTTCATTACTCTTCATCCTCAGAGTCATCAGAAGTTTGGTCGCTTTCATAGTCTGGGTTTGCTCTAAAAATGTAGACCTGCATCATTTACATAACTAATATGAAGTTGCACCATACGCACTTAGCAGTGAGATGAAACGACCTCCTTGCGATTAGGCCTTACAAGAATCCCTTCCATTATCTAAAAAGATATGACTGTGGACAATTAAAGGCCTGTGAATGAAATAATTCCTAGAGGCCCTTTTAGATCTGGTTGGAATGAAGGAATATACAGTAGGGATGCTGAGCAATAACATCGTTTCCTGCAAACTATATGCAGAATTAATTGGCAGTCCAAACAGGCCTAATTTCTCATCTATGAATAAGTAGACACGGCTCACTAGTCTCAATTATGGATATGGCATATAACCCAATTTATAATTGAAACCAATGACACACCAAAAATTGAAGTTTGATACTACACAATGACTCTAGTACTTAGTCTATTTATTATGTAGACACGATAACATGTGTTTTTCTCATGTATATAAACTTAGAAACCATTGTTTCGACAGACAAACACATTAATGCGTACGACACCACCGAGCAACTTTCAGGAATGTTCTAGAATCGTAAGGCCGCATTTGCAACACAGCGATTCCACAGAAATTTCGTATGAAATCAAGTTATGTATGTACTGGTATGTTGATGTGGAGTTCCTAAAAGTAAAAGTAGGGCGTTTTTATCCGGGGAATGGAGGAGAAGCTGAATCTGACCTTGAACTTTGCCCTCTCTGTCATGTGGAAAACCAAGCAATCGCCATCGGCAAGGTCATGGTCGAAGGCGAACCCTTTCCACCCCTTGTCGAGGTAGTAGTGTTTGCCCTGTTTGCGGGCATTGTACATCATGTGGAACTCGTCATCCGCCTCATCCACCACCACGACCGCCTCATCATGCTTCGGGAGATACTTGAGGAAGTCCTTGGGGATTAGCTGTCACAATGCATATAACCCACCAAATCAACATCCGATCCGATCCAAGAACCACATTGCCTCACATCACATCCAGTGCAAGTTTTCCTGCTACAATACTGTACCATCTGGATTGCATTCATGGCGAGGCTGTGGGACATGGGCTTGACGAAGGCGGGGCAGCGGAAGCGGTGGATCCGGCGCTGGAGCTCCTCCGCCTTGGCGAGGGCGCCGGCCCTCTCCTCGTCGGTCGGCCCTTTCCGAACAGCATATGCCTCGTACACTCCACGGTACCCGCGCTGCCCTGCGCCCTCGACGTAGCTGGGCTGCTCCGGGAGGCCGGCGACGCGGCCGGACCGCCGGAGCTCGCCGGGCTCCGGGGCCTTGCGCTTCTGCGGCACCGAGGCGGCGGACCAGTCATCATATAAGTAGGGGAGAAAAGGAAATGGGAGGCCGGAGGCAAGGAAGAAGAAGGGAGAGGGATCTGACGAACCGGCCTGGGGTTGGGGTTGGGCTTGGGCCTGGCGGCGGCCTCGCGGACGGCGGCGGAGAGGTGGTGCAGGCGGAGCTCCTCCAGCTTCCGGCGGTTCTCCTCAATCTGCATCCGGCGCTGCTCCTCGTACGAGTTCGATTCCGCCATTGCCTTCCTTGTCGATTCTGCTTCCTCCCCTCCGGCGCTGCTCTGTTTGGGAGGAGAGCTGGACTGAGCAGGGAAGGGGAAAAGTGACGTGCGCTCTGCCCTATACTCGTCTTTTCTAGTTGGCCCTCTGTTCATAAAAAAAGAAAACATTTAAATACATTATAACCGAGCACTTTTCCTGCCCTCTCAGGCTATTAGCATTTATATCCGTTGGATCGTCACTTTTAGGCTTCCTTGGCTGTCCGATCGCTCTTAAGCGCACCTAACTCGCGCATACAGGCTTTCTGAAAAATAGGGTATGAGACAATTAATAACTTTGAAAACACGAAATAGTTGATAACATAAGTTGTTGTTCAGAAATAGGAAAGTGGAATGAAATCCAGTCTTAGTCAAATATTTCATATCTCTTCGTGTCCAAGCAGAAGGAAAAGGATACAATTTGAGCTGAGCGGAAAATCCATATCTCTTTTATCCATTTAAAGCATATGGATTTAGAGTAGAGCATATGGATCAATCTATTTATAATTATAAGAATCGAATGTGTTTGTTTTTATGTTATTTTGTGAAGGAATGAAAACAATTCTATATAGAATGGGTTGGGAATTATGCCTAGATCCCGTCCAACGTGAATGTGGAGAACCCTAAAACACTCACGCTCGCGACCCTCTCTTTCGCCCGTAGCTTCGCATGGCGGCGCTACTATGATTGACCGACGTGGTGGCGGCTCGGATTGCAACAGCGACTGCAATGGGTTTGCACCGATGCGACGGACCCGGTCCGTTCGGTTGCATAGACGCGAGCTGCGCGACGGGATTGGGTGTGGCGATGAACAGCCGTGAAGTTCAATCGTGAAGGATGATTGATTGAGAGGCTAATCAGCCATCAATGCCAATCGATGCTCCGGGTAGGCCAGTTTCATCACATATTCATATTCATGCCAATTGATTGATTGAGAGGTTAATCGTGTCTCCCTATATTCATGCGGGCCTATAAAATCCCAACCTCCCCTCTGTTCCTTTCCACTCTGCTCATTTTCACAAACTATTCTCTAGCACAGAAGCGATAGGTGATGCTTAGGTCTCCAGCCGTTCCAAATCTCCCTCTTTGCTGCATCTACTCTCCACTGAATTCTTACTGTTCTTTCTTTTAAAAAACGCAGGTTCGACGTGTTACAGATTTCAGCCCGCTCTGCTTGGTTAGAAGCTGATGCGCAGGTTCCAATTCTCAATAGTTCTCTACATATACTGATGTGTTCTTTGCCTAAATTATAATTTGAAATGATCGCAGCTTCTTTCCAAGTAGAAATTTGATCTATGTACTGCTTGGTTTCTTTCGTTCTTCAGCTGAATATGCCGGCTAATGGACATGTCAGTATCAGTTTCCTCTTTAATTATGCCTCATGTCACAAACTGTGTATTGTAGACTGTAGTACATACCCTTTATTCGTGTGATATGATTTAACTTTCTATGATTGTTTGGAATAATCAAAAGAACCGCCTACTGTTCCTGCCCTATGTAGCAGGTTATTTAGCAAGTGAGAAATGCGCAAAAGAAAGACAAATGTCGTACAAGACGCTGGGGGATCAAATGAAAATTGTGTGCTTCCCAGATCAACGAACAAACTATAACTCATAGCTTCGTATAATTATGATGGCATACAGAGCCACTTCTGTTTATCATGTTGAACAACGAATTCGCATATGCCGATGGTATCCCTTTCATTTTTATGAAATGTGCAGCGATTTCAGCACTGCTTACTGAATTTGGAGAAACCTTGAGGCGGCTACATGTACATGTGAGTTTCTGGAGTCACTATCAAGAGGCATATGTGAGGTAGCAATACCAAATTAAGCCGAGTACCTGATGGATTAGATCAATGTACAGCCTTACCATGAGCAAATATTCTCTCCAACGCTTGATAATTAATTTTTCTTGAATTATAAGAGTACTTGATTAAGAAGCACTGATTTGGTCCGAGATATTGTTCTAATCATGTATTATTGTTCCAACAGGGCTCCCTTCCTCTAAACTTTCGTTGTGTCATCAACATGATCTTCAATCACTATTTTTACCACACGCCCTAGAGGTAAATCAGATGCCTAATGGCATGTACAACTGTACAAAAATGTGGTGTTTCTCAACCATTTTGTATGCGAAACACTAGGAATTTGTCCTGACTAAATGTATTTGTTTCTTTTTCTAAATGAATATGTACAAGAAAAATAAAATAGAGAGCGAAAGAGTTATAGGCCAGGGGTTGCATTGCATATTAGCTATCGACTGAGGAGTTACATTTGTAGCTAATTGTGTTTCGATTCATTCTCGTACAGCGATGCCCATAAGTGCTTCGGCGTCTCATTTTTCTCAAGTGCGCACAACAAAACAGACAAGAATTTGGTGGAGGGTGCCTCCTTTGATGAAGATCATTGATGCGGTTCTGCTGGAGGAATCATCCAGACAGTAAAGGTTTTTCTATAGGTGCTTAAAGTATGAAACTTGATTATGTCCGGGATGCTCATATGGCGAAAGCTCATGATCTAAGACATGCCCCACTGCAAGCACCCCCGTTCAGAAGTAATCGCCTTGCTGTTAAATCTGACATGGAGGTAGTCATGTCTGTGGAGGAGGGTGGTTAGAAACACGGCTTCGCGGTGGCGCGGTGTATCTCACCCACTGTCCCCGTGAAGATAATGCAGCGAATTGGTGACACGAACATATGCCTACGTCTGGATGGAAAATCTTCCACCTTGCACTGTACCTCTTCTAGCTGAAGATGTACTGTTATATCTACTTAGTAAAGACATTTTGCTATTAAAAATCCCAATTCATTGCCATTCAGTTGGTACTTCTTATCTGTGCTACTAATCTATGGAAGAATAAGTAGTCCCTAATGGATTCTATGTGTTTCATTCATCACTTTACACATTTGGTAATAGATTCTGAGTGTTCCATGAAGCGAAAATTAGCGGACTTCAGTTAAGTACCTAGGATTGGTGAGCGATCCAAATCAAGAAAATTGTACTCCCAAATGCTCTTATTTTTCTTTATGGAGGGAGTACAATGCAAGGTTTGCGCCTTTTGCTAACTGTGCATCCACAGTCTTAGTAAGAGATCAATTCCTATATATGTACAAGAAAACTTGTTGTTTTAAGGAAATTTTCTTGTAGATTTAAATTCGTTTGTTTGAATCATATTCAAATAAAAAGATACATATAACCTTGAAAGTAATCATGGAACCCTAAAACGAGATTATTTAACAATCGAAACATTACAGATCATGTAGTTGGGTTATACATTAAGTCTGAAGTCGTTAAGAATTGGAAAATTGGTGAGGACATTACGTGGTAAAGCAACTGAAATGGCCATATTTACCCTGCTAGGTGTTTACTCTATTACACTTTGAAGAGCTAATTACATAGTACCATTCTGTTGAACAAATAAAGAAAAGTACAAACTATAGGAAAGCATATTATTTCAAAACATTGCAAGGAAATGTATACAAAGTGTGTTATATCTCTAAGAACTAAGAGCCAAAACAAACGGGCGCAGCAACGCGCGCCATCAGTGATCTAGTTTAGCATCAGTATAACACATGCGGCCAACAACACAGACAACTTTTTTTTATGTATTTACATTATTTAAAATACGCTCTTCAATCCTGGTGGGTTGGGGGTGTTCGCATTATTCCTGGTAGGATTTCCGGCGATGCGTTTTCAGTGGGAGAAGACGTTCCCGTTGATGACGAGACGCCTACGGTGGCTTCGTAAATCTCAAGATGATATGCCGGCTCAGTCTCTCGGAGGTGCTCATAGGTGTAGGATGTGCGTGCGTGCGTTCATAGGGGTGAGTGTATGCGCGTGTATATGAGCGCTTGTGTCTGTACTGATGCTAAAAAAATACGCTCTTCAATCACATCGTTAAAAAAGACCCATCCAAACATCATAATAATAAAAAATGATACACACGTCAAACACTATCACCAATCACTTTCTTGAGTTTCATCGTTGGGCTACTCTTTTCCTAATCTATTAACCCATCCATCCATAACCATAATTATGTAAAGTTTATCCGTAAGTGTGGCATCTCTGCTAACAAGAACACCCCATTGTTTCTTCCACACGCCAACCAACCAGCATGTAAATAATTTTCACAACTTTAGAAAAACTATCATGTAAAAGTAAAACATGTACTACCCCAAGAACATAAGTGGCACTGAAAGCACACATTGTCCTTCTAGTTGTATCAAAGGCCTCAAATGTTGTTTAGACAGGGCTAAACCATGAAAATAAATACGCATTTAGCAGCTAGTAATAATCATCAATACTCCTGCTTCTCGTCCCCCGCGTCGCCCTCCCTGGCGGCGACGGGGAACCCTAGATCGAGCGGCCCAACCCCCTCCCTACCTTCCTCCCCACCTCGTTGCCACCGGAGGAACGGCCGGCGAAGTCCGGCCGGTTCCCGGGATGGTGGCGGCGGGGCGATTTGGCCGGGCCCAGCCCTCCGACGACGAGCTCCGCTCCCCCGCCGCGTGCTGCGGCCATGGCACCTCCAGCGCGGCTTGGATCCCGACGGGAAGCTTCTCACCTGCAGTGATGTTGGCCCCAGTTGGGTGGCGTCCCCCCCCCCCCCCCCGAGGCGCGTGTTGCGGTTTTGGCTCACCGGCGCGGCCTGGATCTCGACGGCGGCTCCCAGGCGCCGGCTGTCCTCCTCTCCCGTGGTGGTGTTGTCCCGACTGGGTGGCGTCCCTCCCCCACCCACCCCCACCGCGTGGAGCGGTTGGCCCCGTGCGTTACCTGGTGTCGTCCTCTGTGGTGCAGGCGCGAGGCAGTGGCAGCAGGACCTGCACTTTCCAGGTGCCTCGCTTGTCAACGTCCTCGGCCGGTGCGGCTCCGGCCCTGGCGCTTCAAGGGCCACGTTCCTTTCCAGCTTCTTCGGTTCGCTGGTCCTCGCCGGTGTGGCTCCGGCCCCGCCGCCCAAGACCTGTGCTTTCCAGTGTCTTCGGTTTGCCGGCAACCCTGCTCAGGCGGCTCTGTCCCCGGCGCCCTCGCTGGCTGCGCCCCTTCCAGCCTCGTGGCTTGCTGGTGTCTCGGCGGATCCGTCCCGTGGCCCGGATCTGCGCTCCTTCCAGGTCCTAGCCTACTTGCGGCGCCACCCTCCTATGTTAGCTTCCGTTGCCTTCCCTGCCTCGTCCGCCTCCTTGCCTCGTCCACTCGTCAGATCCAAAGCACGTGTGCCCGCAGCTCCCCTCCATGTGGTGGCTATTGGGGAACACAGTATTTCAAAATTTTTACCTACGATCACGCAAGATATATCTATGTGATGCATAGCAATGAGCGGGAGAGTGTCTCCACGTACCCTCGTAGACCGAAAGTGGAAGCGTTAAGTAACGCAGTTGATGTAGTCGAACGTCTTCGCGATCCAACCGATCAAGTACCGAACGCACGGCACCTCCGCGATCTGCACACGTTCAGCTCGGTGACGTCCCTCGAACTCTAGATCCAACTAAGGCCGAGGGAGAGTTTCGTCAGCACGACGGCGTGGTGACGGTGATGATGAAGTTAACGGCGATGGGCTTTGCCTAAGCACTACGATGATATGACCGAGGTGGAAATCTGTGGAGGGGGGCACCGCACACGGCTAAAAGATCAACTTGATCAACTTGTCTCTATGGGGTTCCCCCCTCCCCCGTATATAAAGGAGTGGAGGAGGGGAGGGGCGGCCCTCTCTATGGCGCGCCCAAGGGGAGGAGTCCTACTCCCAGTAGGAGTAGGTTTCCCCCCTTCCCTAGTTGGAGTAGAAGAAGAAGGAAGAGGGAGAGGGAGAGAAGGAAAGGGGGGCCGGCCCCCCTCCCAATTCGGATTGGGCTTGGGGGGGGGGGGGGGGCTCCCCCACCTTGGTGATAACCCACAAGTGTAGGGGATCGCAACAGCTTTCGAGGGTAAAGTATTCAACCCAAATTTGTTGATTCGACACAAGGGGAGCAAAAGAATATTCTTGAGTATTAGCAATTGAGTTGTCAATTCAACCACACCTGGATAACTTAGTATCTGCAGCAAAGTTTTTAGTAGCAAAGTAGTATGATAATAAAGGTAACGGTAGCAAAAGTAATATTTTTGGGTTTTGTAATGACTGTAACAATAGGAACGGAAAAGTAAATAAAGCACAAGATGTGAAAAGCTCGTAGGCAATGGATCAGTGATGGATAATTATGTTAGATGCGATTCCTCATGTAATAGCTATAACATAGTGTGACACAGAACTAGCTCCAGTTCATCAATGTAATGTAGGAATGTATTCTGTAAATAGTCATACATGCTTATGGAAAAGAACTTGCATGACATCTTTTGTCCTACCCTCCCGTGGCAGCGGGGTCCTAGCGGAAAATAAGGGATATTAAGGTCTCCTTTTAATAGAGAACCGGAACAAAGCATTAGCACATAGTGAAATACATGAACTCCTCAAACTACGGTCATCACCGAGAAGTATCCCGATTATTGTCACTTCGGGGTTGTCGGATCATAACACATAATAGGTGACTATAGACTTGCAAGATAGGATCAAGAACACACATATATTCATGAAAACATAATAGGTTCAGATCTGAAATCATGACACTCGGGCCCTAGTGACAAGCATTAAGCATAGCAAAGTCATAGCAACATCAATCTCAGAACATAGTTGATACTAGGGATCAAACCCTAACAAAACTAACTTGATTACATGGTAAATCTCATCCAACCCATCACCGTCCAGCAAGCCTACGATGGAATTACTCACGCATGGCGGTGAGCATCATGAAATTGGTGATGGAGGATGGTTGATGATGATGACGGCAATGAATCCCCCTCTCCGGAGCCCCGAACGGACTCCAGATCAGCCCTCCCGAGAGAGATTAGGGCTTGGCGGCGGCTCCGTATCGTAAAACGCGATGAAACTTTCTCTCTGATTTTTTTCTCCGCGAGACGGAATATATGGAGTTGGAGTTGAGGTCGGCGGAGCCTCAGGGGGCCCACGAGACAGGGGGCGCGCCCAGGGGGGTGGGCGCGCCCCCACCCTCGTGGACAGGGTGTGGGCCCCCTGGTCTTGATTCTTTCGCCAGTATTTTTTATATTTTCCAAAACGTGCCTCCGTGGATTTTCAGGACATTCCGAGAACTTTTGTTTTCTACACATAAAACAACATCATGGCAGTTCTGCTGAAAACAACGTCAGTCCGGGTTAGTTTCGTTCAAATCATGCAAGTTAGAGTCCAAAACAAAGGCAAAAGTGTTTGGAAAAGTAGATACGTTGGAGACGTATCAACTCCCCCAAGCTTAAACATTTGCTTGTCCTCAAGCAATTCAGTTGATAAACTGAAAGTGATAAAGAAAAACTTTTACAAACTCTGTTTGCTCTTGTTGTTGTAAACATGCAAAGCCAGCATTCAGGTTTCAGCAAATATTATGAATTAACCATACTCACAATAACACCTCGGTCTCACAATTACTCATATCGATGGCATAATCAGCTAGCGAGCCATAATAATAAAACTCGGATGACAAAACTTTCTCAAAACAATCATAACATGATAGAACAAAATGGTATCTCGCTAGCCCTTCTGAGACCGCAAAACATAAATGCAGAGCACCTTTAAAGATCAAGGACTGACTAGACATTGTAATTCATGGTAAAAGAGATCCAGTCAAGTCATATCCAATGTAAACCAATAGTAATGAATGCAAATAACAGTGTGCTCTCCAACGGGTGATTTTTAATAAGAAGGATGATGACTCAACATAAAAGTAAATAGATAGGCCCTTCGCAGAGGGAAGCAGGGATCTGTAGAGGTGCCAGAGCTCGATTTTAAAATAGAGATTGAATAACATTTTGAGCGGCATACTTTCACTGTCAACACAACAACTATGAGATGGTTGTATCTTCCATACTACATGCATCATAGGCAGTTCCCAAACATAATGGTAAAGGTTTATACTTCCCCACCACCAACAAGCATCAATCCATGGCTTGCTCGAAACAACGAGTGCCTCCAAGTAACAACAACCCTGGGGGAGTTTTGTTTAATTATTTTGATTTGCTTTGATCTTTTTGGATCATGGGACTGGGCATCCTGGTTACTGGCCCTTTCTCGTGAATGAGGAGCGGAGTCCACTCCTCTTGAGAATAACCCACCTAGCATGGAAGAAATAGGCAGCCCTAGTTGAAACATGAGCAGCTCGAGCATACAAAAAAGAATTTCATTTGAAGGTTTGGAGTTTGGCACATACAAATTTACTTGGAACGGCAGGTAAATACCGCATATAGGAAGGTATGGTGGACTCATTGGAATAACTTTGGGGTTTAAGGAGTTTGGATGCACAAGCAGTATTCCCGCTTAGTACAGGTGAAGGCTAGCAAAAGACTGGAAGCGACCAACTGAGAGAGCGACAACAGTCATAAACATGCATTAAAATTAATTCACACCGAGTACAAGCATGAGTAGGATATAATCTACCATGAACATAAATATCATGAAGGCTATGTTGATTTGTTTCAACTATATGCGTGAACATGTGCCAAGTCGAGTCACTCAATTCATTCAAAGGAGGATACCATCCCATCATACCACATCATAATCATTCTAGGGACAATTGCATTTTTACCCCTAGTTGGTTCCTACCCACGGGTTTTGCCCTTACTTTTCGAACTTGCTCAGTTTTGCCCTTACTTTTTCCGTCGTGGTCCCTCGAATGCCCTTTGACCGTTTGACCAAAACTTTGAAAATTCTTAACTAATTCATATGAACTCAGAAAAAAGCAAATAAGATATCAAAATGTTCAGATAAACATTACCTTTATGTGCGTATCATTTGCATTCAGGACAAAAGCACCCTTTAAACTACCTGACGTAATTAATGTTATTAACATTATTAAAAATAAAAAGGTATAAACAATATTTTTTTCATGAATAAAAATTACATGCAAATGTAGGTGATGTTTTCTGAACATCCAGATATCTTATTTGCATTTTTCTGAGTTTGTATCATCTTGTTATGAATGTTCTAACAACTTTGACCAATACTTGGAAACTTCATAACAAGTTGATACGAACTCAGAAAAATGCAAATAAGATATCAGGATGTTCAGAAAACATCACATACATTTGCATGTAATTTTTATTCATGAAAAAATATTGTTTATACCTTTTTATTTTTAATAATGTTAATAACATTAATTATCTCATGTAGTTTAAACAATGCTTTGTCCTGAATGCAAATAATATGCACATAAGTTAATGTTTATCTGAACATTTTGATATCTTATTTGCATTTTTCTGAGTTCATATGAATTAGTTATGAATTTTCAAAGTTTTGTTCAAACGGTCAAAGGGCATTCGAGGGGTCTCGACGGAAAAGGTAAGGGCAAAACTGAGCAAGCCTGAAAAGTAAGGGCAAAACCCGTTGGTAGGAACCAACTAGGGGTAAAAATGCAATTTTCCCATCATTCTAGTAGCATGTTGGCACGCAAGGTAAACCATTATAACTCATAGCCAATCAAGCATGGCACAAGCAACTATAATCTCTAAATGTCATTGCAAATATGTTTACTTCATAATAAGCTGAATCAGGAACGATGAACTCATCATATCTACAAAAACAAGAGAGGTCGAGTTCATACCAGCTTTTCTCATCTCAATAAGTCCATCATATATCGTCATTATTGCCTTTCACTTGCACGACCGAACGATGTGTATAACAATAATAGTGCACGTGCATTGGACTAAGATGGAATCTGCAAGCATTCAACTCAAGAGAGAAGATAAAGTAATATGGGCTCTAAGTTAAATAAACAATCATGCATATGAGAGCCACTAAACATTTTCAATATGGTCTTCTCGACCCCCAAAGGAAAGAAAATAAAATAAAACTATTTACACGGGAAAGCTCCCAACAAGTAAAAGAAGAAAGAGAAATCTTTTTGGGTTTTCATTTTAATTACTACTACAAGCATGGAAATTAAACTAACTATTTTTTTGGGTTTTTCTTAATGTTTATCAAACGCACAAGAAGAAAGCGAAAAAGGGAAATGAAACTAGCAAGGATAATACAATGGAAGAGTATGAGCACCGACGACTAGTGTGTGAACATGAATGTAAGGTCGGTGAGAAATACGTACTCCCCCAAGCTTAGGCTTTTGGCCTAAGTTGGTCTAGTACCAAGGACCGCCTGGCTGATATCCATAGTTGTAGCTGGGGTCGTACTGAGATGCAGCAGCAACCGCCTCCTGAGCTGCGGCATGTTGGCGAGCTGCCTCCGCTCTCCCCTCGTGTTCAGCTGCTTCCTCCCTGGTAACAACATATCTTCCTTTTGCCTGATAATCAAAAAGGAGAGGAGCAGGAAGAGTAACATGGACGATGTTGCGTCTCTCATAGATTAGTCGATATTGGAGGAATTGTTCATTCCTCCTAAGAAAATGATGGTTGACCATAGCTTCATAATCTAAATAAGCAGGAGGTAACATCATATCCCCCTCACGCGGGGCTATACCAAGATAATTAGCCACACGGGTTGCATAAATTCCTCCAAATAAATCTCCAGCTCTACCATTATTCTGCAACCTACGTGCAACTATTGCCCCCAAGTTATAACCTTTATAACCTAACATAGCACTCTTGAGGACACAAAGATCAGGGACACACATATGACATGCTTCGTCTTTACCGTTAATGCATCTACCAATGAAAAGAGAAAATAATGTATAGCAGGAAAATGAATGCTCCCTATGGTAGCTTGTGCTATGTTCCTGGATTCTCCCACAGTAATACTAGCAAGGAAATATCTAAATTCAGATTTGTGAGGATCATTAATATTACCCCACTGCGGAAGTTTGCAAGCAGTTGTAAAATCCTCTAAGTCCATGGTATAAGATGTATCATAAATATCAAATAGGACACTAGGAGAATTACGCGTACAATTATATTTAAACCTCCGCACAAAGGAATCAGTCAATTGATAGTACTGAGGACCCTTATGTTGTAAGAAGTCCTCCAGCTCAGCATTACGCACATACGCGTCAAATTCCTCCTTAAAGCCTGCTTTGACCATAAAACCGTCGGATGGCCACTCACAAGCTCAAACATCTGCATCCCTTGGTAATTCAACGTCTTGCTCACGTATAGCAATCCTGGGCCCTTTCTTCACCGAGGAACCACCTTGGTATATTATCCTAGACATATTTCTTTTCTGAAAAAATTCTGAAATTTTAGTAACTTCAAAATAAAAGTGAATAAAATTAAACAAGATTGGTAGCAACTACTCCTACAAGTGCCTAGAGCCTATATCATGCATTAGAATTGCTTGGGACCTCATAAATTTAACATGCAAGCTCAAGAACATGGTCACCTATGCAGCAAAAATTTGCAATGAATAAAACACTAGAACAAAAACTAATTGGACCAATGGAAGAGTCACATACCAAGCAACAATCTCCCAAAGCAATTTTGTGAATGAAGCTTTGAGCAAGGAGATCAAAAATCGCAGCAAAATGAGCTAGAACTCGTGCTTGAGCTGGATGGGGATTTTTTCGGAAGAAGATGGAGTGTGTGGGTGCTGGCATAAGTGAAGGGGGGCACTAGGGGCCCACGAGACAGGGGGGCGCGCCCAGGGTAGGTGGGCGCGCCCTCCACTCTCGTGGCCTGGTGCTTGACCCTCCTGCAGTGATTTCAGTGGCTAAAATCCTCAAATATTCCATAAAAAATCATACTAAATTTGCAGGGCATTTGGAGCACTTTTATTTTCGGGATATTTTTTATTGCACGGATAATTCAGAAAACAGACGGATAATACTATTTTTTCTTTATTAAATCTAAATAACAAAAAGTAAAAAGAGGGTACAGAAGGTTGTGCCTTCTAGTTTCATCCATCTCATGATCATCAAAATGAATCCACTAACAAGGTTGATCAAGTCTTGTTAACAACTCATTCCGAAACACGGAACCGGAGAAATTTCGAATAACACTAAGTTACCTCAACGGGGATATGAAAATTCCCAACAATAAGAATATCATATTTTTTCTTGACAGTAGGGAGAGGAAATTCAAATCCTCCAATAATGATAGTTGGAACTTTTCCAATAGAATTGATGCTATGAACTTGAGATTGTTTCTTCGAAAAGTGTACCGTATGCTCATTACCATTAACATGAAAAGTGACATTGCCTTTGTTGCAATCAATAACAGCCCCTGCAGTATTCAAAAAGGGTCTACCAAGGATAATCGACATACTATCGTCCTCGGGAATATCAAGAATAACAACGTCCGTTAAGATAGTAACATTTGCAACCACAACAAGGCACATCCTCACAAATACCGACAGGTATAGCAGTTGATTTATCGGCCATTTGCAAAGATATTTCAGTAGGTGTCAACTTATTCAATTCAAGTCTACGATATAAAGCGAGAGGCATAACACTAACACCGGCTCCAAGATCACATAAAGCAGTTCTAACATAATTTCCTTTTAATGGAGCATGGTATAGTTGGTACTCCCGGATCTCCAAGTTTCTTTGCTATTCCATCCTTAAAAGTGTAATTAGCAAGCATGGTGGAAATTTTAGCTTCCGGTATCTTTCTTTTGTTTGTAATGATATCCTTCATATATTTGGCATAAGGATTTACTTTGAGCATATCAGTTAAGCCCATACGTAAGAAGATAGGTCTAATCATTTCAGCAAAGCGCTCAAAATCCTCATCATCCTTTGTCTTGGATGGTTTAGGAGGAAAGGGAATGGGTTTCTGAACCCATGGTTCTCTTTCTCTACCGTGCTTCCTAGCAACAAAATCTCTCTTATCATAACGTTGATTCTTTGATTGTGGGTTATCAAGATCAACAACAGGTTCAATCTCTACATCATTATTTTTGCTAGGTTGAGCATCAACATGAACATTAATATTAACATTATCACTAGGTTCATGTTCATCACCTGATTGTGGTTCAGCACCAGAAATATAAATATCATTGGGATTCTCAGGTGTGCCTACAGTAGGTTCACTAGAAGCATGCAAAGTTCTATCATTTTTATTTTTCTTCTTTTAGAAGAACTAGGTGCCTCTAAGTTGTTTCTCTGAGAATCTTGCTCGATTCTCTTAGGGTGGCCTTTAGGGTACAAAGGTTCCTGAGTCATTCTACCAGTTCTAGTAGCCACTCTAACAGCAAAGTCATTTTTATTATTTAATTCATCAAGCAAATCATTTTGAGCTTTAAGTACTTGCTCAGCTTGAGTAGCAACCATAGAAGCATATTTGCTAATGAGTTTGAGTTCACCTTTAACTCTAGCTATATTATCACTCACGTGTCCTATCTCGAAAGCATTATTTTTTAAATCTCTACCAACATAAGCATTAAAACTTTCTTGTCTAGCCATAAAGTCATCAAATTCATCTAAGCATGGACTATGCAATTTAGTAGAGGGGATTTCAACTTTATCATATCTATAGAGAGAATTTACCTTTACTACCTGTGTCGGGTTATCAAGACAATGTGGTTTTTCAACAGGCGGTATATTAAGACCATGTATCTCTTTAATAGGAGGTAAATTCTTAACATCTTCAGCTTTAATACCTTTTTCTTTCATTGATTTCTTTGCCTCTTGCATATCTTCAGGACTGAGAAATAAAACACCTCTCTTCTTCGGAGTGGGTTTAGGAACAGGCTCAGGAGTTGGCTCAATTGGTTCAGGAATTGCCTCAGGAATTGGCTCAGGGAGAGTCCAATTATTTTCATTCACTACTAGGAAAAGGCCTACTAATGGCGCACCTAATTTGGCCATTAATGGCGCATTGGTGGTGCGCCATTAGTGCCACGCCATTAGTATAATTTACTAATGGCGCACCACTGGTGCGCCATTAGTATCTGATATACTAATGGCGCACCATAGGATGCGCCATTAGTATATACAACAGTGCGCCATTAGTATGCCTCCCAGGGGGCCATGTATACCCAGGTGCTTTGGCATACTAATGGCGCACGAAGGCATGATGCGCCATTAGTAACTTCGGCATACTAATGACGCACTGTTTAAGGATGCGCCATTAGTATCCTTTGGCATACTAATGGCGCACTGTGGTGTGATGCGCCATTAGTATGAATATTAGGTTTTTTTTATTTTTTTATTTTTTTATTTTCTGTTTTTTGCACAGGTTACAAAATGTATAATTGGACAAAATATAGACAGCACACATCAACAACAGATTCATCGAATACAATAGAAGATTAGTCTCTGAATACAATTCATCATATTAGTCTCTGAATACAATTCATCATATTAGTCTCCGAATTGAAAAGACCGAACAAACATAGAACATTATATTACAAGTCTCGAGACCGCGAGTAGCGAGTTTGTCTTCACATTACAAGTCGATATCGATCATCTAAACTACCATCACATAGAAGAGAGCTGCGGTCATCACGATGAGCATCATCACGATGAAACTCGTCTTCATCCGGTTCCTCCAACGCCCTCCCTCTCCCGCTAGATAGCGGGCGATTCTAGATTCGGCCTCGGCCCTAGTGGTGTACCCTTTGTAACTGTTACCGCTGAATCGGTGAACCTGTCTCCGACACTCCTCCCAGTCGTCGTAGACTCCGGGAACCTTACCCTTGTACACGACATATGTCGGCATCGCTATGCTCTAGCCAAACGAAACGTTAGTACCAATTCACAGACAATACATAAGCAATATATAAGTATGCAACAGAACGATCGGAAGAGAAAAGCAAGACATTAATAGCATCGATTACATCTAAGTTGAACGACTCTCGAAACCAAAGAGACATACTACAAGTTCATTAAAGTTTAATTATAACATGAGCCAATCGATGTTTCAGAACTAGACACAACATCACCGCTTCGACTCGACTCAAGGGACCGGGCGTGGATGAAGCCGCCGTCTATCGTGGGAGTCATGAAAGAACGGGCGTTGTCAGCCTGCATTTGTAGCATTGTGTCGATGTCAACGTTGGACGGTTGATTTCGAGGTAGAACTGCCCCGAGTGCGAAGCGCGACATCTTGATGGATGATTTTCGCAAACTCATTTGGATGCGAAAGAATTCTTGTCGATGTCCGCGTCCTGGATTGCCGACACGCTCGCGACCCAATCTTGGAGTTTACTCGGTAGCAGAAGTTGATGATGGTCCCGTACGATCGCCCGCATGTGATGGATGGCGTAGTAGGCACCCTTCTGACCGCCAGGCGGCTGCTTGACGCAGCAGAACGTCGTATTGTGGGAGAACACATGCTTGCCGTACTTACGAATAGGCCTGGTGAAGGTGCCTCCAGATTGGGCGTAGCCGGGGAGAACATCATCAAGAACCTTCTTGACATTTGTGTAGTCTACGTCGATTGATGGTCCGGGTCGAAATACATGGCCATGGAATATTTGGGGCTTAGGAGGATGAGCGTGCAATGTGTGTCACTGCAGAAAACACGGAATGTTAAAAGAAAAACGATCGAAATCTAAGAATTCATATGTTACGGGCCGGTTGAGGGGAGGACTTACTCGGAAAGTAAGGCACGAGGAAGTTATCCTTATCTTGGTTTGCCGTAATGACGCCTTGAGGTAAGAACTTCGCGACTTGCCGGTCCCAGGCGCTGCCCAAGATCTTGGCACGCATGTAGAAGGGGTCGACTATCACGATGTCCGGGTCTTGTCGCGAATGATCCGCATCTCCATACTCAGCGAGAATAGCCGAACGAAGGTGTAGTGCAGCGGATGAAGGTTCAACATAGCGTGGATGTCATCAAACCGCAGGACGATCAGACGCCGATGGAGTTATCCACAAAGCCCTTGCCCTCCGGCACCTTGGCCACGAAAACCGGGTATGCCACATCCTTCTCTACGAGACGCCGCTTCTCCAAAGAAAGAACAACATCATGCAGACTCCGCATAGCACCGGTTGTAGCATTGAGCATATTTGTCGGTAGCATCGCCCTACCCGCCACATGCACCCTCCTCGAGATATCCTCAGGTGAAGGTGGCCCGTCCTGAGCATGGATCATACTCGGTGCCGGCTGGCCCGCACCCTTGTTAGTCTTTCTTTTGCGTGCCTTCTTCTTCTCCTGTAATGGGACCGAGTTACGCTCACAGACCTCCTTCTTGAGTGTGTTGGGGCTGATAATATTTCGCACCTCGCCTATCTCGAGGCTCGGTGAAGTCGGCGGTGGAGGCGTCTCCCGAGAGCTGAACGGCAGACGACGCTGTTGCAACTTGGCTTCTCCGCGGTACCAGCTAGATCGCGACGTCTTTTGTTGGGTTGGGTTCTTGAGAAGGAGGCCCCATGAAGTCGCCACCGTACCCATGATCGGCAAAGTCTTGATCGACGTTGGCAAATGTATCGTCGTTGCCGTCGTGCTCGATCCTGTGCCATATGCATGTTTGGATCCGATGGCATAGGGATGTCCGCACCGTTATGGGCGGTCTTGCCATGGGGCCGACTTTGGCGGCGTGACGACCGGGCGGTGTTGTCTTTGGGGTGGTGTCCCCCGCCCCCAAACGAATCTGGCTCTACGGCCAAAGCATGGGCCGGCTCAGGCATGCGCTGAGGGTCATCACGTCATCATCGTCGGCCCCGACAGGTCGAATCGGAGGTAACAACTCGTCGCAGCCTGGCAGCACCAACCAGTTCAACCCTAAACAAGTTGGGTGGCATCCGGGTACCGTGGAACAAGGGGTTGCCCGGTTGAACGATTTTTCCTTGGCGACATCGACCAACTCGTTGTTCACGGCGCGAGGAGAGTGCACGAACGTCGGGCGCGCCGCGAAAACATGTAGGGCGTCGAGGATGCCCGATCAAAGGCAAGGAGATGAAGTCCTCGACCGAGAGAGGCTTAATTAGTTACCGTGATGATGGCGTCGAGCTCGGCTAATGTCGAGGCACCGCCAACGGCGGGCGATGCAGCTGACGGAGGGGCCGCTTCTTGCAGAGGTGCCGGTCGGCGTACAACCGGGTGCATTAAGCTCCGTGCGGCGCCGGAGACACCAATGCCGCCTCGCCGGAGACACCAATGGCCCCGCCATCGCATTCTGCGAGTTGCTGGCCGTGAAGCTAGGAATCGGGCGGCCTCGTTGGCGCACGCAATCCACGCACTCAACCTCGGATCAAGGTAGGCACAATGGCGGTGATCGTCGCCCGAGTTGTTGTTGCACTTGCTCTTGGACAATCTCCGGAATCCGCGCCACCTGTGCCTTGAGTTCTTGAACCTCGCTACCGCTTTCCGAGCTGGTCTTTTTCTCCTTCCGCACACCAGCGGTATAGTATGACCCCATTTTGTGGACAAGCCTTTGCCGCCACACGACCAGTGACGCCGGCCATCGAGCTTATCCTTGTTCTTCATTACATTCAACGCCCTATTTAGAGTGGTGTCCCAAGGGTTGCTCTTAGTCGACCCAGCGCTCTTGCTTTGATCGCTGCGGAAGGAATGTGAACCATTTAGAAATTTGGCTTCATTAATTGAATGCAACCATATGGAGCTAATTACCCCGGGTGGTATTCCTTACTGTAACAACCTCAAGCGCCTCTGGTCTTCGGATCCGTGGTAAGCTCCTTTGTTTTCGGGTCCTTCTTGTACCGGCCCCGACAAAGTTCATGGTCTGCTTGTCACCGTATTTATCGAAGAGGGGCGGTAGGCCTTGCTCGGCACGCTCCGCGTCCTCCTTGTCCCATATAGGCTCCGCCACTTTGTAACCGCCGGGACCAAGTGTGTGTTCCCCTAAGTTCAGCTCCCGCATTTCTTTCCCCCAATGACTTGATTCGGAGTTTGCGGTGCTCGAGCAATTGATCTTGAAGTCGTTGTAGTCATCTTCGGTGATCGAAGGATTTTTCTCCTTGATCTTCTCATAACTCTCTGAAGGAAATATGCCCTAGAGGCAATAATAAAGTTATTATTTATTTCCTTATTTCATGATAAATGTTTATTATTCATGCTAGAATTGTATTAACCGGAAACATAATACATGTGTGAATACATAGACAAAAAGATAGTCACTAGTATGCCTCTACTAGACTAGCTCATTAATCAAAGATGGTTATGTTTCCTAACCATAGACATGTGTTGTCATTTGATTAATGGGATCACATCATTAGGAGAATGATGTGATTGACATGACCCATTCCGTTAGCATAGCACTTGATCGTTTAGTATATTGCTATTGCTTTCTTCATGACTTATACATGTTCCTGTAACTATGAGATTATGCAACTCCCGTTTACCGTAGGAACACTTTGGGTGCTACCAAACGTCACAACGTAATCGGGTGATTATAAAGGAGTACTACAGGTGTCTCCAAAGGTACTTGTTGGGTTGGCGTATTTCGAGATTAGGTTTTGTCACTCCGATTGTCGGAGAGGTATTTCTGGGCCTTCTCGGTAATACACATCACATAAGCCTTGCAAGCATTGCAACTAATGAGTTAGTTGCGAGATGATGTATTACGGAACGAGTAAAGAGACTTACCGGTAACGAGATTGAACTAGGTATTGGATACCGACGATCGAATCTCGGGTAAGTAACATACCGATGACAAAGGGAACAACGTATGTCGTTATGCGGTTTGACCGATAAAGATCTTCGTAGAATATGTAGGAACCAATATGGGCATCCAGGTTCCGCTATTTGTTATTGACCGAGAATGGTTCTAGGTCATGTCTACATAGTTCTCGAACCCGTAGGGGTCCGCACGCTTAACGCTTCGATGATGATTCATTATGTGTTTATAAGTATTAATGTACCGAAGGTTGTTCGGAGTCCCGGATGTGATCACGGACATGACGAGGAGTCTCGAAATGGTCGAGACATAAAGATTGATATATTGGAAGCCTATGTTTGGACTTTGGAAAGGTTCCGGATGAAAACAGGAAGTTACCGGAACACCGGGGGGTTACCGGACCCCCCCGGGGGGTCAATGGGCCTTGATGGGCCACAGGGAGAAGAGGAAAGGGCCGGCGAGGCAGGCCGCGCGCCTCCCCCTCTAGTCCGAATAGGACAAGGAGAGGGGGGGCGGCGCCCCCCTTCTCTCTTCCCCCTCCCCAATCCTATTCCAACTAGGAAAGGGGGGGAGTCCTACTCCCGGTGGGAGTAGGACTCCTCCAGGCGCGCCCCCCTTGGGCTGGCCGCACCCCCCCTTTGCTCCTTTATATACGGGGGCAGGGGGGCACCCCATGACACACAAGTTGATCTACGGATCGTTCCCTAGCCGTGTGCGGTGCCCCTCCACCATATTCCACTTCGGTCATATCGTCATGAGCTTAGGCGAAGCCTCGCGCCGGTGAAGTCATATCGTCGCGGAGCTTAGGCGAAGCCCTGCGTCGGTGGAGCATCATCATCGCCACCACGCCGTCGTCGACGGAACTCATCCCCGACGCTTTCTGGATCGGAGCCCGGGGATCGTCATCGAGCTGAACGTGTGCTGAACACGGAGGTGCCGTACGTTCGGTACTTGGATCGGTCGGATCATGAAGACGTACGACTACATCAACCGCGTTGTTATAACGCTTCCGCTTACGGTCTACGAGGGTACATGGACAGACACTCTCCCCTCTCATTGCTATGCCATCACCATGGTCTTGCGTGTGCGTAGGAAATTTTTTGAAATTACTACGTTCCCCAACAAAGGGCATCCGAGCCAGGTTTTATGCTTTGATGTCATATGCACGAGTAGAACACAAGTGAGTTGTGGGCGATATAAGTCATACTGCTTACCACCATGTCATACTTTGGTTCAGCGGCATTGTGAGATGAAGCGGCCCGGACCGACATTACGCGTACGCTTACGCGAGACTGGTTTCACCGTTGCGAGCACTCGTTGCTTAAAGGTGACCGCGGGTGTCTGTCTCTCTCACTTTAGTTGAACCGAGTGTGGCTATGCCCGGTCCTTGCGAAGGTTAAAACAGCACCAACTTGACAAACTATCGTTGTGGTTTTGATGCGTAGGTAAGAACGGTTTTGCTCAGCCCGTAGCAGCCACGTAAAACTTGCAAGAACAAAGTAGAGGACGTCTAACTTGTTTTTGCAGGGCATGTTGTGATGTGATGTGGTCAAGACGTGATGCTATATTTTATTGTATGAGATGATCATGTTTTGTAACCAAGTTATCGGCAATCGGCAGGAGCCATATGGTTGTCGCTTATTGTATGAAATGCAAACGCCATGTAATTGCTTTTACTTTATCACTAAGCAGTAGCGATAGTCGTAGAAGCAATAGTTGGCGAGACGACAACGATGCTACGATGGAGATCAAGGTGTCGCTACCGGTGACGATGGTGATCATGACGGTGCTTCGGAGATGGAGATCACAAGCACAAGATGATGATGGCCATATCATATCACTTATATTGATTGCATGTGATGTTTATCCTTTATGCATCTTATCTTGCTTTGATTGGCGGTAGCATTATAAGATGATCTCTCACAAAATTATCAAGAAGTGTTCTCCCTGAGTATGCACCGTTGCGAAAGTTCTTCGTCGAGACACCACGTGATGATCGGGTGTGATAGGCTCTACGTTCAAATACAACGGGTGCAAAACAGTTGCGCACGCGGAATACTCAGGTTAAACTTGACGAGCCTAGCATATAACAGATATGGCCTCGGAACACGGAGACCGAAAGGTCGAGCGTGAATCATATAGTAGATATGATCAACATAGTGATGTTCACCATTGAAACTACTCCATCTCACGTGATGATCGGACATGGTTTAGTTGATTTGGATCACGTAATCACTTAGATGACTAGAGAGATGTCTATCTAAGTGGGAGTTTTCTTAAGTAATATGATTAATTGAACTTTAATTTATCATGAACTTAGTCCTGGTAGTATTTTGCAAATTATGTTGTAGATCAATAGCTCGCGTTGTTGCTTCCCTATGTTTGTTGCTTTCAAATGTTTATTTTGATATGATCCTAGAGAAAATTGTGTTGAAAGATGTTAGTAGCAATGATGCGGATTGGATCCGTGATCTGAGGTTTATCCTCATTGCTGCACAGAAGAATTATGTCCTTAATGCACCGCTAGGTGATGCAGACCTATTGCAGGAGCAGATGCAGACGTTATGAACGTTTGGCTAGCTCAATATGAGCAGATGCAGACGTTAAGAACGTTTGGCTAGCTCAATATGATGACTACTTGATAGTTTAGTGCACCATGCTTAAACGCCTTAGAATCAGGACTTCAAAGACGTTTTGAACGTCATGGACCATATGAGATGTTGCAGGAGTTGAAGTTAATATTTCCAGCAAATACCCGAGTTGAGAGATATGAAGTCTCCAACAAGTTCTAAAGCTAAAAGATGGAGGAGAATCGCTCAACTAGTGAGCATGTGCTCAGATTGTCTGGGTACTTCAATCGCTTGAATCAAGTGGGAGTTAATCTTCGAGATAAGATAGTGATTGATGTAATTCTCTAGTCACCATCACTAAGTTACTAGAACTTCGTGATGAACTATAGTATGCAAGGGATGACAAAAAGCGATTCCCGAGCTCTTCGTGATGTTGAAATCGACGAAGGTAGAAATCAAGAAAAGACCATCAAGTGTTGATGATTGACAGGACCACTAGTTTCAAGAGAAGGGCAAAGGGAAAGAAAGGGAACTTCAAGTGGAAAGACAAGCAAGTTGTCACTCCTGCGAAGAAGCCCAAAGCTGGACCATAGCCTCAAACCGAGTGTTTACACCGCAAAGGAAATGGTCACCGAAGCGGAAATGCCCTGAATATTTGGTGGATAAGAAGGATGGCAAAGTGAACAAGGTTATATTTGATATACAAGTTATTGATATGTGCCTTACTAGTGTTTATAGTAGCCCCTGAGTATTTGATACTTGTTCGGTTGCTAAGATTAGTAACTCAAACAGGAGTTCTGAGAATAAACAGAGACTAGTTGAAGGGAAGTGACGATGAGTGTTGGAAGTAGTTCCAAGATTGATATGATCATCATCGCACACTCCCTATACTTTCGGGATTAGTGTGGAACCTAAATAAGTGTTATTTGGTGTTGAGCATAAATATGATTTGATCATGTTTATTGCAATACGGTTATTCATTTAAGTAAGAGAATAAATTGTTGTTCTGTTTACATGAATAAAACCTTATATGGTTACACATCCAATGAAAATGGTTCATTGGATCTCGATCATAGTGATACACATATTCATAATATTGAAACCAAAAGATGCAAAGTTAATAATGATAGTGCAACTTATTTGTGGCACCGCCGTTTAGGTCATATTGGTGTAAAGCGCATGAAGAAACTCCATGTCGATGGATTTTGGAATCACTTGATTATGAATCATTTGATGCTTGCGAACCGTGCCTTTTGGGCAAGATGACTAAAACTCCGTTCTCCGGAACAATGGAACAAGCTCTTGACTTATTTGAAATAATACATACCGATGTATGCGATCCAATGAGTGTTGATGCTCGTGGCAAGTATCGTTATTTTCTGACCTTCACAAGATGATTTGAGCAGATATGGGTATATCTACTTGATGAAACACAAGTCTAAAACATTTGAAAAGTTCAAAGAATTTCAGAGTGAAGTGAAGAATCATCATAACAAGAAAATAAAAGTTTCTTCGATATGATCGCAGAGGAAAAATATTTGAGTTACGAGTTTGGCCTTGATTAAAACAATGTGAAATAGTTTCACTACTCACGCCACCGGAACACCACAAAGATAATGGTGTGTCCGAACGTCAGAACCACACTTTATTGGATATGGTGCGATCTATGATGTATCTTACCGATTTACCACTATCGCTTTGGGGTTATGCATTAGAGACAGCTGCATTCACGTTTAATAGGGCACCATCTAAATCCTTTGAGATGACACCGCATTTAACTATGGTTTAGCAAAGAAACCTAAGCTGTCGTTTCTTAAAGTTTGGAGTTGTGATGCTTATGTGAAAAAGTTTCACCTGATAAGCTCGAACCCAAATCGGAGAAGTGCGTCTTCATAGAATACCCAAAGGTAACCATTGGGTACACCTTCTATCACAGATCCGAAAGCAAGATATTTGTTGCTAAAATGGATCCTTTCTAGAGAAGAAGTTTCTCTCGAAAGAAGTGAGTGGGAGGAAAGTGGAACTTGATGAGGTAATTGTACCTTCTCCCTTATTGGAAAGTAGTTCATCACAGGAATCAGTTCCAGTGATTCCTACACCAATTAGTGAGGAAGTTAATGATGATGATCATGAAACTTCAGATCAAGTTGCTACCAAACCTCGTAGGTCTTCCAGAGTAAGATCCGCACCAGAATGGTACGGTAATCCTATTCTAGAAGTCATGTTACTAGACCATGATGAACCTACGAACTATGAGGAAGCGATGATGAGCCCAGATTCCGTGAAATGGTTTGAGACCATGAAATCTGAGATGGGATCCATGTATGAGAACAAAGTGTGGACTTTGATTGATTTGCCCGATGATCGGCAAGTCATAGAGAATAAATGGATCTTCAAGAGGAAGACGGACATTGATAGTAGTGTTACTATCTACCAAGCTCGACTTGTTGCGAAATGTTTTTTAACAAGTTCAAGGTGTTGAATACGATGAGATTTTCTCACTCGTATCGATGCTTAAGTCTGTCTGAATCATGTTAGCAATTGCCACATTTTATGAAATCTGGCAAATGGATGTAAAAACTGCATTCCTTAATGGATTTATTAAAGAAGAGTTGTATATGATGCAACCAGAAGGTTTTGTCAATCCTAAAGGTGCTAACAAAATGTGCAAGCTCCAGTGATCCATCTATGGACTGGTGCAAGCATCTCGGAGTTGGAATATACGCTTTGATAAGTTGATCAAAGCATATAGTTTTATATAGACTTGCGGTGAAGCCTGTATTTACAAGAAAGTGAGTGGGAGCACTACAGCATTTCTGATAAGTATATGTGAATGACATATTGTTGATCGGAAATAATGTAGAATTATTCTGCAAAGCATAAAGGAGTATTTGAAAGGAGTTTTTCAAAGAAGGACCTCGGTGAAGCCGCTTAGATATTGAGCATCAAGATCTATAGAGATAGATCAAGACGCTTGATAAGTTTTTTCAATGAGTGCATACCTTGACAAGATTTTGAAGTAGTTCAAAATGGAACAGTCAAAGAAAGAGTTCTTGCCTGTGTTACAAGGTTTGAAATTGAGTAAGACTCAAAACCCGACCACGGCAGAAGATAGAAAGAGAATGAAAGTCATTCCCTATGCCTTGGCCATATGTTCTATAAAGTATGCCATGCTGTGTACCATATCTATTGTATACCCTACATTGAGTTTGGCAAGGGAGTACAATAGTGATCTAGGAGTAGATCACTGGACAACGGTCAAAATTATCCTTAGTGGAATAAGGATATGTTTCTCGATTATGGAAGTGACAAAAGGCTCGTCGTAAAGGGTTACGTGATGCAAGTTTTGACACCGATCTGGATGACTCTAAGTCTCGATCTAGATACATATTGAAAGTGGGAGCAATTAGCTAGAGTAGCTCTGTGCAGAGCATTGTAGACATAGAAAATTGCAAAATACATAACGGATCTGAATGTGAAAGACCCGTTGACTAAAATTATCTCACAAGCAAAACATGATCATACCTTAGTACTCTTTGGGTGTTAATCACATAGCGATGTGAACTAGATTACTGACTCTAGTAAACCCTTTGGGTGTTGATCACATATCGATGTGAACTATGGGTGTTAATCACATGGTGATGTGAACTATTGCTGTTAAATCACATGGCGATGTGAACTAGATTATTGACTCTAGTGCAAGTGGGAGACTGAAGGAAATATGCCCTAGAGGCAATAATAAAGTTATTATTTATTTCCTTATTTCATGATAAATGTTTATTATTCATGCTAGAATTGTATTAACCGGAAACATAATACATGTGTGAATACATAGACAAAAAGATAGTCACTAGTATGCCTCTACTAGACTAGCTCATTAATCAAAGATGGTTATGTTTCCTAACCATAGACATGTGTTGTCATTTGATTAATGGGATCACATCATTAGGAGAATGATGTGATTGACATGACCCATTCCGTTAGCATAGCACTTGATAGTTTAGTATATTGCTATTGCTTTCTTCATGACTTATACATATTCCTGTAACTATGAGATTATGCAACTCCCGTTTACCGGAGGAACACTTTGGATGCTACCAAACGTCACAACGTAACTGGGTGATTATAAAGGAGTACTACAGGTGTCTCCAAAGGTACTTGTTGGGTTGGCGTATTTCGAGATTAGGTTTTGTCACTCCGATTGTCGGAGAGGTATTTCTGGGCCTTCTCGGTAATACACATCACATAAGCCTTGCAAGCATTGCAACTAATGAGTTAGTTGCGAGATGATGTATTACGGAACGAGTAAAGAGACTTTCACTGCAACGAGATTGAACTAGGTATTGGATACCGACGATCGAATCTCGGGTAAGTAACATACCGATGACAAAGGGAACAACGTATGTCGTTATGCGGTTTGACCGATAAAGATCTTCAGAGAATATGTAGGAACCAATATGGGCATCCAGGTTCCGCTTATTGGTTATTGACCGAGAATGGTTCTAGGTCATGTCTACATAGTTCTCGAACCCGTAGGGTCCGCACGCTTAACGCTTCGATGATACCATTATGAGTTTATAAGTATTGATGTACGAAGGTTGTTCGAGTCCCGAATGTGATCACGGACATGACGAGGAGTCTCGAAATGGTCGAGACATAAAGATTGATATATTGGAAGCCTATGTTTGGACTTGGAAAGGTTCGGATGAAAACAGGAAGTTATTTAACACCGGGGTTACGGAACCCCGGGGGGTCAATGGGCCTTGATGGGCCACAGGGAGAAGAGGAAAGGGCCGGCCAGGGCAGGCCGCGCGCCCGCCTCCCCCTCTAGTTCGAATAGGACAAGGAGAGGGGGGGCGCCTTCCCTCTTCCCTCCCCAATCCTATTCCAACTAGGAAAGGGGGAGTCCTACTCCGGTGGGAGTAGGACTCCTCCAGCGCGCCTTTGGGCTGGCCACACCCCCTTGCTCCTTTATATACGGGGGGGGCACCCCATGACACACAAGTTGATCTACGGATCGTTCCTTAGCTGCAGCGGTGCCCCTCCACCATATTCCACTTTGGTCATATCGTCATGAGCTTAGGCGAAGCCTGCGCCGGTGAAGTCATATCGTCATGAGCTTAGGCGAAGCCTCGCGTCGTTGGAGCATCATCATCGTCACCACGCCGTCGTCGACGGAACTCATCCCCGACGCTTTGCGGATCGGAGCCGGGGATCGTCATCGAGCTGAACGCAGTCTTTGAACACGGAGGTGCCGTGACGTTCGGTACTTGGATCGGTCGGATCGTGAAGACGACGACTACATCAACCACGTTGTTATAACGCCTTCGCCACGGTCAACGAGGGTACGTGGACAGACACTCTCCCCTCTCGTTGCTATGCCATCACCATGGTCTTGCGTGTGCGTAGGAAATTTTTTGAAATTACTACGTTCCCCAACACTCTCACCTTTCTCGATCATTCTCTTCACATTGCTTTTCCAAGTAGACAGGGCCTTGCTCATCTTCGTGAGGGCAGCATTGTTCACTTTATTACCTTTGAGGCTTGTGTTTTCAAATTCAGCGGGGAACTTGTATCGCTCGTGCAGCTTCGTGAAGAGGAGGTTGCGCAAATTCCCTCGGTCGGGATGCCTCGGGTTCTCGGTGTTGATCGAGACGGTGCTCGGAGAATGCACCCGAGCTGAAGCGAGTACCCCTTGACTATTCGTTCGGGCGCCGTTGGATTCCCGTCGAGTCCACTTGATAACTTCCTCCTTGAGGGTGCGGAGCACGGTCGGGCGCCGGTCCTTCCGCCTCTTACATTGGCTGCCATCGTAAATGCGCCGCCATCGTCGATGGTGGCATCCTCGGCACCATCGGTGGTGGCATTGGGGTCATACTCGGCGGTACCATCGGTGGTCTCGTGGATCGGTGGGGAAGGCGGCGTCCTCATACAAGTGAGGTTGTTCCTCCATCTCTGGGACAGCTCCCAGAATGCCTTGCCGCCTAACCCCGGCCTCATCGTTGTTGGCCATGTTTCTCTCTAAATAGGAACAAAGTTTGGTCAAAAGTTGGTTATTGTCAAGGAACAAGATCATGGTCTCATCATTTAGGGTTTGTCGACACCGAGGCATCCTAAAAGCTAAGCTTTTATCATTGAGGGTTTTTCACGCCGAGGCACCCTAAAAGCCTAAGCTTTCATCATTAGTCACAAGTACCCGGCCCATGCATTAGTCACAAGTACCCCATATGTCCTATTTTTAGCAAAGTCATGCTAAAATTCACGGAAAATTTCAGCATGACCTTTGCTGAAAATAGGACATATGGAGTACCCGAATTTGCTGGAACGGAAGTTAATCGACATTCCAGCAAACTCAAGGGCCTCTCGGGTGGACAAGGCAAAAAAGGCCTCCATCACAACATGGAAAATACATTGGCATGGTGCACAAAGGAACAAGTACTGCAGTGCACTTAGAAAAAAATGACACAGGGAAGTACAAATCCTGTTTACCCTGCAGGAAGACTCACCCTAATTAACTCTCGCATGCAGGAAGACTCACCCTAATTAATTCTATTTTTGCTTCAATCCCTGTTTATTATATGTCTAACTTTCTTTTTCCTAAAAAATTCTTGTCAAAGCTTACTGCTATCATTAGAAATTTTTAGTGGACAGGGATAAGAGAAGAAACCAGTGCTAAATCTCTTTGCCTTAGAGCACGGAAGGACATATGTTCCCCTAAAAATGAAGGTGGATTAGGTATCAAGAACATGCAAGCTACTAACAGAGCTATGATTCTTTCTGCTGCTTGGAGAATAGTGGAACAACCCAACAGTCACATTTCCAAAGTTCTTCAATCTAAATATTTTCCTGATACTTCCTTTTGGAGAGCCAACCATAATGTTCCTAAATCTACTTTTTGGACAGCTATCCTCAAAGTTAGACCTATGCTCATCAACAACTCTTTTTATCAACTTACCGAAGGGAACATATCTATTTTGTATAATGGCTGGAGCACAATATACGTTCATCTGATTATCCAAGATAGTCATTTTGTTTACCCTGCAATAGTCAGAGACCTTTGGCTGCCAAATCAGAAACTTTGGAATACTAATCTTATTTGCAACCTTTTTTATCATGATACTACCGCAGAAATAATCCGAACACCCATTATCCAATCAGGCGGATAAGATCTTTTGTGTTGGAAACTAATTCAAACAGGACAATTCAACTCCAAAAGTGCTTATAAATTATGCCTACAGGTGATGCAACAGAAGGAGAGCCGCAACCAAGCGTCATTCGGACAATACAAAAGCCCTTTTAAAGCAGATATGGAAGGCCAAAGACATTGCACCAAGGATCCAAACATTTGCATGGAGGCTAATTAGAAAAGCGCTTCCAATAGGTAAAAGAGCAGGTAAATATTCAAAGCGTATAGATAAAGAATTCTCAAGATGCAATGCTGAAGAAGATGAACGGCATATCTTTTTTACTTATCCTTATGCTAGAGCAGCTTGGTTTGCAAAACCATGGTACATTAGAATGGACAACTTTATCAGTAATTCCACTTCAATCATCACCATTATTTTAAATCTGCTCAGTTCAGGCCATCCTCATGCAAGTTTAAACAATATTTTCACATTCATGTGGTGTCTCTGGAAAACTATTTTGTTGGGAAAATCCACTTGTGTTGTCATGGAGTGTACAAGCACGCTAATGACGTTCTTTTGTTTGGTACTTTGGTGCATGAAAGTCTGAAACCATCAACCAAATCAGCAGCATTTCAGAAGCTACATTTCCTTCAAAATACATTTGAGAATCGCACTAATTCTTTTTCATGCAAGCATGTTCCAGTGGTAGTTAGCCTGTTTGACAATCAAATTACAGGATCAATAGCTAAAGTGTTCAATTATGCCATGAAGACATGTTTCAGTATAAACAAGGTAGCAGTCCTGCCCAAGTAAAGTTATCAAGTTTATAAAATATATATTCTACCTATGACAGTAGTTTTAGCATCCATGGTGTTGTAGAGTAGTTTTATCTGTATCACATATCCATGAAAATACTTAACATGAGTAGCTGGGGAGCAAGTGACAAGAGCGGACATTTGATCCCACTTCGCAAATCACAGCCAATAAGTTGTAACCAAGGTGCTCGGATAAATATGTTCCTTTCTACAGAATCGTAGGAGTTGCAGGTTTTAAACTTACAAAGGACATTTTTCAGTCTTAAACCAGTTGTGTTACGAAGCATTTTGTTTCTTACATTTACATGATTCAATAAAAAACACATGCCAAAATTGTTACAAGCATTGTTGTAGATAAAAGAAAAGTTTGGCCTAATCATCTAACATGCTTGGATGCTCCATTATCTTCAGTCAAAGGTCTACACTTGGTCACTGAAGATAGCGCCTCAGGGCATCGCAAGTTTTCTCTATCGGGTGGATTGGGCGGGGATGGGGGTGATTTGGTACCTCGAGGCAGTGGTCGCGGTCGTAGACGCAGCGGGCGTCGATGAGGAGGTCGCCGAGGGCGTGGAAGATGCCGCGGCCGTCGGGGGGCCCGAAGTCGACGGGGCGGCGTCTGGGCCACCGGCGACGAGGGCGGCGGGGCGATGGCGAGTCGGCCGGGCCACCGGAGTCGGCCGGCCGAGGTCAACGGCGAGCGCCCCCTCTTCCTCCTCCTTCTCCGCGGGGAAAGTGGCAGGGCGGCGGCGTCGGGAGAGGAGAGGGCGGCGTCAGGCGTGGGCAAGGCCGGGCGGAGACGAGGACGATGGGGCGGCCACAAGGCGGGGCGGCGCCGAGGCGGCGGGCAAGGTCGGGAGAGGAGAGGAGAGGGGAAGGGGGTCGAGGGCGAGGGCGAGAAGGGGATCGAGGGCCGGGGAGGAAATATGGATGGGGGCACAATACTAATGGCGCACCCCCCCTCGGTGCGCCATAAGTATATCCACACTAATGGCGCACGCCACCCTGGTGCGCCATTAGTATTTTTTTATTTCTGCTCGAGCCAACAGGTTATCTCCCACCTGACCTGATCCACACCAAGTTCCCTCTACTAGCTCAACTGGGTGACAGCCAGTTCTCACACCAGAGGTCCTGGGTTCGATTCCCATGCTCCACAATTTTTTTATGCATTTAAAATGCTGTTTGATACTTATTTGTGTTTAAATATGTTCAAACTTGTTTAAATCATAACATTAATAATTTTTTTATAAGACAGTAATATTTTTTTTAAAATATAATCAAACAGTAATGCCGGTGGAGTGGGGGAGGTGCGCGGGTGCGGGGTCGGGCGGGCGGTTGAGTAGGGGAGGCGGGTGCGGGGTCAGGCGGCGGTTGAGTAGGGGAATCGAGGGTGCGGGGGTTGGCGGCGGCCGTGGACTGGGGGCTCGGCGAGGGGGACCGGATCTGGCGAGGTGGGATAGCGATCGAGATGGAGGGGGATCGAGACCGAGTGTCCATGAAATTTAAAAATATTCATGATAGTTCAAAAAGTGCCCATGAAATACAATCGAGAAATGAAGGCTACGATTTAAATACAATCATCTTAGTTAGCTATCTGTTCACAATCCTCTTGCCCTTCTTTTTCGCAAATGGAGTTCTTCTGTGGAACGGACGTCCTTTAGGTAGGGTGGTCCTGCTTCTTCTTGTGGTGTATGCTGCTACTTCATCATCGTCGTCATGTTCGATCCTCGAGTCGCCGTACTTGTCGAAGTCTTGCTCATTGGCTACTCCATCCATTCCGATGATCTTCCTTTGCCTCTCCTCACGACAACACGACCGGGCTTTGGCGGGTCGGTAATGAAGAAGCATTGGTCCACTTGGGAAGCCAGTACCCATGGCTCATTTTTTCGCGGTGATGTTTGCGCCATGGGTCTTGGATTTGGCTTCGGGTATAACCATGGTGGTGAAATATCGGTCTTCTTTTAGGACGCTCTTGGCCCATCTGACACGGAACATCGGCACCTTCTCTCCAGCGTAGCTCAGCTCCCAGATCTCCTCGATCCTTCCGTAGTATCTGTCCTTGTCCTTACCGGTGTAGGATTCCATCGTTACCCCGGAGTTTTGATAACCATGGCTCTTCATGTCCTTGTCCTCGGTGTAGAATGTGTAGCCGTTGATATCGTACGCCTCATAGGTCATCAGGTTGTGCTCGGCACCTGTGACAAGGTGAATATGAGTTGTTCTTCCGCGGAAGAATCTTCATGTAAAGGGTAATGGCTGTAAGCTTCTGCTTGAACCAACGCGTGAAACATGAGTTGTGCTCTTTGAGTATATCTCCGTCCGTCCTCTGTTGGCCTCGGTCATTGTACGTCATCTCAATAAAGGTTTTGTGCTCTACCACCCAAGGATCGACCACGTCTATGTGTTGTAGCGCGATTAGGTTTGCTCTTTCAAAGTCGGCGAGTCGACCCTCGAAGTCGACATGCATTTCGCGGCGACCCTCACGGTGACCCCATCCAGCGAGCCCGCCGAGGTGCCTGTTGACGGGCAGACCAACGGGGTTCTCGATGCCTAGATAATTCGTGCAGTAGGAGATGCACTCTTCGGTCAGAAAGCCCCTGGCTATACTTCCCTCTGGATGTGACATGTTCCTAACATATCCTTTGATGACACCATTCATCCTTTCGAACGGCATCATGCTGTGCAGAACGTCGCCCGAGTTGGATGATATCCTCCACGATATGGACCAGCAGATGCACCATAACGTCGAAGAATGCGGGCGGGAAGTACATCTCGAGCTCGCATAGTATCACCACGATCTCTTCCTGTAGCCTTCTGAGTTGCCTCACGCCAATCGACTTCCGAGAGATGACGTCAAAAAATTTGCATAGGCCAAATAGCGTTTCACAGACGTGCGCGTCCATGATCCCAATGGATTGCAACGGAAGTATCTGCGTCATCAAGACGTGATGTCGTGAGACTTCATCCCGCTGAACTTCTGCTTCGCTGGGTCTAGGTATCTGCTTATCTTCCCCGCGTAACCGTAAGGAAGTTTTACTCCTAGGAGGCAGGTGAAGAATTGTTCGATCTCCTCCTGACTTAGAGTGAAGCACGCGGGAGGGTAGTCATTTCCGGTCTTCTTGGCCTTTTTGCCTTTGCGCCGACTTTCTTCGTGGTCCCTGCTTCGCCTCATCATCATCATCATCATCATCATCATCATCATCATCATCATCATCATCATTAGCGTGAAGCTCCTGCTCGATGCCCATTGATTTCAAGTCTGCCTTGCTTTCGCCCATCTTTGGTCCTCTCTCGCATGTTGAGCAGGGTACCAAGCAGACTCCGCACACGCGTTCTTCGTGATATGCATGACATCAAGGCTGTGAGGCACACGGTGGATCTTCCAAGACGGCAAGTCCCGTAAAAACAGACCTCGCTTTTCCATACCTTCAGCAGCTCTGGCGCTTTCGCTTCTTTCCGGCTCGCGCCTTTTGCTTCTTTCCGGCAAGGCAGTCTTTCCAATTTTTCAACAGCTTGTCTATTTCCTCGCCGCTCCTCGTACAGGCGTTTTGGGTTCGGTTTCACCATCGAACAGATCCTTACGTTTCCTCCACGGGTCATCGTCGCGAAGCCACCTTCGATGTCCCATGAACACGGTTTTCAAGACCCGGATCTCTATCTAGCTGGCGATACATTGTGTCATCCATGCACCTTACGCATCCAGAAAATCCGTGGACTACCTGCCCCGCGAGATATCCGTGAATCGAGATAGTCGTGCACCGTCGTGAGCAAAGGCTCTCATAGGGAAATATTCTTTCTCTTGGCGTCCCACGTATTGGCTGGCGTTTTCCACAGCGTGTCAAGCTCCTCTTTCAGCAGCCCCATCTGATTGATGTCGTTCCTGGTTGTTTCGGCCCTTCAATTAGCATACTCATGTGAATGTACTTCCTCTTCATGCACAACCGGGGGAGGTTGTACATCCACACAAACACAGGCCAGTGCTATGTGTGCTTCTCGGCTGCCAAACGGATTGACTCCATCGGTGCTCGCGCCCGGCCACGATGTTCCTTGGATCGTTCCCAAATTCTGAGTCTTGAAGTTCAACGCTTGCCACTGGCTCACATCCTTAGGGTGACTCAGCATCTTGTCTTTTTATCTATCTCCGGATCATTTGCGTCATCTTCTCGCTTCTTCTCCTCCCTATCCGCGTGCCAACGTAGGAGCTTTGCTACCTTAGGGTCCGCGAAATACCGCTGCAGACGAGGAGTGATCGGAAAGTACCACACCACTTTTCGAGGAGCTTTCTTCCTCTTCTTGTATAGAGTGACGCCGCACACCGGACATATGGTAGACTCCGCGTGCTCGTCCCGATAAATGATGCAATTGTTCATGCACACATGGTATTTCACGTGCGGTAAATCTAGAGGACACACGATTTTCTTCGCCTCCTCCAAACTGGTCGGGCACTTGTTCCCCTTGGGACGACGTTCGTGCTGTAATGACATGTTCTCGTCGAAGCATGCGTCGGTCATTTTGTGTTTTACCTTCATCTCGAGCCATGAGCGTTACTTTCAGCGGGTATCCTCGGGCCTGCATCCTTCATACAATGGAGTAACCGCGTCTAACTCAAGTTGATCCATCTTGGCTTTCTCTCGGGCGGCAGCTCTTGCGTTATCCGTCTGCTTGAGAAGCAGCTCTTGAATATGAGGGTCCTGCACCCAGCCCATCGATGGTCCAGCGTCGCCTGCTCCGCCGGCATCATCATCTTCATGATCATGCCCGTCGTATGCTCCGGCATCTTCCTCATCATCATGTCCTGCATCTTCTACATGATGACTGTCGTGATCATCTCCTGGGGATTCTTCGTCTTCTCGCCCGCCCGAGCCGCGGTGGTTGTCTTGCTGCCCTTCCTCATTTCTTGCCCGGCCCCATGGGCGACTTCAGTAGTCATCTTCATCACCTTGCCACCGATAGCCATCCATGAAACCACGCAAGAGCAGGTGGTCCGCACCTGCCGGAATCCGGGTCCGCAATAAGGCTCTTCACTTGCATCTTCGACACGGACATCTTATCTCCGTCTCGTTCTTTTGAAGCATCTCGGCCTTCGGACCTCAAAAACCTATTCATGATGCCTTCGGTCATCGTGCGGACCATGGTCGTCAAGGGTAGAGCAAAACGATATTTTAGAACCAAGAAAAAATTTGGCATGACTTTCCTAAAAATAGGACCAAAAGAATGCTTAATGCCAAAATTCTACTTGAAACGGAAATGAATCAACATTCCGGCAAAATATTGGCAACTATCGCATTTCAAATACCGGTACACCTCTAAACACAAACACATATGCAACACCACAAACATATGCAACACCACGAACATACATAGATCTAGCTAGCTAGGCCATAAAAAGTGCATGTGCACATTGTTGTAGGGAGAACAACATAAATATAGCTTCCCCCCTTACTTACCTATTAAAACAAGGTAATTTAACCACTTAATTTGAATGAATCTATGGTGAAAATGAGGTGAAAAAGAGGAGGCACCCGAGACAAGGAGGAGGTGGAGAGAATGAAGTGGGGAGAAAGTGAGTGTGGGTAGGAGAGGGCTGTCCAAAATATCTTGTTGCTGCCCACTTACTAATGGCGCACCAGCACTAAATGTGCCATTAGTAATCCAGGTTACTAATGGCGCACCTTCTGACGGTGCGCCATTAGTAGTTTTGCAAAAAAATGTTAAAAAAATACTAATGGCGCACTTATCCATAGTGCGCCATTACTAGTTTAAACTAGTAATGGCGCACGGTTGATCAGTGCGCCATTAGTAGTATTGCAAAAAAAGGAATAAAAAATATAATAATAAAACAACATTAGTGGCGCACTTTCGGACTGGTGCGCCATTAGTAGTTACAACTAGTAATGGCGCACTTTGCCTGGATGCGCCATTAGTATGTTTGGACAGGCGCACTAGTTCAAATTTTTTTTGATACTAATGGCGCACTCTGGGCCAGGTGCGCCATTAGTAGTTTCAACTCTAATGGCGTATCAGCAGGTGGTGCGCCATTAGTATATACTAATGGCGCACCCTCTGTCTGGTGCGCCATTAGTGTCAATCCCATCTATAGCCCTTTTTCTAGTAGTGATTAGTCAACATATTATTCAATAGTAATTCAGCTTCGTCGACTGTTCTTTTCCTGAAAACACAACCAACAGAACTATCCAAGTAGTCCTTGAAAGCATCGGTTAGTCCATTATAAAAGATATCAAGTATTTCATTTTTCTTAAGAGGATGATCAGGCAAAGCATTAAGTAATCGGAGAAGCCTCCCCCAAGCTTGTGGGAGACTCTCTTCTTTGTTTTGCACAAAATTATATATTTCCCGCAAGGCAACTTGTTTCTTATGAGCAGGGAAATATTTAGCAGAGAAGTAATAAATCATATCCTGGGGACTACGCACACAACCAGGAGCAAGTGAATTATACCAAGTCTTAGCATCACCCTTTAACGAGGACGGAAATATCTTAAGGATATAATAATAGCGAGATTTATCATCATGAGTAAACAGGGTGGCTATATCATTCAACTTGGTAAGATGTGCCACAACAGTTTTAGATTCAAGGCCATAAAAAGGATCAGATTGAACTAAAGTAATAATCTCAGGATCAACAGAGAATTCATAATCCTTATCAAGAATACGTATAGGTGAAGTAGCAAAAGCAGGGTCAGGTTTCATTCTAGCATTAAGAGACTGCTGCTTCCATTTAGCTAATAATTTCTTAAGATCATATCTATCTCTACAAGCAAAGATAGCTCTAGCAGCTTCCTCTTCCATAACATAACCCTCAGGAACAACAGGCAATTCATAATCATTAGGAGAAACTTCATCATCACTATCATCAATAATAGCATCTTCAATAATTTCGTTCTCTCTAGCCCTAGCAAGTTGTTCATCAAGAAATTCACCTAATGGCAAAGTAGTGTCACGCATAGTAGTTTCATCATAAGTATCATGCATAGCAGAAGTGGCATCATCAATAACATGCGACACATCAGAATTCATAGCAGTAGCAGGTTTAGGTGTCGCAAGCTTACTCAAAACAGAAGGAGAATCTAGTGCAGAACTAGATGGCAGTTCCTTACCTCCCCTCATAGTTGAGGGAAAAATCGTAGTTTTCGCGTCTTTCAAGTTCTTCATAGTGATCAACAGATATAATCCCAAGTGACTCAGAGAATAGAGCTATGCTCCCCGGCAACGGCGCCAGAAATTAGTCTTGATAACCCACAAGTGTAGGGGATCGCAACAGCTTTCGAGGGTAAAGTATTCAACCCAAATTTATTGATTCGACACAAGGGGAGCCAAAGAATATTCTTGAGTATTAGCAATTGAGTTGTCAATTCAACCACACCTGGATAACTTAGTATCTGCAGCAAAGTATTTAGTAGCAAAGTAGTATGATAATAAAGGTAACGGTAGCAAAAGTAATATTTTTGGGTTTTGTAGTGATTGTAACAATAGCAACGGAAAAGTAAATAAGCGAAGCACAAGATGTGAAAAGCTCGTAGGCAATGGATCAGTGATGGATAATTATGTCGGATGCGATTCCTCATGTAATAGCTATAGCATAGGGTGACACAAAACTAGCTCCAGTTCATCAATGTAATGTAGGCATGTAATCCGTAAATAGTCATATGTGCTTGTGAAAAAGAACTTGCATGACATCTTTTGTCCTACCCTCCCGTGGCAGCGGGGTCCTAGCGGAAACTAAGGGATATTAAGGCCTCCTTTTAATAGAGAACCGGAACAAAGCATTAGCACATAGTGAACTCCTCAAACTACGGTCATCACCGAGAAGTATCCCGATTATTGTCACTTCGGGGTTGTCGGATCATAACACATAATAGGTGACTATAGACTTGCAAGATAGGATCAAGAACACACATATATTCATGAAAACATAATAGGTTCAGATCTGAAATCATGGCACTTTCGGGCCCTAGTGACAAGGATTAAGCATAGCAAAGTCATAGCAACATCAATCTCAGAACATAGTGGATACTAGGGATCAAACCCTAACAAAACTAACTTGATTACATGGTAAATCTCATCCAAACCATCACCGTCCAGCAAGCCTACGATGGAATTACTCATGCACGGCGGTGAGCATCATGAAATTGGTGATGGAGGATGGTTGATGATGACGACGACGACGAATCCCCCTCTCCGGAGCTCCGAACGGACTCCAGATCAGCCCTCCCGAGAGAGAATAGGGCTTAGCGGCGGCTCCGTATTGTAAAACGCGATGAAACTTTCTCTCTGATTTTTTTCTCCGCGAGACGGAATATATGGAGTTGGAGTTGAGGTCGGTGGAGCTTCAGGGGGCCCACGAGACAGGGGGCGCGCCCGAGGGGTGGGCCCGCCCCCCACCCTCGTAGACAGGGGGCGCGCCCGGGGGGTGGGCCCGCCCCCCACCCTCGTGGACAGGGTGTGGGCCCCTGGTCTTGATTCTTTCGCCAGTATTTTTTATATTTTCCAAAACGTGCCTCCGTGGATTTTCCGGACATTCCGAGAACTTTTGTTTTCTACACATAAAACATCATGGCAGTTCTGCTGAAAACAACGTCAGTCCGGGTTAGTTTCATTCAAATCATGCAAGTTAGAGTCCAAAACAAGGGCAAAAGTGTTTGGAAAAGTAGATACGTTGGAGACGTATCACTTGGCCGCCTCCTCCTCTCTTCCACCATGGCCCATTAAGGCCCATTAACTCCCCGGGGGGTTCCCTGTAACCTCCCGGTACTCCGAAAAAATGCCTGATCCACTCAGAACCTTTCCGATGTCCGAATATAGCCTTCCAATATATCAATCTTTACATCCCGACCATTTAGAGACTCGTCACATCCGTGATCTCATCCGGGACTCCGAACAAACTTCGGTAATCAAATCACATAACTCATAATACAAATTGTCATCGAACGTTAAGCGTGCGGACCCTACGGGTTCGAGAACTATGTAGACATGACCGAGAAACATCTCCGGTCAATAACCAATAGCGGAACCTGGATGCTCATATTGGCTCCTACATATTCTATGAAGATCTTTATTGGTCAAACCGCATAACAACATACGTTGTTCCCTTTGTCATCGGTATGTTACTTGGCCGAGATTCGATCGTCGGTATCATCATACCTAGTTCAATCTCGTTACCGGCAAGTCTCTTTGCTCGTTCTGTAATACTTCATCCCGCAACTAACTCATTAGTCACAATGCTTGCAAGGCTTATAGTGATGAGTATTACCGAGAGGGCCCAGAGATACCTCTCCGAAACACGGAGTGAAAAATCCTAATCTCGATCTATGCCAACCCAACAAACACCTACGGAGACACCTGTAGAGCACCTTTATAATTACCCATTTACGTTGTGACATTTGGTAGCACACAAAGTGTTCCTCCGGTATTCGGGAGTTGCATAATCTCATAGTCTGAGGAACATGTATAAGTCATGAAGAGAGCAGTAGCAATGAAACTGTAACGATCATAATGCTAAGCTAAATGGATGAGTCATGTCCATCACATCATTATCCTAATGATGTGATCCCGTTCATCAAATGACAACACATGTCTATGGTTAGGAAACATAACCATCTTTGATTAACGAGCTAGTCAAGTAGAGGCATACTAGGGACACTATGTTTTGTCTATGTATTCACACATGTACTTAGTTTCTGGTTAATACAATTCTAGAATGAATAATAAACATTTATCATGAAATAAGGAAATAAATAATAACTTTATTATTGCCTCTAGGGCATATTTCCTTCAGTCTCCCACTTGCACTAGAGTCAATAATCTAGTTCACATCGCCATGTGATTTAACATCAATAGTTCACATCTGTATGTGATTAACACCCATAGTTCACATCGCCATGTGATTAACAACCAAAGGGTTTACTAGAGTCAGTAATCTAGTTCACATTGCTATGTGATTAACACCCAAAGATTACTAGGTGTGATCATGTTTTGCTTATGAGAGAAGTTTAGTCAACGGGTTTGTCACATTCAGAGCCGTATGTATTTTGCAAATATTCTATGTCTACAATGCTCTGCATAGAGCTAATCTAGCTAATTGCTCCCACTTCCAATATGTATCCAGATTGAGACTTGGAGTCATCTGGATCGGTGTAAAATCTTGCATCGATGTAACTCTTTACGATGAACTCTTTATCACCCCTGAGGGAGTCCTGGATTAGGGGGTGTCCGGATAGCCGAACTATCACCGTTGGCCGGACTCCTGGACTATGAAGATACAAGATTGAAGACTTCGTCCCGTGTCCGGATGGGACTTTCCTTGGCGTGGAAGGCAAGCTTGGAGATACGGATATGTAGATCTCCTACCATTGTAACCGACTCTGTGTAACCCTAACCCTATCCGGTGTCTATATAAACCGGAGGGTTTTAGTCCGTAGGACGAACAACAATCATACCATAGGCTAGCTTCTAGGGTTTAGCCTCTTTGATCTCGTGGTAGATCCACTCTTGTACTACCCATATCATCAATATTAATCAAGTAGGAGTAGGGTTTTACCTCCATCGAGAGGGCCCGAACCTGGGTAAAAACATCGTGTCCCTTGTCTCCTTCTACCATCCGCCTAGACGCACAGTTCGGGACCCCCTACCCGAGATCTGCCGGTTTTGACACCGACATTGGTGCTTTCATTGAGAGTTCCTCTGCGTCATCATCCTTAGGCCCGATGGCTCCTTCGACCATCAACAACGACGCGGTCCAGGGTGAGACTTTCCTCCCCGGACAGATCTTCGTATTCGGCGGCTTTGCACTGCGGGCCAATTCACTTGGCCATCTGGAGCAGATTGAAAGCTACACCCCTGGCCATCAGGTCAGATTTGGGAGTTTGAACTACACGGCCGACATCCGCGGAGACTTGATCTTCGACGGATTCGAGCCACAGCCAAGCGCCAAGACTTGTCTTGATGGGCACGATCTAGCTCTGCCGGTCAAAGTGCCATGGAGGTCGATCAGCGTCTGCTCCGACCCTTAGCTCGGAGCCGACTCCGTCGATCGAGGACGAGTGGTTGGACACCGCCTCGGGGCTACGATCTCACGGCGATTGAGCGAACTCCATCCCCTGTCGCTTGCGAAGACCGTGACTCCAAGGTGTCGGACTCCTCTCGGGACTCCGAACCCTCCGTGCCCTGCCGATCGAATCCAATTGGGCGCGGTTATGGAGTTCACCGCCATGGACATCTTTTAGCACTCGCCCTTTGGCGACATCCTGAATTCACTAAAGTCTCTCTCTTTATCCGAGAGCCTGGCGGACTACTGATCGGGAAGGTTGGGATGCGGACGACAAAGAAATTCAACACCCACCCACTACCCACTTTGTAGCCCCTGTCGATGATTTAACCGACATGCTCGATGTGGACGCCGCATTACGAGAATTTCTACGCGAAAATTGGGAAATTTTTGCCTGGCACCCTTCAGACATGCCAGGAATCCCTCGCCGGCTGGCAGAGCACAGCCTAAATATCCTAAAAGGATTCAAGCCAGTCAAACAAGCTCTTCGGCGTTTCTCTGAACCCAAGAGACAGACCATGGGAGAGGAGCTAGTCAAACTATTGGAGGCCGGATTCATCAGAGACATTAAACATCCGAACTGGCTAGCAAACCTGGTAATGGTACCAAAGAAGGACAAATCCTGGCGCCTATGTGTCGATTTTAAGGACCTTAACAAGGCTTGCCCAAAGGATCCCTTCCCCCTGCCCCGCATCGATCAAATTATCGACGCTACCGCATGACACAATTCATTGTGTTTCCTCGACGCATACTCCGGCTACCACCAAATTAAGATAGCAGAGCCAGACCAAGCCACAACGGCATTCATCACTCCATACGGCCCATTCTGCTTCAACACAATGCCCTTTGGGCTAAAAACGCCGCCAAGAATATATCAGCGCATGATTCGGACATGTCCGGCAAACCAGATCGGCAAAACAGTGGAGGCATACGAGACGATGTGGTCATCAAATCCAAGCACGCCGAAACCCTAGTCGATTTACTTGAGGCTCACATTCGATAATCTCCGAACATATGACATCAAGCTCAACCCGGAAAAATGCGTTTTCGGCATACCAGCCGGAAAGCTCTTGGGCTTCATTGTATCCGGTAGAGGAATTGAAGCAAACCCAGCCAAGATCCGAGCTCTGTCATAATTGGATATCCCCAAAGACCTCAAACAAATACAAAAATTGACTGGATGAGTGGCGGCTCTAAGCCGCTTTATCTCCCGCTTAGGAGAAAAGGCATTACCCCTTTATCGCCTCCTCCGGCACACGGAACAGTTCGAGTGGATGGATGCTGCCACGGCCGGACTCGAAGAAATCAAAGCCATATTGGCAACAAATCCGGTCCTGGCCGCGCCCAACATGGGCGAACCAATGCTATTATACATCGCAGCAACCCATCAAGTTGTAAGCGCGGAGCTCGTTGTCGAATGAGAAACGGACGAACACAAGTCCCCTCTCCAAAAACTAGTTTACTACTTGTCCACTGTCCTAACTCCATGCAAGTCACAGTACCCACATTATCAAAAGATAGCATACGCGGTGTTCATGGCATCCCGGAAGCTGCGACACTACTTCCAAGAGTGTTCGATAACAGTGGCCTCCGAAGTACCTCTTAATGACATTATAAGCAACCGCGACGCAACGGGCCGGATTGCTAAATGGGCCACTGAGCTCCTCCCGTTCGACATAACCTACAAGCCACGGCGAGCTATTAAGTCGCAAGTTTTGGCTGACTTCATCGCCGAATGGACTGAAGCCGAACTCCCTAAAGAGTACGGCGCATATTCCAACTAGATCATGCACTTCGACGGCTCCAAAATGTTGGCCGGCCTAGGGCTGGCGTCGTTCTGACGTCCCCAACCGGAGATACAGTCCAATACGTACTTCAAATAATGTACACGGACTCCAACAATGCAGCCGAATACGAGGCCCTTCTACATGGTCTCCGGATGGCAGTCTCCATGGGCATTCAACGCCTAGAGGTGCGCGGGGATTCGAACCTCGCGATATCCCAAATAAATGGGGACTTTGATGCCAAGGATCCGAAAATGGCAGCTTATCGCAATGTCGTCCTAAAAATGTCAGCTCAGTTTGAGGGGCTCGAATTTCACCATATAGCCCGGGATAACAACCAGGCAGCAGACGTGTTGGCACGCATAGGCGCAAAGCGCGATGCCGTCCCTGTTGGAAATATGCCCTAGAGGCAATAATAAAAGGATTATTATTATATTTCCTTGTTCGTGATAATTGTCTTTTATTCATGCTATAATTGTATTATCCGGAAATCGTAATACACATGTGAATACATAGACCACAATATGTCCCTAGTGAGCCTCTAGTTGACTAGCTCGTTGATCAACAGATAGTCATGGTTTCCTGACTGTGGACATTGGATGTCATTGATAACGGGATCACATCATTACGAGAATGATGTGATGGACAAGACCCAATCCTAAGCATAGCACAAGATCGTAGTTCGCTTTTGCTAGAGCTTTTCCAATGTCAAGTATCTTTTCCTTAGACCATGAGATCGTGTAACTCCCGGATACCGTAGGAGTGCTTTGGGTGTACCAAACGTCACAACGTAACTGGGTGACTATAAAGGTACACTACAGGTATCTCCAAAAGTGTCTGTTGGGTTGACACGGATCGAGAATGGGATTTGTCACTCCGTATGACGGAGAGGTATCTCTGGGCCCACTCGATAATGCATCATCATAATGAGCTCAAAGTGACCAAGTGTCTGGTCACGGGTTCATGCATTACGGTACGAGTAAAGTGACTTGCCGGTAACGAGATTGAACGAGGTATTGGGATACCGACGATCGAATCTCGGGCAAGTAAAATACCGATTGACAAAGGGAATTGTATACGGGGTTGCTTGAATCCTCGACATCGCGGTTCATCCAATGAGATCATCGAGGAGCATGTGGGAGCCAACATGGGTATCCAGATCCCGCTGTTGGTTATTGACCAGAGAGCCGTCTCGATCATGTCTACGTGTCTCCCGAGCCCGTAGGGTCTACACACTTAAGGTTCGGTGACGCTAGGGTTGTAGAGATATGAGTATGCAGCAAACCGAAAGTTGTTCGGAGTCCCGGATGAGATCTCGGACGTCACAAGGAGTTCCGGAATGGTCTGGAGGTAAAGAATTATATATAGGAAGTGCTGTTTCGGCCATCGGGAGAGTTTCGGGGGTCATCGGTATTGTACCGGGACCACCGGAAGGGTCCCGGGGGTCCATCGGGTGGGGCCACCTATCCTGGAGGGCCCTGTGGGCTGAAGTGGGAGGGACCAGACCTGGTGGGCTGGTGCGCCCCTTGGGCCCTGCGCCTAGGGTTGGAAACCCTAGGGTGGGGCGCCTCCACTTGCCTTGGGGCACTTCACCCCCGGCCGCCTCCCTTGGGAGATCCCATCTCTAGGGCCGGGCGCCCCAGGGGCCTATATAAAGGGGGAGGAGGGCAGCCGCACTCAAGTCTTGGCGCCTCCCTCTCCTGCTACACCTCTCCCTCTCGCAGAAGCTCGTGAAGCTCTGCCGGAACCTGCTGCATCCACCACCACGCCGTCGTTGCTGGATCTTCTTCAACCTCTCCCTCCTCCTTGCTGGATCAAGGTGCGGAGACGTCATCCGCCTCCAGACGTGTGTTGAACACGGAGGTGTTGTCCGTTCTCGCACTTGGTCATCGGTGATTTGGATCACGGCGAGCACGACTCCTTCAACCCCGTTCTCTTGAACGCTTCCGCTCGCGATCTACAAAGGTATGTAGATGCACTCCTATCACTCGTTGCTAGATGAACTCATAGATGGATCTTGGTGAAACCGTAGGAAATTTTTTATTTTCTGCAACGTTCCCCAACAGTCCCCCCCAACATCTTCCTAGAGAGGCTTTTCAAGCCATCCGTACTATGGGAGGGAGAGTCCGGAAATAACAACCCGGACCCAACCACACTGCCCCACACCGAACATTGCGACATAGTTGGTGGTCCCGCCAACGAAATAACACCGTCAGCCCACGCAATAATGGCAGTCATCGCCCCGTGGACAGAACCATTCCTAGCCTACCTAACTAAGCAGGAACTTCCCGAGGACCAAAACGAGGCCCGTTGCATAGTGCGGCGGTCTAAAGCCTATAAGGTCCATGAGGGAGAGCTTTATAAGAAAAGCACAACCGGAGTCCTTCAAAGGTGTATCTCCAAGACGGCGGGCGGAATCTCCTGGCTGAAATTCATGACGGACTCGGTGGGCACCATGCCGCAGCCCGGGCCCTTGTAGGCGTGGGCCTTCCAGACAGGATTTTATTGGCCGACGGCCGGACAGATGCTCAGGACTTAGTCCAACGATGCGTCGATTGCCGCCTCTTTGCTAATCAAAGCCACATGCCACCCACCGCCCTCAAAACTATACCCATCACCTGGCCCTTCAGAGTCTGGGGTTTGACATGGTTGGACCCCTTAAAGGAGGAACCCACAAGCAAAAATACCTATTGGTCATGGTGGATAAATTCACCAAATGGATAGAGGCCAAGCCTGTAAAGACGGCCGAATCCGGACCGGTGATAGACTTTATATCAGGGGTAGTACACCGTTACGGCGTCCCCCATAGCATCATCACTGATAATGGCACGAACTTCATGGCCGACGAGGTCAAACTTTGGTGTAAAAACATGGGCATCAAGCTCGACTATGCTTCAGTCTATCACCCCCAAACTAACGGTCAAGTCGAGCGAGCAAACGGTCTAATCATGAGCGGCATTAAACCCAGACTAGTGCGGTCCCTCAAGGAATCTAACACGCACTGGGTTGAGGAGCTCGACTCCGTACTCTGGGGGCTGCGGACCACGCCGAATCGCACTACCGGATTCACACCATTTTTTATGGTATACGGTGCAGAGGCAGTTTTACCCTACGACATAATTCATGACTCACCTCGCGTGCGCATGTACGAAGAAAGAGAAGCCGAGCTCGATCGGCAGGACAACTTGGACGCCTTGGAGGAGGAGCTTGACGTGGCAAAAGCTCGTTCCGCATTCTATCAACAACAGGCTCGAAGTTATCAAAGCAGGGAAGTACGGGCCAAATCTTACAATGTTGGCGAACTAGTTCTACGCCTGCCGGACAAGAAAAAGGACAAACTCAAGCCCAAATGGGAGGGTCCCTTCATCATCGACCAAGTCCTGACCGGCGGAGCGTACCGTCTGCGAAACGCGTCGGATAACCGACTCGAGCCGAACCCATGGAACACAGCCCGTCTCCGAAGATTCTACGCCTAGCGTCGGATTCTGAGTTCGTCTCCTTCCTTCGTCTATATTTTATACTTTAAATATGTATTTTATTTCTCCCCTTCTCCCTCGTTTTTTCCGAAGCCATTAAAGGCTCGTTTGCGCATTGTCCGCACACACTTGACGCGCTATCCGCGCTCATTATACCTGGGGGCTTCTTTAACAGAAGCTTATTTATACGGGCTTTATGCCCAACACATGTGTCACACTTCCGCATGTACCTTTTATTCACCATTATATGCATCGATATGACTTAAGTTTTGGCCAAGCTGGGTTGCTGGCTCCTGCTTACCCTCACGCTCCCAATTGTTCGGCTAGGTGGTAAAGGAGCACCTTCACGATTGTTACCGTCAGTCAGCCGGACGCGTACCTCAGACTGGGTGAAGCCGAAAGCTAGCGTTCTTAAGGGAATATTCGGTCGGTGAACTAAAAGATGATTTTTTATTTTTCATTTATCTGCCCCCAGATGCTTTTCTGCTTTTTTCGCAGTCCGGACATGCACTTTAGGGCATGCCTCCCAGGGAAAGGAACCCCTAACGGAACTATTCTCCCTGGAAGATGTTTCTTACTAACCATGTAATATAACATAACTAGTTGGGCACTTGTCTGATAAAGCACTCATGACCCCTACGCCCGGTCTCCACGCATGCCCCGGTTTTTACATAACCGCGAGGGTATTCGGACACACCTGCACTATTGGGTCCCGAGGTTGAAGTGAAAAGGTCCGCTATGACAAACGATCTACAATCCGGCTAGAAGGCATTTTACATGTCATTTTAAATTACATAGTCAAATTGACTGATTGTATTCCTCTTCAATGCCGTCTAATAGTCTGTCTAGTTTACAGTCCTGCTGGGAATACTTTGCGGCCAACTCTACTTGGCCGTACACTAAGCTCACAGGGATCTCCTTCCCGTCGGGCCCCACAGGTCCGACCTCGGCCATGCGATTTGGGTCCGCCTTCGTGTATCGCGTCTTCACCATGGCCCAGGCCTCCCTGGTGCCTTGACGATAGGCCGATATCTTCCATAGTCGGAAGCGCCGCCGTGCTCCTTGAAGCTTCTCTGCAAGCTCTCCAAGGCCTCCGGGCAGGGAGATAGATGGCCACAAGGCCTGGGCGACGCCTTTCATCACCTGACGAACTCGTTCGTTCAGTTGCAATAGCTCGGGAAGAAGGTCACCTGTAGAACCGGGCATTTCCTCTTCAGGACGACCCGTGAGCATACCTCTGCATATAACTCATTAATTGACTTCCTCGCCGAACTCTATTTCAAAGTTCACTCAAGCACTTACTATAAATGCCGCTGACGAAGTCGCCGATTCTCCTTCACGGAGTCGCATACCTGGGCACGAACATCCTTTAGTTCCTCACCCAGCTGGGCGTTGGCATCTTGGAGATTATTTTTCTCTTGCCTCACCCTTGTAAGCACATTCTCGCTAGCCTTCAACCGGCGCAAGAGCTATTGCTTGTCCGGATCTAGTCCGGCGCCATCTGCAATATTATTGTCAGATTTACACACACGTCGCACTTCACACACTACTTATCTTTTGAAGCATATATTACCAGAGGGGGGCTTGGTGGCTCCCCAGATGGCGGCTAGTGCGGCCTCAAGTTGGGCCTTGCATTCTTCAAGCTCACAGGACAGTCGGGTATTCTTTTTGTAAGATCCTCAGATAACAAATGATCCTTAAATCAGTTATTCTAACTATTTTAAGTCTCGGGGGCTACTGGCATATATAACCGTCAAATTTCCTCACCCGTATGTCCTTTACATACTGCTCCGTGGCTCTGGCTAGACCATCTTGAGCGGCATGGAGGTGCACATCTTCCGAATTGAAGGCATTCAATGCCTCTTGGGAGAAACATGTGTCACGAAGAACTGTCTGGCGGCGCCTGTGATTCATGGCGCTCTCCACCTCGGAGTTGGTGGTGGACAATCTGTCGGCATCCTCTATCGGAGGAGCATCCGACGCACGCCTCGTGCTCGCCTCCGCTTCTGGACCCGGCTTTGGAGCCTGGCTGGCGGAGGCTCGATTGGCAACCTCTCCGGACTCAGTCCGGCGAGCGCTCTTTTTCCTGAAAAGAGCACCAGCGTTAGTACGCCTTCCAGGAATCAATCCTGGGAATATGGTGACGCGCCATACCGTTGCGGCGGCGTTTCGATCCGGACCGCACTTCTTTTTAGCCTGCGGGGCCATACTGCCCCTTGTTGGCTAGCCGCCGCGGGCTCGGCCTCCTGCCTCGAAGGCACCCCCTGCGAAACACCATTGGTATACGGTGATAAAAAATAAGCACAGATGGGTCATTATCAGAGTATTGGGACCTCGGTCTCAGTTTCCTGTGAGGCTGGAAGTATTCCGGGGTAATCGACCGTAATGGCAACCAAGGCATTATCGATGCTCAGTTGGTGATATACCCCATCAATCAGCTCCACCAATATGTCCGGATCCTCTTGAGAGGCCGGATCGAGGAGCCGTTCCGGATCCTCGGGTTGTGGAGGCGGGCTGTTTATGTCTTTCACGGCCTGGCGCAGTTCCTGCGTCAAAATCACAAAATGGGATACCTAACCATGGGAACACGGATCGGGTGTACAAAAAGAAATGTCCGCTTACCCAGCTTTGAGGATTGTTCATAGAAAATCCGCTTAATGGACTGACGCGGAGAAAATCCTCCTCTTCTCCCTTGTACAGCGCAGACAAAATCTTCACCAGATCGGTGACCGATCCCGGCCCCTTACGGCCATGACGGGTGGCATCGTCCTCCCCGTTGAAATCCCACATGGGTGGCCCCTATCTTTGGAGTGGCTGCACCCCCCGCATAATACATGTGGCCATGACACCGATCATGGTCAGTCCGGAATGAGCTAACAATCTTATTCGGCTCATCAAGTAAAGGACGTCCTTGTCGTCTTCCCTCTGGGAGCTCCATGTGCGCCAACTCAGGCGTTTCTTCAAAGGAGCATTGCTGAACTCCGGGAGACCGATCCGAACAGGATCCGGCAGTGGGACGTCTTCTATATAAAACCATTCCGAAGGCCAGTCTTCGGATGCCTTCTTTGGGGTTCCGGATAGATATCCGGTCCCGGCGATGCGCCATAGTTCGGCTCCGCCCACTTGATATATTGACCCCTCATGAGAACGAGGTACAAGGCAGAATAATCTCTTCCATAGCGCAAAATGAGCCTCGACGCCCAAGAACAGTTCGCAAAGGGCCACGAAGCCCGCGATGTGCAAAATGGAGGCAGGCGTAAGGTGGTGCAACCGGAGGTCAGAGAACTCCAAGAGCCCCGGAGAAACGAATGAATTGGAAATCCGAGTCCTCTCACTAGATAAGAGATAAAGCATACCCGCTCTCCTTTAGAGGGATCGGGGACACTCTTCGCTTGCTTTCCGCCCTTGTAGGTGGCAAATGCACGGCTCGAACCGGAACCATGAAGGCCGGGGGAAGAAATCCCTTGGTTTGGAGTGTCACTAGCTCGCTATGCGGGACTGAGCATCTCTCCCAATTTCCAGGCTGAGGGCTGTGAGCGGGAGAGGAGGAGCCGCGTCGACTGTCCATGATGGAATGGATTTTTGTCAAAGGCGCTCCGGTGAAAGCTCGCGGAGGGTGGATGGTGTGACTCAGATCTAGATCCTCGTCCCTTTTATAGGCGGCTCATTTGCGCAGCTAGGGGGATAAGTGTAAAAATACCCTGGCTTTTCGCATTCATTCAAACACATGGAAGATGGCCATTATTGGGCGTGGAAGCCAAGGAGCGTAACATTTATCAGAAGCCGGACACTATTCGACAAGTATATGGAATTTGGAGAAGAACCCGCCTCGCAATGTCGAAGACAATCTACGCGCCGGACTCATCGCCATTGAAGCCTGGTTCGGGGCTACCGAGGGAGTCTGGATTAGGGGTGTCCGGATAGCGAACTATCACCGTTGGCGGACTCTGGACTATGAAGATACAAGATTGAAGACTTCGCCCCGTGTCCGGATGGGACTTTCCTTGGCGTGGAAGGCAAGCTTGGCGATACGGATATGTAGATCTCCTACCATTGTAACCGACTGTGTAACCCTAACCCTATCCGGTGTCTATAAACCGGAGGGTTTTAGTCCGTAGACGAACAACAATCATACCGTAGGCTAGCTTCTAGGGTTTAGCCTCTTTGATCTCGTGGTAGATCCACCCTTGTACTACCCATATCATCAATATTAATCAAGCAGGAGTAGAGTTTTAACTCCATCGAGAGGGCCCGAACCTGGGTAAAAACATCGTGTCCCTTGTCTCCTGTTACCATCCGCCTAGACGCACAGTTCGGGACCCCCTACCCGAGATCCGCCGGTTTTGACACCGACAACCCCCATCACCGAGAAACATTTCCTTAGTCCTCACTAAGGATAATTTTGACCGATGTCCAGTGATCTACTCTTAGATCACTATTGTACCCCCTTGCCAAACTCATGGCAAGGTACACAATAGGTTTGGTACACAGCACAACATACTTAATAGAACCTATGACTGAGGCATAGGGAATGACTTTCATTCACTTTCTATCTTCTACCGTGGTCTGGCTTTGAGTCTTACTCAACTTTACACCTTGTAATACAAGGAAGAACTCCTTCTTTGACTGATCCATTTTGAACTCTTTCAAAAACTTGTCAAGGTATGTACTCATTGAAAAATCTTTATCAAGCGTCTTGATCTATCTCTATAGATTTTGATGCCCAATATATAAGCAAATTCAACGAGGTCTTTCTTTGAAAAACTCCTTTCAGATTCTCCTTTATGCTTTTCAGAAAATTGTACATCATTTCCGATCAACAATATGTCATTCACATATACTTATCAGAAAGGCTGTAGTGCTCCCACTCACTTTCTTGTAAATACATGCTTCATTGCAAGTCTGTATAAAACTATATGCTTTGATCAACTCATCAAAGTGTATATTCCAACTCTGAGATGCTTGCACCAGTCCATAGATGGATCGCTGGAGCTTGCACACCTTGTTAGTACCTTTAGGTCGACAAAACCTTCTGGTTGCATCATATACAACTCTTCTTTAAGAAATATCCATCTAAGGAATGCAGTTTTGACATCCATTTGCTAGATTTCATAAAATATGGCAACTGCTAACATGATTCGGACGGATTTAAGCATCGCTACAATTGAGAAAATCTCATTGTAGTCAACACCTTGAACTTGTCGAAAACCTTTTTCCGATAAGTCAAACTTTGTAGATAGTAACACTACTATCAGTGTCCGTCTTCCTCTTGAAGAACCATTTATTTAATATGGCTTGCCGATCATCGGGCAAGTCCCAAAGTCCACACTTTGTTCTCATACATGGATCCCATCTCAGATTTCATGGCCTCAAGCCATTTCGCGGAATCTAGGCTCATCATCGCTTCCTCATAGTTCGTAGGTTCATCATGGTCTAGTAACGACATGACTTCCAGAATAGGATTACCGTACCACTCTGGTGCGGACCGTACTCTGGAAGACCTACGAGGTTCTGTAGTAACTTGATCTGAAGTTTCATGATCATCATCATTAGCTTCCTCACTAATTGGTGTAGGAATCACTGGAACTGATTTATGTGATGAACTACTTTCCAATTCAGGAGAAGGTACAATTACCTCATCAAGCTCTACTTTCCTCCCACTCACTTCTTTCGAGAGAAACTCATTCTCTAGAAACGACCCATTCTTAGCAGCAAATATCTTGCCTTCAGATCTGTGATAGAAGGTGTACCCAACAGTTTCCTTTGGGTATCCTATGAAGATGCACTTCTCCGATTTGGGTTCGAGCTTATCAGGTTGAAGCTTTTACCCATAAGCATCGCAGCCCCAAACTTTAAGAAACGACAACTTTGGTTTCTTGCCAAACCACAGTTCATAAGGTGTCGTCTCAACGGATTTTGATGGTGCCCTGTTTAACGTGAATGTAACTGTCTCTAAAGCATAACCCCAAAACGACAATGGTAAATCGGTAAGAGACATCATAGATCGCACCATATCTAATAAAGTGCGGTTACGAATTTTGGACACACCATTATGGTGTGGTGTTCCAGGTGGCGTGAGCTGTGAAACTATTCCACATTGTTTTAAATGAAGGCCAAACTCGTAACTCAAATATTCACCTCCACGATTAGATTGCTGAAACTTTATTTTCTTGTTACGATGATTCTCCACTTCACTCTGAATTTCTTTGAACTTTTCAAATATTTCAGACTTGTGTTTCATTAAGTAGATATACCCATATCTGCTCAAATCATCTGTGAAGGTCAGAAAATAATGATACCCGCCACGAGCATCAACACTCATTGAACTGCGTACATCAATATGTATTATTTCCAATAAGTCAGTAGCTCGTTCCATTGTTCACGAGAATGGAGTTTTAGTCATCTTGCCCATAAGGCACGGTTTGCAAGTATCAAATGACTCATAATCAAGTGATTCCAAAAGTCCATATCTATGGAATTTCTTCATGCGCTTTACACCGATATGACCTAAACGGCAGTGCCACAAATAAGTTGCACTATCATTATCAACTTTGCATCTTTTGGCATCAATATCATGAATATGTGTATTATCACGATCGAGATTCAATAAACCATCAACATTGGGTGTATGACCATAGAAGGTTTTATTCATGTAAACAGAATAACAATTATTCTCTGTCTTAAATGAATAACTGTATTGCAATAAACATGATCTAATCATATTCATGCTCAACGCAAACACCAAATAACATTTATTTAGGTTCAACACTAATCCCGAAAGTATAGGGAGTGTGCGATGATGATCATATCAATCTTGGAACCACTTCCAACATACATCGTCACTTCATCCTTAACTAGTCTCTATTTATTCTGTAACTCCTGTTTCAAATTACCAATCTTAGCAACCGAACAAGTATCAAATGCCCAGGGATTACTACGAGCACTAGTAAGGTACACATCAATAATATGTATATAAAATATACCTTTGTTCACTTTGCCATCCTTCTTATCCGCCAAATATTTGGGGCAGTTCCACTTACAATGACCATTTCCTTTGCAGTAGAAGCGCTAAGTTTCAGGCTTAGGTACAGCTTTGGGCTTCTTCACGGGAGTGACAACTTGCTTGCCATTCTTCTTGAAGTTCCCTTTCTTTCCCTTTGCCCTTTTCTTGAAACTAGTGGTCTTGTTTAATCATCAACACTTGATGCTCTTTCTTGATTTCTACCTTCGTCGATTTCAGCACCACGAAGAGCTCGGGAATCGTTTTCGTCATTCCTTGTATACTATAGTTCATCACGAAGTTCCAGTAACTTGGTGATGGTGACTAGAGAACTCTGTCAATCACTATCTTATCTGGAAGATTAACTCCCACTTGATTCAAGTGATTGTAGTATCCAAACATTCTGAGCACATGCTCACTAGTTGAGCAATTCTCTTCCATCTTTTAGGCAAAGTACTTGTCAGAGGTCTCATACCTCTTGACATGGGCATGAGTCTGAAATACCAATTTCAGCTCTTGGAACATCTATATGCTCCGTGACGTTTCAAAAATGTTTTTCAAGTCCCGGTTCTAAACCGTAAAGCATGGTGCACTAAACTATCAAGTAGTCATCATATTGAGCTAGCCAAACGTTCATAACGTCTATGTCTGCTCCTACAACAGGTCTGGCACCTAGCGGTGCATCAAGGACATAATTCTTCGGTGCAGCAATGAGGATAAACCTCAGATCACAAACCCAGTCCGCATCATTGCTACTGTCATCTGTCAACTTAGTTTTCTCTAGGAACATATAAAAACATAGGGAAGCTATAACGCGAGCTATTGATCTACAACATAATTTGCAAAATACTATCAGGACTAAGTTCATGATAAATTAAAGTTCAATTAATCATATTACTTAAGAACTCCCACTTAGATAGACATCCTCTAGTCATCTAAATGATCACGTGATCCATATCAACTAAACCATGTCCGATCATCACGTGAGATGGAGTAGTTTTCAATGGTGAACATCTCTATGTTGATCATATCTACTATATGATTCACGCTCGACCTTTTGGTCTTTAGTGTTCCGAGGCCATATCTGCATATGCTAGGCTCGTCAAGTTTAACTTAAGTATTCTGCGCGTGCAAAACTGGCTTGCACCCGTTGTATGTGAACATAGAGCTTATCACACCCGATCATCACGTGGTGTCTCAGCACGAAGAACTGTAGCAACGGTGCATACTCAGGGAGAACACTTATACCTTGAAATTTAGTAAGGGATCATCTTATAATGCTACCGCCGTACTAAGCAAAATAAGATGCATAAAAGATAAACATCACATGCAATCAAAATATGTGACATGATATGGCCACCATCATCTTGTGCTCATGATCTCCATCGCCAAAGCATCGTCATGATCTCCATCTTCACCGGCGTGTCACCTTGATCTCCATCGTAGCATCGTTGTCGTCTCACCAACTATTGTTACTACGACTATCGCTACCGCTTAGTGATAAAGTAAAACAATTACATGGTGATTGCATTGCATACAATAAAGCGATAACCATATGGTTCCTGCCAGTTGCCGATAACTTTGTTACAAAACATGATCATCTCATACAACAAATTATATCACATCATGTCTTGACCATATCACATCACAGCAAGCCCTGCAAAAACAAGTTAGACGTCTTCTACTTTGTTGTTGCAAGTTTTACGTGGCTGCTATGAGCTACTAGCAAGAACCGTTCTTACCTACGCATACCACAACGATTTTTCGTCAAGTGTGCTGTTTTAACCTTCAACAAGGACCGAGCGTAGTCAAACTCGATTCAACTAAAGTTGGAGAAACAAACACCCACTAGCCACTGTGTGCGAAGCACGTCGGTAGAACCAGTCTCATGAATGCGGTCATGTAATGTCGGTCTGGGCTGCTTCATCCAACAATACCGCTGAATCAAAGTATGACATGCTGGTAAGCAGTATGACTATTATCACCCACAACTCTTTGTGTTCTACTCGTGCATATAACATCTATGCATAGACCTGACTCTGGTACCATTGTTGGGGAACGAAAAATTTTACCTACGATCACGCAATGTCTATCTATGTGATGCATAGTAGTGAGCGGGAGAGTGTGTCCACGTACCCTCATAGACCGAAAGCGGAAGCGTTAAGTAATGCGGTTGATGTAGTCGAACGTCTTTGCGATTCAACCGATCAAGTACCGAACGCATGGCACCTCCGCAATCTGCACACGTTCAACTTGATGACATCCCGCGAACTCTAGATCCAGCTGAGGACGAGGGAGAGTTCCGTCAGCACGACGGCGTGGTGACGGTAATGATGAAGTTACCGACGCAGGGCTTCGCCTAAGCACTACGACGATATAACCGAGGTGGAAATCTGTGGAGGGGCACCGCACACGACAAGATCAACTTGATCAACTTGTCTCTATGGGGTGTCCCCCTACCCCGTATATAAAGGAGTGGAGGAGGGGAGGGCTCGCCCTCTGTCGATGTCAAAACCGGCGGATCTCGGGTAGGGGGTCCCGAACTGTGCGTCTAGTCGGATGGTAACAGGAGACAAGGGACACGATGTTTTACCCAGGTTTGGGCCCTCTTGATGGAGGTAAAACCCTACGTCCTGCTTGATTGATATTGATATTGTGGATGTTTACAAGAGTGGATCTACCACGAGATCAAGGAGGCTAAACCCTAGAAGCTAGCCTATGGTATGATTGTAAGGGTTGTTGTTACGTCTCTACGGACTAGAGCCATCCGATTTATATAGACACCGGAGAGGGCTAGGGTTACATAGAGTCGGTTACAATGGTAGGAGATCTACATATCCAGATCGCCAAGCTTGCCTTCCACGCCAAGGAAAGTCCCATCCGGACACGGGCGAAGTCTTCAATCTTGTATCTTCATAGTCTTGGAGTCCGTCGATGATGATAGTCCGGCCGATGATAGTCCGGCCGATGATGGTAGTCCGGCTATCCGGACACCCCCTAATCCGGGACTCCCTCAGTAGCCCCCGAACCAGGCTTCAATGACGATAAGTCCAGCGTGTGTGTAGTCTTCGGTGTTGCAAGGCGGGTTCTCCTCCAAGTTCTACGTACCTGCCGAACAGTGTCCAGCTTCCTCATCAATGTTGCGCGTCTCGGCTTCCACGCCCAATAATGGCCTTCTTCCACGCGTCACGCAAACGTGAAAAGCCAGGGTGTCTTTTATGTTTTACCCCCTAGTTGTGCGAATAATCTGCCTATAAGGGAGGCAAGAATCCAGATCCAAATCACCATCTTCCTCCCGTAAATACTCATCGGAGCGCTTTCGACCAAGAATCCATTCCATCATGGACCATCAACGCGGCTCCTCTTCTCGCGCTCCTAGCCCTTTGCCAGGAGATTGGAGGAGATGCTCTGTTCCGCACAACGAGCTGGTGAAGCTCCAAGTGGGGGGATATCTCCCTCCGGCCTTCATGGTTCCGGTTCGAGCCGGGCTGGCCACCTACAAAGGTGGGAAGCAAGCGGAGGTTACCCCAAATCCCAACAAAGGGGAGTGGGTATGCTTCGTCCCCTATCTAATAAGGGGGGTCGGATTTCCTGTACATCCATTCCTCCGCGGGCTCCTGGAGTTCTACGGACTCCAGCTTCATCACCTCACGCCCGCCTCAATCCTGCATATTGCGGGTTACGTAGCTCTTTGCGAGCTATTCCTGGGCTTCGAGCCCCACTTCACGCTGTGGAAGAGGTTGTTCTGTCTTGTACCCCGCTCTCACGAGGGGTCCATATATCAAGTGGGCGGCGCCGAAATATGGCGCATTGCCGGGACCGGATATCCATCCGGAACCCCTAAGAAGGTGCCCAAGACTGGCCTTGAATGGTTTTATATAGAAGACGCCCGCTGCGGACCCTATTCGGATCGGCCTCCGGAGTTCAGCAACGCTCCTCTGAAGAAACGCCTTAGTTGGCGTCCATGAGCCCCATCCGGAGGAAGACAAGAGCGTCCATTATTTGATGGGCCGAATAAGGTTACTGGCCCATGCCGGGTTGACCATGATTGGAGTCATGGCAACATGCATTATGCGGGGGGGGGGGGGGTGCAGCCACTACAATACAGGGGCCACCCCATGTGGGATTTCAACAGGGAGGACGATGCCACCCGTCATGGCCGCAAAGGGCCAGATTCGGCCGAAGATCTGGTGACGATCCTGTCCGGCCTGTATAAGGGGGAGAAGGAGGATTTCCTTCGGATGAACCCGTTAAATGGGTTCTCCATGAATAATCCCCGACCTTGGGTAAGCGAACACTCTGCGTGCCCGACCCGTGCCTTTTGAAACTTAAGTTTCTTATATTGTGTTCTTCTTTCGACGCAGGAACTGCGCCGGACCGTGGAGGACATGCTAAGTCCGGATCCGCAGCCCGAGGATCCGGAGAGATCCCGGGATCCAGCCTCCGAAGAGGATCCAGACATAAAGGTGGAGCTAATCGACAGGGTGTTCCACCAGCTCAGCATGGACAATGCTTTAGTCGCTATAACGGCCGACTATCTCGGACTATGTCCGGCTTCCCAGGTGATTGCGACCGAAGCCCTGACACCGTCATTCTTTCCTTGCTCATTTCTGACCACCGTATATGATGGCGCTGTGCAGGAGGCGCCCCTAGGGCGAGAAGCCGAGCTCAGCGGTGGCTGACCAACAAAGGCCAGTCCGGACCAGTAGGCGGAAGAGGAGCACGGCGCGGACTGAAACGTCGCCGCAAAGGTGTAGTTCACAATTCATTATTTAGAGCAACGTTCCTAGGAAGCGTTTGAGTGCTCATGACTTTTATAGGGAAAAAAGCGTCCGCCGGACTGCAGGCGTGAAGGTTGCCAATCCAACCTCTACCAGCCAGGCTCCCTTTTTGGTCCGGAGGGAGGCGGCGCAAGGCGCGAGCCGGACGTTCCTCCGACGGAGGATGCCGACCATCGTCCGCCACCAAGTCCGAGGTGGAGAGTGCCTGAATCACAGGCGCCACGGGCAGTATTTCGTGCCGCGTGCTTCTCCCCCGAGGCGTTGAATGCCTTTAACACGGGGGACGCGCACCTTCGTGCTGCTCAAGATGGTTTTACCAGAGCCACGGAACAATATGTAAAAGACATACGGGTAAGAGAATTTAATAGTTATATATGCCAGTAGCCCCCGAGATTTAAAGTAGTTATATTAACTGATTTAAGGATCATATGAAACGTAGGATCTTACCGAGAAGAATACCCAACTGTCTCAGGAGCTGCAAGAGTGCAAGGCCCAACTTGAGGCCGCACTCTCCGGGCGCAGGAGGAAACGCAGGGACTTCTCCTGGTAACGCATTATTTTAGAAAGATAAGTAGCGTTTGGCCTTTGCGCAAGTCTAAAAAATGACGTTGCAGGTGCTGCCGGACAAGATCCGGACAGGCGAGAACTTCTGCGCCAACTAAAGGCCGGCGAGAGGGTGCTGCATAAGGTGCAGCATGAAAGGAACAAGCTCCAGGATGCCCATGCCCAGCTTGGAGAAGAGCTGAAAGGCGTTCGGGCGAGGTAGCCGGGCTCCGTTAAGGAGAATCAGCGGCTTCGTCGCGGCATATATAGTAAGTGCTTGAGCGAACTCCTTTGAAAAGAAGAGTTCGGCGAGGAAGTCAATTTGATGTAATACGTCTGCAGTATGCTCACTGTGTCGCCTCATGGAGGAGATGCTGTATCAACGGGTGATCAACTTCAATTGTTGCAACTGATTGAACGAAGTTCGCAGGGCAATGAGCGGCGCTATCCAGGATTTATGGCCAGCCTTCTCCTTACCCGATGGTCTTGGGGAGCTTGCGGAGAAGCTGCAGGAGTGCGGCAGCGCTTCCATTTATGGAAGATTTCGCCTGCCGCCAAGGTGCCGAGGAGGCTCGGGCCATGGTAAAGACGCCAGACAAGAAGGCGGATCCCAACCACATGGCGTCAAGTCGGACCTGTGGGGCCCGATGGGAAGGAGATCCCTGTGAGTTTAGTATACGGCCAAGTAGAGTTGGCGCTAAATTTTCCCAACAGACTGTAAATTAGACAACCTGTTACAGGATTGAGGAAGAATACAATCGGTCGATTTGACAATGTATTATAAAATGACATATAAAATGCCTTCTAGCCGGATTGTAGATCGTTTGTCTTTGCCGACCTTTTCGCCCGACCTCGGGACCCTAGAGTCCGGAGTGTGTACGAATACCTTCTCGGTTATGAAACAACCGGGGTATGCATGGAGACCGCACGTAGGGGTCATCGATTGCTTTATCAGACAAGTGCCCAACTAGTTATGTTATATTACATGGGTAGTAAGAAACATCTTCCAGGAGAATAGTTCCGTTAAGGGTTCCTTTCCTCTGGGGTGGCATGCCCTAAAGTGCATGTCCGGACTGCGAAAAAAGCAGAAAAACATCCGGGGCAGATAAATAAGTGGATAAAAAAATCGTCTTTTAGGTCACCGAATCGAATATTCCCTTAAGAACGCTTAGATTTCGCTTCACCCAGTCTGAGGTACACATCCGGCTGACCCGGCAAGAATAATCGCAGAGGTGCTCCCTTTACCTCCTAGCCGAACAATCGGGAACGAGGGGTAAGCACAGGAGCCAGGCAACCCAGCTTGGCCAAAACTTAAGTCATATCGATGCATATAATGGTGAATAAAAGGTACATGTGGAGGCTTGACACATGTGCTGGGCATGAAGCCCTTATAATTAAGCTTCTGGTAAGGAAGCCCCCAGGTATAATGAGTGCGGATAGCACATCAATTGCGCGCGAACGTTGCGCAAGTAGGCCCTTTAAGGCTTGGATGAATAGGGTTGAGAAGAAAAAGAGAAACAAAAGGCAGCTGAAAGAAGAAAAACAAAAATTTTGGACGGGGGGAAAGGGACGAACTCTCAGTCCGGCGCTAGGCATAGAATCTTCGGAGGCGGGCTGCGTTCCATGGGTTCGGCTCGAGTCGGTTATCCGATGCATTTCGTATACGGTACGCTCCGCCGGTCAGCACTTGATCGATGATGAAGGGGCCTTCCCATTTGGGCTTGAGCTTGTCCTTTTTCTTGTCCGGCAGGCGTAGAACCAGTTCGCCAACGTTGTAAGTCTTGGCCCGTACTTCTCTGTTGTGATATCTTCGAGCCTGCTGCTGATAGAATGCGGAACAAGCCTTGGCGACGTCGCGTTCTTCCTCCAATGCGTCCAAGCTGTCCTGCCGATCCAACTCGGCCTCTCTTTCTTCATACATGCGCACTCTAGGCGAGTCATGAATTATGTCGCAGGGCAAAACTGCTTATGCACCGTATACCATAAAAAATGGTGTGAATCCGGTAGTACGGTTAGGCGTTGTCCGCAGCCCCCAGAGTACGAGTCGAGCTCCTCTACCCAAAGGTCGTGTCGATTTCGTAAGGGACCGCACTAGTCCGGGTTTGATGCCGCTCATTATTAGACCATTTGCTCGTTCCACTTGACCGTTGGTTTGAGGATGATAGACTGAAGCGTAATCGAGCTTGATGCCCATATTTTTGCACCATGATTTAACCTCATCGGCGGTGAAGTTTGTGCCGTTATCGGTAATGATGCTGTGGGGGACACCATAACGGTGTACTAACCCGGATATAAAGTCTATCACTGGTCCGGACTCTGCCGTTTTAACTGGTTTGGCCTCTATCCATTTGGTGAATTTATCCACCATGACCAATAGGTACCTTTGCTTGTGGGTCCCCCTTTAAGTGGTCCAACCATATCAAGCCCCCAGACCGCGAACGGCCAGGTAATGGGTATAGTTTTGAGGGCGGTGGGTGGCATATGGCTCGATTAGCAAAGAGCCGACAACCGACGCATCTTTGGACTAAGTCCCGAGCATCTGCCGGGCCGTCGACCAATAAAATCCTGTCTGGAATGCCTTTCCTACAAGGGCCCGAGCTGCGGCGTGGTGTCCGCCTAGTCCGCATGAATTTCAGCCGGAGGTTTCGCCCTTCCTCTTCGGAGATACACCTTTGAAGGACTCGGTTGTGCTTTTCTTATAAAGATCTCCCTCATAGACCTTGTAGGCTTTAGATCGCCGGACAATGCAGCGGGCCTCATTTTGGTCTTCGGGAAGCTCCTGCCTAAGCAAGTAGGCGAGGAATGGTTCTGTCCATGGGGCAATTACTGCTATTATGTCGTGGGCGGAAGGTGTTTTGTCATCGGCTGAATCGCCGGTTGGTGCGGCTTGTTCCGGTTTGTTAGTTCCGGACTCCTCTTCCCGTAGTACGGATGGCTTGAAGAGCCGTTCCAGGAAGATGTTAGGAGGGACAGCGTCGCGTTTTGCGCCGATGCGTGCGCAAGACGTCGGCTGCTTGGTTATTATCCCGGGCTACGTGATGGAATTCAAGTCCTTCGAACCGGGCTGACATTTTTAGGACAGCGTTGCAGTATGCTGCCATTTTCGGATCTTTGGCGCAAAGTCTCCGTTTATTTGGCATATTGCGAGGTTTGAATCCCCGCGCACCTCTAGGCGTTGAATGCCCATGGAGATTGCCATCCGGAGACCATGTAAAAGGGCCTCGTATTCGGCTGCACTGTTGGAGTCCGTGTACATTATCTGAAGTACGTATTGGACTGTGTCCCCCGTCGGGGACGTTAATACGACGCCAGCCCCCAATCCGGCTAACATTTTAGAGCCGTAGAAGTGCATAATCCAATTGGAGTATGCGTCGTACTCTTTAGGGAGTTCGGCTTCGGTCCATTCAGCGACAAAGTCAGCCAAAACTTGTGACTTTATAGCTCACCGAGGTTTGTAAGTTATATCAAATGGTAAGAGCTCAATGGCCCATTTTGCAATCCTGCCTGTCGCGTCGCGGTTGTTTATAATGTCGTTAAGTGGTACTTCAGAGGCCACTGTTATCGAACACTCTTGAAAGTAGTGTCGGAGCTTCCGGGATGCCATGAACACCGCGTATGCTATCTTCTGATAGTGCGGGTAACGGGACTTGCAGGGGGTTAACACAGTGGATACGTAGTATACTGGTTTTTGAAGAGGGAATTTATGCCCTTCTTTCTCTCGTTCGACGACGAGTACCGCGCTTACAACTTGATGCGTTGCTGCGATGTATAACAACATTGGTTCGCCCAGGTTGGGCGCAGCCAGGACCGGATTTGTTGCCAGTATGGCCTTTATTTCTTATAGTCCGGCGGTGGCAGCATCCGTCCACTCGAAGTGTTCGGTGCGCCTAAGGAGGCAATAGAGGGGTAATCCCTTTTCTCCTAGACAGGAGATAAAGCGGCTTAGAGCCGCCACGCATCCAGTCAATTTTTTTATTTGCTTAAGGTCTTTTGGGACATCTAGCTGTGACAGAGCTCGGATCTTGGCTGGGTTTGCTTCAATTCCTCTACCGGATACGATGAAGCCCAGCAGCTTTCCAGCTGGTACGCCGAAAACGCATTTTTCCGGATTCAGCTTGATGTCATATGCTCTGAGGTTGTCGAATGTGAGCCTCAAGTCGTCTACTAGAGTTTCGACGCGTTTAGTTTTGACGACTACGTCGTCTACGTATGCCTCTACTGTTTTGCCGATCCGGGTAGCGGACATGTACGAATCATGCTACCGATATGTTGCGCCGGTGTTTTTAAGTCCGAAGGGCATCGTGTTGAAGCAGAATGGTCCATATGGAGTAATAAATGCCGTTGCGGCTTGATCCGCTTCTGCCATCTTGATTTGATGATAGCCGGAGTATGCGTCCAGGAAGCACAATGAATCGTGCCCTGCAGTGGCATCGATGATTTGGTTGATGCGGGGGAGGGGGAAGGGATCCTTTGGGCAGGCTTTATTTAGGTCTTTGAAATCGACGCATAGGCGCCAGGATTTGTCCTTCTTTGGTACCATTAACAGGTTTGCCAGCCAGTCCGGATGCTTGATGTCTCTGATGAATCCGGCTTCCAATAGTTTGGCTAGCTCTTCTCCCATTGCGTGTCTTTTGGGTTCGGAAAATCGTCGAAGAGCCTATTTAACTGGCTTGAATCCTTTTAGGATGTTTAGGCTGTGTTCTGCCAATCTGCGTGGGATTCCGGGCATATCCGAGGGGTGCCAGGCAAAAATGTCCCAATTTTCCCGAAGGAATTCTCGCGATCAAGGCGTCTACATCAGCGTTCAATTGTACCCTGATGGAGGCCGTCCTTGTAGGGTCCGTTGGGTGGACCTGGAATTTTACTATTTCATCTGCTGGTTTAAAGGAGGTGGACTTGGATCTCTTATCGAGTATCACATCGTCCCTATTCACCGTAGAGCGCAGCGCGGTGAGTTCCTCTGCCGCTAGGGCTTCGGATAGTGCCTCTAAGGCTAATGCGGCTGTCTTGTTTTCGCGCCGAGTGCTATGTCCGGATCACTAACGAGAGTGATTATTCCGCCGGGCCCAGGCATTTTGAGCTTCATGTACCCGTAATGGTGTACGGCTTGAAAAATTGTGAATGCCTCTCGTCCTAATATAGCGTGATATCCGCTGTTGAATGGGGCCACTTGGAACGTGACTTCTTCGGATCTGTAATTGTCCGGTGAGCCGAATACCACATCGAGTGTGATCTTTCCTCAGGCAGCGCCTCCGGCTAGGGATTATTCCTCTAAAGGTTGTGCTGCTTCGCTCAATGCGGCTCGATCTATTTCCATTTTTGAAGGGTTTCCTCGTAGATGAGGTTTAATCCGCTGCCGCCATCCATGAGGACTTTTGTAAGTCGAAAAGCCGTCCACTATTGGACTAAGTACCAGTCTGGCAGAGCTCGGGCTGTCCGGAATTTAGGTTCGTCATTTGGCGTTGAAGGTGATGGCTGTGTCGCTCCATGGATTGGTTGTTGCTACTTGATAGACTTCGGCGAGGCTGCGGATTGTTCGTTTCCGCATATTATTTGATGCGAAAGTCTCGAAGACTGTTGATACCGTACGGATGCTATTGGAGTGGTTTTCCGGGGCTAGGAGCTCCTCTCCACTTTTGGCCACCTGCCGTAATATCCAACATGCTCGAAGGCTATGTGTTGGGACGGCGCCATACATCTTGTGAATTTCTGAGGTCCGCTAAGCCATCCCTCTAGTACGGTTCCGTGCCCTCTATGGGGTTTTTGCTTTTTGGTTTTTGTATCCGGTGCACGAGTGTAATGCACCCTTTTGTTGCGGACTAGGGTTGTATTCGGGGCGGATTGTCCCAAAACTTATTTTCGGTTGTCCGAAACTCTCCATCGCACAAGTACTTTCGTACTATGGACGCTTAGGTCGTGGCGTGTAATTTCACGACGGCTGACGGCGTTCAAGTTTCCCTCGTCCGTGCAATTATTGCAAAAAATTGAGATTGCTTTTTCCTCTCGGCAGTCCTTTATCCTGTCCATAACCAGGAGGAATCTGGCCCAGTAGTGATGTACTGTCTCGGCGGGTTCTTGCCGGATTAGAGATAGATCGCATATGTCTGGGCGGGTGGGTGGAATTAAGTCCGGAACCCTACCCATCTCAAGGCTCGAAGGCCGAGAAGTTTCTGAATTTGGAAGCTTGGATTGCTGGACGTTGTCCAACAAGTCTGGTCTGATGCCTGACTTTAAGATCAGTGCTTGATCGAAGTCCATCCCTCCGCGGGAATCCGGCATGGGGGGTTCGGGAGCCCGGACATGACTGGTTTTCAATACAGGAGAAGCGTCACCGCATTGTTCCTCTATCACTGCAACGTGGTGGGTGACCTAGGGAGAGTTAATCTCTCTCAGATCGGTTTTAAGCCCAATCTGATTGTAGTGCATAGCGACTCCTGATGGCGGCGATGCGATCCAAGAGCTCGTTACTGACGAGAGCTCTATTGATCCAGCCGCTCGGCGAATTCCGAGCTGACGTGAAAATTGCTTTTGACGACTTGAGAGGTCATTGTCGAAGCAGTGGCCGGACAGGCGGTCATAAGAAAACCACCTAGCCGGATAGTTTGGCCGGCGGCCAAAGCTCCTTTGGCAAAAATCCCGTCCTTGAAGACGGGAGGGGGCATCCTTTCTATCGGTGGCTACGCAGGAACTCTCAATGAAAGCACCAATGTCGGTGTCAAAACCGCGGATCTCGGGTAGGGGGTCCCGAACTGTGCGTCTAGGCGGATGGTAACAGGAGACAAGGGACACGATGTTTTACCTGAGTTCGGGCCCTCTTGATGGAGGTAAAACCCTACGTCCTGCTTGATTGATATTGATATTGTGGATGTTTACAAGAGTGGATCTACCACGAGATCAAGGAGGCTAAACCCTAGAAGCTAGCCTATGGTATGATTGTAAGGGTTGTTGTTCTGTCCTACGGACTAGAGCCATCCGGTTTATATAGACACCGGAGAGGGCTAGGGTTACATAGAGTCGGTTACAATGGTAGGAGATCTACGTATCCGTATCGCCAAGCTTGCCTTCCACGCCAAGGAAAGTCCCATCCGGACACGGGGCGAAGTCTTCAATCTTGTATCTTCATAGTCTTGGAGTCCGGTCGATGACGATAGTCCGGCCGATGATAGTCCGGCCGATGATGGTAGTCCGGCTATCCGGACACCCCCTAATCCGGGACTCCCTCACCCTCTCTATGGCGCGCCCAAGGGGGGAGTCCTACTCCCAGTAGGAGTAGGTTTCCCCCCTTCCCTAGTTGGAGTAGGAGAAAAGGAAGAGGGAGAGGGAGAGAAGAAAAGGGGGCCAACCCCCCTCCCAATTTGGATTGGGCTTGGGGGGGTGCCCTCACCTTGGCCGCCTCCTCCTCTCTTCCACCATGGCCCATTAAGGCCCATTAACTCCCCGGGGGGTTCCGGTAACCTCCCGGTACTCCGAAAAATAATGCTTGAACCACTAGGAACCTTTCTGATGTCCGAATATAGCCTTCCAATATATCAATCTTTACATCTCGACCATTTCGAGACTCCTCGTCACGTCCGTGATCTCATCCGGGACTTGAATAAACTTCAGTCATCAAATCACATAACTCATAATACAAATCGTCATCAGACGTTAAGCATGCAGATCCTACAGGTTCGAGAACTATGTAGACATGACCGAGATACATCTCCGGTCAATAACTAATAGCGGAACCTGGATGCTCATATTAGCTCCTACATATTCTATGAATATCTTTATCGGTCAAACCGCATAACCACATACATTGTTTCCTTTGTCATCGGTATGTTACTTGCCCGAGATTCCATCGTCGGAAATCATCATACCTAGTTCAATCTCGTCACCGGCAAGTATCTTTAGTCATTCTGTAATACTTCATCCCGCAACTAACTCATTAGTCACAATACTTGCAAGGCTTATAGTGATGAGTATTACCAAGAGGGCTCAGAGATACCTCTCCGAAACACGGAGTGACAAATCCTAATCTCGATCTATGCCAACTCAACAAACACCTTCGGAGACACCTTCGGAGACACCTGTAGAGCACCTTTATAATTACCCATTTACGTTGTGACGTTTGGTAGCACACAAAGTGTACCTCCGGTATTCGGGAGTTGCATAATCTCATAGTCTGAGGAACATGTATAAGTCATGAAGAGAGCAGTAGCAATGAAACTGTAACGATCATAATGCTAAGCTAACGGATGGGTCATGTCCATCACATCATTATCCTAATGATGTAATCCCGTTCGTCAAATGACAACACATGTCTATGGTTAGGAAACATAACCATCTTTGATTAACGAGCTAGTCAAGTAGAGGCATACTAGGGACACTATGTTTTGTCTATGTATTCACACATGTACTAAGTTTCCGGTTAATACAATTCTAGCATGAATTATAAACATTTATCATGAAATAAAGAAATAAATAATAACTTTATTATTGCCTCTAGGGCATATTTCCTCCAGTGGCAACTTCGACCAACATGTTGACTTTCTTGGCTCCTGTTCTCAACCCGGTGGATGTGGGATTGTTCTGACTTGGCCAGGGCGAAATCCCTGCTCGGCTTGCCGATGCTGACAGCAGCGACGCTCGCGTGTGCCGTTACCTTCTTGGAGGCGTTGTCATGGCCTATACCTGTGCCCTTTGAGCATCGGGGGAAACCCCAGGTTCGGCTCTCCGGATCGGACAACGACGGTACCATAACATCGTTTCTCTTCTTGAAGGCGTTGCCTTGTTTGCTCGGCGTCCTTGGCGTTGGATTTTGAGTTTTGGGGACGATCGTGTCGATTCGGACTACATCTCATGGCTAGGTAGTTCTAGTTGCGTGTGTCCTCTTTGGGCTGAGCATCCCCTCTTCCCTCTGCTTCAGGCACATTACTCGCGCCTTCTTGCGTTCGTGTAGTGTGTTGTACCCTATCTTGTACTTTCTCTATCATCTTCCATCAATGAAAAGATACGCAAGCTTTGCATATTCGTAAAAAAATTAAATTTATGAAAGAAACTGAATGATGGCTTATACTTGGGACGCGTTCATGGGCCGTGCGTGACCCCCTCCCCCCCCTTTTTTTTCATTTTGTTTTTTGCTTTTTCTTTTGTCATTTCTGTTTTTGTTTTTCCTTCTTTAAATTAAGTCCGGATTTTCAAAAAATCCAAATTTCAAAAAGTTGCAAGTTTTGAGAAACAAATTGAGAAATCATAAAAGGTTTGAAATCAAAAAAGTTTGGGAAATCACAAAATGTTTGTGATTTAAAAAAGTGTTCACATATTATAAAACAATTCACGATTTAAAAAAAATATTCATGAAATAAAAACGTCCACGATTTTAAGAAAATTATTGTGTATTCAAAAGATTATGGGGAATTTGAAAAAAAATCCATAAAAGTTTAGAAAATGTTCACAAAAAATCAAGCGGATCCATTGAAATAGATCCATAAATAACGAACGAAAAGAACCGTCGCTTACATAGAGGTGTTTTTAGGGGATCTGTAGAGGTTGTTATATGATTTTATTGAATCCATCGCGTCAGGTAAAAAAAACGGTTTACGTGTTATGTACATCACCGAGCCCAAAAAAATTGACACAACTTCCTATGGGTTAGTTTTTGTAAACTATATAAAAATGACTAAATGTCTAATTTGCCTCCATACATAGCCATATTTTTCTGGTACCACAATTTTACTGGTCATGGAAAACACCGCGATGCTACGTCAAGACAAGACACATCATTCATTAGTCTAACTTAGGCAGAGTCCATCAATGCAGTTTGCTTAGCCAAAAATATTTCGTTGTGATGCTATAGGAAATCAAGTCTTAATGAGACCATCACACTTTTCTCATCATGACATGATTCAGATGTAGTTTATGAAATGATATTTTAAATGTCCTTATCTCATCCTAGCATAATCGGCATAATCTAATTGTTTCTATCCTGTTGCAACGCATGGGCATATTTGCTAGTGCTAATGAAACCACAAACGAGCCTCATGTCCATGTCTTATTCAAGAAAAAATAATAGGCAGAAATAAACTAGAGTTCTAAATGGCTGCACGTGGCAGACAAGACCAAATATCCGCAAAACTTAAACTAGATCAACAACAATCACAGCCACCACCAAAGGCTACATAGACCAGAACAAGATAAAAACTGATCCTGGGAGCGAGAGGCTGAGAGCTCAGACATTCTTGGCCTTCTTCATCGGGGTTGCCTTAATCAGCGGAGATCAGCAGACTAAAATTGGATTGAGCGTTGTGAGCTTCCTAGAGACTCCCTTTCATTGGCGGCGAAGAAGGCTCCTCTCCATCAGATAAACGAAGTGCTCTCAGTATGCCAGCATAGATGGCTTGAGCAGTTTCAGGATGAGATACTGGTCTGGTGATATGCAGTCCACTTCTAGCCACTCTGGATGAGATGGGTTGATCTCAGGGACTCCCCTATATGGGAACAAAATTGTTCCATTGCAGGTTTCTCTGGGGAGGACAGAGAATCACACAATTCCTGAGTGTCTTTAGGATGAACAACCACCAAATCTGTTTTTTTTTTTTAACATCAATATAGACACAAATGCTCATATACACGCGCATACACTCATCCCTATGAATGCACACACGCACATCCTACTTCTATGAGCACCTCCGAAAGACTGAGCCAGCATATCATCTTGAAATTTATGAAGTCACCGTAGGCACCTCGTCGTCGATGGAAACGTCTCCTCCCACTGAATGCGCATCGCCGGAAATCCTGAAATAAATCCAGAAATAAATGCAAGCACCATGATTTGAACTCTGGTGGGCTGGGATACCACAGTCCCTCTAACCATCCAATCACAGGTTGGTTCACACCACCAAATCTGTTTAATGTGTTAATATCTGGTATGTGTACGTGACAATGTAGCCCACGTCCTATTGTACGTGCTTCTGTTTATCTTGGATCTCACCCATCGCCAAGGTTGTTGTGCCACTTGTACATGGCGTGGGTGGTTAGGACACTCATACTTTCTCCGTCCGAAAAAACTTGTCCTAAGTTTGTCTCTCAAATGGATGTATTTAACATTAACTTGGTGCTAGATACATTCATTTGAGGAACAAGCTTTTTCGGATGAAGGGAATATGTTTTAACCTGATGAGAGTAGTACATGCATGAAATATTTTGTCTAGCTTGGTATCAGACGCCAACCGCCATGGCTGATGAGCACGACACCCCTCCGCGCCCACCACTGCCTCTCTCACCTCTCCGGCCATATCCTCGGCTACCTCTCCGGCCGGGTCGGGTCCGCTGCCACCTCTTCGCTTGTCACCAAGTCTAGCACCCCTAGTCTGTTCTCCAACGTCTTCTCCTCCTTCTCTGGAGGCCCGTCCTCGGCGGCTTTCTCCACCAGCCAACTCCTGCAACCATTCTCTCTGAGTGCCCCATTTTTCTCCTCCTCCATCACACCGGCCACCACTGCACCTGCTGCTCCATCCCGCTATGGCGATCTTCTCAATGAGCACATTAAAAACCACATCAAGTTCAAGCTCGATCCGGCCCAACACAACTACCCCAAATGGTTCTCGTGTTTCCTCTTCGTCATCCTCAATTACAACACCGCCCACCATGTTCAGCACTCACTGTCATCCTCTCTGCACGATCTGTGGCGCCAAACAATAGATATGAACACAGGTTGAACGCCCCTGAAATTAATAGCATTTTATACAAGGAACCGGTAGAATATTGGCCTTTATTTTCCAGTTGCCAAACAAGGGAGTCCATCTCGGGAGTGAATATGATACTAGATGCCACCTCTCCACCAGTTCATACCATTTCTCCATCATGCTAATTGCTACTCCCTCCGTTCCAAAATAGATGAGTACAAAGTTGAGTCATCTATTTTGGAACGGAGGGAGTAGGAGAGAAAGACCTTCTCAGAGCTACCCCAGGCATATCTAATAGTTATACTCTTCTCATTAAAAATTGCACATATCCCAAATTAGGAAAGCTAGTGGTAGATATAGATATAGATGGATCATTGGCGATGGAACTAAGATAAGATTCTAGGAATATACTTAGTTTGGCTCATCCTTTCCAAAAGATAGAAGTAGTAGTAGAAGAGCTAGTAAGAAAGTTTGGGGAACTAGTGTTGTATTTGCTATCTATGACAGATTTCCATAGTTTCCCTTCACTATTTACGTATCATTTTTATCTGGGATCCTATAAGCATATATTAACCTCTTTAAGGTTGGGAATGTCGAGCCCTCCAAACTCTTTCTTCACACATATCATGCCCCGGTTAGCAAGGTGCAATTTTCTATGACCCTCAAAATCATTCCAAGGGCAGTGATCCATCTTGGTATTAATGAGGTCTAAACCCCACTTAGAGAACTTGAAGAAGAAGAGCGGATATGTAGGAATATAATCAAGCTTAAAAAAATTTATTCCCCCTTATATATATGATACGAGTTTCCCTCTCCATCCTACAATTCATGTAAGAATTTTGTCAATGAGGGTGGAAAAAATCACTGTTTTGACCCTTTTTTGAAAGCTCAACAAGATCTGACCCCATTTTGTAAAAATTTCGAGGTCTGACCCTTTTCCTACCGCCATGGTCGATGGCAGTAGGGTATAACTGCCACCAATTTTAGGGTATGACCCTTTTCCAGCAGGTGGAGTCTCCCCATGGACGACCATAATCCTTATCTAATTATCTTCTCCTTGCTGGCCTGAACATTGCAAAGCCCAGTGTGATTTTGTCCACGGAAATAAGTGTATATGGGATCGTCGACGGGGATTGTCTCATCATTTTTTTTTCCTGCTTCATCATGGTGTTCCGCCAATTTTCCAACATCCTATGCACCAAGATTAGGAACATCACGAGCTTCTCTAAACAGATGATCAGCCAGCGCCAGATCACATCATTAGTACGCACGGTTTGGAGTATGCAGTTGTCATGGGCTTGGATCATAAGTAGTCGGACCAGGTTGGCCAGTTCTAAAATTCTAATTAGGTTATCTTCAAAAAATTCTAATGAGTGAGGCATGCATATGCATATCTTTGTATTCTGTTGCTGTCGGATCAAGGGTGGTACGACGATAGCGGGAGGCAATCAGTATGGAACGTCTTTGTCTTCTGTTGTCTCCTCCAGAGGTATCAGGCTGTTGAGGTGTCGGTAGATGGATAAGGGCGGCTGATACAAACAGCTTCAAGAACGAGTTTACGCACTCCGGTGGAAACACAAAATCTCTGATTAGACTATGTCGTCGCGCGTGTGTGTCGTGTCTTTTCTGAAGGTGGTGGATTAAAGCTTGTCTTTGGGGATGGGAATCCGGAGTTTAATCTTGTGATGGACTCGCCACCATTGGCACGTGCAACGATTCCTTCTTGAAGGTGTAGCCTAGGAGTCGTGTATTCGTTTATATTGTGTCTTATATCATATGGATTAGTGGCTATCCGGGAAGGAATTGTCACGAGCTATACGGCCTTAGGGTTAGTTTTCCGGTTTATTTCCGGGTCGATAATATTCGGCTGCTGAATTTTGTACTATTAATAATATATGGCTGCATGCATGGTCCTGATGCGTCCAGGCTATCCTCCTTTAGGAAAAAAAAAACATGCATATCTGTTGCAGCTTAACAATTCGAATTTCACATTGCTAGCGGCCACGTGGTGGGCACTTCTCATCTGCACGTTGTGTCTGAAGAAAAGGGGAAGTTAATCTCTTATTAATTTGCATTGAAGTTTATTTTAGAAAAACTTTCGATCTATTCATCAACTGTCAAGATAGTATAAAGAACACCAGAAGTAAAAAATACATCTAGGTATGTAGACCACCTAGCGACGACTACAAACACTGCAGCGAGCTGAAGGCGCGCCACCGTCATCGCCCCTCCCTCATGGAATCCGAACAAACATTGTTGTAGTAGACAGTCGGGAAGTCGTCGTGCTAAGGTCCCGTATGACTAACACGCCAGAACAACAACCGTCGTCAATGAAGAAAAGAGTAGATCGGAGGGATCCAACCTGTAGACACACGAAGAAAAACGGACGAATACATGATCCACCTGGATCTATCGAAGAGAAACGCCTACCGAATCCTCGAGATAAAAAGATAAAGCTCCACATGCCCTCCGCCGATGCTAGAAACATCACCAGGGCGAGGATTAGGCGGGAAGAACCTTATTCCATTTTCAGAGAGCCGTTGCCGCCTCGCTTCTCTGAGCAGAACACAAACCCTAACAAAACTCCAAAAACCATGAAAAAATTGAGCCCTCCCGCTAGCATGGGTCAGGATCCACCGCGCCTCCATGGCTCTAAGACAACAAAAGACAAGGTAGACCATCGACGACACCGGCGGGAGGCACAAGAAACCCTAGCCAAAGGGCCCTCTTTATTCCACGCGAAGAAAAAAATTGCATCGGAGTTGTCAAGCAGAATACTAGCCTAAACACTGGAATGTTTTAACTCATATACAAATAGGACGTGTGAAATAGTATGGGTACAATTGTCACATGAATTTAGGTGTTTGAGTTGGCAACTTTGACATTGATGCGCTGTAAATTTTCCATCTATGATTTAATTTTGCATGTAATATTTGTCTATCTAGATTCATAGCATCTGGCAATATTGTGTAGAAGGATGTGCATTAGCCTATTATTTATTTCCCTTCTATTAAAGTTTTGCCAACAATATACTCCCTTTGTTCCAAATTAATTGAAATTCTAGGGGAAAAGGTGTAGACGTCAATGTACACAATTTGCAAGGCATAAAATATGACATTTAAAGAATTTTGCAAGATAAATACATCAACATCATTTTTGATTGACCTAACTAAATTCTTTTCACATATAATTAGTGGTCAGAGATTTAAAATAGTGACCACCAACTTGTATTGCCCAACACAGGGAGTATTTACTGTTAACAGATTTTTAATATATAAAAATAATAGTCGTATAAAGACAGTTGCCCCCTCCCCTTTCGTAGGTTCACACAACAACGGAAAATATCGCACCATTGATTTGATAAAGTAATAAACCAACCCCATAGATCATACGTGATTGACATAAGTTGGAAAAATTAACGACCAACACAATTATAGAAAACCATGTTTGCTCCCTAACTTAACTAATGTATTCTCCATCTCAATTCATTTTCAATAGTTTAGCAATGTTGATTGGAGAACTACTGTAACATCCCAATTTTTAATTTGGATGTTATTCATAGATCATTCATATGCATCCATGATTTATGCATTTTTGTTGTTTTGTTTTAGTTGTATTTTTATCCAAGAGGCCTTAAGCAACTCAAGGACCAATTTGAGAGAGTTGGAGGTTTCACAAAATTCCAATTTTAATTTATCAAAATTTGGTAATTGGATCAAATTGTTTTTAAAAAATCTTACTTAACTAATATAATTCTAGCCCGCGCATGGAGCGGGTCACTTTGCTAGTTCAGATAAAGATAAAGAGGTCATCTAGCAAAAATACTCATTGTGTACACATCAAGCAACTACATTCATTGACTATTAGCACGTTCACATATCCATTCACCCAAATTGCATTCTTCTGCAGCCTTCCATTTAACAGATAGGAGGTCAAAGGAGCTCACTAGCGGGTTGGGACGAGGCGGCTTGGGGCGAGCTCGGGCAAGGGCTGGGCTATCTCCAACGAGGTTTGGCTGAGCTCCGATGATGTTGTCGAACGGTGCCAGGTTTTTTTTGGGGGGAGGGGGGGGGTCATGTTAGCACTTACAACGTGCCCCATCCATCAAAATGGTGTCAATGCTCATTTAGTGTTTCCGGCAAACTGTTAGCATGATCTACGGTGGCCTTGAGGCCATGTGAGCGGAGTGGATCCCGGCCCTTGCCGGTGGGGGGCTCCATTTTTAGATCTTGTTGGAGTTCTGTTAGGGTTTGTGTCCTGCTCAAGAAGGCGAGACATCAAAATAGATAATATATATGTATAAATATATATAATATATATGTATAAAATTTTAACCCGCACATCGAGCATGCCACTTTGCTAGCTCAGATAAAGATAAAGAGGTCATCTAGCAAAAATACCCATTGTGTACACATCAAGCAACTGCATTCATTGACTATTAGCATGTTCACATACATCCATTCACCCAAATTGCATTCTTCTGTAGCCGCTCGGGCAAGGGCTAGGCTATCTCCGGCGAGGTTTGGCTGAGCTCCGGTGATGTTGTCGAACGGTGTCAGGTTTTTTCGGGGAGGGGGGTCATGGTAGCACTTACAACGTCCCCCATCCATAAAAATGGTGTCAATGCTCATTTAGTGTTTCCGGCAAACTCTCAGCACAATCTGTGGCCTTGGGGCCATGTGAGCAGAGTGGATCCCGGCCCTTGCCGGTGAGGGCTCCGTTTTTAGATCTTGTTGGAGTTCTGTTAGGGCTTGTGTCCTGCTCAAGAAGGCGATATGGTGGTGGCTCCCTGAAGATGAAATAAGGTTCTCTCCACCTAGGCCCCGTTCTGGTGGTGCTTCTAGCATCGTTGGTGGACGTGTGGAGTTGTGTCTCCGGCAGATCTGTCTTTCGTGGATTTGTTCAGGTCTGGTGGTCATTCATCTATGTTCTTATGTCTTCAGGTTGGATTCTTCTGATCTACACTACTCTTCGTCGGTGGCCGTTGCTATTCTGTTGCGCTGGTTCTATGGGGCTATAGCACGACGACTTTCCGACTGTCTACTCCGGCGAGGGAGGGGCGATGACAGTGGCGCGCCTTCGGCTCGCTTTAGTGCTTGTAGTCGTCGATGGGTGATCTGCAGATCTGAATGTAACTTTTATTATTTCTAGTCTTTGTTGTACTACCATAACTGATGATGAATTGATCAGAAGTTTTTCCAAAAAAAATAATGACGGACTTTTGCAAGAAAAAAAAACTGCATGTGGTAGTTTATTGATTTAGAGTCCACAAATATATTGGTAATTTGCAATTTACTCGGCATCAAGCGATACGATACATGTTGGACCCCGAACCAGAGACAAAACAAAATAAAATTTATGTACGCAGTCGGATTGCAAGGGATCAGTCAACATCAACATGGACATCATCCGCCTTCTTAAGCTCTGAGTCAATCATGTAAAAGGAGAAGAAAAATATATATATCAGGAGGAGGCATTTCGGAGCTCAACCTTATGTCCTATGGCATGGACAGTAAAAAGTAGTAGATGAAATGAAATTTCGAAATTTTTGACAATGAACATAACGTGTGTCCTAACTATAAGCAAGTTTTCACTGACAAAAGACGTGTGTGATAGAAAAACAAGTGCTCTAAAATGCCTTTCTTTGTGCATCCGATTCTTTTTTTTTTCTCTAGACCACCATACACATTGTACCTTCATGAAAATTGGCAAGCAGTTAGAAGTGGAACACAAGGCATGTTCATTGTTGAAAAAAAGGAAAAGTTTTTCATGTATTCCCTCCGTTCCTAAATATAAGTCTTTTTAGATATTTCACTATGGACTACATACAGAGCAAAATTGCCGAATCTACACTCTAAAATATGTCTATATACATCCGTATGTAGTTTGTAGTGGAATCTCTAAAAAGACTTATATTTAGAAATGAATGAAGTATTACTGTTCATCCGAATACGAGCTCGTGCTAACACGGACATATTACTACGTAGCTCCGCATAAATTTACAGGACATCCTGCCGCTCTTATATATAGGACGTCTCATGCATGCATTGATACAGAGGAAGTATGCGAGAGAAATACTCCTACTTGAGTTGGGTGGATGCTTATACTACCTTGCATGTCCTGTGGCGCAGGTACGAGAAAGCGAGAGCCGCTGGCCTATCTCCGTCGCGTCCGGCCTGCGGTCGGGGTCCTCCTGGATGCAGTCCAGCGCTATATCGATGCAGTTGCGAGCTTGTGGAATGCAGTCGTCGGAGCAGCTTCCCACCGTGATCCTTCTCACGTCTCCGCTGCCCCGCTCCCTGCGCACCTGCACATGATCTTGTGACAAGTCATCTACTGTACTCCTAAGATCGACGAGCACAAACTCTGAAACTCACAACTCGATCGCCGGCCAGCGCTTACCCGGTCGATGAATTCGACCGAGGAAACATCCACGCTGCTGGCGCGTTCGCCGGTGACTATCTCCAGAATAAGAACGCCGAAACAATATATGTCCACCTTGGCCGAGATCCTGCCCCTGCTAAGGTACTCCGGGGCCATGTACGCCCTGCATCATCATCCATCCACGGATAAATAGTTAGCACTATAGCCAGAGTGTCTGGCCGGGGATTATTATTATCTTGCTACCATATATATACAGTATATACTTACTTTAGACCAATGACCAGTTCAGTGTAGGAGTGTGTTAGGTCCGCTCTGAAGAGCTTTGACAGCCCGAAATCCGCGATCTTTACATTGGTGATGTCTCCGCGCTCGTTACGGCTGATCAGCACGTTGCTCGCCTTCAGATCCATGTGCACGATCCTCTGTTCAGGGTCCAATTCATGATGAAGATATTGCAAGCCCGAACATATTCCTTGTACTACTTGGAATCGTGCGCACCAGTCAAGTCCCCCTCCTCCGGGCGTCTTAGCTTGACACAGTCATTCCAGTACACCGTCAGCATGGGTTTTAGTGAAGCTATAGGTGCATGCAACTAAGGCCAACTCTAACCGATCCCTTAAAAATAGAGCGGATCCGGTTGAGTAAAGTTAGAGAAGTAAACTTTATCTTCTCTATAGGTGGCCGCACCTAGCCAATCCCTTACACTTAGCGGAGTAAAAATATATATAGATTTTATGCTCTAACCGCATGAACTTCAAACACTTCAAGATATATATAATAAAAACATTCAAATTAAAACATGCATAACATAACCATTCAAACGTATAGTTTCATTATCGCGATTTTGAAATTAAAACATGCATAGTTGATCCAAAAGGCATCATTTAAAACACAATGTTTCATCCAAAACCACTACAAACATAACATGTGTATGCTGAGGATTGAGCCAACCAATGGCATGCAAGAACTCAAACGAAGTCCTCGCCGCCATCGTTCCGGCCACCATCACCACCACCGTCCTCTCGCCCACACCATTCCGGCGAGAGCGTTCCGTTTGGGCCAAGATCTCCACGAGTGAGCTCTCAATAATTTCTTGTGGTTTCGTCCATTGTGATTGGATTCATGAACATGATAGCACGATCTTCTTCTTTTCTGCCATCACAAATTCTCCCCTTCTCAAGTGTAAGTCTATGCTCTTTCGCCTTCAACTTTCTCTCTTCGGACGCCAATTTGGCATCCATTTCTCATCCTCCAACATCTTGAGCTCATTCCACCTCGCCATCTTCTCTTCTTTGCGTTCGGCTGCCAACACCTTATTGGCCTCAATCATGGCCACAAGTTCTTATTTGTATGTGCCATCATATGCATTTCTCTTCTTTCTCTCTTTTGCAATTTTGTTATATTTCAGTCTTTTATTGGCCTCTTCATCCACCTCATTGTCCTCCTCAACGGATATGCTCAATCTTAATTTCTTTGAGGTGGCTCCGCAGCTCTTTCGATCCACTTCTCATTCTTGCCTAGCCCTTTGTAGCAATGATGCAACGTGAAAGGCTTGTGGCCGAAATTGGTGTTCCTATGCTTGAATAGTTCTTGCATGTAGGGGCCATACTCCGCCACTTGCATACCGGTCGGTGGTGCACGATTCACTTGATTGATGCAACCTGACCATTGGTTGCATTGGTCGTGAATGGTGCCCCAACGATGCCCAAGAGAACCTTAGCTTGATTGCACCTCCACGAAGTTGTTGTAGTAATCCACAATTCTCTCCCAAACGTTTGATCCGTTACAACTGTTGCACCCATGGAGATGTTCATCCAAACATAGCATAGAGCAACATCTTCAACTTGATTGTAGTTGGCGGTGCGTGACCTTGATGACCTCGTGCTTGCTTCGGCCACCTCCTCAACTGCATATCCATCGGCCTCCTCATCGGCCTCCTTCTCTTCTTCCATCTCTTCGGCCACCTCCGAATGATCCCAAAGTGAGTCATAATTGAGATCATCTAGCCCCATCATAGCCAAGGACTCCAAAGATGCCAAGAATGTGGCCGTGTTGATCTCCACACTATGACAACAAAGCGAACAAGCTCCATCACCATCGGTCACCAACAATCACCATCTAAAATTTGTTGGTCGAAATGTGAAAGATGGTTTTTGTTTACCTTGTTGGCATTTAGTCGAGCACTTGGCGGCCGCAACCCTTCTTGCCAGCTGTGGCCACCGACCGTGCCGGAGCAGTGGTCGTAGGGGTCACCGGAGACGCCACACGAAGCGCTAGATGTGGATGGGGCGTCGGAGTGGTCTTATTATTATTATTATTCCCGGCCTCCTCGGCGAGGGCCGCCACCGCCACCCTTGGTTTTTGAGCTCTCTTCATTCTGGCGGGAGTGGTGGGAGGGCAGTTGACCATCATCCGAGAGGAAGTCGCAACCCGATGGCCTTTGCCGCGGTTGGAGCCGGTGCTTGTGGCCGTCGGACTTTTGTCATCCCCAACCTTTTTTTCGGCGCGGGGGGTGGTTTTTGGCGGCGGTGGCCGATGGGGTAAGGGGAGGGTCTTGGCTACCCATTCCGGCAGGAGGGCCGGTCATCAGTGTTGACGAAGGTGCGTGGTGACTGCTGCGGGAATGGCGGAGGTGCGAGGGCGGGAGAAAGGGGCGCACCAGTTTTACTCGGCCGTGCAAGCGCCAAGCATATCTAGGCGGGTTGGAGGGTTTTTTCGGCAGGGGAGTAAAATTTATCCTCCCTTATAGGTTTTAGGACTTCGGCTAGGTGCGACATAGAGGAGTAAATCTGAACCCAAAATATTAAGTTCAACACGGATCGACACTATATTGTAAACATATTTGTGACACATATTGGAGTGTCAAAATTTAGCAAAATCATTCTTGTCGGACGACCAGCTGAGTTTTCGGCCGGTCTCTCGTGTCTCCGTCACACGCACGCACACCACATGGCCCTATGGTCCCATGCACCGTCCTCCTCTTCCCACTCCATCCTTATCTTATTCCTCCTAAAGACGATGTGTGGCCACACATCTTTCTTTTTTCCTCTCACTTCATCTCTTATCTCTTTGCGATGCTCTAGCCATCGCATTCCCTGCTACCGCCAATGACAAGGGCTCCGTGCTACCCACAAATCTCCCTCTTCCCCCGTTAGCGCACAAGGATGGTAAGGGCCGGGCTCCCCAGGGGAAGCCATGAGCCCAAGCAAGAGGGATGTCCTCAACCTGGAGGTGTGCTCGCCACCTCTTCCTCCTCCCATATCTTAGGGACGCCACCTCCCCCATCGCGGGGACACGGTATGGAGTTGTAGGCCGTCCAGGAATGCTGCGACCGATGCGCATTGTTGCTGGAACCCCTGTGGCTGTGTGCTGCGTTTTGTGGCCATGGTCTGCGAGCTCATGGGCAGGGGGGGAGACCACGGACTTCGAGTTGCAACATTTGCGGCCGCAAGCTACAACCGGCGAAGGTGTGTGCTAGAACCGGTGATGCCAATTGATGGAACTGGCGACATCAACTGCTGGAATGCGAGATCGACAGCTGGAGTTGGCGATGTTGTTTGCTACAATAGGCGACGAAATTTGCTGGAACTGGTGACAACCGCTGCTACGACCGTCGATAGCCACGACAATGACAGGATGCTGCAACCAGCAGCCAAAATGCTAGAACCATCGATGTCATTTTGCTGGAACCAGCGGGGTCGATTGCTACAATCAGCAATGCAGAATGTTATGACCTAGACGGCAAGCTACAACCGGCGACAATGGCGGCCACAATTTTTGTTGCAACCATCGTCGGCGTTTGCTATGACTAGTGAGGAAATTTCCTACAACCATTTCATGGTGAAGCTGCAACCCGTGAAGGAGGCAATGAACATTTGCTGCAACGGTCGTCGGCTTTCACTACGATCGGCGAGCAAATTTGCTATGAACATTTTTCATGGTGATCAATGACGGCAATAGTTTGCAAAAATCAAGGAGAAAAGCTGCAATTGCCGACGGAGGTGGGGATTCGACGGCAAGGATGAGGATGGAGCGGAGACTTCCTGGAATGTTGGGGCGGCGGTGGCTACATCAGCAGGACTAACAGGGGTGCTAAGATGGCCTAGTGTGCAAGCATGAACAACGAACCCCCGTGTTACAATTGATTGTCACAAGCGAGAGGGGGTGCTACACACTGGTGCTGCTGGGGCCTACGACACCAACAAACGCGGCTGAAGCATCTCGCGAAGGAGCACCTGATAGAGGAGGTGTGCAACAAATGGTGAGCAGCTCAGCATGGTTTTTTTTCTATACGCGGTCACTCGAGCATGAGGTAGAAGAAAGGGCCTAAGAGGCAAATCCAATGGCTGGGAGGCTCGAATCCGATGGGCACGCGCTGAGCAACTAAAGTTTGGGCCATTCGGTTTGCACCTAGCAGCTTCCTAATATTTATGAACTCGGTGCCTCCTAGCCGCCTCTGGCCTGTATCACAGTGGCGGTGGGTTTGCACCCAAAGGCTGCGGGAGTCTCTCGGTGAGACTTCCTTGCCAGGCTCAAACCATCTTCGCAACTGGACTGACGACACCGGGCGACCACATAGGGTGTGGTCGCCGCTGTGGCACGATGCAGGCCATGGTTGCATATTTTGGGGGGCGCTCGATGGTGCTGGCATTTCCTCATGACATAATTGTCTCTCACTCTCCATCAACGGGGATCAAATGGAGGTGTGGTAGAGCCCGGAAGCAAGACGTCGAGGTCCTCACCTGCTTCCCACATTTTCTTTTGCAATGTGGGTGGTCCTTGGGCTCTCATCTTCTCAATTCGGCTAGCAATGAGTCATCAACTGGTAGAGAGGTTGTTGACATTACTGATTTGACGATAAATATATGTGCCCTCTTGGTCAAAACTCGCGATCTTGTCTAGGAATAGCGGTTTTCGCTGTCCAGTCACATGTCATAGTGTTTTTTCTAACACACGTGTCATAGTGTTTGTGGTAGGATTGTGAAGATTCTTATACTGATGGTCTCGGGTTTATCTATTTTTGTGCAAGACAATTCGTTGGGCATCGATACTTGACTTTGCATGGTATTGTTAAGTAATCAATACTACTATATAATTGTGTGCATCAATCAAGCAGATGCCGGGAATACTATATACTTGAACTGCAGCATCAATTTTTTATTTAAAGAATGGTCAAATAATGAGGAGACGTGCCATTAACCTGTTTGACTCGAGTCTAGAGAAACTATAGAAGGTTAAAATGTGGAAATCAACCCGCGGTCCGGGTTCAACTGACTCCAGAAAATATGTTCACTGTTTGTGGAAAACACCCTGATATTTGGTTTAATTAACCCGTAGTAAACATCATATGATTTTTAAAATAGTCATATCTTTCAAACCATAACTCTAATTTTAACATATTATACATGAATTGACTTTTTTGTAGAATCTGAATTGATGTAATTTTACCTATTCACAATTTTAAGAATGTAATTTAGGGTGTTGTCTTAATCAATGGTGCACAATATGCCTCTCTTTTTATATGGGTGTAGATCTGGATTCAAAATGAGCACCTTAGTAAAATTAGATTGGATACGGGAGGAATCATCTGTAACAACGCAAATACGCGTCTGAAAAACCTTGCACAGGAAAAAGGAAGGCATATTTCTCATCTTATGCCGAGAGAGACGCTTTAGGATTGACCATATTCAAACGTGTTGTGATTGTGTGAGCACTAAGGCCACCGTCGGCGAGGGTGGAAGGAGTGGTGACAAGATGTCGTGTTCGAATAAATAACATGGAACTATTGGGGTCTTGAGTCACGGTTATTAGTTACAGGCATCTGTTGTTTTTTTCGTCTGTTGCAACGCACGCGCTCTTTTGCTAGTATTATATTAAGCCTGTTTGCTATTTCTCAGGTACCTGAAAAAATAGCTCACGCTAGTCGATTTTGGGACGAGGCCTGAGACGGGGATGACGTGAGGAGCAATAGCGACAAAAGATCGATCTCAACTAGGCCGAGCCAGGACCACGCCGGAGACGGTGATGACGCTGTGAGTGGTAGCGTCCCAAGCGGAGGTAAGGAAGTGGGTTGACAGGTGCTGGTGGGCGGGAGGTGGGGGAGGGAAAGGATAGTCGTCGCCGTTGTTGGAGATAGGGGGCTTAGAGGGATGGCCACGGCGGTGGCAAGCACCGCGATGGGGGAGGTTGAGGGGAGGGCATGGCATTAGCAAGCGGCTAGGGCGGGGCAGGTCAGGGGTGTGTGGGGGGAAGAAGAAGGCACGATGGCCGTTGGATGCCGATCGGACGTCCAAGAAAATTCACTGATGCAGATTTTTTTTTTCAGGCACCTGAGGTAGCTACATGCAGTCTCTATATAAAGCGCTTCTCCGTGACGGTATTAACAGTTTGTTTCTATGGTTTTCTTTTGCTAATGCTCAGCCACAGGGCGTAAGGCTCCATAGCGTAAGCTCCCTATATTAAGCTTAAGGAGCTGTTCGGTATCGCTCCGCTCCAAAACTTTGGCGGAGTTGCACTTTGCCCGCTCTGCAGATTTAAGGGGTGGGTGATTACCGAACAGGACCTAAGAATACACTTTTGGGCCTAGAAATTTCCATATTTTGTAATATTCGATTGGAGTATTTATCTCAGTCAATTTGGTGGCTACCAATTACTTTTCCTATATATGAATGGATTTGACTATGTATGATGCATGGCGAATCGTTGTAAAGAGTTCGATCACGCGATCCATCATACCATAGATTAGCTTGTCGAGGCTTCCGCCGGAGAGATACTCCAAACATAGCAACCTGTTCTCGCCTCTGTTGCAGTACCCCAACAGCTTCACCAGATTCTTATGCTTAATCGCCATGAGAAGCCTGGCTTCGTTGCCAAAGTCGGTCGCTCCGACTCCAACCATCCGGCCACTTAGTTTCTTTACAGCCACCTCCTTGTCTTCCAAGGTCCCCTAATGAACGAAACAACGCAGGTTAAAGGTTAAGTACTGTGTGGCAAGGTGTACATGTTATGATTACCTTGTAGACAAGACCAAATGCACCTTGGCCCAATTGATGTGAGAAGTTGTTGGTCGCACGCTTGAGCTGCCTCGGTGAAAATTGCCTTGGCCCCAAGCTGCCAAGCTGTATGCTTTGCCTGTCAGGGAAGAGCCAACGGCGCCGGAGGAGAACGATGATCCCAGCCACCAAAGCGATGCTGCAAGCAGCAATAATCAGCAGTGCATTCCTTGTTGCCTTCCTACTTTGCCCTGCACATGCAGAATCCAGTTTGCATCAAGTGTGTGACAAGATAGCCCAAGAGGGCAAAAAACAGAGCTCCGTCTAATCTTATACCCCTGCTTCGGCAAAGGAAAAATAACAGTCTTTTATAGTCCTTGTAGACCTACAAATTACTTGCCGCCTACAGGCAGGAGCTGTATATAGACTAATAAACTCCCATGTACTTTGTTCCGAAATATTACGTGCTATTTTTTATTTTATTTTTGACAGTGCAAAGCAGGAGCTCTGTCGATTTCGTTATAAGAAAAAGAAACGAAAATATAGTGGCCAGATTTATAAAAGAAACTATGCTGAAAACCATAATCCTCGGATCCGAGTGAAAAAACAGAAAAATGAACCTAGAGGTCGTGGACAGGGGCTTTAAGAAGCACACGCATCCGACATCAAGGAACATCGTCCGAGCCCGACATAGGAGCGCCAAGACCCAAAACTAACAAACGAAGCTCAAGAGCAATTGAACTGACCACCACACTCGCGAAAAGACTCCTCCATACCGAGCGTGACCACCACCTATGCATCCATGCATCATGGACAAACATCCTACCAGGACCACCTTCTACTTTCTTATGGCCGCCAAAGCTTTCAATGTCTCTATCACTTGAGATGAGAGTGGTTTATTGTACATGGCCAAGTAGGCCTTCATCTTGAGCTCAACACCCTCTAGTTTGCTCACTTCTGCCAACTCGCCAAAAGCCTCAAACAACCCATGCTCTGCACACTTGGCCGTCAGGATGTTACACACATTGTTCTTCTCATTTAGATGCCCGCTACGCCGCTCTAAGGGAGAGGCACCATCTTTCTCCCACTGCAAGGGTGTCGATGTCCCAAGCATAGGGCGTGGAACCACATGAGTAACCTTACTAAGAACACCCCCCAACAACATGGGCCACCACATAGCTTCAACTTGACCTTCAACCTCGATGCCAGCTCACCGGTGGCCCCCGACATGTGCTTCACAGACCCAGGTGGCTTGTCCCACTTGAGCATTGGGCGTGCATCGTGCATATCGGTGGTTGGGGAGTAGCCACCGGGGCCGGGTAGCAAGGTCAGAGCCTCAGAGAACATGGCGTCGACAAATTCTTTGCTCTCCACCAATGAAATTCCAGAGTCCAACAACACATCATCCTAGCAGATAGAGCAGCGCACGAGACACTTGACCGCAGGTGCAGCGTGTAGAGATGGTGCCAAGGCTTCAACAAGCATAGGATCCTTCATTTAAAGTATAACAACTACTAATTTATAAAGTAAGAAATTTAATTGTGTAATCCATCTATACTCTCATCTTTATCAGACAAAGGTTGTAGATGGAAGCAACTACTACTTGTGATACCATTGAGTGATAGTCATAAATGAAAACAAGATTAGTCGGCTTATGTATTGAATCTCCTTGTTTATAACAATAAGTGCTTATGAACAAAGGCAATTGCTCCACCCATTCCCCCTCTCGCATCGCCCCCGTGCAGCAATCAGGGGGAAGCCATAATCCGCCACCGCCGGTCCCCTGCCTCTCCTCCCCCGGCCGCCACGGGACTCGGCCAGGAAAAGACTAACCGGAGTCATCGGTGGTGGGGCCATCTCATTCCCTCACATGCAGGGGCCGGCACGGTGCGACCTCTATAGCCTTGGCGCGACGCGGTGGCGCGCAGGTCCCATGGTGGGCGCTGGTGCATCTGTAGTGCTTCGGGCGGCGTGGTGGGTGGCGGGGCACGTGGTTGCAGCTATGGTAACAGGGGTGTTCCGCCCAGATCCTCTCGACGGATGCCTCTCACGACGAGAGCCGGGGACGACATGATGGGAGGCACGCGGCTGGTCACGGTGGATGGCTCTAGCAGGCATGCAGCAAGGTCGCGGCGGCTTTGGCCGGAGGCTGCTACTTTGCCCTCTAGTGGCAGCGGCTGATGGCGGTGCTGGTGCTTTACCTTTGCTCGGGTGTCTGGGCCTCATCTTGGCATGACGGAGGTGCGCACCTGGGTGGGCTGCGACGGTTGTAGTTCTACAGGCGACGCGGGGTGGTGGTGGCAGCCTCCTTCTGCGGGATTCGTACTGATGAAAAGGTTCAGATCTAGGGTGCATACTCGGGTGGGCTAGATCATGGCCTGAGCTGGATCAGAGTGTGCGCTTCGGGTAGGTGAGGTTGGGCTTGGCTTAGGATGTCCTCGCGGGTGGTGCTTATGCTCTCCTCTCGGGTAAGGTGGTTGGTGATGGTGTTCATGATATCCTTGTGTCGGTGCGCGGATTGGCGCTAGTGGCCATGGACATGGCGTCATGCAAGCTCGTCTGGGCAAGGGCTTGAGGCTTCTGCTCGCAGATGGCCGACGGCACTCACGGAGTCGTGTCTCCCCTAGTACACCAGGATTGGCTAGGGATGCAGACGTGGCTAGGAGTAGATGGTGTGCATCTGCTCTTCCAACCGTGGTTGAGTGCGTTGTGAAGTGAGTGGGCATACGGTGCCTCGCGACAGGGATGCCGGTGCGGCAGCCCCTGATGATGGTCCGCATGGTTGCTCTCGAGCGGGCATCATTGCGGCGGGGGTGGCTCCACTTCCGAGTTGTGTGAGTGATGGGTGGTGTTGTGGTGGTGGCTCAGGTGTGCTCCTTGTGGTCCCAGGATCCAGATCTAGGGATTTGACTTCGCTGCATTCATCCTGGCAGCTCGTTGTGGCATGGGTGACTTGCCTAGCGAAAGTTTCGTGCCTTGGTGCCGACGACGGTGACGCCTGTTGGTGTCGCGCTCTTCTTGAAGACGTCACTGTGGTTTTTCTCTGCATGTCAGGGCTCCGGGTGAAGACCTTTATTCGGTGTGGACTCAGCGGTGGCGACACTCTGTGTTATTCCCCCTCTTGAGGGCGTTGTCGTGTAGTTTAGGTGTGCTAGGTCATAGCGCGGGTGTTCAGATCTTCCTGCGTTCTTTGCTAGTGGCATAGTTGAGTCTGTTATGCGTGATCCGGTTATCATGGGATCGACTTGTAAGAGAGCTACATCACCATCCTGTATCGTTTGGCCTTGTACTTTATTTCTTTTTTGATTTATTTATCAAGCTGGGCGAAATAATAAATTGGAGCATGAACGTAGATCAACGGATCAACTCGATCGGCTGGGTTTTTCCTTCTCAAAGTTGGGTTAAATTGAACTCTGATGGTTCATTCTCGGAGGATGGACGTGCTGGATTGGGTATGGTGTTGCGTGATGGGCAGGGTTCGATCATTTTTTGTTTTTTCATTTGAGAGAGCTTTTTTCATGCCGAGAAGCTTTGGAAGCAATTGGGTGCATGTATGGAATGTCACTCATTACCACATTTTTTTCATCCAAGCAAGGGCGCGCTTGTTAATGGAACTCCACAGGAGTCAAGCGTCCAAAGTTGAGAGGGAAATATCCCAGATCCTACGGTAAGGTCCTTAAGCAATCACTTAGTGGAAAAGGAAGTGATTGAGCGAAATAATGAATATTTATTGGTAATGCTTAGGAAGAAAGAAGGGGTCATCTTTATTATTTTTGTTTGTATTCCTTTTTTGCTGCTTACCCACATGTTTAGATTATTTACTTGCCCTTTCACTTTTTCTTTGGCTGCAACAACATCTTTTTGAAAGTTAATTACATCGTTCCCCGGTTTTCTTTAATGGATCATTTTGTATTAATCATTTTGTGAAATGTTATTCTTTAATCTTTTTCTTTAGTTTTGTTTCACTCTTATTTGCATTCAAGTAGATAAGAGAAGCTTGTGGGGATAATCAAGAACAAACCCATAAAAGCTAACTACTAACTTCGGTGAAGGAAGAAGCAAGTTCCCAAGAGAAGTGAAGTCATCAACCTGGAGTGAATTCCAATCTACATGAATCAATAAAGAAGCAAAGCCGGTCAAATAACCCCCCCCCCCCCCCCCCCCCAAAAATGGCGTGAGAGGACGTTGCAGATGTCCGGGACAGACACGCCCACCAACCTAGAAAGGCAAAATGGGTCAAAAAGTCGCAGGGAAGGAATCGTTGAGTTCACATGCAAGAATGGCATAAAAGTCAAATAGGATATCCTTTAAGTGGGAATTTCATGTGTGAGCACCTTGTACGCTAAGCTGTTGGATATTGACAATACGAAAAAGACTTCTCGAGTTGTTTAGAAGGCGCTTTTCATTCTACGGTCCCTCGGAGCAAGATGGATGGAATAAGTCTCCTGAAGGGCTCCATTCCATGTCAGATGATAGTGAAGTGTCTCCCTTAATAGCTTATAAAAGCTTAGCTTTCGGTCTCTGCACATCCCAGCAGAATACAACAATACATCAACTCCAGCAACAGCGTCGCTTCGGTGAATTACTTGAGCCCTGAGACATTTTCGGTGCCATGGAGCTAGACAAGTGAGCTATTACGCTTTCTTCAAAGGATGGCTGCTTTCAAGTCTTTTCCTAATGGATGACCATTGAAATCATAATATGTTGATATACGGTGTAAATCCGGAGGATTGATGGAAGAAACATCAATGGAAGTCGGTATCAGGCTGGCTTGCTTGGCGGGTCGTCTCCTTGTATACCTAAATCCTCGTTTCCGCTCCGCTCACATCCGTTTACATTTGCATCTTGTGATTAATGAAGTGAACTTGAGCTCTCTAGTGGTTCTATTTTCTCTTCGAAAGCATTTACTAGTATTTGTGAGATTCTGAAAGACCAGAAAGATAAGTGATCTGAACTGGTTTTGAAAAAAACAACATAACTTAGAAAGAAAGGTTATGAAAGGTAAAAGGACTGTAAATCCTAAAAAAGTGCCCTTTGACTCGAAATCAAATTTGTGCTAGTTGTTCGAATCCACAACAGATCAATGAATGAATGAAATGAATGAATGTGGGCGGTCCCCAGACGACAAGTGTGTGATCAAAAGATTTTCCTTTAGTTGTTCAATGAATATTTGCTATTCTTGTGAGTGCTCAGGACTGCCAATTCAGATAGTAAATTCTGGGTATCTATCTGCCCCCCCCCCCCCCCCCCCCCCCCCAAAAAAACCCTGCTACAGATAGGTTTACCCGTGTCAATTGAGATTGAGGCCTAGTTCTTTTGGCCTATTCTCTCAGAATCTTGAGAATCGGGCTTCCCTTCCAGAATCTTGAACTCGTATTTTTTTTACAATCCTAGCTAGTTAGGATGTAAACAACTAGGATTGTCGAAAAAAATATGGGTTCAAGTCCACAACAAAACAATGAATGAATGTGGGCGGTTCCCAGACGACAAGTGTGTGATCAAAAGACTTTCCTTTAGCTGTTCAATGAATATTTGCTATTCTTGTGAGTGCCCAGGACTGGCAATTCAGATAGTAAATTCTGGGTATCTCTCTGCCCCCCCCCCCCCCCCTAAAAAAACCTGCTACAAACAGGTTTACCCATGGCAATTGAGATTGAGGCCTATTCTCCCAGAATCTTGAGAATCGGGCCTCCCCCAGGTTCTTCCAGAATCGTGAACCCATATTTTTTTACAATCCTAGCTAGTTATGATGTAAACAGCTAGGATTGTTAAAAAAAAATATGGGTTCAAGATTCTGAGAGAAGCTGGGTGGAGGGTCAATTTGTCAAGATTCTAAGAGAATCGGCCAAACCGGGCCTGATTCTATTGTGGCAGTTAAGATGATCCAAGCAAGCCATGCGATCGAACAGATCGCTGAATTCGTCGTTGGTGCAAGTGATCAAGTACATGATGAGTCTCCGTAGAATTAGTGTATTACTCATGTTAGTCGTTTTCAAAATAAAGTTAGTGATCTTTGGCAAACTATATGCAGGCTTGGGTCTGGCCTCCGGGTAGCCATTGGTCTTAACGTCTTTGATTGTAATCCTGTTATGAATTGAGTAATACAAGTTTTACCCGCGAAAAAGGAAGACCTTTGTTATATATAAAACAGCTAGAAAAAGAATAGATGTTAATTGTTGGAAGAATGACATTCTTCCTCGATGAATGAACCTTTCATCCGCAAAAAAAAAAAAACCTATAACCTTTTATAATGAGAAAAGAATTTTAGAGATTAAAAATGTGTTAAAAACAATGTATTTTTTAAATGAACGTTGTTAGCTTTGTATGAAACTTAAAAGCTACAAGTATAGATATACCTTTGCGTTGAGGAAGAGTTGTGGTGAAGGACCAGGACATTATCTGATGGCGCTCGGAGTAGTCGCCTGTGCCTGCCGAAAACCCCACCGCCACCTCCGGCGGGAGCAAGGATGTGGGATCGGGTAGTTGATAACTAACCTTAAAGGGACCAAGGGAACGGTTGTCATTAAACTGCAGGGAGGCATCGATCATCCCGGTGGTGCCATTAAGAGTGATGCACGCCGTCATGGAGCCATTCAGGCTGAAGTCGGGCAAGGCTGTTTCATTTTTGGAGGACGAGGCAGAGTTGATGTCGATGCCGATGTGGTCCGAGTTGTTGAACGTCTTGAACACGACGGCGACAAACCGGTCTACGCCCAAGGCGTTCCCGTCACCCTGGACAATGAGGCCAAGGTTGCCCCCGGTCGAGTTGGCCGGCACCGTCGGCGGGAAGCTGGAGAGGAAGAAAGCCATGCCATCCCCCCTTATCTCCCCTTGGATGGGCTTGATCGCGAAGGTAAAGTGCGTGACGAAGCTCGTCAGCTCGTGGGTGGTGCCGTCGAAGAAGGGCACGGGGTCGACGTACGACATCCGCCCCTTGAGATAGTGGATGCCACGCCTGTACGAGGTGTCGACCGTGAGGTCGACCAGGTTGTCTTGCTGGAGCGCGTCGCCCATGACCTGGATTCTTGAGCCGAAGGTGGATTTGTTGGAGAAGTCGAAGCTGAAGGAGAGAGGCGAGGCGGCTGCATCACGCGACAAACACAGGAGGAGGAAGCACCCAGCGCAAACAGAAATGAGGATGCTGCTGCGTGCACGCGAAGCCGCCGTCGCCATGATGCAAGTGGAAACTCGATGGATGGACGAGGGGAGTGTTCTGAGCTGAACGCGGGCTTGGTGCTCGGTGCTCTCATGAAGATGCAGCACTTGAGGAAAGAATAAATCACACGAGTAGACGACGACCGGATAATCGTCAGTCGTCACTCAAGTTAACCGCAGCCTTCGCGTCACATTCACGTCCATTCATGCATGGAGCCTGTGTTTTGAATTTCGACCAAGAAAAACGAATTTCGGCCATCTCGGCCAGTGTCGAAAAATACCTTCCGACGAAAAAATAGATTTTGGTCAAAATTTGGTCAAATTTAAGCCAAATTTAGATCAAATTTTGGTCAAATTTCACCGAATTTTTTTATAATGGCCGATATTCGGCCGTCTCGGTCTGGGGCGAAAAATTTCACAAACCGAAAATAAAAACATTCACGTCCATGGAGCTCGGAGGACCAACAAAAGTTATTTGTTAAAAGGGAGCAATTCTACCGTTACGGATAGTTTTTTTTACGGATTCAAGACTACAGAGGAAATCAGAGGTGCGGTGTCGCCACCTGGTGAGGGGGGGGGGGGGGTGGTTATGTAAGATTGTAGCCCAGGTCAAGGCTAGACCTATTTTTTCGCGAGAAAGTTCAAGGCTAGACTTGACTTGATACTGATGTGCGTTCAGTGGAAGAGAACATTCTCGTAGACTAAAAGATTATTTCTGTAGGCTTCTTCCGTAGGTCTATCATTTTCATTAAAAAACATTGAGCATCTGATATAGGCAAATTGTTTGACCATGCAACTACTAGGAACTAGCAAGCGACTTCCACCAGCATGCACATCTCGATGAGCACTTTCTCTAATTGTCTCCAACGACAATACGCCCTCTTTCACACGCGGATGCACTGCTTAAAAATAAATAATCAATCAGTCAACAAGACTAAATTTTTGTTCTGGTCATCAGCCACTACTGCATAAATGCGCAATATACATGAGCATCTTGGCAACTTGGGTTAATTAGCAGGACTTCATCTGTTGTTGTGACCATCAGCCACTATCTCCCTCTTTTGGTGGCATATCTTCCAAAACTAAGTCGTGCCATTCGATTCGTGACCCAGAGGCCGATTCCAGCTTAATATACTTGAGCAACTTGGCAACTTGGGCTCGCACCTGCCAACTGGACCGGGCTTCTATTGTACGTCTCTAATAAAAAAAACGCACCACAATATAAATCGCTAGCCATCACTAACTTATTTTAGAGCATATACAGCTATGCCATCTCATCACGATTGCCACATCACTCAAATTACCTTTACCAATTAATTGTATGCAGCATGCCTCGGTTTTTTTCTAACCCGTTTCAACTAGCAATTGAGGACACATATGATGTTTAGCAATTAATTGCATGCATCGGCTTTTTTCTAACCCTTTTCGACCAAGGGCACACATGATGTGGTCAAAGATATGCAATATATTGTCAATTCGAATATTCATATTCATATATAATCAAATCTCGTTGAAATATATTGAAACCACTTCTCGCGGCAACGTGGGAGGGTCACCCGGCTTCTAGCTTCTGTCATACGTCTCCAATTAAAAAAATGCACATCATAATTAACAAGCGTAATCAAGTCTTTGATTAACTAATTGGACATATGTGCGTTGTTACGGAGTAGAACAATATAAAGGCAATAAGGGCATCTCCAACATAGACTCACAAAACGGGCACCCCATCTGTCCATGGATGGGGAACCAGTCCACGAACACGGATTGGGAGCCAGTCATCCAACGCTATTCGCGTACATTTCAAGCCGGGGTTCAACTAACCGGATAAAATCCATCAAACACAACCGAATTCATCAAAGTTTTGATAGAAAATAGCACACATCATCCATACATAGTATACAAATAAGTCTAGTACTACAATAGTTCAAATTCAATGAGAAATAGGTCAAATTCAAGAAGATTAAACAGATGTTGATGACGGACTGAGAGGCGAGGAGACGCGACGTGCCCCCATCTTTGTCATTTGGTATTTGTAGATGTATGCACGAACATTTGTGCTAGTCGTCCAAATGACACAAGAGCGGATGCACCAAACCGAAATGCAGATGGCACGACAAGTCGACACCAATAAAATAACATTATAAACATCAAATAATTACATGGAATCTTCGCATAGACGAACTATGAGACATACAACTAAAAGTTGACACAGCAAGTTCATGCATTACTCGTTTATTCAGTTATAACTAGCACACATGCATGTGCGTTGCAACGGGAGAAAATCCCGGACTGCAAGTCTTCCGCACAGGATTTCGGACACCCTAGCGTGTCGTCCTTACATGATTCCCCATTTGGCCAACCTAGAAATCACGAGCTCCTCCTCGTCCCCCTAAACAGGTCCCCGATGTACCTTCTATCCAAAGTGGGTCATCAGATGGTTGTTTTAGCTCTCTTTTTTGCGGGGTAGTTGTTTTAGCTCTCAATCTAGAGTAAGGAGACCATGGTGAGCTCACCACACACTTGGAGCGGTTCCACTCTTCGCATTCATCGGTTAGTGTCCTTGTCGATTGGCGGAAATCCATGAGAACCTTGGCCATCTCATTTTGACTTTCACCGCATCCCACATAAACCACAACTTCAAAATTGTAGTATTGTGGAGATTTTTAAACTTAGTAGCGGTATAGAGATGATACCAAGAAAATGCTATAGAAGGAGCTTTTTTCTGCAGCTATGATGACAACATTGCAGTAGGGTGATCACCTCATAATTAAAGTGACTGCCAAACGAAAGTTTTTTCACAACCAAAAGTACCACGAATAACACATGTTAGGAATAGCACACGCTGGAACCATTTCAAAGTAGGTAAGACTATAATTTAATGACGTCATACAGAAATGAAAAACCAACACCTGAGGATGTTCGCTTATGTAAGAACAGAAGTCACTGATAAACAAAAAAACAAACCATTTTCATAAATTTCCTAACACAGGCAGCTGAATAGAAGTTGGAAGGCCCAATCATAATGCGCCAGGCTGGATACTGACGCTCAGCATGCAAGTCTTCAAATATTTAGAGCAAATCTATAATATTGTAGTAAGCAAAACATAATAACAATTCAAATGTCCATATAACCGAGTACTAACTTATCAACTGTTACTAACTTATCAAGAGATAAAAGGCTATCAACACTGCAACACTACCAGAACCCATAGACCCAAATGCATCCAAGATGAAATTGAATGCAAAAAAACCACTTGCAGCCAAAATCATCAACCAGACAAAGGAATAATCATAATATGCTTCATGGAATAATCTGGAGCTTTGACATGTCTATCATTGATCCAGACCAATCTCAAATATGAATTTTTAGGTTATAAATACATGGTTGAATGATTATAGCTAGCAATCATTTGGCCGGAGGCAGTTTAGTGAAATATAATTGTTCATTTGCACAAAAAGATCGTCTGCTGATGCACTAAATGTATAAATTGGCAAGTTTTCTTGTTAGGTGTGTGAGGAACTACGAATCGGTAAGTAGTCTGTGTATTCCTTCTACTTGTCTAGCTGATAAGGAATTATATGTAGTCCTTTTGCTACAGTAGACATGCAATGCAAAGCCTCATCATTGCCAGTCGAGTTTGAAAGCTCTATGGCGGTCAATCTATGAGAATTTAAATGCAACTTAATTTTACAGTTTAAAACCTCATCAAGTTCACTTACATGTATGTGGTGAACTTGCCATGTAAAATTCCAAATAAAAAATTAACCTTGTAAATCTCTAATACTTTCATGAATGTGGTGAAGGTCGTGCATTGTAAGAACCAACCACAAAACCGGTAAGCAGATACAAAAGTTGCTGCAAATTTGTCATAAATGATGGTCACACCAACTTACTTACATGGCATAGACATCTGAACAAAGGAACTCCGGGTTGACAGGTGAAGCACTTGATAACACGAAACTTTTAGAGGCAAATACACCAGTGGTACAACAAGTTGCACTTGATGACCACTTTGGTGCTTGAAGTTGAAAAATACACAAAACTGGTGCATAAACTTGTGTTTTGGTGCACGTACAGTTCAAAACCCAGATTCGGCCTTGTACGACGCCAGCTGGGCGTGACAGCGTGGCGCAGTCCCGCTTGTCAGTGGCTGGAAGCCATCATGCGGGCTGAAACTTGTCATTGATTTTTGGCCTGTGATTGGAAGTGATTGGAAGTGTAATGGATGGAGTAATTGATGCATGTACTGAATGTAATATTTTTCAGCATTTTGAATGGAAACGTTGCTTTTGAGGTGCAAAATTCAGTAATATGCCTCTATTTTGCTTCAGCTGAGGTTTGCACAAGTATAACAGGACAGGGAATGGTTACATTTAACATGATATAAGATGTATACAGTGGATCATTAGAAGTAGAATAGGCCTCTCATACTGGAGCAACGATCATGAGAGTACACACTAACTAGACAGGAAAACGTGTGATACTAAGGCCGCGTTCGGATTCCTTCCGCTCCGCATGATTAAGGCCATAATTTGTGGAGTTGGTTAAAGCCCGCTCCGCGCGCTCCGCTCCGCGGGGGACTGCCGAACGCGGCCTAAGATGCACATGAAACAGACAATATGTATATTTTGTCAGCCAAATAGCCATGATGTATATTGATGTTTGCAGGCACAACAAGATGCATGTACTATTGGCAAAATGCTTTAACAGCACAAGGATGAACTATGAACAACACAACAAGAGGCATATACTATTTGCAGGCACAGCAAGATGGATATACTGCTGGTAAAATGCATAAAAAGGCAAACGGCAAGTGCTTATCACAGCAAAATTACCACTGCAGCACCATCTTAACACGATCACAGTACATATCACTTCAAATTAAGTTTAGTACATATACTTGTAAACAAAAGGCTTCAGGCCAAGTTCAGTGCATGCAAAAGATAACTAATGGGTTCAGACCAAGTTGAGGCCAATTTCATTCATGAATTTCATGTTTTGAATTTGTGCATCACTGGGATAGGAAATCATGAGGCCATTCATCATCAGGTGCATTCTGAGTGATCAGAACTTCTTCCTCGGCTTGCATGAAATTTGCTGCTTCAGTCCAAGTTCTACTAGATCCATCATCTCCAAAACGGAGGTTGTAGAAGCCAGGAGCTGCAGCTCTTGCTCCTCTAGCCACATTTGCTCCTGTAGCATTGTGGCCTCCTCCTCCTCTTGCAACATTCCCTCCTCCTCTAGCATTGTGGCCTCCACCTCCTCTTGCAATATTCCCTCCTCTAGCATTGTGCCCTCCTCCTCCTCCTCTTGCATTGTGTCCTCCACCTGCGTTTGCATTGTGCCCTCCGCCTCCAGCAACATTTGATGCTCCTCCTCTTGCATTGTGCCCTCCACCTCTTGCAACATTTGATGCTCCTCCTCCTCTTGCATTGTGCCCAGATGCAGCATTTCCACCTCTTGCTCCAGATGCAGCAGTTCCACCTCTTTTGATCCTGCCCCTTGTCATTGTTGTGGTCATTCTGGGAGGAGGAATTTCTTCTCTAGCATTTGCTATGAAATTTGACTCTGGTAGAGGACCAAAGTCTCTAACACGTGGATATACAAACCTCTCCTAAAGGCACATACAGAAGACATGTGTTAGTGCATATTACACACTAAAAGAAAGTAGTAACAAATAAGTCAGTACCTGCTCCTGCATCATGAAAACCATAGAGTCAGGAGTTTGTGTTGGATCAAGAAATGGCCTCACAGTATCTGAGTTAAATGTTTTGAAATTGTACTTCAACTTCTCCTTCTCTTCTTTGGATAGATCCAAGTGAGAGTCATCAAGTGCATCTTCTGGAAGTTCTGCTTCTATGTCAGGTATGAACTCCCTCTCTCTGTGATCATCCACATCCTTGTCCACATTCTCGTCGAACAAATCATCATCCCCCACATCTGGTTCGAAGTCACTGTCATGAAATTCCTCATCGGTTTCTTCTTCAATGCCTTCATCTTGTTGGTCTGTATCACTGCTCAGAGATCCTTGCTCAATTTCTTCATCGCCAGCACCAGCACCCGAGGAACTACAACCTTCACCAAATGAAACAAACCTCCTAGTTCGCTTTTCTCTATTCTGTTTTGCATTGTTAGCAAATTTTGTGAAAATTGCCTCTTCTGTAAAGCTAACATTTTGTTTCCCCTTGCTGTCTTTGATTGGAGTGATAACCTTGGTCAATTCAGGAACTCCATAAGCCATGACATCATCTCCAGTAAGTGTTTGTAGTGTATCACCATGGTCAATAATGAGGAGCAAATTTTTGTGCTCAATTGTTGCACCAATCATTAACAGTATGTCAGCATCACATGTAATCTGCTTCAGACCATCTGCTACTGACTTGCCAGGTTGACACCAATATATGTCATGCTTGGAAACACCTCTGTCATAGCTCAACTGCTTCAGGAAGTCATCAATCCACAGAATAGACCAAGTGTCACTATCACAATTGTCAAACCAATCCACTTCAAAGTCAAGATATGTCATATTGCTTCCACTACCACAAAATGAACCTTTGTGGTGTATTTGGACAGTAAAAAGACCATCAAAAGGCCCTACAAATTCAGTCAGCACTCAAGTTCAGCTAACAGATAAATGCATATGCAGTTAACACAACAAATAGAAAAACAGAGAAATAAATATGTATTTTCAATAAACAGATAAATGCATATTCAATTAAGAAAACGAATTTGTAAACTAAACCTATCTAAAATGATTGTTATCTGAAAGCTTAAACAGAAACTATTGCAAGAAAAATTTCATGTTACAATCAGGTAAACTACACACTGTAGAAAAAGTTCAGTTAACACAGTCCAAAAATTCAGTTAAGTTGTTGTCCAAAAATTCAGTTACATGCGTACATTCAGTTTGAATTAATCTCCCATATTACCTGCACACATTGTTAACCTTACGGGCAAAATATTTTCCCTAACCATAGGTTATTTTTTCAATCTTTGTTACCTGAAACTATCTACAATGCATGTGTTCAAACATTCAGTTAACACACTGTCCAAAAAATTCAGTTACATGCGTACATTCAGTTTGAATTAATCTAGCATATTTCTTGCACACATTGCTAACCATATGGGCAAAAGATTGTCCCTAAACATCTCACGGTCCTATTTAACCACTGAAATTATTTCTCCTGGCGATCTTCAACAAAATCCTATGACAAACCTACCTACTTTATAAACCCGATATAAACCCTAGGAAGAATTGGATCTTCACGGCCTCAATGCTCTTGTTAACCAAAGCTAATCATACCACAGTCCTTATAACTCGACAAATACATCATCTCCGCAACATGATTGAGTTGAACCTTTGCCCTAACCAAAACATGCCATGGGCAGGAGTGAGAGAGGGGTTGGAAAGGGCGGAAAGTACTCACCATAGCGTGGTGCTTCCTCGCCGGGCAGCCGGCGCCGAGGATCCTCCGTCATTGCCTCGCCGATGGTGGTCGAGTGTTGCCAGCGCCGTCTCCGCCTCCAGTTGATCGGTGAAGGAAAGAAGAAGCGAAACAGAGGAGACGAATAGACCAGCGTATGCATATAGATCAGTTTTGAGGAGGGGGTTATCTGCAAACAATGCACGCTTCAGCCCGCATGATGGCTTCCAGCCACTGACAAGCGGGACTGCGCCACGCTGTCACGCCCAGCTGGCGTCGTACAAGGCCGAATCTGGGTTTTGAACTGTACGTGCACCAAAACACAAGTTTATGCACCAGTTTTGTGTATTTTTCAACTTCAAGCATCAAAGTGGTGATCAAGTGCAACTTGTTGTACCACTGGTGTATTTGCCTCAAACTTTTATTATCTACTAAGCTAGCTCTGAAGACCGCATTAAACTAAACACCAAACATGGTTGCTATGGTTGAACATGACAGAAACAAAACGAAAATATGCGACGTGATCAGGTTCTTGTTCTCACCCCTGTTGTCGTTGAACTCCATGCATACCCCCCCTCCTTGTCTATGTCCCTCGAGAAGTCTGACGTCCTGCAGAGACTGGACGTGAACAAAGCTGGTGTGTTGGATGTCAGCATCGAGCACCTTGAGCGATTCCCTGAAGGACCACTGAGCGGCGCACGGCGCCGCCACTATCTCTTCAACGAACAACGCTAAAGAAGCCTAAATAGGAGTAAATCAAAATAATCTCAGATAAAATATAAAGCTAGCTTGATTTAAAGAGAACAATTAGTATTGAGAGTCTAAGACCCCACATGTGCAGCTTCATCGATAATAACATTTGTAGGATCTTGAGAAGAGGTGTCTAGAGGGGGGGGGGGTGATTAGACACTAAGTACCAAAGTTGCAGTTTTTAATCTCTTTAGGTTTAAGTGGAGTTTAGACACAATTTTAACATTCACAATACATAACAAGCAAGCATGCAAAGAGTATATGAGCAGCGGAAAGTAAAGCATGCAACTTGCAAGAATGTAAAGGGAGGGGTATGGAGGATTCAAACGCAATTTGAGACACGGATGTTTTGTCGTGGTTCCGATAGGTGGTGCTATCGTACATCCATGTTGGTGGAGACTTCAACCCACGAAGGGTAACGGTTGCGCGAGTGCACGGAGGGCTCCACCCATGAAGGGTCCACAAAGAAGCAACCTTGTCTATCCCACCATGGCCGTCGCCCATGAAGGACTTGCCTCACTAGCGGTAGATCTTCACGAAGTAGGCGATCTCCTTGCCCTTACAAACTCCTTGGTTCAACTCCACAATCTTGTCGGAGGCTCCCAAGTGACACCTAGCGAATCTAGGAGACACTACTCTCCAAGAAGTAACAAATGGTGTGTTGATGATGAACTCCTTGCTCTTGTTCTTCAAATGATAGTCTCCCCAACACTCAACTCTCTCTCACATGATTTGAATTTGGTGGAAAGAAGGTTTGAGTGGAAAGCAACTTGGGGAAGGCTGGAGATCAAGATTCATGTGGTTGGAATGGAATATTTTGGCCTCAACACATGAGTAGGTAGTTCTCTCACAGAAATAGGATGCTGGAAGTGTAGGCTTGTTCTGATGGCTCTCTCCACGAATGAAGAGGAGGTGGAGGGGTATATATAGCCTCCACACAAAATCTAACCGTTACACACAATTTACCAATCTCGTTGGGACCGAATCAACAAACTCGGTCAGACCGATTTTAGTAAACCTAGTGCCCGTTAGGGTTTTCGGTGGGACTGACATGCATCTCGGTAGGACCGATATGGTTAGGGTGAGGGCATAACGTAATCTCGGCGAGACCGGTTACACAAAATCGGTGAGACCGATTTTTATAATTAGCTAACCAGAGAGTTGGTCAGGCAAACTCGGTGAGACTGATTACTCAAACTGGTGAGACCGATTTTGGTAATAAGCTAACCAGAAAGTTTGCATTGTAATCTCGGTAGTACCGATTGCACAAGCTCGGTGAGACAGATTTTGGTAATGGACATACACAGAGAGATTACAATCCCACCTCGGTGAGACCAAGATCCCTATCGGTGAAACCGATTTGCCTAGGGTTTGTGGCAGTGGCTATGACATCTGAACTCGGTGGCGCCGGATAGAAAGAATCGGTAGGGCCGAGTTTGACTTTGGGTTTAGGTCATATGTGGAAGTGGGAAAGTAGTTGAAGGTTTTGGAGCATATCACTAAGCACATGAAGCAAGAGGCTCATTAAGCAACACCTCATCCCTCCTTGATAGTATTGGCTTTTACTATAGACTCAATGTGATCTTGGATCACTAAAATATAAAATGAAGAGTCTTGAGCTTGAAGCTTGAGCCAATCCTTTGTCCTTAGCATCTTGAAGGAGTTCCCACATCCTTTAGTCCATGCCACTCCATTGTTGAACTTATCTGAAACATACTAGATAAAAGTGTTAGTCCAACAAGAGATATGTTGACATTAATTACCAAAACCACCTAGGGAGCACTTGTGCTTTCAATCTCCCCCTTTTGGTAATTCATGGCAACATACATCAAAGCTTTAGATAAAGATATAAAGAGTAGCAAGTAAAGCTTCGGAAAGACAGGTAGCAAGCATAGGCTCCCCCTACATGTATGCAATCATGTGAATATGGAATATAGAAGCATATGAGAGCATAACCATGATAGAGTAGGCAATGTGTTACATGTATCTTGGCCATATGCATCAGAGCAAAAGATTATTAAGGAAAATACCTTCATGCTCATGAGTCCTTCTTGCAAACAGTATGTACATCAGCAAGAATTCCTCATACACATGATTGTGATGCATATACTTACCTTGTAGTCTTGAGTTGTCTTAGGATGGAATGAACCTGCATAAACAAGGTTAGATAACACAGGTACATCTACTGGCCAGAGCAAACAAAAGAAACCGCAAGAATACCAAGACTGGGATGACATGTAGAAAGTGAGTACTAAGTACCACATTGGATTAGACATGTCCCCAAGAATAAAGATATGCAATGAATTTAAATGATTTACTTCCCTTAGGTGTCTTGCTCCCCCTGAATCTAGCATGGGATATTGGGAGAAGATAGGGAGCAGAAAATCAGAGCTGAAAGATATAAATGAACAGAGCTTAAAGCAAATAAGCACATACGAACATGTCTTTCCCCCAAAAAGACATGTGGCATCTCTCCTCTTGAACATCAAGCATCTGGGATCCTTGAGAAATACTTTCTACTTGAGTATTCTCTCCCCCTGGAGATCTCTTTCTCCCCCTTAATATTCTCTCCCTTTTGGAAGTGATAAGCTTTGATGTGATCTCTCTCTCCCCCTTTGACATCAAGCATCTGGGTCTTCTGGAATTTGTTGTGAATGGGTTTGGTCCTTGATTCACAACACATATCACTGGATAAAATTGTGATGCTTGTAGAGGACAAGATTCATTGAGTGGAGCCGGATCAGAAGAAACATAGAATAAGTGGCAAATTGTTTTTCCTGTTGTGAAATCGGTGGCAGCGAGTGGTTTGCTTCGGTTGTACCGAGAGGATTTGGTTGGACCGAAAACAGCAAATCGGTGAAACCGAGTTCATCACAGAAAATTCACTTGTCACCTCAGCTCACTTGACTAGTAAGATCTCACAAAGATTTGCAAGGAATTAACTGAAGGATGTACAATGAATTGGATGCAGGAAATGCAGAGCAACTGAAAAGAAAGAACGAACGAAAGAAAGAAATCTAGATGAAGTTTTTTTTAAAGGGAAAGCAAATATGCATGAGACAAATGCAGAAACACAGACAAGAACACAAGAGAACTTCATCTAGAGATGGTCGGTGACAAAGTCACCTATGTTAGAGTATATTGACTTATGAGTCAAGTGAGGTCACTTGATCATGGGTCATACTCATCGTTTGAGCTCAAAAATGGGGTTACCATTTTTCGTTTAAGCATTTTGATGTATTCACATCTTTTCAAGTTGCTTTAGCTCATGACTCAGAGTAAAGCTTCTCTAAGATGGAATGACATACCTCGGTTGGCGGTGTTGGCCATGTAGTTGAACTTGTGTGGGTTGCTCAAGGTTGATGTTGCTCATCAAGAGTTGGGAGCACCACTTGGAATTTGAGTCCATCTACCTACATGGGTTAGTCCTTGCAAGGAGCAGCACTTGTGTAAGAAAGAATTTAATCATGAAGCTCAATCATCAAGATTGTCAAAGGATATGTTTGAAAGATTCCGTGCTTCCTTGACTTCGACCACCATAATGTAGAGACTTGGTGATGTAGAGATTGCTCAAGATGTGAGTGGTTTACAATCTCATGGAATTTGATTCAACCAAGTACCTACAGGGATTAGATAACATGCAAGATGCAAATATATACAAAGATATAATGTATTCATCATAAGAGAGATATCATGGATTAGTCATGAGCTCATGTCTTGCATGTATCCAATGGAGTTTCTACTCCAAGTTTGAAGCATCAATGATGTTCAATTCTCCTCTCAACCTGCAAAACACTTTCTCATCAAGGGGTTTAGTGAATATATCCGCTAATTGCTTTTCGGTGCGAACATGCTTAAGATTAATGTCACCCTTAGCAACATGATCTCGAATGAAATGATGACGAACTTCAATATGCTTAGTTCGAGAATGTTGTACGGGATTATGACCAATTTTGATAGCACTTTCATTGTCACAAAGCAATGGAACATGTCTCACATATATCCCATAATCTTTAAGAGTTTGGGTCATCCAAAGTAATTGAGCACAACATGAACCAGTGACAATGTACTGCGCTTCACGGTAGATAAGGATACCGAGTTTTGTTTCTTGGAGGACCAAGACACAAGAGATCTACCAAGAAATTGACAAGTACCAAGTGGACTTTCTATCAACCTTGTCTGCATAGTCCGAGTCGGAGTAGCCAACAAGATCGAAAGAGGCCCTCTTAGGATACCAAATGCCAAAATTTGGTGTATGAATTAGGTATCTCACTATCCTTTTTATGGCCTTAAGATGACATTCTTTAGGAGCAGCTTGATATCTTGCACACATGCATACACTTAGCATAATATCGGGACGTGAAGCACATAGGTATAACAATGAACCAATCATAGAGCGATAAACTTTATGGTCAACGGGTTTACCATCTTTGGTCAAATCAAGATGTCCACTAGTAGGCATGGGTGTAGACATACCTTTGCACTCTTGCATATTGAACTTCTTGAATAAGTCCTTAGTGTACTTCGTTTGAGAAACAAAAGTACCTTCCTTCGTTTTCTTGATTTGCAACCCAAGAAAGAATTTGAGTTCACTCATCATTGACATCTCAAACTTCTCCGACATTAGCTTTCCAAACTTTTCACTAAAATGAGGGTTAGTTGATCCAAATATAATATCATCAACATAAATTTGGCATACAAATAGTTCTCCATTAACCCTTTTAGTAAAAAGTGTGGAATCAATTTTCCCAATTTCAAAGCCTTTTCCAATAAGGAACTTGGTCAAGCATTTATACCAAGCTCTAGGAGCTTGTTTAAGACCATAAAGAGCTTTGTGAAGTTTGTAAACATGATTTGGTTTCTTAGGATTGACAAAGCCGGGAGGTTGTTTGACATAAACTTCCTCCTCTATTTCACCATTTAGAAAATCACTTTTAATGTCCATTTGGTACAAGGTGATATTATGGTGATTAGCATAGGCAAGTAAGATTGAATGGACTCAAGTCTAGCAACGGGGCATAAGTCTCACCATAGTCCATACCTTCGACTTGTGTGTAGCCTTGGGCGTGAGGCGTGCTTTGTTGCGAACTACTTGTCCATCTTCATCTTGCTTGTTGCGAAACACCCATTTGGTACCGATGATGTTATGGTTGTTGTCGGGCTTCTCAACCAATGTCCAAACTTGGTTTCTCTCAAAGTTGTGTAGCTCTTCATGCATAGCGTTTATCCAATCCGGATCTTCCAATGCTTCTTAGACCTTCATAGGTTCAATGCTAGAGATGAAAGAATAGTTTTCACAAAAGTTAGCTAAACGAGTTTTAGAGCGAGTGATTCTCCCGGTTTGAATATCATTGTAGATTTGCTCGACGGGATGGTCTTTAGCAATTCTTGCTCGAACTCGTGAAAGCTTTTGCTTTTATCTCGGTTGAACATCTTCTTCATCTTGTTCTTCTTCTTCTTGATCTTCTTCATTGTTGGCGTCGTTGTTCTCTTGTCGTGGTGGAGAAGGAGGTTGTTGATGTTCGTGATGTTCTTCCTCGTTTCCTTCATCTTGGTGTGTTCCACTTGTGGATGCTTCTGTATCAACTCTTGGTTCACCTTGTCGTGAAGTAGAAGCTTCCACTTGGACAGACGAGGTACTTTCCTTCACCTCCGTTGGACGGACCTTGCCAATAGACAAGTCTTGGATTGCTTCCGAAGGGTCTTTGTCTCCTACATCAATTGGCAATTGCTCTACTTGCGAGCCATTAGATTCATCAAACTTCACATCTACTGTCTCTTCAACCTTTCGGGTGAAATTGTTGTAGACACGGTAAGTGTGAGAGTTTGAGCCATAACCAAGTAGGAAACCTTCATGAGATTTAGGAGCAAATTTTGAACGACGATGCTTATCAAGAATGTAGCACTTTGAACCAAATACTCGAAAGTATCCAACTTGGGGGTTGTTACCGGTGAGGAGCTCGTATGCCGTCTTGCCAAGTAGCTTGTGAAGATACAAGCGATTTGTTGCATGAAAAGCCGTCTCAACCGCTTCCGCCCAAAAGTGCTTCGGCGTCTTGTACTCATCAAGCATCGTTCTCGCCATTTCGATGAGCGTCCGATTCTTCCTCTCAACAACTCCATTTTGTTGAGGTGTGTACGTAGCCGAGAACTCGTGTGAAATCCCTTCTTCGTCAAGAAAGGTGTCCACATTAGCATTCTTGAACTCCGTTCCGTTGTCCCTGTGAACCTTCTTGATCTTTACTTCAAATTGGTTTTGGGCCTTCCTAGCGAAGTTTTTGAAGATCTTTTGGACCCGCGATTTATCATCGAGAAAAAACACCCACGTAAATCTTGAAAAATCATCAACTATAACTAGACCAAAAGAATTTCCACCGAGACATTTGTAGGCGTTGGGACCAAAGAGATCCATATGAAGAAGCTCGAGTGGCCTCCTTGTGGTCATGATGTTCTTCACGGGATGCCTTCTTCCAACCTGTTTACCTGCCTGACAAGCACTGCACAGTCTATCCTTATCAAATATAACATCGTTAACTCCAAGGATATGATTTCCTTTAATAAGCTTGTCAAGGTTTCTCATGCCAACGTGACCTAGTCGTCTATGCCATAACCAACCTTTTAAGGATTTAGCAATGAAGCAAGTTTTAGGTTGTACCTTTTTAGAGAAATCAACAATGTAAAGATCACCTCTACGTATACCGGTAAAGACCATTTTATGGTTGTCTCAATGAAACACTTGGCAATCTACTTCAGTAAATAGGACGTTTAAACCGAAATCAACAAGTCTAGATACTGAAAGTAAGTTGTAGCCAAGAGACTCAACGAGCATGACATTTTGTATGGAGCTATCATGTGAGATGGCCACCTTACCGAGGCCAACCACCTTACCCTTTGAGTTGTCACCGAAAGTGACATACTTTCGAGGACTATCATTTTCAGCAAGCTCATGAAACATGTATTTATCTCCGGTCATGTGATCGGTACATCCACTGTCAAGAACCCATTCCTTTCCTCCTGACACATATCCCCGAAGATTTGCCATAAGACCAAAATGTCTCATTGCATCATCAAGATCGAAGTCACTATCATCATCCTCATCATAGTATCCATGTTCAACGTTGTCAAGTGGTGGATCAAATCCTAGAGAGGGTAATTCGTTAGAGTGAGTTTGACAATGATCTTGTCTATGAAATCTTATATCTTCGGAAATAATATCACCAATAATTCCAACATCTCCTTTGGCATGCATAAGGTCGGTGAGTTCAAATAGACGATCACCAAACATAGGATCACTAGTATTCATCTTACTCAAGGCAATAGACTTATAGAGAATCTCATCTAGATTTTTCAAGGAATAATTTGGAAAGCGTTCCTCAAGAAATTTCCATATGGTGTAGGCACACTCAAGAGTAGGCAAGATTCTAATCAAGTTTCTAGGCAAGCCTCTAGTGATAAGATTAATAGTTCTAAGATTTCTAGTCATGTCAATAGCTTCATCAAGGGTTGGATGCATAGGATCAACATGAGGTGCACAAGGGCTAGCAATGTACTTGTTCAAATGATATTGTTTAAAAATTACAAGAACCTCATTTTTCCACTCATGAAAATACTCTCCATCAAGAATAGGCACTCTATGTCTAAGACTCCCCAAAGTAGACTCATCCATCTTCCTCCAAAGGTGATTAAACCAAGGCAATGGAGACCAATGCTCTGATACCACTTGTAGGATTTTGAGAAGAGGTGTCTAGAGGGGGGGTGATTAGACACTAAGTACCAAAGTTGCAGTTTTTAATCTCTTTAGGTTTAAGTGGAGTTTAGACACAATTTTAACATTCACAATACATAACAAGCAAGCATGCAAAGAGTATATGTGCAGCGGAAAGTAAAGCATGCAACTTGCAAGAATGTAAAGGGAGGGGTATGGAGGATTCAAACGCAATTTGAGACACGGATGTTTTGTCGTGGTTCCGATAGGTGGTGCTATCGTACATCCACGTTAGTGGAGACTTCAACCCATGAAGGGTAATGTTTGCGCGAGTCCACGGAGGGCTCCACCCGCGAAGGGTCCACGAAGAAGCAACCTTGTCTATCCCACCATGGCCGTCGCCCACGAAGGACTTGCCTCACTAGCGGTAGATCTTCACGAAGTAGGCGATCTCCTTGCCCTTACAAACTCCTTGGTTCAACTCCACAATCTTGTCGGAGGCTCCCAAGTGACACCTAGCCAATCTAGGAGACACCACTCTCCAAGAAGTAACAAATGGTGTGTTGATGATGAACTCCTTGCTCTTGTGCTTCAAATGATAGTCTCCCCAATACTCAACTCTCTCTCACAGAATTTGAATTTGGTGGAAAGAAGGTTTGAGTGGAAAGCAACTTGGGAAGGCTAGAGATCAAGATTCATGTGCTTGGAATGGAATATCTTGGCCTCAACACATGAGTAGGTAGTTCTCTCTCAGAAATAGGATCTTTGGAAGTGTAGGCTTGTTCGGATGGCTCTCTCCACGAATGAAGAGGAGGTGGAGGGGTATATATAGCCTCCACACAAAATCTAACCGTTACACACAATTTACCAATCTCGGTGGGACCGAATCAACAAACTCGGTCAGACCGATTTTAGTAAACCTAGTGACCGTTAGGGTTTTCGGTGGGACTGACATGCATCTCGATAGGACCGATATGGTTAGGGTGAGGGCATAACGTAATCTCGGTGAGACCAATTACACAAACTCGGTGAGAACGATTTTGGTAATTAGCTAACCAGAGAGTTGGTCTGGCAAACTCGGTGAGACCGATTACTCAAACTCGGTGAGACCGATTTTGGTAATAAGCTAACCAGAAAGTTTGCAATGTAATCTCGGTAGTACCGATTGCACAAACTCGGTGAGACCGATTTTGGTAATGGACATACACAGAGAGATTACAATCCCATCTTGGTGAGACTGAGATCCCTATCGGTGAAACCGATTTGCCTAGGGTTGTGGCAGTGGCTATGACATCTGAACTCGGTGGCGCCGGAAAGAAAGAATCGGTAGGGCCGAGTTTGACTTTGGGTTTAGGTCATATGTGGAAGTGGGAAAGTAGTTGAGGGTTTTGGAGCATATCACTAAGCACATGAAGCAAGAGGCTCATTAAGCAACACCTCATCCCTCCTTGATATTATTGGCTTTTCCTATAGACTCAATGTGATCTTGGATCACTAAAATATAAAATGAAGAGTCTTGAGCTTGAAGCTTGAGCCAATCCTTTGTCCTTAGCATCTTGAAGGAGTTCCCACATCCTGTAGTCCATGCCACTCCATTGTTGAACTTATCTGAAACATACTAGATAAAAGTGTTAGTCCAACAAGAGATATGTTGACATTAATTACCAAAACCACCTAGGGAGCACTTGTGCTTTCAACATCAAACAAATCTTGCTCAGAGAAATTTCCATGTTTGATAGCTAAAGCAGTTTGTGAGCAAACTGCATATGTATCACCTCCACACCAACTGACTGTTATCACAACAATTTCTGCTTCTCTAAGAGTTGACTTCCTAGAAGAGGCACTACTTTCACTACGTGTCTGTTGTTTCAAGGACACATGTCTATCTTCAAATATCATCCTTTGTACAGAGTGATTTTTCAACAGATCTGAAGCAGTAAATCCTTTGTTCTCCTTCCCTGAAGACAAGCATTCCTCACCAATCACATCTCTAGGAAAATTTTCTTCACTATCTAAAAGAAGACTTATGTGTTCAATGTCTGACCGGTGAGTGGGCTTCATGGTTTAAAGATTATCCAGGCCAGTATGTCTCCCCTTCTTGAACACCTCAAGATTAAGATTAGAAATTCTACCTTTAAGTTCATCGGTATCAATTACTACATATGAAAGAAAGATTAAAATTATTACCAGAAATTGGCGACGCCCTCCGCCCCTTCTGGCACTCGTCCTCGCTGAGCACCACCAGCAGTGGGCGCACCACCGGCATCTTTGCGTCTCCTTTTCACGACGTCTCCACGCTGCCAAGCCCTACCAGGAGCTCCTCCTCCGCCTCGTTGCGCCCACAGGCGGAAGTGGTTGCCTCGATGGCTACCGAGGTACGCCTCCAGAGCACTACCAAAGCTGCATGAAAAGATGCGGCGATTCAACATGGGAGAAGGACCGACGGCAGGGTACCCTACTGATGTCTACTATGCAACCTTCTTCTTGTAGACGTTGTTGGGCCTCCGAGTGCAGAGGTTTGTAGGACAGTAGCAAATTTCCCTCAAGTGGAAGACCTAAGGTTTATCAATCCGTGGGAGGCATAGGATGAAGATGGTCTATCTCAGCAAGGTAACTAGTATCAAAAGTGAGTGAAAACGGTATTGCAATGCTTCGAAACAAGGCCTAGGGTTCCTACTTTCACTAGTGCAAGTTCTCTCAATAATGATAACATAATTAGATCGTATAACAATCCCTCAATGTGCAACAAAGAGTCACTCCAAAGTCACTAATAGCGGAGAACAAACAAAGAGATTATTGTAGGGTACGAAACCACCTCAAAGTTATTCTTTCGGATCAATCCATTGGGCTATTCGTATAAGTGTCACAAACAGCCTAGAGTTCGTAGTAAAATAACACCTTAAGACACACATCAACCAAAACTCTAATGTCACTTAGATATTCCAATGTCACCTCAAGTATCCGCGGTTTGATTATACGATATGTATCACACAATCTCAGATTCATCTATTCAAACCAACACAAAGAACTTCAAAGAGTGCTCCAAAGTTTCTACCGGAGAGTCAAGACGAAAACGTGTGCCAACCCCTATGCATAAGTTCACAAGGTCATTGAACCCGCAAGTTGATCACCAAAACATACATCAAGTAGATCACGTGAATATCCCATTTGTCACCATAGATAAGCACATGCAAGACATACATCAAGTGTTCATAAATCCTTAAAGACTCAATCCGATACGATAACTTCCAAGGGAAAACTCAATCCATTAGAAGAAGGTAGAGGGGAGAAACAACAAAAGATCCAACTATAGTAGCTCACGGTACATCAAGATCATGCCAAATCAAGAACACGAGAGAGAGAGAGAGAGAGAGAGAGAGAGAGAGAGGGAGAGAGAGAGAGATCAAACACATAGCTATTGGTACATACCCTCAGCCCCGAGGGTGAACTACTCCCTCCTCGTCATGTTGAGCGCCGGGATGATGAAGATGGCCACCGATGATGATTCCCCCTCCCCTCCGGCAGGGTGCCCGAACAGGGTCCTAATTGGTTTTTGGTGGCTACAGAGGCTTGCGGCGCCTGAACTCCCGATCTTGGTTCTGTTCTGGAAGTTTGGGGATATATAAGAGGTGTTGGCGTCAGGAACAAGTCAGGGGGGCCACGAGGAAGCCACGAGGTAGGGGGCGCACCCAGGGGGGTAGGGCGCGCCCTCCACCCTCGTGGTGGCTTCGGGACTCTTCTGGTCCATCTCCGATGCTCCGTGGGCTTCTTCTGGTCCAAAAAAATCTCCTTAAATTTTCAGGTCAATTGGACTCAGTTCGATATTCCTTTTCTGCGATACTCAAAAACAAGGAAAAAACAGAAACTGGCACTGGGCTCTAGGTTAATAGGTTGGTCCCAAAAATCATATAAAATAGCATATAAATGCATATAAAACATCCAAGATAGATAATATAATAGCATGGAACAATCAAAAATTATAGTTACGTTGGAGACGTATCGCCTACGCGGACGGACAACTGCAGGGGGGCAACGAACATCGCGGGCGAGCATCTTCTCGTGAGATGAACTCGAGGCGGGCATGGCCGATCTTGTGTAGACTGGGAAACGACAGGCGATGGCGGCAGCTCCTCCGCGTGGACGCTGCCGGCAGCAGAGCATGCGGTGCACGAAGGACAGATCCATCTCAAAGGGGCACGACGGCTGGGCAAATCGGGATCCGGCGACGAGCCCTGATCCATGGCATCCTTGAAGAGAAGAGAGATATAAGGGGGTGGGGATGAGATCCGACGAGAGAAGAAAGGAGAAGGAAAAATAGGGAGGAAGAGGAGGCACGGCCGAGAGGTGAGATGATGCAGGCGGCGGCGGACACGGGAGAGAAAGAGTAGATCATTGTCTCGTACAGACTACAGAGCGGGCCGAGGCCTATTATGTTGAACTCACGGACTGCTCGGAGGAGTTAAAAGGGAAAACGAATCGGTATTTATAATGACCAACAAAACCTAAATAGAGATATTCTTATACATCAAAAAACAATTCGTGATGGTGAACGGGTAGAAGCAATAGCCGCTTTATTATTAGAGGAAGATTGTAGTTCCTAAAATCATATCTTTGAGGTCTTTTTCCTCTAAAACCATATCTTTGATGTCTTTTTCTAACATTGAATGGCTCCAAATGCACCTTATATTCCGCTCAAAAGTAGTTTACATAACTGAATAAGAAAATAAAAAGAATCTCATTGCAAGCTAGTTCGATATATAATTTCAAAACAAATAGGATGAGAAGTAACCAAGTATATAAAGATTAACACATAGTCATAGTCGCATCTCCCATACTGAAATATTCAGTCGGATATTATACAAGGACTAATTAAGTTCCTTATTAAGACTGAGATGAGTCCAAGTGTAAAATATGTTTGAAAGTTATGTTTAAGTCTTGATTATCTCCACTTTGTAATCTCAACCAACATATCCTCTCTTTCTCCCTCTCGTAGTTATCCTCTGTACCGGTCTGATCTCATACGATGGGCCTCTCATCTTGTACGCCAAGGCATGGCTGTTTGGCACACATCAATATAAACCAAACGCAGCTCCTCATCAAGGAGTAGGAACGCTTCCCAAATCTAACATGGTCATTAGAGCCACCTCTTCCAAATACATCTAGCCACAACAAAATCACAAACCACAACCGCCGCCGCCGTCGCCATGTCTTCCTCGTCGTCCGCCTCCCTCAACCTCGGGTCACCACCGACGGAGAAGCTTGCGAGAGGAAACTTCATCCTCTGGAAGGCACAAGTCCTCCCAGCCCTGCAAGGCGCGCAGGTGACGGGTCTACTAGACAACAACGACGCAGCTCCGCCCAAAACGGTGGAAGCCGCGCAGGCGGACAAGACTACGGCCATGGCGCCGAACCCGCAGTATGCGGCCTGGATCGCCAAAGATCAACAGGTGCTCTCATATCTATTGAACTCCATGAATCCAGAAATACTTGCACAGGTCATCGGGAAGGATTCCACCTTCGAGGTGTGGACAGCGGTGACAGCCATCTTCGCCTCCCAATCGCAGTCTCGGATCATAAATCTGAGAATTGCTATCACCAACACCAAGAAAGGCACCATGTCAAGCTCTGCCTTCATGGCCAAGATGAAGAGTCTCGGTGATGAGCTAGCAGCCGCCGGTCGTCCCGTCTCTGATCTGGAGATGGTGGACTATATCTTGGCAGGGCGAGACCGTGACTACGATCCTGTAGTTGCGGCGATCGGTGCCATCAAGAACACAATCACCGCCGATGACCTCTTTGCCCAAATCTCTGCGTTTGATCAGAGAATGGAGATGTTGGGCGATGCTTCCTCTGGTGGCTTTCATACCTCTGCAAACGCTGCCTACAGAGGCCGCGGCCAAGCTCGTGGGAAACCCTACTGAGGGAGTCCTGGACTAGGGGGTGTCCGGATAGCCGAACTATCATCACTGCCGGACTCCAAGACTATGAAGATACAAGATTGAAGACTTCGTCCCGTGTCCGGGTGGGACTTTCCTTGGCGTGGAAGGCAAGCTTGGCGATATGGATATGTAGATCTCCTACCATTGTAACCGACTCTGTGTAACCCTAACCTATCCGGTGTCTATATAAACCGGAGGGTTTTAGTCCGTAGGACGAACAACAATCATACCATAGGCTAGCTTCTAGGGTTTAGCCTCCTTGATCTCGTGGTAGATCTACTCTTGTACTACCCAAATCATGAATATTAATCAAGCAGGAGTAGGGTATTACCTCCATCGAGAGGGCCCGAACCTGGGTAAAAACATCGTGTCCCTTGTCTCCTATTACCATCCGCCTAGACGCACAGTTCAGGACCCCCTACCCGAGATCCGCCGGTTTTGACACCGACATTGGTGCTTTCATTGAGAGTTCCTCTGTGTTGTCACCAATAAGCCCGATGGCTCCTTCGATCATCAACAACGACGTGGTCCAGGGTGAGACTTTTCTCCCCGGACAGATCTTCGTATTCGGCGGCTTTGCACTGCTGCAGGCCAATTAAGCAGCCATCCGGAGCAGATCGAAGCTACGCCCCTGGCCATCGTGTCAGATTTGGAAGTTTGAACTATCGACCGATGTCCGCAGAGACTTGATCTTGACGGATTCGAGCCGCAGCCAAGCGTGCCGCCCGTCTCGATGGGCATGATCTAGCTGCAGCAAACAAAGGCCTCGGAGGCCGCACCAAAGATCCGCCCGACCCTTAATCCGGAGCCGGATTCCCGATCGAGGGCAGTGGTTGGACACCGCCTCGGGGCTACAATCTCTACGGCGATTGAGCGAACTCCATCCTGTCGCTGCGAAGACCTTGACTCCAGGGTGCCGGACTCCTCTCCGGACTCCGAACCCTCCGCGCCCCTGCCAATCGAATCCGATTGGGCGCCGGTCATGGAGTTCACTGCCGCGGACATCTTTCAGCACTCGCCCTTTGGCGATATCCTGAATTCACTAAAGTCCTTCTCTTTATCCAGAGAGCCCTGGCCGGACTATGGACAAGAAGGTTGGGATACGGACGACGAAGAAATTCAACGCCCACTCACGACCCACTTTATAGCCACTGTCGATGATTTAACCGACATGCTCGACTTCGACTCCGAAGACATCGACGGTATGGACGACGATGCCGGAGACGACCAAGACCCAGCGCCTACAGGGCACTGGAAGGCCACCTCGTCATACGACATATACATGGTGGACATCCCAAAAGATGGGAACGGCGATGGAACAATGGAGGATGACCCCTCCAAGAAGCAACCGAAGCGCCGACGTCAGCGGCGCCGCTCTAAATCCCGCCACAGCAAAAACGGTGATTCCGGCATGGAAGATAATAACACCCCGGACAGTGCCGAAGACAACCCCCTCTAGCAGGACTTAGCGCAGGAGGAGGGAGAAGCAAGTCCGCACAACAGTGCGGCAGAAAGAGAGGTCGAGGACGATAATTATGCGCCTCCCTCCAAAGATGAGGCAAGCCTCGACGGCAATTTAAATTTGTCATGCCCGAGGATCCCGCCGAACAGGGCGTTTCAAGCGCAGGCTTATAGCCACGGCAAGCAGCCTCAAGAAAAAGCAGCAACAGCTTAGAGCTGACCAAGACCTGCTAGCTAACAGATGGACTGAACTCCTTGCAGCCGAAGAGTATGAACTCGAACGCCCCTCCAAAAGCTACCCCAAACGCATGTCGTTGCCTCGATCAGAGAAGGAAGCACCCAAGTCACCAGCGCACGATATGGCAGACCGGCCACTCCGTGGCCGCGACAGAAAAGCCTCTCAGCCCTCCGCTCAAGCCACACCCCGACGCCGCTCAAAGAGTACCAAGGCACGGGAAAACGCGCCGGACTTGCGAGATATATTGGAGGATAAGGTAAAACATACAAGATCGATCTACGGATCGCGTGGGCGCCCAACGATGTGGGATGATTACCGTCGCGCGGATCTGACAAACCCGCCGGGCGAACACGATGAGACAAAGCTCATATGAGCTACGCCGTGATATAGCCCAATCTGAGGCGCCAAGACACCCACTATGCTTCACGGATGAAGTAATGGATCATCAAATCTCTGTGGGCTTCAAACCCGTAAACATCGAATCATACGATGGTACCACGAGATCCTGCGGTGCGGATCGAGGACTATCTCCTCCATATCCACATGGCCCGCGGTGATGATCTACATGCCATCAAATACCTCCCACTCAAGCTTAAAGGACCAGCTCGGCATTGGCTCAACAGCTTGCCGGCAGAATCAATTGGTTGTTGGGAGGACACGAAGCCGCATTCCTTGATAACTTCCAGGGCACATATGTGCGACCACCAGACGCCGATGACCTTAGCCACATAATTCAGCAGCGGAAGAATTGGCGGACAATTCTGGACACGGTTCCTAACAAAGAAAAAATCAAATCGTTGACTGTCCGGATGCAGAGGCCCTTGCAGCCTTCAAACATAACATCCGCTACGAATGGCTTGCCCGACACCTAGGACAGGAAAAGCCAAAATCCATGGCAGCCCTCACAACACTCATGACCCGCTTTTGTGCGGGAGATGACAGCTGGCTAGCTCGAAGCAACAACTTGGCCAAACACCCTGATAGTTCGGATACCAAGGACAGCAATGGCAGGTTGCGTCGCAACAAGAACAAGCGCCGCATTAACAGCAATAATGCTGAAGATATAGCCGTCAATGCCGGATTCAGAGGCTCTAAACCCGGTCAGCGGAAGAAGCCATTCAAAAGAAATACCCAGGGCCCATCCAACTTGGACCGAATACTCGATCGCTTGTGCCAGATACATGGCACCCCAAAACCAGCCAATCACACCAACAGGGATTGTTGGGTGTTCAAGAAAGCAGGCAAGTTAAGTGCGAACTCAATGACAAGGGGCTGCATAGCGATGACGAGGAAGAGCCCGGCCGCCCGAACAATAGAGGAAAGAAGGGTTTTCCCACAGAAGTGAGGACGGTGAACATGATATACGCAACCCACATACCCATAAGGGAGCGGAAGCGTGCACTAAGGGACGTATATGCGATGGAGCCAGTCGCCCCAAAGTTTAACCCATGGTCTTCCTGTCCGATCACCTTCGATCGAAGGGACCACCCCACTAGTATTCGTCACGGCGGTTTCTCCGCATTGGTTCTTGACCCAATTATTGACGGATTTCACCTCACTAGAGTCCCGATGGACGGCGGTAGCAGCCTGAACCTCCTTTATCAGGATACAGTGCGCAAAATGGGCATAGACCCCTCAAGGATTAAACCTACAAAGACGACCTTTAAAGGCGTCATACCGGGTGTAGAGGCCAATTATGCGGGCTCGATTACACTCGAAGTGGTCTTCGGATCCCGGATAACTTCCGAAGCGAAGAGTTAATCTTCGACATAGTCCTGTTCGCGGCGGCTATCATGCAACGCTTCAGACGAACCACATTTGCAAAGTTCAATGCGGTGCCGCTTTCGCATACCTCAAGCTCAAGATGCCAGGCCCTCGAGGAGTAATCACGGTCAATGGAAACACCGAACGCTCTCTCGAGCGGAGGAGCACACGGCGTTCGCGGCGGAGGCGCAGCAGCCTCTCACAGCAATTCTCGAGTCCGGCCACTAAGCGTCCGGACACTGTCAAGCGCGCCCGGAGTAACCTACAACAAGACCGCCTGGCACGATTCAAGCACGCGTAGCAATCCGGCCCCAACCCCAGCCCTCGCGAAATTGCGAAGCCAGTACTACGCATACATAACTATGCTCTGGAGATACCATGGGCATAAGGGGAGGGGCACGACCACGGCACGCCCAGAATGCGGCTCAACCGCACCAGGGGCTCCCAATTTTGTCATTCTTCTTCTTTTTCTTTTTCTTCCTCTTACTTTCAGGACTCCATTTTCCAGAAGTCCTGTCGGCACTAGAATCGCGAACTCATGATGCAACAGCCAGGGAAGCGTAAAGCCACGCCGAGTGTTCAGGTGGTCTCTATTACGAGCATTATACCTGTTTTACATACCATCCCGCAGCTTACCCCTGGAGGGGAACATGTTAGATAGTCCCATCCCTTGCTTATCGCACTATTTGTATCGTTCTGCTTTCATTGCAGTACCTTTTTGAATAAACAATACATAGCTTTTGCCTATTATTGCACTCTTTTCTTTATCTATATATATGTTCCTTTCATGACATGTCGCACCCGTACACTTTAGTGCAGCCAATACACCAGGGGCTTAAGTACCCCAAAATTATGGTGTGATAAGTCCGAACACTTTCACAAGTGCGGCACCCGAACTTATAGCATTATATGAATCGGCTCGAATCATGTCTTGGGTCAATAGTTGGGTTTGCCCGGTTCCCTGTTTTGGTACCTTACGTTCCGTTATATCGGCTAAGGTAGCACCGGGAGAACCACTGCGATTGTGCCCCAGTTGAGCTGGGTCGAGCACCTCAGTGGAGAAAGCTAAAACTGACCGTCATGATAGGGCGAGAGCCGGTCGCTGTTCGAGAGGTTTTTTCGGGTCCCTAAAGACTTATGCCGCTCAGAGCGAGGAACCGGAATTGTCCGGCCAAGGCGTGGATAGCGCTCCGAACTCGGTCTTCCGAATACTAGGGGCTTCGCCGAAGTTTAAAATTATAGAATTCTATGGCTAAGTGAGAGTGTTCAAGCATTATAAGTCTGGTTGCCTGGTTCGTTGCGTTGAGCGCCTCCCTAGATGGACCCAAGAACGGGAACAAGAGTGCTCAAGTTTATCCCGAACACCCGAGCACTTGTGGCATGGGGGCTGAAGCCAACGACTTGCCATCTCTCAAATTTGATAAACGGCCGCACAGAAGGTAATATTTTAAATTAATAAGCGTTGCTTAGCGCATATGAACAAGTTTTCAGCGTACAGGATAACAAATGCGAGTCTATTCAAAATTACATCTTTGGAGCACTCATCCGCTATTCGGCGGGCACCCTTGAGAGGCCCTCATAGTACATTTCGGGCGTGCGATGCTCCTTGCCCATCGGTGGCCCGTCCGTCACAAGCTTCTCCGCATCCAGCTTGCCCCAGTGCACTTTAGCACGGGCAAGGGCCCGACGGACACCTGTTGGGGAACGTTGCAGAAAATTAAAATTTTTCCTACGGTTTCACCAAGATCTATCTATGAGTTCATCTAGCAACGAGTCAAGGGAGTGAGTTTGCATCTACATACCACTTTGTAGATCGCGACCGGAAGCGCTCAAAAGAACGGGGATGAAGTAGTCGTTCTCGCCGTGATCCTATCACCGGAGATCCTAGCGCCGAACGGACGGCACCTCCGCGTTCAACACACGTACGGGACGGGAGACGTCTCCTCCTTCTTGATCCAGCAAGGGGAAGGAGAGGTTGATGATGATCCAGCAGCACGACGGCGTGGTGGTGGATGCAGCAGAACTCCGGCAGGCTTCGCCAAGCTGTTGCGGAGGAGGACGAGGTGTAGCACGGGAGGGAGGCGCCAGAACTTCAGTGCGGCTACCCTCCCCCTTTATATAGGCCCCCAGGCGCCGCCCTGGGGATCCCATCTCCCAAGGGGTGGCGGCCAAGGGGAGGAGTGCCCCCAAGGCAGTGGGCGCCCCACCCTAGGGTTTCAACCCTAGGCGCGGGGTGGGCCAAGGGAGCACCAGCCCACTATGGGCTGGTTCCCTCCCACTTCAGCCCATGGGGCCCTCCGGATGGGTGGCCCCACCGGTGGACCCTCGGGACCCTTCCGTGGTCCGGTACAATACCGGTGACCCCGAAACTTTCCCGATGGCGAAATACCACTTACTATATATAATTCTTTACCTCCGGACCATTCCGAAACTCCTCGTGACGTCCGGGATCTCATCCGGACTCGAACAACATTCGGTATACTGCATACTCATATTCATACAACCCTAAGCGTCACCGAACCTTAAGTGTGTAGACCCTACGGGTTCGGGAGACACGTAGACATGACCGAGACGGCTCTCGGGTAATAACCAACAGCGGGATCTGGATACCCATGTTGGCTCCCACATGCTCCTCGATGATCTCATCGGATGAACCACGATGTCGAGGATTCAAACAATCCCGTATACAATTCCCTTTGTCAATCGGTATGTTACTTGCCCGAGATTCGATCGTCGGTATCCCAATACCTCGTTCAATCTCGTTACCGGCAAGTCACTTTACTTGTACCGTAATGCATGATCCCGTGACCAGACACTTGGTCACTTTGAGCTCATTATGATGATGCACTACCGAGTGGGCCCAGTGATACCTCTCCGTAACACGGAGTGACAAATCGATCTCGATCCGTGTCAACCCAACAGACACTTTCGGAGATACCTGTAGTGCACCTTTATAGTCACCCAGTTACGTTGTGACGTTTGGTACACCCAAAGCACTCTTACGGTATCCGGGAGTTACACGACCTCATGGTCTAAGGAAGAGATACTTGACATTGGAAAAGCTCTAGCAAAACGAACTACACGATCTTGTGCTATGCTTAGGATTGGGTCTTGTCCATCACATCATTCTCCTAATGATGTGATCCCGTTGTCAATGACATCCAATGTCCATAGTCAGGAAACCGTGACTATCTGTTGACCAACGAGCTAGTCAACTAGAGGCTCACTAGGGACATTTTGTGGTCTATGTATTCACACGTATGTTACGATTTCCGGATAATACAATTATAGCATGAATAAAAGACAATTATCATGAACAAGGAAATATAATAATAATCCTTTTTATTATTGCCTCTAGGGCATATTTCCAACAGTCTCCCACTTGCACTAGAGTCAATAATCTAGTTACATTCTGATGAATCGAACACCCATAGAGTTACGGTGTTGATCATGTTTTGCATGGAAGAGGTTTAGTCAACGGATCTGCGACATTCAGATCCGTATGCACTTTGCAAATTTCTATGTCTCCATCTTGAACATTTTCACGGATGGAGTTGAAGCGGCGCTTGATGTGCCTGGTCTTCTTGTGAAACCTGGGCTCCTTGGCAAGTGCAATAGCTCCAGTGTTGTCACAGAAGAGTTTGATCGGCCCCGGCGCATTGGGTATGACTCCTAGGTCGGTGATGAACTCCTTCACCCAAATTGCTTCATGCGCTGCCTCTGAGGCTGCCATGTACTCCGCTTCACATGTAGATCCCGCCACGACGCTCTGCTTGCAGCTGCACCAGCTTACTGCTCCACCATTCAACATATACACGTATCCGGTTTGTGACTTAGAGTCATCCAGATCTGTGTCGAAGCTAAGCGTCGGCGTAACCCTTCTGACGAGCTCTTATTCACCTCCATAAGCGAGAAACATGTCCTTTGTCCTTTTCGGTACTTCAGGATATTCTTGACCGCTGTCCAGTGTTCCTTGCGGGATTACTTTGGTACCTTCCTACCAAACTTACGGCAAGGTTTACATCAGGTCTGGTACACAACATGGCATACATAATAGATCCTATGGCCGAGGCATAGGGGATGACGCTCATCTCTTCTTTATCTTTTGCCCTGGTCGGGCATTGAGCCAAGCTCAATCTCACACGTTGCAGTACAGGCAAGAACCCTTTCTTGGACTAATCCATTTTGAACTTCTTCAAAATCTTATCAAGATATGTGCTTTGTGAAAGACCTATGAGGCGTCTCGATCTATCTCTATAGATCTTGATGCCTAATATATAAGCAGCTTCTCCAAGGTCCTTCATTGAAAAACTTTTATTCAAGTAGGTCTTAATGCTGTCCAAGAGTTCTATATCATTTCCCATCAAAAGTATGTCATCTACATATAATATGAGAAATGCTACAGAGCTCCCACTCACTTTCTTGTAAACGCAGGCTTCTCCATAAGTCTGCATAAACCCAAACGCTTTGATCATCTCATCAAAGCGAATGTTCCAACTCGATGCTTGCACCAGCCCATAAATGGATCGCTGGAGCTTGCAGACTTTGTTAGCATTCTTAGGATCGACAAAACCTTCCGCTGCATCATATACAACTCTTCCTTAAGATAACCGTTAAGGAACGCTGTTTTGACGTCCATCTGCCATATCTCATAATCATAGTATCGGCAATTGCTAACATGATTCGGACGGACTTAAGCTTCGCACGGGAGAGAAAGTCTCATCGTAGTCAATCCCTTGAACTTGCCGATAACCCTTAGCGACAGGTCGAGCTTTATAGATGGTGACATTACCATCCGCGTCCGTCTTCTTCTTAAAGATCCATTTATTTTCTGTCGCTCGCCGATCATCGGGCAAGTCTGTCAAAGTCCATACTTTGTTTTCATACATGGATCCTATCTCAGATTGCATGGCTTCAAGCCAGTTGTTGGAATCTGGGCCGCCATCGCTTCTTCATAGTTCGAAGGTTCACCGTTGTCTAACAACATGATTTCCGTGACAGGGTTGCCGTACCACTGCAGTGCGGAACATGTCCTAGTGGACCTACAAAGTTCAAGAGCAACTTGATCCGAAGTACCTTGATCATCATCATTAATTTCCTCTTCATTGGTGTAGACATCACAGGAACATTTTCTGAGCTGCACTACTATCCTGTTCAAGAGGTAGTACTTCATCGAGTTCTACTTTCCTCCCACTTACTTCTTTCGAGAGAAACTCTTTTCCGAGAAAGGATTCGTTCTTGGCAACAAAGATCTTGCCCTCGGATCTTAAGTAGAAGGTATACCCAATGGTTTCCTTAGGGTATCCTATGAAGACGCATTTTTCCGATTTGGGTTCGAGCTTTTTAGGTTGAAGTTTCTTGACATAAGCATCGCATCCCCAAACTTTTAGAAACGACAGCTTAGGTTTCTTCCCAAACCATAATTCATACGGTGTCGTCTCAACGGACTTAGACGGTGCCCTATTTAAAGTGAATGTAGCTGTCTCTAGAGCGTATCCCCAAAATGATAGCGGTAAATCGGTAAGAGACATCATAGACCGCACCATATCCAATAGAGTGCGATTACGACGTTCGGACACACCGTTACGCTGAGGTGTTCCAGGCGGCGTGAGTTGTGAAACGATTCCACATTTCCTTAAGTGTGTACCAAATTCATGACTTAAGTATTCTCCTCCATGATCTGATCGTAGGAATTTTATCTTTCGGTCACGTTGATTCTCTACCTCATTCTGAAATTCCTTGAACTTTTCAAAGGTCTCAGACTTGTGTTTCATTAAGTAGACATACCCATATCTACTCAAGTCATCAGTGAGAGTGAGAACATAACGATATCCTCCATGAGCCTCAACACTCATTGGACCGCACACATCGGTATGTATGATTTCCAACAAGTTGGTTGCTCGCTCCATTGTTCCGGAGAACGGAGTCTTGGTCATCTTGCCCATGAGGCATGGTTACGCATGTGTCAAATGATTCATAATCGAGAGACTCCAAAAGTCCATCAGCATGGAGCTTCTTCATGCGCTTGACACCAATGTGACCAAGGCGGCGGTGCCACAAGTATGTGGGACTATCGTTATCAACTTTACATCTTTTGGTATTCACGCTTATGAATATGTGTAACATTACGCCGAGATTCATTAAGAATAAACCATTGACCATAGGGGCATGACCATAAAACATATCTCTCATATAAATAGAACAACCATTATTCTCGGATTTAAATGAGTAGCCATCTCGTATCAAACGAGATCCAGATACAATGTTCATGCTCAAACTTGGCACCAAATAACAATTATTAAGGTTTATAACTAATCCCGTAGGCAAATGTAGAGGTAGCGTGCCGACGGCGATCACATCGACCTTGGAACCATTCCCGACGCGCATCGTCACCTCGTCCTTCGCCTGTGACGCCCGGATAATTAAGCTACAGTAATCCCTGTTAATGATGCCACGTCACCTCGGTTACTGTGATTAAACTCACGTTGATTCGAAACCGATTCGAATTTCAAATTCAAAATCGAGCAAACAATAAAAGTTTTCAAATACTAAAATTTAAATGTTCGGAGTGAACCAAATAATACATAGGTAATTATGGTGGTGAAACCACATTTTTATAAAATGTTTAAATGCTCAAAGGAAAATAAAACAGCAGCAAAAGAAAGTAATTAAATGCCTTTTACAATAAATAAATATTAAACTAAATTATTTTGTTGCCCAAACTTATGTGGCAGTAGCTAATTACTAACACTAAATTAGGGACTACTTTTATAGTTTATAAAACTAAAATAAAAGAGGAACTAAAATAAAACAGAAAACAGAAAAGGAAAATAAGAAAAGAAAATAAAACAAAAAGGAGAGGGGAAGAAAAACCCCACTGGCCCAACTGGGCCAAGCCCCCACCTGGCCCAGCCGGCCAGCCCCTGGCCCAGCCCAACTTGCCCCTCTCCTTCCTCCTCTGTTCACAGAGGGGAGGTGGACGCCAGGCAGCCGCCCGTGGCCGCGATGGCCACGTGCCGGCCATCCGCCGCGCCCCCGTCGACCTACAAGGCGTCGCCCCGCACCCTGGAACCCTAGCCGCCTCTCCTTCCTCTCCCCCGTGCTGCGACCTCCTCTGCTCGCCCCGCCCGAGCGCCGCCGTCGCCATGGCTGCGCCATAGCCGCGGCCACCGGCCACGCCGCGCCTCGCCAACGCGTCCCCGAGCGCCGTCGTACCCCGCGAAGTCTTCCTCGACCACCGGACCAAGCCAGGAGCCCCACAGCGAGCGCGGCGCCCCTTTCTTCTTCCTCTACTCCGACGAACGCCGGCGTCGAATTCGGACACCTCGCGCCTTCCCCGAGCCCACTGAGCACATCTGCAGGCTCACTGTGAGCTACACTTCCCCCCCCTCTCTTTTGCTTCCATACGCGCCCGGAGTGGCTGGGCCCGCCATGGCCGAGACGAGCTCCGTCGTCGAGCTCATTGCAGTCGCCCTGATGCTCCTAGCGCCGCGCTGGCGCCACCACCGAGCTCCTGGAGCTCCTAGCTGCTCAACGCACCCCTCTGCCACCCTTGTCGTGCCAGGGACGCTCGAACACGTCGACGTCCGAACTCCGGCGCCGCTCCGGTCAGCGCTGCCGTGGCTCTAGGCCTTCCCAGCACTCGGGACCGCCGATGTTGGATGCGTGCGGCTCCCCTCGTTCGAACGCGCGTCACGGCGCTCGTTTTAAGCACCCGTAGGCTTTTCCCGATGCGCTCCCGATCGCCGCTGCCGCCTCCACTCGCCACCGGCGATACTCCGGTCGTCCCCGAGGCCGATCGTCGTCACCATCGCGCGGCACCGGGCCGCACCCTTAGGTCCAAGCCGCAGGTCCGAAGGCCCCCTGTAGCACGGCTCCGGCCAACTCCGGCGAGGCGTCGCCGTTGCTTTGGTCGTCGGAGCCGCTCCGTCGCCGGCGACCGACGCGTGGCCGACACAGGGCCACCCTGTGGTCGCCGCCAGCCGGGCCCCACGGGCCCCAGATCGGGTTGACCACCAACTCTGATCGGGCAGCCCTGGCCACTAACATGCGGGCCCCACCACGTAATTAGGATTAATTAAAGCGGTTTTATACTTAAAGTATTTAGTTAGCTTAACTAGACACTGACCGGTGGGCCCAGTAGTTTTACTAACTAAAATCAGATTAGTTTTAACTCTGTTTAAACCCGCTGTCTATGACAGGTGGGTCCCCCATGTCAGTTTTGACCAGTCAACTTGACTGTTGACTGCTGACGTCATTCCCACGTCATGCTAACATCATATTCCTTTTTCTGTTAATATAAATAATTCCAGAATATTGTTTAAACTTTAAAAATTCATAGATAATAAACCGTAACTCCGATGAAAATGTTTTCTATAAGAAAGTTGCTCAGAAAAATCCGACGATTCCGGATACGCAGTCCGTTCGTCCGCCACACCCCCCTAACCTATCGAACTCGCAACTTTCCCCCTCCGGCCACTCTGCCCGAAAACGCGAAACACCGGGGATACTTTCCCGGATGTTTCCCCCCTTCACCAGTATCACCTTCTACAGCATTAGGTCACCTCTAGCACCGCGTATTGCCATGTTACGCTTTGTGATACTTTGATTGCTCCGTTATTTATTGTGTTTCCCCTCCGTCACTTCTTTCTGGTAGACCCCGAGACTGCCGGCGACCCCCAGTTCGACTACGGTGTTGACGATCCCTCCTTGCCAGAGCAACTAGGCAAGCCCCCCCCACTTGATCACCAGATATCGCCTACTCTTCTCTATACTGCTTGCATTAGAGTAGTGTAGCATATTCTTACTTTTCGATTACTCCTATCTGCTGCATAGCCTGTCCTTATTACCACTTTATTATTACCTTTACCTGCAATCCTATATGCTTAGTATAGGATGCTAGTACTTTCATCTGTGGCCCTACATTCTTGTCCGTCTGCCGTGCTATACTATCGGGCCGTGATCACTCGGGAGGTGATCACGGGTATATACTATATACTTATACATGATAAAGGTGGTGACTAAAGTCGAATCGGCTTGTGGAGCACCATGAGTGATTCACGGATTGGGTGCTGAAAGGACCTTTGTCCCGACGGCCCCTCTGGATGGATCTTTGTGGAGGAGCGGCAGGGGCAGGTTGAGACCGCCTAGGAGAGAGGTGGGCCTGGCCTGTTCGGGCGTTAGCGGATACTTAACACGCTTAACGAGGTCTTGGTATTTGATCTGAGTTGGCTCTGAGCTTATACGCACTAACCATCTACGCGGGAGTAGTTATGGGTATCCCGGCGTCGTGGTATCACCGAAGCACTTCAGACGTCGTGACGGAGGCGTAGCGCCCGGATTGGACTGGAACGCCTGTTAGGCTAGATGCGCTGGCCACCCTCGCAACATGCAGGTGTGCTCGAGGCGATGGGCCCAGACCCTGCAGCGCTTAGGTTTAGAACGGCGTGCTGTGCTCTCTGTTGTGCCTTGGTGGGGCTGCGTCGTGTTGTTCTTGCGGGGCCGGGCATGACCCGAGGAAAGTGTGTCCGGCCAAATGGGATCAAGCGTCTTTGGGTAAGATGGTGCACCCCTGCAGTGAAGTTAATCTATTCGGATAGCCGTGATCTTGATAACAGGGCGACTTGGAGTTGTACCTTGAGCTTATGACAACTAGAACCGGATCTGGATAAAACACACCCTTCCAAGTGCCAGATACAACCGGTGGTCGCTCTCTCTCAGGGATATGAGGAGGGGATCGTTGGGTAGGATTATTGCTATGTGATGTTACTTGGAGGACTTCAGTTTGCCCTCTCCTACCTGTTGCAAGACAGGTGACCAGAAGCGTAGTCTTCGTTAAGACTAGCTATCCCCTCTTATTACGGCTTTCTGCGATTCGGTCCGATATGGCCCTTTACACATATATCCATGCATATGTAGTGTAGCTCCTTGCTTGCGAGTACTTTGGATGAGTACTCACGGTTGCCTTGTTCCCCTTTTCCCCTACCTCTACTCGATTGCTGCAGCAGACGATGGAACCCGAGAGCCAGACGCCACCGTCGATGACGACTACTACTCTGGAGGTGCCTACTACTACGTGCAGCCCGCTGACGACGACCAGGAGTAGCTAGGAGGATCCCAGGCAGGAGGCCTGCTCCTCTTTCGATCTGTATCCCAGTTTGTGCTAGCCATCTTATGGTAACTTGTTTAACTTATATCTGTACTCAAATATGGTTGCTTCCGCTGACTCGTCTATGATCGAGCACTTGTATTCGAGCCCTCGAGGCCCCTGGCTTGTATTATGATGCTTGTATGACTTATTTTATTTGTAGAGTTGTGTTGTGATATCTTCCCGTGAGTCCTTGATCTTGATCGTACACATTTGCGTGCATGATTAGTGTACGATTAAATCGGGGGCGTCTCAAGTTGGTATCAGAGCCGACTGCCTGTAGGAATCCCCCTTCCAACTCCTTGGCCGAAGTAGAGTCTAGTCATTGAATTTTTTTTACTAACATGGCTGTGTGGCTTATGGGCCCACGTCGCCATTTGGGTGGTATTAGGATCTTTTATTCCTCGCCTTTACTCTGGGACCCTGATCTCTCTTCTATTCGGGATTAAGTGTTTTGCTAACTCTAACTCTAGGTTCTCGTAAATACTTTCTCCCGGAGAGCCCCTTCAGTCCAGATGATCACCGGCTGCACCAGAAGATTTCAGAGATACTCTTTGATATTCTCTCGAGACTTTGTGCCCATCATTTTTGCTATTCCCGACCACCGATAAATCCGTATGGATAACTACTTACACTTGTCATTCATACGATCATCCCCCATTGATCTTGTTATTACAAGATACCTCGAAGTTTTCTCTATTGACCCGAGAATACTTCGTGCCTACTGCCTAGCAGTTCCTTGCCACATGAATACCCCTTCAAATAAATCCTCGCACTTGTCGAGTATCCGCTCATCCCCAGTTGTTCACTAGTTTCACAAAAGTCTTCAAATTACTATTCGATCTTCCGAAAATCCTCTGGAGCCTTTGGCTCTTGAAATTCTTGCTTGCTTGCATTATGGTTCATCCCATAAGTCTCGTAGTCTTATTGACATTCCTTGTCATTATCATTTTGGGTCTAATGACTCAATATGTTTCCGAATACACGCAATCATCATTGATCCTTATAAATTGCCTTTCCGGCTGAGCTGCCATTCTTTTAACTGGAATTGGTTCTCGACCAATCCAATTGTCGTTGATTGTATCCCTAATTCTATTCAGCTTATCCATTATTGATCAGAGCATTTGCTCCTGATCCCTTGATTTGAAAATCATAATTACTTACTAATTAAGCGTAGAACTATTCAGCTGTTCTATAAACCGATGCATTTGCAATCTTTCTTCCTCACGATTGGGTATCGATACTCATATCAGCCCCATCGTGGATCGCCATATCCACTGTTGGGTTATTATCCGACAGTGTCCTTCATAATTAATCACTTTGTGAGTTCTTTCTCTGATACATAATGCCTTTGGTAAATTGTATCCTTTCCCTTTGTCAACCATGCTCTGCTTTCGAGCTGGTGGTATTTACTATTGAAGCTTGTGGTATATGTTTCCATGATACCCTGCCGGGTTGAACCTATGACTTCCTTTATATGTGTGAACTCGGAAGTTTTCACGAGTCATACTCATCTGGTATTTCACCAGGTAAAACTTTCAACCCTAATGCCTTTATCAAAGCGAGAAGTGAATGGAAGGTTATACCTTGAAGAAGTGGGAGTCGACCTTGAACTTTGTGTTCATGCCCATGGACACGATGTAGATCTTATCATTAAAGCTTCTCTTAAATTAATTATTCCTTTGGTATAAGTTCCTCTTATATCTGGGATCTGGCCTTTTGCAATCATGGTTCCGACCATGTTCTCTTTTAAATACCATTTCTCGTGCAAGTTTAAGCACTCGTCTTCGGTAGAGCAATACCCCAGTCCAACTTCTACTTTGATATGTCATCGAGTATTACCCCCTGGTAACTCGAGATTATCATGGAACTGCATAACTTCTTATGAGTTCTTCATCAAGTGCTACCTTCCCACTGATTCCAATTCTTCACGGGCTCTGAGTTATTAAACACTCAAAGACACCGATAACTGAACCGAGTCCGCACTATGGTTCAACAACTCTTCAGTAAGCTTCTATAAGTACGAGTTTGTACCCGACCATGCCATTCCTAGCCTGTTTGGCTATATCATTGTCGTGATGATTTTAACTATGCTACCCGGTCCTTCTTCTCGGAGCACAATTTTCGACGATGAATTAACCTTACGTCGATCCTCATCGTCATATCATTTCGCCTTGAACAACAAGCTTGGTTTCGAGTTTGTGTCGTACCCTTGGTTCCAATAACCTTTCACTTCATCATTACTTTGACTTGATGTCGTCGCCGATCGATTACATCATCATGAACTCTCGCGACAAAGGTGTCGTGATCGTCAACATTCTGAGCTCATCCAGGATATCAATTGAATTCATGATGAGAAATACCATCCTTGCCCTCGATGATTTGTAATATCATCGACCACTTTATTGCCTTCCCATCAACACAAGCTTGTTCATGTTTGGTGTTATACCTTGAGTTCCTTGCTACCCAGCAATTGTTCTTCCTTACCTTGGAGTATTACCATCCTTTATGTCAAGGATGTGGTGAGAATTTCACCACCTTTTAAGAATTCTTGATATCATAATACTTCTTGCCATCTTCATTCATTCCTTGGCCCCCGTATTGTTTTCAACCGGAATACCGACAGTTGAGCTATGACGTGTGAATTCAAAACTTCTAGCAAGCCTCTTGCTTTGAAGTGAAATTCTTAGACTATTGATTATTGAATCACCATTCCGACGTTGGTCGTGCAACCCAGCCCATACTTCGGTTGCACCTGTCAACCAATGTTTGAAGGTGTATGTTTTCCTCAAGCATACATCATTATACCATTTGAGCTGACAAATGTCATCTTCTTGTTCACATTATCGTGGAAATCCATCCGTTTGGAATTCGCGATGAATTTTCGCTGAGCCCATCAGCCACCTTCTCATCCCCTCCTTGGGTTAAGGATGAACTATTGCTTCAAGAACCCACTCCCGTAGTTCGTTTCCTGAGAATCTTGAAATGTCACTTCGTCTATTTGTGTTGCACCTTTTCTTCTCGAACATCCTGATTCTGAGGTATCATGACACCAATCGGATCTGAATCTCGGTCAGATATGATGGTTGGGACAACTTTCCAAGAATTATGATGTTGATCCTTTGATGACCCGGTAACATGATGTCATGCCTAGCACCCGGTGGAGTACCTACCATTATATATTCCTTTTCTGACGGGTTATCCCTTATCCATGAAGGGATGGTAATACTGGTTCTACAAGTTATTCCTGATGGATCCTTCGTGATTCCAAGGCCTGATCTTCACCTGAAGACCATGTCTACACATTTTCCTTTCCATTGTTCTGTTTAATATGATAAACATATTTTACTTTCCATTGGTTGTTTGAACCTTTCTTGTGATCTATATGATCTAAGCAGCAATATTCTACTGCTTATGTATAACACCTCGAGTTATAACTCTGTCAGTAAGACCCTGTTACTATTATTGATGACATTCCGGTAGCCACCGATGGACGAGAACCTTGCCTATTGGTCCGCCTCATTCAACGAGCAGGAAAGTGGTTCTCTTCGTCCCTCGCCCTTGGTACCAACGTTGATACCGACATAACTGACATGGTACTCTCTGACATGCCTTGCTATCATGACCGTGAAAGATGTCACTACCCCTATTCAAAAAAAAACCCACATGGTGGGTCCATAACCCACAGTTCCACAGGATCGAAACCTCGTATCTGTACATCCCCTATTCCCAAAGTTATTCCTCGGCGTGGACTTGTATGTAATCCACGGGCCCTTGTCCTAGTGATCTATTCTGGAATCGGGCGTTAATACTTACTCTCGCTACTCTGAACCCCTTTCTCACTCTGGTTCGGGCTTGAGCAACTATCTATCCGCTTGGAGCCTATTATGGTACCTTCGTACCTTACTCTCGAGGTATTTCGTACGTTCAACTCGAGAGATAATCTTATACTAATTCATGGGATAACCCCAGATTGTTTTCCTCAAAAGCATTATCTCGTAGTGAGCTGCCCCCTTACCTTTTCGTAAGTACGATGGAGTTCCCGAAGAAATGATGACAAGTTTATCATGATGCATCGGGATGAAGGATTGAAGACATCAACGAAAGGGGTTAACTTCTTCGAGAAGATCCGATAGAATATCGTAACCAGAACTTTCCCCTTACTCCCCTCTTAAATCTCGGGACGAGATTTCTTGTAGTGGAGGAGAATTGTGACGCCCGGATAATTAAGCTACAGTAATCCCTGCTAATGATGCCACGTCACCTCGGTTACTGTGATTAAACTCACGTTGAGTCGAAACCAATTCGAATTTCAAATTCAAAATCGAGCAAACAATAAAAGTTTTCAAATATTAAAATTTAAATGTTCGGAGTGAACCAAATAATACATAGGTAATTATGGTGGTGAAACCACATTTTTATAAAATGTTTAAATGCTCAAAGGAAAATAAAATAGCAGCAAAAGAAAGTAATTAAATGCCTTTTACAATAAATAAATATTAAACTAAATTATTTTGTTGCCCAAACTTATGTGGCAGTAGCTAATTACTAACACTAAATTAGGGACTACTTTTATAGTTTATAAAACTAAAATAAAAGAGGAACTAAAATAAAACAGAAAACATAAAAGGAAAATAAGAAAAGAAAATAAAACAAAAAGGAGAGGGGAAGAAAAACCTCACTGGCCCAACTGGGCCAAGCCCCCACCTGGCCCAGCCGGCCAGCCCCTGGCCCAGCCCAACTTGCCCCTCTCCTTCCTCCTCTGTTCACAGAGGGGAGGTGGACGCCGGGCAGCCTGCGGGCCGCGATGGCCACGTCTTGAAGCCATCCGCCGCGCCCCCGTCGACCTACAAGGCGTCGCCCCGCACCCTGGAACCCCACGGGCCCCAGCTGACTGGGTTGACCAGTCAACTGCTGACTGGGCAGCCCCAGTCACTAACATGCGGGCCCCACCACATAATTAGGATTAATTAAAACGGTTTTATACTTAAAGTATTTAGTTAGCTTAACTAGACACTGACAGGTGGGCCCAGTAGTTTTACTAACTAAAATCAGATTAGTTTTAACTCTGTTTAAACCCGCTATCTATGACAGGTGGGTCCCCCATGTCAGTTTTGACCAGTCAACTTGACTGTTGACTGCTGACGTCATTCCCACGTCATGCTGACATCATATTCCTTTTTCTGTTAATATAAATAATTCCAGAATATTGTTTAAATTTAAAAATTCATAGATAATAAACCGTAACTCCGATGAAAATGTTTTCTATATGAAAGTTGCTCAGAAAAATCCGACGAATCCGGATACGCAGTCCGTTCGTCCGCCACACCCCCCTAACCTATCGAACTCGCAACTTTCCCCCTCCGGCCCCTCTGCCCGAAAACACGAAACACCGGGAATACTTTCCCGGATGTTTCCTTCACCGATATCACCTTCTACAGCATTAGGTCACCTCTAGCACCGCGTATTGCCATGTTACGCTTTGTGATACTTTGATTGCTCCGTTATTTATTGTGTTCCCCCTCCGTTTCTTCTTTCTGGTAGACCCCGAGACTGCCGGCGACCCCCAGTTCGACTACGGTGTTGACGATCCCTCCTTGCCAGAGCAACTAGGCAAGCCCCCCCCACTTGATCACCAGATATCGCCTACTCTTCTCTATACTGCTTGCATTAGAGTAGTGTAGCATGTTACTGCTTTCAGTTACTCCTATACTGCTGCATAGCCTGTCCTTGTTACCACTGTTATTACCTTTACCTGCAATCCTATATGCTTAGTATAGGATGCTAGTACTTTCATCTGTGGCCCTACATTCTTGTCCGTCTGCCATGCTATACTATCGGGCCGTGATCACTCGGGAGGTGATCACGGGTATATACTATATACTTGTACATGATACAGGTGGTGACTAAAGTCGAATTCGGCTTGTGGAGCACCCATGAGTGATTCACGGATTGGGGGCTGAAAGGAGCTTTGTCCCGACGGCCCTCTGGATGGATCTTTGTGGCGGAGGCGGCAGGGCAGGTTGAGACCGCCTAGGAGAGAGGTGGGCCAGGCCTGCTCGGCGTTCGCGGATACTTAACACGCTTAACGAGGTCTTGGTATTTGATCTGAGTTGGCTCTGAGCTTATACGCACTAACCATCTACGCGGGAGTAGTTATGGGTATCCGGCGTCGTGGTATCGGTAAGCACTTCGCCAGACGTCGGCGGCGGCCTTGCGCCCGGATTGGACTGGGCCTTTGTTTGGCTAGGTGCGCTTCGGCCGCCCTCGCAACGTGCAGGTGTGCTCAGGACGATGGGCCCAGGCCCCTGGGCGCTTAGGTTTAGACCGGCGTGCTGGCCTCTTTGTTATGCCTAGGTGGGGCTGCGACGTGTTGATCTTCCGCGGCCGGGCATGACCCAGAAAAGTGTGTCCGGCCAAATGGGATCAATCGTCTTTGGGTAAGATGGTGCACCCTGCAGTGAAGTTAATCTATTCGGATAGCCGTGATCTTGATAACAGGGCGACTTGGAGTTGTACCTTGAGCTTATGACAACTAGAACCGGATCTTTGGATAAAACACACCCTTCCAAGTGCGGATACAACGGTGGTCGCTCTCTCTCAGGGATATGAGGAGGGGATCGTCGGGTAGGATTATTGCTATGTGATGTTACTTGGAGGACTTCAGATTGCCCTCTTCTACCTGTTGCAAGACAGGTGACCAGAAGCGTAGTCTTCGTTAAGACTAGCTATCCCCCTCTTATGATGGCATTCTGCGATTCGGTCCTTGATATGGCCCTTTACACATATATCCATGCATATGTAGTGTAGCTCCTTGCTTGCAGTACTTTGGATGAGTACTCACGGTTGCCGTGTTCCCCTTTTCCCCCTACCTCTACTCGATTGCTGCAGCAGACGATGGAGCCCAGGAGCGACGCCACCGTCGATGGCGACTACTACTCCGGAGGTGCCTACTACTACGTGCAGCCCGGCGGCGACCGAGGAGTAGCTAGGAGGATCCTGCGGGGAGGCCTGCGCCTCTTTCGATCTGTATCCCAGTTTGTGCTAGCCATCTTATGGCAACTTGTTTAACTTATGTCTGTACTCAGATATGGTTGCTTCCGCTGACTCGTCTATGATCGAGCACTTGTATTCGAGCCCTCGAGGCCCCTGACTTGTATTATGATGCTTGTATGACTTATTTTATTTGTAGAGTTGTGTTGTGATATCTTCCCGTGAGTCCTTGATCTTGATCGTACACATTTGCGTGCATGATTAGTGCACGATTAAATCGGGGGCGTCTCATCGCCAGTCTCCGTTTATTCCGCAGCTCCTGCTGTGAGTTACAAATATGAGCAACGGCACCGGTATCAAATACCCAGGAGTTACTACGAGTACTGGTAAGGTACACATCAATTACATGTACATCAAATATACCTTTAGTGTTGCCGGCCTTCTTATCCGCTAAGTATTTGGGGCAGTTCCGCTTCGGTGGCCCTTCCCTTTGCAATAAAAGCACTTTCGGTCTCAGGCTTGGGTCCATTCTTTGACTTCTTCGATGGCGGCTTGCAGGCGTGGCAACCTCTCCTTGCCGTCCTTCTTGAAGTTCTTCTTTCCCTTGCCCTTCTTGAACTTAGTGGTTTTATTGACCATCAACACTTGATGTTCTTTCTTGATTTCAACCTCTCACGACTTCAGCATTGAGAATACTTCGGGAATGGTCTTCACCATCCCCTGCATATTGTAGTTCATCACAAAGCTCTTGTAGCTTGGTGGGAGGATTGAAGGATTACATCAATGACCGCCTCGTCCGGGAGGTTTATGTCCAGTTGGGACAGGCGGTTGTGCAACCCAGACATTTTGAGTATGTGCTCACTGACAGAACTGTTTTCCTCCATCTTACAACTATAGAACTTGTCGGAGACTTCATATCTCGACCCGGGCATGAGCTTGGAAAACTAGTTTCAGCTCCTCGAACATCTCATATGCTCCGTGTTGCTCAAAAGCGCTTTTGGAGCCCGATTCTAAGCTGTAAAGCATGCCGCACTGAACGAGGGAGTAATCATCAGCACGAGACTGCCAAGCATTCATAATGTCTTGGTTCTCTAGGACGGGTGCATCACCTAGCGGTCCTTCTAGGACATATTGTTTCCTGGCAGCTATGAGGATGATCCTCAGGTTAGGACCCAGTCCATTATAGTTGCTGCCATCATCTTTCGACTTGGTTTTCCCTAGGAACGCGTTGAAGTTCATGTTGACATGAGCGTTGGCCATTTGATCTACAAGACATATTTGCAAAGGTTTTAGACTAAGTTCATGATAATTAAGTTCATCTAATCAAATTATTTTAATGAACTCCCACTCAGATTAGGCATCCCTCTAGTCATCTAAGTGTTACATGATCCGAGTTGACTAGTGTTGGAAATATGCCCTAGAGGCAATAATAAAAGCATTATTATTATATTTCCTTATTCATGATAATTGTCTTTATTCGTGCTATAATTGTGTTAACCGGAAATCGTAATACATGTGTGAATAACAGACAACAACATGTCCCTAGTGAGCCTCTAGTTGACTAGCTCGTTGATCGACAGATAGTCATGGTTTCCTGACTATGGACATTGGATGTCATCGATAGCAGGATCACATCATTAGGAGAATGATGTGATGGACAAGACCCAATCTTAACATAGCATAAGATCGCATACGATTCGTTTGCTAGAGTTTTCCAATGTCAAGTGTCCTTTCCTTAGACCATGAGATCGTGTAACTCCCGGATACCGTAGGAGTGCTTTGGGTATGCCAAACGTCACAACGTAAGCTGGGTGACTATAAAGGTATGCTACAGGTATCTACGAAAGTGTGCATTGGGTTGACATGGATCGAGGCTGGGATTTGTCACTCCGCTTAGCGGAGAGGTATCACCGGGCCCTCTCGGTAATGCATCATCACAATGAGCTCAATGTGATCGAAGTGTTTGATCACGGGATCATGCATTACGGTAACGAGAAAAGTGACTTGCCGATAACGAGATTGAGCGAGGTATTGGTATACCGACGATCGAATCTCGGGCAAGTAAAATACCGATTGACAAAGGGAATCGTATCACGGGATTAATTGAATCCTTGACATCGTGGTTCATCCGATGAGATCATCGTGGAACATGTGGGAGCCAACATGGGTATCCAGATCCATTGTTGGTTATTGCCCGAGAGCCGTCTCGGTCATATGCTTGTCTCCCGAACCCGTAGGGTCTACACACTTAAGGTTGTGAACGCTAGGGTTATAGGAATATGTATGTGCAGTAACCCGAATGTTGTTCGAGTCCGGATGAGATCCTGGACGTCACGAGGAGTTCGGAATGGTCCGGAGGTAAAGAATTATATATAGGAAGTGCTGTTTTGACCATCGGGACAAGTTTCGGTGATATCGGTATTGTATGGGACCACCGGAGGGGTCGAGGTCCACCAAGTGGGGCCACCAGCCCAGGGGGCCACATGGGCCCTAGGTGGTGCGCCCTAGGCCCACATGGGCCAAGGGGAACCAGCACCAAGGGGCCCATGCGCCTAGGGTGGAAAAAGGGAGAGTCCATGAGGGGAAGGCACCTCAGGGTGCCTTGGGGAGGTGGACACCTCCCCTCTTGGCCGCACCCCTCCCTTGGAGGAGGGGCAAGGCTGCGCCCTCCCCTCCTTGGCACCTATATAAAGGGGGGAGGGAAGGGGCAGCAGCACCTTTGCCTGGACGCCTCCCTCTCCCTCTCCAACACATTCTCCTCCTCCGTAGTGCACGCGAAGCCCTGTAGAATCTTGCAAGTTCCACCATCACCACGCGTCGTGCTGCTGCTGGAGCCATCTTCCTCAACCTCTCCTTCACCTTGCTGGATCAAGAAGAAGGAGGCGTTACATGACCGTACGTGTGTTGAACGCGGAGGTGCCGTCCGTTCGGCACTAGATCATCGGTGAATTGGATCGCGGCAAGTACGACTACCTCATCCACGTTCACTCCGACGCTTCCGTTGCGATCTACAAAGTGGTATGTAGATGCTAACCAATCTGAATACTCGTTGCTAGATGAACTCATAGATGGATCTTGGTGAAACCGTAGGAAAAATTTTAATTTTACTGCAACGTTCCCCAACGATTGGTATCGAGCTAGGTCTATGCGTAGTTCTTCTTGGCGCGAGTAGAACACAATTTGTTGTGGGCGTAGATGTTGTCAATTCTTCTTGCCGTTACTAGTCAATCTTGATTCAGCGGTATTGTGGGATGAAGCGGCCCGGACCAACCTTACACGTACGCTTACGTGAGACCGGTTCCACCGACTAACATGCACTAGTTGCATAAGGTGGCTGGCGGGTGTCTGTCTCTCCTACTTTAGTTGGATCGGATTCGATGAACAGGGTCCTTATGAAGGGTAAATAGAGATTGACAAATCACGTTGTGGTTTGAACGTAGGTAAGAAAACGTTCTTGCTAGAACCCTAATTCAGCCACGTAAAACTTGCAACAACAATTAGAGGACGTCTAACTTGTTTTTGCAGCAAGTGCTTTGTGATATGATATGGCGAAGTTGTGATGAATGATGAATGATCTATATGTGATGTATGAGATGTTCATGCTATTGTAATAGGAATCACGACTTGCATGTCGATGAGTATGACAACCGGCAGGAGCCATAGGAGTTGTCTTTATTTTTGTATGACCTGCGTGTCATTGAAGAACGCCATGTAAACTACTTTACTTTATTGCTAAACACGTTATTCATAGAAGTAGAAGTAGTCGTTGGCGTGACAACTTCATGAAGACACGATGATGGAGATCATGATGATGGAGATCATGGTGTCATGCCGGTGACAAGATGATCATGGAGCCCCGAAGATCAACATCAAAGGAGCTATATGATATTGGCCATATCATGTCACTAATTTATATATTTGCATGTGATGTTTTTTTTGTTTTTTGCATGTTGTTTACTTAGAACGACGGTAGTAAATAAGATGATCCCTCATAATAATTTCAAGAAAGTGTTCACCCTAAGCATGCACCGTTGCTAAGGTTCGTCGTTCGAAGCACCACGTGATGATCGGGTGTGATAGGTCCTTACGTTCGCATACAACGGGTGTAAGACAGATTTACACACGCATAAAACACTTAGGTTGACTTGACGAGCCTAGCATGTACAGACATGGCCTCGGAACACGAGAAGACCGAAAGGTCGAGCATGAGTCGTATAGAAGATACGATCAACATGAAGATGTTCACCGATGTTGACTAGTCCGTCTCACGTGATGATCGGACACGGCCTAGTTGACTCGGATCATGTAATACTTAGATGACTAGTAGAGGGATGTCTATCTAAGTGGGAGTTCATTAAATTTGATTAAATGAACTTTATTATCATGAACTTAGTCTAAATATTTACAATATGTCTTGTAGATCAAATGGCCAACGTAGTCCTCAACTTCAACGCGTTCCTAGAAAACCAAGCTGAAAGGCGATGGTAGCAACTATACGGACTGGGTCCGGAACACGAGGATTATCCTCATAGCTGCCAAGAAAGAATATGTCCTAAGAGCACATTTGGGTGACGCACCTATTCTCCCTGCAGAACAAGGCGTTATGAACAGCTTGGCGATCACGCTGCGATGATTACTCCCTCGTTCGGTGCGGCATGCTTTACAGCTTAGAGCCGGGACTCCAAAAGCGTTTTGAGAGACATGGAGCATATGAGATGTTCAAGAGCTGAAAATGGTTTTCCAAGCTCATGCCCGGTCGAGAGATATGAGGTCTCCGACAAATTCTTTAGGCTGTAAGATGGAGGAAAATGGCTCTGTCGGTGAACACATACTCAAAATGTCTGGGTTGCACAACCGCTTGACTCAAGCTGGAAGTTAATCTCCGGATGAAGCGGTCATTGACAGAATCCTCCGATCGCTTCCACCTAGCTACAAGAGCTTTGTGATGAACTACAATATCGGGGGATGGTAAAGACCATTCTGAAGTATATGCTATGCTGAAATCAGCAGAGGTAGAAATCAAGAAGGAGCATCAAGTGTTGATGGTGAATAAAACCACTAAGTTCAAGAAGGGCAAGGGTAAAAGAACTTCAAGAAGGACGGCAAGGAAGTTGCAGCGCCCGATAAGCAAGTTTAGGAAGAAGCCAAAGAATGGACCCAAGCAAAATCGAGTGCTTTTATTGCAAGGGAAGTGGTCATCGAAGCGGAACTGCCCCAAATACTTAGCGGACAAGAAGGCCGGCAAAACCAAAGGTATATGTGATATACATGTAATTGATGTGTACCTTACCGATTACTCGTAGTAGCTCTTGGGTATTTGATACGGTGCAGTTGCTCATATTTGTAACTCAAAGCGGGAGCTGCGGAATAAACGGAGGCTGGCGAAGGGCGAGGTGACGATGCGTGTCGGGAATGGTTCCAAGGTCGATGTGATCGCCATTGACCGCTGCCCCTGCATTTACCTACGGGATTAGTTTTAAACCTCAATAATTGTTATTTAGTGCCAAGTTTGAGCATGAACATTGTATCTGGATCTCGTTTAATTCGAGATGGCTACTCATTTAAATCCGAGAATAATGGTTGTTCTATTTATATGAGAGATATGTTTTATGGTCATGCTCCGATGGTTAATGGTTTATTCTTAATGAATCTAAATGACGTGATGATACACATATTCATAGTGTGAATACCAAAAGAGTTAAAGTTGATAACAATAGTCCCACATATTTGTGGCACCGCCGCCTTGGTCACATAGGTGTCAAACGCATGAAGAAGCTCCATGCAGATGGACTTTTAGAGTCTCTTGATTATGAATCATTTGACACGTGCGAACCATGCCTCATGGGTAAAATGACCAAGACTCCATTCTCAGGAACAATGGAGCGAGCAACCAAATTATTGGAAATCATACATAACGATGTGTTCGGTCCAATGAGTGTTGAGGCTCATGGTGGCTATCGTTATGTTCTCACCCTCACCGATGACTTGAGTAGATATGGGTATGTCTACTTAATGAAACACAAGTCTGAGACCTTTGAAAAATTCAAGGAATTTCAGAGTGAGGTTGAAAATCAACGTGATAGAAAGATCAAGTTTCTCTGATCGGATCGTGGAGGAGAATACTTGAGTCACGAATTTGGCACACACTTAAGAAAATGTGGAATAGTTTCACAACTCACGCCGCCTGGAACACCTCAGCGTAATGGTGTGTCCGAACGTCGTGTCGCACTCTATTAGATATGGTGCGATCTATGATGTCTCTTACCGATTTACCGCTATCTTTTGGGGCTATGCTTTAGAGACTGCCGCATTCACTTTAAATAGGGCTCCGTCGAAATCCGTTGAGACGACACCGTATGAATTATGGTTTGGGAAGAAACCTAAGCTGTCGTTTCTAAAAGTTTGGGGATGCGATGCTTATGTCAAGAAACTTCAACACGAGAAGCTCGAACCCAAGTCGGAAAAATGCGTCTTCATAGGATACCCGAAAGAAACTATTGGGTATACCTTCTACCTCAGATCCGAAGGCAAGATCTTTGTTGCCAAGAATGGATCCTTTACGGAGAAAGAGTTTCTCTCGAAAGAAGTAAGTGGGAGGAAAGTAGAACTTGATGAAGTGTTACCTCTTGAACCGGAAAATGGCGAAACTCAAGAAATCGTTCACGAGGTGCCTGCACCAACTAGAGAGGAAATTAATGATTATGATCAAGATACTTGATCAAGCTCCTACTGAAATTGAAGGTCCACAAGGACACGTTCCGCACTGCAGTGGTGCAGGAACCCTGTCTTGGAAATCATGTTGTTAGACAACGGTGAACCTTGAACTATGAGGAAGCAATGGCGGGCCGGATTCCGACAAATGGCTGGAAGCCATGAAATCCGAGATAGGATCCATGTATGAAAATGAAGTATGGACTTTGGTGACTTGCCCGTTGAACGGCGAGCCATAGAAAATAAATGGATCTTTAAGAAGAAGACAGACGCGGATGGTAATGTGACCATCTATAAAGCTCGGCTTGTCGCTAAGGGTTATCGACAAGTTCAAGGGGTTGACTACGATGAGACTTTCTCACCGGTAGCGAAGCTGAAGTCCGTCCGAATCATGTTAGCAATTGCCGCATACTATGATTATGAGATATGGCAAATGGACGTCAAAACGGCATTCCTTAATGGTTTCCTTAAGGAAGAATTGTATATGATGCAGCGGAAGGTTTTGTCGATCCTAAGAATGTCGACAAGGTGTGCAAGCTCCAACGCCGATTTATGGGCTGGTGCAAGCATCTCGGAGTTGGAACATTCGCTTTGATGAGATGATCAAAGCGTTTGGGTTTTACAGACTTATGGAGAAGCCTGTGTTTACAAGAAAGTGAGTGGGAGCTCTATAGCATTTCTCATATTATATGTAGGCGACATACTTTTGATGGGAAATGATATAGAACTCTTGGACAGCATTAAGGCCTATTTGAATAAAAGTTTTTCAATGAAGGACCTTGGAGAAGCTGCTTATATATTAGGCATCAAGATCTATAGAGATAGATCGAGACGCCTCATAGGTCTTTCACAAAGCACATACCTTGATAAGATATTGAAGAAGTTCAATATGGATCAATCTAAGAAGGGTTCTTACCTGTGTTACAAGGTGTGAAATTGAGCTCAGCTCAATGTCCCACCACGGCAGAAGATATAGAAGAGATGAGTGTCATACCATATGCCTCAGCCATAGTATCTATTATGTATGCCATGCTGTGTACCAGACATGATGTAAACCTTGCCGTAAGTATGGAAGGAAGGTACCAAAGAAATCCCGGCACGGAACACTGGACAGCGGTCAAGAATATCCTGAAGTACACGAAAAGGACTAAGGAAATGTTTCTCGTTTATGGAGGTGACGAAGAGCTCGTCAGAAAGGTTACGTCGACGCTTAGCTTCGACACAGATCTGGATGACTCTAAGTCACAAACCGGATACGTGTATATTTTGAATGGTGGGGCGTAAGCTGGTGCGATTGCAAGCAAAGCGTCGTGGCGGGATCTACATGTGAAGCGGAGTACATGGCAGCCTCGGAGGCAGCACATGAAGCAATTTGGGTGAAGGAGTTCATCACCGACCTCGGAGTCATACCCAATGCGTCGGGGCCAATCAAGCTCTTCTGTGACAACACCGGAGCTATTGCACTTGCAAAGGAGCCCAGGTTTCACAAGAAGACTAGGCACATCAAGCTGCCGCTTCAACTCCATTCGTGAAAATGTTCAAGATGGAGACATAGAAATTTGTAAAATGCACACGGATCTGAATGTCGCAGATCCGTTGACTAAACTCTCTCCCTAAGGCAAAACATGATCAGCACCGTAACTCTATGGGTGTTCGATTTATCACAATGTAACTAGATTATTGACTCTAGTGCAAGTGGGAGACTGTTGGAAATATGCCCTAGAGGCAATAATAAAAGCATTATTATTATATTTCCTTATTCATGATAATTGTCTTTATTCGTGCTATAATTGTGTTAACCGGAAATCGTAATACATGTGTGAATAACGGACAACAACATGTCCCTAGTGAGCCTCTAGTTGACTAGCTCGTTGATCGACAGATAGTCATGGTTTCGACTATGGACATTGGATGTCATCGATAACGGGATCACATCATTAGGAGAATGATGTGATGGACAAGACCCAATCTTAACATAGCATAAGATCGCACGATTCGTTTGCTAGAGTTTTCCAATGTCAAGTGTCCTTTCCTTAGACCATGAGATCGTGTAACTCCCGGATACCGTAGGAGTGCTTTGGGTATGCCAAACGTCACAACGAATCGGGTGACTATAAAGGTATGCTACAGGTATCTCTCGAAAGTGTCTGTTGGGTTGACATGGATCGAGACTGGATTTGTCACTCCGCTTAACGAAGAGGTATCACCGGGCCCTCTCGGTAATGCATCATCACAATGAGCTCAATGTGATCGAAGTGTTTGATCACGGGATCATGCATTACGGTAACGAGAAAAGTGACTTGCCGATAACGAGATTGAACGAGGTATTGGTATACCGACGATCGAATCTCGGCAAGTAAAATACCGATTGACAAAGGGAATCGATACGGGATTAATTGAATCCTTGACATCGTGGTTCATCCGATGAGATCATCGTGGAACATGTGGAGCCAACATGGGTATCCAGATCCGCTGTTGGTTATTGCCCGAGAGCCGCCTCGGTCATGTTCGCTTGTCTCCCGAACCCGTAGGGTCTACACACTTAAGGTCTAGAACGCTAGGGTTATAGGAATATGTATGTGCAGTAACCCGAATGTTGTTCGAGTCCCGTTTGAGATCCTGGACGTCACGTGGAGTTCCGGAATGTTCCGGAGGTAAATAATTATATATAGGATGTGCTGTTTCGGCCATCGGGACAAGTTTCGGTGATATCGGTATTGTACGGGGACCACCGGTGGGGTCCTGGGTCCACCAAGTGGGGCCACCAGCCCTGGGGCCACATGGGCCCTAGGTGGTGCGCCTAGGCCCACATGGGCCAAGGGGAACCAGCACCAAGGGGCCCATGCGCCTAGGGGTGGAAAAAGGGAGAGTCCATGAGGGGAAGGCACCTCCGAGGTGCCTTGGGAGGGTGGACACCTCCCCTCTTGGCCGCACCCCTCCCTTGGAGGAGGGGCAGGCTGCGCCCTCCCTCCTTGGCACCTATATAAAGGGGGAGGGAAGGGGCAGCAGCACCTTTGCCCTGGACGCCTCCCTCTCCTCTCCAACACATTCTCCTCCTCCGTAGTGCACGGCGAAGCCCTCGCCGAGATCTTGCAAGTTCCACCATCACCCCGCCGTCGTGCTGCTGCTGGAGCCATCTTCCTCAACCTCTCCTTCCCCTTGCTGGATCAAGAAGAAGGAGACGTTACGCTGACCGTACGTGTGTTGAACGCGGAGGTGCCGTCCGTTCGGCACTAGATCATCGGTGAATTGGATCGCGGCAAGCACGACTACCTCATCCACGTTCACTCCGACGCTTCCGTTGCGATCTACAAAGTGGTATGTAGATGCTAACCAATCTGAATACTCGTTGCTAGATGAACTCATAGATGGATCTTGGTGAAACCGTAGGAAAAATTTTAATTTTCTGCAACGTTCCCCAACAACTAGGCCGTGTCCGATCATCACGTGAGACGGACTAGTCTTCGTCGGTGAACATCTCCATGTTGATCGTATGTTCCATGCGACTCGTGTTCGACCTTTCGGTCTCCGTGTTCCAAGGCCATGTCTGTACATGCTACGCTCGTCAAGTTAACCCTAAGTGTTTTGCATGTGTAAAACTGTCTTACACCCGTTGTATGTGAACGCAAGGATCTATCACACCCGATCATCACGTGGTGCTTCGAAACGACGAACTTTAGCAACGGCGCACAGTTAGGGGAGAACACTTCTTGAAATTGTTGTAAGGGATCATCTTATTTACTACCGTCGTTCTAAGTAAACAAGATGCATAAACATAATAAACATCACATGCAGTTATATAGTAGTGACATGATATGGCCAATATCACATAGCTCCATTAATCTCCATCTTCGGGGCTCCATGATCATCTTGTCACCGGCATGACACCATGATCTCCATCATCATGATCTCCATCATCGTGTCTTCATGAAGTTGTCACGCCAACGACTACTTCTACTTCTATGGCTAACGCGTTTAGCAATAAAGTAAAGTAATTTACATGGCGTTCTTCAATGACACGCAGGTCATACAAAAAAAAGACAACTCCTATGGCTCCTGCCGGTTGTCATACTCATCGACATGCAAGTCGTGATTCCTATTACAAGAACATGATCTCATACATCACAATATGTCATTCATCATTCATCACAACTTTGCCATATCACATCACATGACAATTGCTGCAAAAACAAGTTAGACGTCCTCTAATTGTTGTTGCATCTTTTATGTGGCTGCAATTGGGTTCTAGCAAGAACGTTTTCTTACCTACGAATAACCACAACGTGATTTTGTCAACTTCTATTTACCCTTCATAAGGACCGTTTTCATCGAATCCGCTCCAACTAAAGTGGAGAGACGGACACCTTGCCACCTTATGCAACTAGTGCATGTCGCCGGTGGAACCGGTCTCACGTAACGCACGTGTAAGGTTGGTCGGGCCGCTTCATCCCACAATACCGCTGAAGCAAGATAAGACTAGTAGCGGCAAGCAAGTTGACAAGATCTACGCCCACAACAAAATTGTGTTCTACTCGTGCAATAGAGAACTACGCATAGACCTAGCTCATGATGCCACTGTTGGGGAACGTTGCAGAAAATTAAAAATTTTCCTACGGTTTCACCAAGATCTATCTATGAGTTCATCTAGCAACGAGTCAAGGGAGTGAGTTTGCATCTACATACCACTTTGTAGATCGCGAGCGGAAGCGCTCAAAAGAACGGGGATGAAGTAGTCGTTCTCGCCGTGATCCTATCACCGGAGATCCTAGCGCCGAACGGACGGCACCTCCGCGTTCAACACACGTACGGGACGGGAGACGTCTCCTCCTTCTTGATCCAGCAAGGGGGAAGGAGAGGTTGATGATGATCCAGCAGCACGACGGCGTGGTGGTGGATGCAGCAGAACTCCGGCAGGGCTTCGCCAAGCTGCTGCGGGAGGAGGACGAGGTGTAGCAGGGGGAGGGAGGCGCCAGAACTTCAGGGTGCGGCTGCCCCTCCCCCCCTTTTTATAGGCCCCGAGGCGCCCGGCCTGGGGATCCCATCTCCCAAGGGGGCGGCGGCCAAGGGGAGGAGTGCCCCCAAGGCAGTGGGCGCTTCACCCTAGGGTTTCAACCCTAGGCGCAGGGGTGGGCCAAGGCGCACCAGCCCACGATGGGCTGGTTCCTCCCCACTTCAGCCCATGGGGCCCTCCGGATGGGTGGCCCCACCGGTGGACCTCCGGACCCTTCCGGTGGTCCCGGTACAATACCGGGTGACCCCGAAACTTTCCCGATGGCCGAAATACCACTTCCTATATATAATTATTTACCTCCGGACCATTCCGAAACTCCTCGTGACGTCCGGGATCTCATCCGGGACTCCGAACAACATTCGGTATACTGCATACTCATATTCATACAACCCTAGCGTCACCGAACCTTAAGTGTGTAGACCCTACGGGTTCGGGAGACACGTGAGACATGACCGAGGCGGCTCTCGGGAAATAACCAACAGCGGGATCTGGATACCCATGTTGGCTCCCACATGCTCCTCGATGATCTCATCGGATGAACCACGATGTCGAGGATTCAAACAATCCCATATACAATTCCCTTTGTCAATCGGTATGTTACTTGCCCGAGATTCGATCGTCGGTATCCCAATACCTCGTTCAATCTCGTTACCGGCAAGTCACTTTACTCGTACCGTAATGCATGATCCCGTGACCCACACTTGGTCACTTTGAGCTCATTATGATGATGCACTACCGAGTGGGCCCAGTGATACCTCTCCGTAACATGGAGTGACAAATCCCAGTCTCGATCCGTGTCAACCCAACAGACACTTTGGGAGATACCTGTAGTGCACCTTTATAGTCACCCAGTTACGTTGTGACGTTTGGTACACCCAAAGCACTCTTACGGTATCCGGGAGTTACACGACCTCATGGTCTAAGGAAGAGATACTTGACATTGGAAAAGCTCTAGCAAAACGAACTACACGATCTTGTGCTATGCTTAGGATTGGGTCTTGTCCATCACATCATTCTCCTAATGATGTGATCCCGTTGTCAATGACATCCAATGTCCATAGTCAGGAAACCGTGACTATCTGTTGACCAACGAGCTAGTCAACTAGAGGCTCACTAGGGACATTTTGTGGTCTATGTATTCACACGTGTATTACGATTTCCGGATAATACAATTATAGCATGAATAAAAGACAATTATCATGAACAAGGAAATATAATAATAATCCTTTTATTATTGCCTCTAGGGCATATTTCCAACAATACCATCAATGCATACGGAGCGCTTGATGACTTCAATCCGTGGACAGGCGTCCACCAGCCGCCGCACTAGCCCAAAGTAGCTCCAGGCATGGCTTCCAATGGCCACAGCCGAACTATGAGGCCCTTCATGGCCTGTTCGGCGACCTTGTGGAGCTCGACCAGCTGCTTCAGCTGGTCGCTTAGGGGCACCGGATGTCCGACCTCAGCATACTGAGACCAGAACACCTTCTCCGTCGAGCTCCCCTCCTTGGCGCGGTAGAATGCGGCAGCATCAGACACACTACGGGGCAGATCTGCGAATGCTCCTGGAGAGCTCTGAATCCGGGTAAGTAATAGGTAATTCCCTTTCACATGCTTGCTTTGCATAAAGAATGCCTTACCCGCCGCTATCTTCTTTAGCGATTCAATTTCTTGGAGGGCTTTTTGGGCCTCGGCCTTAGCAGCTTTGGCACTCTCAAGTGCCGAAGCAAGCTCGGCCTCTCGGGTCTTCGAGTCACGCTCCAAACTCTCGTGTTTTTCCACCAGAGCCTGGAGCTCTTGCCGCACCTCCGCCTCCCCCTTCTCTCGCTCTGTGCGTTCCGCAGCCGCTTTGTTTTCGGCCACGGACACCACCTCCTTCAGGGTCGCCACCTCGTTCGTGGCCCCTGCAGTACCCATGCTATTCCTGTTATTTTTTTGCAACCAAAACCTTTTCTATAAGGTATTTCTTTAATAAGGTATTACTTACCTTCCTTGTCCTCGAGCTGCTTCTTGGCAAGGCCGAGCTCATTCTCGGACCGCTCGAGGCTCTGCTTCAATGCAGTGACCTCCGCAGTCAAGGTCTTGGGCAGAGGTCGGCGCATCCTGCATTCCCATATTGGCATACTTATGTTAGACTCTTGCGTATATCTTTTTAGATCCTTAGTCCGGCTTTTCTTTCCGAACACCGAACTAGGCATCAGGGGCTACTGTCTATGCAGTAATATTTTTACATATTCTAAACTTACCTCAAAGCCCGTTAGAAGGCTGGTACAGGATTCGGTCAGCCCGCTCTTGGCGGATCGAACTGTCCGGATCACCGCACTCATAACAGGCGGTGCTCCTCCTCGATGGAAGCGCTGTTAAGCGCCTCGATCGCTATCCGGTGCCTCGGTTGGGCCGGAGGACACGGCGTCTTACCTTCTTGCGAAGGACCGCTTGCAGACTCGGAACGCTGAAGGTTCCGGCATGGAGTTCGGACGAGGGTCGGGCTTAGAGCCCCTGGGGGTCTCGCCCCCCACGCGCCTGGAGTCCGGGAGGGTGCCTCGCGGCGCCACCTGCGCCCCCTCCTCTTGACCAGGCCCCCCATGGGGCCCCACATGGCGTCGTCTGCAGCGTGAGGTGAGGAGGCGGCGAAGTGAAGTACTCTCCATTTCCGATGAACTCGAGGACCCGCCGACGAAGCGGCGAACTCGCCCTTGGGCGGGCTGCATGATTGTTCGGCATTAGATAACACTATGCAATGATAAAAAGCCATGGGTATCCGGACACTTACGATCTCGCCAGGGGCTTGGCCCTTGTTGGCCAATCCTCCTTGTCGTTGTCGACGTTGGTGGAGAAGTCCGGAGGAAGGGTTCTTCCCTTCTTGGACCCTCCGGCCTCCCCAGTTGGGGCGGCCTTCCTTTTCCTCTCCTCCCCCGCTGGGGGAGAAGCTTATTTTTCCTCCTCCTCGTCCTCAGGAGAAGATTCTGCTTCAGAATCTGACAGCACCTGGCGTCGGGAGCTCCTTGAGTTCTGTGGCCTCCTTCTTGGCCTTCTTCTCCGGCAGCACATGGGGTACCGGAGCCAGCCCCGTCAATCAGGCGTCTGGCTGGGTCTTCCGCAAAGGAGCCGGAAAGTTAATCTGTCCGGACGTCTTCAGCCAGTCCTGTCAAAGATTAGGGAGTTTTAGATCCCACATAGAGTCAATCTATGAAAAAAGAGTCCCGTAAAGGGTAAAATAACTTACCTCACCGGCTTGACACCGCGAGTTGTATCCGCGATCATTGTTAGCAGATGCGGGGGCTTCGGCTCCCTTGAACAGCACCTTCCAGGCATCTTCGTACGTAGTGTCGAAGAGCCGGCTCAAGGTTCGGTGCTGTGTCGGATCAAACTCCCACAAATTAAAGGCCCGTTCCTGGCATGGGAGAATCCGGCGGATGAGCATGACCTGGACTACGTGGACAAGCTTGAGCTTCTTGTCCACGAGGTTTCGGACACAGGTTTGGAGTCCGGTCAGCTCTTCCGAATCACCCCACTTCAGGCCCGTCTCTTTCCATGACAAGAGTCGTGTGGGGAAGCCAGATCTGAATTCAGGGGCCGCCGCCCATTTGGGGTCGCGCGGCTTGGTGATATAGAACCACCCCGATTGCCACCCCTTTATTGTCTCCACGAAGGAGCCCTCGAGCCAAAGGACATTGGGCATCCTGCCCACCATAGCGCCTCCGCACTCTGCCTGTCGGCCGCCCACTATCTTCGGCTTGACGCTAAAGGTCTTCAACCATAAGCCAAAGTGGGATTGGATGCAGAGGAAAGTTTCGCATTACGATTTATAAACGTCGAGATATTGAGGATGAAGTTTGGGGCCAGATCGTGGAAATCCAGGCCATAGTAGAACATGAGCCCCCGGACAAATGGTTGAAGTGGAAAACCTAGTCCGTGGAGGAAGTGGGGGAGAAACACCACCCTCTCATGGGGCCTGGGGGTTGGAATGAGCTGCCCCGCGTCGGGCAGCCTGTGCGCGATGTCGCCGGACAAGTATCCGGCCTCCCGCAGTCTTGTGATGTGCCCCTCCGTGACGGAGGAGGCCATCCACCTGCCTCCCGCTCCTGACATGGTTGGAGAAGGTTGAGGTGGGATGTGCGGACTTGGGCGCTGGAGCTCGAGTGCGCGGAAATGGATGAGCAAAGGAGGAAGAAGGCGTAGGTGAAAAGGTGGATCCTTATCCCCTTATATGGACGGACGAAGTTATGCGTCCCCCACCAGCCTGGTAAAACTCGCTTATCTCCCAAGCGCCGTTATCAATGGCGCGGATGGGTTACCCACGTCCGTATTGATGAGAATCCCGGAATAAGGGGGCACGATCTATGATTTGATAAGACATGCCAAGGAAACCGCCTCGCTAAACGCGCTGAGGTGGAAAAGTAAAAAACAATTCATATAAAGGCCTGACCGTGGTGTGATGTCACACCACGGAATACGTCAGCAGATCTGTGCAAAAGTTATTCTCTCTACGGTGGTATGTGGAACTTGTTTTGCAGAGCCGGACACTATCCTTGTGTTCAAAACCTTCTATGAAGTATTCGGAGGAGGAACCCGCCTTGCAACGCCGAAGACAATATGCGCGCCGGACTCATCGTCATTGAAGCCTGGTTCAGGGGCTATTGAGGAGTCTGGACTAGGGGTGTCCGGATAGCGAACTATCATCACGGCGGACTCCAAGACTATGAAGATACAAGATTGAAGACTTCGTCCCGTGTCCGGATGGGACTTTCCTTGGCGTGGAAGGCAAGCTTGGCGATACGGATATGTAGATCTCCTACCATTGTAACCGACTCTGTGTAACCCTAACCTATCCGGTGTCTATATAAACCGGAGGGTTTTAGTCCGTAGGACGAACAACAATCATACCATAGGCTAGCTTCTAGGGTTTAGCCTCCTTGATCTGGTGGTAGATCTACTCTTGTACTACCCATATCATCAATATTAATCAAGCAGGAGTAGGGTATTACCTCCATCGAGAGGGCCCGAACCTGGGTAAAAACATCGTGTCCCTTGTCTCCTGTTACCATCCGCCTAGACGCACAGTTCGGGACCCCCTACCCGAGATCCGCCGGTTTTGTCACCGACACCTACCATGGACGAGGCACAAGGGGGCACGGCCGTGGAGATCGGCAGCCGTCCCCTGCTCGCGGTGGGAACAACTACAGAGGACGTCAGCGACAGAACCAATCTCAACAGGCGCATGATCAGCAGCAGCGCTACAAACCCGAGTGCCAAATATGCCTCAAGTATCATCCGGGGGGCGCGGCTCTGCTGGTGGCGCTATGAAGATGGAGAACCAGAAGAAAAGGCGGTGCATGCAGCCACCTACGGCGTAGATACCAACTGGTACGCTGACACGGGAGGCACAAATCATATCACAGGAGAACTTGATCAGCTGACGATGCAGGAGAAGTACAACGGAGGTGATCAAATCCACACGGCAAGCGGTTCTGGTATGGCAATAACACATATTGGTAGTTCAATTGTTAAAAACCCCATCAAAAACTTGCATCTGAAAAATATTCTACAGAGTTCTCATAGAGTTTCATCCCTATTTTTTCTTGGTTAAGGATCTGGCCACACGGAGAATCATTCTTAGAGGACGGTGTGTGGGAGGTCTCTACCCACTCATATCATCATCATCATCATCATCATCATCATCAGCGTCAAATAAACAAGCGTACCTCGTCGTCAAGCCATCTTCTGCAAAGTGGCACAATCGCTTGGGTCATCCGTCCTCAGTAGTTGTTAGACATGTCCTTAGCAAAAATAAGCTCCCCTATGAGCTTAGTGTTGAGTCAGTTTGCGATCCGTGTCAACAAGAAAAAATTCATCAATTACCTTACCGTGTCTCTACCAGTGTGTATCACTGCACCTTTGCAACTTATATTTTCAGATGTATGGGAGCCACTCCCACTTGCGTTGGCAGATTTTCCTATTATGTAAGTTTTATTGATGACTATAGTAAATTTACTTGGATTTACTTGTTAAAGAAGAGATCCAATGTATCCCAAGTTTTCATCAATTTCCAAAACCTTGTTGAACGCAAACTGAGCTCCAAAATTATCGCTATGCAAACAGACTGGGGAGGTGAGTATGAGAAACTCAACTCATTCTTCCAAAAACTTGGCATTTCTCATCATGTTTCTTGCCCTCACACTCACCAACAAAATGGGTCTGCTGAAAGAAAGCACCATCACATTGTTGATGTAGGACTTGCATTACTAGCTAATGCATCCATGCCACTTAAGTTATGGGATGAAGCTTTCTTAACTGCTACATATCTCATCAACTTGCTCCCTAGTAAGGTCATCAAGCTTGAAACACCCATCACACGACTCCTTGGCATAACACCAGATTACACATCACTTCGCATCTTTGGGTGTGCATGTTGGCCGAACCTTCGACCTTACAATACACGCAAACTCGCTTTTCGTTCAAAGAGGTGCGTTTTCTTAGGGTATAGTCCCATGCACAAAGGAGTCAAGTGCTTGGATGTTCCTACAGGAAGAGTCTATATCTCGCGAGATGTTGTATTTGACGAGTCCATCTTTCCGTATGCATCTCTACATCCCAATGCCGTGTTGGAAATATGCCCTAGAGGCAATAATAAAAGCATTATTATTATATTTCCTTATTCATGATAATTGTCTTTATTCGTGCTATAATTGTGTTAACCGGAAATCGTAATACATGTGTGAATAACAGACAACAACATGTCCCTAGTGAGCCTCTAGTTGACTAGCTCGTTGATCGACAGATAGTCATGGTTTCCTGACTATGGACATTGGATGTCATCGATAACGGATCACATCATTAGGAGAATGATGTGATGGACAAGACCCAATCTTAACATAGCATAAGATCGCAGTTCGTTTGCTAGAGTTTTCCAATGTCAAGTGTCCTTTCCTTAGACCATGAGATCGTGTAACTCCCGAATACCGTAGGAGTGCTTTGGGTATGCCAAACGTCACAACGAATCGGGTGACTATAAAGGTATGCTACAGGTATCTCTCGAAAGTGTGCATTGGGTTGACATGGATCGAGATCGGGATTTGTCACTCCGCTTGACGGAGAGGTATCACCGGGCCCTCTCGGTAATGCATCATCACAATGAGCTCAATGTGATCAAGTGTTTGATCACGGGATCATGCATTACGGTAACGAGAAAAGTGACTTGCCGATAACGAGATTGAACGAGGTATTGGTATACCGACGATCGAATCTCGGGCAAGTAAAATACCGATTGACAAAGGGAATCGATACGGGATTAATTGAATCCTTGACATCGTGGGTTCATCCGATGAGATCATCGTGGAACATGTGGGAGCCAACATGGGTATCCAGATCCCGCTGTTGGTTATTGCCCGAGAGCCGTCTCGGTCATGTTCCGCTTGTCTCCGAACCCGTAGGGTCTACACACTTAAGGTTGATAACGCTAGGGTTATAGGAATATGTATGTGCAGTAACCCGAATGTTGTTCGAGTCCCGGATGAGATCCCGGACGTCACGAGGAGCTCCGGAATGGTCCGGAGGTAAAGAATTATATATAGGAAGTGCTGTTTCGCCATCGGGACAAGTTTCGGTGATATCGGTATTGTCTGGGACCACCGGAGGGGTCCCGGGTCCACCAAGTGGGGCCACCAGCCCTGGGGGCCACATGGGCCCTAGGTGGTGCGCCTAGGCCCACATGGGCCAAGGGGAACCAGCCCCAAGGGGCCCATGCGCCTAGGGTGAAAAAGGGGAGAGTCCATGAGGGGAAGGCACCTCCGAGGTGCCTTGGGAGGGTGGACACCTCCCCTCTTGGCCGCACTCCTCCCTTGGAGGAGGGGGCAAGGCTGCGCCCTCCCCTCCTTGGCACCTATATAAAGGGGGAGGGAAGGGGCAGCAGCACCTTTGCCCTGGACGCCTCCCTCTCCCTCTCCAACACATCCTCCTCCTCCGTGAGTGCCTGGTGAAGCCCTGCCGAGAATCTTGCAAGTTCCACCATCACCACGCCGTCGTGCTGCTGCTGGAGCCATCTTCCTCAACCTCTCCTTCACCTTGCTGGATCAAGAAGAAGGAGACGTTACGCTGACCGCACGTGTGTTGAACGCGGAGGTGCCGTCTGCTCGGCACTAGATCATCGGTGAATTGGATCGCGGCAAGTACGACTACCTCATCCACGTTCACTCCGACGCCTGCTATGCGATCTACAAAGTGGTATGTAGATGCTATCCAATCTGAATACTCGTTGCTAGATGAACTCATAGATGGATCTTGGTGAAACCGTAGGAAAAATTTTAATTTTCTGCAACGTTCCCCTACATGCCGGTGCCCTGCTTCGAAAGGAAATTCTTCTCCTTCTTGAAAATCTCCGGAGTTTTGATCAAGGGGGAGACAATTGCACTGATCAATATGATGATAATATTGCTAGCACCAGTATTTCTCTTGTTCCTGTGCAGGTTCGCAGCGAAAACGGCGCCCAAAATGATGTACAGGGTGATCAAAATGAGGGTTTATTTCATGTGCCGCAAGAAGACAAAATTGGCGCTGAAAACGGAGCTGATCCGGCGGCGCCAGCAACTCCTGTTCGCCTGTCAGCCTCGGATCGTGGGACGCAATCGTCCTCGGATCGCGTTCCTGGCAGGTGCGGGCGCACTCCCTCATCCAGCCAGCCTCGCGCCGCCACGTCATAGGCAGGCGGGGGCGTATCTCCCTCGTGCTCCATGCCGCGATCCCGCATCTCGCCCAGCCAGCCTTGCATCGCCACGTCATCAACAGGCGGGGCCGCATCGCCCTGGTGCTCCACGCCGCGATTCCCCTGCATGCATGCACCAGGTGGAGCGGGATCTTCTGCATCCGTAGACCCTGTGGATACTAGGGTGATTCGTGGAGACAGGGCCACACCGGACTCTACAGGATCTTCTGCATCAACGTCGGTGGGATCTTCTATAGCCGACTCCCTTGTGCAACATGAACAGCCAGCAGTGTCTACACGTGTTATGAAACGTCTTCAGAAAGGTATTAAAAATCCAAAAATATGTACTGATGGTACAATACCATATGGCATGTTGTGTATCTCAGGTGAACCAACAACGTTGAATGAGGCACTGGATGATCCAAGGTGGAAGCTAGAAGGCCATGGATGAAGAGTACTCAGCACTCATGAAAAATAAAATTTGGCATCTCGTACCAGATCAGAGAGGTAAAAATATTATTGATTATAAATGGGTGTACAGAGTTAAAAAGAAGGCAGATCGAACCATTGACAGGTATAAGGCACGTCTGGTTGCAAAAGGATTTAAACAATGCTATAGTATAGATTATGAAGATACCTTTAGTCCTGTTGTAAAAGCTGCTACAATAAGACTTGTTCTAGCTATTGTTGTATCCAGGGGATGGAGTTTGCGTCAGCTGGATGTAAAGAACGCGTTTTTGCATGGTGTTCTGGAAGAGGAAGTCTACATGAGACAGCCACCTGGGTATGTGAGTAAGAAAACACCACATTATGTATGCAAACTTGACAAGTCACTGTATGGGTTAAAACAGGCGCCTAGAGCATGGTACTCTAGGTTGAGCACTCAATTAAGGTGCCTTGGCTTTTTTGCATAAAGGGCTGATACATCATTGTGCAAGAGTAGTCATTTTTATGCTCATCTATGTTGATGATATTATTGTTGCAAGTTCATCACAAGATGCTACTAATGCCCTTCTGCACGACCTGAGCTCCGAATTTGCTTTGAAGGATCTAGGAGAGTTGCATTTATTTCTAGGTATTGAGGTTAATAAAACTCAAGATGGTATAGTGTTGAATCAAGAGAAGTATGCCAATGAGCTTCTGGCTCGCATGGGAATGAAAAATTGTAAACCTGCACTTACTCCATTTTCTTCTTCAGAAAAACTTTCAGCTTATGAAGGAGAGCCTCTTCAAGAGGTGGAAAGTACAAGGTACAGAAGCACTGTTGGAGCATTACAATACTTGACACTTACAATGTCCCCTCCGCCGTATTGTCGATTTCTACTTCTTCAAGGCGCCCATCCGAATATCATTGTGATGAAATCAATCTCACTGTCCCCTCTGCCGAAGTTGTCGATTTCTACTTCTTCAAGATGAGTCAAGGAGATACTTTGGCTCCTCCAATTGTTGGGCTCATTACAAAGACAGTTTTCAAGACATTTTGAAGTTTGTAACATCTATAACATGAAAACCATTAGAATGTATTCTGAAAAAGTAGTGTGTGTAAGATATATAAGCATCATGGAGAATTACCCTGCACCACCCTGATAGGATAACCTTAAGGCTCTGTATAGCGGTTCGAATTTGATGCATCCCAAGAAGACGCAACATCAATGCTCCAAGAACATGCCCCTTTGTGCTGAGATGTAGCTCCAACATAGAATAGTTGGTGATCAGAAGTTTCTTCATCTCATGCGCGAAGTTCAGCGGCACTGCACCCGAATGAAAATTATTCTTCAAAACAAAATAGTTAGTAAGCATGATGGTATCATGCCAAGAATTTAAACACACCTTCAACACCTTCAAGTATATATATATATGCAAGTATAGCCGACAAATCTAGTGGACTGAGTAAGAGGACAGACAAGAGGCGTACATCGGCAAATATGCTAAAGACCAGGGAATGAATGCGAGGGGGCTGCAAACACGCGGCTTCCTGGTAGTTGATGTTGCTGAGACCCCCATCTTTGTAGTATTTCTAGCTCTCTGTGGTCTCTAATATCATGCTCTTGAGCGACCAAAAACCAAATAAAAGGGGCGAATTTGTATACGAGCGCGTCAACGAGACCCTCTCCACCATAGGTGTCGAGATAGACATGCTGAGGTCCATGTCGGCCTTGACCTCCAGGTTCAGCCGTTTAAGCAACGGAGTCACAATGTTAATGCCCCGGCATTCTGTGTCTTTAGCGGCATTGATGTAAAGCTCCTGTAGCGACGTCGAGTAGACTGTGACATGGTCTGTATGATCATCTATGGTTGCCTTGAGAACGCGCAAGCAAGGACATCGGGTGACCAATGTGGCAAGGTCGGGGATGGTGCAACAACCCTCGAGGGAAAGCCTCTCGAGCGCAGTGAATTGATCCTCCGGTAGATGTGTGAAGCGGACGGTGTACAATCTCATCTGGATTGCCGTTGTGCGCCTCGGAAGCAAGGCAGGTCAATATTATAACAGTCGTAGTAGCCGTCGGCGAGGACGAACTCCTGAGGGGAGACCCTTGCCATGGAACTGAGAAGGGAGGAGAAGCGAGCAGCCCCAATACTGTACCTCCACCAATTAATTGTAATGTGGTGGATGTGGAGGAGGGAGACACCGTAAGGCCGAGCGCCACAGCGGCTTCAAGAGAGGAGAGCGCCGCTTCAAGCGAGTCGGGATTCGTGCTGCGGAAGGTGACCCTGAGCACGCGTAGCCGTGGGCAGCGGCTGAGCATGGTGCCAAGGTCGACAATGTTGCCGGAGAGAGACAACCTCTCGAGCACGGGGAGCTGGCCGGCCTGCGGCGGTTTGAGGCGGAGGCGATTCGTGTCCAGCTCAATCGATGTGGCCCGGCGGAAGCACGGCATGGTGATTTCGACGGGACGGCCTGGTTTTACTGCGGTAGACGAGGAGAGGGTGAAGACGAGCTCCGCCGGCGAGAGCCGCGCGGCGGCGCGCAGCAGCGACTTGGCGCGGACGTCGTCGGCCTTTCCCCACGCCGTCGACGAAGAGCCCGGGAAACGGATGTCGAGAAGAGAAACTGCTGCGGGGAGAGCGACGCGGGAGAGCGCTGCCTCGATCCCTCCGGGCGGGACGTAACGGAAGGTGAGATCGGGGAGGCGGGCCCAGAGGCCACGCCACCGGCGCGAGAGGACGTCGGTGCGCGCCGCCGTGCGGGCGCAGCGCAAGCGCACGAGTACCAGCAGGAGCATGTCATCGTGGAGGGCGCTGATGCGGTCATCGGCGTCAAGATCACACACCGGGAGTCCTCCATGCGGCAGCGGCGGCGAGCGCCTGAGGCGATGTCTCGGTCGCACTTCCATGGAAAACGTGAACATCTCCTCTACCTCTACGCCGTGAAGGAAAGAAACCTAAATGTCACTCGGCTCGGCCCAATTTCGAATACCACGGCCCACGAAGCAATGATATCTCCATCTATCTTCTCTCCTTCTCAAAAAAATAATAATTCTATCTTCTCTCCTAAACCATACACGGTTCATGGTGTCAAACTGTCATTTTGGTGTTGATTTGTCGGGTGTCTGAGATGTCTATTTTAATTAATTTATTTATTTTGACATCTTCTGAGATGTCTTGTAACTTTTGATGACTAGTTATTTTTTGGACCCAAAAAATAAGGAATGGACGCCGGATGGGGAAGAACGATCCATCTGACGTTCGTCCCTTCTCGATGTTCACTCTATTGCAGGTCTAGCGCGACCCTAGATAGCCCATGTAACACGCAGAAAAAAAAAGATAGCCTTATTTTTAGAAGTACAACAAAAACTTATTTTCTGATTTATACAAAAACAAACATAAAAATACAATTTACATGTTCTAAATTGAAAACATTCTGCCAAGCTATAGCCTATGAAACTGCCACCTAGTAATTTAGAATTTTATCATGGTATATTCAGTGAATATGACAAAAGTATCTAAAATAATAAATTTGCCATGCTATAATTTAAGACATGTATGGTCACATAAAATTAGGACAAAAATTAAAGGATACATGTGAAAACACAAAAACAAACGGGGGGATTTGCCAAAAGAGATAAAATTAGGGACAATTTCCCTAAAAATGACATTTTGAGTAATACAAATAATTCCTTCCAGAAATTACCGACCGTCATGTATGTAATTTGCCACGCCCTAGAGAACACAAACATCCATAAAACTTGCCATGTCATAAGTCCAATCATTAATAAATTGAAATGTTATGTAGATCAAAATTCATGAAATTGCCATGTGACATAACCGAAATAATAAAAAATTCTCTAAAACATGGAAACATGGCAAACTTACAACAAAAATTAATCTCCCACAAATAAGAAGCAATGTTCTTGGGAGAATCCCACATGGGATTGCCAATTTGCCATGGTCAACTGTAAAAAGGAAAAATACATACAAAAAATATTTGCCATGGTATATATGCATAGGTTTGCCATGGTATAATTAAATAAATTGCCATTGTTCTTTGAGCGCGGCAGCAGTGGAGATCGTAACGTTTTGCTTCTTCTTGTTCAACTTGTTGATTGAATTATTCATTCACCCAATGTTGCTATACACATTAAATAGCCTATACGCGCTGCCGTAATGTATCAAATGATAGAGAGGTGGCCATTTACGTACATACACTGTTGGATGAAACTGAAGGGGAAGTATATGTGGGACGACATGATCCATTCATGAAAAACCTTGTTGAACATCCGGTTAATCTCGTTGAATTTGAACTATTGTGGTACTAGACTTTTTTGCATGCTATGTATGGATGATTTGTACTATTTTCTATCTGAACTATGTCGGGTTTGATGAATTTCGTCCGGTTTTGTTAAAACCCGCCTTGAGATGTATGCGAATAGCATTGGACGGCCGGCTCGCGTATCTGTGTCCACGGACGAATACGGGAGAAAATTTGAGGGTCAGCGTTGGAGAAGTCCTAACTCTCTAAAGCTTTTAAAAATTTTAACTCCTAAAAAATGAGTTAAATTTTTTGGAGCTAACCCTACCCCAAAATTTAACGCGTCAAAATAAGAAGTTGCACACATATGGCATTTCAAACTCCAATTGAAACAAGATTAGACCACGTAGTGCTTAATTGTTAGAAACGAAAAATCTGAATTACGAATTGCTTAATTTCTACAGTCAGTGGAAGTTACTTTGGATGTGTCCAGTATGAATTTGTCAGCATATTAGTTTGAGCAACTGCTGCATCCCTTTTCGTTCCCTTCCTTTCGGCCCATTATTATGAGCTTTGCTACACCTACGTAAGCTTGCTACAAAAAGTTACGTAAAGGCTGATGTGGCTTCGTTTAAGTGGATAGCACGTCCGTCCACCCTGAAAATCAGGGGGGATTAGTTAGAATTAGGGAAGGAGATAACATTTTTAAGTAAGTTTACGTAGCAATTTTCGTAGGTGTAGCATTTTTGCATTATTATTTGCATTCAAGTGAGCTCTCTCTGTAGATGGAGTTGCGGCATGGTGGCACATGTGTTCATGAATAAGGCAGATCCCGGTTAGCAAGCCCGTGAAGATGGGATAGTAAAGTATATAGAAATATAACATAAATTGAGGGAGAAGAGTTTGCTGGAGAAGCTAAATTATTCTTGCTTGTGTGATAAGCAAAGCTTTAAATAGTGTGCTAAGCCTTAGTGGCGGATCTCTTCCGAACGTTATAGCGTACTATTTAAAATATTTGCATGTGTGTTTGAACTTTAGACAAAAGATCCTTAGCGCAGAACCTTTTTTAAACGCTATAGCATGCAATAGCGGAGCTATAGAGCTATTTAAAACCATGGTAATAAGATGTTCTTTTGAAACCCAGACTGGGATAAGGTACATTTTGAGCCTCTTTTATCTAGTGTGCCAACAAGAATGGCCTACAATTCAGACCCATCCGTATCTGCCAACACACTTTGGAATTGAACAATCGAAGGCTAACAATTACATGCCACACAAAGTAACAGTCCGGTGACTCCGGGCTGCCGTGCTCTCCAAATCAAACACCGTCAATGACGTCGAAGTGGGAACAGATTGCTCGCGCGTCGGCTCCATGCATCGTTCAAATGCAGAGGCCGGGGGTACATCCTCCTTTTCTAAAAAAAACACCCTGGCGCGCGGCTGGGACTGAGGGTTGTCACGTCTGAAGAGGGCTACACAAATGTCCGCCTATTTCCGGCGAAATGGTTCTCTGTTCCTATAATAATAATCCTCTGCATGTTGCTGCAAACAAAACTTTCCTACCTAGTTTTTCTTTGCGGGGTAAAGGAAATTTTATTGCAAGTTCATATAGTTACGGTCAAGAGGCCACAAGTCCTCGATACAAGGTGAAATCGAGCCCAATCACACAGTTGTAGCTCGCTTGAACCGGCTATAGATGGCCAACCGATCGACAACTCTATTTTGACTATGGCTAATTTTCTGAGGTAAAAACTCCCTCTCACTCATCAACTTCCTAATCTCTAAAAACTAACTGGGCATACGCTGAGCGAACCAGAGCATCATTGGACAAACTAGACAGAGCTTCAGAAGAATCCGACTACAGGACCACTGGACGGTTGGAGTGTTGGATAGCCAAAGTCATTCCTTGTCGCATGTAGTTCCGCTTCCAATGGGTCATTGCAGTGAAAACTAAAACAATATGCCGCAAAAACAACCAAACCGTCGTTGTCCCGGAGTACCATGCCCGCAACTGCGGATCCGTCAGCCCCCAAGAATGAGCCATCAACGGACAGGGCGACATTGCCTAGCTTCGGGGCCGGCCAGGGAACAGGAGGGCTCGCCTCCCTATGTATGGGAACAACGAAGGACGTGGAGGACATTTTTTCTTTCAAGATTTCCTCTGATGAAAACCTCCCAGCTAGCTTGATGGATTTATAGTAGCTGTCCAGAAATTCCACTGTAGTAAGAATAGGGGGTGGATCCTTACCATGTGTCATGTCGTTGCGTGATTGCCAAATCCGCCATGTCATCATTATTAACATGTCTCGAACATCTTCAGAACACCTGTTAAGCAAGTGCATAAACCATTCCTTCCCAGTGTCAATCAAAAAGTCATCACTTGGAAACCACATAAAAATAAAACATGTACTACCCCAAGAAAAAAACGGCACCGCAAAAGCGCGCATTGTACTTCAGTTGTATCAAAGGCCCCAAATGTTGCTAAACAATGTTAGAAAGGGCTAAACCACGAAAAGAATAAACATTTTAGCAGCTAGTAATAATCATCAATACTCCTACTTTATCATAAAAATTATGAAGGAAACTGAATGATGGCCCATGTCTGGCCCCTGCTGGCCACCCCAACATACACAATAAATTTGTTGTTAACTCCTTATCTTAGACAAACATTATACTTACTAATAAAGTCATTAGTATTTCTGCTCGTCCGTCTTAAAATTACCCCGAAGTTACCATAAATTACCCACTATGCCATCCATAAGTGAAGAAAACGATTGATTTTTTTTCAAAGTCTTTGTCGGGTTCGGTTCTAATACATTGATACCCTGATATATCGTAATCACAAAGGTTTGATCGGGGTTTGACCCCAGGTTCTATCATTTTTCTCTCATTTTCTCTCTTATAGCAAGTGTGCCACATTCTCCATGCACGCGTTCATGGGCCGGCCCATGCGTCATGCGTGACCCCCTGTTTTTTTTCATTTTGTTGTCATTTCTATTTTTTTTCCTTCTTTAAATTAATTCATGATTTCCAAAATAATCCAAATTTAAAAATAATTGCAAGTTTTGAAAAACAAATCAAGAAATCATAAAATTATTGAAAGCAAAAGAGTTTGGGAAATCACATTTTGTGATTTTAAAATTTGTTCACATATTATTAAAAAAATCATGATTTAAAAAAAATGTTCGTGAAATAAAAAATGTTCATGATTAAAAAAAATGATTGTATGTTCAAAACATTTTCAGGAATTTGAAAAAATTATCCATAAAATTTTAGAAAATGTTCACAAAAATTCAAACAAGGATCGGTCACTTGTTTAATTGGCTAGCCTCATAGTATTCTGTATCAACAAGGACCGGTCGATGATCTAAACGAGAATGTTGCTCATTCAACACTGCTGTTTTCCGAAATTGAGCAGACCACAGCTCATTGCATACCGCCCGGTCCAAACGTTCCCGAACGTCCTCTCTGCGCCAAGTGAATTTATCATCCAGTGTTCCCATGTCATGGAGTTCACACTTATCAAGACATTCCCTGAAGGCACGGAGCATGGCTGCAGGTCGAGGGTTCCCACCGTACTTCTCACTTATCTCATGAATTATCTCGTGTAGGATTACTACTCGATCGAATATTTTCCTCTCTTGCATGAAAATTGTGTGAGATGTATGGATGACATGACCAGCTACTGAGTTGAGCCTATTATTAGTAGCCACTTTGGATGAATATCTTGAAGTTGACATTAAGGAGACATATGAGTCTATATCACTGGATCCTCTCATTAGCCTCCTTAATCTTCGACAACAAAACAATATCACCAAAATTAAGCCTGAATAAGTCAAATTGATCGACATGAAGACAATTGAACAATTCTAAGAGGTCAGTCTTGATGAAACCCTAGAAATTCTGATAGAAGTCTACGGGGAAGCCATCCGGGCCTGGAGTTTTGTTATGTTTCATTTGGAACACGACAGCTCCGACCTCCTCTTCAGAGAAAGGTGGCATGCGAATATTGTTTTCTTCTGCCATGGGTTGTAGTAAATCGCCCGTTTGGGTCTCATCAAGGGTGAAGTTCCTTTGAGCTCTTACCGACCTTTGTTCCGGCCCTTGTTTTGTTGGAGAATAAATTAAAATACACTTGTTCATATGCCTTTCGTTGGCGCTCAATTGGAAGTGTCGTCATGTTGTTAACGTACAAGATCTTAACATAAGTTAGTTAGCATAGGTCATGTATATCTTGTTCAAACAACCAGCGTATATCTCCACCGGTTGTTGTACTTATATTGTATTTGTAATCTTGGCAATCAAGTCATTGCCCATACAAATACATGACCTGCCCTTCGGGGTATTGTACGGCAAACAATCCTCTTTAACTTGGTATATAGAGCACCAAGATCCCATCTTCCACCATGGCCGGCACCACCCCCAGCCTCCTCTCCAACACCGCCGGCGCTCTCATCACCCAGCCCATCGGCACCCTTGCCACCAGTTCAAGCTCCTCTGCCGCACCCACGATCACCTCGATCGGAAACCTCATCACCCTACGTCTCACGAGGGACAACTTCCTTCTGTGGAAGACCCAGGCTGTCCCTGCCCTCGCCTCGAACGGCTTGTTCGGATATGTCTCCGGCTCCGAAACGGCGCCGCCACACACCATCACAGAAGGCACCGGCGATGCGGCCAAGGAGGTGGCCAATCCGGCGTTCCTTCGGTGGTACTAGTAGGATCAGCTGGTGATGATCGCCCTCCTCGGCTCCATGACCGAGGATATCCTTGGGCAGATGACGCAGCTCCGCACGTCTGAACAGGTCTGGACCACTCTTCATGACATGTTTGCCTCACAAAATCGTGCCCGCGTCATGCAGCTGCGCTACCAGCTCTCCAACCTGAAGAAGAAGGACCTCACAGCCTCTGAGTACTACCGCAAGATGCGGGGCTTTGCTGATGCCATGGCGTCCATCGGCAAACCTCTCACCGACGAGGACGTACTTGGCTACATACTCGCCGGACTAGGTCCCGAGTTTGAGCCGCTGGTCTCGTCAGTCACGGCGCGCGATGATCTCATCAGCCTCAGCAGCTTCTACGCGTTCCTCCTCAGCGCCGAACTCCGCCTCGAGCAGCAGGCCTTCGTCGGCGCGATCCACCCTTCGGCGAACGTCGCCGCTCGCAACTCTGATGGCCGCGGTGCTGGCCGCGGCAACCAGGGTGGCAACCCGGGTAGCCATCAGGGTGGACAAGGCGACAGCAACAACGGCAATCGTGGCCGCGGCGGACGCGGCCGCGGCAACGGCCGCAGCAACCTCAAGTGTCAAGTCTGCGGCAAGTTTAGCCATGACGCACTGCACTGCCGCAACCGCTTTAACCATGCGTTCCAGCCTGAAGATCAGCGCGAGCGCTCTGCCAACACCGCCAACACGGGCTCCTACTCCGTCGACACAGGGGCGACCGATCACCTGACGAACGACCTTGATCGTCTCGCCATCCACGAGCGCTACAGTGGCAAGGACAAGGTGCACGTCGCGAACGGAGCAGGTTTGTCTATCTCACATGTTGGTCATTCATCTATACCTGGCTCATCTAAACCACTTCACCTCCGCAATATTCTGCATGTTCCTGATGTTGACAAAAATCTGCTCTCTGTTAATCGATTAGCCTCTGACAATGATGCTTTTGCTGAATTTCATCCTTGTGTTTTTTATCTTAAGGACCGAGCAACGAGGACGGTTCTTCTTCGCGGTAGATGCCGCAATGGTCTTTACCCGGTGCCAAGCCTTCAGTCTTCGTTCCTTTCGTCAAATAATCGTCGAGCTTTTGCCGGTGTCAAGCTCTCACCGGACCTTTGGCATCGCAGATTAGGTCATCCAGCAAAGAATGTCGTTGATTTAGTGCTTAGATCAAATAAATTCGCTTGTGCACCATCTCTGGAGTCTAGTGTGTGTGATTCTTGCCAACGATCAAAGATACATCAGTTACCTTTTTATAATTCCAATCATATTACTTATGCGCCTCTTGAACTTGTTCACACGGATGTTCGGGGTCCGGCCATCACATCTGTTGGTGGTTTTAAGTATTATGTTAGCTTTCTGGATGATTTCAGCCGTTTTACATGGATTTACCTTTTAAAACGCAAATCTGATGTGGAACAAGTTTTCTACAATTTTCAGAAACATGTCGAACGCATGCTTGATACTAAGATCAAGACTGTTCGATCCGACAGGGGCGGTGAGTATCACCGTCTCAATCGCTACTTTGCTCGAGAAGGCATCACACACCGCGTCACTTGCCCACATACGTCACAACAAAATGGCATCGCCGAACGAAAACATCGTCATATAGTTGAAACAGGCATCGCCCTTCTTGCTCATTCATCACTTCCACTTCGTTTTTGGGATGAAGCCTTCCTCACTGCATGCTACCTCATTAATCGTATGCCCACACGTGTGCTCAAAAATTCCACACCTATTTCTTGTCTTTTGAATGAAAAACCAGACTACACTTTCCTTCGTGCTTTTGGATGTGCTTGCTGGCCGAATCTTCGGCCCTACAACAACAGGAAAATCGAATTTCGCTCTCGTCAATGTGTTTTTCTCGGGTACAGTTCCATGCATAAAGGGTATAAGTGTCTTGATCGGACTAGAGTCGCATCTACATCTCACGGGATGTTGTTTTTGATGAACATGTGTTTCCTTTTGCCACTTCTCCACCACCATCACAACCAACCGAGCCCCTTCTTCTTACACCTCCTTCCATCTTTCCGGTTACCCAGCCAGCTATAGTGGATGATCGCATGCGACGATATGATATTTCCTTGCTCACTGACCCGTCGTGCAGCTCTCCTTTGCCTGCAGGTACTGCTCCAACGTCGCCTTCTGGATCGACGATGCCCTCTGACTTGACGCCGCCCTCTGGCTCGACGTCTCCCTGCATGTGCCATGCAGATGGGCCTACGCCGTCGACACCCCGCTCTGGGCCTCGGGTGCCTAGCCCCGGCCCACGATCGCCTAATGCGGCTTCCCCTACGGAGCCTGCTTCACCGGCCTTGGCGACTCCTTCGTCATCCACGTCCCATGAGCCGGCCTCTGCAGCGCCGGCTTGTCCTTCTGTTGCTGCCCCGCCATCGACTGCGCCACATCCAATGACAACATGGCTCCACAACAACATCGTCCAGCTGTTGGTCCCATCCGACGGTACCGTGCGCTATGACACTCGCCGCCGCGCCTTCCATGCGGCCCCCCGGTCCTATCGTCTTGCTCTCAATGATGCAAAGTGGCGCTCCGCCATGGAAGACGAGTTTTCTGCTCTTCAACAGAACAACACTTGGACTCTCGTGCCTCGTCCTGCTAGCAAGAACATCATCGGCTGTAGGTGGGTTTTTAAGGTAAAGCATAAGTCTGATGGCTCCCTGGACAAATTCAAGGCTCGTCTCGTCGCTCGCGGCTTCACTCAACAGCATAGTATTGACTACATGGATACGTTTTCTCCTGTCGTCAAACCAGCCACGGTGCGTCTTGTGCTTTCTTTGGCTGTGTCTCGTGGGTGGCATCTACGGCAAGTGGATATCAGCAACGCGTTCCTACACGGTATTCTAACCGAAGAGGCCTATATGCAGCAACCTCCTGGCTTTCATGACCCTGTTCATCCTGATTACGTCTGCAAATTGCACAAAGCATTATATGGGTTAAAACGGTCACCTCGGGCCTGGTATGCTCGCCTAAGTGATCGTCTTCAGCAGCTGGGTTTTACCTCATCAGCAGCTGACACCTCCCTGTTCATCTTTGCTCAGGGTGATCTTACCATCTACATGCTTGTGTACGTTGATGACATTGTCATTGCCAGCTCTTCTTCATCAGCATTGGATCGTCTTCTCCGTCAACTGTCTGCTACTTTTCCGGTGAAGGATCTTGGAACTTTACAGTACTTCTTGGGTATCGAGGTCCTTCGCAATTCAGGGGGAATGATTCTGTCACAACAGAAGTATGCACTTGATCTCTTGCAGCGCACCAACATGGCGAATTGCAAAGCAGTATCGACACCCATGTGTACACATGACAAACTCACAAGAGATTCTGGACATGGCCTGAATGAGGAAGAGTCATTTCAGTACAGAAGCACGGTCGGGGCACTTCAGTATTTGACCTTGACACGACCTGATTTATCCTATGCCGTCAACAAGGTCTGCCAGTATCTATCACGACCTACTGATGCGCATTGGGAAGCTGTGAAGAGAATTTTGCGGTTTGTGAAAGGCACTGTGTCTACAGGATTGACACTTCAGCGATATCCATCAACCTTAATAAGCATCTACACTGATGCGGATTGGGCCGGCTGTGCGGATGATCGTAGATCCACAGGTGGCTTCGCGGTTTTCTTCGGACCCCAAACAATCCTCTTTAACTCGTGTATTGTGGTCGGCGTGCAAAATGAAGTCGGCTTTGTATCTTTGATTGATACCGTTTGATATCCTCTTGCCGCGATAGACGCGCAATCTGCTTGTTGAGTCATTTTTTCAGCGTGCAGCATCAATTGCATTTGTACAAAAATCTCTGGAACTTGTATGAAACGCTTGGGTGTAGGATTCCATGTTTGTATGATAATAATTCATCAAAACATACATCCCGAACCTTTGTGTGGCCACCCTGGTCTTGTTTCCCAACTCGCATCCCGTCTCCCGTACCTCTGCTCTCCTCTATCTCTGCCATCTCCTGCAAACTGCAAGCAAAGGAGTCAGTCGGCATCGCCGGCCTCCCAATCTCGTAGCGCTGTTTGTCTTCTCTTCTCCCCACAAGCCGCCGTACTATGCTCTCTCTCTCTCTCTCTCTCTCTCTCTCTCTCTCTCTCTCTCTCTCTCTCTACCCGCCTGCAGATCCGACGCTGCTGCTGCTGCTGCTGCAAGGCAAGGTTCGGCGCCGTGCGTTTGGTGCGGTGCGCCGATGCTGCAATGGCCAGAGTGTCGATCGGGGCTTGCTTTCTCGCTGCTGCAAGGTCGGGGCTGCTGCAAGGTCGGGGGGCGACGGGGAGCTGCAACCAACTGATCGGGGCAGCAAGCAAGCACGCCGGCCGGCCCTGCCCTGTCCGGTGCTACAACGGCGGCCGGCGGTTTGCTTGTGGCTGTCAACCATGACCACTACAGCGCCCTGCGCGATCGTTCCAAGGAGATGGATATGATCCAACTGCCGGCAATATAATACTGTATGCTCCAAACATTTCTGTAGAGCAGAAAACCCAGAAATTTTGGAAACATGTAAACTTCTGTTCAAAGTCTTCATAAAAACATTATTAAAAAAGAAACTGGAACCTCACCAAAAATTATGGCTACATACCCAATAAATTTTCATGCCAATCCCTTCTACAAGAGGCAAGAAGCACAGGTTTCCGGTTATTCAAGTTTCTAAATTAGTAAAGTTTTGGGACTGCAATGTTTCACATCATATAACTTCAACCAAGGTTCTCCAAAACGCACACACCAGTGAGATAACCGACCACAGCTAAAACTTCAACCGAATCAACAAGATATAATCATCACATGAATACCGGAAAACCTTTTAGTCTAATCACACTTCACACACACACACACACACACACACATCTCAAGTGACACCACACTTTGCAGCCATTGCCAATCCTGAGACTTGTTTCACTGTAGGTTTCATTGGCCACCATCATCCCGACAAGAGAAATCTCTAACAACTAAGGTAACCCAGTCTACAGTCAATCAGCCTTGCAAAGTTATTCAGCATTTCCGTAGACTCTACAGCGAGCCTGCCAACCGAAAACACAATCAACATTAGACAGAATCTTAAGAAAATTTAGCAGGCACCAGATTATATCATAAGGAAAGGAGTTACACACCACCCATGTCGACTAACTGATAAAGCGTGAAATGGTTGTTGATTCTCAATGGTGGACCAACACGTGGTGTCCTGAAATACGGCGGCGGCGGCGGCGGCTGCGCCGCTGGTATTGGCCGCGTGTTCCAATTGATCACCATTTTGTCGAAGAAGATCCTAAGCAGCACATAGTACATCAAACACTCAAAGATCATTTGCAGATAAGCCTCAGCCTGCTTTTCTGTAATCTACAGGAGAGAAATAGATGCAGACTTGATTAATTTTGGGAAATGTTAGTTACACTGCATATTTACATGATGAGTACAGTACTTGATAAAAAAATTACCTTTTGAGTTAAATTGACTTTAGCATGAGCTAGCCAATTACGTGAAATTGACCATTGATGGCCTAGGGAGACTGGATTGTATGTTCGCCAGCCATATACCTTCTTCATTGCAGTTGATCGAGTTGCCTGAGTAGACCAATCCGGTACAGAATGCACTGCCAAATAATAATCCAACTGTCTTTCATCGCCAATATAGTCAAAATGCAGCTCAGACGTCATCCAGAAAGCAAGCCTTTGAGCCGGAGTCATCACTCCTAAATGGCGGCGAAAGTACGCCCTTTTACGCTTGTTGGTGCCTGCACCCGGGAATATTCTCACTCCAGTCTGCAGATCATAAACCAAAAACTGAACTAGTTTTGGAAGTCTGCTGTGGTTGTTTCCGACGGTCCCAGGCGGTAGGTGTATCCCACGTCTACAACCAAGAACCTTTAACTCGTCGAACTGGAATATGCCAGACACGATACCGCCAGCATCCGACATGTTCTGGTAGTAGGTTGGGAGATCAAAAGGAACCAGGCCTACAGTGTCTCTGAACATTAACCTCTTCGAACTACTATCATAGTCCAGATCGGCCAAGGTGAATCTTGAAACACACTCAGGCCGCTCATGGAAATTCTCCAGAAGTTCAAACAGCATTATCGTAATCTCTATTGCTGTTAACCCTAGAGATATGAAGTACTTCTGCATGCCAATAAAGCATAAAGCTGGATCTTGAGGGAGAGTTACCACATCGAATAGATCATCGCCCAGCGACGATAGATATAGTGCAAATAGCTCACGAACTGGAGGAATGGAGCTGCAGAAAAAAAAAACTAGTTAAACATACAAGTAGAGCAATTGATTTGATGTACTCAAAACTGAAGAAGGATGTCTATGATGCATAGACACAATAACACATAATAATACCACTTTGTAACACTTAATGCAGGCATAGTAACTTTAGAAACAAGACTAGGTATTGCATCCATACTATCATGTCTTGTTACCATCATGTTAGAACAGTCAACACAAGTATGAGTAAATAAAGCAATGAATCTGTAGCAACTTTAGAAACAAGACTAGGTATTGCATCCATAATATCATGTCTTGTTACCATCATGTGAGAACAGTCAACACAAGTATGAGTAAATAAAGCAATGAATCTGTAGCATACCTAGAAGGCGAAGGCGGTTGTCCACCCCGCAGCCGAGGACGGATGTAGAGAGTACAAACTTCATTGTTACCAATGTTCAAAGAAGACACCTGATCCTCAGGATAAGCATTGCGTCCATTAAACCTCAGAACGGCATCCGGGATGCAAACATTTTGCTTACGAAAAGCTGCAGAGACGATCTCTTGAATTGAACAACCGTCTTCAAAGGGCAACGGAAGAGAGCCAAAGTTGTCCATTTGGACAATAACCTGCAAGTTAATTGATGGTAATATGAGTAAAGGCTTGTTATCAAATATACATTACCAAACAGAAAAGATAGATTAATACAGACCAGAATTTTAGATGTCCCCTTCATCATCTGGTTAGAGGATGATGATGATGATGATATCACGTCTCTAACAGACTGCCTGCTGTTGGAGACAAGACCTCTATGCTTGATGATATTTGGCCACTCCATTGAGGACACCAACTACATCAATACAATAAAATGCGACTGAAATATATTTGCTGGTAATTACTCTTGCCAAAGATTATTCTTTAATTTTCTAATCAACATCTATGCGCATGATGTACAATTGAAAGATACAAGCAAACAGAACAAAGAATGCATTGACCAATTGATAACTACGGTAACAAACTAATGTTGTGAGAAATGATGCACATCACAGGCAAAGGCGGCTTTTATATCTCTGGAAGAGGACATGCCTACCTACATTGTAAAGTAGGGTCTAGTATATTGTCCTTGTACACGTATTTGTATACGTATGTAATTGTAATTGTGATCCTCTATATATTGAGACGTGAGGCTGGATGTCAACCACCCACGCAAAATCCTAAACCTGTGTTTTAACTTGGTATCAGTCGGGCCGCCGCAAGAAGTTCCTCGCGCCGCCGCCCGATCCTCTCTCCACGCAGCCGCTATTTCCGGCGCTGCGCGAGCTAGCCAAGCTAGCGATCCATCCGCCGCGTGAGCTAGCCAAGCTAGCCATCCATCTGCCGCGTGAGCTAGCATCCATCCGCCATGAGTGTGTTCCATCCATCTGCGCGCCGCTTCCGATCGCAGTTGCCGCGTGCCATCTCCCGCGACTTGCTCCGCTGCCGCCGCGCGCTGTCTCATCCACGCCACCGCTGCAATGTCATCCGCCGCTATGTCCGTCGCCCAAACTAGCGGCGCGATCGTCTCCTCTCCCGTCGCCTCGATCCCCGCCCGGCCGCCGTCCGGCGATCTCCGTCCGCCTCGGTCGCCACAACTTCATGCTCTGGGGGGGCATCACCAGCACCGTTCTTGCCGGTGCCAACCTCCATGGACACCTCGATGGCACCAAGGCGGCACCGGCCAAAACACTCGTTGTCGGCACCGGCGACGCTGCTACCACCGTCGCCAACCCGGAGTACCACCAATGGTGGGTTCAAGATCAGCGCCACAAGGGGCTTCTTCTCACCTCCATGGATGAGGATATTGCATGCCAACTTATTGGCTGCGAAGTCGGCGATACGGTATGGACAGCCGTCGCCGCCATGTTCGGCGCCCAGAGCCGCGCCAATGTCCGCCACATCCGGCGGCAACTTCAGTCGGCCGAGGAAGGATGATCTGTCTGCCGCGGAATACATGCACAAGATGAAGGCCCTGGCCGACACTATGGCCGCCGCTCTCCGATCCGGGATGATGAGCTTATCGATCACATCCTCACTGGCCTTGACTCCGCCTACAACTCCATCGCCACCTCCTTGGGCGTGAGTAACGCACCCATGCCCTACTCCAGTTTTTACTCATTGGTTCTGTCCTTCGAGGTACTCCAGGCACAACAGAGTGCGGTGGAGGGGTGGTCTCCTCCGCGAACGCCGTGACCTGCTCGTTCAGACAGCGCGGGCGGACGCGCGCCCTACTCCGATCCCTATCCCTCCCATGGTGGGGGGCGCCCGGCTGATGGACATGGCCAGCCAGGGCAGAACCGCCAGGGCGGTAATGGCGGCAACACGGCAGCCGTGACCGAAATGCTGGTTATGCCGGCAATGGCCGGCAAGGTGGAGGAGGCAACGCCGGCAACAACAACGGCGGAGGAGGTGGGCGTCGCAACCGCTGGCGTCCCCGGTGCCAAATTTGCAAGAACTGGGGCCATGAAGCCGACGACTGTCGCAAGCGCTATGATCAGGATCACAACTCCCGCTCCGCCAACTCGGCCTCCACCAACACCGTCGACTTTCCTTGGGTGTTGGATACCGGGGCTACGGATCACTTGACTAATGATCTTGAGCGCTCTCAGTGTTCATGAGCGCTTATGACGGCAAGGATCAGGTTCAGGTGGCCAATGGTGCAGGTTTGTCTATTTCACACATTGGTCATTCGCGTTTACTCCGGTTCATCTCTTAAACCGCGCAACATCCTTCATGTTCCACACATCAGCCAGCATCTTCTCTCTGCTTATCGCCTTCTTTGTGATAATGACGTGTTTGTTGAATTTCACCGCTGCTTTTTCCTTGTTAAGGACAAAGCAACCAGGCGCGCCATCCTTCACGGTAGAAGTTACGGGGTCTATCCGGTCCCCTTCGTCAAGGCCATCTTCATCGTCTCACCGTGCCTCCTCCGGTGTTCGAGTTTCGTCGTCGCAGTGGCATCAACGTCTTGGTCATCCTACAAATAATGTGGTCACTTCCATTGTTCGGAGTCATGAACTTCCGTGTTCTAGTTCAAATAATTCATCGTTAGTTTGTGATGCATGTCAGCGTGCTAAGAGTCATCAACTACCTTATTATACTTCGCTTTCACATCACTACTGTACCTCTTGAATTAATACATTCAGATGTTTGGGGTCCCGCTCTTGCTTCGCCGGGAGGGTACAAATATTATGTTAGTTTTATTGATGACTACACGCGCTTCACCTGGATTTATTTGCTTAAACACAAGTCTGATGTTGAGCAAGTTTTCTACAACTTTCAGGCTCATGTCGAACGCCTTCTGGATTATAAAATCAAAGCCGTTCAATCTGACTGGGGTGGTGAATACCACAAACTCCATCGCTACTTTCAACGCACGGGCATCTCTCACCGAGTGTCATGTCCGCATACCTCTCAGCAGAACGGTATTGCCGAGCGCAAACACCGACATTTGGTCGAGACCGGTCTTGCCTTGCTTATGCACTCCTCTCTTCCACTTCGGTTTTGGGATGAGGCTTTTTCACGGCATGTTACCTCATCAACCGTATGCCCACTCCGGTTCTCAACAAGGACACACCTTTGTTTCGTCTGTTTCATGTTCAGCCCAACTACTCTTCCCTTCGGATTTTTGGGTGTGCTTGCTGGCCTAGTCTCCGCAAGTACAATGCTCACAAACTTGAGTTTCGGTCCAAGATGTGTGTTTTCCTTGGCTATAGTCCTTTGCATAAGGGCTATAAGTGTCTTGACTGTACCTCCGGTCGGATATACATCTCTCGTGACGTTGTTTTCGACGAGACTGTGTTCCCTTACTCTCAACCCGGCGTTTCGGTTGATCCTGCTTCTCTTGAACATGCACTCACTTTTCCCTCCGGCGAACCGTTCCGGATGTCCATGTGCGCAAATATGACCTGTCCTATTTGTCCTCTAACTTGTCTTTTGCAGGTGATATTGCTTTGAGCTCCCCAGGTACATGTTGCTGCTCCGACGCCTCTGATGCGCCTGACGCAGCATGTCCCGCCGCCGAGGCGGATGCGGCTGCCTCGCTCGATGGCGCGATCATGACGCGGGCTGGGCCGCCACCCTCGCCCGGTGCGGCTGGGTTGCCACCCTCGCCCGGGCCGCCGCCCTTCGCCTGCGCCCGGTCCAAGACACCATCGTCTCTCGGCCCGTGTCGCCTCCTGCTGAGGTCCTCAGCCGCGACACCTCGGCCGAGCCCTCGCCACCGTCGCCTTCTCTTCTGGGCGATGTAGCTCGACGCATGCCATGGTTACACGCCATCGTGATCATACGCGCAAGGAGAAGTCTTACACTGATGGCACAGTTCGGTACGACTCTCGCCGTCGTGCCTTCTTCGCCGCGCCGGTTTCCCATCGTGATGCTCTGGGTGAACCTGCCTGGCGTGCCGCCATGTCCGAGGAGTTTGCTGCTCTCCGTCACACTAACACCTGGGTGTTGGTGCCTCGGCCACCTGGTGTTAATATTGTGAGCTGCAAGTGGATTTTCAAAACCAAGCACCGTCCGGATGGGTCTGTTGATAAGCACAAAGCTCGTCTTGTTGCTCGTGGTTTCACTCAACAGCACGGGATTGACTACGGAGATACTTTTAGCCCGGTGGTGAAGCCTGCCACGGTTCGCTTGGTTTTGTCTCTTGCTGTGTCTCGTGGCTGGAGCCTCCGACAGATTGATGTGAGCAATGCCTTTTTACATGGGTTCTTGGCCGAAGATGTGTACATGCAGCAGCCACCTGGGTTCGAGGATGCCACTTATCCCTCTCATGTCCGCAAACTTCAACGGTCTATTTATGGTCTCAAGCAGTCACCCCTGCGCCTGGTATGCTCGTTTGAGTCAGCGCCTTTTGCAGCTCGGTTTTGTTGCCTCCAGATCAGATGCATCTCTGTTCATCTTCTCCCAGGGTACTATACATATATACATGCTGGTGTACGTTGATGATATTGTGATTGCTGGCTCTACCCCCGTCGTGGTGGATCGCCTTGTGCAGTCGTTGTCTGCTAGCTTTCCCATCAAAGATTTGGGTCGCCTCGAGTACTTTCTTGGTTTGGAAGCGTCCTTTCATTCAGGGGGCATGACCTTGACGCAGAAAAAGTATGCTTTGGATCTTCTTCATCGCGTCAACATGGAGAACTGCAAGGCCACTTCCACTCCGCTTGCTACATCCGAGAGTCTCTCACGTCATAGTGGTGCACTACTGGGTAGAGATGACTCCTTTCGGTATCGCAGTGTGGTTGGGGCACTTCAGTATTTGACCCTCACTCGTCCTGATATCTCCTTCGCAGTGAACAAAGTGTGTCAGTTCCTGTCTCAGCCAACGGTGGATCATTGGGAAGCAGTCAAGCGTATTCTGAGATATGTCAAAGGTACGCTAGACATGGGACTACGGATTCGTAAGTCCAGATTCACTGGAGTGAGTATATTCACCGATGCAGATCGGGCAGGCTGTGTTGATGATAGGCGCCCACTGGTGGTTTTGCTATATTTGTTGGACCTAACCTTGTATCTTGGAGCTCAAGAAGCAACCCACAGTCTCGAGATCAAGCACCGAGGCAGAGTATAAGGCATTATCCAATGGCGCGGCAGAACCAATTTGGATAGACTCGGTTCACAAATAAATTGGAGTCCCACGGCAGCGCACTCCTATATTGTGGTGTGATAACTTAGGGGCAACTTACCTGACGGCGAATCCAGTGTTTCATGCTCGGACCAAACACATTGAGATTGATTTCCACTTTGTGAGAGAACGAGTAGCTGCTTGTGAACTGGAAGTCAGGTTTATTTCTACAGATGATCAGTTAGCGGATGTATTTACTAAACCCGCTACTAGACAGATGCTAGACCGTTTTAGAACCAATCTGAATCTTGTATGTAGTTCAGATTGAGGGGGCATGTAAAGTAGGGTCTAGTATATTGTCCTTGTACACGTATTTGTATACGTATGTAATTGTAATTGTGATCCTCTATATATTGAGACGTGAGGCTGGATGTCAACCACCCACGCAAAACCCTAAACCTGTGTTTCTAACTTACATGAGTTACCAAAGGATGAAGGGTCTAGCAAGTACATAAATGTAACAAGTGATGTAATAGAAGTTATGGACAGGTAGAAGAAAAAATTGATATATTATCAGTATTCAGATCATCCAAGTACAGCTCCCTCACAAATGCTTTGCTCCCTCTGCTGGGGGCTTCGACAGGTAGCTGTGAGTATGTTGGTCACATGTTTGTCATTAAGGTTAGCGTGCCTTTGCACAAATTAGACCACTGTCACAGGCTTGAAAAAGAATATATAGCAGATACTCTATGTCTGAAGAACTAGATGCATCCCAATCGCTAAAATGTAGAATCTCACATGCCTCATCAACAATCGCATGGAACAGAAAACGCAACAAATCAATTCAGGAGTACTCAGCTGCACTGATGGATGTGATGGGGGTTTGGGAGGTAGCTCACCTCGTAATGGAACAGTTCGCTGCCGGCGCCGTCGAAGAGGAGGCGCTTCGCACGGATCATCACCTTCCTGACGGTCCTGGCCACGGGACGCGCGGCGTGCGCGCGACCCTTCTTGGAGACCTGCGCCTGCGACGACGCGGTCGCCGGCGAGGGTGCGTAGAGACACGTAGTCAGCGCTGGCCCGGCGAAGACGCTGCCGTGGCGGTGGCGGGATGCGCCCTGGTGAGGCCACGGCGATGCCGATGGGCCCTGCGGCGTCCGCACGAAGCCGGTGGGCGCGCGCTCGCCTCCGCGTCCTCCCTCCAGGCGCCGGTGGTTCAGGCGAACCATCGTGATGGTCCCAGCCCCGAGCCCGAGCCGCGCTGGAAGGGCGAGCCCCTTACTGGAGACAGGCGCTAGGTCGACCTCGACCTTGGGCGCCTTGTCCGCAGCCGCAGCCTCGAGTTCCTTGTCGATGGTCGCGGACAGCGGCGCCATAGTCAATGTAGCGGCAGCCGCGGCCGGCGAGGGCGTCAACCCCTGGGGCGGCGGAGAAGGTGAGGGCCGGCGGAGATCGACACCGTGCTGGTACGGGTCCTGGTGATGCCACGGTGGTGGTGGCGACGCGCTCGGCGCGAAGACGCCGCCGTGGCGTGACGCGGCCTGGTGAGGACACGGTGGTGACGACGGGGTAGGCGCGGGCCTGGCGAAGACGCAGCCGTGGCGGGACGTGCCCTGGCGAGGCGACGGTGGTGGCGCGGGCGCGGGCGCGGCGAAGACGCCGCCGTGGAGGGTCGCGCGCTGGTGCGGCCACGGTGGTAGCGACGGAGTAGGCGCGGGCCTGGCGAGGACGCGGCCGCCCTGGTGAGGCCACGGAGATGCCGATGGGCCGGGAGGCGTCCGCACGAAGCTCGTACCTCGGCGCCGGTGCTGCGCGCGGATCATGGCGACGGTCCCGGCCCCAGACCCGGCCACGACCCTCTTGGAGACCAGCAGCAGCAGGGGCGGCTTGTCGACGGGCGCTAGCAGAGTCTCCGTGAGGAAGGGCTCCTTGTCGACGGGCGCGGAGGGCGGCGCTAGCAGAGTCTCCGTGAGGAAGGGCTCCTTGTCGACGGGCGCGGAGGGCGGGGGCGGGGGCGGGGCCGGTGTGGGAGCCGCGGGCGAGGTGGTAGGAGAGGGCGCAGGGGCGTAGGGGTACGGCGGGATCAGGGAGGGGCTCCGGGAGACGACGCCGTGCTGGTGGTGCGGCCACACGGAGCCCCGGCGTCCTCCCGTGGGCGCCCGCCGCCCGCCGCCGCTCCCGAGGGAGCCCATGGTACACTAACCAAGTGAGGCTTCCGCGAGAAGGAGAGGGAGGAGGGGAATGGGCCGGGGCGCGGGTTTGTGGAGGCGGCCGCAGCGGACGCGGCGTTTATATGTGGAGCGGGTGGCTAGGGATGTCCGTACGTCAAACTTCCACGGGGTTTCATTCGAAATTCGTCCCCAAGTCGTTTCCACGCTAAAATTCCATCTGGATCTAAACTCGTTTCCATTCCACAATAACGAACGTGAGGTGCCCCTGCTCCCTCCATTCCATGCAATGTGTGGCTTTTGACGGGATTCAAACCGGGAGGAGGTTCGGTTGGTGCGGGCGATGGTCAACTACCATGGACTTTTGAACTAAAACCACGACGAGTAATATGGAACGGAGGGAGTACATATTAGTGCCCTTCTTTGTAGAGTATCTAAATTAGTTGGTGCTTCAAATAGCTCATTGAATTTTGTAGGTTCTCATTAATTTAAATGGTAGGTAATCAGGAAAGCAGTAAGTTAGTGAAGCTGATAAATTAGGAAAGTTGTCATAATTTATTAAATGGTAGAGGTTCATTAAATGGAAAGCTAGTTATGTTAGTAAATGAGCTTTTTTCGTAAAGTTGCTAAATTACATAGTGTTGTCAATGTTTAATGCTTAAAACAGTTCATTAAATGGTATATGTACTCACTAGGAAAGTAACAAATTTGTTTTTGCATATTGTAGAACAAGGTTGAAAATTGTGGAGTTGTGGAGTGGGTTGATGGTCATTGGCCTCTCATAATGGAGAAGTGTCTTCTTAAGCTATGGGATTGTTTAATTTAGCCGATTATGATCTCATTGAGCTCAAGCAGGTTAAGGTCTCTCCCGCTAGATGTCCCATTCTTGGAGGCCTCGGGGTCGCTCTCGCTCATGTTCTAGGCGTGTCACGGGTGGACTTGTAGGCTTTTTCAATGAATATTGAGAATCATAAGATCTTGGTATGGAATGTGATTACTTCCTTTAGTGATCCGAAAATGGGGCAATAAGGATTCTTGCCTTTTCCTCCAAAAGTGACTGAGTTATCGAACCCACGAGAAGCTGGTGCCTTTTAAGCTAGGGTCCCATACAAGCTTTTGCAACAGAATAAATTCCAGCTTTTGATCGGATCGTAAATCAAGCTGACACTGAAAAGACTTATAATAAAAACAGGCATGGGTATGAGGTCTTATGCTTACAATCATATATTTGTGTCGGGATCATCATGGTCTTAATTTGTGCTCTAAAAGTCAGCCATCAAGATGTGTTTGCTACGTATCAAAGTGGGGTGTCTCCAAATTATGTCTTGAGCGACATGCGTCCTGCATCAAGAGTTGGTTGTCCAACCGAAGGCCTTATCCATCGCGCGAGGTTGCCTTGGTAATTAAGATAACAATGATCGGGTAAAAGCATTGGGTGTTTGATGTCTACTACACAACTTCATTCTTGTAGACTCTGTTGGGCCTCCAAGAGCAGAGTTTTGTAGGACAGCAGCAAATTTCCCTCAAGTGGATTCCCTAAGCTTTATCAATTCGTGGGAGTTATACACTAGTAGAAAACAGGGCATCAGTCCCGGTTCCAGAGGGCCTTTAGTCTCGGTTTTGCAACCGGGACAAAACGATCGGGACTAATGCCCATTACTTTTTAGTCCCCGTTGGCTTATGAATCGGGACTAAAGGAGTTCTTCCACGTGGTTGCTGTGGGGCGCCCAGGCAGGAGGACCTTTAGTCCCGGTTGGTAACACCGACCGAGACTAAAGGCAGCCACGCGTGAGCAGCTGCCAGGCGATGGGGTTTTTGTTTTTTTAGAGGGGTGAGGGAGTCCTGGATTAGGGGGTGTCCAGATAGCCGGACTACCATCATCAGCCGAACTATCATCTGCCGGACTATCATCATCGACCGGACTCCAAGACTATGAAGATACAAGATTGAAGACTTCACCCCATGTCCGGATGGGACTTTCCTTGGCGTGGAAGGCAAGCTTGGGGATACGGATATGTAGATCTCCTACCATTGTAACCGACTCTATGTAACCCTAGCCCTCTCCGGTGTCTATATAAACCGGATGGCTTTAGTCCGTAGGGACTAGAATCACAACAACCCTTACAATCATACCATAGGCTAGCTTCTAGGGTTTAGCCTCCTTGATCTCGTGGTAGATCCACTCTTGTAAACATCCACAATATCAATATCAATCGAGCAGGACGTAGGGTTTTACCTCCATTAAGAGGGCCCGAACCTGGGTAAACATCGTGTCCCTTGTCTCCTGTTACCATCCGCCTAGACGCACAGTTCGGGACCCCCTACCCGAGATCCGCCGGTTTTGACACCGACATTGGTGCTTTCTAGGGGCAACTCACTTGGCCACCTGGAGCAGATCAGCAGGACGTAGGATTTACCGATAGGCTTGATGGCCTCTTCAATCAGCAACGACGCAGTCCTGGCTGAGACTTTTCTCCCCGGACAGATCTTCGTATTCAGCGGCTTCGCACTGCGGGCCAACTCACTTGGCCATCTGGAGCAGATCGAAAGCTACGCCCCTGGCCGTCAGGTCAGGTTTGGAAGCCTAAACTTCACGGCCGATATCCGCGGGGACTTGATCTTCGATGGATCTGAGCCACAGCCGAGCGTGCCGCGCTGTCACGATGGGCATGACCTAACTCTGCCGCCGAATAGCACCTTGGAGGCCGCCCATGAATTCGCTCCGACTCATAGCCCGGAGCCGATCGCTCGGATCGAGGACGGATGGCTGGACACCGCCTCGAGAGCTGCAACTCCTACGGCGATGGAGCCGAACACTTACCTTGTCCCGCATAAAGCTCATGACTCCGAGGTGCCGGACTCCCTGCCGGACTCCGAACCTCCTGCGCCCCTGCCAGTCAAATCCGACTGGGCGCCGATCATGGAATTTACCGCTGCGGACATCTTTCAGCACTCGCCCTTCGGCGATATCATAAATTCACTGAAGCATCTCTCGCTATCCGGAGAGCCCTGGCCGAATTACGGCCAGGATGGTTGGGATGCGGACGACGAAGAAATTCAGACCCCACCCACCACCCACTTCGTAGCCACCGTCGATTTATTTAACCGACGATTTTGACTACGACTCAAGACATTGACGGTATGGACGACGATGCCGAGACTACCAAGAACCAAAGGTTTCTACAGGACACCGGAAGACCACCTCGTCATACGACATATACATGGTGGACACCCCGAAGGGAAGCGATAACGAGGAACAACGGGACGCGGCAGAGGATAACCTCGCCGATAAAGAATCAAAACGGCGACGTAGACGCCGCCCTAAGTCCCGCCTCGATCAGAGCAGCCTTCCTAACGACCCAGCGATAGAGCAGGGCAAGCCAGCGGACGACGAACAGGACGAGCTGGATAATCAACCCCTTCACGGAGCAATCAACAGTCCGGACACAACACCGGAGCATAAGAACATATGCAAAAAACTCGTCGCCACTGCAAGAAGTTTGAAGAAGGCGAAACGGAAGCTCAAAACAGCAGAAGACACGCCGTAATGAAGTGGAGCAAAGTATTCAAGACCGCAGACAAATATGGCAATGACCATCAAACTAAGAGCTACCCGAAGCGCAAGTTGCTGCCAGAATTTGACGAGGAAGCCATAGAGCCTTCACAATCAAAAAATAAAGAGGCCGCTGGCGAATAGACGCCAGATGACAGGCCCAAAGCGACAAGCGGGCTGCACACAAGCCAATTATAATCCCGGAAAACGGACGGCCCAACTAGGTCCATCTACGGGCCAAAAAGAGGACCCCAGGAAGTAACACACCACGACAAGTGTTCAAGACAGCGGCACACCCAAATAGGGGCGCCAAGACACCCGCTTATGTTTTACTGATGAGGTGCTGGATCATGAATTTCCAGCAGGGTTTAAACCCATAAACATAGAGGCATACGACGGCACGATGCACCCAGTCTCGGATAGAAGACTACATACTACACATACACATGGCTAGAGGAGATGATCTCCACGCCATAAAATATCTACCCTCAAGCTCAAAGGGCCAGCTCGGCATTGGCTCAAAAGCCTCCCGTAAAACACTGTTGGAAGTTGGGAAGAGCTTGAGGACGTTTAGAGCAAATTTTCAAGGGACTTATGTCCGCCCTCCGGATCTTGACGATCTGAGTCATATAACCCAACAGCCCGGAGAGTCGCCACAAGAATTCTGGAACAGGTTCCTTACCAAAAAGAACCAAATAGTCGATCGTCCGGACGCGGAAGCCTTAGCAGCTTTTAAACACAACGTCCGAGACGAATGGCTCGCCAGACACCTCGCCAAGAGAAGCCAAGAACAATGGCCGCTTAACAAGCCTCATGACGCGCTTTGAGGAGAAGACAGCTGGCTAGCAAGATGCAGCACCAGCGACCCGAGTACATCCGAGATCAGAGATGGAAACGGAAAGTCACGGCGCAGGAAAGATCAGCGCCGGAATAAAGAAAAAAGCCCACAGGGCACGGCGGTCAACGCAGGATTCAAAAGCTCGCGGCCAGACAATAAAACACGACCTCTTAAGGACAACATAGACGAGCTATCAAATTTAAACAAAATCTCAGATCGGATATGTCAAATCCACAGTACCTCCGGGAGGCCTGCAAACCATACCAACCGAAATTGTTGGGTTTTTAAACAGTCCGGCAGACTCAACGCCGGACACAAGGGGCTCGATGCGCCAAGCGAGGACGATGACGAACCCCACCAGCAGAGCACCGGAAGTCAAAAGACTTTCCCACAAGAAGTTAAAACAGTAAACTTGCTTCACGTGATAGCACGGAAAGCCAACACGGCACTCGCCAAGACAAGTGTCGGACGATCCACCCCAGTGGACCGAGATTGGATGTCAAAACCAATCACTTTTGACCATCTGGATTAGTCCAGAAGTATCCGGAACGCAGGATAGACTGCCCTGATATTGGATCCCATAATAGACGGACTGCATTTAACGCAGGTTTTGATGGACTGCGGCAGTGACTTGAACCTGCTATATCCGGACACAATCCGCAAGTTGGGATAGACCCTACTACAATTCGGCATAGCCGCACTTCCCTCAAAGGAGTGGCGCCAGGCCCTTACGCCTGGTGCACAGTTTCATTATTACTAGAAGTTGTGTTCGGGTCACCTGACAACTTCCGACGAGAAAAGCTAACCTTTCATGTCGCCCCATTTAAAAGTAGCTATCAAGCACCACTGGGATGGGAAGCTTTCGTCCGCTTCAATGCAATACCACATTACGCGTCTCTTACGCTTAAAATGCCCGGTCCACGTGGCATCATTTCATTATAAGGTCGCCTGAGACCCCGGACACGGCTGGACGAGTCCGGAATAAATAAGCTAGGGGCTACCTAGCCGCACACCCCTTCACAAGGGTTTGCACATATAAGCCATAATGAGCTAGCATAGGCTCAGCTTTCTTAATCTATATTTCAATTTTTATGCACTTTCTCGCATGCGCATTTCTTTTCCAACCAAGTTCTTCTCTTTTTACAGATGAACAGCATGCACACTCGCCCGTGATACGGTACAACGGAGACACAGCGCAGACGTGCAGTAGGGACCCGCTATGAGGACTCTTTTCAGACTAAGACCCTACGTAAACCTTTCTTACTGTCTCTTTTTGCTATAATCCCCTGGTTTATCATTATAACCAGAGTGGAGACTGGCGTTTTGGCATCGGCCGCGCCAGAAGAACCTGCCCGTACTTGGACACAAGGGGCTTAGGGCTTTGTTTAGCCCGCTATTATAAAGACCGAACACCTTCGGGAGTGTTCGGCGTCTCGAGTTAGGCCTTATATGCATCAGCTCCGAATCATGTCTTTGGTCAAATGTTGGGTTTGCCCGGCTCCTGTGTTTTGCTACCTTACGTTCCGTATCATCGGCTAACGCGGCTCCAGGAGAACTACTGCGATTGTGCCCCAGTTCGGCTGGGCGAGCACCTCAGTAGAGAAAGCCGAAAACTGACTATCATGATATAGCGAGACTGGTCAACCACTCGATCGACCTTGGGAATGTTTAGGATTCCTCCGCTTTGGACGAAGGGCCGCTTCCGGCCAGTGCACGTGACGCTACCGAATTCGGAGAGCGCGGTGCCCCCTGTGGGCTATGTCGTAGCCCCACCCTCGAACTCCATGGCTAAGTGAAAGTGATAAAGCATTACAGTCCGGTTGCCTCGCTTTGCTACGCTACCACCTCCTTTACAGGACCGAGACGTCCGGATTAAGTGTGAAAACGCGCTACTTTTTGCGAACACCCCCTCACCTTGTGCGTGGGGGCTGAAGCCGACGACTGCCATCTTTCTGGTTATACACACGTTTACATGAACGGCCGCATAGGAGATATTCTATTACTTGAACGCTCAAGTATAAAAGGCGCTTACATCATAAATATCGCTTTTACATCATATAAACGCTCATTCAACGTAACATTTTTTGAGCACTGCGACTCTATTACACGAGCACCACGCAGCACTTCGCCAAAATAGTGCTCGGCGGGTAACCGGTTATTATCCGAACCCGGGGTCGCAACAGCGGTGGCATCCATCTCTGTCTAATGTGTCTTCACACGGGCGAGCGCCATCCGCACACCCTCTATGCAGGCCGACCGCTTCATCGCTTTGATATGCGGCACCGCCCAAGAAATTGCTGCAATAAGCCAAAGTAACTCTTCGGTGGGGCCTCTCCGCCGGATATGGGTCACTATATCAGCCATAGCAAGCCCGGACAACCTATTTAGCTCAGCCCACTCAGCCAAACGGTCGGTCGGTGAAGTGAACGCCCGGACTATGGAATTGAGACCAAAACAGCTCTTCCGTCTTGTGATCCTTCCGCTTCGAAAATGCGAACGGCATCCACCGCACTTCGCTAAATCCATATAAGGGTCCTCCGGACACCACAGTTGGCCCAGCTGAGCGTATTTTGGATCCGTGAACCTTCGGCGCAGCAGAAAAGGCTTGCCAGCTACAATATCTCCGGCCTGGCGCAGCTCTTCCTTCATAGCCCGCATTGCTGAACGGGCATTCTTGGCTTCGGCGGTGGCCTTCCGCAGGTCTTCTTGCCCCGCCAGGCACTCCTTCCCAAGAGCCTCATTGCGGTCGGTAGCATCTTTTAACTTCACGGCCATTTCGGCTATCTCTTCCCTGCTCCGGCAGTGTGCGGTCCTTTCGGCCGCTAACTCCTCGGCCGCCTCGAGGCCGCCAGATTACTCCTTCCGCCTGCTCCTTGGCTTGAGCAAGTTCGGCCCAAGGCTCTCCACAAAGAGCGGCACTATCTGCATTTCACGCACATATTGTAAGGAGTTGGCTTTGGCTCCCTTACCAAGTGACCGCGCAGTAACACTTACCTTGCGACTCATCAAGTCGCCTGTTGATCAGCGTGATGTCCGCATCCACAACATCGAGTTGCCGCTTTAGTTCAGCAACTCCATCAGTCCGGCTGGCCCCCGGACGACCCGCCACCTGCATCGGCACGACGGAATTTACACCTGCGATTTTGATCCTCGGAACGCTGTCGATTTCGACAACCTACCGAGTCTCAGGGGCTACTATCTATACAGGGCGCATTCTATATGCAAAACTGTTACAAGGTGTTCATTTTTACGTACCTCAAACCCCGCCGGTAAACTCCTCGACGCAGATCAGGTAACGCCTTCGTGACGAAATCCTTTCAATCACCATGCTCATCAATGTGTGCCGATCTTCTGAGATAGACGCCTTCTCAAGCAGATCCTTCGGCCGTACACCAGTTGGCGTCGAACTATCCGGCTTTGCCAAACCCGGGGCTCCTCCGTGATTTACACTTTCAGGCTCGTCCGCCTATCCGACGGGCGCGCCCGGACGGAGGCGTCTCGCTCTCTATCATCTCCGGACGAAGGTCCCCAAGACGAGCTCATCTGCGAAGGACGGAGATCCGAACTACAAGGTAAAACTTTAGTTATCCTCGTAAGCACAAATAGGGATGTCCCTTATTATGAAACTCCTTTCTTTACGCTTACGACTCGTTGAGGGCTGACTCATTAAGGGAGATTGTGCGGCTGGGGCCTCCTCGACGCAGGACCTCCGGGCGAAGATTTCTTCCCCGCTTTGGGGCTTTTGCCCCGGGTCCTCGGAGGCAGTCCTCTTCTCCCTTGGGGGAGGGATTCTCGATCCCCTTCTTTCAAGAGCCTTCTTAGGCGAGGCAAGAGCTTCCTTGTTTTCCCCTTCGCCTTCCTCTCAAGGCGCAACCTCAAGCATCCGGACCAGCACGGGATCCGGCGCGTCTCGGGAGGGGGCTGGACACCAGATCAATTTTGCTTCCGCTGTCCACTCCTGTGTAGAAGGAAATTGGTCATAAGGCGAATCATCGAAAGGCAAACAAACGGTATGTCCGGACTTGGAACTACTTACTTGAGTATCCGGCGATTGCAGCTTAGTCCGGCATCCTCGGTCAATTCCGGCGCACCTCTTGCGATCCGAAGAATAAGTTATACATCTCCAGGGTGTCATACCCATGAAGTGTTGAAGAATCCGTGGGCCCTCGGATTGAACTCCCATAGCCGGAGAGGACGGCGCTTGCAGGGCAGGAGACGCCTAATTAGAATAACCTGCATCACCACCACCATATCGATCTCCCTCGTTAGGAGATCTCAACTGCCCCCTGCAGTAGGGGCATGTCCTTTGATGGCCCCCAATTGAGCCCTTGGTTAACCCACGACATCAACCGTCGTGGAGGTCCCGGGCGGAATAGGGGCGGCGGCTTTTGTCTGCGGCCCCTCGGAACGGTAATATAGAACCACTCTTGCTGCCACAGGCCGAGCTCCTCTTGGAAGGATCCAGCGGGCCATGGGGCATCGGCCCTCTTACTTATGGCTGCTCCGCCACACTCCGCTTGACGCCCCCCGATCATCTTCGGCGCCACATTAAAGGTCTTCAGCCACAGGCCGAAGTGAGGGGTGACGCGGAGGAAGGCTTCGCAGACGACAATAAATGCGGAAATATGGAGGATGGACTCCGGAGCCAAATCATGGAATTCCAACCCATAATAAAACATGAGCCCTCTCACAAAAGGATCCATCGGGAAGCCTAAACCCCGACGGAGGTGGGATACGAAAACAACATACTCGCCGGGCTCAGGGGTGGGGATGGCCTGCCCTTCGGCAGGCAACCTGTGCGAAATCTCGTAAGACAGGTACTTGGCCTCCTGCAGCTTTAGCACGTCCTCCTCCGTGACGGAGGAGGGCATCCACCGGCCCTGGAGGTCGGAACCGGACATCGTTGAAGGTCCAAAAGCGCTCGAATCTGGAGCTCTGGGTGCTGGAACTTGGGGCGTGGAGAGGATTCGATGGAGGATTGAAGAAAAAGAAACGAGCCTTGGTCCCGTTATAAAGAGGGAGAATACCAAGAGCCGTCTCCATGACCGTTTGGGACTCGCCTTCGATAGAGGGGGCGTGGCGAACGGGTGCGGTTGGGTTATCCATGTCCGTGTTGATGAGAATCCCGGATTAAGGGGAAACACGATCTCTGCTTCGACAAAGACGTGCCAAGGAAACCGCCTCGCTAAATGCGCTAAGGTGGTAAAGTAAAAAAAACAATTCGAGTAATGGCTTGGTAGTGGTGTGATGTCATGCCACAGAAAACGTCAGCAGATTGAACTTGTGTATATATTATTATTCTCTCTACGGTGGAATGTGGAATTTATTTTGCAGAGCCGGACACTATCCTGGTGTTCACAATCTTCTATCATTTGGAGGAGGAACCCGCCTTGCAATGCCAAGCAATATACGCACCGGACTTATCGTCATTGAAGCCTGGTTCAGGGGCTACTGAGGGAGTCCTGGATTAGGGGGTGTCCGGATAGCCGGACTACCATCATCAGCCGAACTATCATCTGCCGGACTATCATCATCGACCGGACTCCAAGACTATGAAGATACAAGATTGAAGACTTCACCCCATGTCCGGATGGGACTTTCCTTGGTGTGGAAGGCAAGCTTGGCGATACGGATACGTAGATCTCCTACAATTGTAACCGACTCTATGTAACCCTAGCCCTCTCCGGTGTCTATATAAACCGGATGGCTTTAGTCGGTAGGACTAGAATCACAACAACCCTTACAATCTGTGACGCCCGGATAATTAGGCTACAGTAATCCCCTGTTAATGATGCCACGTCATCGCAGTTACTGTTGATAATCCCGCGTTAGTTCAAAAATCAATTCAAATTCAAAATTTAATAAAAGGCAAAAATAAAAGTTTTCAAAATATTAAACTAAAATGTTCGGAGTGTGCAATAATTGCTTAGGTGTTTATAGTGAAGGAACCGTGCTTTTATAAAAAGCCTAAATATTTAAAATGAAATAAAACAGAAGAGAAAATAAATTAAGAAAAGAAAAATAAAACAAAGGGAGGGAAATCCCCCCCCCCCTGGCCAAACTGGGCCAAGCCCACCTGGCTCACCCGGCCAGCCTCGCCCGCCCACCCCCTCACTCCCATAACTCTTGTCGGGCGGAAACCCTAGCCGACACCCCATTCCCATGATCATCTTCTCCTCCCTCCTCACGATCTGGATCGGGATCCGCCCGATCCTGCCGCTTCGACGCCGGGCGCCACCCCACCGGGCGCTCGTCCTCCTCCCTCCTCCCGACCGGCCGCAGACGCCTTGAACCCTCGTCGCCTCGGGACCGTCCCGACTCCCACCTCGCTGGATCCAGATCGCCGGACGGCCGCCGACCTCCTCCCCGCCGGACGCCTGACCGCCCCGAGCCCGCTTCCAAGACCCCACGCCCCCCCCGTGAGCTCTTCCCTCCCTGCCGGCTCTATAGCCGTAGGGGTCGACCCCGCGCTCGGTCGCCATGGCCGGAGTTCGCTCCGGTGCCGTGCTCGTCGCGCTCGGGCTCGCGCCGGCTCACCGCGCCCCCCCCCTCTCCTCGCGCCTCCTCCGCTCGGGTCGAGGCCCCTCCTCTCCCCTCGTTCCTCCGCAGCCCAGCGCCTGTCGCGGATCTCGCCGCTGGCGCCTTCCGGTGACTAAATGGTCACGGGCCAAGCCTTGTGCTCGGCCAAGGCCCCGCAGCCTGGCCTTCCCGTTAGCCCGTAGCGATCCCGACGCTGTCCCGAATCCCACCGCCGCCTCCGCCGCCGCTGGCGCTGCTTCCGCCAAGTCCGTGCCGTTTCCGCCACCGTGGACGCGCGGCATCCTCTCCACGTTCGAACGCACCCGCCCGCGGCCATTTTGGCCGCCGGACGGCGAATCCCGGCGAGGTCCGGCGCCCCTCCGCCGCGGGCACGCCCACCGGAGCTCCCCAACGCCGGCCGCCGACGTGGCCGACCCGGGGCCACCCCTGGGTCACTGACCCGTGGGCCCTAGGGGCCCGGCCGGCCTGTTGACCCGGTCGGCCATGCTGACTGGGCACCCAGTGCCAATGACATGGGCCCCCCCAGAACGTTTTTGAAAAAAGAAAAAGGAAAAAAAGGAATTAAATAAATATAATTAATAAAAATAAAAATGAATACAATTAATTAATTAATTAATTAAGTAAATAATTAATTTAATTAATCCTGATTAATTAACCTAATGGCTAATTAACCTAATTAACTACTGTTAATTAAACTAAACTAGGGTAATTAGTTAACAGTCACTGCCGAACGGGACCCACATGACAGGTTGACCAAGTCAACCCTGTTGACTGCTGACGTCAGCATGACATCATGCTGACGTCATAAATCCATTTTTCGAATTAATTAATTAATTAATTAAATTCCAGAAATTAATAAAATCTTTAGAAAATCATATCTTTTAGTCCGTAACTCGGATTAAAATATTTTCAACATGAAAGTTGCTCAGAACGACGAGACGAATCCGGATACGCAGTCCGTTCTTCCGCCACACCCCCTAACCTATCGAACCTGCAACTTTCCTCCGCTCCTTCGCTCAAATCACGACACACCGTGAATACTTTCCCGGATGTTTCCCCCCTTAACCGGAACCACCTCATACCACGTTAGGGCACGCCTAGCACCGTTACTTGTCTTGTCATGCATCAATATGCATTTGTTTACATGTTATCCATTGTTTCTTCCCCCTCTTCTCTCCTAGAGACTACGAGACCGACGCTGCTTTGCCAGTTCGACTACGGAGTTGTGACCCCTCTCTCTTGCGAGCAACCAGGCAAGCCCCCTTGATCACCAGATATCGCCTACTCTTCTCTATACTGCTTGCATTAGAGTAGTGTAGCATGTTACCGCTTTCAGATACTCCTATACTGCTGCATAGCTTTGTCCTTGTTACTATCACAGTTGTTACCTTACCGCAATCCTATATGCTTAGTCTAGGATGCTAGTACTTTCATCTGTTGACCTACATTCTTGTCCGTCTGCCGTGCTATACTATCGTGCCCTGCTCACTCGGGAGGTGATCACGGGTATATACTATATACTTATACATGATACATGTGAGACTAAAGTCGGGTCGGCTGGTGGAGCACCCGCGAGTGGATCTTGAGGCGGAGCGACAGGGCAGGTTGAGACCGCCTAGGAGAGAGGTGGGCCTGGCCCTGTTCGGCGTGCACGGATACTTAACACGCTTAACGAGGTCTTGGTATTTGATCTGAGTTGGCTACGAACTTATACACACTAACCATCTACGCGGGAGTAGTTATGGGTATCCCGGCGTCGTGGTATCAGCCGAAGCACTTCGTGACGCCTTGTAATCGAGCGGCGCCGGATTGGACCGAACGCCACTAGGCTAGGTCTGCTTCCGGCCACAGACGCAACGCAGGTGTGCTTTCAGGCGATGGGCCTGCACCCTTCGCGCTTAGGTTTAGACCGGCGTGCTGGCCTCTCTGTTGAGCCTAGGTAGGGCTGCGACGTGTTGATCTTCCGCGGCCGGGCATGACCCAGGAAAGTGTGTCCGGCCAAATGGGATCAAGCGTGCTGGGTAAGATGGTGCACCCCTGCAGGGAAGTTAATCTATTCGAATAGCCGTGATCTTCGGTAACAGGACGACTTGGAGTTGTACCTTGAGCTTATGACAACTAGAACCGGATACTTGATAAAACACACCCTTCCAAGTGCCGATACAACCGGTGGTCGCTCTCTCATGGATATGAGGAGGGATCGCCGGTAGGATTATTGCTATGTGATGTTACTTGGAGGACTTCAACCTACCCTCCTCTACCTGTTGCAAGACAGGTGACCGTGTTTAGTCTTCGTTAAGACTAGCTATCCCCTCTTATTCTCGCATTCTGCAGTTCAGTCCACCGATATGGCCCTTTACACATATATCCATGCATATGTAGTGTAGCTCCTTGCTTGTAGTACTTTGGATGAGTACTCACGGTTGCATTGTTTCCTTTCCCCCTATCTATACTCGATTGTCGCAACTGCACGATGGAGCCCAGGAGCCGACGCCACCATCGATGACGACTACTACAATCGAGATGCCTACTACTACGTGCAACCCACGATTTACGACCAGGAGTAGCTTAGGAGGATCCCAGGCAGGAGGCCTGCGCCTCTTTCGATCTGTATCCCAGTTTGTGCTAGCCTTCTTAAGGCAAACTTGTTTAACTTATGTCTGTACTCAGATATTGTCACTTCCGCTGACTCGTCTATGATCGAGCACTTGTATTCGAGCCCTCGAGGCCCTTGGCTTGTATTATGATGCTTGTATGACTTATTCTATTTGTAGAGTTGTGTTGTGATATCTTCCCGTGAGTCCCTGATCTTGATCGTACACATTTGCGTGCATGATTAGTGTACGATTAAATCGGGGGCGTCAAGTTGGTATCAGAGCCGACTGCCTGTAGGAATTCCCCTTCCACACTCCTTGGCCGAAGTTGAGTCTAGACTTTACAAAACTTTTACTAACATGGCTGTGCGGCCCATGGGCCCACGTCACCATTGGGTGGTATTAGGATCTTTTACTCCTCGACCTTTACTCTGGGATTCTGAACGCTCTTCTATTCGGGTTAAACGATTTTTACAAAAATCTAACTTTAGGTTCTCGAAAATACTTTCTACCGGAGAGGCCCTTCAGTCCGGATGATCACCGATCGCACTGTAAGATTTCGGAGATACTCTTTGATATTCTCTCGAGACTTTGTGCCCATCACTTTTGCTATTCCGACCACCGATAAATCCGTATGGAAAACTACTTGCACTTGCCATTCATACGATCATCCCCATTGATCTTGTTATTACAAGATACCCCGAAGTTTTCTCTATTGTTCCGAGAATACTTTGTGCCTACTGCCTAGCAGTTCTTTGCCACATGAATACCCCTTCAAATAAATACTCGCACTTGTCGAGTATCCGCTCATCCCCGGTTGTTCATGTGTTTCACTAAAGTCTTCAAAATAATATTCGATCTTCCGAAAATCCTCTGGGGCCTTTGGCTCTTGAAATTCTTGCTGGCTCGCATTATGGTTAATCCCATAAGTCTCGTAGTCATATTGACATTCCTTGTCGATCATTTTGAGTCTGTTGACTCAATATGTTTGCGAATACACGCAATCATCATTGATCCTTATAAATACTTTTCCGGCTGAGCTGCCATTCTTTTAACTGGAATTGGTTCTCGACCAATCCAATTGTCATTGATTGTAACCTAAGGCTATTCAACTTATCCACCCTAATCGTGAGCATTACTTCGATCCCTTGATTTGGAAATCAGAATTCCTTTGCATTTGACAATTGAGTTAGTCAGTTGTTTCTATAATCTGCTTCCTCTAGTTGAGTACCGATGCTCACGCCGGATCCCTTTGTGGACCACGGATCCTTTCTTTGGATTTTATCCACAAGATCCTTCATATTCAATAACTTTGTGAGACCTTCCCACGATACATAATGCCTTTGGTAAATTGTATCCTCTGCTTTGTCAACCATGCTCTACCTCCGAGCTTGAGTTATTTACCCCTGAAGTTGATGGTATACGTTCCTAAGATGCCTTGATGGGTTCAACCTATGTCCTCCTTAATATGTGTGAACTCGAAAGTTTTAACGAGTCATACTCTTCTGGTATTTTGCCAGATAAAATTTCAACACTACAACTTCATTGAACGTGAGAAGTGAATGAAAGGTTGTGCATTGGAGAAGTGGGAGACGACCTTGAACTTTGTGTTCATGCCCATGGACACGATGTAGTTCTTATCATTAAAGCTTCTCTTAAATTAATTTTTTTCCTTTGGTATAAGCTCATCTTATATCTGAGATCTGGCCTTTTTGCAATCGTGGTTCCGACCATGTTCTCCTTTAAATATCATGTCCTGTGCAAGTTAAAACAATTGTCTCCTATGGATCAATACACCAGTCCAACCTTTACTTTGATCTTGTGTCGAGTATTACCCCCCTGGTATCTCGAGGTTATCATGGAACTGCATAACTTCTTATGAGTTCTTCATCAAGTGCTACCTTCCCACTGATTCCAATTTTTCACGGGCTCTGAGTTATTAAACACTCAAAGACACCGATAACTGAACCGAGTCCGCACTATGGTTCAACAACTCTTCAGTAAGCTTCTATAAGTACGAGTTTGTACCCGACCACGCCATTCCTAGCCTGTTTGGCTATATCATTGTCGTGATGATTTTAACTGTGCTACCCGGTCCTTCTTCTCGGAGCACAATTTTCGACGATGAACTAACCTTACGTCGATCTCATCGTCATATCATTTATCCTTGAACAACAAGCTTGGTTTCGAGTTTGTGTCGTACCCTTGGTTCCAATAACCTTTCACTGCATCATTACTTTGACTTGATGTCGTCGCCGATCGATTACATCTTCATGAACTCTCACGACAAAGGTGTCGTGATCGTCAACATTCTGAGCTCATCCAGGATATCAATTGAATTCATGATGAGAAATACCATCCTTGCCCTCGATGAATTGTATTATCATCGACCACTTTATTGCCTTCCCACCAAACACAAGCTTGTTCATGTTTGGTGTTATACCGTGAGTTCCTTGCTACCCAGCAATTGTTCTTCTTTACCTTGGAGTATTACCATCCTTTATGTCAAGAATGTTCTGAGATTTGTTCCACCTCTTGAGAATTCTTGACATAGAAATACTTCTCACCATCACCATTCTTTCTTGGTCCCCGTGTTAATTCCAACAAGTGAACGGTGTTGTTTGGATTCTTTCCTTCTAGCAACCCTATTTTTTTTGAGGTTAATGGTCGAAGGTTCATTCTTAGGCTATCGCTTATTGAATCACTATTCTGACATTGGTCGTGCAACCAACCCATCGGGCGCACCCTTCAACCAATGTTTACTTGTGTATGTTTTCCTCGAGCATACTTCCTTATATCATTTGATCTGACAAATGTTATCTCCTTGTTCACTTAATTGTGGAAGTCCATCTTTTGGGAATCTCGGTGAATTGCCGTTGAGTTCACCAGACACCTCCTTGTCCTCTTCTTGGGTTAATGATGGACTCTTGTTAACGGAAATCACTTCATAGTTCATTTCCCCGAGAATCTTACAACGTCATCTCGTCAATTTGCGTTGCACCTTTTCTTCTCAGGTATCCGAAGTCCGAGGTATCCCGACACCAATCGGATCGTAATCTCGGTCCGATATGATGGTTGGGACAACTTTCCAAGAGTTATGATGTTGATCCTTTGATGACCCGGTAGCATGATGTCATGCCTAGCACCCCCCCCCCCCGGCTGGAGGACCTATCATTATAGATTCCTTTTCAGCAAGGTTATCCATTCATCCATGAGGAAATTGTAAGACTTATTCTACAAGTTATTCCTGATGGATCCTTCGCGTTTCCAAAGTCTGATCTTCACCTGAAGACCATGTCAATGCTATCTCGAAGCATGTCAATGATACTCCGATTTTCAACAGGAACATTTGAAGCACGATGCTAAATTTTATTTATCACTTATCCTAACACCGTTGTATGGGTAATATCATGAGATTCCTTCCCCTTTACCTAAATGGTTTTCTACTTAATATCCTGTCATGGATATCTTGCTCGCTTGTCCTTGGGAAGGATATACCCTTGAAATAGGTGTTTAAACATATTTTCCTTTCCATTGTACTGTTTAAACATAATAATCACTTTTCCTTTCCATTGGTTTGTTTAAACCTTCTTGTGATCTATATAATATAAGCAGTAATATCCCTGCTTATGTAAACACCTCCGTGTACCATCTTGTCTGGTGTAACCCTGTTACTATTGTTGATGACATTCCGGTAGCCACCGATGGACGAGAACTTTGCCTATTGGTCCGCCTCGTTCAACGAAAGGTGAATTGGTTCTCTTCGTCCCTCGCCCTTGGTACCGATGTTGTTGCCGACATAACTGACGGGCTATCCTCTGACATGCCTTACTACATGATCGTGCAAGACGTCATCACCCTTCTTACTTTTAAACCACATGGTGGGCCCATAACCCACAGTTCCACAGGATCTAAACCTGACTCTCCTATACACCCCTGTTCCTAAAGCTGATCCTCACGCTTGGCTTCGTATGAAAGATCACGAGCCACCTTCCTAGTGATCTATTCTGGTATCAGACGCAATGCTTATTCCTGTTGCTCTGAACCCCTTTCACGCCTTGTAACAGGCATCGAACGATTGCCTACCCGCTTGGAACTTCTCGTGGTACTTTCTTAATTTGCTCTCGATAATTCGTTAAGTTTCAATTCGAGAGTTACTTTCCGCCACCTTCCCCGATCTTATCGACCAGATAGTTAACCTTGCAGAGGTCCGTTCTCCCTGTATGCCCACCCTTTATTCTTTCGTAAGTACGATGGAGTTCCGGAAGAAAGGACGCCGACTTCATCTTGATGACCTAAAGCAGCGACATGAAGACATCAATGTATTGGACCGGCCTCTTCGAGAAGAGCAAGCCAGGATGAGAAGACCCACTAGATTCGTGACCAAACTTCCCCTTACATTCCTCTTAAATCTCGGACGAGATTTCTTGTAGTGGAGGAGAATTGTGACGCCTTGGATAATTAGGCTACAGTAATCCCCTGTTAATGATGCCACGTCATCGCAGTTACTGTTGATAATCCCGCGTTAGTTCAAAAATAAATTCAAATTCAAAATTTAATAAAAGGCAAAATTAAAAGTTTTCAAAATATTAAACTAAAATGTTCGGAGTGTGCAATAATTCCTTAGGTGTTTATGGTGAAGGAACCGTGCTTTTATAAAAAGCCTAAATATTTAAAATGAAATAAAACAGAAGAGAAAATAAATTAAGAAAAGAAAAATAAAACAAAGGGAGGGAAATCCCCCCCCCCCTGGCCAAACTGGGCCAAGCCCACCTGGCCCAGCCGGCCAGCCCCTGGCCCGGCCCACCCCCCTCACTCCCATAACCCCCCCCGGTCGGCGGAAACCCTAGCCGACACCCCATCCCCGATCCCTTCTCCTCCTCCTCACGATCCGGATCGGGATCCGCCTGATCCTGTCGCCCCGACGCCGGGCGCCCCACCCCACCGGGCTCGTCCTCCTCCCCTCCTCCCGACCGGCCGCGCAGGCGCCCGAACACCCCTCGTCGCCTCGGGACCGTCCACGACTCCCACCTCGCCGGATCCAGATCACGGACGGCCGCCGACCTCCTCCCCGCACGGACGCCCGACCGCCCCGAGCCCGCTTCCGAGACCCCACGTCCCCGTGAGCTCTTCCCTCCTCGCTTCACTCAGAGTCAGAGGGGTAGACCTCGCGCTTGGTCGCCATGGCCGGGAGCTCGCTCCGGCGCCAAGGCTGTCAAGGCCTGCTCAAGGCTCACCGCGCCACCACGTACTCCACTCCCTCGCACCTCCTCCGCTCGGCCGAGGCCCCTCCTCTCCCCTCGCTCTCCGTGCCAGGCGCCCCGTCGCGGATCTCGCCGGCGCCTTCCGGTGACCAAATGGTCACGGGCCGAGCCCTTGTGCTCAGCTGCGTCGCGCAGCCCCCGCCTTCCCGTTAGCCCCGTAGCGCGATCCCGACGCGGTCCCGAATCCCATCGCCGCCTCCGCCGCTCGCCGGCGTCGTTTCCGGCCAAGTCCGGCCGTGCCTCTGCCACCGTGGGACGCGACATCCTGTCCACGTTCGAACGCACCCGCCGACGGCCATTTTGGCCGCCGGACGGCGAATCCCGGCGAGGTCCGGTGCCCCTCCGCCGCGGGAACGCCCACCGGAGCTCTAACGCCGCCGCCGACGCGTGGCCGACCGGGGCCACCACAGGTCATCAATTGGGCCCTAGGGGCCCGACCGGCCTGTTGACCCGGTCGGCCATGCTGACTGGGCACCCAGTGCCAATGACATGCCCCCCCCACAGAACGTTTTTGAAAAAAGAAAAAGGAAAAAAAGGAATTAAATAAATATAATTAATAAAAATAAAAATGAATACAATTAATTAATTAATTAAGTAAATAATTAATTTAATTATTCCTGATTAATTAACCTAATGGCTAATTAACCTAATTAACTACCGTTAATTAAACTAAACTAGGGTAATTAGTTAACAGTCACTTCCGAACGGGACCCACATGATAGGTTGACCAAGTCAACCCTGTTGACTGCTGACGTCAGCATGACATCATGCTGACATCATAAATCCATTTTTCGAATTAATTAATTAATTAATTAAATTCCAGAAATTAATAAAATATTTAGAAAATCATATCTTTTAATCCGTAACTCGGATTAAAATATTTTCAACATGAAAGTTGCTCAGAACGACGAGACGAATCGGATACGCAGTCCGTTCTTCCGCCACACCCCCCTAACCTATCGAACATGCAACTTTCCTCCGCCTTCCGCTTCGATATCACGTAAACACCGGAATACTTTCCTGATGTTTCTTAACCGGAACCACCTCCTACCACGTTAGGGCACGCCTAGCATCGTTACTTGTCTTGTCATGCATCGATATGCATCTGTTTACATGTTATTCATTGTTTCTTCCCCTCTTCTCTCCGGTAGACTACGAGACCGACGGTGTTGCTACCCAGTTCGACTACGGAGTTGACGACCCCTCTCTCTTGCCAGAGCAACCAGTGCAAGCCCCCTTGATCACCAGATATCGCCTACTCTTCTCTATACTGCTTGCATTAGAGTAGTGTAGCATGTTACTGCTTTCAGATACTCCTATACTGCTGCATAGCCTGTCCTTGTTACTACTGTTGTTACCTTAACTGCAATCCTATATGCTTAGTATAGGATGCTAGTACTTTCATCTGTGGCCCTACATTCTTGTCCGTCTGCCGTGCTATACTATCGGGCCGTGATCACTCGGGAGGTGATCACGGGTATATACTATATATACTTATACATGATACATGTGAGACTAAAGTCGGGTCGGCCGGTGGAGCACCATGAGTGGATCTTGAGGCGGAGCGGCAGGCAGGTGGAGACCGCCTAGGAGAGAGGTGGGCCTGGCCCTGTTCGGCGGTCGCGGTTACTTAACACGCTTAACGAGGTCTTGGTATTTGATCTGAGTTGGCTACGAGCTTATACGCACTAACCATCTACGCGGGAGTAGTTATGGGTATCCCGACGTCGTGGTATCAGCCGAAGCACTTCGTGACGCCAGCGACTGAGCGGCGCGCGCCGGATTGGACTGGAACGCCACTAGGCTAGGTCTGCTTCCGTCACAGACGCGAACGTGCAGGTGTGCTTTCAGGCGATGGGCCCAGACCCCTGCGCGCTTAGGTTTAGACCGGCGTGCTGGCCTCTCTGTTGAGCCTAGGTAGGGCTGCGACGTGTTGATCTTCCGCGGCCGGGCATGACCCAGGAAAGTGTGTCTGGCCAAATGGGATCAAGCGTGCTGGGTAAGATGGTGCACCCCTGCAGGGAAGTTAATCTATTCGAATAGCCGTGATCTTCGGTAACAGGACGACTTGGAGTTGTACCTTGAGCTTATGACAACTAGAACCGGATACTTGATAAAACACACCCTTCCAAGTGCCGATACAACCGTGGTCGCTCTCTCAGGGATATGAGGAGGGGATCGCCGGGTAGGATTATTGCTATGTGATGTTACTTGGAGGACTTCAACCTACCCTCCTCTACCTGTTGCAAGACAGGTGACCAGAAGCGTAGTCTTCGTTAAGACTAGCTATCCCCCTCTTATTCTGGCATTCTGCAGTTCAGTCCACTGATATGGCCCTTTACACATATATCCATGCATATGTAGTGTAGCTCCTTGCTTGCGAGTACTTTGGATGAGTACTCACGGTTGCATTGTTTCCCCTTTTCCCCTATCTATACTCGATTGCTGCAACAGACGATGGAGCCTGTGAGCAGACGCCACCGCCGGCGATGGCGACTACTACATCGGAGGTGCCTACTACTACGCAGCAGCCCGGCGACGACCAGGAGTAGCTTAGGAGGATCCCAGGCAGGAGGCCTGCACCTCTTTTGATCTGTATCCCAGTTTGTGCTAGCCTTCTTAAGGCAAACTTGTTTAACTTATGTCTGTACTCAGATAGTGTCGCTTCCGCTGACTCGTCTATGATCGAGCACTTGTATTCGAGCCCTCGAGGCCCTTGGCTTGTATTATGATGCTTGTATGACTTATTTTATTTGTAGAGTTGTGTTGTGATATCTTCCCGTGAGTCCCTGATCTTGATCGTACACATTTGCGTGCATGATTAGTGTACGATTAAATCGGGGGCGTCACACAATCATACCATAGGCTAGCTTCTAGGGTTTAGCCTCCTTGATCTCGTGGTAGATCCACTCTTGTAAACATCCACAATATCAATATCAATCGAGTAGGACGTAGGGTTTTACCTCCATTAAGAGGGCCCGAACCTGGGTAAACATCGTGTCCCTTGTCTCATGTTACCATCCGCCTAGATGCACAGTTTGGGACCCCCTACCCGAGATCCGCCGGTTTTGACACCGACAAGGGGTTTAGGGGTTTTCATATTGTGTTTCCCCTTTTATTTTTGTGTTTACCCTTCAATTCTTTTACATTTAGGGTTTCATTTTTATTTAATGTTTTCCATTCAACTCGACGCTAGCTACTACCACTACTGCAGGATGCTGCTAACGCGACACTGCAATCAGAGACCCTTCGACGAAACTGTGTGTGATGCAATAATCGCAAACGATGATGTAAAAAACCGTCAAAAATATGAAAAACGTTTGCGATGACGGATGCATCGAACACGGTTCAGAATTGAGTTGCGTGTGCGATGAGGGGCATACAGCTCAGTTCAGTGAGATGTTTGCGATGAGGCAAAAGAACATAAACTGTTGTGATCCCCTATACTTGTGGGTTATCAGCGTGCCCTACCCCCTCTAGGCGCGGCTACCAAGCTTGTGACCACCTCGTGTGCCCTCCTGACTTTGTTTTCTTGCAGAATACTTCTTTTGGTTGGTAAAAATTCATTATATAATCTCCCGAAGGTTTTGACCACCGTACCACGTCAAAATCCTCTATTTTTGTTTCAAGCTATTTCTGTAGCAGATTTAGAGCAAGATGTCTTCACAAGAGTCGGTCGGGGAGAGTCGTGTCTCTCACCCGGCATAGGACCCAAGAGCATACAGCGAGGCTGAACCCTTTGGGTGGTCAACGGAGGAAGATATGGAAGCCGACCTAGAAAGAGTGGATGCCATGGAGGAGGATCGAGAACTTACCTCTCGCCATCAACCAAGAGCCATGCTCGAGGAACTCCAGAGTGCAGCAATACCGGATTCGGTCATACCACCCGGTTCTAAGTTTATCTCTTATAGTAACATGAAAAAGAGTGTTGCTTTTTCTCCTGCAGCCAAGATGTATCCATGGGTGGACGGTGATACGTCTCCAACGTATCTATAATTTTTTATTGTTCCATGCTATTATATTACCCATTTTGGATGTTTATGGGCTTTACTTTACACTTTTATATCATTTTTGGGACTAACCTACTAACCGGGGGCCCAACCCGAATTGCTGTTTTTTTGCCTATTTCAGAGTTTCGAAGAAAAGGAATATCAAATGGAGTCCAAATGGAATGAAACCTTCGGGAGCGATCTTTTTGGAACAAACGCAATCTAGGAGACTTGGAGTGGACGTCAAGAAGCAGCCGAGGCGGCCACGAGGCAGGAGGGCGCGCCCTAGGGGGTAGGCGCACCCCCCACCCTCGTGGGCCCCTCTTGGCTCAACCGACCTACTTCTTCCTCCTATATATATCCACGTACCCTGAAAACATCAAGGAGCACCATGAAAAACTATTTCCACCGCCGCAACCTTCTATATCCGCGAGATCCCATGTTGGAGCCTTCGCCGGCGCTCCGTCGGAGGGGGAATCGACCATGGAGGGCCTCTACATCATCTCCAAGGCCTCTTCGATGAGTTTTGAGTAGTTTACCACAGACCTTCGGGTCCATAGTTATTAGCTAGATGGCTTCTTCTCTCTCTTTGAATCTCAATACAAAGTTCTCCTCGATCTTCTTGGAGATCTATTCGATGTAACTCTTTTATGCGGTGTGTTTGTCGAGATCCGATGAATTGTGGGTTTATGATCAAGTTTATCTATGAGAAATATTTGAATCTCCTCTAAATTCTTTTATGTATGATTGGTTATCTTTGCAGGTCTCTTCGAATTATCAGTTTGGTTTGGCCTACTAGATTGATCCTTCTTGCAATGGGATAAGTGCTTAGCTTCGGGTTCAATCTTGCGGTGTCCTTTCCCAAAGGATGACAGGGGGAGCAAGGTACGTATTGTATTTTTGCCATCGAGGATAAAAAATGGGGTTTATATCATATTGCATGAGTTTATCCCTCTACATCATGTCATCTTTCTTAATGCGTTACTCTGTTCTTCATGAACTTAATACTCTAGATGCAGGCAGGAGTCGGTCGATGTGTGGAGTGATAGTAGTAGATGCAGAATCGTTTTGATATACTTGTTGTGGACGTGATGCCTATATACATGATCGTGCCTAGATATTCTCATAACTATGCACTTTTCTATCAATTGCTCGACAGTAATTTGTTCACCCACCGTAATACTTATGCTATCTTGAGAGAAGCCACTAGTGAAACCTATGGCCCCCGGGTCTATCTTTTATCATATAAGTTTCCCATCTACTTTTATTTGCATCTTTACTTTCCAATCTATATCATAAAAATATCAAAAATATTTATCTTATCTTATTATCTCTATCAGATCTCACTTTCGCAAGTTACCGTGAAGGGATTGACAACCCCTTTATCGCGTTGGTTGCGAGGTTCTTGTTTGTTTGTGTAGGTACGAGGGACTTCTGTGCAGCCTCTTACTGGATTGATACCTTGGTTCTCAAAAACTGAGGGAATACTTACGCTACTTTGCTGAATCACCCTTTCCTCTTCAAGGGAAAACAAACGCAGTGCTCAAGAGGTAGCAAGAAGGATTTCTGGCGCCGTTGACGGGGAGGTCTTCGCTCAAGTCAATCCATAGCAAGTACCCATCACAAACTCATCTCCCTCGCATTACATTATTTGCCATTTGCCTCTCGTTTTCCTCTCCCCCACTTCACCCTTGCCGTTTTATTCGCCCTCTCTTTTCCGTTCGCCTCTCTTTTTTCGCTTGCCTCTTGTGTGCTTGTGTTTTGGATTGCTTGTCACGATGGCTCAAGATAATACTAAATTGTGTGACTTTTCCAATACCAATAATAATGATTTCCTTAGCACTCCGATTGCTCCTATTAATGATGCTGAATCTTGTGAAATCAATGCTGCTTTGTTGAATCGTGTTATGAAAGATCAATTCTCCAGCCTTCCTAGTGAAGATGCCGCTACCGATCTAAACAACTTTGTTGTTTTGTGTGATATGCAAAAGAAGAAAGATATGGATAATGATATTGTTAAATTGAAGTTATTTCCGTTTTCACTTAGAGATCGTGCTAAAACTTGGTTTTCATCTTTGCCTAAAAATAGTATTGATTCATGGAATAAGTGCAAATATGATTTTATCTCTAAGTATTTTCCTCTCGCTAAGACCATCTCTCTTAGAAACGATATTATGAATTTTAAACAACTTGATCATGAGCATTTTGCCTAATCTTGGGAAAGAATGAAATTAATGATTCACAATTGCCCTGCACATGGTTTAAATTTATGGATGACCATACAAAATTTCTATGCCGGTTTGAATTGTGCTTCTAGAAATATTTTAGATTCGGCCGCGCGAGGCACTTTTATGGAAATCACCTTAGGAGAAGCTACTAAACTCCTAGATAATATTATGGTTAACTATTCTCAATGGCACACCGAAAAATCTACTAGTAAAAAGGTTCATGCGATAGAAGAAATTAATGTTTTGAGTGGAAAGATTGATGAACTTATGAAATTGTTTGCCACTAAGATTGCTCCTATTGATGCTAATGATATGCCTTTGTCTACTTTGATTGAGAATAATAATGAATCTATGGATGTGAATTTTGTTGGTAGGAATAATTTTGGTAACAATGCTTATAGAGGAAACTTTAATCCTAGGCCGTTTCCTAGTAATTCCTCTAATAATTATGGTAATTCCTACAACAATTCTTAAGGAAAATTTAATAAGATGCCCTCTGATTTTGAGAATCGTGTTAAAGAATTTATGATCTCTTAAAAGAATTTCAATGCTTTGCTTGAAGAAAAATTGCTTAAAGTTGATGAATTGGCTAGAAACGTTGATAGACTTTCTCTTGATGTTGATTCCTTGAAACTTAGATCTATCCCACCTAAGCATGATATCAATGAGTCTCTCAAAGCCATGATAATTTCCATTGATGAGTGCAAAGAAAGAACCGCTAGGATGCGTGCTAAGAAAGATTGCTTTGTAAAAGCGTGTTCTTCTAGTTTCTACGAAAATAATGATGAAGATCTAAAAGTTATTGATGTGTCTCCTATTAAATCTTTGTTTTGCAATATGAATCTTGATAATGATGGGACTGAAGATGAGTCAACTTTAGTTAAAAGGCGTCCCAATGATTTGGAGTTTTTAGATCTTGATGCTAAATTTGGTAAAAGTGGGATTGGAGAGGTCAAAACTTTACATAGCATTGAACCCACTATTATGGATTTCAAGGAATTTAATTATGATAATTGTTCTTTAATAGATTGTATTTCCTTGTTGCAATCCATGTTGAATTCTCCTCATGCTTATAGTCAAAATAAAGCTTTTACCAAACATATCATTGATGCGTTGACGCAATCTTATGAGGAAATAACTTGAATTGGAAGTTTCTATACCTAGAAAACTTTATGATGAGTGGGAACCAACTATAAAAATTATTCATGAATGCTATGCTTTGTGTGATTTGGGCGCTAGTGTTTCCACGATTCTGAAAACTTTATGTGATGTGCTTGTTGCAACTATGCCCTAGAGGGCAATAATAAAATTGTTATTATTATATTTCCTTGTTCATGATAATTGTCTATTGTTCATGTGATAATTGTATTAATTGGAAACCGTAATACATGTGTGAATACATAGACCACAACATGTCCCTAGTGAGCCTCTAGTTGACTAGCTCGTTGATCAATAGATGGTTATGGTTTCACGACCATGGACATAGGATGTCATTGATAACGGGATCACATCATTAGGAGAATGATGTGATGGACAAGACCCAATCCTAAGCATAGCACAAGATCATATAGTTCGTTTGCTAAGAGCTTTTCTAATGTCAAGTATCATTTCCTTAGAACATGAGATTGTGCAACTCCCGGATACCGTAGGAATGCTTTGGGTGTACCAAACGTCACAACGTAACTGGGTGGCTACAAAGGTGCACTACAGGTATCTCCTAAAGTGTCTGTTGGGTTGGCACGAATCAAGATTGGGATTTGTCACTCCGTATGACGGAGAGGTATCTCTGGGCCCACTCGGTAATGCATCATCATAATGAGCTCAATGTGACCAAGTAGTTAGTCACGGGATCATGCATTACGGAACGAGTAAAGTGACTTGCAGGTAATGAGATTGAACGAGGTATTGGGATACCGACGATCGAATCTCGGGCAAGTAACGTACCGATTGACAAAGGGAATTGTATACGAGATTGCTTGAATCCTCGATATTGTGGTCCATCCGATGAGATCATCATGGAACATGTGGGAGCCAACATGGGTATCATGATCCCGTTGTTGGTTATTGGCCGGAGAGATGTCTCGGTCATGTCTGCATGGTTTCCGAACCCGTAGGGTCTACACACTTAAGGTTCGGTGACGCTAGATTTGTTATGGGAAATAGTATGTGGTTACTGAAGGTTGTTCGGAGTCCCAGATGAGATCCCGGACATGACGAGGAGCTCCGGAATGGTCCGAAGGTGAAGATCGGTATATTGGACGAAGGGTGTTGGAGTCCAGAATTGTTCCGGGGGTACCAGGTGATGACCAGCGTGTCCGAAAGGGGTTTCGGAGGCCCCGGCAAGTGTTGGGGGCCTTATGGGCCAAGGGGAGGGGGCACATCAGCCCACTAAGGGGCTGAGCGCCCCTCCCACCCCATCTCACGTAACCTGGAGAGGTAGGGGCGCCACCCCTAGGGCAGCCTCCCCTCCCGGCTTGGGGGGCAAGTTTCCTAGGGGGTGGGGGCGCCCAAACCCATCTAGGGTTTCCCCTGGTCGCTGCCCCCTCCTCTATCCATCTAGAGGGGCCGGCCCCCTCTCCCCTTCCCCCTATATATAGTGAGGGGGTGGGAGGGCAGCCATACCCTTCCCCTGGCGCAGCCCCTCCCTCCTCCTCCGTAGTGCTTGGCGAAGCCCTGCGGGAGAACCACGAGCTCCATCACCACCACGCCGTCGTGCTGTCGGAGTTCTCCCTCAACTTCTCCTCTCCCCTTGCTGGATCAAGAAGGAGGAGACGTCCCCGGGTTGTACGTGTGTTGAACGTGGAGGCGCCGTCCGTTCGGCGCTAGATCGGATCTTCCGCGATTTGAATCGCCGCGAGTACGACTCCATCATCCGCGTTCTTGTAACGCTTCCGCTTCGTGATCTTCAGGGTATGAAGATACACTCATCCTCTCCCTCTCTTGTTGCTAGAATCACCATAGATTGATCTTGGTGACACGTAGGAAAATTTTGAATTATTGCTACGTTCCCCAACAGTGGCATCATGAGCTAGGTCTATTGCGTAGGTTCTATGCACGAGTAGAACACAAGTAGTTGTGGGCGTTGGTTTGTTCAATTTTCTTACCGTTACTAGTATTATCTTGTTTCGGCGGTATTGTGGGATGAAGCGGCCCGGACAGACCTTACACGTACGCTTACGTGAGACAGGTTCCACCGACTGACATGCACTTGTTGCAGAAAGGTGGATAGCGGGTGCCAGTCTCTCCCACTTTAGTCGGATCGGATTCGATGAAAAGGGTCCTTATGAAGGGTAAATAGCAATTGGCATATCACCGTTGTGGCTTTTGCGTAGGTAAAAAACGTTCTTGCTAGAAACCTATACCAGCCACGTAAAACATGCAACAACAATTAAAGGACGTCTAACTTGTTTTTGCAGGGTATGCTATGTGATGTGATATGGACAAAAGAATGTGATGAATGATATGTGATGTATGAGATCGATCATGTTCTTGTAATAGGAACCACGACTTGCATGTCGATGAGTATGACAATCGGCATGAGCCATAGGAGTTGTCTTAATTTATTGTATGACCTGCGTGTCATTGAATAACGCCATGTAATTACTTTACTTTATTGCTAAGCCGTTAGCCATAGTAGTAGAAGTAATAGTTGGCGAGACAACTTCATGAAGACACGATGATGGAGATCATGATGATGGAGATTGTCATGCCGGTGACGATGATGATCATGGCGCCCCGAAGATGGAGATCAAAAGGAGCAAAATGATACTGGCCATATCATGTCACTATTTGATTGCATGAGATGTTTATCATGTTTTTGCATCTTATTTTCTTAGAACGACGGTAGCATAAATAAGATGATCCCTCATAAAATTTCAAGAAAGTGTTCCCCCTAACTGTGCACCGTTGCGAAGGTTCGTTGTTTCGAAACACCACGTGATGATCGGGTGTGATAGATTCTAACGTTCACATACAACGGGTGTAAGCCAGATTTACACATGCAAAACACTTAAGTTGACTTGACGAGCCTAGCATGTACATACATGGCCTCAGAACACAAGAGACCGAAAGGTCAAACATGAGTCGTATAGCAGATGCGATCAACATGAAGATGTTCACCGATGATGGGTGGTCCATCTCACGTGATGATCGGACACGGCCTAGTTGACTCGGATCATGTATCACTTAGATGACTAGAGGGATGTCTATCTACGTGGGAGTTCAATAAATAATCAGAAGAACTTAATTATCATGAATATAGTCAAAAGGTCTTTGCAAATTATGTCATAGCTTACGCTTTAGTTCTACTGTTTAAGATATGTTCCTAGAGAAAAATTTAGTTGAAAGTTGATAGTAGCAATTATGCGGACTGGGTCCGTAAACTGAGGATTGTCCTCATTGCTGCGCAGAAGGCTTATGTCCTTAATGCATCGCTCGGTGTGCTGAACCTCGAACATTGTTTGTGGATGTTGCGAACATCTGACATACACGTTTTGATGACTACGTGATAGTTCAGTGCATAATGTTAAACGGTTTAGAATTGAGGCACTGAAGACATTTTCGAAACGTCGCAGAACATATGAGATGTTCCAAGAGCTGAAATTAGGATTTCCGGCACGTGCCCGCGTCAAGAGGTATGAGACCTCCGGCAAGTTTCTTAACCTGCAAACTAAGGGAGAAAAGCTCAATCATTGAGCATGTGCTCAGATTGTCTGAGTACTACAATCACTTGAATCGAGTGGGAGTTAATCTTCCAGATGAGATAGTGATGGTTCTCCATAGTCACTGCCACCAAGATATTAGAGCTTCGTGATGAATTATAACATATCAAGGATAGACATGATGATCCTTGAGCAATTCGCGATGTTTGACACCGCGAAAGTAGAAATCGAGTAGGAGCATCAATTGTTGATGGTTAGTAAAACCACTAGTTTCAAGAAGTGCAAGGGCGCAAAGGGATACTTCATGAAACGGCAAATCAGTTGCTGCTCTAGTGAAGAAACCCAGGGTTAAACCCAAACCCGAGACTAAGTGCTTATGGAATGAGGGAACGGTCACTGAAGCAGAACTACCCTAGATACTTGGTGGATGAGAAGGCTGGCAAGGTTGACAGAAGTATATTGGATATATATTGTATTAAATGTGTACTTTACTAGTACTCCTAGTAGCACCAGGGTATTAAGATACCGGTTCGGTTTCTAAGTGTTAGTAACTCGAAATAAAAGAGCTATGGAATAAACGGAGACTAGGTAAAGGTGAGATGACGATGTGTGCTGGAAGTGTTTCCAAGGTTGATGTGATCAAGCATGGCCTGCTCCCTCTACGATCGAGATTGGTGTTAAACCTAAATAATTGTTATTTGGTGTTTGCATTGACCATAGACATGATTGGATTATGTTTATCGCAATACAGTTATTCATTTAAGGAGAATAATGGTTACTCTACTTATTTGAATAATACCTTCAACGGTCTTGCACCTAAAATGAATGGTTTACTGAATCTCGATCGTAGTGATACACATGTTCATACCAAAAGATATAAGATAGTAATGATAGTACCACATACTTGTGGCAATCGCCATTTGAGTCATCTTGGTATAAACGCATGAAGAAGCTCCATGTTGATGGATCTTTGGACTCACTCGTTTTGAAAAGATTGAGATATGCGAACCATGTCTATTGGTATATATGCATGAAGAAACTCCATACAGATGGATTGTTTGGTCTCACTTGATTTTGAATCACTTGAGACATGCAAATCATACCACATGGGCAAGATGACTGAAAGGCCTCGTTTTTCAGTGAGATGAAACAAGAGAGAAACTTGTTGGAAGTAATACATTTGATGTGTGCAATCCAGTGAGTGCTGAGGCAAACAGTGAATATCGTTATGATCTTACTTCACAGATGATTTGAGTAGATTCGGAGTATATTTACTTGATGAAACATGAGTCTGAATTATTGAAAGGTTCAAGCAATTTTAGAGTGAAGTTGAAGATCATCGTGGCAAGAGGATAAAATGTCTATGATATGATCATAGAGATGAATATCTCAGTTACGAGTTTGGTACAAAATTAAGACCTTGTGGAAATTGTTTCATAACTAATACCGCCTAGAATACCATAGTGTGATGGTGTGTCCGAACATCATAAATGCACCCTATTGGATATGGTGCATACCATGATGTCTCTTATTGAATTACCACTATCGTTTATGGGTTAGGCATTAGAGACAACCACATTCACTTTAAATAGGGCACCACGTAATTCCGTTGAGATGACACCGTATGAACTATGGTTTAGAGAAACCTAAGCTGTCATTTCTTAAAAATTTTGGGGTTGTGACGCTTATGTGAAAAGTTTTGCCTGATGAGCTTGAACCCAAAGAGGATAAAATGCATCTTCATAGGACACCCAAAAACATTTGGGTATACCTCCTAATTCAGATCCGGAAGCAAAAGTGATTGTTTCCAGAAATGGGTCCTTTCTCGAGGAAAAGTTTCTCTTGAAATAATTGAGTGGGAGGATGGTGGAGACTTGATGAGGTTATTGAACCATCACTTCGACTAGTGTGTAGCAGGGCACAGGAAGTTGTTCCTATGGCGCCTACACCAATTGAAGTGGAAGGCGATGATAGTGATCATGAAACTTCAGATCAAGTCACTACCAAACCTCGTAGGTCGACAAGGATGCGTACTACTTCAGAGTGGTACATAATCCTGTCTTAGAGGTCATGTTTGTCGGCGTTCTGGAACGGGGATCCCCAGACTTGCCTGCCTGCAGCCTGCGGCGTGGCTCAAGTAGGGGGCCCAGTGTGGCCCATCTTCATCGACTGGAGCTCAAGACCCTCGCGAGGGGCCAAGCCTCGCGGGGCGGACGACAGGAAGCTTCCTCAGGCACAACCTCGTCAGGCTGGCTCACGAGGAGGCGGAGAGATCAAGGCGGGGTACCTCCCGAGGTGCCCGTGACGCAAGCCATGACGATCGAGACCAGGCGGGCGCCAGGCGGGCGCCGGCCTGCGCAGTGTCCTTGTTTCCCCTTCGGTGCAAAGGGGGCAAGCACAGGCCAAGGCATCAGGCAAAGGTTACCGTTTCGGTGCAACAAGACCAAGACCAGCAGAACGGCAGGATGGAGGTCATCGTGGAGCCCAGGAAGGCGTCATCGTCAGAGCCTTTGGCAGGCGAGGACCATCTTTAGTCAGGATAAGTGTACTAGATGTTCCCCTTCAAAATGGCCAATTGTTGGTGCCCTTCCCGCTCAATATTTGGGAAGAGGACCAGGGCCTTGCTCTATAAATAGGACTAGCCCCCATAGTATAGAGAGAGATCGAATCGACCCCTCCGAAGGGACAACACCACCACAAGAACACCCCTCACGAGGCTGTTATTCCTTTGTACTGTTCATTATCAGCCCCTGAGGCAATCCACCACACCACACACTGGAGTAGGGTATTACACCACAATGGTGGCCTGAACCAGTATAAACCTTGCGTCCCTTGTGTTGTTCTTCGTGTAGCTTAGATCTCTTGTGAGGCGACGAAACGTGAGCTGGTAGGGGGAGTGATCTCCGTGCGCACCCCAGAGGTCAAACCTCAAGGGTCTGCCGGAACCCGAAATCCGACATTTGGCGCGCCAGGTAGGGGTGTGCCGGAATCACGCCTTCCGCCATCTTGCGTTTCGCCGTCCGTCGCATCCATGTCTGACGCTCGTCGAGTCCGCGCCGAGCGCCGGGCTGCCCTCGCCATCCGCGTCGCCCAGACGGCGCCCATCGGCGGATGCCCCCGTCGCTCCCCGTCGCCTGCCTCCAACGCCGCCACTGGCCCAGCGGGGAACGAGCAGTAGGCCTCATCCCTGCATCCTTCGGCGCGACGAGAGGGCCGCACCGCCATCCCGTCGCTGACTCCAGCCGTTTCGTCGTCCCACGCCCGTTGCACCCCCGCGGACACGCACGCCTCGCTGCTCCTGGCGCGAGAGCTCCTGCACTACCGTCCCGTCAACGACCTCTACGAGGACTGGCTCGCCCGCATCACCGAGCTCATCAGCGCCGCAGGGGGCTCTCCTGTGCCCTCTCTCTCGCTGCCTCGCCCTCCATCCTGCGCAGGAGGCGCGGATCAGGAGGTGCCTCCGCTACCTCCTCCCCAAGAAGGCGCCCTAGCTCCACGGCGCGCGGCTCTGGCACGAGACCCACCGCGTCCGGTGCCCGCGCGACAAGAAAGGAGCTGCCAAGAGATTCCTCGTCCCCAAGAAGCTGCCCGCGTGCTCCCTGCTCCAGCGCGCTCCAGCTCCAGCTCCAGCGTGCCAAGACCCCGCGCTGCTCCTGGCGGCAGCGCGTGAAGACCTCCAAGATCAAGCCCTTTGTCAACAAAGGCCTCATGTGGCCACTGCGGGCTGCCATGCCTTCACCGTCGAGCTGCGCAGCGTAGCTTGGGCAGGCAAGTTCAAGCCCGATATGCCTCCACGCTATGACGACACGGCTGACCCTGCGGAGTTCCTCCAACTCTACGAGCTGGGCATCGAAGCCACCAATGGGGACGAGAAGGTCATTGCGAACTGGTTTCCCATGGCGCTCAAGGACGGTGCCCGCACCTGGCTCCTAAACCTGGCTCCTGGCACGATTTCCTCTTGGGACGAGATGCGCAATCGCTTCATCGCCAACTTCCAAGGCACTCGCGACCGGCCCCCGGCCATGAGCGACCTTCGCCGCATCAAGCAACAACCAGGAGAGACCCTACAGAAGTACATCCAGCGTCAACAACGCTCGCCTCAAGATCCCCAGGGTGACTGAGGAGGCCATCATCTCAGCCTTCTCTGACGGCGTGCGTGACATTAAGATGAAGGAGGAGCTAGCAATCCATGAAGACCTGTGCACATCCCTGGAGCCGTTCAACTTGGCGACCAAGTGCGCCAGAGCTGAGCAAGGGTGTCTCTCCCTCCTCGAGCTTCCAGCTACCGATCCAGAAGAGAAGAAGCCCAAGGCCAAGGACGTGAATCGCAAGGGGGCTGTTGTGCTTGCAGCAGAGCTAGACACCAAGCGAGGCAGGGATCAGCCTGAGTCATCCAAGGGCAGCCGGTACTGCGTGTACCACAACCTCCACACTCACAACACCAACGAATGCCAAGAGCTCAGGGCCGTGCGAGATGGGCATATCGGCCGACGCCCCGAGTGCAACGACCGGGGCTATGGCCGAGGAGGAGGAAGAGGTGGAGGACGATGGGAAGACCGCGGCCCTCGCCAAGGGTGTCTTGACCGACCTCGCGAGGACCGCTGGCAGGACCAGCCTCGTGAGGATCACCCTCAGGGCAACGCAGGCCTCCCTCCTCTACCACCACCACCGAGGAGGAATGAAGACCATCATCAGGACGAAGGGGCTGGGGGCTTCCAGGAGCCGCGCGCAATCGCTTGCATCCTGGGCGGCGCTCAGGCCCCAGCCTCTCAGCGCATCTTCAAACTGTTTGCTCGCGAGGTGAATGCAGTCCTCCCCAAGCTTGAAGACACGCGCCCTCTCAGGTGGTCAGCATGTGCTATCACGTTCAGCTCAGCGGATCAGCTCAAGTGCGCAACCACAGCCGGAGTCCTCCCGATGCTTTGCTCCCCAATCATCAGCAATGTGCAAGTCACCAGGACCCTCATCGATGGCGGAGCAGGACTCAACGTCTTGTCCGTCGAGACATTCAACAATCTCCAAGTGCCATACAATTATCTTCAACCAACCAAGCCTTTCTCAGGAGTCACTGATGGTTCCACCATTCCAATAGGGCAAGTTCGCCTTCCTGTCACCTTTGGGCAGCATAACAACTACCGCACCGAGCTCATTGACTTCGACGTTGCCCACATTCGCCTGCCATACAATGCCATCCTCGGGTACCCAGCTCTGGCCAAGTTCATGGCAGTGACTCATCACGGCTACAATGTCCTCAAGATGCTAGGAAGCGGTGGAGTCATCACGATGCCTTGTGAGGAGAGGGATGCGGTATGTTCTCTTGAGCGTGCTTTTCAAGCCGCAGCAATCAAAGACCCAGATCACAGGAGCGGAAGACTTCCCGAGGCAGTCCCTAATAAGAAGAAGGCATCACCCGGTCCGAACCCTCGGGAGGCAGGCCCCTCCAGTGGCGTTGTGTCAGGATCCGCGCCCGTTCAAGGGGCACCTCCTTCTGTCGCATAGGAAGGCGCGCCCGGTGCCCTCCTCGGGCAAGGCTCGGGGGCTCTCTCCTGGAGGGCCTCCGACTTTGCCAAGGTCACGAGGGAGGCACTCGTGGACCACTTGGAGGCGTGTTTCAAAGCATGTTTCCCTCAGGAAGGAACAAGGCAAGGAGGGCCAAGCCCTCGGGAGTTCATCGCGAGAAGCATTTAGGAGCTACAGGAGTCAAGAGTCATGAGTGGCAGCCGTCGCTTACCCGCCGTAGCTCCCCATCCAGGCGAGGATGGTGGGCTGCACGTCTGCATCGACGTACCAGGGCTCAATAGAGCCGCATCTCTAGAGCGCCTCTGGCCTTCGCGCGTGGGGCGTTGTGAGGGTCCACCTCACAGCTATGTTCGCATGCCTTTCGGCCTGCCGAACGCAGTTGCCACTCACCAGCGCCTACTGAGGAGCATTCTGGAGGCTCAGGAGGTCAGGCATTCCGCAGTCCTGGCAGAGATGGAGATGGCCCTTGAAGAGCCACCTGCACCCCCGGAGCCTCCCGAGGCTCCTGGGCCTGGGGGCTCGTAAGGGTCTGTTTCCGCAGCGCACGTCGTCCGCTACTTCAGCATTCCTTCATCTCCAACATCATCAGGTGACATCCTTTGAGTTTCATTTTCAGGTGAGCGCCCTGTGGCTGCATCATTCCCAGGCCGCGTGGGTCCGTCCCTGCGGCATGTATCTCTTCTGTTCATGCCTTTAGGTTACTTTGTTGGGGGCGCCCCTCGGGCAGCATTATCCCCAAGCCACTCGGGCCTGACCCAGCGGCAATCGCCTTTTTCTGCATCTATCTAAATGGATCTGCTCTTTTATGCCTAACATGCTCGACCTAATTGTCTGCTCGATTGACACCCACCTCTGGAGCCGCTCGCCCTAGCACGGCGCTTGCGCATGGGTCCGTCCCTGCAATGCTGATAAATCTGAGTGGTCGAGCTCTGGCCGCGGCAGCCCCGCAAGGCGCCACCTCACCGGCCCCTCAGTGCCCCAAACACTCCCTCGGAGCGACCAATGGTTGGCTGACAATCGCAACAACAGACCTTGCTTTCTCTCATGATTGATACGCAGGACCTTCTCCGGGAGTAACGCTAGGGGCGACGTGAGCCTCCTCTCCTTCTCTCCGGCACAATCCGCTTGCACATTAAAAGGGGGGTACCTGAGCATCGTGACTCACGGGCTCTTACTGGCTCTCCAGCCCTCAGCCCCTGGCCTTGACCCACGGCATCGCGACCTGTCATACCAACGGCGGCTGTGCTCGCTAGAGGGCCGGGACCTGAGGACGTAGAGCATGAAGGAAAGTGTGGGGGAGAGGGAAGGAGCTCGCGAAGACCTGACCTAGCAACACCTCAGCTGTCGCCACGCAGGCCCGACACTTCGTCGAAAACTACTCCAAATCAATAAGATAAGTTACTCCAGAACTGATTCGGCTCAGCGTTAAACCTTCACCTATTGCAGCTCTGTCACGGCAATGTTGCCTACCTTTCTTGCCCAGCGGAGGCTGCTTGAGCACTAAAGGTGACCCCCCTAAGCATCCCGACTCAGAGGCTCTTACTGGACCTCGGGTCGCTCACCTCCTGGCCTTGACCACGGCATCGCGACCTGGCGTACCAGCGACGGCTGAAGCCTGTCTGGGGATCGGGACCTGTCAGCATAGAGCACCAAGCCCTCATGAGGAAAGAAAGGGGGAGCCGAGCCGGGACAGGACTAGCATCTCCCATCAATACATAATGAGGATATATATTCACAAAAGACATGGCCAGCGCCTTACAATAACCCCGTGGGGTGATACTTCGATTCCTCGCAGGGAACAGGAGATGTTAATCCTAAGGGATGCTAACTACGCGCGCCTCCGCAGGAGACGCCATCATCAACAGTAGGCCGACAGGCGCCGGCGCCAACCCCATCCAGATCAATGGCGTCGACGGCCTGATGCAGCTGCCACGCTCCGAGCGCGATGCGAGCTCGGGGGCTCGTAGCTGTCGTCGCTCGTCTCCGGAGTCGCGTAAAGCTCGGCGGAGTCGCTAGACCCTCCGGCACCTCCGCTGCTTCACGAGGAGCCGCTGGGGAAGTGGTTGCGGGCCTGGGCCAGAACGATGCCCCGGCCGCCTTTCTCGGGGCAGCATTCCAGCCGGCATCCTTCCGTGTCGAAGACCTTGAAGAACATTAAGGAGGCGCCATCATATTCAAGATGAATCACGAGGGCCCCCTCCGATTGGCAGACCTGGGCAATCTCGCCCCAGCCCCGGGTCATGAAGACCTTGCCCAGAGCGACGACCTCGACCTCCGCTCTGGTCGCAGGGGTACTACAGTCAGTGTGCTGAAGCCAGAGCTCAAGAGGCCCCCTTGGCGGGATCTCGAAGGCGAAGGAGGGAGGAAGGCGAATCCAAGAGCGAGGAGGCATGGCAGCGTGAAGCACAAGCTCGCTAGAGGAGCCCTCGGCGTGGACTCCAGGAGGAACGACGCGCACCGCGGTAATCCGTTGGCGACGACGACGGCTCCGGCGATGTCGGTCAGCGCCTTCTCCTCCAGGGCCCTCGATCTGGGCGTACAAGGGCAGCGGAAACCCAGGCGGTGGCCGCTCGAACCAGGGCCTCGACACCTCCTGCCAAGCACCCCGTCTCCACGGCAGAGGGCTGGCCGTTTCTTCGGCGGAAGCGGGTCAGCACCCTCTCGAGGGGCCTTTCCCTTCTCGTCTGCAGAAAACTGGCGGATTGGTGCCATTGGCGTAAGGTGGAGCAAGGGCGAGGAGGAAGAAGAAAGAGAGCAGCGGGAAGGATGGACCGGAAGGGCTTGCACCGTTCCGTACTTATAGCCGGAGGAGGCCAACCGCCGGCCTCCACGATCACAGGTAATCATGACCCAGTTTTGCATGCAGGGACTTGTCAAATCATGCAGTTGCCGAGGCGTCGTGGGGAAGCCAGGACGCCCACGTCCAATCTGCCGCCACTCGGTGCCCAAGGCCGCAGGCTGTTGGGGCCCGCGGTGCTTCGCACTTGCCCCTTCGCTTCCCTGCTAAGCCAAGTCCAGGCGTGCCTTGGGCCCGGGGACTACGGTCGGCGTTCTGGGAACGGGGGTCCCCAAACTTGCCTGCCTGCGGCCTGCGGCGTGGCTCAAGTAGGGGGCCCAGTGCGGCCCATCTTCATCGACTGGAGCTCAAGACCCTCGCGAGGGGCCAAGCCTCGCGGGGTGGACGACAGGAAGCTTCCTCAGGCACAACCTCGTCAGGCTGGTTCGCGAGGAGGCGGAGAGATCAAGGCGGGGTACCTCCCGAGGTGCCCGTGACGCAAGCCATGACGATCGAGACCAGGCGGGCGCCAAGCGGGAGCAGGCATGTGCAGTGTCCTTGTTTCCCCTTCGGTGCAAAGGGGGCAAGCACAGGCCAAGGCATCAGGCAAAGGTTACCATTTCGGTGCAACAAGACCAAGACCAACAGAACGACAGGATGGAGGTCAGCGTGGAGCCTAGGAAGGCTTCATCGTCAGAGCCTTTGGCAGGCGAGGACCAACTTTAGTCAGGATAAGTGTATTAGATGTTCCCCTTCAAAATGGCCAATTGTTGGCACCTTTCCCGCTCAATATTTGGGAAGAGGACCAGGGCCTTGCTGTATAAATAGTATAGAGAGAGATCGAATCGACCCCTCCGAAGGGACAACACCACCACAAGAACACCCCTCACGAGGCTGTTCTTCCTTTGTACTATTCATCATCAGCCCCTGAGGCAATCCACCACACCACACACTGGAGTAGGGTATTACACCACAATGGTGGCCTGAACTAGTATAAACCTTGCGTCCCTTGTGTTGTTCTTCGTGTAGCTTAGATATCTTGCGAGGCGACGAAACTTGAGCCGGTAGGGGGAGTGATCTCCGTGCGCACCCCAGAGTTCGAAGCTCAAGGGTCTACCGGAACCCGAAATCCGACAATGTTGCTAGAGAACAATGAACCTACGAGCTATGGAGAAGCGATGGTGGGCCCGTATTCTGACGAATGGCTCGAGGCCATAAAATCCGAGAGAGGATCCATGTATGAAAACAAAGTATTGACTTTGGAAGAACTACTCGATGGCCGTAAGGCTGTTGAGTACAGATGGATTTTACAAGGAAGACAAACAATGATGGTAAGTGTCACCATTACGAAAGCTCGACTTGTCGCTAAGATGTTTTCCGACAAGTTCAAGGAGTTGACTACGATGATACTTTCTCACTCGTAGCGATGCTAAGAGTTTGTTGGAATTATATTAGCAGTTACTGCATTATTTATGAAATCTTGCAGATAGGATGTCAAAACATTGTTTCCTCGACGATTTTTTGGAGGAAAGGTTGTATGTGATATAACCAGAAGGTTTTGTCAATCCTGAAAGATGCTAACAAGTATGCAAAGCTCCAGTAATCCTTCTAAGGACTGGAGCAAGCATCTCGGAGATGGAATATAGGCTTTGATGAGATGATCAAAGATTTTGGGTTTATACAAAGTTTATGAGAAACTTGTATTTCCGAAGAAGTGAGTGGGAGCACTATAAAATTTCTGATGAGTATATGTTGTTGACATATTGTTGATCGGAAATGATGTAGAATTTCTGGAAAGCATATAGGTTGTTTGAAAGGTGTTTTTCAATGGAAAACCTGGATTAAGCTATTTGAACATTGAGCATCAAGATCTATAAGGATAGATCAAAAACGCTTAATAGTACTTTCAAATGAATACATACTGTGACAAGATTTTGAAGGAGTTCAAATAGATCAGCAAAGAAGGAGTTCTTGGCTGTGTTATAAGGTGTGAGCATTGAGTAAGACTCAAGATCTGACCACGTCAGAAGAGAGAGAAAGGACGAAGGTCGTCCCCTATGCTTTTATACGTAGGCTCCATAGTATGCTATGCTATGTACCGCACCTGAAGTGTGCCTTGCCATGAGTCAGTCAAGGGGTACAAGTGTGATCCAGGAATGGTCACACGACAGCGGTCAAGTTTATCCTTAGTAACTAGTTGACTAAGGAATTTTCTCGATTATGGAGGTGGTAAAAGAGTTCGTCGTAAAGGGTTATGCTGATGCAAACTTTGACACTAATCTGGATGACTCTGAGTAGTAGACCGGATTCGTATGGTAGAGCTGTTATTTGGAATAGTTCCAAATGGCGCGTGGTAGCTGCATATAGGAGATAACATAGAGATTTGTAAAGCACACACGGATCTGAAAGCTTCAGACCCGTTGACAAATAAACCTCTCTCACAAGCGAGATATGATCAAACACCATGGGTGTTGGATTCAATACAATCACATAATGATGTGAACTAGATTACTGACTCTAGTGCAAGTGGGAGACTGTTGGAAATATGCCCTAGAGGCAATAATAAAACGGTTATTATTATATTTCCTTGTTCATGATAATTGTCTATTGTTCATGCTATAATTGTATTAATTGGAAACTGTAATACATGTGTGAATACATAGACCACATTTCCCTAGTGAGCCTCTAGTTGACTAGCTCGTTGATCAATAGATGGTTATGGTTTCCTGACCATGGACATACGATGTCATTGATAACGGGATCACATCATTAGGAGAATGATGTGATGGACAAGACCCAATCCTAAGCATAGCACAAGATCGTATAGTTCGTTTGCTAATAGCTTTTCTAATGTCAAGTATCATTTCCTTAGACCATGAGATTGTGCAACTCCCGGATACCATAGGAATGCTTTGGGTGTACCAAACGTCACAACGTAACTGGGTGGCTATAAATGTGCACTATAGGTATCTCCGAAAGTGTCTGTTGGGTTGGCACGAATCGAGATTGGGATTTGTCACTCCATATGACGGAGAGGTATCTCTGGGCCCACTCGGTAATGCATCATCATAATGAGCTCAATGTGACTAAGTAGTTAGTCACGGGATCATGCATTACGAAACGAGTAAAGTGACTTGCCGGTAACGAGATTGAACGAGGTATTGGGATACCGACGATTGAATCTCGGCAAGTAACGTACCGATTGACAAAGGGAATTATATACAGGATTGCTTGAATCCTCGACATTGTGGTTCATCCAATGAGATTGATGTCTACTACACAACCTTCTTCTTGTAGACGTTGTTGGGCCTGCAAGTGCACAGGTTTGTAGGACAGTAGCAAATTTCCCTCAAGTGGATGACCTAAGGTTTTTCAATCCATAGGAGGCATAGGATGAAGATGGTCTCTCTCAAACAACCCTGCAACCAAATAACAAAGAGTCTCTTGTGTCCCCAACACACCCAATACAATAGTAAATTGTATAGGTGCACTAGTTCGGCGAAGAGATGGTGATACAAGTGCAAAATAGATAGTAGATATAGGTTTTTGTAATCTGAAATAATAAAAACAGCAAGGTAACTAATGATAAAAGTGAGCGTAAACGGTATTGCAATGGTAGGAAACAAGGCCTAGGGTTCATACTTTCACTAGTGCAAGTTCTCTCAACAATAATAACATAGATAGATCATATAACAAGCCCTCAACATGCAACAAAGAGTCACTCCAAAGCAACTAATAGCGGAGAACAAACGTAGAGATTATGGTAGGATACGAAACCACCTCAAAGTTATTCTTTCGGATCGATCTATAAAAGAGTTCGTACTAGAATAACACCTTAAGACACAAATCAACCAAAACCCTAATGTCACCTAGATACTCCATTGTCATCTCAAGTATCCGTGGGCACGATTATACGATATGCATCACACAATCTCAGATTCATCCAACCAACACAAAGTACTTCAAAGAGTGCCCCAAAGTTTCTACCGGACAGTCAAGAACGTGTGCCAACCCCTATGCATAGGTTCATGGGCGGAACCCGCAAGTTGGTCACCAAAACATACATCAAGAGGCACATGATATCCCATTGTCACCACAGATAAGCACGGCAAGACATACATCAAGTGTTCTCATAAAAGACTCAATCCGATAAGATAACTTCAAAGGGGAAAACTCAATTCATCACAAGAGAGTAGAGGGGGAGAAACATCATAAGATCCAACTACAATAGCAAAGCTCGGGATACATCAAGATCATGCCATAGAGGGAACACGAGAGAGAGAGAGAGAGAGATCAAACACATAGCTACTGGTACATACCCTCAGCTCCGAGGGTGAACTACTCCCTCCTCATCATGGAGAGCGCCGGGATGATGAAGATGGCCACCGGTGATGGATTCCCCCTCTGGCGGTCTTAACAGGCTCCCGAGAGGTTTTTGGTGGCTACAGAGGTTTGCGGCGGCGGAACTCCCAATCTATCTTCTCCGTGGATGTTTTTAGGGTACATGGGACTATATAGGCGAAAGAAGTCGGTCGGGAGGTGCTCGAGGGGCCCACGAGACAAGGGGCGCGCCCAGTAGGGGGGGCGCCCTCCTATCTCGTGGCCTCCTTGAGCATCTTCTGACATAGACACCAAGTCTCCAGGATCATATTCTTCCAAAAAATCACGCTGCCGAAGGTTTCATTCCGTTTGGACTCCGTTTGATATTCCTTTTCTTCGAAATACTGAAACAGGCAATAAAACAACAATATGGGCTGGGCCTCCGGTTAATAGGTTAGTCCCAAAAGTAATATAAAAGTGTATAATAAAGCCCATAATCATTCAAAACACATAGTAATATAGCATGAATGCTTCATAAATTATAGATACGTTGGAGACGTATCAAACATCCCCAAGCTTAATTCCTACTCGTCCTCGAGTAGGTAAATGATAAAAGAAAGAATTTATGAAGTGTGAATGCTAGAAGTGCACAAGTTTGATCAATGATAATTTCAATCACCTTTTCTAGCATGATAATATGTCATAATAGTAGTTCATCTCATAAAACTTCTCACGATAAAGTAACAAGCAATTCACATGTCAAAGGATAGACCATGAACTTTCTTGAAAACTAGCAAACTTCATTCTAAGTCATCAAACAATTGCAATTCATCTTATTTTCAGGAATAACAAACTCCACATACTCAACTATCATATGGTCTTCTACAATTGCTAACACTCACGCAATACTTGTGGTTATGAAGTTTTAATCAGACACAGAGAAAGATTGGAGCTTATAATGTTGCCTCCAAACGTATTCACCTTTGGGTGATGTCAACAATAATAGTTCATGCTAACTTACATCCAATTGGATATATATATTAGGATCACCCTAACAACAAAGTGCTTGCCAAAGGATAAAATGAAAAAGGGAAATGTGAAGATCACCTTGACTCTTGCATAAAGTAAAAGACATAGAGTAAAAGATAGGCCCTTCGCAGAGGGAAGCAGAGGTTGTCATGCGCTTTTAGGGTTGGATACACAAAATCTTAATGCGAAAGAACGTCACTTTGTATTGCCCCTTGTATATGGACCTTTATTATGCAGTCCGTCGCTTTTATTGCTTCCATAACAAGTTCGTACAAAGCTTATTTTCTCCGCACTAATAAGTCATGCATATTTAGAGAGCAATTTTTATTGCTTGCACCGATGACAACTTACTTGAAGGATCTTACTCAATCCATAGGTAGGTATGGTGGACTCTCATGGCAAAAACTGGGTTTAAGGAAATTTGGAAGCACAAGTAGTATCTCTACTTGGTGCAAGGAATTTCGGCTAGCATGAGGGGGAAAGGCAAGCTCAACATGTTTCAATGATCCATGACAATATACTTTAAGTGAGATGTGAGAAAACATAACCCATTACATTGTCTTCCTTGTCCAACATCAACTCTTTAGCATGTCATACTTAATGAGTGCTCAGAATTATAAAAGATGTCTATGATAATATATTTATATGTGAAATCTCCCTTCCTTAAATATTCTTTCATGAATTGTTCAAATGACTAATACAATGCTTGCTAACCGTCAATAAATTTACAACCTCTACTTCTTAGATGTGAAGTCATTACTCTCCATGGGATAAGAAAATGAAACATATATAATTTTAGATTTATGAAAATCAACTCATTCAACAATTTACTCATAGGATATAAGTGAAGCACACGAGTAAATGAAAAACTACTCCAAAAAGATATAAGTGAAGATCAATGAGTAGCTAAATAATTATGCAACTATATGAAGACTCTCTCTCATTAAAGAATTTCAGATCTTGGTATCTTATTCAAACATAAATCAAAACAAAATAAAATGACATTGCAAGGATAGCACAACTCATGTGAAGAAGCAAAAACTTAGGCTCAACCGATACTAACCGATAGTTGTTGAAGAAGAAAGGTGGGGTGCCTACCGGGGCATCCCCAAGCTTAGATGCTTGAGACTTCTTGAAATATTATCTTGGGGTGCCTTGGGCATCCCCAAGCTTGAACTTTTGTGTCTCTTTAATTCCTCTCGTATCATGGTTTCTTTTTATCAAAAAGCTTCATTCACAACAAACTCAATAAGAACTCGTGAGATAGGTTAGTATAAACCAATGCAAAACCTTATCATTTTCTACTTTAACAAATCACTAAAATTATTATTCAACATTGCATACTAAATGCCTCTGCATATTTAATACTCCTATCCTCAAATAGAATCATTAAACAAGCAAACATATGCAAACAATGCAAACATAACAGCAATCTGCCAAAACAGTACAGTCTGTAAAGAATGCAAGAGTAACAATACTTCCCTGACTCAAACAATTATGAACTAAAATTACCACTGTAATAAATTTATCATATCTTAATATGCAAAAATATTCAACATTATACCATTCTCTGACTTTTCTAGAGAATTTTTGCAACAGCGGTAAACTTTCTGTTTTCAAACAGCAACATGTATAATTGCAAAATAAGCATGGCAAAGGCTATCCTTGACTTTTTTTATTGAACCTAAAGATGCAAAACATTATTCTAACTAACAGCAAGCAAAAACTAACAAAATAAATTGACGCTCCAAGCAAAACACATATCATGTGGTGAATAAAAATATAGCTCCAAGTAAAGTTACCGATGAACGAAGATTTAAAGAGGGATGCCTTCTGGGGCATCCCCAAGCTTAGGCTCTTGGTTGTCCTTGAATATTACCTTGGGGTGCGTTGGGCATCCCCAAGCTTAGGCTCTTGCCACTCCTTATTCCATAGTCCATCGAATCTTTACCCAAAACTTGAAAACTTCAACCACACAAAACTCAAAATAAAACTCGTAAGACTCCGTTAGTATAAGAAAATAAATCACCACTTAGGTACTGTAATGAACTCATTATAAATTCATTTTGGTGTAATATCTACTGTATTCTAACTTCTCTATGGTTCATGCCACTTAATACTAGCCATAGATTCATCAAAATAAGCGAACAACACAATGAAAACAGAATCTGTCAAAAACAGAACAGTCTGTAGTAATCTGTATCAAACGTATACTTCTGGAACCCCAAAAATTATGAAATAAATTTGTGGACCTTATAAATTTGTCTATTAATCATCCGCAAAAAATCAACCTAAAAGCACTCTCCAGTAAAAAATGGCAGCTAATCTCGTGAGCGCTAAAGTTTCTGTTTTTCACAGCAAGATCACATAAACTTCACCCAAGTCTTCCCAAAGGTTCTACATGACACTTTATTGAAACAAAAGCTATAAAACATGATTACTACAGTAGCATAATCATGTGGACACACAAAAACAGTAAGGATAATGTGACGCCCGGATAATTAGACTACAGTAATCCCAAGCTAATGATGCCACGTCACCTCCGCTACAGTAATTAAACTCACGTTGATTCGAACCCGATTCAAATTCAAATTTAAAACATAGGCAAACAACAAAAGTTTCCAAACTTGAAAACTAAAATGTTCGGAGTGAACTAAATAATGCATAGGTAATTATGGTGGAGAAACTAAACTTTGATAAAGTGTTTAAAGGCCCTAAGATAATTTAAACAGTAGTTAAAACAATTAAATACATGCCCATTGAATGTTATAAAATATTAAACTATTTTATTTTAAGTTGAGAATTAAGGTGGCAGTAGTATATTTATAAATACAAATTTAGGTGCTAGTGTTTATTTTTATAAAACTGTAATAAAAGGGAAGATAAATAAAAAGAAAAGACTAAATAAAATTAAAACAAAACAAAGTATGAAAAGGCTCCCCCCTCCACTGGGCCGAATGGCCGAGCCGCAGCCGGCCCAGCTGGTCGCCCAGTCGCTCCTGGCCCTATATGGCCCTCCCCACCCCCTGGAACCCTAACCGACCCCCCACTCCTCCCGCACGATCCCCTCCCCACTCCCTCTCGTTTCTCCAGCGCGCCGCCACGCTCCCCACTCTCCCCCACGACCTCTTCCCCCATCCCGATTCTGGATCGGGGCACCAAGTCCGCCGCAGCCCATCGCCCTGCCGATCCCCCGCCACCTTGCCGCCCCATCCACGACCATGCCGTCGGTGAACCCCACCCAAAGCTACCTCGACCCTGCCTCCCCGACGCCGTCACCGGTGCCACCGAGCCGCCGCCTGGACCTCGCCGGACTTCCTCGTCGGTCTGCTTCCTCCTCGCCGCACCGCTCGGCCGTCGCCGGAGCCCTTCCCCGCCGGACTGCATCCGCGGCACCGCGTCGTCTCCGCCCTCCTCCTCGCGCCCCGCTGCCATTTTTCCCTACAACGCTGGTGAGGACCCCGGTCCTCCTCCTCCCCGTGCCCTCACGTCGGTGCTCACTCGCGCCACCTCACCGTCCGCTCCCCCCAGCACGCGCCCTCGCGCACGCGCGCTCGAGGCGACCGCGGCCTTCACCCCGTGCCCGTGCACGCCCCGTTGCCGCCCTCTCCCCCACCCCCGCGGATCCCTCGTCCCTGCACGCACACACGCGCGCTTGTATGCGCCCAGCTCTGGGCGCCCATGGTCCGCGCCACCGCAGCCACCTGGCCTCGTTCCGCTCCCTGCCTCAGTGGCGCCCACACAGCCGTCGCCCCCATCTCGGGTGGACTCGGGCGTGCCCGCACCCGCACTCCAAGACACCGCTAGGCCCCGAACCACTAACTAGGGGGCCCCGCCCCATAATGTGTTTAGAAAAAAAAGAATTTTAAAAAATATATTAAATAAATAAATAAATAATAATTAAAATAATTAAAATATTAATTAGTTAATTAAGTAATTAATTAAGTTAATTAATCCTGATTAGATTAACCTAATCACTAATTAAATTAACTAATCTGTAATTAACCTAAACAGAGAATGACAGGTGGGTCCCACTGGACACACACGTCAGGTTGACAGGTCAATGGTTAACGTTGACTGCTGACATCACTCTGATGTCATGCTGACGTCATTATTTACTATTCTGGATAATGTTGGGATAAATAATTAATTAAATTCCAGAAATTAATAAAATCTTTAGAAAATCATATCTTTTAATCCGTAACTCGGCTTAAAATATTTTCAACATGAAAGTTGCTCAGAACGACGAGACGAATCCGGATACGCAGTCCGTTCGTCCGCCACACACCCCTAACCTATCGAACCCACAACTTTCCCCTGCGGCTCCTCTGTGAAAACCACGAAACCCCGGGATATTTTCCGGATGTTTCCCCCCTTAACCGGTACCACCTCATACCACGTTAGGGCACGCCTAGCATCGTTACTTGTCATGTCATGCATCGATATGCATATGTTTACATGGTATTCATTGTTTCTTCCCCCTCTTCTCTCCGGTAGACTACGAGACCGGCCGCTGCTTGCCCGGTTCGACTACGGAGTTGACGACCCTCTCCTTGTTGTGAGCAACCAGGCAAGCCCCCCCTTGATCACCATATGTCGCCTATTCTACTCTATACTGCTTGCATTAGAGTAGTGTAGCATGCTACCGCTTTCCGTTATACCTATCCTGTTGCATAGCCTATCCTTGCTACTACTGTTGTTACCTTTACCTGCAATCCTACATGCGTAGTATAGGATGCTAGTATTTTCCATCTGTGGCCCTACATTCTTGTCCGTCTGCTGTGCTATACTATCGGGCCGTGATCACTCGGGAGGTGATCACGGGTATATACTATATACGTTATACATGATACACGTGGTGATTAAAGTCGGGCCGGCTCGAGGAGTACCCGCGAGTGATTCACGGATTGGGGGCTGAAAGGACCTTTGTCCCGACGGCCCTCTGGATGAATCTTTGTGGCGGAGCGACAGGGCAGGTTGAGACCGCCAAGGAGAGAGGTGGGCCTGGCCCTGTTCGGCATTTGCGGATACTTAACACGCTTAACGAGTTCTTGGTATTTGATCTGAGTCTGGCCATTTGGTCTATACGCACTAACCATCTACGTGGGAGTAGTTATGGGTATCCCGGCGTCGTGGTATCAGCCGAAGCCTTCGTGACGTCGGCGGCCGATCGAGCGGGCGCTGCCGGATTGGACCGCGTAACGTGACTTCCTTTGTAATGGAGGTTGCTAGGTCTGCTTCCGGCCGCGTTCGCAACGTGCAGGTGTGCTATGGGCGATGGGCCCAGACCCCTGTGCGCTTAGGTTTAGACCGGCGTGCTGGCCTCTCTGTTGTGCCTAGGTGGGGCTGCGACGTGTTGATCTTCCGTGGCCGGGCATGACCCAGAAAAGTGTGTCCGGCCAAATGGGATCAAGCGTGTTGGGTTATGTGGTGCACCCCTGCAGGGAAGTTTAATCTATTCGAATAGCCGTGATCTTCGGTAACAGGACGGCTTGGAGTTGTACCTTGACCTTATGACAACTAGAACCGGATACTTAATAAAACACACCCTTCCAAGTGCGGATACAACCGGTGGTCGCTCTCTCTCGTGGATACGAGGAGGGATCGCCGGTTTGGATTATTGCTATGTGATGTTACTTGGAGGACTTCAACCTACCCTCTTCTACCTGTTGCAAGACGAAGGTGACCAGAAGCGTAGTCTTCGATAAGACTAGCTATCCCCCTCTTATTCTGGCATTTTGCAGTTCAGTCCACTGATATGGCCCTTTACACATATATCCATGCATATGTAGTGTAGCTCCTTGCTTGCGAGTACTTTGGATGAGTACTCACGGTTGCATTGTTCCCCCTTTCCCCCTCTCTTTACTCGATTGCTGCAACCAGACGATGGAGCCCAGGAGCCAGACGCCACCGTCGATGACGACTACTACCCTGGAGGTGCCTACTACTACGTGCAGCCCGGCCGACGCGACCGTGAGTAGTTTAGGAGGATCCCAGGCAGGAGGCATGCGCCACTTTCGATCTGTGTCCAGGTTTGTGCTAGTCTTCTTAAGGCAAACTTGTTTAACTTATTTCTGTACTCAGATATTGTTGCTTCCGCTGACTCGTCTATAATCGAGCACTTGTATTCGAGCCCTCGAGGCCCCTGGCTTGTATTATGATGCTTGTATGACTTATTTATGTTTTAGAGTTTTGTTGTGATAACTTCCCGTGAGTCCTTGATCTTGATCGTACACATTTGCGTGCATGATTAGTGTACGATTGAATCGAGGGCGTCACAAGTGGGTATCAGAGCCGACTGCCTGTAGGAATCCCCCTTGCACACTCCTTGGCCGAAGTCGAGTCTAGTCATTGAAAAACTTTTACTAACATGGCTGTGCGGCTTACGGGCCCACGTCGCCATTGGGTGGTATTAGGATCTTTTACTCCTCGATCTTTACTCCGGGATTCTGAACTCTATTCTATTCGGGTTAAACGATTTTACAAAATATAACTTTAGGATCTCGTTACTACTTCCTGCGGAGAACCCCTCACTACGGTGATTGCTCCGTGAACGGAAGAATTTGAAGATACTCTCCGATATTCTCTCGAGACCTTGTGCCTATCGCTTTTGGAATTCCCTACCACCGAAACATCCCTATGGATAAATACTTACGCCTGTCGTTCTTACTTTTATTACCAGTTAATCTTGTTATTACAAGATACCCCGAAATTACCTCTAATGTTCCGAGAATACTTTGCACCTACTGCCTTGCAGTTCTTTGCCACCTGAATACCCCTAAGAATAATTTCTCGCACTTTCCGAGTAACCGCTCATCCCCAGTTGTTCAGATGTTTCACAAAAGGTCTTTGAAATACTATTCAATCCTCCAAAAATCCTTAGCCGCTTTATTGCTCTGCAAATACTTGTCTACTTGCATTATGGATGCTTCCCATATATCTGGCAATATTCACTAGTATCTTTTGACACCGTCATTTTGATCCTATTGGTTCAACATGTGTGGAATGCACACAATCATCTATCAACCCTTCTAAAATATCTTTCCGGCTCAGACATCATTTTGAACATGAGCTGGTTCTCGACCAAACTATCTGTCGTCGATTGTGCCTCTGGTATATTCAATTGATCCATCCCTGATCGTAGCGTCGCTTACGATCCTTTGTTTTGGAAATCATAATTCCTTTGCATTTAAGCTGCGAATTATTTAGATGCTTCCATAACCTGTTGCATTTGCATGCCTTCCTCTTCTGGTTGAGTATCGATACTCATATCAAATCCTTTGTGGAACATCAAGTCTTTTGTTGGATTGTTATCCGACAGTGTCCTTCATAATTAATCACTTTGTGAGTTCTTTCTCCGATACATATTGCCTTTGGTAAATTGTATCCTTTCCTTTTGTCAACCATGCTCTGCTTTCGAGCTGGTAATATTTACTCTTGAAGCTTATGGTATATGCTCGTAAGGAGCCCCGATGGGATTGAACCAACGCCTTCCCTCATCGGTGTGAACCCGAAAGATTTCATGAGTCATACTTATCTGGTATTGCACCAGGTAAAACTTTCAACAACTAATGTCATCTTCGAAATACGAGAGGTGAATGGAAGATTATGCATTGAGGAAGTGGGAGTCGACCTTGAACTTTGTGTTCATGCCCATGGACGCGATGTATATCCTATCATGGAAGCTTCTTGTAATAATAACTATTTCCTTGATAGCTAACATATGGTATCTGTGAATTGATCCCTTACAACCGTGGTTCCAACCATGATTGTTCTTCCTTGATTCCATTTCTCGGACAAGTTAAAACAATTGTCTCCTATGGATCAATACACTAGTCCAATCTCTACTTTGATCTTGTGTCGAGTATTACCCCCCTGGTATCTCGAGATTATCATGGAACTGCATAACTTCTTATGAGTTCTTCATCAAGTGCTACCTTCCCACTGATTCCAATTTTTCACGGGCTCGAGTTATTAAACACTCAAAGACACCGATAACTGAACCGAGTCCGCTCTACGGTTCAACAACTCATCAGTAAGCTTCTATAAGTACGAGTTTGTACCCGATCATGCCATTCCTAGCCTGTTTTGCTATATCATTGTCGTGACGATTCTAACTGTGCTACCTGGTCCTTATTCTCGGAGCACCAATTTGCGACGATAGCTAAGCTTACGTCGATTTTCCTCGTCATACCCTTTCACCTTAAACAACAAGCTTGAGTTCGAGTTTGTGTCGTAACTGTGGTTCCAATAACCTCTTGCTTCATCATTCCTTCGACTTGATGTCGTCGCTGATTGATTACATCTTCATGAAATATCTCGACAATTGTGTCGTGATCATCATTAACCTTATGAGCTCTTCCAGGAATTCAATTGAATTCATGATGGGTAATACCATCCTTGCCCCTCGATGATTCCTGTTCTCATCGACCACTTTATTGCCTTTCGTTCAACACAACTTGTTCGTGTTTTGTGTAAACCTTGAGATCCCTGCTACCCAGCAGTTGATCTTCCTTACCTCGGAAGTATTACCATCTCTTTTTATCAAGAATGTGGTGAGAATTTCACCACCTCTTAAGAATTCTTGATATCATAATACTTCTTGCCATCTTCGTTCATTCCTTGGTCCCCGTATTGTTTTCAACCGGAATACCGACAATGGAGCTATGACGTGTGAATTCAAAACTTCTAGCAACCCTATTGCTTTGAAGTGAATGGGCGATAGTTCATTCTAAGTCCTTCGCTAATTGAATCACCATTCTAACATTGGCCGTGCAACCCAACCCATATTTGGTGCACCGTTCAACCAATGTTTAATTATGTATGTTTTCCTCGAGCATATCCCCTTATATCATTTGATCTGACAAATGTTATCTCCTTATCCACATAATTGTGGAGATCCATCTTTTGGATACCTCGATGAGTTATCGCTGAGTCCATCAGTCACCTCCTCATCCTCTTCTTGATTTAATGATGAACTCTTGTTTCGGAACTCGCTTCCATAGTTCATTTCCCAAGAATCTTCGATGTCTTCTCGTCAATTTGTGTCGCACCTTTTCTCCTCGAGCGTCGTGAGTTTGAGGTATCCTGACACCAATCAGATCTGAATCTCGGTCAGATATGATGGTTGGAACATATTTTCAGGAGTTATAACAATGGTCTTTATGTGACCCGGTAAGGTGATGTCATGCCTAGCACACCTGGCCGGAGGCCCTATTGTTATGGTTTCCTTTTCAGTCAGGCTATCCTTTCTTCCATGAGGAAATTGTAAGACTTATTCTATAACTTCTTCCTGATGGACCCTTTTTGTTTCCAAAGTCTGAACTTTGCTTGAAGACCATGTCAATGCTATCTCGAAGCATGTCAATGGTACTTCGATTTTCAACAGGAACATTTGAAGCACGATGCTAAATTTTATTTATCATTTATCCTAACACCGTTGTATGGGTAATATCATGAGATTCCTCCCCCTTACCTAAAGAGTTTTCTACATTATATCCTACCACGGATATCATGCTCTGCTTGTCCTTGGGAAGGATATATCCCTGAAATATGTGTTTAAACACATTTTCCTTTCCATTGTTCTATTTAATATGATAATCATATTTTACTTTCCATTGGTTGTTTGAACCTTTCTTGTGATCTATATGATCTAAGCAGCAATATTCTACTGCTTATGTAAACTCCTCGGTGTGCAATTCTGTCAGCAAGAACCTGTTACTATTGTTGATGACATTCTGGTAGCCACCGATGGACGAGAACTTTGCCTAATGGTCCGCCTCGTTCAACGAGCAGGAAAATGGTTCTCTTCGTCCCTCGCCCTTGGTACCGACATTGTTGCCAACAAAACCGACAGGCTATCCTCTGACATACCTTGTTATCTTGACCGTGCAAATATTAGCGCCTTCCTGCTTTTAACCCACATGGTGGGCCCATAACCACAGTTCCACAGTGATTGAAACCTGACTCTCCTGTACACCCTGTTGTCGAGTTATTCCTCGTGCTTGACTTTGTATGTAATTCACGGGCCACTTGCTGTTGATCTATTACGGTATCGGACACAATACTTATTCTCGTTGCTCTGAACCCCTTTACTTTTCTGCTTGAGGCAATGAGCGATTGCCTATCCGATTGAAACTTCTTATTATACCGTCTTACTTTGCTCTCGATGTGTGTCATTTGTTCAACTCGAGAGATACTCATATGTTTATTCCTGGGATACCCCCAGATGAATTTCCCTTATAACATCCTATCATTGTAGAGTTGCCCCCTACCTATTCGTAAGTACGATGGAGCTCCCCGAAGAAAGGACGACAACTTCATCATGATGCTTTGGGATAAAGAATTGAAGGCATCAACGAAAGGGATTAACTTCTTCAAGAAGATCCATTAGAATAACCATAACTCCCCCCCCCCTTTACTCCCCTCTTAAATCTCGGGACGAGATTTCTTGTAGTGGAGGAGAATTGTGACGCCCGGATAATTAGACTACAGTAATCCCAAGCTAATGATGCCACGTCACCTCCGCTACAGTAATTAAACTCACGTTGATTCGAACCCGATTCAAATTCAAATTTAAATCATAGGCAAACAACAAAAGTTTCCAAACTTGAAAACTAAAATGTTCGGAGTCAACTAAATAATGCATAGGTAATTATGGTGGAGAAACCAAACTTTGATAAAGTGTTTAAAGGCCCTAAGATAATTTAAGCAGTAGTTAAAACAATTAAATACATGCCTATTGAATGTTATAAAATATTAAACTATTTTATTTTCGGTTGAGAATTAAGGTGGCAGTAGTATATTTATAAATACAAATTAAGGTGCTAGTGTTTATTTTTATAAAACTGTAATAAAAGGAAGATATATAAAAAGAAAAGACTAAATAGAATTAAAACAAAACAAAGTATGAAAAGGCTCCCCCCTCCACTGGGCCGAATGGCCGAGCCGCAGCCGGCCCAGCTGGTCGCCCAGTCGCCCCTGGCCCTATATGGCCGTCCCCACCCCCTGGAACACTAACCGACCCCCCACACCTCCCGCGCAATCCCCTCCCCACTCCCTCTCGTTTCTCCAGCGCGCCGCCCCACGACCTCTTCCGCCATCCCGATTCTGGATCGGGGCACCAAGTCCGCCGCAGCCCGTCGCCCTGCCGGTCCCTCGCCACCTCGCCGCCCCATCCACGACCGTGCCGTCGCTGAACCCCACCCGAAGCTACCTCGACCCTGCCTCCCCGACGCCATGACCGGTGCCACCGAGCCGCCGCCTGGACCTCGCCGGACTTCCTCGTCGGTCTGCTTCCTCCTCGCCGCACCGCTTGGCCGTCGCCGGAGCCCTTCCCCGCCGGACTGCATCCGCGGCACCGCGTCGTCTCCGCCCTCCTCCTCGCGCCCCGCTGCCATTTTTCCCTACAACGCTGGTGAGGACCCCGGTCCTCCTCCTCCCCGTACCCTCACGTCGGTGCTCACTCGCGCCCCCTCACCGTCCGCTCCCCCCAGCGCGCGCCCTCGCGCACGCGCGCTCGAGACGACCGCGGCCTTCACCCCGTGCCCGTGCACGCCCCGTTGCCGTGCCCTCCTCCCCCCCCCCCCCCGCGGATCCCTCGTTCCGTGCACGCACGCAGCAGCATCGCGCCCAGGCTCTGGGCGCGCGCACGGTCCCATGGCCACCGCCACCACGGCCTCGTTCACGCCGCTCCCTGCGGCGGCGCCAGACCGCCTGTCGCCCCCATCCCGGGTGGACTGGCGCGTGCCCGCACTCCGCACTCCAAGACTCCGCTAGGCCCCCAACATCGACTAGGGGCCCCGCCCCATAACGTTTTTAGAAAAAAAAAGAATTAAAAAATATATTAAATAAATAAATAAATAATTAATTAAAATAATGAAAATATTAATTAGTTAATTAAGTAATTAATTAAGTTAATTAATCCTTATTAGATTAACCTAATCACTAATTAAATTAACTAATCTGTAATTAACCTAAACAAAGAATGACAGGTGGGTCCCACTGGACCCACACGTCAGGTTGACCAGGTCAATGGTCAAGTTGACTGCTGACATCACTCTGATGTCATGCTGACGTCATCATTTACTATTCTGGATAATGTTGGGATAAATAATTAATTAAATTCCAGAAATTAATAAAATCTTTAGAAAATCATATCTTTTAATCCGTAACTCGGATTAAAATATTTTCAACATGAAAGTTGCTCGAGCAGCGAGGCGAATCCGGATACGCAGGGCGTTAAATCGCCACACACCTAACCCATCGAACCCGCAACTTTCCCCTCGGCTCCTCTGCTAGAAAACCACGAAACCCCGGGGATATTTTCCGGATGTTTCCCCGCTTAACCGGTACCACCTCATACCACGTTAGGGCACGCCTAGCATCGTTACTTGTCATGTCATGCATCGATATGCATATGTTTACATGGTATTCATTGTTTCTTCCCCCTCTTCTCTTCGGTAGACTACGAGACCGACGCTGCTGCTGCCCAGTTCGACTACGGAGTTGACGACCCCTCTCTCTTGCCAGAGCAACCAGGCAAGCCCCCCCTGATCACCAGATATCGCCTATTCTACTCTATACTGCTTGCATTAGAGTAGTGTAGCATGTTACTGCTTTCCGTTATACCTATCCTGTTGCATAGCCTATCCTTGCTACTACTGTTGTCACCTTTACCTGCAATCCTACATGCTTAGTAGAGGATACTAGTATTTTCCATCTGTGGCCCTACATTCTTGTCCGTCTGCTGTGCTATACTATCGGGCCGTGATCACTCGGGAGGTGATCACGGGTATATACTATATACTTTAAACATGACACACGTGGTGATTAAAGTCGGGTCGGCTCGAGGAGTACCATGGTGATTCACGGATTGGGGCTGAAAGGACCTTTGTCCCGACGGCCCTCTGGATGAATCTTTGTGGCGGAGCGGCAGGCAGGTTGAGACCGCCTAGGAGAGAGGTGGGCCTGGCCCTGTTCGGCGTTCACGGATACTTAACACGCTTAACGAGTTCTTGGTATTTGATCTGAGTCTGGCCATTTGGTCTATACGCACTAACCATCTACGTGGGAGTAGTTATGGGTATCCCGGCGTCGTGGTATCAGGCGAAGCCTTCGTGGACGTCGTGACGGCGGCGCGCCAGATTGGACCGCGTAACGTGACTTCCTTTGTAATGGAGGTTGCTAGGTCTGCTTCGGCGCGTTACATAGCGCAGGTGTGCTATGGGCGATGGGCCCGGACCCTGCTCGCTTAGGTTTAGACCGGCGTCTTGGCCTCTCTGTTGTGCCTAGGTGGGGCTGCGGCGTGTTGATCTTTCGCGGCGGGCATGACCCGAGAAAAGTGTGTCCGGCCAAATGGGATCAAGCGTGTTGGGTTATGTGGTGCACCCTGCAGTGAAGTTTAATCTATTCGAATAGCCGTGATCTTGATAACAGGTGACGACTTGGAGTTGTACCTTGACCTTATGACAACTAGAACCGGATACTTAATAAAACACACCCTTCCAAGTGCGGATACAACCGGTGGTCGCTCTCTCTCGGGGATACGAGGAGGGATCGCGGGTAGGATTATTGCTATGTGATGTTACTTGGAGGACTTCAACCTACCCTCTTCTACCTGTTGCAAGGCGAAGGTGACCAGAAGCGTAGTCTTCGATAAGACTAGCTATCCCCTCTTATTACGGCATTCTGCAGTTCGGTCCTTGATATGGCCCTTTACACATATATCCATGCATATGTAGTGTAGCTCCTTGCTTGCGAGTACTTTGGATGAGTACTCACGGTTGCATTGTTCCCCCTTTCACCCTCTCTTTACTCGATTGCTGCAACCAGACGATGGGGCCCAGGAGCCAGATGCCACCGTCGATGACGACTACTACCCTGGAGGTGCCTACTACTACGTGCAGCGGCCGACGATTTACCACGGAGTAGTTTAGGAGGATCCGTGCAGGAGGCCTGCACCTCTTCGATCATGTATCCCAGTTTGTGCTAGCCTTCTTAAGGCAAACTTGTTTAACTTATGTCTATACTCAGATATTGTTGCTTCCGCTGACTCGCCTATGATCGAGCACTTGTATTCGAGCCCTCGAGGCCCTGGCTTGTATTATGATGCTTGTATGACTTATTTATGTTTTAGAGTTGTGTTGTGATATCTTCCCGTGAGTCCTTGATCTTGATCATACACATTTGCGTGCATGATTAGTGTACGATTGAATCGGGGGCGTCACAGATAAATATTGGGTTGTCTCCCAACAAGAGCTTTTCTTTAATGCCTTTCTAGCTAGGCATGATGATGACAATGATGCTCACATAAAAGATAAGAATTGAAACATAAAGAGAGCATCATGAAGAATATGACTAGAACATTTAAGTCTAACCCACTTCCTATGCATAGGGATTTTGTGAGCAAACAACTTAGGGGAACAATAATCAACAAGCATAGGAAGGTAAAACAAGCATAACTTTAAAAGTTTCAACACATAGAGAGGAAACTTGACATTATTGCAATTCCTACAAGCATATGTTCCTCCCTCATAATAATTTTCAGTAGCATCATGAATGAATTCAAAAATATAACCAGAACCTAATGCATTCTTTTCATGATCTACTAGCATAGAAAATTTACTACTCTCCACACAAGCAAAATTCTTCTCATTCGGAATAGTGGGAGTATCATAAGAGACTTGAACACTAAAAATTGTTTCCACATTAAAAGAGTAATGTTCAGAAAAAGGGTAATCATAATCATGACAAGATTTGTAAATATAATCATCACTACTTTTTATAGCATAAGTTTCATCACAATGATCATCATAGGTAGGAGGCATGCTATCATCATAACAACTTTGCATATCAAAACTTGGGATGCTAAAAATATCATCTTCACTAAACGTAGCATCCCCAAGCTTGGGACAAACAATAATTTCAGCAAATATATTCTCAAATATTTCATACTTATCAAACATAGCTTCCCCAATCTTGGGCCCTTTCATATCATAAGCATAATCACTCTCATCATTAAAAATATGGATAGCACCAATAGTAAAGCAATCATCATCACAATGAGTAGTAGGAGCAACATCATTTGGGAGGGATACCTTTCTACCTTTGCTGCCCCTTATTTTCCTTTTCTTCTTCACATTATGTGTGGGTTCAACCTTCCTCTTTGAGCTCCTTATTGACGAGATTGGTTGAATAGAAAGCTCCTCCTCATTACCTGATTCATCATAAGAAATAATAGGAGGATATTGGGAAGTCTCTTCCCTTTCATTAGTATTCTCATCATCTTCCATTTGCTTTCTTTTCTTTAGGTAATTGGCAATATAAGGATTTTCAATGCAATTCTCTGCACAAAACATATAAATCATTTCTAGATCAATATCAAGGAATTTCTTATGGGCAAATTCTAGAAGATCCTTAAGTAAACGTTTCAATTCTTCATAACCCAAAAGTAAACTAAGTTCATTATAATGAGCAATGGAGATCAAATCATCACAATTTTTGGACACGATTCGGTCATGAAACAATTTTCATAGGAGATGTAAATGACCACGGTCATTGCAAAGTTCACAAGTACAACAAAGGAATTTTAAATTTTCAGCACTCACACCTAGCCTTTCATGCAACCATTTAGTTTCTAAATGCTTATGCCGCTTGCAATAAATATCTTCTCTATTTGGTGTGTTCATGCAAACATGCACTCCACAAAATTTGACATGCTCATAAGAGATATTTTCATCATGACTAGAGCAACCATCATTAATACTATGGATATTCAAGGAGTTTATACTAACAACATTGCAATCATGCTCATCATTCAAAGATTTAGTATCAAGCATTCTAATGCATTCTTATTCTTCTAGCACTTGAGCACAATTTTCCTTTCCATCAAACTCACGAAAGATATTAAAAAGACGAAGCGTATCAGACAAACTTAACTCCATTTCTTTGTAGTTTTCTTTTATAAACTAAAGATTCGATTGCAAGATCTAAAGATATACCTTCAAGCACTCACCGCGCCAAAAAAGAGCTTAGTTGACGGAGTGTGAGTGAGTGCCCTTTACCTAGCCTCCCCGGCAACGGCGCCAGAAAAGAGCTTGACGTCTACTACACAACCTTCTTCTTGTAGACGTTGTTGGGCCTGCAAGTGCACATGTTTGTAGGACAGTAGCAAATTTCCCTCAAGTGGATGACCTAAGGTTTATCAATCCGTGGGAGGCGAGGGATGAAGATGGTCTCTCTCAAACAACCCTGCAAGGAAATAACAAAGAGTCTCTTGTGTCCCCAACACACCCAATACAATGGTAAATTGTATAGGTGCACTAGTTCAGCGAAGAGATGGTGATACAAGTGCAAAATAGATAGTAGATATAGGTTTTTGTAATCTGAAATAATAAAAACAGCAAGGTAAGTAATGATAAAAGTGAGCGTAAACGGTATTGCAATGGTAGGAAACAAGGCCTAGGGTTCATACTTTCACTAGTGCAAGTTCCCTCAACAATAATAACATAGATATAACATATAACAAGCCCTCAACATGCAACAAAGAGTCACTCCAAAGCAACTAATAGCGGAGAACAAACATAGAGATTATGGTAGGGTACGAAACCACCTCAAAGTTATTCTTTCGGATCGATCTATAAAAGAGTTCGTACTAGAATAAAACCTTAAGACACAAATCAACCAAAACCCTAATGTCAGCTAGATACTCCATTGTCACCTCAAGTATCCGTGGGCATGATTATACGATATGCATCACACAATCTCAGATTCATCCAACCAACACAAAGTACTTCAAAGAGTGCCCCAAAGTTTCTACCGGAGAGTCAAGAACATGTGCCAACCCCTATGCATAGGTTCATGGGCGGAACCCGCAAGTTGGTCACCAAAACATACATCAAGAGGCACATGATATCCCATTGTCACCACTGATAAGCACGGCAAGACATACATCAACTATTCTCATAAAAGGCTCAATCCGATAAGATAACTTCAAAGGGGAAACTCAATTCATCACAAGAGAGTAGAGGGGGAGAAACATCATAAGATCCAACTACAATAGCAAAGCTCGGGATACATCAAGATCGTGCCATAGAGGGAACACGAGAGAGAGAGAGAGAGAGAGAGAGAGAGAGAGAGAGAGATATCAAACACATAGCTACTGGTACATACACTTAGCCCCGAGGGTGAACTACTCCCTCCTCATCATGGAGAGCGCCGGGATGATGAAGATGGCCACCGGTGAAGGATCCCCCCCTCCGGCAGGGTGCCGGAACGGGCTCCCAAGAGGTTTGTGGTGGCTACAGAGGCTTGCGGCAGCGGAACTCCCGATCTATCTTCTCCATGGATGTTTTTAGGGTACGTGGGACTATATAGGCGAAAGAAGTCGGTCGGGAGGTGCTCGAGGGGCCCACGAGACAGGGGGGCGCGCCCAGTAGGGGGGGGCGCCCTCCTATCTCGTGGCCTACTCGAGGATCTTCTGACGTAGACTCCAAGTCTCCAGGATCATATTCTTCCAAAAAATCACGCTGCTGAAGGTTTCATTCCGTTTGGACTCCGTTTGATATTCCTTTTCTTGAAATCTTTGGAACAGGCAATAAAAGCGACAATATGGGCTGGGCCTCCGGTTAATAGGTTAGTCCCAAAAGTAATATAAAAGTGTATAATAAAGCCCATAATCATTCAAAACACATAGTAATATAGCATGAATGCTTCATAAATTATAGATACGTTGCAGACGTATCAGAGATCATCATGGAACATGCGGGAGCCAACATGGGTATCCAGATCCCGCTATTGGTTATTGGCCGGAGAGATATCTCGGTCATGTCTGCATGGTTCCCGAACCCGTAGGGTCTACACACTTAAGGTTAAATTGGACGCTTTAGAGTTGTTATGGGAAATAGTATGTGGTTACCGAAGGTTGTTCGGACTCCCGGATGAGATCCCGGACATGACGAGGAGATCTGGAATGGTCTGGAGGTGAAGATCGGTATATTGGACGAAGGGTATTGGAGTCCGGAATTGTTCCGGGGGTACCAGGTGATGACCAGCGTGTCCGAAAGGGGTTTCGGAGGCTCCGACAAGTGTTGGGGGGGCCTTATGGGCCAAGGGGAGGGGGCACATCAGCCCACTAAGGGGCTGAGCGCCCTCCCACCCCATCTCACGTAACCTGGAGAGGTAGGGGCGCCACCCCTAGGACAGCCTCCCCTCCCGGCTTGGGGGCAAGTTTCCTAGGGGTGGGGGCGCCCAAACCCATCTAGGGTTTCCCCTGGCCACCGCCCCCTCCTCTAGATCCATCTAGAGGGGCCGGCCCCCTCTCCCCTTCCCCCTATATATAGTGAGGGGGTGGGAGGGCAGCCATATCCTTCCCCTGGCGCAGCCCCTCCCTCCTCCAACACCTCCTCCTCCTCCGTAGTGCTTGGCGAAGCCCTGCCGGAGAACCACGAGCTCCATCACCACCACACCGTCGTGCTGTCGGAGTTCTCTCTCAACTTCTCCTCTCCCCTTGGTGGATCAAGAAGGAGGAGAAGTCCCCGGGCTGTACATGTGTTGAACGCGGAGGCGTGATACGTCTCCATCGTATCTATAATTTTTGATTGTTCCATGCCAATATTATTCAACTTTCATATACTTTTGGCAACTTTTTATACTATTTTTTTGGACTAACATATTGATCCAGTGCCCAGTGCCAGTTCCTGTCTATTGCATGTTTTTTGTTTCACAGAAACCCAATATCAAACGGAGTCCAAATGGGATAAAAACGGACGGTGAATTATTTTGGAATATTTGTGATTTTTGGGAGGAAGAATCGACGCGATGCGATGCCCGAGGTGGCCACGAGAGTGGCCCATGCCACCCCTCCAGGGGGCGCGCCCCCCTATCTCGTGGGCCACCCATAAGGCGGTTGATGCCCTTCTTTGGCCGCAAGAAAGCTAATTTTTAGAAAACGATCTGGGCGAAGGTTTCAGTCCAATCGGAGTTACGGATCTCCAGATATAAAGGAAGCGGTGCAAGGCAGAATTCCGTAACGCGTAAACAGAGAGAGATAGATCCAACTGGGAGGGCTCTCGCCTCCCAAGCTATGGGAGCCAAGGACCAGAGGTGAAACCCTTCTCCCATCTAGGGAGGAGGTCAAGGAAGAAGAAGAAGAAGGGGGCCTCTCTCCCCCTTGCTTTCGGTGGCGCCGGAGCACCGCCGGGGGCCATCATCATCACCGCGATCTTCACAAACACCTCCATCATCTTCATCAACATCTCCATCACCTTCCCCCTTCTATATCTAGCGGTCCACTCTCCTCCAACCCGCTGTACCCTCTACTTGAACATGGTGCTTTATGCTTCATATTACTTTCCAATGATGTGTTGCCATCCTATGATGTGTGAGTATATTTTCGTTGTCCTATCGGTGATTGATGAATTTCTATGATTGGTTTGAGTTACAGGTTTTATTATTGGTGCTGTCATATTGTGCCCTCCGTGTCGCGCAAGCATGAGGGATTCCCGCTGTAGGGTGCTGCAATGCGTTCATGATTCGCTTATAGTGGGTTGCGTGAGTGACTGAAGCACAAACCTGAGTAAGGGGATTGTTGCGTATGGGATAAAGGGGACTTGATACTTTAATGCTATGGTTGGGTTTTACCTTAATGAATCTTTAGTATTTGCGGATGCTTGCTAGAGTTCCAATCATAAGTGCATATGATCCAAGAAGAGAAAGTATGTTAGCTTATGCCTCTCCCTCAAATAGAATTGCAATAGTGATTAGCGGTCTAGTAAACTAGTCAATTGCTTAGGGGCAATTCCACAACTCCTACCACCAATTTTCCACACTCGCTATATTTACTTTGTTGCATCTTTATCTAAACAACCCCTACTTTTTATTTACGTGTTCTTTATTATCTTGCAAACCTATCCTATCACACCTACAAAGTACTTCTAGTTTCATACTTGTTTTAGCACTACAAAAAAATACACTTCCGTGATGATACGTGTTTGTCACAGTAGGTCGCCTTTTCTGTCATGCATGTACATCCATGACAAATTTTTGACAGAATCAAGATAGTCATACCTGTGCTGTTAGAAGTGTTCCATGACATTACCAAAATTATCATCACGGAAGTGTCCACTTCCATGACAATAAATCGTGCGTCACAGAAGTGCTTTCGTCAAGGGTGACCGACACGTGGCATCCACCATAACGGAATGCCGTTAATCTATCGGGTCTGGTTTTGGATTTGATAACCCGTTAACAGTGAGCTCACTGGATGAAAAAGATGATGAGGAGAGCGAAGAACAAAAGGTGGAAGAGCGCATTAGCTACCCGTGCCCACCTTCTAATGAGAGTAACCCTCCAACTCATACATTATTTAATTCCCCTTCATGCTTACCGAAGGATGATTGCTATGATGATTGCTGTGATACCTTGAATTTGTTTGAACTATCCCTTTTTGATGATGCTTGCTATGCTTGTGGCCAAGATGCCAATATGAATTATGATTATGGAGATGAACTTGCTATAGTTCCTTATGTTAAACATGAAATTGTTTCTATTGCACCCACGCATGATAGTCCTATTATCTTTTTGAATTCTCCAAACTACACTATATCGGAGAAATTTGTGCTTATTAAGGATTATATTGATGGGTTGCCTTTTACCATTGCACATGGTGATTTTGATGAATGTAATATGCATGTGTTTGCTGCTCCTACTTGCAATTATTATGAGAGAGGAACTATTTCTTCACCTCTCTATGTTTCCCATACTATGAAATTGCAAGAAACTGCTTATACTATGCATTGGCCTTTACTATGTGTACATGAATTGTTCTCTTATGACATGCCAATGCATAGGAAGAGAGTTAGACTTCGTTGTTGCATGATATATGTTACTTTTGTGCTCACTACTAAATTACAAATCATTGTTAATTAAAATTGGCTTTGATATACCTCGGGATCCGGGTGGATTCATTACTTGAGCACTAAATGCCTAGCTTAATGGCTTTAAAGAAAGCGCTGCCAGGGAGACAACCCGGAAGTTTTAGGGAGTCATTTATTTCTGTTGAGTGCTTTCATATAGTTGAAAAACAAAAAAATAAAGAGGGTAACCTAAATTTTTTTTAAAAAGGAAAGTGAAAGTGAGAGAGACAAGCATTGTTGAAGTGGGAGCTAGCCTTGAACTTTGTTCATGCTCACGGAAACTTTGTGAATATTGATTACAGAAAATTTTCATCAAAAATAATTATCCCCTTGTACAATTCCATTGTATTATAAAAACAATGTGCCAAGGTTTGCCTTTAGGATGTTTACAATGCTTATTGGTTTGTACGGTGCAGGACAGAAACTTTGGCTGTAGTGGGAAATTTTACATTTTTAACTAGAACGTCAATTTGTTCTGATTCCTTTTGCACTGTCTTTATATACAACTTGTTTATTTTTCCTAATTTTGGTGGAATTTGTGGGGTACATAAGTATCGTGAATGTTCAGATTGCTACTGACTGTTCTGTTTTTCACAGATTCTGTTTTTGATGCATAGTTTGCTTGTTTTGATGAATCTATCAATTTATATTAGTGGATTAAGCCATGTAAAAGTCATATTACAGTAGACACAATGCAAAAAAAAATATGAATTGGTTTTCTATAGTACTTAGTGTGGTGATTTGCTTTATTATACTAACGGATCTTACCGAGTTTTCTGTTGAAGTTTTGTGTGGATGAAGTGTCTAATCGAGGATGTCTCGATATGAGGAAAAGGAAGAGAGGCAAGAGCTCAAGCTTGGGGATTCCCGAGGCACCCCAAGTAAATATTCAAGGAGACTCAAGTGTCTAAGCTTGGGGATGCCCCGGAAGGCATCCCCTCTTTCTTCAACAAGTATCGGTATGTTTTCGTATTCGTTTCGTTTATGCATTATGTGCAAGTCTTGGAGCATCTTTTGCATTTAGTTTTCACTTTTCTTTTATGCACAATGCTGGTATGAGATAGTCCTTGGTTGATTTATAGAATGCTCATTGCACTTCACTTAAATCTTTTGAGTATGGCTTATAAAATGCTTCATGTGCTTCACTTATATAATTTGAAGTTTGGATTGCCTGTTTCTCTTTACTTAGAAAACCGCCATTTGTAGAATGCTCTTTTGCTTCACTTATATTTGTTAGAGCGTGGGCATGTCTTTTGTAGAAAGAATTAAACTCTCTTGCTTCACTTATATCAATTTAGAGAGATGAGAGGAATTGGTCATTCACATGGTTAGTAATAAAATCCTACATAAACTTGTAGATCGCTGAATATGATATGTTTGATTCCTTGCAATAGTTTTGCGATATAAAGATGGTGATATTAGAGTCATGCTAGTGGGTGGTTGTGGATTGTAGAGACACTTGTGTTGAGGTTTGCAAGTCTCATAGCATGCACGTATGGTAACTGCTAGTGACAAATTTGAAGCATGGGGTGTTTCTTTGATTGTCTTCCTTATGAGTGGCGGTTGGGGATGAGCGATGGTCTTTTCCTACCAATCTATCCCCCTAGGGGCATGCATAGTAATACTTTGCTTCAAGGGCTAATAAACTTTTGCAATAAGTATATGAGTTCTTTATGACTAATGTGAGTCCATGGATAATACACACTTTTACCTTTCCATCATTGCTAGCCTCTTCGGTACCGTGCATTGCCCTTTATCACCTTGAGAGTTGGTGCAAACTTCGCCGGTGCATCCAAACCCCGTGATATGATACGCTCTATCACACATAAGCCTCCTTATATCTTCCTCAAAACAGCCACCATACCTACCTATCATGGCATTTCCATAGCCATTCCGAGATATATTGCCATGCAACTTCCATCATCATCATATACATGACTTGAGCATTCATTGTAATATTGCTTTGCATGATCGTAAGATAGCTAGCATGATGTTTTCATGGCTTGTCCGTTTTTTTTGATGTCATTGCTATGCTAGATCATTGCACATCCCGATACACCGCCGGAAGCATTCATATAGAGTCATATCTTTGTTCTAGCATCGAGTTGTAATATTGGGTTGTAAGTAAATAAAAGTGTGATGATCATCATTGTAGAGCATTGCCCAAGAAAAAAAGAAAAAAAAAGAAAAAAAAGAAGAAAAAAGGGAAAGGCCAAAGAAGCCTAAATAAAAAAAGGGGACCAAAGAAGCCCACCCAAAAAGAAAAAAAAGAAAAAAAGGAAAAGAAAAGGGGCAATGTTACTATCATTTTTCCACACTTGTGCTTCGAAGTAGCACCATTGTCTTCATATAGATTGTATCCTATGTTGTCACTTTCATATACTAGTGGGAATTTTCATTATAGAACTTGGCTTGTATATTCCAACGATGGGCTTCGTCAAATGCCCTAGGTCTTCATGAGCAAGCAAGTTGGATGCACACCCACTTAGTTTCTTTTGTTGAGCTTTCATACACTTATAGCTCTTAGTGCATCCGTTGCATGGCAATCCCTACTCCTCACATTGACATCAATTGATGGGCATCTCCATAGCCTGTTGATTAGTCGCGTTGATGTGAGACTTTCTCCCCTTTTGTCTTCTCCACATAACCTCCCTCATTATATTCTATTCCACCTATAGTGCTATATCCACGGCTTGCGCTCATGTATTGCGTGAGGGTTGAAAAAGCTGAAGCAAGTTAAAAAGTATGAACCGATTGCTCGGCTTGTTATCGGGGTGGTGCATGATGGGAGCATTTTTGTGACGAAAATGAAACATGGCCAAACTGTATGATTTTGTAGGGATAAGCTTGCTTTGGCCAGGTTGTTTTGAAAAGACATGATTGCTTTATTGGTACGTGATGACCCACAAGTGTAGGGGATCCATCGTAGTCCTTTCGATAAGTAAGAGTGTCGAACCCAACGAGGAGCAGAAGGAAATGATAAGCGGTTTTCAGTAAGGTTTTCTCTGCAAGCACTGAAATTGTAGGTAACAGATAGTTCTGTGATAAGATAAATAGTAACGAGTAACAAGTAAATAAAGTAAGTAAGGTGCAGCAAGGTGGCCTAATCCTTTATGTAGCAAAGGATAAGCCTGTACAATTTCTAATAATGATAAAGGAGCTCCCGAGGACACATTAGGAATTATCGTCAAGCTAGTTTTCATCACGCTCATATGATTCGCGTTCGGTACTTTGATAATTTGATATGTGGGTGGACCGGTACTTGGGTACTGCCCTAACTTGGACAAGCATCCCACTTATGATTAACCCCTATTGCAAGCATCCGCAACTACAAAATAAGTATTAAGGTAAACCTAACCACATCATTAAACATATGGATCCATATCAGCCCCTAACGAAGCAACGCATAAACTAGGGTTTAAGCTTCTGTCACTCTAGCAACCCATCATCTACTTATTACTTCCCCATACCTTCCTCTAGGCCCAAATAATGGTGAAGTGTCATGTAGTCGACGTTCACATAACACCATTAGAGGAAAAGACAACATACATCTCATCAGAATATCGAACGAATACCAAATTCACATGACTACTAATAGCAAGACTTCACCCATGTCCTCAGGAACAAACGTAACTACTCACAAAGCATATTCATGTTCATAATCAGAGGAGTAATAATATGCATAAAGGATCTGAACATATGATCTTCCACCAAGTAAACCAATTAGCATCAACTACAAGGAGTAATCAACACTACTAGCAACCCACATGTACCAATTTGTGGTTTTGATACAAGATTGGATACAAGAGATGAACTAGGGTTTTGAGAGGAGATGGTGCTGGTGAAGATGTTGATGGAGATTGACCCCCTCTCGATGAGAGGATCGTTGTTGATGATTTCCCCCTTCCGGAGGGAAGTGTCCCCGGCAGAACAGCTCCGCCAGAGCCCTAGATTGATTCCGCCAAGGTTCCGCCTCGTGGCGGCGGAGTTTCGTCCCGTAAGCTTGCCCACGAGTTTTTCCACCAGGGGGCCCAGGAGATAGGGGCGCGCCCTATGGGGGGTGGCGCCCCCTGTCTCCTGGACAGGGTGTGGGCCCCCTGGCCTATTTCTTTCGCTCAAAATTCTTATTAAATCCAAAAAGTTGTTTCGTGGAGTCTCAGGACTTTTGGAGCTGTGCAGAACAGGTTTCCAACGTTTTCTCCTTTTCCAGCCAGAATTCCAAATAAGCATTCCCCTCTTCATGGTAATCCTTGTAAAATAAGAGAGAATAGCCATAAGTATTGAGATATAAAGTGTAATAACAGCCCATAATGCAATAAATATTGATATAAAAGCATGATGCAAAATGGACGTATCAGTACGCTCAAAGTATTATTGTTTTTATGTCAAATGATAGACTATTGCTTTGAATCACTCGTGTCTTAATATTCATGCCATGATTAGACATATGATCAAGATTATGCTACGTAGCATTCCACATCAAAAACTATCTTTTTTATCATTTACCTACTCGAGGGGCGAGCAGGAATTAAGCTTGGGAATGCTGATACGTCTTCGTCAGATCTATAATTTTTATTGTTCCATGCCAATATTATTCAACTTTCATATACTTTTGGCAACTTTTTATACTATTTTTGGGACTAACATATTGATCCAAAGTGCGGTGCTCCTGTCTGTTGCATGTTTTTTGTTTCATAGAAACCCAATATCAAACGGAGTCCAAACGGGATAAAAATGGACGGAGAATTATTTTGGAATATTTTTGATTTTTGGGAGGAAGAATCAACGCGATACGATGCCCGAGGTGGCCATGAGAGTGGCCCACGCCACCCCTCCAGGGGGCAGCCCCGCTATCTCGTGGGCCACCCGTAAGGCGGTTGATGCCTTTCTTTGGCCGCAAGAAAGCTAATTTTTGGAAAACGATTTGGGCGAAGGTTTCAGTCCAATCGGAGTAACGGATCTCCAGATATAAAGGAAAGCGGTGCGAGGCAGAATTCGTAACGCGTAAAGCAGAGATAGATCCAATCTCGGAGGGCTCTCGCCCCTCCCAAGCCATGGGAGCCAAGGACCAGAGGGAAAACCCTTCTCCCATCTAGGGAGGAGGTCAAGGAAGAAGAAGAAGAAGGGGGCCTCTCTCCCCCTTGCTTCCGGTGGTGCCGGAGCACCGCCTGAGGCCATCATCATCACCGCTATCTTCACCAACACCTCCATCATCTTCACCAACATCTCCATCACCTTCCCCCTTCTATATCCAGCAGTCCACTCTCCCGCATCCCCATGTACCCTCTACTTGAACATGGTGCTTTATGCTTCATATTATTTTCCAATGATGTGTTGCCATCCTATGATGTCTGAGTAGATTTTCGTTGCCCTATCGGTGATTGATGAATTTCTATGATTGGTTTGAGTTGCGGGTTTTATTATTGGTGCTCTCCTATTGCGCCCTCCGTGTCGCGCAAGCGTGAGGGATTCCTGCTGTAGGGTGTTGCAATGCATTCATGATTCGCTTATAGTGGGTTGCGTGAGTGACTGAAACACAAACCCGAGTAAGGGGATTGTTGCGTATGGGATAAAGGGGACTTGATACTTTAATGCTATGGTTGGGTTTTACCTTAATGAATCTTTAGTATTTGCGGATGCTTGCTAGAGTTCTAATCATAAGTGCATATGATCCAAGAAGAGAAAGTATGTTAGCTTATGCCTCTCCCTCAAATAGAATTGCAATAGTGATTACCGGTCTAGTAAACTAGTCAATTGCTTAATTCCACAACTCCTACCACCACTTTTCCACACTCGCTATATTTACTTTATTGCATCTTTATCTAAACAGCCCCTACTTTTTATTTACGTGTTCTTTATTATCTTGCAAACCTATCCTATCACACCTACAAAGTACTTCTAGTTTCATACTTGTTTTAGCACTACAAAAAATACACTTCCGTGATGATACGTGTTTGTCACGATGAGGTCGCGTTTTTCATCATGCATGTACATCCATGACAAATTTATGACGAGAATCAAGATAGTCATACTGTCTTTGTTAGAAGTGTTCCATGGCATTAACAAAATTATCATCACGGAAGTGTCCACTTCCATGACAATAAATCGTGCGTCACAGAAGTGCTTTCGTCAAGGGTGACCAACACGTGGCATCCACCGTAACGGAACACCGTTAATCTATCGGGTCTGGTTTTGGATCCGATAACCCGTTAACAGCCCGGGCCAATGGGGATTTTCCACGTGTAAAATCATCATTGGCCGTAGGAAACACGTGTTGCCTCACCGTTGGGACAGATGTCATGCACTCATTGGACAGGAGGCGCCTATGATAGGTCGACACGTGGCATCGCCCAACAGTGGCCCATTCCGGTGAAAAAGGCCGGCCCAGTAAAAATTAGCAGGCCGGCCCATATAAGGCCTACTTGTGTCAGGTCCATTTAAGCCCACGGCCCATACGAGATGTGCCAATTCGGCCGGTCAACGGGCCGTTAAAGATTTGACACCATTGCAGCCCATCGTCAGTTCGATCCCGTTAACAGCCCGCTATATATTTGGGGTCAATATAGGCCCGATGAGATTTCGGCCTGTTAACGGCCCATTTCATGGATGGGCCAATTTTCAGGATGTACATCTTTCGGCCTTTTAGCGACCCATTTAAATGTTGGCCTAATTTCCGGCCCGGTGTGCCTTTCGACCTGTTGACAGCCCATAAATCTGATGGGCCATTTGTAGTCGTACTTGAGTTTCGGTGTTTTAGCGGCCCATTTAAGTGTTGGGCCAATTTCTGGCCCGGTGTCACTTTTAGCCTGTTGACGGCCCATAAATCAGTTGGGCCATTCGTAGTCGGACCTGAGTTTTGGCCTTTTAGCGACCCATTTAAGTGTTGGGCCAATTCCCGGTCCTGTGTGCTTTTCGGCCTGTTAACGGACCATAAATGAGTTGGGACATTTGTAGTCGGACCTTAGTTTTGGCCTTTTAACGGCCCATGCCCGTCATGGTCCAATACCAGCCCAGTTTCTCTTTCGGCCTGCTAAAGGCCGACAACACAGTTAGGCCATTTACAATACGACCTGACTTTCAGCCTCTTAGCAGCCCATGCTCTTCATGGTCCAGTACAAGCCCGCTGTCTCTTTCGGCCTGCTAAAGGCCTACAGTATAGTTGGGCCATATGTAGCCCAAACTTAGTAACGGCCTTAAATTGGGGCCACCTGTTGCCCGCTTCAATGTCGGCTTGTTAACGACCCGGGAGGTAAGAGGGCCGACCATTAACTTTCGGCCTAGTAACGGCCCATTAACTTAATGGGCCCACTAAAGTTCGTACATGTCTTTAGGCCAAATTAGATAATTTGAGCCCATTACGACGAGCAAATATGCACAGGACCAAAACCGATCAAGAAAAGGTACGGCATAAAGGGAATAACATTGCACATCCAGCATATATTACAGGAAATTATATCCACTAGGCAATCAAAGATTAATGCCAGTGCAAATAAATGAGCAGAACCTAACCATCTACAACGTCACAATCTGCAACCTCAGCACAGATGACGCCCATAAACATGTGGGCAAGTTCTTGCTGCTTTGCTACACTGTCTCAGAAAACATTGATCAGTTGTTGTGTCACACGACTCTGCACCTCTGACTGATCCACCATTTCCATCATTGCTTCAGCCATTAATTGGTTCACAAACATACATTTATTCCATTGCATTCGAGACAGAGGATACTGAACAGATTCAGATGGCGATTTTGGCAGGCTTGCATTATTGATAGTGGAGAGTGTCTCGACCACTGCATCATAACATAAATTAGGATGGGAACCAAACAGATTAATCATGAGGTATTGCCATATTATCTGGCCTAGATTTACTGGAAAGAAACAATGGGGTTGCCTTGCTGTTTTTAGAGTTTGTCTTCTTATCTTAGCCGCACAAAATTAACACACTAGCATTGCTATCATTGGCCAAGTCAGATAATAGGAAAGCAACATTGACACAACGAACGTTTGGGCAACTAGCCTACACCAAATTAACACAATATGGCACAGCTATCATCAGCCAGGTAAGGTAGTACGAAAGCAACATTAACACAATGAATGAATGGGCAACCAGAGAAGCACTACAATTCAGTAATGTGCATGATATGAGAAAGTACATTCATGCAGCTCAGTATGCAAAACTACCAGGCAGTTTTCCTTACAAAAATCAACATTGGCGCCTTTAACATTTTGCTACAATAATTTTAGATCAGATAAAGGTTAGATTCACGCCGATTAACAAAATACATGTTGATGTAAAAAATATAGTGATATACAACAGGTACTTACATCAGCATTGGAGCACAGAGAATTCCCGCAAGATATTTTCCTCGAATACGATCCCAATGGAGGAAGTCTTCTATCGTTTAACCTTATTTTCTAAAAGAGAGATGGGTAAGAAACATGTAGAAAATATGATCAAAATGCTATAAAATTTCATGATGCGAGGATACACACACACTTCTTAGAATGGAGTTGACATTCTTTTGCTGGACTGGAGCAGACTAGTTCTTTGGCCATTGGAATCTGCTTATTATCAGTGGGAGTTGGGTTTCCCTGTGCTGGAGCAGTATCTATGAAAAATGGAGTTGGTTTATTTTCTCCTAGCGTTTGGATCTTTTGCAAAGACCTGGTTTGTAACCCTTCAGATTCTAACATAGTCGTCTTCCCCTTGCATGCCTTACATAGAAGAATGGTTATTCAGTTATAAAACATGCTACAGCAGAGATGGAATAGGTACTGAAGAATAGAAAGGCATGACATATTGACATGTATTCCCTCCATCTGGAAATAAATGGATGGGTCTAGGCGTATTTCAGTTCTAGATTCATCCAGTTTTATCCATTTCTGCGACATTTAATCCGGACGGAGGGAGTATGATGTAAGAGCTAGGGATACGACAGGACAACACGATGAAAAAACTGTAAAACCCACTGCAGAACCAAAGTATTCAAACCCATCGATATGAGATAGTACACGCATGCAGCTCGGGATGCAAAACTACCAGCAGTTTTCCTTGCAAAAATCAACATTGTGGCCTTTAATCATACATTTTGCTACAACTAAATTTAGATCAGATAAAGGTTGGATTCACGCCGATTAACAAAATACATGCTGATGTAAAAATACAGTGATATACAACAGGCACTTACATCTACATTGGAGCACAGAGAATTCCTGCAAGAATCTTTCCTCATAAGCGATACCATTGCAGAAATTCTTCTATCTGTTAAGCTTATTTTCTAAAAGAGAGATGGGTAAGAAACATGTAGAAAATATGATCAGCATGCTATAAAATTTCATGATGCAAGGATACGCACACGCTTCTCAGAATTGAGTTGACATATTTTTGCTAGACTGGAGCGGACTAGTTCTTTGGCCACTGGAATCTGCTTATTATCAGTAGGAGTTGGGTTTCTCTGTGCTGGAGCAGTATCTATAAAAACTGGAGTTGGTTTATTATCTCCTGGCATTTGGATCTTTTGCAAAGGCCTTGTTTGTAACCCTTCAGATTCTAACATAGTCGTCTTCCCCTTGCATGCCTTGTATAGAAGAATGGTGCTTTAATTATAAAACATGCGACAGCAGAGAGATGGAATAGGTACTAAAGAATAGAAAGGCATGACATATTGACATGTATTCCCTCCATCCGGAAAAAAGATGGATGGGTCTAGGCGTATTCAGTTCTAGATACATCCTTTTTTATCCATTTTGGCAACATGTAATCCGGACGGAGGGAGTATGGTGTAAGAGCTAGGGATACGACATGACAACACAGCAAAAAAAACACTAGTTGAATGTAAAACTATATGCTAGCGGAATGCGTACAGAAATAACTAAGGCAACATACACATGTATGATTGGGAAAATAAGATGGCATTGCAACAGAGCACTAGAACAGCACTTCAATGTAAAAAAATATGGTATGGCAGACAGATGAAGTACATACTGATGAATAACAATGCATAAGATATTCAGAAGCATGATGTCCAAATTAAGCAGATGGCATTGCGATAGAGTAGAATGACAGTACTTGAATTTGAAAACATGTTATCATGAATGGAATAGGTACTGAAAAATAGGAAGGCATGACATATTTACATGCATGATCAGCATGCTAAGCACATGGCATTGCAACAGAGTAGATACACACCAGGACATTATATACATGTTGTACCCATATCATAGGCCAAGTTAGAGCAAGGACCTTGTGGGGTGAAGAGGATTCATCATCTTTCTGCAAGTCTTCTAAAGAACAGCCTTTACATGTTCCATCATATTGGTTATCATTGACATCAAGTTTATTGGCCTTTACATTGCTCCGTGAGGTTCTTGTGGATATATCAGTGTGTGCAATTATATCTGACATGCATGGAAGACAACTAGTAGTTAGATTTATGTAATGAGTTCCTGTAGGAGACGACATAAATAGTAGGACTGGGGTTAACTAGCAACAACATGTCTTATAAACTAAAGGGAGAACACAGATGAAAGCTACAGAATACGTATCGTTTTTACTCGAGATTAACTAGATGGCACACAAAAGTATTAAAGAACAACATAGGTAATACTAGAAGTGGTATAATACTGTAATCACTAGCCTGTGGGATAGCATTGGCTGATGGATGATAACTATGGAACAACGTTACCTAAAGAACAAGTATCTTAGCTGAACTATGGAACAACGTGAACTCCTGAACAAGACCCGTAAGAGATCAGCATGAATATACGGTGAAATGTGATGATCTATTTTCCATGGTTAGATGAATAACAACGCCATAAATGTTGCACACAAGTAAGATGAGGGTACAACCTATCTGGCTGCCATCCATAGGAGTGAGCATCATGTGCTGACTTGTCGATGGCCCTGCAGTTGTTGCGGCTGTCCATGTCGGGCACGCGCATTCGATGCAGGGAACTGTCTAGTGGGGACTATAGCTCCCTTCTGGTGTATGCTTCCCTTGTTGGAGCAGCTGCGGTGAGTCGGAAGACGGTGTGTCTGAAGATGCAGATAACCCATAATCTTAAGAATGACATATCTCTTTGATATGAAGAAATACAATAAGAGATCAACAGCAAGGTACGAGAGTGGTCGCACGTCTGTTGACTGAATACTATATTGGGGTCACACGATTTTATTTTATTTTGGTACTGTCCGATCTACGCCGGATGGCTTGATGGCCGTCTTGTGCCTCCCGGCTGACACTGTTCGGAATCTTCCTCGAAGAGCCAGCGACCAACGGCAGAGCAGCCTGCCTCCGCCGTCCGTGGCCCCGGCCAAAACCCCGCTCCCCGCCCCACCGCACTGCCGTGGTTGCGCCGCCTCCGAGCCAGTCCACAAAGACTCCCCGTCATCCCGATCCAGCGGCGGCAGTACCTTCAACCCACGCAACTCTAAAAGATAGCCATCTAAGCGCTGCTTCTGTGGCGAACTTGCGGCCCCGCACCCTTACGTTAGACACCACCCAACCGGCAGCCTAGGAGCTCCGCCGCCTCGACTGGTGCTGCTTCCCATTGGGAATCGATTGGCCCAGAATAAAAATTCAGACAACTGACGCCTAAATAAAGTGATTTGAGATGAGGGTGCGACCTATCTTGCGGCATGGTGAAGTAGGCAGGTCCAAATGCCGAGTCGGTGAGGCCGGTTGATTCTTGATGGCGGCGGCAGGGAAAGAGTGATGTCGCGACGGTCGACGGCTACGCAGAAGCAGCGCCAGGACTCTGGACGGATCCGAAGTTGGAGCCACTCCGGCACCTTGAAGAATGGCGGGGGTGAATCGGCTCCAGTACGGTTCACGCGGCCGTCGTCGAGGCAGCACCAGCAGCACGGAGTAAGAGGCACACGGCCCACTGCACGACGGCAAATGGACAGCGTCTCCGGCATTAGGGAGGAGGGCGGCCGTGAAATTGGTGTGGTGGGGGCGCCATGGAGGTGGGGCTGAGGTTTCGCGGCTCGAGAGAAGGGAGCTTCCCGGGGAGAAGGTGATTTGGCGCCCACGAGGTATGAATGGGGGCGGGCGGGGCGGGGGAATTGGGAGGAGTGGAACCATGTCTTCTGACGCATTTGTATGCGAAATGTGAGGGGAGTTACAGTTCTACCATTGCCTGAGCTTCTCGGCTTGGGTGCGTGTCTTGAGGGTCGGGGATAGTAGAGTAACTTTGCTTCTCCTCAAATAGTGGGCGGGAGCGATTTCGGGCGAGGAGGGCGTGTTTTGAACTATAGTGGGCGCGAGCGATTTCGGGCGAGGAGAAACTGTTTTGAAATAGTGGGCGCGAGCTATTTCGGGCGAGGAGAGCGTGTTTTGCCGACCATGGTTTATGAATTATTCGACACATGTCATTTCGGCCGAGGAGAAGGCGCGCTTGGATGAAGTTACAAACATACCCTTGATATACAACGGGCCAATTGATGCATGTCCCACATAGGACGGTAATTTCGCGTCTCCCATTTATTTGCTCGGGCGAATTCCACCTAGCAGAGAGGATGTTTACCGGTTCGTTCAAATTTTGGGAGAACGAGCATCCACGTCTACCTTACCAAGTCGATTCGAATCAAATTTTGAAATATTAGCTTGCCACTTCTTTTTTAGATGGAGAGATGATGCTCGGGAGTAATGTGTTTTTACATGCTCGTTGCTAGCGATTTACTATATGACAAATAGTTGACCCACTCAAAAACGCAAATCAAACCCAAAACGAAATATCTCGATTCAATGAAATAGCTCGTTCAGTAGGTTAAAATAGTGAACTAAATCCAAAATTGAACACCTCAATTGAGTACATGTTGTACAGTATTATAGTACTCCATGAACACGTTGAAAGTCAAATTAATGAACTTGTTTGATATACGCATATATCCGTTCATGTGTGGATTGCAGACAACATGTCCTCCAATTTAAATATTTGAATGCTAGTTTATATCGAAACATGGTTTATATCAGTCTTTGATGCATAAAACGTGACCTCCCCCTCTCCCGGACTCCTGCTCTCTCTCTCTCTCGCCGACAATCTTCAATTCTGTCACACGCATCCGACACAAAAACCTTGTTTCTCCCTCTCCCTTTCTATCCATCTCTCTCTTTCTCTCTCTCTCTCTATTTGTGTGTGTGTGTGGGGGGGTCTTTCTAGTTTGCATGCATATATACACCATCTATAGGTCTCTCTCGCACACTATGTATGATACTCTAGCTAGTCCAAGCTAGATATCTTGGGTGCACTCATCGTACGCACACAAATTCCTTGGCTCTTTGCCCGTAACTCTCTCACGCACCACTATGTCATCTCGAAGCTCTTCCCCCCTCTCTTAAACTCTCCATCCACCTCGGTCACACACACACATGCATATCTCACTCGCACTCGATAGGACCATCTAAAACTCTATCTCTCTCCCTTGTTCTCTCTCCATCTCACACGCACACACACACAATCTCATGCCCAGCTAGCCAAGTATGATGGTCTCTCACTCAATTGTAGGCACACGCAGTCCCCCCCTATATGTATATGACTAGCTAATCTTAGTCTCCATCACAAGCATGTGCATGGTCTATCTCGATTTCTCTCGGGGCATCTTTCTATCACAAGACGCACTCCCTCGATCTCCCACCCATATAGTCCCCTCACGATCTCGAGGGATCTCTCTATCACAAACACACCCTCTCTCCCTCCCCATGCGTCCATGCCATCTATGTGTCCCTCTCGACCTTTTTTCCTTGTTGGCCAGACCTCTATTGGACATGTGCTACAGGGGTGTCTCTCTCCGTTGCAAACAATCACACACTAGCTATCTTCGTGTATCTCCTCGCCTTCCTTTTCCATCTCAGAGATGCATGCGTGATACGTTCGCATAAGAAACGAAAAAACAAAATCTCTCTCTAATTTATCGTTTGTTGTCACTTTCTCTTTCACACACACATACTCTTTTTGCACACTTACTCATTCTCCTTCACACGCACTTGATCTGTCTCGACTGAGGCACTCTCCTCGGTCCATATCATATAGATTTATTGAAAAGTCAAACATCACAAAGTTTGACCATGTACGTGGAGAAAAAGAATTACATCTAGTACGGCAAACATATACCATTAGATTCACCATGAGATGTAGTTTTGTATGATGTATCTTTGGTATTGTAGATATAAATAACATTTGTGTAAACCTGATCAAAGTTTCCAAAGTTTGACTTCATCGAGCGGATGGAATATCTCTTTCCCCCTCTCAGCTATCTGACGCACCACTCAGCCTTATCGGGGTTCCTCAATCTCTCCCAAACTTTATTGGTCAGTTTGGACCTGACCCTCATGCCTTGATGGCCGGTACTACCTGGTGTGGACGTGAGATGTAAAATATTTATGCCTGGCCAGGCTTGTGTGGTGCTGAAGCGTTTGGTTCATGCCTGGGCCAGGCAAAGCATCAATGTCCCATCAATCAATACATGCATCAATTATTTAATGCTAATATCCATCCATGTTGTTGTTAGCCTCGTGGCCGCACAAGCGTGCATGAAATCCAGCCACAACCCTAGGCCAGGCAAAAGATGCTCAGGACACAAGCCAAACTGGCCTTATATCTCCCTAGTTCACACATACACATGTCTCGCTCGCGCTATACATATAGACCCATCCAACACTCTCCGCCCTTGTTCTCTCTCCATGTGACACGCACCCCCCTAAGTACCATAATCCCTCACTCCATCATGGGCGCAAGCACTGCCCCCCCTCCTAAGTATGACTATCTCTTACTAGCCATCAGGAACACACGTATTGTCTCCTTCCAACCATACGTCTATCTCGATATCTCTCGGGGCATCTTCTATCACGCACACACCTTGTCACTCGATCTCACACCCATGTAGTCCCATCACGATCTCCAGGGGATCTCTCTATGACAAACATACACTCTCTCCTCCCCATGTCTTCATTTTCTCCGTAAAGTCTCTCTCACCCTCTCTCCCTTGTTTGCCAGACCCCTCTTGGCCACGTGCTAGGGGTCTTGCTCTCTCGGTTCCAAACAACCACACACTATCTCCTCACCTTGCCTCCGTTGTCGAAGATGCATGTGCGATATGTTTGCATAAGACACGCACGCTTTTTCTCTACTTTTATCATGTGTTGTCCATGTCTCTTTCACACACGCACACACACTTTTTTCACTCACTCTCTCCCTCTCTCTCTAGTTAGGGACTCTGTCACGTCCATAAGCATATGGATGTTTTGAAAAGTCAAACCTCAGAAAAGTTTGACCAGGTATATGTGGAGAAAAACATTTACATCTGAAATGATCATTAGATTCATCACAACATGTACTTACTTCATACTATCATTTATCTTTGGTATTGTAGATATAAGTAATTTCTTTATAAACTTGGTCAAAGTTTCAAAAGTTTGACTTAAAAAAATGTTGGAACTACATTAACGAACGGAGGGAGTAGCTCTTTCTCTCTCTCTGCTATCTCTCAGGGGCCTCCCCTCTCACTTGAACTCTCTATACCGACAGATTATACGCTCACTGTGTCAGCATATAGCTCCGTATATTGTTTAGTTAACCGGTCAACCAATCCACATGCTGCCTTGTTAGCTCGTGTTCTGTATCTTCGTGTGCTGGCCCATGTGGCAGTGGGTGAAAATAAGTAAACTAGAGGCCCATCTGACACGCGGTGAAGTAAATAAAGTTGAAACCACTCGGGGTAGCACCCCGCACGCTAGTAAATTGAGGGCGCATTGAGGACAAACTTCTTGCGCGCGAAGGACGCACTCGCGCACAATTCACCACTGCGCGGTGGCATGCACAGAAGGATGCACTCGCGCACACCCAGCACACAACACACACCAGCACACGTGTACATCGGCGTCGCCACCAGTTGAGATGGACGGCGAGGCAACCAACAAGTGGAGGCGGCTCGAGCCAAAACCGCATCCGGCGAGCCTGGACTTCATCAGCAGCCTCCCCGACGAAATGCTGCTCGTCATCATCGGCCTCCTCCCCACCAAATCTGCCGTGTGGACCGCCCTGCTCTCCTGGCGGTGGCGCCCCCTCTGGCGCTGCGTCCCCCTCAACCTCACCGTCGACAGCTGCCTCTGCGACGGGGATTGCAAACGCATGGCCACAGTCTCCAAGATCCTTTCATCGCACCCTGGGCCAGCCAGATGCCTTGACATCCACATGTTCAGCACCAACTGCAAGGTCCAACCCAAGTTCGACGAGTGGTTCTTATCCCCTGCCCTAGATCAGCTCGAGGAACTCAGCTTTGAAGCTAGACGATGTCGCTCTCTGCCGCCGTCCGCGCTCCGCCTCATGCGAACGCCGTGCCGTGCCAGCTTCAGCTCCTGCTATCTTCCCCAGATTAATGTCGTGCCCGCCCTTCTTCTCCCTCAACTCAAGCAGCTCGACCTCTTCGACGTTGTCATGTCGAAGAAGGCTATGGAGCACCTGCTCCGCAGCTGCATCAAGCGCCGAGTACCTTCGTCTTGAGCAGATCCACGGGTTCATTAGCCTCCACATCGCCTCAACGAATCTCCGATGGATTTATGTGTCTTGCTCGCCCCGCAACAAGACATCAATTGGGAAGAGATCACTCCAGCTGTTCCACGTTATGGTCATTGAGAATGCGCCTTTCCTTGAGAGATTGCTTGTATTGGATCTGGAAGGTCCAACAAAAATCAGGGTCATTGACGCGCCGAAATTGACAGTGTTGGTGTACTTGTCTGCCAAATTCTCCGAACTATGTATTGGATCCGTAATCGTTCAGGTACATCACTCATCTTCTTCTCCGTCCTCTTGAAATTCACATTTTAAAATTTCTTCTTGATGTATTTACGACCGTCTTCCAGAAAATGATTCCCACAAGCTTGACCCAGTCCATGCGAACAGTGAAGATCTTAGCACTAAAATCTATTGGCCCCAATCTGGATCAAGTTGTTGGATTCCTTACATGCTTTTCGTGCACGGAGAAGCTACTCATCGAGGTGAAACTTCTTTCCTATAAGTAAACGGTAATCACAACGTAGCTCATTTTTATCACAGTTTTCCCAAATTACGATGACAAGTGTAGTGTTCAAAACTACATCTACGCACTGCACCAAAAGAAATGTTTTTAGTATTTTTTCTCACGAGATCACCTGCATCGTTTTTATGCTGTACTACTATAGTAGCCTAGGCTAGTCATAGTGGAAAGTAACTTAGACTACTCCAGTAACTCTATGGTTAACCTAAGAGCAAGTACTACCTCCGTCCTGGTTTACTCTTCCAATTTTGTAGTATCAAAATTTGACCATAGATTTAACTGACAAAATGTTAATGCATGTCACTAAGAACTATATCGTTGGATTCATATTTGAACATAATTTCAAGTGGTGTAAGTTTTAGTGATATGCATTGGCATTTTGTTAGGTAAATCTATGGTCAAAATTTTATACTAAATACGAGGTAGTATTCCCTCTGTCCCAAGTTTTCGAGTCTCCGCAGAAGCTGAATTTGTTTTTGAAACATCGAGTGGCCGGAGACTCGAAAACTTATTTGCCCATTAGTGACTTGTCAGGGCGGTGGATTTTAGTTTGTACGTTAATGCTGCATCCACCTAAAGTAATGAAAGTTCTTACGTAAACTTCCTAGTAATTCCCTCTTCGTAGGTGCAGCATTACTCCTAACATTTGTAATATCAGTTTGAAACTTGTAATATTGTTGTGTCCTATTCCTGCGTTTTCAAAATCCCGCGAATCAAACAGGTCCTGAGTTGGTGATGATGTTGTGCCTCCCATCTTTCACCAATAGCCGTCGGATCTAGATCTGACGCATACAAACCAAGCTTCTCCATTTTTGCAAAAAGATGCCCACACTTGTTCCCTATTTACAAACAACTCCTTATCTCTCACAATCAGCCTTATCTCCTCCCCACCACATCTAGAAGGCCGTGGAAAAATCTGGTATGACGGTCAAAGGAGCCGTCCACCCCCAATCTTGGTGTTCCGTGCAATGCATGGGCATCTACGCACGGGAAATTATGTCGAACAGGGATAATTGTAAGCAGGCTAGCTCTACAGCCATGATGATAGTGACTGCAGACGGTGAGGCTGACTATGGTATGCTGAACACGGAGCCTATACTCAGGTGTCATCTTCGGCGCAGGGTCTTGTCACTTCACTGTGAGGAGCAGCACGTAATAATTTGACCAACGGGTAGTACAGTGCTAGTACTCCTACTACTACATTGGTAGTACTACTACTAGTACTAGTAGCACCACCGTCTGGATTTAGGAGTACTACCACGTCCATCTGGATTTTAGTATTTGACTAGCAGTATCTAGTAATGCATGTCACAAAAAATGTACTACTCCCTCTGTAAATAAATACATGGTGTTTTATTCCTATCGGCGAGAGAACTTAATGTTTTTTTGCTACTAACTAGAGTACTAATAGGATTACATGCAATGAACTAAACGCTGCATGTCATGTTTGGTAGTCTCAAGTCATTGAAAGCATGCACGGCCCACATGTCTCATTGGTTGATATGTCACGAAATAAGAAACAAGGAGGGAGTTAATGCACCGTGCCCAAGTGTTTTGGGATTATTTGGTTTTCGTAAGGTGACTTACACAACATTTTTGTTTACATGCATTAACATTTTATTAGTTAAATCAAAGGTCAAAACTTGGCGCAAAATGCAAAGGGGACCAATAAACCAGTGAACATCAAACTTCTCTCGTTTGGCCCCAACTAGAGGTCCGGTGAGATGACTGACTATACTGCACTGGCACAGAGGGGGACGCATCTTCATTGACTTACGGCAACTGCCTTTGGTTGAATGACACGTAGGCCCAGGGGGTGGCTGGCCTACCTATCTTACAGCCAAAGGCAGGTGCGATAGACTAGCCACAGTGGGAGTAACTTCGGTAGTAACATCGAGTCCAACTCAGCAAATTTGCTTATGTGGCAATGAGTTAATGAGGAGAGATGTAGTGCTAGTAACTTAGCTAGTTACTGTAACATCACATGTCCCAATGCAATATGAGTATATAACCTAATAAATGAAGCTTTGCATGTTAGTACTACCACACTTATGTTACTACCCACTATTGAGGTAGTAACATAGTCTAGGGATACGTGTATGTTACTAGTGTATGTTACTCTCCATTGTGGCTAGTCGTAGAGGGCTGAGGAGTAGTACGAAATCCTACGCACGCTAACCAAGGGCAAGAGTGATCACTTGAATCGCAAGATCAGTTGACTAGAAGCTAAGCTAGACCCATGGAGGTTGTGCCAGATGGTCCACGACGCCGGCCTGCGGCCCGGCACCGAGGAACGTCTCCAGGTAGTATTGCTTGAGGCCGCCAGGGCGAGGGGCAGCTTGGACGACAGCTTCATCTCCTTGTTCGATGAGGTCCTCGTCGGTTTCCTCGACAAGTTCACCGTCGTCAAGAAGCTCGTGGACGACTTTGACGTAAGCCTCCAGCCGACGCACCCAGGCTCTGCGATGCTCGCCACCCTCAACGGCCACTATGGTGACAATCTCTTCGACGCACTGGTGGCCCTGCGACTCCCAGCCGTCGCGCCAGAGAATGTCTAGCTCGAGGTCGCGCTCGCTGCGCAGCGCCTGGCGCAGCAAGACACCATCGACATAATCACCCACGTCTACGCGCAAATCGTCCACAAGGACTACTACATGCAAGAGGAGGATGATAGGACGCTGGCCTTCTTGGACCGCAGGGCAACCTTGGGCCAGCCTTGTTCAGAAGCACGTTGAGCTCGCCGCCAACGCTGCTGCTCCTCACACGTCGGTTGGTGACCTGGCGCACTAGGGCGTGAGGATGTCGTTGATGGATCCGTATGTATTTTTATCTTCCCGTCAAATCCATGTAGTAGTTTATGATACTACAGTAATTATCTTACCTTTCGCATCAACTTCATAATTTTCGTACATACTCCATGCATGAACGGCGCCAGAACCTAACTTCTCATTACTCTAGGCAAAATCGTTATTTTCTATCTATCGGTCGCGCCATGGAGCAGAACCAAATTTTACAAGTTACGAGTTCAAAAGGAAAAGCCTGCCGTGTTCGCATCGCACCCCCACATGGTTGGTCCGGCATGCTGCTCAAGCGGAAATGCGTGCGGTGTTGCATTCTCACTTACAAGTGGGACCGCAGTTGAGCAAACCGACTATCGGCAAACCCCCACCCCGCCCACCGCACGATGGCTGAGAAAACAGGAGGGAGAAGAGATGGCTGTAGCACGGACTCCAAGAAAATTTGTGTCGGATGGGACTCGTGTGGGTGGCGTGTGCCATACTGCTAGACGTGAATGCTAATTATGGCCCATGCCACCCCACTATATCGAGCCTATATCGAGGTACGTAGAACAAATTTCCTACAGTCCGTGCTCAGCCCTCCTCTATATCTCTTCGAGCCAGCCAGCCAATGACGCTGAGCCCATCGTCTGTTTGCTCACATGCGGTCCAACATGTCAGTGAATACGCAAGCGGACCCACTGAACCTGCACATCTTTCACCTCGACGTGCTGGTGATGAAAAACAAATCCAATAAAGATCTTCGATGGCCGCTTTTGGAGTTACTCAAGAGTAGTAAGATTCTATTTACAGTTTAACCCAAGATGCACATCTCGTGGCTTCAACTACCACTCTATTTTCTTTCATGACACGACACGGATCTTTGGATGTCCCACGTGTCGGCAAAAGGAGGAAGAACCCGACCAAATCTTCGGTTGTGCTCTCGGATTAGACTAGTTGTGCTAACTTAGAAAATTTATTGTGTACTCCCTCCATTCCAAAATACTTAAATTCCATTTGTCCAAAAATGGATGTACCTATATACTAAAACATGTCTAGATACATATATATTTTGACAAATAGAAGGCATGTATTGTGTAACGGAGGGAGTAGAATGGATGCAAGTTTTTGTATTGGGAAGAAGAGTACATCCATATATTGATAGAGCGCAATTTAGTAGATGTTCTATCACTTTTAGCTAGCACAGAGGCTAGAGATGAGATTAGTGCACTTGATGATACTCCTACTAGAATAGAGGCTAGACATGAGACTAGATGCGAGGAAGCAACGACTACTTCTTTACACTCGAAGAAGAAAGAAGCACGCAAGATCGAGCCTCCGCAGATCAACAATGAATGCATCGAGAAGGCACTAATCCAACTTACAGGAGTAGTAAAATGTATTCTTGTGGTTCTTGTTTTCTTTGGTCTTGCTTTTCAAGTTAAAATTATCGTTGGAGTTCATGTTAAACGGAGGTCCATTTGGGGTCGTGCGTTGGAGTTGGCCTTACAAGTGGGACCGCAGTTAAGGAAACCGACTATCGGCAAACCCCCACCTCGCCCATCGCGCGATGGCTGAAGTTAGAGAAACAACAAGGTTGAAGAGATTGCTCTAGCACGGACTCCAAGAAATAATATGGTGTCAGATGGATGTCGTGGTGGTGGCGTGTGCCGTACTCCTGGACGTGAATGCTTGTTCTGGCCCATGCCACCCTACTACTCCTACTACTTACTCCTACTATATAGTACTAGTATCGAGGATTCGAGGTGCTGGTTACGTACAGCGAACACATTAACATATGGCTACAGTAAAAACACCCGCCCGACGCGCGAAGCATGTGAAGCTAGTACAAATAGTGTACTAGTACTAGTACTATTGTTGATTGGCCTCATCGGATAACCTGTTGCAATGCATGTACAATTATGTACTCGGAAAATATTTTTTTGCCTCGTCGCACCACTCACTCAGAGAAGCGACTCGAAAGCCATTCATAAATTTAGTAAGTATATCACAGGCATATCATTTTATTGCATACAACAGGTCATCAACCCACATCGACAACGAGGATACATTATAAATACTAAAGTTTTCACCACACAACAAATAACAAGCAATGAAATGAACTTCAACTCAACCATTACTCGGCGTTGGAAACGCTTGCTTTGAACCACAAGTGATTCTCTGGGCGGGCCATCCATTGTCGATCTGGAGACCAACGCAGGACTGATCATCCAGGCTGAAGCGGCCTACTATATCAGTACCAGGGTAGGGAACCACCCAAATGTCCGAGGTATAGACACAATTGCTTCTCATAAATGGTAGTAACGTTGTGTCAACAACAGTCGGATCGCCTTTCACCATCATTGGATAGTTTTGTCCAAGGAAGAGCGAGTTTTCTCCAAGACTATCAATTCTGTACCAGGGAGAAGGAGTTGGCGCTAGCACACTAGTATCCATCCGAATACCATGCAACGGGTGTTGGAATAGGTCCGGAGAGTGCGACCATGGGAGACTACACCTGCTTCCTTAGCAGTAACATCATCGATGGGATGTATACACACAAGAAGAGGTGATCCATCGGAATTAGTTGCCGGTATACAAAGTATATGGGTGCTGCTCGTCCTCATGCTCGTGATCATCACCATCGTCATCTCCCCCTTGGTTATAAAATTTTTCAAGTATGGGTGGTGGAATGTTCGCAGGACCTTGGAAACACAAGAAGAAGGTTAATTAGTAAAGGGAAACTTGCTAACCCGCATGCATGTGGATGAAACAATTATAATTACGGTGGAAGACAAACGTACCGAAACTACGAGGATTCCATGCAAAAACAGTGCCATGAGTGGTGGCAGCAAACACAAGGCCCTCGTATTGAATTGCATCACAGTACTCATCCGTGTACAGAAACTGATTTTTGAGCAATACCCATCGAGTCAAACCACCAAGGACGGTAACAAGCTTGTCGAAGATAGCAACAACTTCATAGTTGTTGTAATTCCAAGAGCGGTTGGGAACTCGACAAATTGCTATCTTCCATAGAAGACAGTCACCATGATCGTATTTGAACGTGCGTACAATACCGGTGTGCTCAACCTCTGGGCAGTCTGCTGAGATTTTTGGAAGTGGAACCCGGTCACGAGTGTACATATTCACCATTTCCCACTCGCTGTTGGACCCAATTTAAACAACCCAATCTCCATTTGCGCCTTATCAAGCCTTGCCCTCAAGCGATGGCATCTTAACATCATACGTATCATTATCAAGCGGCATCAACTTGCACAGGGAGAGGCCTCCGTCGTGCCGGCGCCAGTCATCAGGGTCACGGCAAAGATGATAGGGGAGATCAAACCGCTCCTTGACTCTTTGGTTCCTTGTAATGATGTTATTAGTTGAGTCGAGAATGGGCTTGAACGAACCTGCCATGCTAGCCGAGGTGATGATGTCGCACCGATCAATGAGTTACTCCACCACGTCATCTTTCAGATCGGGGCAAGAATAATGGGGTCGTTTCCGGCCTGTTCCCTCCATGGAGAAGAGGATCGAACAATGGCAGAAGAAAGGGTGAAGGGCTAAAGGAAAATGGAGGAGGGAGAGGAAGAGCGTGCGACAGCAGTTCCAAATCGAGAGGGAAAGGCGAAGAGTCGGTGGACGGTTGCCAGTTTGCCACGGTTCACGAAGAGGCGCCCTGGCCTACACGTCCGTTCGGAAATACTCCTACTACTCGTCGTCGTCTCACTGATATGTTGAAACGGGACCACATGTCAATGAAACATAGTTTGTAATTTCTCATGCAAAATGCGATCTGGCCGCGTTGGCCCGTTCTGTTTTGAAGCACGACTAACTGGTACTGTACGTGGAGAAAATATAAACTGCTCTACCACTATTCCACCTCCAGTACTAGTAGTATAAAAAAGATATATAGGCTGGAGCTTCAGCGCTTTCTTGCCAAGGGCTGCCCACTTGCTTCTCACACTACCACCCTCTCTCCAGATCTAAAGAAGACGACCCCTCTCTCCCTCCTCACCAGTGGTCATAGATCCGCCAGGGAAGAAAAGGACGTGCAGCGTTGACGCACTCGTCATCGGCGAGCAAGGTCAGGCACTGACGACAAGGCCGTCCTCTCAGACCTAGCGCCCGCACGGGATGGCCTCCGTCCCCAAGCTCGCTGCCATAGTGTGTGCGGAGGACGACGACCACGAGCGAAGCCACTTCCCGCCGACCCTCAGGTATTCTACCTCTTTTCGAACCATACCCTTGTTCTATTGCCCCATCTGCCACGTCGTTGCATGTGGATCTTTTTCCACTCCACCATCTTCCCAATTTGCTATCCTCTGCTCTGCTGGCCACACAGACGAAAACCATAATGTGCACTATTAAAGGAAACCCTACTTCATACAGACTAATCCATATGCGGGTTGAATAAGGAAAGGAAGGAGATCTTGTCCCAAGAAAGTAGGCATCGAACCCGCATCTAGGTTGAAAAGGGGAAAATCAGTAGCTAAGGAACGAGTCTCGTGTCTCTTGGTTGAAGAAGGGTAGAAAGGCATGATAACACAATAGAGAATGACCATGTCGATCGGTTTGTTGTCTTCACATAGGAAAAAGGTGGCTAAAGAGAACAAAAATGGGACGTAATCCACATATGCTGCCTGGATATTTGTTTCTCTGGGCAACCATACCTTCCTCACCACTCTGCGTCTGTGGAGGTACATCGTACTGGTGTGTCCACAGGCCGAATGGGCCTCCCATGCTCTTATTGCCAGTTTTTGCTGTTAGTATAATGCCAGCAGTCAAGTCAAGCAATGCTACTGCTAAAGTGAAGCCACATTTAACTAATGCCGCTCTCAGTCTAATGCCACCGATAAATTTAAGCAATGCCATTTAATGTCACTGGATTATTTCAGGGTTAGCTGTTGATTGTGGATGTATTTTTACCTTTACATTTTGTCTAATGCCACTAGTATACCAATGTTGAAACTTGTTACGTTTACATTTTGTATTGTTAATTCTTATAGAAACCTTCCAGTGCTAGAGTTTATATTGAAATTTGTTCAGTAAAACCATTGTACTGTACTCTGTAATAAACTAACTACTCTACTGTTGCACTAGCCACTGGCTTAGTGTATATTTGTAGTATTCGAATGGTGTAGAGTTCACTCAAATTATCCCGGTAAAGCTAGTCACACCTTTGTTAAAATTAATGTTCATTATGTTATCGGAGGAGGTCTCAGATGTTTGTCTCTAATGCACATCGACTACATACACGACATCATGATGTAATGTTAAGTCATTTCATTTTATGCAGTGTCACTGAATTGTCAAGGCGGGATGGCATTTTATTTTAGTACAACTGCACAAAATTTTCTTAAAGAAGAGGAAAGGTCAGGGAATGGCTCAGTTTTTCGAAAAAACTATGTATGCCTTCCTGACATCAGCCGTTGTTGCTTTATTTATTCCTTCAAACAGGTTGTTAGAAACAGTCTTGCTACCTTTTCCCATTAAGAAATTGGAATGCTTATATTTGTGAGTCTATGCTTCAACTAGTGCCACTTTTATAGTAATCATACTTTCAATATCTATGCAAACAGGGATGCTCGATTTTAGTGGAGCTGCACTAAAAGTCCAACTGGTTCAACAGTAGGAGCATGTTTTTTTTCCAAACCTTTATATCCAATTGGTGGCACCATGAGCTATTCATTACGAAGGTACATGGTTTGCTACTATCTTGCTACTCTTTTTGTATTGTCTTTAGATAGTAATACTAGTGGTTTGCTAGCTGCTTGATATGTTTACTAGCTGCTTGATATTTGTGCAGACAGAGATGTCTGCCCGTTGCTATTTGGCAAACAAACAAAGTGTCTGCAATTTTGGTTGAACCCAAAGATAAGGAACCATCACAGGATCATAGCTCCAGTGCGATCCCTGAAGAACCTGCCAGGTATTGTCGAACCTGCCCTCCAATGCAACCATGTAGCGACGGACGTGCTCGTCCTCCTCGCTGACACGGTGACGTATCACCTCCGCGGTGTCCGGAATCCTTGGCACCAAATCGCCCACGCGACCGCCACCAAACAAGGATCGGGTCAACAACGGGCTGCCTCCTCACCAACCTACGTCCCCGGAAGGTAGCACCTCCCAATACCAGCCCGGAGCCCAGGTCCGAACATGGCCCTGATCAAGCAAGCCTCCACCGCCGAGTCGAAGGCAGCGACGAGGATGCGGGATAGGCATCGCCGACGTCGATGCGGGAACTACTTCTATATATATAGTTAAATAAAGTAGTTTTATTAATTAAATCAACTAGCTAGTTCAACTACTAAACACTTACTATAAATAAATAAAGTAGTACTTACTAAAAACAAACTACTTCTATATATAGTAAAATAAAGTAGTTAATTAAATCAACTAGCTAGTTCAACTATATATGAAGCACTTACTATAAATAAAATAAAGTAGTACTTACTAAAAATAAACTAGTATTTTTTAACTAATTATATTAAACACTTTCTCTTCTTATTTTTTCCTTTTTCTAAATACTATGAACAAAAAAATCATTAAAATTCTATAAACAAAATTACAACAGAAAAAAAATCATAAAGATTCTATGAAAAGAAAAAATCATAAAAATTTGACATATTAGATCTTTGCATATATATGAACATACAAACATGCATATTCAACAATAATATCACACCAAAAATCTATTAACATAAAAAAAATCTAAAACAATATGAAAAAATTAATTAAACAATATTAAAAAAAATCTATAAACTACACCTCTAAATTACTACACATCCAAAAAAAAAATCTATGAACTACAAAAAAATCTAAAAAAATCTAACAAAAATCATAAAAATCTAACAAAAAAATGTACTAACAGAAAAAAATCTAACATAATATGAACAAATTAATTACAGAATCCAAATTAAACAATATGAAGTACATATCTAAATTACACCACATCTAATCTAACAAATAAATCTAACATAATATGAACAAAAAATCTACTAACAGAAAAAATATGAACTACATATCTAAATTACTACAAATCTACTAACAAAAATCTACTAACAAAAAAATCTAAATTAATTACACAATCTTCTAACAAAAATATGAACCACATCTAATCTAAAAAAATCTACTAACAAAAAATCTACTAACAGAAAAACAAATCTAACATAATATGAACAAATTAATTACACAATCTAAATTACACAATATGAACTACATATCTAAATTACTACAAATCTAATCTAACAAATAAATCTATGAACTATACAAAAAAATCTAACAAAAATTTAACAAAAATAAAATAAAGTTTCTCACGGCCGGCGACGGGCGACGGCGAGGTGCAGTGCGGGCGGCGACGACGCCGGGCGGCAGTGGCGGGCGACGGCAGCGGGCGGGGCGACGGCCGAGGCGGGCGGCAGCGTCGGGGCGGGGCGGGGCGGCGACGGTGAGGTGGCGGCAGGGGACGGCGTCGGGAGAGATCGAAGTCGGGGCGGGGCGGCAGTGCTACTTATATAGCAAAGGCTTTGGTCCCGGTTCGTGCCGCAAACCGGGACCAATGCCCCTCTTTTGTCCCGGTTTGAGCCACCAACCGGGACCAAAGGCCTCTTTTCGGCAGCCCAAAGGGCGGGAAACGAAGACCTTTGGTCCCGGTTGGTGGCTCCAACCGGGACAAAAGTGGGGCATTGGTCCCGGTTTGCGGCACCGACCGGTACCAAAGAGGTGCATTGGTACCGGTTGGAGCCACCAACCGGTACCAATGGACCCGTCTAATTTTTTATTTTCTGCAGCTGCTTTTAGTTGATTCTTTCTGCAGCTGTTTTTTTAGTCCCATCTCGCCAAGCGAGAGGCACTCGCAGCTGTTTATAATCCCTGAGTGCTGAGACGATGAAGAAGAGGCTCAATGCTCATCTGCACGTTGGTTAGCTTCAAGCCTGGAGGAATAGGGTAGACTGCACAGAGCTATGTGCAGTGCAGTTAACACTATTCCGAAAGGCTTGAAGCAAATTAACGAGCATTGCGCCTCTTTTTTATTTTTTATGACTTATTTTTAATAGTTGTGATTAACTTAACTAAAAAATGAGCATAGATGCTTATTTTTAATGACTTATTACAACTCATAAATAAAAAGATAAAAATAAATATAGTAGAAAAGAAAAAAAACTATATAAAAAACTACTCAGAAATAAATAGAAGCAAAAATAGTTGTGATTAACTTCACTAAAAAATGAGCATAGATGCTTATTTTTAATGACTTTTTACAATTCAGAAATAAATAGAAGAAAAAATAGTTGTGATTAACTTAAATAAAAAATGAGCATAGATGCTTATTTTTAATGACTTATTACAACTCATAAATAAAAAGAAAAAAATAAATATAGCAGAAAAGAAAAAAAACTATATAAAAAACTACTCAGAAATAAATAGAAGCAAAAATAGTTGTGATTAACTTTACTAAAAAAATGAGCATAGATGCTTATTTTTAATGACTTATTACAATTCAGAAATAAATAGATGAAAAAATAGTTGTGATTAACATAACTAAAAAATGAGCATAGATGCTTATTTTTAATGACTTATTACAACTCAGAAATAAAAAGGATAAAATAAATATAGCAGAAAAGAAAAAAAACTATATAAAAAACTACTCAGAAATGAGCATAGATGCGCTTATAGAGAAAATTCAACCTAAATTCATAATAAATTTCTTCTAACTTCAGAGAAATTCAGTATGAATTTAGGTTAAATTCCCTGTATAAGGGCATCTATTTTCGTTTTGAGAGGAGCTCAACAAGGCAGAGAGGGAGGGGCTTATAAACCGGTGTGATTCCCCTTCGGTTGGCGAGGTGGGACTAAACTGTGACCGCAACGAGGACCAACCCTTTCGTCCCGGTTGGTGGCATAAACCGGGACTAAAGGGCAGCCTTTGGTCCCGGTTCATGCCACCAACTGAGACCAATGGTGGTGGGCCAGGAGCGAGGACCATTGGTCCCGGTTCGTCCCACCAACCGGGACCAAAAGGTCCAGACGAACCGGGACCAATGGCCCACGTGGCCCGGCCGGCCCCCGGGGCTCACGAACCGGGTCCAATGCCCCCATTGGTCCCGGTTCTTGGTTGAACCGGGACTAATGGGCTAGACCGGCCTGGACCATTGGCCCCTTTTCTACTAGTGCACTGCATGCAGTGCCATTTGAAAATAGACACAAAGATTGGATAGTCACTTCATGGACTGCAGAAAAGTAGTACTATACTATTTACTGGCCAACAGTTGGTGCTTCATTGCTTTGGTCTGATTATACAATGGGCATCATTTTGCCTAAGTTAATTTTGTATTCCGAAAATAGTCTCGCTGTGTGATCGAGAGAAGACCAATTCATATTGCAGTGGATGTTCCTCCATCATGTGTGGTTCATTCTCATGATTCCAGCTATTGGTGAAACCACTTATGTTTACAAGAGGAATTGTAGACTTCACAAACAAATTTGTCTTTCAGTCTGTACTGAATGTTGGCCAATAGAAGCATCCATGTTAGTAGGAAGAACAGATGTTTTTTCTAGATCTTTTCTTTTGGAGCTACATATTTGTATATGATCTGTGAATCATTGAGATGCATTAACATGTTGATCTTATGTATGGGAATCGTACTAGTTAGTTTTAGTTGCGACGCAAGATCCAAAGTGGTTGATCTTTGCTTTTGGAGCTACATATTTGTATATGATCTGTGAATCATTGAGATGCATTAACAGTTACTTATTTCTGTTCGCTCAGTGTTTACAAGTTATTGATCGGTCACTAGCTAGCCTACAAATGCGCTCCTGGCAGTTTTATTTGCGACGAAGATGCGAAGTGGCAGTTTTTGAATAAAAATGCCTACCTCTGAAGAAACCCGACAAGCTACACTATCGATCCTACACGGATAAAAATGCCTACCTCTGAAGAAACTGACAAGCTACACTATCGATCCTACACGGATAAATAGCGGATCACGCACGTACTACCTCCTTTCCGGTTTGCAGGGCTCAATTCAAGAAACGACCTACTCGATCCTACACGAATAAATAGCGGATCACGCACATACTAGTACCTCCCTTCCGGTTTGTAGGGCTTAATTCAAACCTCTCACCAACCAAGGTACTCCCTCTGTCCGGGTTTATTAGTCCCGTGAGCAAAGCAGCAAGACCAAGGCATGGCAATAATTAACGGCAATGCAGAAGTTTAAGCCTAATTAATTCCAGCGATTTAAGTGGCTGCATGCGTGCCCTCGGCTGCGACTCGTTGCATGCTGCTCCGCGTCTTGCTGCGGCGATTACGAGTGCTGCATGCAGCGGCCGTAATTAAGGCAGCTAACTGATGCGAAAAAAGACATGCTTTAATTGTTGCGGGCTTTTTAAATCCGTGGAATCATTATTGACAAGGAGGGAGATGATTCGAGTGCACTTGTTTGACCGCCATGCCGGCGTGCGATCCAGACGGGACGGAACGGCACAGTCATAATTTCAGTTTCCCTAGTTTTCCACAGCAAGCTGGCGCGCTAAGCCATTATGCATTGAATTCTGATGACCGTCGTGCTACCTTCCCCCTATAAGTACTGTTTCCCGGCCTTCTCTGGTCCCACCGTGACCCAACTCGCCATATCCTCATAAGCCCCCATCGGCCCGACGTCGCTCGCCACGTCCGCCATGCCCCCGCCCGTCCGCGGTAGGCGACGCCGGAGGCGGTCATCGCTGGAACTAGTGTTCGGTTTTTCACCGGAAGTAGACGGAGGGAGGAGGCATTCCATCTGTCTTTATATGGCAATGCGGCAGATCGAGGAGTTGTTGGAGCGCGACCGCATGGCGGAGGAGCAGGAGTTGTTGGAGCGCGACCGCCTGGCGGAGGAGCAGCGTATCGCCGATTTGCGCCGCCAGCGGGACATGGAGCAGCAGCGCACCGGCGCTCTGAGTCGCGAGCAGAGCGCCCGCAACTGGGCCGACTACGTGGAGGCGGCGCCGGCAAATAGCCTCGGAGGCTGTCGGCACGCATAGCGTTCGCGACGCCGATTTTTACTACCAGCTCGTCAAGTGGGTTTCCGGCTTGGAAGCAACCGGTGGACCACGCCGGCATGGAAAGGGCCAACACGCGTGAGCAACGTGCCCTATCGTACCTCTGGCAAGTCCGAGGCAAGGCGCAGGACGCCGGTGCCGGCATTTAGCGTGTGACACAGATGGCGGCCGGCATCGTCTAGTTAGCTAAGAGTAAGTTAGTACTTGTACGCTACTAGAGTATTAGTGGGAGTAGATAGTTAACTTGGCTATGATGGTTGTCAACGTGGAAGTTCAGTACTCTATATGTGGATCAGACACATTACTTTGCTCTGAATGTTGAACTTTCCGTTTGAACATACGGAATGGGGTGTTATTTTTTTAAATGGGTTGTATTTGTCCTCCACGGGTTTAGAGGCTGACTTGTGGGCCTAGCAAGTTGTTGCGTACACAATTAGGAGATGATTGTACGTGGAGAGGATGACAGCAGGGACCCGCCAAGGTCATGGCAGTACGCAAGCAAGTGCCTCCTTATTTCAAGCTAGTAAAAAAATGGCTCCTCCTAGTGGATTTCTGACATCTGGGTCCCATGCCATTGTCAACGTAGTCAATAAACGAGAGAATTACTGTGGCCGGTGACACTGTGGACCCAAAGAGCTCGCCCAGTTATTTTTGTTTTGGGTTAATTTGATAAATGCCACTCCAAATCTGGTGTTTCCGAGAAATGCCACTGCAATTTCCAAACTTTAAAAAATGCCATTTCATGCCATTTCCAGTGGCATTTTTCGAAGTCTGGAGTGGCGTTTTTCAAAGTTTGCAAACTGCAGTGGCGTTTTTCAAAGTTTGCAAAAATTGCAGTGGCATTTTTCAAAGTTTGGAAATTGCAGTGGCATTTTTATGAATTGCCATAATTGGAGTGGCATTTATCTAATTTCTTTTTGAGACGGAAGCAGGGTGTCAACTGGGCTGTGTGGGACACTCTGGGCTGTCTAGACAGTCTTTTCTTTTATGTTTACCACAGACCAGCCTAGTAGTTTTTTTTCTTTCTGAAAATGGCTAGCCCAGTTTTTTGTGATTTGTCAAGTAAGTCGCTTTATCAGGCCTGTTGGGCTGCAAATCTTTCAAGACAAGGAGAGCTTCATTCGGCTGGCCGAGAAAATGGCCTATCAGTAATGACAAATGGGTTGTACATTTTTAAAACACATCAAACCGGCAAATAGTTTCAAATATGTTTTTTTCATTTCGAGATTTTAAATTGCATTGATTTTTATGCTTGGACAATTTATTGGATTTTATATTGATATACATTTATTTTTAAAATCATTCTGAATGTGACTCGAAATTTCGGGATTAAAAACAGTTCAGACCGTACCGACATATGCAAAATTTCGTATAATTTTTTAACCGTGGCCACAATATGGGCTGTAATGCTAACAAAAAGAATATGGGCTCCAAAAAACCCCATAAGAATTAGCAAATGGGATGTAAATTATTTGAAATAATGGCAGATGGGTTGTAAGCTATTTTCCACAGATTGGAGGCTTTCCACAGATGGCATGTATACTGTTGGATGTCCATCCAACGGCCGTCGTGCTTCTTCAATCTCTGCTCTTCCTGCTCCAACCGCTCAAACAAGCGCCGGCGGGACTGCTTGCTCCCTCCTCCCCGTGGCCGGCTGTGCTGCCGCGCAGGCCTCACCGCCCCACCATACTCCCATCGTTGGCCTAGCCATCCCTCTATCACCCACAGTCCCACACCTGTTGTTATTCTCCGGCGACGGCAGACGAACCAGTAAACCCTCGTACATTCGTACTGACCTCCGCGTGGGAAACAACTGCCGAGTATTACCTGTCTCCGTGTCGTTCCCTTTCTAGGCCTCGCCGTTGTCCACCGCATTGGTGCTCTCGGTGCGGCCTGGTCAACGTGGTCAAGGACCGACATGCATCTAAAGTGGACTGTACGTGGAGAGGCCGACAGCTGGGTCCACGGCCGCACGCAAGGAAATTCCTCCACCTGACATCTGGGATCCACTGAAAGGGCCTCTGTATTTCGTGAAAAAAACGTTACTGCCGCTGACAGCTCGGACCCACCAGCTATATCTTCGCACGCAAGGAAGTGCCTCCTTATTACGCACAAAAAAATGAATACTCCCCCTGCTAGCTGGGACCCAGTGTAGTGGGCCTACTAAGTTGACGGGGATGAAGGGCTTTGTCAACTTACTCAATATGCATGATTCTAGCTCGACTGACCGTACGATGTCCATCCAACGGCCGTAGTGCTTCTTCAACCTCTGGTCTTCTTGCTCCAGCCGCCCAAAGCAGCACCGGTCGTGCCGCCTGCTCCTGCCTTCCGTGGCCGCCTGTGCTGCCGCGGAGGCCTCACCGCCTCCATACTACTCCCACCGCTGGCCAGGATATCCCTCCACTCCACTCACCCACACCCCCTATTATTCTGCGGCAATGGCAGCGCCGCCGAACCAGCGAACCCTCATACTCCTCTCCGCGTGGGCATCCACTGCCGCGTCTTCCCCGGCTCCGTGTCGTCCCCTTCCTAGGCCTCGCCGTCGTCCACTACCGTGGTGCTCTCGGCGTGGCGTGGTCAATGTGGTCAATGAACGAATTCCATCAGAAGAATATCATGCGTGGAGAGGCCGACGGTGGGTCCTGGCAGCCGCAAGGAAGTGCCTCCTTATTATGCGGAAAATAATTATTCCTCCACCTGACAGCAGGGACCCACCGGACGGGCCACCAGTATTTCGCGAAAAAACGTTTGCCCCTGACTGCTGGGACCCACCCGATGGGCCACCGTATTTCACGATAAAAACGTTCCCCCTGCTGTCAGCTTGGACCCACCGGAAGCGCCTCCTTATTACGCACAAAAAAATGAATACCCCCGTACTAGCTGGGACCCACCTTGGTGGGAGGTTGACTTGTGGGCCTACTAAGTTGACGGGGACGGAGGGCTTTCTCAACTTAGTCAATATAAACGATTCTAGCTCCAGTGACCGTACGATGTCCATCCAACGACCGTAGTGCTTCTTCAACCTCTGGTCTTCTTGCTCCAGCCGCCCAAAGTAGCGCCGGTAGTGCCGCATGCTCCTGCCTCCCGTGGCCGGATGTGCTGCCGCGGAGGACTCACCGCCCCCTACTATTCCCACCGCTGGACAGGCCCTGTGGCGGCGGCAGCCTCACACCGCAGCCGAACCAGTGAACACTCGTAGTCCTCTCCGCGCGGGCTTCCACTGCCGCGTCTTCCCCGGCTCCACGTCGTCCCCTTCCTAGGCCTCGCCGTTGTCCACCACACTAGTGCTCTCGGCGCGGCGTGGTCAATATGGTCAAGAAACGAGTTCCATCGGACGTGGACTGTACGTGGAGAGGCTGAAAGCTAGGCCCATGGCCACAGCAAGGAAGTGCCTCCTTATTACGCGGAAAATAATTATTCCTCCACCTGACAGTAGGGACCCACCAGACGGGCCACCGTATTTCACGAAAAAAACGTTTCCCCCTGACTGCTGGGACCCACGAGCTACATCTTCGCACGCAAGGAAGTGCGTCCGGGCAAAAAAAAAAACGATTCGCCCCCTGACTGCTAGGACCCACCAGCTACATCTTCGCACGCAAGGAAGTGCCTGACAGTCGGGACCCACCTGGTCAAAGCGTACGTAGCGTTGTCATTCTAGTCGCGAACGTGTACATATATACTGGTGGATGTAGAGGCGCGCACGTGTCATAGTAGAGGCGCGCTCGTGTCGTAGTAGAGGCACGCACGTAGCATGTACACGTAGGTACAACGGCCAATGCGCAAGAAAGAAAATACGGCCATGTATGTGTACATACGGGCGGGGTCTCGAACGCCTACTCGCGCATATATACGTACGGCCAGGGCTCGTGTACATGGCTGGGTCGGAAAGGAGAAACAGCATCGTCGTCGTGTTCATGGGGAGCCAACTGGCTGGGTCGGAACGGAATGCGTCATCGTGTTCATCGGGAGGGCTTGGACGGAACAGGCGATGGAAACGAGGCATGGCATACCGTAGAACAGAGGAAACAGACCTCCTTCTTTCGGAACGGGGTCCTGTTGATCGGGAGGGGTGTGACGTACCGCAAAACGGAGGAAACGGACCTCCTACGGTCGAAACGGGGGTCATGTTGATCGGGAGGGGTGTGGCGTACCGCAAAACGGAGGAAACAGACCTCCTACGGTCGAAACGGGGGTCCTGTTGATCGGGAGGGGTGTGGCGTACCGCAAAACGGACGAAACAGACTTGTGTTGGAGCACTACGGTCGAAGCGGGGGTCCTGTTCATCGGGAGGGGTGTGGCCTACCGCAAAACGGGACTCCACAGGATACTGTTCATCTCCACCATCGACCTCCTCCAGCCTGCACGGGCTACTATTCATTCACCGTCGACCTCCTCCAGCCTCCACCTGCGACTGTTCAACCACGGGCTCTTGTTCATTGAGCCTCCACCGCGCGCTACTCCACCGGCTACTGTTCAACCACCCCTCTCCACGGGCTCCTCTTCAACCACCCCTCCACGGGCTACTATTCATCCACCCCTCCACCGTCTACTGTTCATCCAGCCCTCCACGGGGTCGTGCTGTTCATCCAGCCCTCCACGGGGTCCTGTTCATCCAGCCCCAACTGGCTCGATCGATCGGGGTCCTGTTCATCCAGAGGCAACACCACGGGTCCTGTTCATCCACTCCCACCGCCCACTGTTCATCCACCCCCCCCCCCCCCGCAACACTCACTGTTCATCCAGAGATGCAGCATCAATCAGCTTCAGTTAGCAGCAGTAGTAAAGGAATCGATCGCTCGGGTTCGATGTAGCGTAACTGCAGTACTGTCGCCGGGTTCGATTAGAGCTAACGCCTCGCACACACGCTGCGATGTACGTGTACGAGAAAGCGATGCATCGCTCGGCCCCGACCTCCCACCGTAACCGGAACTCCCCAAATTTTCCTCCCCTCGCTTCTACCATGGTTTTTTCCGTCATGGACGCCCAAAGAATGTCATGCAGCTGCGTCTCCGGCCTGCCCAGGATGAAAAGCCCATTTTCTGTCATGATTTTTTGTCATAGAAGTAGGAGCCCACCACATCTATGATGATACCGGGTTTTGTCATGATTATCGTCATAGAAGTGTCATATGTACGACAGAAAATTTTTTCGTTCGGCCCAAAATGTCACGGATGTGTCTTTTTTTGTAGTGTAGGTAAAGCGAATGTCAAGCGTGCGTAGAGTTGTATCAGTGGCCGATAGGACTTGAGAGAGTATTTGTTCTACCTTTATCTCCTCGTTGGGTTCGACACTCTTACTAGTCGAAAGAGGCTACAACTATCACGTATACTTGCGGGTTACCAAGGCGCCGTCCGTTCGGTGCTAGATCGGATCTTCCGTGATTTGAATCGCCGCGAGTACGACTCCATCATCTGCGTTCTTGTAACGGTTCCGCTTTGTGATCTTCAAGGGTATAAAGATACACTCATCCTCTCCCTCTCTTGTTGCTAGAATCTCCATAGATTGATCTTGGTGACACGTAGGAAAATTTTGAATTATTCCTACGTTCCCCAACAGTGCTAGGTTTCCATGAACTTGATGATTGCTCTTTAAACTTGCACCTTGCGGATTCCACCATTAAGATGTTAGGGAATGTAGTAATTTCAAAAAAAATCCTACGCACACGCAAGATCATGGTGATGCATAGCAACGAGCGGGGAGAGTGAGTCCACGTACCCTCGTAGACCGAAAGCGGAAGCGTTAGCACAACGCGGTTGATGTAGCCGTACGTCTTTACGATCCGACCGATCCAAGTACCAAACGTACGGCACCTCCGAGTTCAGCACACATTCAGCTCGATGACGTCCCGTGAAATCCGATCCAGCAGTGCTTCACGGGGGAGTTCCGTCAGCACGACGGTTTGATGACGGTGATGTTGTTGCTACTGACGTAGGGCTTGCCTAAGCACCGCTACGATATGACCGAGGTGGAATATGGTGGAGGAGGGCACCACACACGGCTGGGAGAGATCAATAGATCAACTTGTGTATCTATGGGGTGCGCCCCCTCCCCGTATACAAAGGAGTGGAGGAGGGGAGGGGCCGGCCCTCTCTATGGCGCGCCCTGGGGAGTCCTACTCCCACCGGGAGTAGGATTCCCCCCGCCCCCTTCCATGTAGTAGGAGTAGGAGTCAAGGAAAGGGAAGAGAGAAGAGAAGGAAGGATGGCGCGCCGCCCCTCACCCTAGTCCATTTCGGACTAGGCCTTGGGGGGCCGCGCAGCCTGCCTCTCTCTCTCTCCCTTAAAGCCCAATAAGGCCCATATACTCCCCGGCGAATTCCCGTAACTCTCCGGTACTCCGACAAATACCCAAATCACTCGGAACCGTTCCGATGTCCGAATATAGTCGTCCAATGTATCGATCTTTATGTCTCGACCATTTCGAGACTCCTCGTCATGTCCCCGATCTCATCCAGGACTCCGAGCTATCTTCGGTACATCAAAACACATAACTCGTAATATAAATCGTCACCGACCGTTAAGCGTGCGGACCCTACGGGTTCGAGAACTATGTAGACATGACCGAGACAAGTCTCCAGTCAATAACCAATAGCGGAACCTGGATGCTCATATTGTCTCCCACATATTCTACGAAGATCTTTATCGGTTAAACCGCATAACAACATACGTTGTTCCTTTTGTCATCGGTATGTTACTTGCCCGAGATTCGATCATCGGTATCTCAATACCTAGTTCAATCTCGTTACCGGCAAGTATATTTACTCGTTATGTAATGCATCATCCCGCAACTAACTCATTAGTCACATTGCTTGCAAGGCTTATAGTGATGTGCATTACCGAGAGGGCCCAGAGATACATGTCCGACAATCGGAGTGACAAATCCTAATCTCGAAATCGCCAACTCAACAAGTACCTTCGAGACACACTGTAGAGCACCTTTATAATCACCCAGGTTACATTGTGACGTTTGTAGCACACAAAGTATTCCTCCAAGAACGGGAGTTGCATAATCTCATAGTCATAGGAACATGTATAAGTCATGAAGAAAGCAATAGCAACATACTAAACGATCAAGTGCTAAGCTAACGGAATGGGTCAAGTCAATCACACATCATTCTCTAATGATGTGATCTTGTTAATCAAATGACAACTCATGTCTATGGCTAGGAAACTTAACCATCTTTGATTCAACGAGCTAGTCAAGTAGAGGCATACTAGTGACACTATGTTTGTCTATGTATTCACACATGTATTATGTTTCCGGTTAATACAATTCTAGCATGAATAATAAACATTTATCATGAAATAAGGAAATAAATAATAACTTTATTGTTGCCTCTAGGGCATATTTCCTTTAGTCTCCCACTTGCACTAGAGCCAATAATCTAGGTCACATCGCTATGTGATTTAACACCAATATTTCACATCATCATGTGACCAACACCCAAAGGGTTTACTAGAGTCAATAATCTAGTTCACATCGCTATGTGATTAACACCCAAAGATTACTAAGGTGTGATCTTGCTTGTGAGAGAAGTTTAGTCAACGGGTCTGTCACATTCAGAGCCGTATGTATTTTGCAAATATTCTATGTCTACAATGCTCTGCTTGGAGCTACTCTAGCTAATTGCTCCCACTTTCAATATGTATCCAGATTGAGACTTAGAGTCATCTGGATCAGTGTAAAAGCTTGCGTCGATGTAACTCTTTACGACGAACTCTTTTATCACCTTCAGAATCAAGAAACATCTCCTTAGTCCTCACTAAGGATATTCTTGACCACTGTCCAGTGATCTACTCCTAGATAAAATTGTACTCCCTTGCCAAACTTAGAGCAAGGTATACAATAGGTCAGGTACACAACATTGCATACTTTATAGAACCTATGACTGAGGCATAGGGAATGACTTTCATTCTCTTTCTATTTTCTGCCGTGGTCGGGATTTGAGTCTTACTCAATTTCACACCTTTGCAACACAACCAAGAACTCTTTCTTTTACTGTTCCATTTTGAACTACTTCAAAATCTTGTCAAGGTATGTACTCATTGAAAATCTTATCAAGCGTCTTGATCTATCTCAATAGATCTTGATGCTCAATATGTAAGCAGCTTCACCAAGGTCTTTCTTTGAAAAAACTCTTATTCAAGTATCCTTTTATGCTATCCAGAATTTCTATATCATTTCCAATCAACAATATGTCATCTACATATAGTTTTAGAAATGCTATAGAGCTCCCACTCACTTTCTTGTAAATACAGGCTTCTCCAAAAGTCTATATAAAACCATATGCTTTGATTAACTCATCAAAGCGTATATTCCAACTCCGAGATGCTTGCACCAGTCCATAGATGGATCGCCAGAGCTTGCACATGTTGTTAGCACCTTTAGGATTGACAAAACCTTCTGGTTGCATCATATACAACTCTTCTTTAATAAATCCATTAAGGAATGGAGTTTTGACATCCATTTTCCAGATTTTGCAAAATGTGGCAATTGCTAACATGATTCCGACAGACTTAAGCATCGATACGAGTGAGAAAATCTTATCGTATTCAACACCTTTAACTTGTCAAAAAACTTTTTCCGACAAGTCAAGCTTTGTAGATAGTAACACTACTATCAGCGTCTATCTTCCTCTTGAAGATCCATTTATTTTCTATGGCTTGCCGATCATCGAGCAAGTCCACCAAAGTCCACACTTTGTTCTCATACATGGATCTATCTCAGATATCATGGCCTTGAAGCCATTTCGCGGAATCTAGGCTCATCACCGCTTCCTCATAGTTCGTAGGTTCATCATGGTCTAGTAACATGACTTCCAGAACAGGATTACCGTAACACTCTGGTGCGTACTTTACTATGGAAGACCTACGAGGTTCTGTAGTAACTTAATCTAAAGTTTCATGATCATCATCATTAGCTTCCTCACTAATTGGTGTAGGAATCACTGGAACTGATTTCTGTGATTAACTACCTTATCAAGCTCTACTTTCCTCCCAGTCACTTCTTTCAAGAGAAACTCCTTCTCTAGAAAGGATCTATCTTAGCAACGAATAACTTGCCTTCGGATCTGTGATAGAAGGTGTACCCAATAGTTTCCTTAGGGTATTCTATGAAGACACACTTCTCTGATTTGGGTTCGAGCTTATCAGGTTGAAACTTTTTCACATAAGCACCGCAGCCCCAAACTTTAAGAAATGACAACTTTGGTTTCTTGCCAAACCACAGTTCATAAGGCGTCGTCTCAACGGATTTTGATGGTGCCCTATTTAAAGTGAATAGAGCTATCTCTAATGCATAACCCCAAAATGATAGTGGTAAATCGGTAAGATACATCATAGATCTCACCATATCCAATAAAGTGCGGTTACGACGTTCGGACACACCATTATGATGTGGTGTTCCATCTGGCGAGAGTTGTGAAACTATTCCACATTGTTTTTAAATGAAGGCCAAACTCGTAAGTCAAATATTCATTTCTACGATCAGATTGTAGAAACTTTATTTTCTTGTTACGATGATTTTCCTCTTCACTCTGAAATTCTTTGAACTTTTCAAATGTTTCAGACTTATGTTTCATCAAGTAGATATACCCATATCAACTCAAATCATCTGTGAAGGTCAGAAAATAACGGTACCCACTGCGATCCTCAACACTCAACAGATTGCATACATCAGTATGTATTATTTTCAATAAGTCAGTTGCTCCCTCCATTGTTCGGGAGAACAGAGTCTTAGTCATCTTGCCCATGAGGCATGGTTCGCAAGCATCAAGTGATTCATAATCAAGTGATTCCAAAAAGCCCATCAGCATGGAGTTTCTTCATGCGTTTACACCAATATGAATTAAACGACAGTGCCACAAATAAGTTGCACTATCATTATCAACTTTGCATCTTTTGGCATCAATATTATGAATATGTGTATCACTACCATCGAGATCCAACAAACTATTTTCATTGGGTGTATGACCATCGAAGGTTTTATTCATGTGAACAGAACAATAATTATTCTCTGACTTTAAATGAATAACCGTATTGCAATCAACATGATCAAATCATATTCATGCTCAACGCAAACACCAAATAACATTTATTTAGGTCCAACACTAATCTCGAAAGTATAGGGAGTGTGCGATGATGATCATATCAATCTTGGAACCACTTCCAACACACATCGTCACTTCACCCTCGACTAGTCTCTGTTTATTTTGTAACTCCTGTTTTGAGTTACTAATTTTTAGCAACCGAACAAGTATCAAATACCCAGGGGCTACTATAAACACTAGTAAGGTACACATCAATAACATGTATATCAAATATACCCTTGTTCACTTTGCCATCCTTCTTATCCACCAAATATTCAGGGCATTTCCGCTTCCAATGACCATTTCCTTTGCAGTAGAATCACTCAGTTTCAGGCTTTAGTCTAGCTTTGGGCTTCTTCGCGAAAGTGACAACTTGCTTGCCATACTACATGAAGTTCCCTTTCTTTCCCTTTGCCATTTTCTTGAAACTAGTGGTCTTGTTAATCATCAACACTTGATGCTCTTTCTTGATTTCTACCTTCATCGATTTCATCATCATGAAAAGCTCGGGAATCGTTTTCGTCATACCTTGCATACGATAGTTTATCATGAAGTTCTACTAACTTGGTGCTTGATACGTCTCCAACGTATCTATAATTTTTTATTGCTCCATGCTACTTTATCTACTGTTTTGGACTATATTGGGCTTTATTTTCCACTTTTATTTTACTTTTGGGACTAACCTATTAGCGGGAGGCCCAGCCCAGAATGTTGTTTTTTGCCTTTTTCAGTATTTCGAAGAAACAGAATATCAAACGGAGTCCAAACGGAATGAAACCTTCGGGATCGTGATTTTCCAACCGAACGTGATCCAGGAGACTTGGACCCTACTCCAAGCAGCGCCAGAGGCGGTCACGAGGGTGGAGGGCGCGCCCCCCTACCTCGTGGGCCCCTCGGAGGTCCACCGATGTACTCCTTCCTCCTATATATACCTACGTATCCCGAACGATCGTAACAGGAGCCAAAACCTAATTCCACCGCCGCAACTTTCTCAGATCCACGAGATCCCATCTTGGGGCTTGTTAGGAGCTCCGCCAGAGGGGGCATCCACCATGGAGGGCTTCTACATCATCACCATAGCCCTCCGATGAAGTGTGAGTAGTTTACTTCAGACCTTGGGTCCATAGCTAGTAGCTAGATGGCTTCTTCTCTCTTTTTGGATCTCAATACAATGTTCTCCCCCTCTCTCATGGAGATCTATTCGATGTAATCTTCTTTTGCGGTGTGTTTGTTGAGACTGATGAATTGTGGGTTTATGATCCAGTATTATCTATGGAAAATATTTGATTCTTCTCTGAATTCTTTTATGTATGATTGAGTTATCTTTGCAAGTCTCTTCGAATTATCTTTTTAGTTTGGCCAACTAGATTGGTAGTTCTTGCAATGGGAGAAGTGCTTAGCTTTGGGTTCAATCTTGCGGTGTCCTTACTCGATGTGATGTAAAGAGTTGCAAGGCACGTATTGTATTGTTGCCATCGAGGATAACAAGATGGGGTTTTTATCATATTGCATGAATTTATCCTCTACATCATGTCATCTTGCTTACGGCGTCACTCTCTTTTTACTTAATACTCTAGATGCATGCTGGATAGCGGTCGATGAGTGGAGTAATAGTAGTAGATGCAGAATCTTTTCGATCTACTTGTTTTGGACGTGATGCCTATATACATGATCATCACCTAGATATACTCATAACTATGCTCAATTCTGTCAATTGCTCAACAGTAATTTGTTCACCCACCGTAGAATACTTATGCTCTCGAGAGAAGCCACTAGTGAAACCTATGGCCCCTGGGTCTATTCTCATCATATCAATCTATATCACTTTATTTACTTGCTTTGTTTTTACTTTGCATTTACTTTTTATTTGCATCTGTCTATCAAAAACACCAAAAATATTATCTCTATCAGATATCACTCTCGTAAGTGACCGTGAAGGGATTGACAACCCCTAAGCGTTGGTTGCGAGTTGCTATCGTTTTGTGTAGGTACGAGGGACTTGTGCGTGGTCTCCTACTGGATTGATACCTTGGTTCTCAAAAACTGAGGGAAATACTTACGGTACTTTACTGCATCATCCTCTCCTCTTCGGGGAAATCCAACGCAATGCTCAAGAGGTAGCAAGAAGAATTTCTGGCGCCGTTGCCGAGGATGCTCACGCAAGCAGGTCAACCATACCGAGTACCCATCGATTCCCTATCTCTCGCATTACATTATTTGCCATTTGCCTCTCGTTTTCCTCTCCCCCACTTCACCCTTGTCGTTTTATTTGCCCTCTCTTTCCCAATCTCCTCCTCTCTCTCCCGTTTGCCTTTCTTTCCTTTGCCTTTCTGTTTGCTTGTGTGCTAGCTCGTTTGTTTGCTTGTCGTCATGACTAGTTTCTTATCTTCTCCGTTATCTCCCGAGAATGAAGTTCTAAATTTTAAGCAAAGGGAGGGAGAAAAATCTAAAAGATGCTTTGTATAGAATTTGCAATGCTCAAAATAGATCTACCAGGAAGCAATCTACTTTAGTTCTTCTTCGCAATTTTTACGTAGGTGCTAATCCTTGGTTTAGATATATCCTTGATACCATTACCAGAGGGAATTTTTTGGGTAACCATACTTTTGATTCTTATATTGCTTTAATAGATATATTTGGCTCACCACCCCTTTTGATTAATGGAACTACGTTCACTTTGGAGCATGTTATGCAAAGGCTTGAAGCTATTGAGAATAAAGTTGCCACCGTTGAATCAACTGAAAATCTTGATAAAAAGATCCACAATCAAATTACCCAATATGGATCTAAGGTAGGAATGACTTTGAAAAATATTAAAGAAAAAGAACCCATAGTTAATGAAAAAATAAATCTAGACTCTACAAGAATCGATAAACTTGAGGGTATCATCACCAACTTGGGAACCGCTTTTTCTTCCGTTCAAAACACTCCAAGTTCTTCTACCAAAAATACTAAGCTTATGTATGTCCCTAAGAATAAGGGTGAATCATCTAGTACGGAAACCGCGGATCTTAAATCTATAAGTGTTCATCCCAATCTTTTTACCATCATTAAGGAACCATTTGCTATAGATGAATTTTTCGATCTTTTGCCTGAAAATTTGACAATTACTAGGAAGAAAGAAAATTCTAAAGGAGGTAGATGCCTCATTGAGGAATTGCCTACCAAAGATGGCAATACCTAGATCTATCCTCGCTTTTATGCCTAGCTAGGCGCGTTAAACGATAGCGCTTGTTGGGAGGCAACCCAATTTTATTTTGTGTTTTTTTTGCTTCTGTTTAGGAATAAATAATCTATCTACCTTCTGTTTGGATGTGGTTTTATGTTTTAAATAGTGTTTGTGCCAAGTAGGACCTATAGGATAACCTACGATGATAGTTGATTTGATTCTGCTGAAAAACAGAAACTTTGCACGCACGAATATAATTATGATAAATCACAGGAACGTGCTTTTGCATTGATTCTTTTTTCTTCTGTTAAATAAACAAAGTTTCCAGGACTTCCGATTTTGGTAGAATTTTTAGAGTTCCAGAAGTTTGCGTTAGTTACAGATAGCTACAGACTGCTCTGTTTTTGACAGATTCTGTTTTTTGTGTGTTGTTTGCTTATTTTGATGAATCTATGGCTAGTAAATTAGATTATAAACCATAGAGAAGTTGGAATACAGTAGGTTTAACACAAATATAAATAATGAATGAGTTCATTACAGTACCTTGAAGTAGTCTTTTGTTTTCTTTCTCTAACAGAGCTCACGAGATTTCTGTTGAGTTTTGTGTTGTGAAGTTTTCAAGTTTTGAGTGAATTATTTTGATGGATTATGGAACAAGGAGTGGCAAGAGCCTAAGCTTGGGGATTCCCATGGCACCCCTAAGATAATCCAAGGACACCAAAAAGTCAAAGCTGGGGGATGCCCCGGAAGGCATCCCCTCTTTCGTCCACTTCCATCGGTAATTTACTTGGAGCTATATTTTTATTCACCAAAATGATATGTGTTTTACTTGGAGCGTCTTGTATTATTTGAGTCTTTGTTTGCTAGTTTACCACAATCATCCTTGCTGTAGACATCTTTTGAGAGAGCCATACATGAATTGGAGTTTGTTAGAATACTCTATGTGCTTCGCTTATATCTTTTGAGCTTGATAGTTTTGCTCATAGTGCTTCACTTATATCTTTTGAGCGTGATAATTTTTGCTCTAGTACTTCACTTAGATCTTTTAGAGCATGGTGGTGGATTTGTTTTAAAGAAACTATTTGATCTCTCATGCTTCACTTAGATTATTTTGAGTCTTTAATAGCATGGTAATTTGCTTAATGTTAATATTCTTGGTGTTCAAGATATGTGAAACTTTCTTTTGAGTGAATTGAATACTAAGATAAGTTTGATACTTGATAATTGTTTTGTGATATGGAGGTGATAATATCATAGTCGTGCTAGTTGGGTGATTATGAATTTGAGAAATACTTGTGTTGAAGTTTGCAAATCCCGTAGCATGCACGTATGGTTAAAGTTATGTAACAAATTTGAAACATGAAGTGTACCTGGCTTGTGCATCCTTATGAGTGGCGGTCGGGGACGAGCGATGGTATTTTCCTACCAATCTATCCCCCTAGGAGCATGCGCGTAGTACTTGAATTTTTGATTACTTCTAAACTTTTGCAATAAGTATATGAGTTCTTTTGATTAATGTTGAGTCCATGGATTATACGCACTCTCACCTTTCCGCCATTGCTAGCCTCTTCGGTGCCATGCATTGCCCTTTCTCACCTTGAGAGTTGGTGCAAACTTCGTCGGTGCATCCAAACCCCGTGATACGATATGCTCTATCACACATAAACCTCCTTATATCTTCCTGAAAACAGCCACCATACCTACCTATTATGGCATTTCCATAGCCATTTCGAGATATATTGCCATGCAACTTCCATCATCATCATGACATGCATTACTTTTGTCATATTGCCATTGCATGATCTTGTAGTTGACATCGTATTTGTGGCAAAGCCACCATTCATTATTTTTCATACATGTCACTCTTGATTAATTGCACCATCCTGCACATCACGGAGGCATTCATATAGAGTCATATCTTGTTCTAAGTTTCGAGTTGTAATCCTTGTGTTGTAATCAATAGAAGTGTGATGATCATCATTATTAGAGCATTGCCCAAATAAAAAAAGAGAAAGGCCAAAAAGAAAAAAAGAAAGGCCCAAAAAAAGGGCAATGCCACTATCTCTTTTTCCACACTTGTGCTTCAAAGTAGCACCTTGTTCTTCATGTAGTGAGTCCCATATATTGTGCTTCAAAGTAGCACCTTGTTTTTCATGTAGTGAGTCTCATAAGTTGTCTTTTTAAATTAGTGGGAATTTTTCATTATAGAACTTGGCTTGTATATTCCTACGATGGGCTTCCTCAAATGCCCTAGGTCTTCGTGAGCAAGCAAGTTGGATGCACACCCACTAGTTTTCTTTTGTTGAGCATTCATAGCTCTAGTGCATCCGTTGCATGGCAATCCCTACTCCTCATGTTGACATCAATTGATGGGCATCTCCATAGCAAGTTGATTATAAATGCGTCAATGTGAGACTTTCTCCTTTTTGTCTTCTCCACACAATCCCCATCATCATATTCTATTCCACCCATAGTGCTATATCCATGGCTCATGCTCATGTATTGCGTGAAGGTTGAAAAAGTTTGAGATTATTTAAGTATGAAACAATTGCTTGGCTTGTGATCGGTGGTATAGAAGTTGGGAACATCTTTGTGTGGCGAAAATGAAGCATAGCCTAACTATATGATTACATGATCTGAGTCAACTAGGGCGTGTCCGATCATCACGTGAGACAGACTAGTCATCATCGGTGAACATCTTCATGTTGATCGTATCCTCCATACGACTCATGCTCGACCTTTCGGTCTCTTGTGTTCCGAGGCCATGTCTGTACATGCTAGGCTCGTCAAGTTAACCTAAGTGTTTCACGTCAGAAATCTGGCTTACACCGTTGTATGTGAACGTAAGAATCTATCACACCCGATCATCACGTGGTGCTTTGAAACGACGAACTTTAACTAGCGGTACGCAGTTAGGGGGAACACTTTCTTGAAATTTTAATGAGGGATCATCTTATTTACTACCGTCGTTCTAAGCAAATAAGATGTATAATCATGATAAACATCACATGCAATCAAATAGTGACATGATATGTCCAGTATCATATTGCTCCTTTTGATCTCCATCTTCGGGGCTCCATGATCATCGTCGTCACCGGCATGACACCATGATCTCCATCATCGTGTCTCCATGAAGTTGTCTCGCCAACTTATTACTTCTACTACTATGGCTACGGTTAGCAATAAAGTAAAGTAATTACATGGCATTGTTCAATGACACGCAGGTCATACAATAAATAAAGACAACTCCTATGGCTCCTGCCGGTTGTCATACTCATCGACATGCAAGTCGTGAATCCTATTACAAGAACATGATCAATCTCATACATCACATATCATTCATCACATTCTTCTTGGCCATATCACATCACATAGCATACCTGCAAAAACAAGTTAGACGTCCTCTAATTGTTGTTTGCATGTTTTACGTGGCTGCTATGGGTTTCTAGCAAGAACGCTTTCTTACCTACGCAAAACCACAACGTGATATGCCAATTGCTATTTACCTTTCATAAGGACCCTTTTCATCGAATCTGTTCCGACTAAAGTGGGAGAGGCGGCACCCGCTAGCCACCTTATGCACCAAGTGCATGTCGGTCGGTGGAACCTGTCTCACGTAAGAGTGCGTGTAAGGTCGGTCCGGCCGCTTCATCCCACAATACCGTCGAAACAAGATTGGACTAGTAACGGTAAGCATATTGAACATCATCAACGCCCACAACTACTTTGTGTTCTACTCGTGCAAAGAATCTACCAATAGACCTAGCTCGATACCACTTTGGGGAACGTGGCAGAAATTCAAAATTTTCCCACGTGTCACCAAGATCTATCTATGGAGAAACCAGCAACGAGGGGAAGGAGAGTGCATCTACATACCCTTGTAGATCGCTAAGCGGAAGCGTTCAAGAGAACGGGGTTGAAGGAGTCGTACTCGTCGTGATCCAAATCACCGGAGATCCTAGTGCCGAACGGACGGCACCTCCGCGTTCAACACACGCAGACAGCCCAAAGGACGTCTCCCACGCCTTGATCCAGCAAGGAGAGAGGGAGAGGTTGAGGAAGACTCCGTCCAGCAGCAGCACAACGTGGCGTGGTGGTGGTGGAGGAGCGTGGCAATCTGCGCAGGCTTCGCCAAGCACCGCGGGAGAGGAGGAGGAGAGGCAGGGCTGTGCCAAGAGGGAGAGGTTCTCGTGTCTTGGGCAGCCCCCAAGCCTCAAGTATTTATAGGGGGAGAGGGGGCTGCGCCCCACCTAGGTTTCCACCGCTAGGGGCGGCGGCCAGCCCTAGATGGGACTTGGAGGGGGCGGCCAAGAGGGGAAGAGAGGGGGCGCGCCCTAGGGTGGGCCTAAAGGCCCATCTGCGCCTAGGGTTTCCCCTCTCCCCTCCTAGCTGCGCCTTGGGCAAGGGTGGGAGGCGCACCAGCCCACTCTGGGGCTGGTCCCTTTCCACTCTAGGCCCATGCAAGCCTCCGGGGCCGGTAGCCCCACTTGGTGGACCCCCGGGACCCTCCCGGTGGTCCCGGTACGTTACCGATAAAACCCGAAACTTTTCCGGTGACCAAAACAGGACTTCCCATATATAAGTCTTTACCTCCGGACCGTTACGGGACTCCTCGTGACGTCCGGGATCTCATCCGGGACTCCGAACAACATTCAGTAACCACATACAAACTTCCTTTATAACCCTAGCGTCACCGAACCTTAAGTGTGTAGACCCTACGGGTTCGGGAACCATCTTGAGACATGACCGAGAGGTTCTCCGGTCAATAACCAACAACGGGATCTGGATACCCATGTTGGCTCCCACATGTTCCACGATGATCTCATCGGATGAACCACGATGTCGAGGATTCAATCAATCCTATATTCAATTCCCTTTGTCTAGCGGTATTGTACTTGCCCGAGATTCGATCGTCGGTATCCTGATACCTTGTTCAATCTCGTTATCGCAAGAAGTCTCTTTACTCGTTCTGTAACACATCATCCCGTGATCAACCCCTTGGTCACATTGTGCACATTATGATGATGTCCTACCGAGTGGGTCCAGAGATACCTCTCCATTTACACGGAGTGACAAATCCCAGTCTCGATTCGTGCCAACCCAACAAACACTTTCGGAGATACCTGTAATGCACCTTTATAGCCACCCAGTTACGTTGTGACGTTTGGTACACCCAAAGCATTCCTACGGTATCTGGGAGTTGCACAATCTCATGGTCTAAGGAAAAGATACTTGACATTAGAAAAGCTTTAGCATACGAACTACACGATCTTTGTGCTAGGCTTAGGATTGGGTCTTGTCCATCAAATCATTCTGATAATGATGTGATCCCGTTATCAACGACATCCAATGTCCATGGTCTGGAAACCGTAACCATCTATTGATCAACGAGCTAGTCAACTAGAGGCTTACTAGGGACATGGTGTTGTCTATGTATCCACACATGTATTGCGGTTTCCGGTCAATACAATTATAGCATGAATAATAAACGATTATCATGAACAAGGAAATATAATAATAACTAATTTATTATTGCCTCTAGGGCATATTTCCAACAGTCTCCCACTTGCACTAGAGTCAATAATCTAGTTCACATCGCCATGTGATTAACCCTGATAGGTCACATCGCCATGTGACCAACATCCAAAGAGTTTACTAGTGTCTAAACTAGTTCACATCACCATGTGATTAAGACTCAATGAGTTCTGGGTTTGATCATGTTTTGCTTGTGAGAGAGGTTTTAGTCAATGGGTGCGCAACATTCAGATCCGTGTGTACTTTGCAAATCTCTAGGTCATATTGTAAATGCTGCTTCCACGCTCCACTTGAAGCTATTCCAAATGGTTGCTCCACTATACGTATCCGGTTTGCTACTGAGAGTCATTCGGATAGGTGTTAAAGCTTGCATCGACGTAACACTTTCTGCCGAACTCTTTATCACCTCCATAATCAAGAAACATGTCCTTTATTTACTCCAAGGACAATTTTGACCGCTGTCCAATGATCCATTCCTGGATTATTCTTGTACCCCTTAACTGACTCACGGCAAGGCACACTTACGGTGCGATACACAACATAGCATACTATAGAGCCTATGTCTGAAGCATAGGGGACGACCTTCGTCCTTTCTCTCTATTCTGTCGTGGTCGAGCTTTAAGTCTTAACTTCATACCTTACAACTCAGGCAAGAACTCCTTCTTTGACTGATCCATCTTGAACACCTTCAAGATCATGTCAAGGTATGTGCTCATCTGAAAGTACCATTTAGCGTTTTTGATCTATCCTTATAGTTCTCGATGCTCAATGTTCAAGTAGCTTAATCTAGGTTTTCTATTGAAAAACATCTTTCAAATAACCCTGTATGCTTTCCAGAAATTCTACATCATTTCTGATCATCAATATGTCAACAACATATACTCATCAGAAATTCTATAGTGCTCCCACTCACTTCTTTGGAAATACAAGTTTCTCATAAACTTTGTATAAACCCAAAATCTTTGATCATCTCATCAAAGCGCACATTCCAACTCCGAGATGCTTACTCCAGTCCTTAGAAGGATCGCTGGTGCTAGCATACCTTTTAGCATCCTTAGGATCGACAAAACCTTTCTGATTGTATCACATACAACCTTTCCTTAGAAAACTGGTAAGGAAACTCGTTTTGACACCCATCTGCCAGATTTCATAAATTCAGCTAATGCTAACATGATTCCGACGGACTTAAGCATCGCTACTGATGAGAAAATCTCATCATAGTCAACTCCTTGAACTTGTTAAAAACTCTTCGCCACAAGTCGAGCTTCATAGATGGTGACATTACCATCCACGTCCGTCTTCTTCTTAAAGATCCATTTATCTCAATGGCTTGCCGATCATTGGGCAAGTCCACCAAAGTCCATGCTTTGTTCTGATATATTGATCCTATCTCGGATTTCATGGCTTCTAACCAATTGTCGGAATTTGGGCCCACCATCGCTTCTCCATAGCTCGTAGGTTCATTGTTTTCTAGCAACATGACCTTCAAGACAGGATCACCGTACCACTCAAGCAAAGACGCGTCCTTGTCGTCTTACGAGGTTCGGTAGTGACTTGATCCGAAGCTTCATGATCACTATCATAAGCTTCCACTTCAATTGGTGTAGGTGCCACAGGAACAACTTCCTGTGCCCTGCTACACACTTGTTGAAGTGATGGTACAATAACCTTATCAAGTCTCTACCATCCTCCCACTCAATTCTTTCGAGAGAAACTTTTCCTCGAGAAAGGACCTATTTCTAGAAACAATTACTTTTGCTTCCGGATCTGAGATAGGAGGTATACCCAACCATTTTGGGTATCCTATGAAGATGTATTTATCCGCTTTGGGTTCGAGCTTATCACGATGAAACTTTTTCACATAAGCGTCATAGCCCCAAACTTTTAAGAAATGACAACTTAGGTTTCTCCAAACCATAGTTCAAACAGTGCCATCTCAACGGAATTACGTGGTGCCCTATTAAAGTGAGTGTGGTTGTCTCTAATGCCTAACCCATGAACGATAGTGGTAATTCGATAAGAGACATCATGGTACGCACCATATCCAATAGGGTGCAACTATGATGTTCGGACATACCATCACACTATGGTGTTCCAGCGGTATTAATTGTGAAACAATTTCCACAATGTCTTAATTGCATGCCAAAGCTTCGTAACTCAGATACTCATATCTATGATCATATCATAGACATTTTATCCTCTTGTCACGATGATCTTTAACTTCACTCTGAAACTACTTGAACCATTCAATAATTCAGACTTGTGTTTCATCAAGTAAATACACTCAGTATCTACTTAAATCATCCGTGAAGTAAGAACATAACGATATTCACTGCATGCCTCAGCACTCATTCGACTGCACATCAAAATGTGTTACTTCCAACAAGTTGCTATCTTGTTCCATCTTACTGAAACCGAGGCTTTTCAGTCATCTTGCCCATGTGGTATGATTTGCATATCTCAAGTGATTCAAAATGAAGTGAGTCCAAACGATCCATCCCCATGGAGTTTCTTCATGCGTATATACAAATAGACGTGGTTCGCATGTCTCAAACTTTTCAAAAACGAGTGAGTCCAAAGATCCATCAACATGGAGCTTCTTCATGCATTTTACACCAATATGACTTACATGGCAGTGCCACAAGTAGGTGGTACTATCTTATATCTTTTGGCATGAAAATGTGTATCACTAGGATCAAGATTTCAATAAACCATTCATTTTAGGTGCAAGACCATTGTAGGTATTATTCAAATAAACAGAGTAACCATTATTCTCCTTAAATGAATGACCGTACTGCGATAGACATAATCCAATTATGTCTATGCTCATATGAACACCAAATAAGAATTATTTAGGTTTAACACCAATCTCGATGGCAGAGGGAGCGTGCGATGCTTCATCACATCAACCTTGGAAACACTTCCAACACATATCGTCGGCTCACCTTTAGCTAGTCTCCGTTTATTCCGTAGCTTCTATTTCGAGTTACTAACACTTAGCAACCGAACCGGTATCTAATACAGTGCTACTAGGAGTACTAGTAAAGTACACATTAACATAATGTATATCCAATATACTTCTATCGACCTTGCCAGCCTTCTCATCTACCAAGTATCTAGGGTGGTTCTCGCTCGTGTCTGCTCCTCTCATTACGAAGCACTTAGTCTCGGGTTTGGGTTCAACCTTGGGTTTCTTCACTAGAGCAGCAACTGTTTTACCGCTTCATGAAGTATCCCTTGTTGCCCTTGCCCTTCTTGAAACTAGTGGTTTTACCAACCATCAATAATTAATGCTCCTACTTGACTTCTACTTTCGCGGTGTCAAACATCGCGAACACTTCAAGGATCATCATATCTATCCCTGATATGTTATAGTTCATCACGAAGCTCTAGTAGCTTGGTGGCAATGTCTTTGGAGAAAAATCACTATCTCATCTGGAAGATTAACTCCCACTCGATTCAAGTGATTGTTGTACCCAGACAATCTGAGTACAAGCTCAACGATTGAGATCTTCTCCCTTAGTTTGTAGGCTAGAAAACTCGTCGGAGGTCTCATACCTCTTGACGTGGGCACGAGCCTGAAATCCCAATTTCAGCCCTCAGAACATCTCATATGTCCGGCGACGTTTCAAAAACGTCTTTGATGCCTCAATTCTAAGCCGTTTAACATTACCGAACTATCACGTAGTCATCAAAACGTGTGTGTCAGATGTTCACAACATCCATAGACCACGTTCGAGGTCCAACACACCGAGCGGTGCATTAAGGACATAAGCTTTCTACTGACTGCATAATTGATATTGTCAACTTTCAACTATATTTTCTCTAGGAACATATCTAAACAGTAGAACTAAAGCGCGAGCTATGACATAATTTGCAAAGGGTTTTTGACTATGTTCAGGATAATTAAGTTCATCTAATGAACTCCCACTCAGATAGACATCCCTCCAGTCATGTAAGTGATTACATGATCCGAGTCAACTAGGGTGTGTCCGATCATCACGTGAGACGGACTAGTCATCATCGGTGAACATCTTCATGTTGATCGTATCCTCCATACGACTCATGCTCGACCTTTCGGTCTCTTGTGTTCCGAGGCCATGTCTGTACATGCTAGGCTCGTCAAGTTAACCTAAGTGTTTCACGTGTGTAAATCTGGCTTACACCCGTTGTATGTGAACGTAAGAATCTATCACACCCGATCATCACGTGGTGCTTCGAAACGACGAACTTTCGCAACGGTGCACAGTTAGGGGGAACACTTTCTTGAAATTTTAATGAGGGATCATCTTATTTACTACCGTCGTTCTAAGCAAATAAGATGTATAATCATGATAAACATCACATGCAATCAAATAGTGACATGATATGGCCAATATCATATTGCTCCTTTTGATCTCCATCTTCGGGGCTCCATGATCATCGTCGTCACCGCATGACACCATGATCTCCATCATCGTGTCTCCATGAAGTTGTCTCGCCAACTTATTACTTCTACTACTATGGCTACGGTTAGCAATAAAGTAAAGTAATTACATGGCGTTGTTCAATGACACGTAGGTCATACAATAAATAAAGACAACTCCTATGGCTCCTGCCGGTTGTCATACTCATCGACATGCAAGTCGTGAATCCTATTACAAGAACATGATCAATCTCTTACATCACATATCATTCATCACATTGTTCTTGGCCATATCACATCACATAGCATACCCTGCAAAAACAAGTTAGACGTCCTCTAATTGTTGTTTGCATGTTTTACGTGGCTACTATGGGTTTCTAGCAAGAACGTTTCTTACCTCATAAAACCACAACGTGGTATGCCAATTGCTATTTACCCTTCATAAGGACCCTTTTCATCAAATCCGTTCCGACTAAAGTGGGAGATCGGCACCCGCTAGCCACCTTATGCACCAAGTGCATGTCAGTCGGTGGAACCTGTCTCATGTAAGAGTACGTGTAAGGTCGGTCCGGGGCCGCTTCATCCCACAATACCATCGAAACAAGATTGGACTAGTAACGGTAAGCATATTGAACATCATCAACGCCCACAACTACTTTGTGTTCTACTCATGCAAAGAATCTACGCAATGGACCTAGCTCTGATACCACTTTGGGGAACGTAGCAGAAATTCAAAAAATTTCCTACGTGTCACCAAGATCTATCTATGGAGAAACCAGCAATGAGGGGGAGGAGAGTGCATCTACATACCCTTGTAGATCGCTAAGCGGAAGCGTTCAAGAGAACGGGGTTGAAAGAGTCGTACTCGTCGTGATCCAAATCACCGGAGATCCTAGTGCCGAACGGACGGCACCTCCGCGTTCAACACACGTCTGACTGGTGACGTCTCCCACGCCTTGATCCAGCAAGGAGAGAGGGAGAGGTTGAGGAAGACTCCGTCCAGCAGCAGCACAATGGCGTGGTGGTGGTGGAGGAGCATGGCAATCCTGCAGGGCTTCGCCAAGCACCGCGAGAGAGGAGGAGGAGGAGAGGCAGGGCTGTGCCAAGAGGGAGAGGTTCTCGTGTCTTGGGCAGCCCCCAGGCCTCAAGTATTTATAGGGGGAGAGGGGGCTGCGCCCCCACCTAGGTTTCCACCCATAGGGGGCGGCGGCCAGCCCTTGATGGGACTTGGAGGGGGCGGCCAAGAGGGGAAGAGAGGGGGCGCGCCCTAGGGTGGGCCTAAAGGCCCATCTGCGCCTAGGGTTTCCCCTCTCCCCTCCTAGTTGCGCCTTGGGCAAGGGTGGGAGGCGCACCAGCCCACTCTGGGGCTGGTCCCTTTCCACTCTAGGCCCATGCAAGCCTCCGGGGCCGGTAGCCCCACTTGGTGGACCCCCGGGACCCTCCCGGTGGTCCCGGTACGTTACCGATAAAACCCGAAACTTTTCCGGTGACCAAAACAGGACTTCCCATATATAAGTCTTTACCTCCGGACCGTTCTGGGACTCCTCGTGACGTCCGGGATCTCATCCGGGACTCCAAACAACATTCGGTAACCACATACAAACTTCCTTTATAACCCTAGCGTCACCGAACCTTAAGTGTGTAGACCCTACGGGTTCGGGAACCATGCAGACATGACCGAGAGGTTCTCCGGTCAATAACCAACAGCGGGATCTGGATACCCATGTTGGCTCCCACATGTTCCACGATGATCTCATCGGATGAACCACGATGTCGAGGATTCAATCAATCTCGTATTCAATTCCCTTTGTCTAGCGGTATTGTACTTGCCCGAGATTCGATCGTCGGTATCCCGATACCTTTTTCAATCTCGCTACCGCAAGTCTCTTTACTCGTTCCGTAACACATCATCCCGTGATCAACCCCTTGGTCACATTGTGCACATTATGATGATGTCCTACCGAGTGGGCCCAGAGATACCTCTCCGCTTACACGGAGTGACAAATCGATCTCGATTCGTGCCAACCCAGCAGACACTTTCGGAGATACCTGTAATGCACCTTTATAGCCACCCAGTTACGTTGTGACGCTTTGGTACACCCAAAGCATTCCTACGGTATCCGGAGTTGCACAATCTCATGGTCTAAGGAAAAGATACTTGACATTAGAAAAGCTTTAGCATACGAACTACACGATCTTTGTGCTAGGCTTAGGATTGGGTCTTGTCCATCACATCATTACGCTAATGATGTGATCCCGTTATCAACGACATCCAATGTCCATGGTCAGGAAACCATAACCATCTATTGATCAACGAGCTAGTCAACTAGAGGCTTACTAGGGACATGGTGTTGTCTATGTATCCACACATGTATTGCGGTTTCCGGTCAATACAATTATAGCATGAATAATAAACGATTATCATGAACAAGGAAATATAATAATAACTAATTTATTATTGCCTCTAGGGCATATTTCCAACAGAAACATCATAAGATCCAACTATAATAACAAAGCCCGCGATACATCAAGATCGTGCCATAGAGAGAACACGAGAGACAAAGATCAAACACATAGCTACTGGTACATACCCTCAGCCCCGAGGGTGAACTACTCCCTCCTCGTCATGGAGAGCACCGGGATGATGAAGATGGCCACCGGTGATGGGTTCCTCCTCCGGCAGGGTGCCGGAAGGAACTCCCGAGAGGTTTTTGGTGACTACAGAGGCTTGCGGCGGCGGAACTCCCGATCTATCTTGATATTCGATGGTTTTAGGGTACGTAGGCTTATATAGGTGAAAGAAGTCGGTCGGGAGGTGCTCGAGGGGCCCACGAGACAGGGGGGCGCGCCCAGTAGGGGGGGAAGCCCCCTATCTCCTGGCCTCCTGGAGGATCTTCTGACATGAACTCCAAGTCTCCAGGATGATATTCTTCCCAAAAATAACGCTGCCGAAGGTTTCATTCCGTTTGGACTCCGTTTGATATTCCTTTTCTTCGAAATACTGAAATAGGCAATAAAACAGCAATATGGGCTGGGCCTCCGGTTAGTAGGTTAGTCCCAAAAATGATATAAATGTGTAAAATAAAGCCCATAAACATCCAAAAGGGGTAATATAATAGCATGGAACAATCAAAAATTATAGATACATCGGAGACGTATCAAGCATCCCCAAGATTAATTCCTGCTCGTCCTTGAGTAGGTAAATGATAAAAAAGAGATTTTTTGATGTGGAATGCTACCTAGCATAATTCTCAATGTAATTTTCTTTATTGTGGCATGAATGCTCAGATCCAAATGATACAAAATAAAAGTTCATATTAACATGAAAATGGTGATACTTCAAGCATACTAATCAAAGTAATCATGTCTTCTCAAAATAACATGGCCAAAGAAAGTTATCCCTACAAAATCATATAGTGCAGTTGTTGCTCTATCTTCATCACACAAAGTATTTAATCATGCACAACCCGATGACAAGCCAAGAAATTGTTTCATACTTTAATAATCTCAAACTCTTTCAACTTTCATTCAATACATGAGCGTGAGCCATGGACATAGCACTATATGTGGAATAGAATGGTGGTTGTGGAGAAGACAAAAAGGAGAAGATAGTCTCATATCAACTCGGCGTATCAACGGGCTATGGAGATGCCCATTAATAGATATCAATGTGAGTGAGTAGGGATTGCCATGCAACGGATGCACTAGAGCTATAAATATATGAAAGCTCAACAAAAAGAATTAAGTGGGTGTGCATTCAACTTGCTTGCTCATGAAGACCTAGGGTATTTTGAGGAAGCCCATCATGGGAATATACAAGCCAAGTTCTATAATGAAAAATTCCCACTAGTATATGAAAGTGTCAACACAGGAGACTCTCTATCATGAAGATCATGGTGCTACTTTGAAGCACAAGTGTGGAAAAAGAGATAGTAGCATTGTCCCTTCTCTCTTTTTCTCTCATTTTATTTTTTTATTTTTTTCTCTTTTTTTTCTTTTTTCTTTGGGCTTTCTTTTTTTCTTTTCTTTTGGGCCTTTCTCTTTTTTTTGTCTTCTCTTTTTTTTCCTTTTTGTAAAGTCCGAAGTCTCATCCCGACTTGTGGGGGAATCATAGTCTTCATCATCCTTTCCTCACTGAGATAATGCTCTAATAATGAAGATCATCACACTTTTATGGATTTACAACTCAAGAATTACAACTCAAATCTAGAACAAGATATGACTCTATATGAATGCCGCCGGCGGTGTACCAGGATATGCAATGAATCAAGAGCGACATGCACGAAAATTATGAAGGTGGCCTTGCCACAAATATAATGTCAACTACATAATCATGCAAAGAGCAATATGACAAGAGTAATGCGTGTCATATGAACGGAACGGTGGAACGTTGCATGGCAATATATCTCGGAATGGCTATGGAAATGCCATAATAGGTAGGTATGGTGGCTGTTTTTAGGAAGGTAAATGGTGGGTGTATGGTACCGGCGAAAGTTGCGCGGCACAAGAGAGGCTAGCAATAATGGAAGGGTGAGGTGCGTATAATCCATGGACTCAACATTAGTCAAAAGAACTCATGTACTTGTTGCAAAAATCTAGAAGTCATCAAAAACAAAAGCACTACACGCATGCTCCTAGGGGGATAGATTGGTAGGAAAAGACCATCGCCGTCCCCGACCGCCACTCATAAGGAAGACACTCAATAAATAAAATTGTGCTCCAACTTCATCACAAAGCGGTTCACCATACGTGCATGCTACGGGAATCACAACCCTTAACACAAGTATTTTTCATAATCACCTCAACAAGCATGACTCTAATATCACTACCTCCATGTCTCAAAACAATTATCAAGCATCATATTGATCATAGCATCCAATTCACTTTCTACGATAGTTTTTATTATACCCAACTTGGATGATCATCATTCTAGGACCAAATTTGTAAACACAGCAAATACCATGCTGTTCTAAAAGACTCTCAAAATAATATAAGTGAAGCACACGAGTAAACAAAAAACTACTCCAAAAAGATATAAGTGAAGATCGATGAGTAGCTAAATAAATATGTAACTATGTAAAGACTCTCTCTCATTAAAGAATTTCAGATCATGGTATTGTATTCAAACAGCAAGCAAAACAAAATAAAATGACATTGCAAGGATAGCACAACTCATGTGAAGAAGCAAAAACTAAGGCTCAACCGATACTAACCGATAGTTGTTGAAGAAGAAAGGTGAGATGCCTACCGGGGCATCCCCAAGCTTAGATTATTGAGACTTTTTGAAATATTATCTTGGGGTGCCTTGGGCATCCCCAAGCTTGAACTTTTGTGTCTCCTTAATTCCTCTCATATCATGGTTTCTCTTTTTATCAAAAGCTTCATTCACAACAAACTCAACAAGAACTCGTGAGATAGGTTAGTATAAACCAATGCAAAACCTTATCATTTTCTACTGTAACAAATCACTAAAATTATTATTCAACATTGAATACTAAATGCCTATGCATATTTAATACTCCTATCCTCAAATAGAATCATTAAACAAGCAACCATATGCAAACAATGCAAACATAATAGCAATCTGCCAAAACAGTACAGTCTGTAAAGCATGCAAGAGTATCAATACTTCCCTAACTCCAAAAATTATGAAAGAAAGAACCCACTGTAATAAATTTATCAGATCTCAACATGCAAAAAGATTCAACATTATACCATTCTCTGACTTTTCTAGGGAATTTCTGCAACAGCGGTAAACTTTTTGTTTTCAAACAGCAACATGTATACTAGCTAAATAAGCATAGTAAAGGCTATCCTTGACATTTTTATTGAAAATATAGATGCAAAAAATTATTCTAAATAACAGCAACAAATACTACTAACAAAATAAAATGACACTCCAAGCAAAACACATATCATGTGGCGAATAAAAATATAGCTCCAAGTAAAGTTATCGATGAACAAAGACGAAAGAGGGGATGCCTTCCGGGGCATCCCCAAGCTTAGGCTCTTGGTTGTCCTTGAATATTACCTTGGGGTGCCTTGGGCATCCCCAAGCTTAGGCTCTTGCCACTCCTTATTCCATAGTAAATCGAATCTTTACCCAAAACTTGAAAACTTCAACCACACAAAACTCAAAACAAAACTCGTAAGCTACGTTAGTATAAGAAAATAAAACCACCACTTAGGTATTGTAATGAAATCATTATAAATTCATATTGGTGTGATATCCACTGTATTCCAACTTATCTATGGTTCATACCCTCCGATATACTCATAGAGTTGTCAAAATAAGCAAACAACACATAGAAAACAGAATCTGTCAAAAACAGAACAGTCTATAGTAATCTGAATCAAACTTATACTTCTGTAACTCTAAAAATTCTGAAATAAATTGGTGGACCTGAGGAATTTGTCTATTAATCATATTTAAAAATAATCAACCTAAAATCACACTCCAGTAAAAAAAGGCAGCTAATCTTGTGAGCGCAAAAGTTTCTATTTTTTACAGCAAGATCACATAAACTTCACCCAAGTCTTCCCAAAGGCTCTACTTGGAACTTTATTGAAATAAAAGATATAAAACATGATTACTACAGTAGCATAATCATGTGAACACACAAAAACAGTAAGGGTAAATATTGGGTTGTCTACCAACAAGCGCTTTTCTTTAATGCCTTTCTAGCTAGGCATGATGATGACAATGATGATCACATAAAAGATAAGAATTGAAACATAAAGAGAGCATCATGAAGAATATGACTAGCACATTTAAGCCTAACCCACTTCCTATGCATAGGGATTTTGTGAGCAAACAACTTATGGGAACAATAATCAACTAGCATAGGAAGGTAAAACAAGCATAACTTCAAAATTTTCAACACATAGAGAGGAAACTTAACATTATTGCAATTCCTACAAGCATATGTTCCTCCCTCATAATAATGTTCAGTAGCATCACGAATGAATTCAACCATACAACCAGCACCTAAAGCATTCTTTTCATGATCTACAAGCATAGAATTTTTACTACTCTCCACATAAGCAAAATTCTTCTCATTCGGAATAGTGGGAGTATCAAAAGAGATTTGAACACTAAAAAATGTTTCCACATTAAAAGAGTAGAGTTCAGAAAAAAGGGTAATCATAATCCTGACAAGACTTATAAATATAATCATCACTACTTTTATAGCATAAGTTTCATCACAATAATCATCATAAGTAGCAACTTCGTGCTCATCATAATCGATTGAAACCTCTCCCAAGATAGTGGAATCACTAAATAAAGTTGACACTCTTCCAAATCCACTTTCATATTCATCACAATAAAATTCAACATCCTCCAAAATACTGGGATCACTACTTCCTAAAGTTGACACTCTTCCGAACCAACTTTCATCAATATAATCATCATAGGTAGGAGGCATGCTATCATCATAACAACTTTGCATATCAAAACTTGGGATGCTAAAAATATCATCTTCACTAAACATAGCACCCCCAAGCTTGGGACAAACATTAATTTCAGCAAATATATTCTCAAATATTTCATTCTCATCAAACATAGTGTAAGTGCATCTAGTGCCACCCCTAGTTGGTTTTGGAGTATTGACGACAAAGTTGGTTGAGGGACTAATGCGTTTGTGAGAATTGCAGGATAACGCAGGTAGTGTCCCTCATTGATTCAGTTTACCTACCGGAGATGACCCCTAAAAATGTATGAAGATATTGAAGACAATGGTGGTATGTGAAGATATTCATATTGAAGACTATGACATGAGAAGACATTGAGTGAAGACTATGGAGCGCGAAGACTGTGTTGTTTCGCTATTTCCTTTTCTTCTTTGTTGAGTCATAGGAACCACCGTACTGTTAAGTGGGGTCCAAGTGAACTAAGTCAGAATGACTGAAGTGATGCTCAACCCAAATCCTATGTCTTTGAGCGAAGACAATGAGAGCAAATGTTATCCTGAGCTGGATAAGTCAGCTTTGCTTGTAGCCCAAGTAAAGTTGCCGTGTGTGTTTGAAATCTGACCGTTGGAACACGTGTCAGTTCCTTAGTGACCCAGGGTCATTTCGGACCCCCTACACCATAAATTGGTGGCTGCTCAGAGTTAGTGCACGGCTTTTGTCGTTTGAGAGCAACCCACCTCGAAGCCTTTGAGAGAGATAAATCCTTGCGAGGACCAAGCCCAAACACCCAGAGCCAAAGAGTGTTTGGCATCACTGAAGTCTTTACATGCATGTGACCTGAAGACTTATTACACTTGAGGACTGTATCCTCCGGCCGGTTAGGCGTCGCGTTCTGAGCATCCAAGAGTCATTGTGGATTGCCGGTGAATGAAGTCTGTGAAGGTTCAGAAGTCTACCTTGAAGACTTACCAGAGTGATTGGGCAAGGACTATGTGTCCTTAGCTCAAGGAGAATACGGTGAGGACTGTGTGTCCGGGACTGGGTGTCCTCGAGTTTAAATACTCAGCCGCTCCAACCAGACGTACAGTTGTCACAGCAACTGGAACTGGTCCAACAAATCCTGTGTCTTCAACAAGTGACTGGTTCTATCCTCTTCCTTCCTTTACTTAAGTTTGTCTTCGTGAAGTCATTGCCTATCTGTGTATCTGTTTGACTTCATTGCTTGACTACTACTGTTGATTGGCTTCATACTATCTTCCATCCTGATCGTTACTACTTAGCTGCTATTAGTCCTGTACTTTCACATCATTGCATACTTGACTATGGTTTGCTTATGGTACTTTATCTTCCACTCCATATCAACTAGGTCATTTCTATTGTTTGTCTTCGAAACTTCTAAGTTTTGAAGACTTTCATAAAAATCGCCTATTCACCCCCCCCCTCTAGTCGATACTAGCACTTTCAATTGGTATCAGAGCCAGGTACTCCCTTGTTCTGTGTGATTCGGTTTAACCACCTGGACTTTTAGCTATGCCGACTGCAGGATTGAGGAACATATCTTGCCCCACTTTTGACGGTCATGAGTATCCCCGATGGAAGGCCATCATGAAGAAGCGACTCATGACTATGGATAGCGAACTATGGACCGTCACTGACATTGGCCTCACTGATCTATGCAAGATGGCTGAGGCCGATGACATTCGCAAGTACACTCTACTGAACCTTACTGCGAAGGATGTCATCTGCTCTCATCTGTCCCGAAATCAGTTCAGGAATGTTATGCACCTCAATCACGCGAAGCTAATCTGGGACCGGCTTTCTGAGGTCTATGAAGGTCATCGTACTCGTCATGATCCTTGGTTTGAGGACTACAAGGAGTCTCTTAAATAGATGACTTTTGCACCTAAATCGCCATCATCTTCACCATGCCTCATGGCAAGGGGTGATAAGGTAACTGAATGCTACCTCTCTGAATCTAGCGATGATGAATCAGGTGATGAATTTGGCCCCAGTTATGTCAAGCTTGCTTCCCTTGCCACTAAAAAACAAAGAGTCTTGGAAAAGGTTCAAGACATGCTTAGTAAGAGCGATGATATGTTGAGTGAAGAAATGGATCAGTCAAAAGCTTTGGCTGAGAGTCTTCAGAGACTTCATTCCAAGTTTGACGCCCTTCAAGATCAACATAATGCTCTCTTGTCTGATCATGAGAAGCTTTCTTCTGAATGTCTTCAAAGAAAGCTAGACCTTGAAAAGATAAGAGTGGATTATGAAGATCTTCAGAAGGAGCGCGATTCATTACTTGCTCAACAAATCAGCGTTACACAGAAAGAATTTGAACCACCATGTCTAAAATGCATTGAGCGTGATAACGCTACATCTGTTGCTGAATGTTCCATTGCTGCTACTATTGCATTGTCTTCAACTACAAATGTGGTAACTAACCCCTCTGCGGAGGATACCACTACTATTGCTGATGAAAATGCTAGGTTGAAGACATTGCTTGAAACAGGGATGTATAAAAGTCTGAAAGGACATCAGACACTGCGATGTCCTCAAAAGCAGATTCTGAACCGAAACCCTAGGAAAGAGGGTGTTGGGTTCGAGAGGAAAATGAATGTTGACGGTTCCTACTGGAAGCCTGAGCAGTATCCCAAAACCACATGGGTTGCTGCAAAGGAACCTTCAGTAGATCCATCCACCTTATCTGGCTTCACTTGCGCTAACCCTATCATCATTGATGAATACTTTGATGCAAACTATAAACTATTCAAAAATCAGAATGGTGAAGTGTTTGCCAGGTATATTGGTACTAACTGCAGGAATGGACCACCTATGAAGAAGATCTGGGTACCCAAGCAGTGTATTGAGAATCTTCCTGTGAATGTCATCATGACACCACCAAGGAAGAAGACAAACCCCAGACCTATGGCTTCATATGGCCCAAAGGCTTCATAAAGTCACAGGACTCATCTGAGTTACCCTAACGCAAATGTTTTGCAGGGAAATCATACTCAAACTGATGAATATGAGCGTGTGTCTTCAAACCGCTATGTTCATAGAACTAAGAACTTTTCTGCTTATTCATATGAGTATCATTCATCTCCTGCAAGGCTATTTGCTAGGGCTTCAAAGCCGAAGTTCTCAGATGCTGCACTTAGACTCATTGCTTCTAAACCACCCCTGCAGATGTGGGTGGTGAAGAAGAATTAACTTTCTTTTGCAGGAAATGGTCTCCAGCCAGCAATCAAAGGCGTCCGATACTATTGCTGGGGACCTAAAACACGTAATAGGACGCATGATAAAATGATCTTGCTATATACTTCACATCTGAATCGCTTACCAATCATACTATGTGTCCTAACTTTGATCTAAGTTGTGACAATCCTTGTATGTGTCAAATGCCTATGCTTCACAACACTCTTTGTGAAGCCTATCCTCCTAACTGCACTGTAGGGCATGTCACCAAAAGCTTCAGAATGGATTATGGACGGTGGATGCACAAATCATATGACTGGTGATCAAGTCTTCTCATGGACTCAACCTTACATCCATCCGACAAGAGTCACATCACATTTCTTGACATCGGTAAAAGCAAGGTATTGGGTCTAGGTAGAGTTGCAATCTCAAAGGATCAACACATGGATAAAGTGATGCTTGTTGAATCCCTTGGTTTCAACTTAATGTCTGTCTCAATGCTTTGCGACTTGAACATGATTGTGCTATTCGGAAAATATTGCTACCTTGTACTAATGGAATCTGACAAGTCTCTAGTCTTTGAAGGGTATCGAAAAGATGATCTATACATGGTAGGTTTCTCAGCAGGTCCACAGCTTGCCGTATGTCTTCTCACAAAAGCTTCAGAATGCTGGCTCAGGCATAAAAGGTTGGGGCATGCTGGCATGAGGAACATACACTCACTCGTCAAGAATAAGCATGTCATAGGCATCGAGGATGTCAAGTTCAATAAGGATCATCTGTGTGGTGCCTGCGAAGCTGGAAAGATGACTAGGGCAAAGCACCCCTCGAAGACAATCATGACACCATCTCAACCCTTCGAGCTGTTACACATGGACTTATTTGGACCTACTCACTACTCCACCCTCACAACAACTGCTTGTCTCTATGGCTTCGTCATTGTTGATGACTACTCAAGATACACATGGGTGCATATAATTCTCTACAAGACTGAAGTGCAAGATGTCTTCAGACGCTTCGCCAATCGAGCAATGAACAATAATGGCGTGAAGATCAAGCATATCAGAAGTGACAATGGCACTGAATTCAAGAACACCGGTCTTGATCTTTATCTGGATACAATGGGAATCACTCATGAGTTCTCTGCTCCATACACACCTCAGCAAAATGGCATCGTTGAGCGCAAGAACAGAACTCTCATTGGGATGGCTCGAACAATGCTCGATGAGTACAAGACACCTAGAAAGTTCTGGCCTGAAGCTATTGATACAGCATGTCACATCATCAACTGTGTTTACATCCATAAGCTTCTGAACAAAACATCATATGAGTTCCTCACTGGCAAGAAGCCAAATGTAAGTGTCGGTGTCAAAACCGGCGGATCTCGGGTAGGGGGTCCCGAACTGTGCGTCTAGGCGGATGGTAACAAGAGACAAGGGACACGATGTTTACCCAGGTTCGGGCCCTCTTGATGGAGGTAAAACCCTACGTCCTGCTTGATTGATATTGATATTGTGGATGTTTACAAGAGTGGATCTACCACGAGATCAAGGAGGCTAAACCCTAGAAGCTAGCCTATGGTATGATTGTAAGGGTTGTTGTGATTGTTTATCGACTAGCTTTGGCCCGGTTTATATAATGCACCGAGGCCTAGGATAACAAGAGTCCTAGCCGAATACGCCCGGTGGGGAGGAGTCCTAGTCTTGATCGCCAAGTCTTGTTGATTCTTCCTTGTATGCGGCATTTGTCCGGATCGCCCATGAGTATACGGCCATGGGGGTCCTCGGCCCAATCCAACCGATCGGGAGACGACGCGTTGAGTACCCTAGTCCAGGACACCGTCAAGAGCCCCTGAACCGGTCTTCAAGTTAGGGACGCCTCGATTCTTCCGAACTGTTCTTCATCTTGGTTGCGGTCTTGAAAACTGGTTCAACAAATCTTCTCATCTTCTATCTTGAGGATCCCCGAAATGCATTCGACGCGTGGGGCATCCGAGGAGCCCCTTTAAGTTTACGGCCTTTATCAATGCCTTGTTATTTTTATGCCATGCCTCGGGTTTGAAGTTGTTCCCGGGTGGCAAGGTCCTCTTGCGTTCGAGCTCCAACGCCGGACTGCATTCGAGGTATCTTTTGCAGCCGAGCACCAATGCCGGACTGCTTCCCAGCTCTAACGCCGGACTATGTATCCGAGCTCCAATGCCGGACTGTATCCAAGCTCCAACGCCGGACTATGTATCCGAGCTCCAACGCCGGACTTTATCCGAGGTGTCATAAATCACCTTGGTTCAAAGAAGTTGGAAGGAGTTTAACCGAGCTTAATGCCGGAACTGCCCTCTAAGGAGCCAGCCACTTGCATCCGAGCTATATGTCGAACTGCTTCCGAGGTGGTTAAGCACCTCGGTGGTGGGCTGATTTTTGGTCAATGTTTTTATTGATGTAATTTATTCTCTGACGAGAGATATATAGCCGTAGCCCTCAAGGTATGTATCGGTCTAAAACCGAGATGCACTGAAGGATGACATAAGACCGCTGATCCCCGTAGCCTCTGAGACTCTGGTTGATTTGCAAAATCGGTCTAAGGATCAAGTCCTAGCTCGGCAGAACACTTCCGGACACAAAAAGCGGCGTGCTCAGTCCTCGAGACTCAGGTTGGGTGCGGCCGACCAACCCGAGGATCAAAATCTCCTCGAAACTGTATTGCACTTAAGATTTTACGCATAGAACAAGCAATGCAGTAGCCCCGAGACACCGGGTCGGGTGGCAACACCAGATCAGGGGATCAATGTGCCCCTTTAATATTTGTAAGTAATAAGCCCGAAGCACAGTAGCCCCCGAGCCTTAATGCGGGCACAGGTGGCCGAATTAAGGATCAATATCCATAGGAAAATCACAAATTATGTAATGACTCAATGTATCCAAGTACTTTATGTCATTAATGCTCGGATCCGCATTGTGCAAAACTTTGTTGACCGACCATGGGCTTTAACCTCCTTGGCCGGTAGCCGAGGAGTGTTTTTCCTACTTTATAAAGCCTTTATGAGGGCAAAGATTTACGACAAACAAGGCAATCTGGTCATACGGCTTTCTAAACAAAGGTACGCAGAGAGATATGTTATATTGCTGTTTAACAGAAGAAATGTCTTCCAAAGAAAATAGTCCCGCTATCGGTTCCTTTCTTTGGGTTGTCATGCTAAGCATGATCATGAAACCTCAGCTCCAATGTTAGAGCAAAAGATCGAGGATTTAGTTTGGGAGGCCAGTTACTAGCCCCCGCCGTGTTCAAGCATGACGAGGTCAAGCTGAAACACTTCGCCAATGTTATGAATGGCCCATCATTTAATATAGTCATCGGATCGCTGACCAGTTTACACCTATTGTGACGATCGGTTTTCGGCTTTCTCCATCGAGGTGCTTGACCATGCAAGCTGGAAGCACAATCGCAGTGGTTCTCCCTTTGCACACCTAGCGAACAAAGCGGAACGTAGGAGGCAAGCTGAGCCGGGCAACCCAACTATTGACCAAAGACACAATTCGAAACTGATGCATATATAGCAATATCCGAGAATGTTTTTGCCGAATCTCTAAAGGAGTCCGGCCTTGCACTGCGAGACTTGTGCTGAAAACACACAAATAGTTGAAAAGTGCCAAAATCTTGGTAAACCAAAAAAGTCAGTAAAAACATGACGTCCCAACAAGATCAAGTGTTCGGTGCCAATCCGAAAATTGGACTGTAGAAAAAAAAGTGCTTCTGCCGTGCTTGAACATGACACATCCTATCTCAAGAGGTCAAGTGGGTCAGCCTACGGATTAGGCAAGTTTAGAAAACTAAACTCTAGCGATTTCGAGAGAGAAATTAGGCTCCTCGGCTAGTGACCGCACACTCGTGCCGAGAAAAGGAGTGATAAATAATAAAAACTTTGCAAGGACTAAGAAGAAAAACACTTAGTATGAAACGGCTCAAATAACATAAGAGCCCCCAAGTGACTTGGGTAAAAGTTGATAATGTAAGGTGACATGTAGAATGCCTTCTAGCCGGATTGTAGATCGTTTGTCATAGCGGACCTTTTAAGCTTCGACCTCGGACCCAATAGTCCGGAGTGTGTCCGAATACCTTCGTGGTTATATAAGAACCGTGGTATGCATGGAGACAAGGCGTAGGGGTCATTAGTGCTGTATCGCATAAGTGCCCAACTAGTCATGTTATATTACATGGGTAGTAAGAAACATCTTCCAGGGAGAATAGTTCCGTTAAGGGTTCCTTTCGTTGGGATGCATGCCCTAAAGTGCATGTCAAAGCTGCTATGAAAGCAGAAAATCATCTGGGGGCAGATGGGTAAATAATTAAAAATCATCTTTTAGTTCACCGATCGAGTATTCCCTTAAGAATGCTAGCTTTCGGCTTCACCCACCTGAGGTACACATCCGGCTGACCCGACAAGAATAATCGCAGAGGTGCTCCCTTTACCACCTAGCCGAACAATCGGGAACGTAGGGGTAAGCACAGGAGCCAGGCAACCCAGCTTGGCCAAAACTTAAGTCCTATCGATGCATATGATGGTGAATAAAAGGTACATGCGGAAGTGTGACACAAGTGTTGGGCATAAAGCCCGTATTAATAAGCTTACATTAAAGAAGCCCCAGTGTATAATGAGCGGTGGTAGCGTCAAGTGTCTGAACAAAGTTTCGACAAGGAAAATTTGTACAAGCAACTTTTTACAAAAAAGTATAATTCTTGGTCAAACCGAACAGAAGTTAGAAATTTAAAACTTTGAGCATGAAGGCAACTTAGCTGGTTAATGTGTTCGGTATTGACGAGGCGGTCCGAGCTTGATGCGGGACAAGGTTCCATCCCCCAAGCCGGTCCCGAGGTGGCGGAGCAAGGAGCTCGGCACTCCGAAGTGGTGACATAGCACGGTCAATGCAGGACGGCAGAGTGATGCCAAGTCCCGGCATGGGGTAATGAAGTGTTGACGAAGCCCCGTCCAGCCGAGGTGACGCTAAAGGATATAGTCATTTGGATCATTTTCCTGTGCACAAAAAATAGTGCAGACCGGGATAATAGTAATAATAGGAATTAAAAAATGTTGCATAATAAATAATTTATGCAAAGTGAGTAGTAAAGAAATATGGCCTGGCGAAGTTGATGTCGATGCAGGTCGTCGGTAATGCAATAAAGGCGTGTACAGCCTGGATTCTGAGTCGGTCAAGTTCCGGATGCGGCGTCACGAACTGTCTGAAATCGACGAACCATCATGCGACCGTCGATAATGCGGTCACCATTTGATAGACCTGTGTACATATGCTGGACTAACCAGAGTAATAATTTCTTGGGAAAAATTTAACCCAAACAAGCAAAAAGAAATACTAGGATTAATAGCACCTGGTTTATTTGTTGTAGCACCAAGGAAGGTGATTCCCAAAATTGGGACTTGATCCGCGCACCCATGCCTGGTCGGCTAGTGACGCCTTGAAGTGTCCGGAGTAGGTTGATGAAGAGATGGCGAAGCCCCGGTCCAGCCGAGATGTCGAAGTAGGTCGGCGTGATGGACACCGACTTGAAGAAGCGATGGTGCGGCTCTGCCGATGCGGTCGTGGCGTGGTTGATGCTTGGCTTGATGAAGGGACCGTCGGCGATGTCGGTATGCCCGCTCCGTGTAATCCGTGGGGCGGCAATGTTGGTGATGATTTATCCTTCGCGATGCCGGACTCTTGTTCGGCTTGCCAAGATGATGATCCGAAGGAGTTGAGCTTGGCTCAACAAAGTGACGACGTGTCTAGCGCAGGTCGGCAGTAGTGGAGCAATATTGCCGGACTGGTTTGACACCAGCATGATGTTGAAGATCATGTTCAAAAGATCTTAAAGTTAGTGGGATGTGTTCGGGAACAAAACACAATACCCCATACAAAACTTCCTTCAAAAAGGATGTCCAAAATCCCGTTCATAAAAAAGACGAACTCGGGTCGGATTCGTTTTCGCGCAGGAAACAGATCCGAAAAGTGATGCACTAATCGGAAGGTTCCCGGAGTTTGGACGGTCGGATCGAGCTGAAATTTTGAGGGGTGGTAGATATAGGAATTCCGCCGCCGATCAACGGTTGGATCTTCCAAAGCAAGTCCGATCTAGAAGCTGGACACCACGCCCTAAACTCGTCCGGATTCAATGCGGCTCCGGTATATCGGAGATTGCCAGAGATTCCTCCATCGGAACTCGATGAAATTTTCCAGGGTTGTCGTGGACTGAACTGAATTCCCCATAATTCCACCGAAGCAATCGCTAAAACGACGCTTGAGGAGGCGGTGGCGGCGGACACAATTCCGCTGTCCAGAAAAACAGTACGGTCGCCCGAGGGCAATGTTGACGTTGAGCCCCCGGGCTCCCTGGATGATTCCTCCATGATCTTGATAGAGATCGGAGTTGATGCTGATGAAGGCCCTCATCCGAACATGATGATCGGAGGTAGGGCGCAGTCCTTGGTCGAACCAAGGTGACCAGTCGAGCTGGTGATGAAGATGCCGAAGTTGCAGTTGATCTGCAGGCGAGCCATTGATCCTTTTGCCGATCACACAGCGGAACTCTCAATGAAAGCACCAATGTCGGTGTCAAAACCGGCGGATCTCGGGTAGGGGGTCCCGAATCGTATGCGTCTAGGCGGATGGTAACAGGAGACAAGGGACACGATGTTTACCTGTGTTCGGGCCCTCTTGATGGAGGTAAAACCCTACGTCCCGCTTGATTGATATTGATATTGTGGATGTTTACAACGGTGGATCTACCACGAGATCAAGGAGGCTAAACCCTAGAAGCTAGCCTATGGTATGATTGTAAGGGTTGTTGTGATTGTTTATCGACTAGCTTTGGCCCGGTTTATATAATGCACTGAGGCCTAGGATAACAAGAGTCCTAGCCGAATCACGCCGGTGGGGAGGAGTCCTTGTCTTGATCGCCAAGTCTTGTTGATTCTTCCTTGTATGCGGCAGCTTTCCGGACTGGCCCATGAGTATACGGCCATGGGGGTCCTCGGCCCAATCCAACTGATCGGGAGACGACGCGTTGAGTACCCCCTAGTCCAGGACACCGTCAGTAAGCTACTTCAGAGTATTTGGAGCTAGATGCTGGATCAAGGATCCCCATCACAAGTCGAAATTTGCACCTAAGGCTCACGAAGGCTTCATGCTTGGCTATGGAAAGGACACACACTCCTACAGAGTCTTCAACCTCTATCTCTACAAGATCGTCGAAACTGTGGATGTGAGATTTGATGAAACCAACGGTTCACAAAGAGAACTCCTGCAAGGTACACTTAATGAAGCTCCTCCAAGCGAATCAATCAAGCTGATGGGAACTGGTGAAATCATGCCCTCTGAAGCACAACCTGAAGAGTAACTTATCATTTCTGCACCTAACCAACCTGAAGACAATGCTCAGACCGAAGATAATCCTCCCAATGACGACAATGATCAGCAAGAGCAAAGTCTTCGTTCTGTTCATCCTCGTGTTGCAAATGAAGTACAAATTGAGAAGATAATTGACAGCATCAATGCACCTGGTCCACTGACTCGCTCAAGAGCAACAAGTTAGCAAACTTCTGTGGGCACTTTTCATTTGTCTCAATATCAGAACCCAAGAAAGTTGCTGAAGCCTTTATGGAACCTGAATGGATTCAAGCTATGCAAGAAGAACTTCAATAGTCCAAGCTGAACAATGTTTGGGAACTTGTCAAGCGACCTGACCCTCGCAAGCATAACATTATTGGAACAAAATGGATATATCGAAAAAAGCAAGATGAGCATGGTCAAGTCGTCAGAAACAAAGCACGTCTTGTGGCTCAAGGATATACTCAAGTAGAAGGAATCGACTTCGATGAAACATTTGCTCCTGTGGCTAGGCTTGAAGCTATTCGTATACTGCTAGCCTACGCTAACCATCACAACATCTTGCTATATCAAATGGATGTGAAGAGTGCATTTCTCAATGGCAAGATTGAAGAAGAAGTATATGTCGCTCAACCACCTGGCTTTCAAGATCCAAAACATCCTGATATGGTGTACAAGCTGAACAAAGCACTGTATGGCCTCAAACAAGCTCCTCGCGCATGGTATGATACGATCAAAGACTTCCTGAAGAGCAAAGGCTTCAAACCTGGATCCCTCGATCCCACACTCTTCACGAAGACATATGATGGTGAACTGTTTGTGTGCCAAATATATGTGGATGACATAATCTTCTACCGCACCAACCGTAAGTATCTTGATGAGTTTGGATACATGATGCAAGAGCAATATCAGATGTCCATGATGGGTGAGCTGAAGTTCTTCCTTGGTCTTCAAATTCGTCAGCAAAGGAATGACATCTTCACATCTCAAGAAAAATACCTCAAAGATTGTCTGAAGAAGTTTGGAATGGAAGAATGCAAAGGTTACACGGCGCCAATGCCAGCCAACCACCATCTTGGTCCCGACGACAATGGTAAAGAGTTCGATCAAAAGGTATACCACTCCATGATTGGTTCTTTACTTTATCTATGTGCATCTAGGCCAGATATTATGCTTAGTGTTTGCATGTGTGCTCGATTCCAAGCGGCACCAAAGGAATCGCATCACTTAGCTGTGAAGCGAATTCTTCGATATTTGGCTTACACCCCAACACTCGGATTATGGTATCCCAAGGGCTCAAAATTTGATTTGGTTGGGTTCTCGGATGCTGATTATGCTGGTGACAAGGTGGATCGCAATTCTACATCAGGCACATGTCACTTTCTAGGTCGATCACTTGTCTGTTGGTCTTCAAAGAAGCAGAACTATGTATCACTCTCAACTGCTGAATCTAAATACATTGCTGCTGGATCTTGTTGTGCTCAGCTTCTCTGGATGAAGCAAACTCTCAAGGACTATGGCATCAATCTGAAACAAGTACCTCTCTTCTGCGACAACGAAAGTGCCATTAAGATAGCCAACAATCCAGTCCAGCACTCGAAGACAAAGCACATTGAAATTCGTCATCACTTTCTCAGAGATCATGTCATGAAGAAAGGTATCAACATCATTCATGTCAACACTGAAGAGCAACTGGCAGATATCTTCACAAAGCCCTTGGATGAGAAAAGGTTTTGCAAGTTACGGTGTGAGCTAAATATCTTGGAATCCTCTAATGTCCTGTGATCAGGCACACATCCTAACACTTATGCATGTTGATGACTTAGATGTGCAACACACAAAGTAATGTATATCTTCAATCAATGATGACTTACACTCTGAGTGTGAATACATTAACATGGAATTTGACTTCAGAGGCCACGATAATTGTGCGCCGTGTCTGGGTCTAATACTTCCTATACGGTGGGTAACGCCACCACCAAATTTCTCTGTTTGAAGTGTTTCACTCATGGCGTTATTTTTGCAATGACTTCGCATTTGGTTTGTCTTCAGTTTCAATTTATCTTCATGATTTTCTTCAATATGATGATTTGATTGCTTTCTGATATATATATATATATATATATACTAGTGTTCTCTCCTCCACATCATTCACTTATAGCTATGTCTTCAAGTTGAATCTTTTGAACTAAGTGAATGTGATCGGACCCTAACCTCTCTATGCTTTCAATCTTAAACTCTATCTGTCCAAATCATATGCATTTTATTGAAACTGTCGAATGTCTTCTCTGCGTCCTAGTCAGCAGAAGGCACAGAGACAAAACATTAAGTCTGTTTTAAGTAACTCATCTTTATTGTTGAAATCCGGAGAAGCCGGAACAACCATCCGACATGCCTGGCGGGCGTGGGAACGTGGGACAACTCTGAGTATGTTGCATGCTTGCCACGTGCCCCTCAGATGTGAACCGCCAGGGGCACCAGTGTAATTGCACTGTGCCGCACACCTACTTATAAATACTTGTCCCCTGCGGTAAAGAAATCCTTCTTCCACCTCTCAACCTCGTCAAAACCCTAGCGCCACCGCTAGCTCTCGACGGCACCGGGGACGAAGCGCTTAGCTGCCGCGACTTCTCCGACGCCGTCCTCACGCCGGCCGCAGACATCGTCCTCTCCGCCGTCGCCGTAGGTGTCCTCCGTCGCCAAGTTAGGGCACGGTGGACTGAACTGCTCGGTCTCCTATTCATCTCATCTAACAGTTCTTCGTGCGGTAATTATAACTCTATTTTTACCACCTTTTTGATCTTCAAGATTTATCCTATTTACCAAAAGTGGTTTCTGCCTACACAATGTTAGATCTATATTGTATGCATCTCATACTGCCTAGTCTATTCACTTAAATTTCATATCCAGTTTGATTCCTCACTTGTACTTATTCACGGATTCGTACAAATCTAGAACCAACTCACAACATATAAGTGAATGTCTTCACATCATGAGGTCAATGTCTTCAAACTGATTTATCTTCAAAATCTTCTGAGAATGCATATGACCTCTTCCCCTTCCCTCGCATCTCTAATGCTGTCACAGGTACATGTCCGTGGGAGAATCCCTTGGTTCTCATAGTCTGCATTCGTTTGCAGAATACTTACAGCATCACATTAATTTTCCTGAAGCCAGCTCCTGCTTGACCAGCAAGCGTAAGCCTATGAAGCCTTTGAACGGATTGAAGCCATTCAGTTTAAAGTTCATTGCTGCAGAGAAATCAGTAAGGAAGGGTGGCAGACAGCGTCGACGGGGTACATCAAAAGATTTGCCTGATGACCTAGCAGAGCTCTACAAGACAGAGCCTGAAGAGAATTATCATCAGCGCAAGACACGAATCCAATGGATTCGACGCTATTGGGCTGAAGAATGGTTCAAGTACAAGTTCGTAACCAAGGAATATGCATAGAAGAATGCTATCAAGAGTCCTTGGGGTGATATTCTCTATCGAGGCCTTCAACCCAAGAACAGAGCAGAAGCTATTGCACAAGGTTTCTATCCCTGCATGGTCCGAGGACCTCAGCCTGAGAATGCCGATCCCTCATCATTACTCTGGTGTCGTGATGATGCTCTCTTCAAGCGCAACTTTTAGCACGCAAAGGCTTCGGCCAAGGAAAACAAGAAGTCATTGGGATTAGACTTCAACCTTGGTCCCTCTGCTCCACGTGCTGACGGCTCACGTGATGCGGAACCAAATGTCATCGGCCCCTTCTCCAACCTTGATGGTGTAACACCCCAAAAATTTTTTGCCAAGTTTTCAATATTAAAAATTTTCCAAGGGTTTTAAAAATCTTTATTTCTGTTGATTTTAGAACTTTTCTTTTATTGTTAAGGAGTTTTGTATTTTTCCCAAGTGGAGCTTTCCATAATACATTGGACTTCTTTGCCATCTCGTTTAAAACAATTTCTAAATAAGTAGAATTGTTTATTAAATTATTTCACCTTGAACTTTATTCATTGAAATGAACTATATTGAATTTTTGGAGCTCCTTTTGAACTACAACCTTTTGACAGAATCTCTTAAAATTCCAACCAAAATTTGGAGATGTCATGTGAGGTCTCCAAATCACTTTGTGCATTAAGATAATTATTTCTTGATATATTTTGAGTTTTACACCTGTTTTTCAAATCTGGTCCAGTGGACACTTTTACACTACAACCCAATTAAATATTTCCCTAGAGCCTCCACCAAAATTATGGGATGTCAGTGATAGCATGCCTTTCAAATTTATGCAATAACATAGTGATGTTCTTTGGAAAATTTGACTGCAACGGCCTCTTTTTCATTCTGGACCAGACTTGTGTTTTCTACTACAACTCTATTATTTCTTGCTCTAATGACCTTGTGTTTTCTCATGCTTGTAGTCAACCTTGCAAAACCCTTAAGTCCAGGAGCATGCTCTATTTGGAACACTTTTGGTCCATGAAATGATGCCACTCACTCCCTGCCTGAAATTGAGGTTTTGCAAAACTTGCACTAGCAAGTTTCTCCTATTTGCAAACTGACTTCACCACCCTCTCTTATATCCATAGAGACACTGATCTGGAGAGTTTGGCCACTCCAAGAGCTACCTAGGTGCCTTTGGCATTTTGTCAAACACCCTGTGTGCATGACCAGTTTTGGCATGAGTTCAAGTTTACATTGTGAACTTGAGCCCCTGACCTACCCAGCATGTCCTAAGGTTTTGCCCTAGCCCCTAACCCTTTTTTGCTAACTCCCTTGTGGTTTGGAACACCCTAGGCTGCCCTGGCATTTCATCGAGCACCTTTCGTGCGTGCTCTGGGCGCGCCCAGAGCGTGCGTTTGGCACCCGCTTGCACCCGAGTCGCCGCGTCGCACCCCGCACTCAAAACCCGGCCCCGGCCTGCACGCCGTGTCCCCTGCACCGCCACACCACCCGACCAACCTGGCACCCCACAGCGCCACCGCCAGGTGGCCGTGGCGGCTAGCTGCCGGCCGCTAGCAGACCCGACCGTGGTCGGCGCCGCCAAAGCCACCCCGGCTCGCCACCTGCCCCTGTGAGCGAGGCGAGCTCATCCGCGACCTCGTCGCTAAGCGCTTCGTCGCCGCCACGTCGCCCAAGCTTCTGAGGGGAGGCGGTTCGCCGTCGTCCTTATCACCGGCCGCCTGAACCGACATCCACCACAGATATAAGGGCCCGGAGCTCAACCAGGTCCTTGAGCAACCTCATTTGATCCTCCTAGTGTTGCCTTGGCCAGCAGTCGAGCAAGGGAAGGCCTTCTTCCCCGAGTCCGGCAGGTTCGGTCGCCGCCAAGCCCTGGCCGATTCCATCGCCACCAATGCCTCTCCCTCTCCACTCTCTCCACCAAGAACTCTCCCTTCCTCTCGCGAGCACAACCCCTCGCTCAATTTTGGCCGGAGATCACCGCAGCCCCAAACTCACTATCCACCCGAATGCCCCCTCCGCCGCGGAGGTCGCCGCCGGCGACTCCCTCCACCCCCGGCTACCCTACGACCATCGGAAGGATCGCCTAGGAGTGGCGGATCCAGCCCTGCAGTCGGATGCCCTCGAGGAGCCACCTAACGCCGGCGAAGATCGCCGGAGTTCCCGCCTCCGTTCGGCCAGAGGAAAGAGAGGGAAGGAGACTGGTCAAACCTGACCAGTGGGGCCCCCTTGACCCAATCGGCGGTGACTCCGCGCCATCCACGCTGGATAAGTGGAAGCGCATTTTCAAAATGCGCCTTCGACGTGTAATGATAATCGAAACGTTTTTCTGTTTTTCTGCTTTTATTTTAAAATCAGATTTGACCAGAACTTTGACTGCCTATAACTTTTTAAATCAAACTCCAAATGAATTGATTCTTTTTGCTACCTCTCTCAAATATTGTCTAGTTTATTTTAAGATTTATTTGGAGAAATTTCAAAACAACTTTTGTGCTGTTTTTATTTTGTGTGTTAATTCAAATATATTATTTTAAATAGGGTTTTTGATGCTGATTTGGATGCACCCTTCCTTCCCATGACCTGAAGGCAAGCATTATGAACCCTGGTGAATTTTTGTGTGTGTTGCACAGCACGGTGGCAACACCACCCCGACTTATACATGCGTCATTTTATGTGAGGATGAGATCCTATTCATGGGCATTTTTTAGAGTTTATGCTAATGTAGTTGACATGAATTGTGATGGAAATCACCGTCATACGTCTTCCATGCATACCGGCAGGAAAGACGGGAAGGCCTCGGTCTTGGGTAGACACGGGCTTGTCCCTAGTCCTCCGTCGAGACGGTCGTGGCCGGTATGACATGAGGGGATGTCGCGTGGTGTTTCCATCTGTTGTTTGAGATATATGTATTGTTGTGCTAATCATGCAGGAAATATTACAACCTCCTGAGTCGACCGTAGATTGAGTCTTGTGCCAGTAACCCCCATACTTGCTTCGTACTACCACTCGTCTCTACACCAAGTAGGGTACGGTTCAGTAAGTTGTCAACCCTTTCCTAGCACACACCATAAAGAGAGGCCGTGGTGGGAGATCTCGAGGCATCCGTAGTCATACCACCGGTCCGGAGCATGGGTGTTTCGGTTGTAGCCGAAGGGGTAGCTCCCAGTTCTTGTGCTGTATAAATTTTGTGATCCCATGTTACGTCGAGGTTGTAGCCTCCCCACTTAGAGTTTTGCTTAACAGGTGTTGTGGGTGATTCCAGACACATGTGAGTTAAGCTGGTGTGTGCAAGTTAGGTGTGTTTTCAACAAAAAGACCGTAGACAGAATTAGTCTCGATGGACTAAAGAAATCAGTTACTCGTGGGTAAAGAGTACACCCTCCGCAGAGATTAAACCTATTCGAATAGCCGTGTCCATGGTTAAGGATTACAGTTTGGGATGGGTCAAGTGTCGGTCTTCGGAGGTGAAACTATTAAACCTGGGAGCACGATTGTGACTTGTGATAATTTATGATTACTATTTTGGATGTGGACTAACCCATGATATATTCTGGTATTCTTGAATATCCCTGGGATGGTTCTACCTCCTGGATATTCATTGTGGCATTTCTTTTTAAGCCCTTTATGCGGTGTCGCTCAGACGCCCGATTGTGGCATTTCTTTTTAAGGCCCTTTATGTGGTGTCGCTCAGACGCCCGATTGTGGCATTTCTTTTTAAAGCCCTTTATGTGGTGTCGCTCAGACGCCCGACTGTGGCATTTCTTTTTAAAGCCCTTTATGTGGTGTCGCAACGACGCCCGACCGTGGCATTTCTTTTTAAAGCCCTTTATGTGGTGTCTCTCGGGCCTCGATCGTGTCATTTCTTTTTAAAGCCCTTTATGTGGTGTCGCTCAGACGCCCGACTGTGGTATTTCTTTTAAAGCCCTTTATGTGGTGTCGCTCAGATGCCCGACTGTGGCATTTCTTTTAAAGCCCTTTATGCGGTGTCGCTCAGACGCCCGCCTGTGGCATTTCTTTTGAAGTCCCTCATGTTATTTATTTCAAATTTTAATACCATCACGTTATTGCATATTCACAAATTACATGCTTGCGCGTTTCAGAGTTTTATCTATCTTATGTGACTAGCGTCATACGCATAAAATATTTTCGGTACATCATTATTAATTTATGCCCGTGTTCTTAATGTTTGCGAGTACATTCAAAGTACTCACTGGCTTGTCCCTGGCTATTGTCTTGGCCAGATTTCATGTTTGGAGAGGAGCGTTGCGGTGACTGTCCCAGAACCTAAGCAACGGTGATAGCCGCCACGCGAAGATAGGAGTTAACCTGGTCAGCTGTTCCCGTGGGAAATGGAGTCCCATGAGCAAGGATATTTCATAAACCGCTTCCGCCATCAACCTTTAGAAACCATTTGTTGTATGCACAGGCCAGGATGGTCTTGACTACACATATTTTATTTTTCCGCTTGGAATTTCCGTATCAAGGTAGTGCCTCATCAGCTAACAGTAATCCTGGGGCTGATGAGCACAAGGACCGTTTTTCCTGGGAATTGACTCCCGGAGAACCGGTCGCCACAGACTTGGTACCAGAGCCAGGCTGACCATTGGCTAATCCTATCTTAGCCAGGTCAATAAACTTAGGCTAATAACCCACCGAGCCATAACCAAGACCTCAGCCAAGCTTCTGACAAGATAGCCACCACGGTGACCCGACACTTTCTGCGAATGGTCTTTGAACCTATCAACTAGCCCGTCTATCACCCACCAGTGACCAGCACCAAAGGGGTCTCATTCGCAAGCGTGCGAAGGAAGACTCCGTTCCCTTTTTCTATAAAAAAGGACGCGCTCGCCTCAACCCAGCCCAGCTCAGCCACTATTCCAAAACCAAATCACAATGCCTGGTCCCGTAGTACACCATGAGACTACAGCAAGCAACCTTGGAGGTTTTGTGACCATACTCGCAAACCTCACCCGTCGTGCCTACGCGTTAGAAGAACCACCCGAATATGTTGTGTACCAAGGACCCATTAGTGGCGAGAGCCGTCAATTCTGGGCCACTGTACATATCTACGGTAGGGGTCTGGCACCCGAGCGCCCCTACAGGTTCACCGGAAGAACTACTTCCTTTGAGCCGCAAGCCATCCAACTAGCTGCCCGAGAGGCTATAGTTCATCTCAGGCACCTGTCGCCCAGAGTTAACTGTCGCTCGTTCCACTACTACCCCAGGCATGAAGGGTATGGTAGACCACCTCAAGTTGCCAACGGAGACCACGAGACAGACCCTGCATTACTGCATCTAGTGCGCTATGTAAGTGCACTGGAGGACCTATTCGATCAGATCACTATTGATCTGGTCGCAGCTCGTGGAGAGCTGGTTCGTCGAGACCCATCAAGGGAGGAGATCATGCCCAACGCCGACAACCCCGTCGTGCTGTTTGGACAACCGATCGAGACCCTGAGGCAAGCCCCAGCCGTCAGCCAAGGTGTTTTGATGACCCCAGAAGTGCTTCGTCGCCTCCTGGGAGCACACTCCAACGGGGTTGTGGTCAACAATCCCCGTGACGGTCATCATCACTACCCCGAGCCTGCAGCCCCTCAGCCCTCTCCAGCAAATTCCAACGGTGAGAACCGTGGAGCAGCCTCAACGTCCACAAGGGACGCCCGCTTGGATGTGAACAAAGTAGACTGAGACACTCGAGTAGTAGCAAGTCCCAGTGTATCCTCGCTTTGTAATCCTGTGATTTCTTAAATTAGCGCAGCCTAGCATCGTGCATCTATTTTATATAGTAGTCTTGCATGGATGTATTAGCATGCAGTGTGATTTCTCTATCCTTGGCGCAGCCACCAAAACCGCCCCGACAACATCCACAGTGATACGTCACTTTAGTAAGATGTGTGTACCTGTGTTTGACCCCGAGCTGAGCCGGCCAAGTCTTTTACCACGGTAAATGACCCAGCCCCGGTGCTATAAAAAAAGACCACCGGGTGACCTTGCCAAGCACCCTTCGCCTTGTGCACCATCTTCACAACCTTTTCCTGCCATGCCGAACCCTAGTATTTATCTAAGGACTCCAGATGCTACCCCGGGTAGTTTTGTCAAGATATTGTGGGATTTTACCCGCAGTACCATGGGCGCAACCCAGCCACCCCAGTACGATCTGTTCAAATCTAGGATCACCCCTTCCACCTCGAGATATTGGGCAGCCGTGCACATCCCGCCCGTAAACCCAAACCAAGACCCCACAGAAGTCTCCTTCGTGGGGAAATCTATGCCAACCCCGCACATGGCCGTAGAAGCTGTAGCGTATGAAGCGCTTGCTTGCCTTTGATTCGCAGTACCCTACGCCAGCGAACGAGGGTATTATTATTTTCCGAGCCGTGCAGCACCCGGAGGAGTAACATCCTTTCCGTGTGGACGTATTAAGAGAGACCCGGTCTTGGCCAACCTCGTCCAATACGCCATCGCAAGAAGAACGTTTGACCCAACATGTGATGGGTTATCTGCAGAGCCTCGCTGGATTTAAATCCTCGAGATCGCCATCGGCAGATCTTGAGGCCCGACCAGAGAGACACATACATCGACTGGTCAATCCACTCCCTCCGATAGAAGAAGAGTGTATCCTAGTACCGGAAACTTTTCTCAGGACCCCGTCCAGTTACCGTTTTCAATTTAGATGCACCGCTGTATTTATTGTCGCATTTCTTATTTATGTGTTATAACTTATGCTTAGTACCCCGAGTTTCCAGCGAGTAAATCATTAATGTAAGCAGCTCTGCCGCTTTTGGACTTTAATGTATTACTGTTTTCCCTCGCGAGAAATCCGGGAGCGTGGTCTCTTTTTCCTGAGTTGCCGCTTCGTATGATTTCTCACGACATAGATCATTAATTTCACTCAGCCCCATGGCAGCAGACTCACCCCACAATTACACGAACACATACACTGCTTGCAAAATTTAGCAACTGTGTTGCGTCTAACTAAGCACCTCCGGACAACAGTTATCACCCGGCACACCCCACCTACTCGTCGTGGCCACCGCGACCGCGGAGAGCCAGCAGCCGAGCAGCGGCATCACGACGATCGTCGAGGATCATCGCACACAGAAGCACCGAGAGCCCCAGCACCGCTGCCAGCCCTCCGCACAACAGGACCACGTACCAGTCCGGCGCCGCCTCCGCCATTAGCGCCTCGTCTCGAGCTCCGGCAATCGGAAACAGAGGAGAAGAAGAGAGAAGGAGGGGTGAGGCCAGGTGCGAGGAAGAAGAGGAGAACGCCGTGGTCATTTTATAGCTCGAGCTCGGTGTACGGTGGGCGAGGTCCACCAGCGCCGCTCGTCGCCCGACCGCCGGTGTTCGGAAGCGAATCCATGGCAGTGCCGACAACAGACCGCCCGCGAGGTGAGTGCACGCTGCACTGGCAGCTAGCGCGCCACGCACTACCGCGGTACGGCCTTGGTACCCTACGTGCTAGGCGTCGCCGGTGGAGAAAGCGCGGGAGAACGCGCGGGAGAAAGGAAGAAGAAGGAGCCGGAGGAAGGAGAAGAGGCTGACCGTGGGCCCGGGTCCACCAGTCAGCCAGAGAGAGCACAGTGCTCTCGGGTGCAACCAGCGTATTCTGATATTTAGAATTTATTCTAAATTCATGACCAGTGTAGAAATCGCTAGTTTTCCCCACACCACGCCAGTACCCCCACACTGTACTTTTGCACCACTTATTTTCCTCACACTGTAGCCATTTCTGTTTTAATGCATATTTATTTAAAAAAAATAACTCTTTGCAAATCTCGAGGACGAGATTTTTCTTAAGGGGGGTAGTAGCTGTAACACCCCAAAATTTTTTGCCAAGTTTTCAATATTAAAATTTTTGCCAAGGGTTTTAAAAATCTTTATTTCTGTTGATTTCAGAACTTTTCTTTTATTGTTAAGGAGTTTTGTATTTTTCCCAAGTGGAGCTTTCCATAATACATTGGACTTCTTGTCCATCTCGTTTAAAACAATTTCTAAATAAGTAGAATTGTTTATTAAATTATTTCACCTTGAACTTTATTCATTGAAATGAACTATATTGAATTTTTGGAGCTCCTTTTGAACTACAACCTTTTGATAGAATCTCTTAAAATTCCAACCAAAATTTGGAGATGTCATGTGAGTCTCCAAATCACTTTGTGCATTAAGATAATTATTTCTTGACATATTTTGAGTTTTACACCTGTTTTTCAAATCTGGTCCAGTGGACACTTTTACACTACAACCCAATTAAATATTTCCCTAGAGCCTCCACCAAAATTATGGGATGTCAGTGATAGCATGCCATTCAACTTTATGCAATAACATAGTGATGTTCTTTGAAAAATTTGAGTGCAACAACCTCTTTTTCATTCTGGACCAGACTTGTGTTTTCTAGTACAACTCTATTATTTCTTGCTCTAATGACCATGTGTTTTCTCATGCTTGTAGTCAACCTTGCAAAACCCCTAAGTCCAGGAGCATGCTCTATTTGGAACACTTTTGGTCCATGAAATGATGCCACTCACTCCCTGCCCAGAATTGAGGTTTTGCAAAACTTGCACTAGCAAGTTTCTCCTTTTTGCAAACTGACTTCACCACCCTCTCTTATATCCATAGAGACACTGATCTGGAGAGTTTGGCCACTCCAAGAGCTACCTAGGTGCCTTTGGCATTTTGTCAAACACCCTGTGTGCATGACCAGTTTTGGCATGAGTTCAAGTTTACATTGTGAACTTGAGCCCCTGACCTACCCAGCATGTCCTAAGGTTTTGCCCTAGCCCCTAACCCCTTTCTGCTAACTCCCTTGTGGTTTGGAACACCCTAGGCTGCCCTGGCATTTCATCGAGCACCTTTCGTGCGTGCTCTGGACCATCCTAAGGTTTGGAACCCAGAGCGTGCGTTTGGCACCCGCTTGCACCCGAGTCGCCGCGTCGCACCCCGCACTCAAAACCCGGCCCCAGCCAGCTCGTCGTGTCCCCCTGCACCACCACACCACCCCGACCAACCTGGCACCCCACAGCGCCACCGCCAGGATGGCCGTGGCGGCTAGCTGCCGGCCGCTAGCAGGCTCGACCGTGGTCGGCACCGCCCAAGCCACCCCAGCTTGCCACCTGCCCTTGTGAGCAGTGCGAGCTCATCCGCAGCCTCGTCCGCTAGCGCTCGTCGCCGCCACGTCTCCCAAGCTACAGGGAGGCGGTTCGCCGTCGTCCTTATCGCCGGCCGCCCCTGAACCGACCTCCATCGCGTATATAAGGGCCCCGGAGCTCAACCAGGTCCTCGAGCAACCTCATTTGATCCTCCTAGTGTTGCCTTGGCCAGCAGTCGAGCAAGGGAAGGCCTTCTTCCCCGAGTCCGGCCGGTCCGGTCGCCGCCAAGCCCTGGCCGATTCCATCGCCACCAGTGCCTCTCCCTCTCCACTCTCTCCACCAAGTACTCCCCCTTCCTCTCACGAGCACAACCCCTCGCTCAATTTCGGCCGGAGATCACCGCAGCCCCAAACTCACTATCCACCCGAATGCCCCTCCGCCATGAGCTCAAGGTCGTGGCGACTCCCTCCACCCCCGGCTACCCTACGACCACCGGAAGGATCGCCTAGGAGTGGCGGATCCATCCCTGCACTGGGATGCCGTTGAGGAGCTACCTAACGCCGGCGAAGATCGCCGGAGTTCCCGCCTCTGTTCGGCCAGAGGAAAGAGAGGGACGGAGACTGGTCAAACCGACGGTGGGGCCCCTTGACCCATGGCAGTGACTCAGGCGCCATCCACGCTGGATAAGTGGAAGCGCATTTACAAAATGCGCCTTCGACGTGTACGTATAATCGAAACGTTTTTCTGTTTTTCTGTTTTATTTTAAAATCAGATTTGACCAGAACTTTGACTGCCTATAACTTTTTAAATCAAACTCCAAATGAATTGATTCTTTTTGCTACCTCTCTCAAATATTGTCTAGTTTATTTTAAGATTTATTTGAAAAAAAATTCAAAACAACTTTTGTGCTGTTTTTATTTTGTGTGTTAATTCAAATATATTATTTTAAATAGGGTTTTTGAAGATTTCATGATGATTTGGATGCACCCTTCCTTCCCATGACCTGAAGGCAAGCATTATGAACCCTGGTGAATTTTTGTGTGTGTTGCACAGCACGGTGGCAACACCACCCCGACTTATACATGCGTCATTTTATGTGAGGATGAGATCCTATTCATGGGCGCATTTTTTTAGAGTTTATGCTAATGTAGTTGACATGAATTGTGATGGAAATCACCGTCATACGTCTTCCATGCATACCGGCAGGAAAGACGGGAAGGCCTCGGTCTTGGGTAGACACGGGCTTGTCCCTATTCCTCCGTCGAGACGGTCGTGGCCGGTATGACATGAAAGGATGTCGCGTGGTGTTTCCATCTGTTGTTTGAGATATATGTATTGTTGTGCTAATCATGCAGGAAATATTACAACCTCCTGATTCGACCGTAGATCGAGTCTTGTGCCAGTAACCCCCATACTTGCATCGTACTACTACTCATCTCTACACCAAGTAGGGTACGGTTCAGTAAGTTGTCAACCCTTTCCTAGCACACACCGTACAGAGAGGCCGTGGTGGGAGATACTGGAGGCATCCGGTAGTCATACCACCGGGTCCGGGAGCATGGGTGTTTCGGTTGTAGCCGAAGGGGTAGCTCCCCGGTTATGCCATGGTATAAATTTTGTGATCCCATGTTACGTCGAGGTTGTAGCCTCCCCACTTAGAGTTTTGCTTAACAGGTGTTGTGGGTGATTCCAGACACATGTGACTTAAGCTGGTGTGTGCAAGTTAGGTGTGTTTTCAACAAAAAGACCGTAGACGGAATTAGTCTCGATGGACTAAAGAAATCCGTTACTCGTGGGTAAAGAGTACACCCTCTACAGAGATTAAACCTATTCGAATAGCCGTGTCCATGGTTAAGGATTACAGTTTGGGATGGGTCAAGTGTCGGTCTTAGTGTCGGTCTTCGGAGGTGAAACTATTAAACCTGGGAGCACGATTGTGACTTGTGATAATTTATGATTACTATTTTGGATGTGGACTAACCCATGATATTTTCTGGTATTCTTGAATATCCCTGGGATGGTTCTACCTCCTGGATATTCATTGTGGCATTTCTTTTTAAGCCCTTTATGCGGTGTCGCTCAGACGCCCGATTGTGGCATTTCTTTTTAAGGCCCTTTATGTGGTGTCGCCAGACGCCTCGATTGTGGCATTTCTTTTAAAGCCCTTTATGTGGTGTCGCTCAGACGCCTGATCGTGGCATTTCTTTTAAAGCCATTTATGTGGTGTCGCCAGACGCCCGATCGTGGCATTTCTTTTTAAAGCCCTTTATGTGGTGTCGCACAGACGCCCGAATGTGGCATTTCTTTTTAAAGCCCTTTATGTGATGTCGCTCAGACGCCCGACTGTGGTATTTCTTTTAAAGCCCTTTATGTGGTGTTGCTCAGATGCCCGACTGTGGCATTTCTTTTAAAGCCCTTTATGCGGTGTTGCTCAGACGCCCAACTGTGGCATTTCTTTTGAAGTCCCTCATGTTATTTATTTCAAATTTTAATACCATCACGTTATTGCATATTCACAAATTACATGCTTGCACGTTTCAGAGTTTTATCTATCTTATGTGACTAGCGTCATACGCATAAAATATTTTCAGTACATCATTATTAATTTATGCCCGTGTTCTTAATGTTTGCGAGTACATTCAAAGTACTCACTGGCTTGTCCCTAGCTATTGTCTTGGCCAGATTTCATGTTTGGAGAGGAGCGTTGCGGTGACTGTCCCAGAACCTAAGCAACGGTGATAGCCGCCACGTGAAGATAGGAGTTAACCTGATCAGCTGTTCCCGTGGGAAATGGAGTCCCATGAGCAAGGATATTTCATAAACCGCTTCCGCCATCAACCTTTAGAAACAATTTGTTGTATGCACAGGCCAGGATGGTCTTGTACTACACATATTGTATTTTTCCGCTTGGAATTTCTGTATCAAGCTAGTGCCTCATCAGCTAACAGTAATCCTGGGGCTGATGAGCACAAGGACCGTTTTTCCTGGGAATTGACTCCCAGAGAACCGTCGCCACAGATGGCCTCATCAATTACATCTTGGTCCCATGGTGCTAAAGTGGATCATTCTGATAATGATGCTGACACTAATGAAGCCCCAGCTCCTCCTCCAAAGCCGCAAAAGCAAAAGAAGCCAAAAGCTTCAAGATTAGCTACTCCAAAAGCTTCACGTGCGAAGCCTCTGGCCACTGCGCCTCCTGAAGACAGTGTGCAGTCTGAAGATCAATCCCGAATCTCCAAGAAGACGGAGAAGAAAAAGAAAATCGTCAAGCATACTGATCAAACCTTGACTCCTGCTGCCATTCTGCGTGAAGAACCCATTGATCTTTCCAGCGATGAAGATCTTGCAGATGATGCCCTTGAGCAACTGATCAAGAGCAAGGAAGAAGCACAGATCTTCAATAACCTGCCTCTCTTCGATGTGGCAATCATCCATAACTTCATTGATGAGTGGTTTGACACACCAAATCTCAGCTTTGAAGATCTGCAGCTTCCCATTGGCCTCAGCGTGTCCTTTAATGGCGCCATTGCTTCTGAGCTAGCTCTCGCTCAGCGCATCTTTGAGCTGAAAAAAAAATTGATTATGAGAAGGCTTAGTTTAAGAAGCATGTGGCGAGGCTCAGCGTGCAAGATGTCAGAAGCATCAAGGTCATGCTGCATGAGCTTAAAGAAGCCTTTCTCAAGAAGCGCCAAGAAGCCCAAGGATCTCGCGAGCATATGAAGAGTTTGGCTGACAAGTGTTTGCTTGCCTACAATGAAATTTGAGAAGCGCAAGTCTCTTGGCCGTCCTGGCATTGACCCCAGGATGGCTGCAAAGAAGAAGAAGCTCTCTACTGCCCAACCTGCACCTTCAAGTCAAGAAGCACCTCGGATTATCTTCCCAAGCAGCATGACTGGATCGAAGCCAAAGGTCACGACTACCGCTTCAGAATAGAAGAAGACGAGGGCTGCCGAGGCTGAAGCCAGAAAGAGAAAGAATACTGAAGCCTCTGATGCCGCTCCCTCCAAGAAGAAGCGCAAAACCAAGAAGAATTGGGCTGCTCCCACAGAGCCCTTGGTTGTTGAACCTATCTCAGTGGTTCGCCCTGCGTCTGAACATCAAGAAAGACGGATGATAATTCATGAGCCTGCTCCCACAGAGGCTCATGAAGCTGAAGATATTCCAGCAGCTGAACCCACCGCTGCTGAAGACATTGGTCAAGATGACAATGTTGAAGATGATGAAGTTCTTCCTCAGATCGAACACAACGTGGTATCATCGCCTGTTCTCACGAACAGCGAACTCATCAGCATTGGTCGTCCTCTGACGCCAATTGCTCAGGATGCATCGTGGGCTGATCACCCACAGCAACAAGACTCCCCCAGTACTCCCCAACAACAACAACAAGTTAGACCACCCGTGCATGAAGAAGAAGAAGACTTTGAGGTCCAGCCAACTCCATCTCCAAAGGCGTTGCGACATTTGTGAGCTTCGCAAAGGACAAAAGCCTCAAGTCCCTCTTTCGGCGTTCGAGAAGGAGAAGTGCATCATCAAACTGTTGCACGTCAAGTGTTTCCTGAAGCCACTCCAACTGAGAATGTCTCCGCGTCTGAAGCCCAAGCTGCTGAAGACAATCCGGCTGCATCAGCCGATGAAAGACAAGAAGACGTACCTGTCCCTACTCCCCCAGTTATTGAAGAAGCTGTTCCTGATGTGAACGTGCCAGTGCCCGACCCTCCAGCTCGTCAAGCGGAGGATGAAAATCCTGAAGCTGCCACTACCAACGCAAGTGAAGCCAATGACGTTGTCATGGCTGAAGCTAATGTGGAGCTTGAACCAACGGTGTGCACGAAGCCAATGAGGCAACTGCGCTCCCGAAGCTTTTGTTGTGCAGCTGAAGCCTCACCGCTGCCATCGCTCCTGTTCCGCCACCATGGCCCTATACAATTGAGCAAGCATACAATCATGGTCAGCTAACCATTGTCCGATGGCCCATTCTGGTACCTCCTCCTACTGCCTCTGGACCTCAATTTGATTATCATGTTGAGCATAGGCCTCAGGTCCAGAAACCAAAGCCAAGACTGCCAAGGTTCCCAGGCACTGCTAATTCTACAGGGTCCTTCAATGCAAATGGCTTCAAAAGCCACAATACCTTCTTTGACAGCGCCAAGAACCCCTACTCAAAGCCAAGGATATCATCAGATCGTTTCTGGAGCTATCAACAGCGAAGCTATTACTCCTGCGTTCTGTATGATCAAGGGTGCATTTTCCCTCATATGCGCCTCGACACTGAAGCCATTGCTGGACTGCCGTGCTTAGAAGAAGCACTTGACTGTTTTCGTGATGCCGGTGCTTTCGACTTTGTGACTGACATAGAACATTGGAATGAAGAACTTTTGCTTCAATTCTATGCTACCCTCCACATTCGCGGCTACAACAGAGATATCAAGACCTGGGTTCTTGAGTGGATGATCGGAAATGTTCATCATGAAGCCAAAGCTCTTGATGTCATCGAGCTTACAGGCCTATCCACTCCTGGAGAGCTCTATGAACCTGACTGTCAACTACACCGCAATGCACTGGAGAGCATCTTCCACAATCCTAAACCCAATATGAGCCAGATGTTGAGCATGATGAAGCCGTTGCCATCTGACGCTGAATATCCAACGGAGTTCTTTGTTGATGACCTTGAGTATCTGCCTCGCACCATATATCACATCATCAGGCGAACTCTATGGCCTATCAAAGGACATTCATCAGCTGCTAAACTTGAAGGAGCCATGAAGACTTGGTCTTTTACATCCTTAATGGCATCAGCTTCAATTCCCAAGAATTCTTCATCAGGCAACTTGCTGCTTCTGGATCTGACCTTTTTGGTCTGAAGTTTTATGCTCCATGGGTCATGCGCCTCATCAAGCGACACTCTTCTGTCAACTATCAGCCCTCTGCTCGCAATCATCTGATCTTTCTACCAGAGGTTGATATGTCAGTTGAAGCTATATACCCTGAGCCTGCCAAGGAGCCTCTTTGTCTTCAAATTCCTGATCACCAGAGCTTCACTCAGTTCATTGAAGGCATTCAAGCAGTATCACGTATCTATCCAATGGCTGGAAATACTCGTTTGCCTCATCGTGCGCAAACTGAAGCCACTGAAAGCACCATTACCCAAAGGCCAAAGAAGCGCTCTCGTGTTCTAAATGACCGAGAACTTCTTGTGGCACTTCATCAGAAACAAGATAAGCATCACTATTGGCACAAGAGACAGATGCAAAGCCTCTTGGTGGACGTCAATCGTATTCGAAATCTTGCCACTAAGAATGCATTTGTTGCTCGTGAGACTTGCCGGCGATCATGGAAGAGTTTGACGCTGCTTAGTGCTGAAGCAGATCTTCAAGACGATGGCTTCACTAAAAGATTCAAGTTTGACTCCACTCCTCCACGGACTGCTGTCCTACGTCGAACTCCATCACTTGAAGACTCTGACTATTCTTCCTCCGCGGCAACTGTGAATGCAAGAGTGATCGATGATGAAGATGATGCTACTTCACCGCCTCCTACTTCTGCATGCATCGACACTGCACCAAGTACGTCTGCACCGCCAAGCAACAAGGACAACCTGCTGCTTCACCTACTCATGAGGACGAGTAGATGCTCTATGTCTTCAAACCTTTTTGGTCCTTACTGACAAAAGGGGGAGAAGCATATGAGTTTGATAATCTTCAAGCGGGTTCATATGGGCGGTTGCTTTATATTTTGCCTCGTGTTTACAACTCTCGCTTTTGAAACATTTGGTTCTTTGAGTTGTAACACTTAAACTCGATGGTTGTCTGCTACTTATTCGCTTTATTGTGATGCGATGATAAATTCCGCATGTGCGATGATAACTTCCGCACTTAGATCATTCTGCAGACGTCCATTTTTCATTATGCATGTCATTCTATTTGCTATATCATTTCATGCATGATGAATTATCTTCATAAGTTGAAGTGGATCTCCACAAGTACAACCTGCCATGTGCATTTGCATTCCAAAAGCAAATTACTTATATGCACATCTTCAGGGGGAGCCCTTGCTACTTATGAAGACAATACCTATCCTTTACAATTTCACATACTTTATCCCGTTGAAAACTTCAACCAGTTTGTCATCAATCACCAAAAGGGGAGATTGTAAGTGCATCTAGTGCCACCCCTAGTTGGTTTTGGAGTATTGACGACAAAGTTGGTTGAGAGACTAATGCGTTTGTGAGAATTGCAGGATAACGCAGGTAGTGTCCCTCATTGATTCGGTTTACCTACCGGAGATGACCCCTAAAAATGTATGAAGATATTGAAGACAATGGTGGTATGTGAAGATATTCATATTGAAGACTATGACATGAGAAGACATTGATTGAAGACTATGGAGCCTTGAAGATCGTGTTGTTTCGTTGTTTCCTTTTATTCTTTGTTGAGTCATAGGAACCACCGTACTGTTAAGTGGGGTCCAAGTGAACTAAGTCTGAATGACTGAAGTGATGCTCAACCCAAATCCTATGTCTTGGCGAAGACAATGAGAGCAAATCTTATCACGAAATTTGGATGATTCAGCTTTGCTTGTAGCCCAAGTAAAGTTGTCGTGTGTGTTTGAAATCTGACCGTTGGAACACGTGTCAGTTCCTTAGTGACCCAGGGTCATTTCGAACATATCAGGTCGGGTTGCCCAGTGGCTATAAATAGCCCACCACCTACACCATAAATAGGTGGCTTCTCAGAGTTAGTGCACGGCTTTTGTCGTTTGAGAGCAACCCACCTCAAAGCCTTTGAGAGAGAGAAATCCTTGCGAGGACCAAGCCCAAACTCCCAGAGCCAAAGAGTATTAGGCATCACTGAAGTCTTTCTGTCTGTGTGACCTAAAGACTTATTACACTTGAGGACTGTGTATCCTCCAGCCGGTTAAGCGTCGCATTCTGAGCATCCAAGAGTCATTGTGGATTGCCGGTGAACAAAGTCTGTGAAGGTTCGGAAGTCTACCTTGAAGACTTACCAGAGTGATTGGGCGAGGACTGTGTGTCCTTAGCTCAAGGAGAATACGGTGAGGACTGTGTGTCCGGGACTGGGTGTCCTCGAGTTTAAATACTCAGCCGATCCAACCAGACGTACAGTTGTCACAGCAAGTGGAACTGGTCCAACAAATCCTGTGTCTACAACAAGTGACTGGTTCTATCCTCTTCCTTCCTTTACTTAAGTTTGTCTTCGTGAAGTCATTGCCTATCTGTGTATCTGTTTGACTTCATTGCTTGACTACTACTGTTGATTGGCTTCATACTATCTTCCATCCTGATCCTTACTACTTAGCTACTATTAGTCCTGTACTTTCACATCATTCAATACATGACTATGGTTTGCTTATGGTAGTTTATCTTCCGCTACATATCAACTAGGTCATTTCTATTGTTTGTCTTCGAAACTTCCAAGTTTTGAAGACTTTCATAAAAATCGCCTATTCACCCCCCCCCCCCCCTCTAATCGATACTAGCACTTTCACATAGCTTCCCCAAGCTTGGGCCTTTTCATATCATAAGCATAATCACTCTCATCATTAATAGTATGGATAGCACCAATAGAATAGCAATTATCATCATCACAAGTAGTAGGAGAAACATCATTTGGAAGGGATACCTTTTTACCTTTGTTGCCCCTTCTTTTCCTTTTCTTCTTCACATTATGTGTGGGTTCAACCTTCCTCTTTGAGCTCCTTCTTGTGAGATTGGTTGAATAGAAAGCTCCTCCTCGTTACCTGATTCATCATAAGAAATAATAGGAGGATATTGGGAAGTCTCTTCCCGTTCATTAGTATTCTCATCATCTTCTAATTTCTTTCTTTTCTTTAGGTAATTGGCAATATAAGGATGTTCAATGCAATTCTCCGAACAAAACATATAAATCTTTTCTAGATCAATATCAAGGAAATGCTTAAGATTAAATTCTGGAATAGGCTTAGTTAAACGTTTCAACTCTTCATAACCCAAAAGCAAACTAAGTTCATTATAATGTGCAAGGGAAATCAAATCATCATAATTTTTTGACCCGATTCGGTCATGAAACAATTTGCTGAAAACACACAAATAGTTGAAAAGTGCCAAAATCTTGGTAAACCAAAAAAGTCAGTAAAAACATGACGTCCGAACAAGATCAAGTGTTCGGTGCCAATCCGAAAATTGGACTGTAGAAAAAAGTGCTTCTGCCGTGCTTGAACATGACACATCCTATCTCAAGACGTCAAGTGGGTCAGCCTACGGATTAGGCAAGTTTAGAAAACTAAACTCTAGCGATTTCGAGAGAAATTAGGCTCCTCGGCTAGTGACCGCACACTCGTGCGAGAAAAGGAGTGATAAATAATAAAAACTTTGCAAGGACTAAGAAGAAAAACACTTAGTATGAAACGGCTCAAATAACATAAGAGCCCCCAAGTGACTTGGGTAAAAGTTGATAATGTAAGGTGGCATGTAGAATGCCTTCTAGCCGGATTGTAGATCGTTTGTCATAGCGGACCTTTTAAGCCCGACCTCGGGACCCAATAGTCCGGAGTGTGTCCGAATACCTTCGTGGTTATATAAGAACCGTGGTATGCATGGAGACAAGGCGTAGGGGTCATTAGTGCTGTATCAGACAAGTGCCCAACTAGTTATGTTATATTACATGGGTAGTAAGAAACATCTTCCAGGGAGAATAGTTCCGTTAAGGGTTCCTTTCGCTGGGATGCATGCCCTAAAGTGCATGTCAAAGCTGCTATGAAAGCAGAAAATCATCTGGGGGCAGATGGGTAAATAATTAAAAATCATCTTTTAGTTCACCGACCGAATATTCCCTTAAGAACGCTAGCTTTCGGCTTCACCCAGTCTGAGGTACACATCCGGCTGACCCGGCAGTAATAATCGCAGAGGTGCTCCCTTTACCACCTAGCCGAACAATCGGGAACGTAGGGTAAGCACAGGAGCCAGAAACCCAGCTTGGCCAAAACTTAAGTCATATCGATGCATATAATGGTGAATAAAAGGTACATGCGGAAGTGTGACACATGTGTTGGGCATAAAGCCCGTATTAATAAGCTTCATTAAAGAAGCCCCAGTATAATGAGCGGTGGTAGCGCGTCAAGTGTGTCTTGAACAAAGTTTCGACAAGGAAAATTTGTACAAGCAACTTTTTACAAAAAAGTATAATTCTTTGTCGAACCGAACACAAGTTAGAAATTTAAAACTTTGAGCATGAAGACAACTTAGCTGGTTAATGTGTTCGGTATTGACGACGCGGTCCGAGCTTGATGCGGGACAAGGTTCCATCCCCCAAGCCGGTCCCGAGGTGGCGGAGCAAGGAGCTCGGCACTCAAGTGGTGACATAGCACGGTCAATGCAGGACGACAGTGATGCCGAAGTCCCCGGCATGGGGTAATGAAGTGTTGACGAAGCCCCCCGTCCAGCCGAGGTGACGTCAAAGGATATAGTCCGGCTGGATCATTTTCCTGTGCACAAAAAATAGTGCAGACCGGGGATAATAGTAATAATAGTAATTAAAAAAATGTTGCATAATAAATAATTTATGCAAAGTGAGTAGTAAAAGAAATATGGCCTGGCGCCGAAGTTGATGTCGATGCAGGTCGTCGGCGCAATGCAATAAAGGCGTGTAAAGCCTGGATTCACGTGTCAGTCCGAGTTCGGAGGATGCGGCGTCACGAACTGTGTCTGAAACTGACCGAACCATCATGCGACCGTCGATAATGCGCGCCACCATTTGATAGACCTGTGTACATATGCTGGACTAACCAGAGTAATAATTCCTTGGGAAAAATTTAACCCAAACAAGCAAAAAGAAATACTAGGATTAATAGCACCTGGTTTATTTGTTGTAGCAATTCGAAGGAAGGTGATTCCCAAAATTGGGACTTGATTCGCGCACCCATGCCTGGTCGGCTAGTGACGCCGAAGTGTCCGGAGTAGGTTGATGAAGAGATGGCGAAGCCCCCGGTCCAGCCGAGATGTCGAAGTAGGTCGGCGTGATGGACACCAGCTTGAAGAAGCGATAGTGCGGCCCTGCCGATGCAGGTCGTGGACGTGGTCGATGCTTGGCTTGATGAAGGGACCGTCTTGGCGATGCTGGTATGCCCGCTCCGTGTAATCCGTGGGGCGGCGATGTTGGTGATGATTTATCCTTCGCGATGCCGGACTCTTGTTCGGCTTGCCAAGATGATGATCCGAAGAAGTTGAGCTTGGCTCAACAAAGTGACGACGTGTCTAAGCGCAGGTCGGCAGCCGTGGAGCAATATTGCGGACTGGTTTGACACCAGCATGATGTTGAAGATCATGTTCAAAAGATCTTAAAGTTAGTGGGATGTGTTCGGGAACAAAACACAATACCCCATACAAAACTTCCTTCAAAAAGGATGTCCAAAATCCCGTTCATAAAAAAGATGAACTCGGGTCGGATTCGTTTTCGCGCAGGAAACAGATCCGAAAAGTGATGCACTAATCGGAAGGTCCCCGGAGTTTGGACGGTCGGATCGAGCTGAAATTTTGAGGGGTGGTAGATATAGGAATTCCGCAGCCGATCAACGGTTGGATCTTCCAAAGGAAGTCCGATCTAGAAGCTGGACACCACGCCCTAAACTCGTCCGGATTCAATGCGGCTCCGGTATATCGGAGATTGCCAGAGATTCCTTCATCGGAACTCGATGAAATTTTCCAGGGTTGTCGTGGACTGAATTCCGCATAATTCCACCGAAGCAATCGTTAAAACGATGCTTGAGGAGGCGGTGGCGGCGGACACAATTCCGCTGTCCAGAAAAATAGTACGGTCGCCCGAAGGCAATGTTGACGTTGAGCCCCCGGGCTCCCTGGATGATTCCTCCATGATCTTGATAGAGATCGGAGTTGATGCTGATGAAGGCCCTCATCCGAACATGACGATCGGAGGTAGGGCGCAGTCCTTGGTCGAACCAAGGTGACCAGTCGAGCTGGTGATGAAGATGCCGAAGTTGCCGTTGATCTGCAGGCGAGCCATTGATCCTTTCGCCGATCACACAGCGGAATTCTCAATGAAAGCACCAATGTCGGTGTCAAAACCGGCGGATCTCGGGTAGGGGGTCCCGAACTGTGCGTCTAGGCGGATGGTAACAGGAGACAAGGGACACGATGTTTACCCAGGTTCGGGCCCTCTTGATGGAGGTAAAACCCTACGTCCTGCTTGATTGATATTGATATTGTGGATGTTTACAACAGTGGATCTACCACGAGATCAAGGAGGCTAAACCCTAGAAGCTAGCCTATGGTATGATTGTAAGGGTTGTTGTGATTGTTTATCGACTAGCCTGGCCCCGGTTTATATAATGCACCAGAGGCCTAGGATAACAAGAGTCCTAGCCGAATACGCCGGTGGGGGAGGAGTCCTTGTCTTGATCGCCAAGTCTTGTTGATTCTTCCTTGTATGCGGCAGCTGTCCGGACTGGCCCATGAGTATACGTCCATGGGGGTCCTCGGCCCAATCCAACTGATCGGGAGACGACGCGTCGAGTACCCCCTAGTCCAGGACACCGTCAGTAAGCTACTTCAGAGTATTTGGAGCTAGATGCTGGATCAAGGATCCCCATCACAAGTCGAAATTTGCACCTAAGGCTCACGAAGGCTTCATGCTTGGCTATGGAAAGGACACACACTCCTACAGAGTCTTCAACCTCTATCTCTACAAGATCGTCGAAACTGTGGATGTGAGATTTGATTAAACCAACGGTTCACAAAGAGAACTCCTGCCAAGTACACTTAATGAAGCTCCTCCAAGCGAATCAATCAAGCTGATGGGAACTGGTGAAATCATGCCCTCTGAAGCACAACCTGAAGAGTAACTTATCATTTCTGCACCAAACCAACCTGAAGACAATGCTCAGACCGAAGATAATCCTCCCAATGATGACAATGATCAGCAAGAGCAAAGTCTTCGTCCTGTTCATCCTCGTGTTGCAAATGAAGTACAAATTGAGAAGATAATTGACAGCATCAATGCACCTGGTCCACTGACTCGCTCAAGAGCAACACAGTTAGCAAACTTCTGTGGGCACTTTTCATTTGTGTCAATATCAGAACCCAAGAAAGTTGCTGAAGCCTTTATGGAACCTGAATGGATTCAAGCTATGCAAGAAGAACTTCAATAGTCCAAGCTGAACAATGTTGGGGAACTTGTCAAGCGACCTGACCCTCGCAAGCATAACATTATTGGAACAAAATGGATATATCGAAACAAGCAAGATGAGCATGGTCAAGTCGTCAGAAACAAAGCACGTCTTGTGGCTCAAGGATATACTCAAGTAGAAGGAATCGACTTCGATGGAACATTTGCTTCGTGGCTAGGCTTGAAGCTATTCAGATATCGCTAGCCTACGCTAACCATCACAACATCTTGCTATATCAAATGGATGTGAAGAGTGCATTTCTCAATGGCAAGATTGAAGAAGAAGTATATGTCGCTCAACCACATGGCTTTGAAGATCCAAAACATCCTGATATGGTGTACAAGCTAAACAAAGCACTGTATGGCCTCAAACAAGCTCCTCGCGCATGGTATGATACGATCAAAGACTTCCTGAAGAGCAAAGGCTTCAAACCTGGATCCCTCGATCCCACACTCTTCACGAAGACATATGATGGTGAACTGTTTGTGTGCCAAATATATGTGGATGACATAATCTTCGGCTGCACCAACCAGAAGTATACTGATGAGTTTGGATACATGATGCAAGAGCAATATCAGATGTCCATGATGGGTGAGCTGAAGTTCTTCCTTGGTCTTCAAATTTGTCAGCAAAGGAATGGCATCTTCATATCTCAAGAAAAATACCTCAAAGATTGTCTGAAGAAGTTTGGAATGGAAGAATGCAAAGGTTACACGACGCCAACGCCAGCCAAACACCATCTTTGTCCCGACGACAATGGTAAAGAGTTCGATCAAAAGGTATACCGCTCCATGATTGGTTCTTTACTTTATCTATGTGCATCTAGGCCAGATATTATGCTTAGTGTTTGCATGTGTGCTCGATTCCAAGCGGCACTAAAGGAATCGCATCACTTAGCCGTGAAGTTTAATTCTTCGATATTTGGCTTACACCCCAACACTCGGATTATGGTATCCCAAGGGCTCAAAATTTGATTTGGTTGGGTTCTTGGATGCTGATTATGCTGGTGACAAGGTGGATCGCAAGTCTACATCAGGCACATGTCACTTTCTGGGTCGATCACTTGTCTGTTGGTCTTCAAAGAAGCAGAACTGTGTATCACTCTCAACTGCTGAATCTGAATACATTGCTGCTGGATCTTGTTGTGCTCAGCTTCTCTGGATGAAGCAAACTCTCAAGGACTATGGCATCAATCTGAAACAAGTACCTCTCTTCTGCGACAATGAAAGTGCCATCAAGATAGCCAACAATCCAGTCCAAAGACTCGAAGACAAAGCACATTGAAATTGGCCATCACTTTCTCGTAGATCATGTCATGAAGAAAGGTATCGACATCATTCATGTCAACACTGAAGAGCAACTGGCAGATATCTTCACAAAGCCCTTGGATGAGAAAAGGTTTTGCAAGTTACGGTGTGAGCTAAATATCTTGGAATCCTCTAATGTCCTGTGATCGTGCACACATCCTAACACTTATGCATGTTGATGACTTAGATGTGCAACACACAAAGTAATGTATATCTTCAATCAATGAAGACTTACACTCTGAGTGTGAATACATTAACATGGAATTTGACTTCGGAGGCCACGATAATTGTGTGCCGTGTCTGGGTCTAATACTTCCTATACGGTGGGTAACGCCACCACCAAATTTCTCTGTTTGAAGTGTTTCACTCATGGCGTTATTTTTGCAATGACTTCGCATTTGGTTTGTCTTCAGTTTCAATTTATCTTCATGATTTTCTTCAATATGATGATTTGATTGCTTTCTTATATATATATATACTAGTGTTCTGTCCTCTACATCATTCACTTATAGCTATGTCTTCAAGTTGAATCTTTTGAACTAAGTGAATGTGATCGGACCCTAACCTCTCTATGCTTTCAATCTTAAACTCTATCTGTCCAAATCATATGCATTTTATTGAAACTGTCGAATGTCTTCTCTCAAGGCCCTAGTCGAGAAGGCACAGAGACAAAACATTAAGTCTGTTTTAAATAACTCATCTTTATTGTTGAAATCCGAGAAGCCGGAACAACCATCCGACATGCCTGGCGGGCGTGGGAACGTGGGACAACTCTGAGTATGTTGCATGCTTGCCACGTGCCCCTCAGATGTGAACCGCCAGGGGCACCAGCGTAATTGCACCGTGCTGTACACCTACTTATAAATACTTGTCCCCTGCGGTAAAGAAATCCTTCTTCCACCTCTCAACCTCGTCAAAACCCTAGAGCCACCGCTAGCTCTCGACGGCACCGGGGACGAAGCGCTTAGCTACCGCGACTTCTCCGACGCCGTCCTCACGCCGGCCGCAGACATCGTCCTCTCCGCCGTCGCCGTAGGTGTCCTCCGTCGCCAAGTTAGGGCACGGTGGACTGAACTGCTCGGTCTCCTATTCATCTCATCTAACAGTTCTTCGTGCGGTAATTATAACTCTATTTTTACCACCTTTTGTATCTTAAAGATTTATCCTATTTACCAAAAGTGGTTTCTGCCTACACAATGTTAGATCTATATTGTCTGCATCTCATACTGCCTAGTCTATTCACTTAAATTTCATATCCAGTTTGATTCCTCACTTGTACTTATTCACGGATTCGTACAAATCTGGAACCAACTCACAACATATAAGTGAATGTCTTCACATTGTGAGGTCAATGTCTTCAAACTGATTTATCTTCAAAACCTTCTGAGAATGCATATGACCTCTTCCCCTTCCCTCGCATCTCTAATGCTGTCACAGGTACATGTCCGTGGGAGAATCCCTTGGTTCTCATAGTCTGCATTCGTTTGCAGAATACTTACAGCATCACATTAATTTTCCTGAAGCCAGCTCCTGCTTGACCAGCAAGCGTAAGCCTCTGAAGCCTTTGAACGGATTGAAGCCATTCAGTTTAAAGTTCATTGCTGCAGAGAAATCAGTAAGGAAGGGTATGCATAGCGACGTGGGTACATCAAAAGATTTGCCTGATGACCTAGCAGAGCTCTACAAGACAGAGCCTGAAGAGAATTATCATCAGCGCAAGACACGAATCCAATGGATTCGACGCTATTGGGCTGAAGAATGGTTCAAGTACAAGTTCGTAACCAAGGAATATGCATAGAAGAATGCTATCAAGAGTCCTTGGGGTGATATTCTCTATCGAGGCCTTCAACACAAGAACAGAGCAGAAGCTATTGCACAAGGTTTCTATCCCTGCATGGTCCGAGGACCTCGGCCTGAGAATGCCGATCCCTCATCATTACTCTGGTGTCGTGATGATGCTCTCTTCAAGCGCAACTTCCAGCACGCAAAGGCTTCGGCCAAGGAAAACAAGAAGTCATTGGGATTAGACTTCAACCCTGGTCCCTCTGCCCCACGTGCTGACGGCTCACGTGATGCGGAACCAAATGTCATCGGCCCCTTCTCCAACCTTGATGGTGTAACACCCCAAAAATTTTTTGCCAAGTTTTCAATATTAAAATTTTTGCCAAGGGTTTTAAAAATCTTTATTTCTGTTGATTTCAGAACTTTTCTTTTATTGTTAAGGAGTTTTGTATTTTTCCCAAGTGGAGCTTTCCATAATACATTGGACTTCTTTGCCATCTCGTTTAAAACAATTTCTAAATAAGTAGAATTGTTTATTAAATTATTTCACCTTGAACTTTATTCATTGAAATGAACTATATTGAATTTTTGGAGCTCCTTTTGAACTACAACCTTTTGATAAAATCTCTTAAAATTCCAACCAAAATTTGGAGATGTCATGTGAGGTCTCCAAATCACTTTGTGCATTAAGATAATTATTTCTTGACATATTTTGAGTTTTACACCTGTTTTTCAAATCTGGTCCAGTGGACACTTTCACACTACAACCCAATTAAATATTTCCCTAGAGCCTCCACCAAAATTATGGGATGTCAGTGATAGCATGCCATTCAACTTTATGCAATAACATAGTGATGTTCTTTGGAAAATTTGAGTGCAATGACCTCTTTTTTCATTCTGGACCAGACTTGTGTTTTCTACTACAACTCTATTATTTCTTGCTCTAATGACCTTGTGTTTTCTCATGCTTGTAGTCAACCTTGCAAAACCCCTAAGTCCAGGAGAATGCTCTATTTGGAACAATTGTGGTCCATGAAATGATGCCACTCACTCCCTGCCCAGAATTGAGGTTTTGCAAAACTTGCACTAGCAAGTTTCTCCTTTTTGCAAACTGACTTCACCACCCTCTCTTATATCCATAGAGACACTGATCTGGAGAGTTTGGCCACTCCAAGAGCTACCTAGGTGCCTTTGGCATTTTGTCAAACACCCTGAGTGCATGACCAGTTTTGGCATGATTTCAAGTTTACATTGTGAACTTGAGCCCCTGACCTACCCAACATGTCCTAAGGTTTTGCCCTAGCCCCTAACCCCTTTCTGCTAACTCCCTTGTGGTTTGGAACACCATAGGCTGCCCTGGCATTTCATCGAGCACCTTTCGTGCGTGCTCTTGGCGCGCCCAGAGCGTGCGTTTGGCACCCGCTTGCACCCGAGTCGCCGCGTCGCACCCCACACTCAAAACCCGGCCCCAGCTAGCTCGTCGTGTCCCCCTGCACCACCACACCACCCCGACCAACCTGGCACCCCACAGCGCCACCGCCAGGATGGCCGTGGCGGCTAGCTGCTGGCCGCTAGCAGGCCCGACCGTGGTCGGCGCCGCCCAAGCCACCCCAGCTTGCCACCTACCCTTGTGAGCAAGGCGAGCTCATCCGCAGCCTCGTCCGCTAGCGCTCGTCGCCGCCACGTCGCCCAAGCTACAGGGAGGCGGTTCGCCGTCGTCCTTATCGCCGGCCGCCCCTGAACCGACCTCCACCGTGTATATAAGGGCCCCGGAGCTCAACCAGGTCCTCGAGCAACCTCATTTGATCCTCCTAGTGTTGCCTTGGCCAGCAGTCGAGCAAGGGAAGGCCTTCTTCCCCGAGTCCGGCCGGTTCGGTCGCCGCCAAGCCCTGGCCGATTCCATCGCCACCAGTGCCTCTCCCTCTCCACTCTCTCCACCAAGAACTCCCCCTTCCTCTCGCGAGCACAACCCCTCGCTCGATTTTGGCCGGAGATCACCGCAGCCCCAAACTCACTATCCACCCGAATGCCCCTTCGGCTGGAGCTTCGCCGGCCGCGACTCCCTCCACCCGGCTACCCTATTTACCACCGGAAGGATCGCCTAGGAGTGGCGGATCCATCCCTGCACTCGGATGCCCTCGAGGAGCCACCTAACGCCGGCGAAGATCGCCAGAGTTCCCGCCTCCGTTCGGCCAGAGGAAAGAGAGGGAAGGAGACTGGTTAAATCGACTGGGGCCCCCTTGACCCACTGGCAGTGACTCAGGCGCCATCCACGCTGGATAAGTGGAAGCGCATTTTCAAAATGCGCCTTCGACGTGTACGTATAATCGAAACGTTTTTCTGTTTTTCTGTTTTATTTTAAAATCAGATTTGACCAGAACTTTGACTGCCTATAACTTTTTAAATAAAACTCCAAATGAATTGATTCTTTTTGCTACCTCTCTCAAATATTGTCTAGTTTATTTTAAGATTTATTTGAAGAAATTTCAAAACAACTTTTTTGCTGTTTTTATTTTGTGTGTTAATTCAAATATATTATTTTAAATAGGGTTTTTGAAGATTTCATGATGATTTGGATGCACCCTTCCTTCCCATGACCTGAAGGCAAGCATTCTGAACCCTGGTGAATTTTTGTGTGTGTTGCACAGCACGGTGGCAACACCACCCCGACTTATACATGCGTCATTTTATGTGAGGATGAGATCCTATTCATGGGCGCATTTTTTAGAGTTTATGCTAATGTAGTTGACATGAATTGTGATGGAAATCACCACATCATCGTCTTCCATGCATACCGGCAGGAAAGACGGGAAGGCCTCGGTCTTGGGTAGACTCTGGATTGTCCCTAGTCCTCCGTCGAGACGGTCGTGGCCGGTATGACATGAGGGGATGTCGCGTGGTGTTTCCATCTGTTGTTTGAGATATATGTATTATTGTGCTAATCATGCAGGAAATATTACAACCTCCTGAGTCGACCGTAGATCGAGTCTTGTGCCAGTAACCCCCATACTTGCTTCGTACTACCACTCGTCTCTACACCAAGTAGGGTACGGTTCAGTAAGTTGTCAACCCTTTCCTAGCACACACCATACAGAGAGGCCGTGGTGGGAGATACTGGAGGCATCCGGTAGTCATACCACCGGGTCCGGGAGCATGGGTGTTTCGGTTGTAGCCGAAAGGGGGTAGCTCCCCACTTATGCTGCAGTATAAATTTTGTGATCCCATGTTACGCCGAGGTTGTAGCCTCCCCACTTAGAGTTTTGCTTAACAGGTGTTGTGGGTGATTCCGGACACATGTGAGTTAAGCTGGTGTGTGCAAGTTAGGTGTGTTTTCAACAAAAGATCAGATGGAATTAGTCTCGATGGACTAAAGAAATCCGTTACTCGTGGGTAAAGAGTACACCCTCTGCAGAGATTAAACCTATTCGAATAGCCGTGTCCATGGTTAAGGATTACAGTTTGGGATGGGTCAAGTGTCGGTCTTCGGAGGTGAAACTATTAAACCTGGGAGCACGATTGTGACTTGTGATAATTTATGATTACTATTTTGGATGTGGACTAACCCATGATATTTTCTGGTATTCTTGAATATCCCTGGGATGGTTCTACCTCCTGGATATTCATTGTGACATTTCTTTTTAAGCCCTTTATGCGGTGTCGCTCAGACGCCCGATTGTGGCATTTCTTTATAATGCCCTTTATGTGGTGTCGCTCGACGCCTCGATTGTGGCATTTCTTTTTAAAGCCCTTTATGTGGTGTCGCTCAGACGCCTGACCGTGTGGCATTTCTTTTTAAAGCCCTTTATGTGGTGTCGCTCAGACGCTCCGATCGTGGCATTTCTTTTTAAAGCCCTTTATGTGGTGTCTCTCGGGCCTTGATCGTGGCATTTCTTTTTAAAGCCCTTTATGTGGTGTCGCTCGGGGCCTGATCGTGGTATTTCTTATAAAGCCCTTTATGTGGTGTCGCTCAGATGCCCGACTGTGGCATTTCTTTTAAAGCCCTTTATGCGGTGTCGCTCAGACGCCCGCCTGTGGCATTTCTTTTGAAGTCCCTCATGTTATTTATTTCAAATTTTAATACCATCACGTTATTGCATATTCACAAATTACATGCTTGCGCGTTTCAGAGTTTTATCTATCTTATGTGACTAGCGCCATACGCATAAAATATTTTCAGTACATCATTATTAATTTATGCCCGTGTTCTTAATGTTTTAGTACATTCAAAGTACTCACTGGCTTGTCCACAGCTATTGTCTTGGCCAGATTTCATGTTTGGAGATGAGCGTTGCGGTGACTGTCCCAGAACCTAAGCAACGGTGATAGCCGCCACGCGAAGATAGGAGTTAACCTGGTCAGCTGTTCCCGTGGGAAATGGAGTCCCATGAGCAAGGATATTTCATAAACCGCTTCCGCCATCAACCTTTAGAAACCATTTGTTGTATGCACAGGCCAGAATGGTCTTGTACTACACATATTGTATTTTTCGCTTGGAATTTCTGTATCAAGCTAGTGCCTCATCAGCTAACAGTAATCCTGGGGCTGATGAGCACAAGGACCGTTTTTTCCTGGGAATTGACACCCGGAGAACCGGTCGCCACAGACTTGGTACCAGAGCCAGGCTGACCATTGGCTAATCCTATCTTAGCCAGGTCAATAAACTTAGGCTAATAACCCACCGAGCCATAACCAAGACCTCAGCCAAGCTTCTCGCACAAGATAGCCACACAGTGACCCGACGCTTTCTGCAGTCGGTGCCGAACCTATCAAGTAGCCCGTCTATCACCCACCAGTGACCAGCACCAAAGGCGTCTCATTACAAGGCGTGCGAAGGAAGACTCCGTTCCCTTTTCTATAAAAAGGACGCGCTCGCCTCAACCCAGCCCAGCTCAGCCGCTATTCCAAAACCAAACCACAATGCCTGGTCCCGTAGTACACCATGAGACTACAGCAACCAACCTTGGAGGTTTTGTGACCATACTCGCAAACCTCACCCGTCGTGCCTACGCGTTAGAAGAACCACCCGAATATGTTGTGTACAAAGGACCCATTAGTGGCGAGAGCCGTCAATTCTGGGCCATCAGACATATCTACGGTAGGGGTCTCGGCACCCGAGCGCCTCTGAGTTCACCGGAAGAACTACTTCCTTTGAGCATAAGCCATCCAACTAGCTGCCCGAGAGGCTATAGTTCATCTCAGGCACCTATCGCCCAGAGTTAACTGTCGCTCGTTCCACTACTACCCCAGGCGTGAAGGGTATAATAGACCACCTCAAGTTGCCAACGGAGACCACGAGACAGACCCTGCATTACTGCATCTAGTGCGCTATGTAAGTGCACTGGAGGACCTATTCGATCAGATCACTATTGATCTGGTCGCAGCTCGTGGAGAGCTGGTTCGTCGAGCCCCAGCAAGGGAGGAGATCAAGCCCAACGCCGGCAACCCCGTCGTGCTGTTTGGAAAACCGATCGAGACCCTGAGGCTAGCCCCAGCCGTCAGCCAAGGTGTTTTGATGACCCCAGAAGTGCTTCGTCGCCTCCTGGGAGCACACTCCAACGGGGTTGTGGTCAACAATCCCCGTGACGGTCATCATCACTACCCCGAGCCTGCAGCCCCTCAGCCCTCTCCAGCAAATTCCGACGGTGAGAACCGTGGAGCAGCCTCAACGTCCACAAGGGACGCCCGCTTGGATGTGAACGAAGTAGACTGAGACACTCGAGTAGTAGCAAGTCCCAGTGTATCCTCGCTTTGTAATCCTGTGATTTCTTAAATTAGCGCAGCCTGGCATCGTGCATCTATTTTATATAGTAGTCTTGCATGGATGTATTAGCATGCAGTGTGATTTCTCTATCCTTGGCGCAGCCACCAAAACCGCCCCGACAACATCCACAGTGATATGTCACTTTAGTAAGATGTGTGTACCTGTGTTTGACCCCGAGCTGAGCCGGCCAAGTCTTTTACCACGGCAAATGACCCAGCCCCGGTGCTATAAAAAAAGACCACCGAGTGACCTTGCCAAGCACCCTTCGCCTTGTGCACCATCTTCACAACCTTTTCCTGCCATGTCGAACCCTAGTATTTATCTAAGGACTCCAGATGCTACCCCGGGTAGTTTTGTCAAGATATTGTGGGATTTTACCCGCAGTACCATGGGCGCAACCCAGCCACCCCAGTACGAGCTGTTCAAATCTAGGATCACCCCTTCCACCTCCAGAGATTGGGCAGCCGTGCACATCCCGCCCGTAAACCCAAACCAAGACCCTACAGAAGCCTCCTTCGTGGGGAAATCTATGCAAACCCCGCACATGGCCGTAGAGGCTGCTGCGTACGAAGCGCTTGCTCGCCTTCGATTCACGGTACCCTACGCCAGCGAACGAGGGTATTATTATTTTCCGAGCCGTGCAGCACCGGAGGAGTAACATCCTTTCCGTGGACGTATTGAGAGAGACCCGGTCTTAGCCAACCTCGCCCAATACGCTATCGCGAAGAACGTTTGACCCAACATGTGATGGGTTATCTGCAGAGCCTCGCTGGATTTAAATCCTCGAGATCGCCATCGGCAGATCTTTGAGGCCCGACAAGGAGAGACACATACATCGACTGGTCAATCCACTCCCTCCGATAGAAGAAGAGTGTATCCTAGTACCGGAAACGTTTTCTAAGGACCCCGTCCAGTTACCGTTTTCAATTTACATGCACCGCTGTATTTATTGTCGCATTTCTTATTTATGTGTTATAACTTATGCTTAGTACCCCGAGTTTCCAGCGAGTAAATCATTAATGTAAGCAGCTCTGCCGCTTTTGGACTTTAATGTATTACTGTTTTCCCTCGCGAGAAATCCGGGAGCGTGGTCTCTTTTTCCTGAGTTGCCGCTTCGTATGATTTCTCACGACATAGATCATTAATTTCACTCAGCCCCAAGGCAGCAGACTCACCCCACAATTACACAAACACATACACTGCTTGCAAAAAATTTCAACTGTGTTGCCTCTAACTAAGCACCTCCGGACAACAGTTATCACCCGGCACACCCCACCTACTCGTCGTGGCCACCGCGACCGCGGAGAGCCAGCAGCCGAGCAGCGGCATCACGACGATCGTCGAGGATCATCGCACACAGGAGCACCGAGAGCACCAGCACCGCTGCCAGCCCTCCGCACAATAGGACCACGTACCAGTCCGGCGCCGTCTCCGCCATTAGCGCCTCGTCTCGAGCTCCGGCAATCGGAAACAGGGGAGAAGAAGAGAGAAGGAGGGGCGAGGCCAGGTGCGAGGAAGAAGAGGAGAACGTCGCGGTCATTTTATAGCTCGAGCTCGGTGTACGGTGGGCGAGGTCCACCAGCGCCGCTCGTCGCCCGACCGCCGCTGTTCGGAAGCGAATCATGAAAGCGGCCGATGCCAGACCGCCCGCGAGGTGAGTGCACGCTGCACCGGCAGCTAGCGCGCCACGCACTACTGATGCGGCCTTGGTACCCTACGCGCTAGGGCGTCGCCGGTGGAGAAAGCGGGAGAACGCAAGGAGAAAGGAAGAAGAAGGAGCCGGAGGAAGGAGAAGAGGCTGACCGTGGGCCGGGTCCACTGGTCACCAGAGAGAGCACGATGCTCGGGTGCAACCAGCGTATTCTGATATTTAGAATTTATTCTAAATTCATGACCAGTGTAGAAATCGCTAGTTTTCCCCACACCACGCCAGTACCCCCACACTGTACTTTTGCACCACTTATTGTCCTCTCACTGTAGCCATTTCTGTTTTAATGCATATTTATTTAAAAAAATTAACTCTTTGAAAATCTCGAGGACGAGATTTTTCTTAAGGGGGGTAGTAGCTGTAACACCCCAAAAATTTTTCCCAAGTTTTCAATATTAAAAATTTTGCCAAGGGTTTTAAAAATCTTTATTTCTGTTGATTTCAGAACTTTTCTTTTATTGTTAAGGAGTTTTGTATTTTTCCCAAGTGGAGCTTTCCATAATAAATTGGACTTCTTTTCCATCTCTTTTAAAATAATTTCTAAATAAGTAGAATTGTTTATTAAATTATTTCACCTTGAACTTTATTCATTGAAATGAACTATATTGAATTTTTGGAGCTCCTTTTGAACTACAACCTTTTGATAGAATCTCTTAAAATTCCAACCAAAATTTGGAGATGTCATGTGAGGTCTCCAAATAACTTTGTGCATTAAGATAATTATTTCTTGACATATTTTGAGTTTTACACCTGTTTTTCAAATCTGGTCCAGTGGACACTTTTACACTACAACCCAATTAAATATTTCCCTAGAGCCTCCACCAAAATTTTGGGATGTCAGTGATAGCATGCCATTCAACTTTATGCAATAACATAGTGATGTTCTTTGGAAAATTTGAGTGCAACAACCTCTTTTTCATTCTGGACCAGACTTGTGTTTTCTACTACAACTCTATTATTTCTTGCTCTAATGACCATGTGTTTTCTCATGCTTGTAGTCAACCTTGCAAAACCCCTAAGTCCAGGAGCATGCTCTATTTGGAACACTTTTGGTCCATGAAATGATGCCACTCACTCCCTGCCCAGAATTGAGGTTTTGCAAAACTTGCACTAGCAAGTTTCTCCTTTTTGCAAACTGACTTCACCACCCTCTCTTATATCCATAGAGACACCGATCTGGAGAGTTTGGCCACTCCAAGAGCTACCTAGGTGCCTTTGGCATTTTGTCAAACACCCTGTGCATGACCAGTTTGGCATGAGTTCAAGTTTACATTGTGAACTTGAGCCCTCGACCTACCCAGGATGTCCTAAGGTTTTGCCCTAGCCCCTAACCCCGTTCTGCTAACTCCCTTGTGGTTTGGAACACCCTAGGCTGCCCTGGCATTTCATCGAGCACCTTTCGTGCGTGCTCTGGGCGCGCCCAGAGCGTGCGTTTGGCACCCGCTTGCACCCGAGTCGCCGCGTCGCACCCCGCACTCAAAACCCGGCCCCAGCCAGCTCGTCGTGTCCCCCTGCACCACCACACTACCCCGACCAACCCGGCACCCCACAGCGCCCCCGCCAGGATGGCCGTGGCGGCTAGCTGCCGGCCGCTAGCAGGCCCGACCGTGGTCAGTGCCGCCCAAGCCACCCCAGCTTGCCACCTGCCCTTGTGAGCAGTGCGAGCTCATCCGCAGCCTCGTCGCTGGCGCTCACGCCGCCACGTCGCCCAAGCTACAGGGGAGGCGGTTCGCTGTCGTCCTTATCGCCGGCCGCCTCGAACCGACCTCCACCACAGATATAAGGGCCCCGAGCTCAACCAGGTCCTCGAGCAACCTCATTTGATCCTCCTAGTGTTGCCTTGGCCAGCAGTCGAGCAAGGGAAGGCCTTCTTCCTCGAGTCCGGCCGGTTCGGTCGCCGCCAAGCCCTGGCCGATTCCATCGCCACTAGTGCCTCTCCCTCTCCACTCTCTCCACCAAGAACTCCCCCTTCCTCTCGTGAGCACAACCCCTCGCTCAATTTTGGCCGGAGATCACCGCAGCCCCAAACTCACTATCCACCCGAATGCCCCCTCCGCCGCGGAGCTCGCCGCCGGCGACTCCCTCCACCCCCGGCTACCCTACGACCACCGGAAGGCTAGGAGTGGCGGATCCATCCCTGCACTCGGATGCCCTCGAGGAGCCACCTAACGCCGGCGAAGATTGCCGGAGTTCCCGCCTCCGTTCGGCCAGAGGAAAGAGAGGGAAGGAGACTGGTCAAACCTGACCAGTGGGGCCCCCCTTGACCCACTGGCAGTGACTCAGGCGCCATCCACGCTGGATAAGTGGAAGCGCATTTTCAAAATGCGCCTTCGACGTGTACGTATAATCGAAACGTTTTTCTGTTTTTCTGTTTTATTTTAAAATCAGATTTGACCGTAACTTTGACTGCCTATAACTTTTTAAATAAAACTCCAAATGAATTGATTCTTTTGCTACCTCTCTCAAATATTGTCTAGTTTATTTTAAGATTTATTTGAAAAAAAATTCAAAACAACTTTTGTGCTGTTTTTATTTTGTGTGTTAATTCAAATATATTATTTTAAATAGGGTTTTTGAAGATTTCATGATGATTTGGATGCACCCTTCCTTCCCATGACCTGAAGGCAAGCATTCTGAACCCTGGTGAATTTTTGTGTGTGTTGGTACTGACGGTGGCAACACCACCCCGACTTATACATGCGTCATTTTATGTGAGGATGAGATCCTATTCATGGGCGCATTTTTTTAGAGTTTATGCTAATGTAGTTGACATGAATTGTGATGGAAATCACCATCATACGTCTTCCATGCATACCGGCAGGAAAGACGGGAAGGCCTCGGTCTTGGGTAGACACGGGCTTGTCCCTAGTCCTCCGTCGAGACGGTCGTGGCCGGTATGACATGAGGGGATGTCGCGTGGTGTTTCCATCTGTTGTTTGAGATATATGTATTGTTGTGCTAATCATGCAGGAAATATTACAACCTCCTGAGTCGACCGTAGATCGAGTCTTGTGCCAAGAACTCCCCATACTTGCTTCAGACTACCACTGCCTCTACACCAAGTAGGGTACGGTTCAGTAAGTTGTCAACCCTTTCCTAGCACACACCGCATGTGAGAGGCTGTGGTGGGAGATCTTTGGAGGCATCCGGTAGTCATACCACCGGTCCGGGAGCATGGGTGTTTCGGTTGTAGCCGAAAGGGGTAGCTCCCGGTTATGCCATGTATAAATTTTGTGATCCCATGTTACGTCGAGGTTGTAGCCTCCCCACTTAGAGTTTTTCTTAACAGGTGTTGTGGGTGATTCCAGACACATGTGAGTTAAGCTGGTGTGTGCAAGTTAGGTGTGTTTTCAACAAAAAGACCGTAGACGGAATTAGTCTCGATGGACTAAAGAAATCCGTTACTCGTGGGTAAAGAGTACACCCTCTACAGAGATTAAACCTATTCGAATAGCCGTGTCCATGGTTAAGGATTACAGTCTGGGATGGGTCAAGTGTCGGTCTTAGTGTCGGTCTTCGGAGGTGAAACTGTTAAACCTGGGGGTACGATTGTGACTTGTGATTATTTATGATTACTATTTTGGATATGGACTAACTCGTGATAATTTTTCTGGTATTCGTTGAATATCCCTGGGATGGTCCTACCTCCTGGATATTCATTATGGCATTTCTTTTAAAGCCCTTTATGTGGTGTCGCTCAGACGCCCGACTGTGGCAGTTCTTTTAAAGCCCTTTATGTGGTGTCGCTCAGACGCCCGATTGTGGCATTTCTTTTTAAAGCCCTTTATGTGGTGTCGCTCAAAAGCCCGACTGTGGCATTTCTTTTTAAAGCCCTTTATGTGGTGTCGCCAGACGCCTCGATCGTGGCATTTCTTTTTAAAGCCCTTTATGTGGTGTCGCTCGACGCCTGATCGTGGCATTTCTTTTTAAAGCCCTTTATGTGGTGTCGCTCAGACGCCCGACTGTGGTATATCTTTTAAAGCCCTTTATGTGGTGTCGCTCAGATGCCCGACTGTGGCATTTCTTTTAAAGCCCTTTATGCGGTGTCGCTCAGACGCCCGACTGTTGCATTTCTTTTGAATTCCCTCATGTTATTTATTTCAAATTTTAATACCATCACGTTATTGCATATTCACAAATTACATGCTTGCACGTTTCAGAGTTTTATCTATCTTATGTGACTAGCGTCATACGCATAAAATATTTTCAGTACATCATTATTAATTTATGCCCGTGTTCTTAATGTTTGCGAGTACATTCAAAGTACTCACTGGCTTGTCCCTGGCTATTGTCTTGGCCAGATTTCATGTTTGGAGAGGAGCGTTGCGGTGACTGTCCCAGAACCTAAGCAACGGTGATAGCCGCCACGCGAAGATAGGAGTTAACCTGGTCAACTGTTCCCGTGGGAAATGGAGTCCCATGAACAAGGATATTTCATAAACCGCTTCCGCCATCAACCTTTAGAAACCATTTGTTGTATGCACAGGCCAGGATGGTCTTGTACTACACATATTGTATTTTTCCGCTTGGAATTTCTGTATCAAGCTAGTGCCTCATCAGCTAACAGTAATCCTGGGGCTGATGAGCACAAGGACCGTTTTTCCTGGGAATTGACTCCCGGAGAACCGGTCGCCACAGATGGCCTCATCAATTACATCTTGGTCCCATGGTGCCAAAGTGGATCATTCTGATAATGATGCTGACACTGATGAAGCCCCAGCTCCTCCTCCAAAGCCGCAAAAGCAAAAGAAGCCAAAAGCTTCAAGATCAGCTGCTCCAAAAGCTTCACGTGCGAAGCCTCTGGCCACTGCGCCTCCTGAAGACAGTGTGCAGTCTGAAGATCAATCCCGAATCTCCAAGAAGACGGAGAAGAAAAAGCAAATCGTCAAGCATACTGATCAAACCTTGACTCCTGCTGCCATTCTGCGTGAAGAACCCATTGATCTTTCCAGCGGTGAAGATCTTGTAGATGATGCCCTGGAGCAACTGATCAAGAGCAAGGAAGAAGCAGAGATCTTCAATAACCTGCCTCTCTTCGATGTGGCAATCATCCATAACTTCATTGATGAGTGGTTTGACACACCAAATCTCAGCTTTGAAGATCTGCAGCTTCCCATTGGCCTCAGCGTCTCCTTTAATGGCGCCATTGCTTCTGAGCTAGCTCTCGCTCAGCGCATCTTTGAGCTGAAAAACAAAATTGATTATGAGAAGGCTCAGTTTAAGAAGCATGTGGCGAAGCTCAGCGTGCAAGATGTCAGAAGCATCAAGGTCATGCTGCATGAGCTTAAAGAAGCCTTTCTCAAGAAGCGCCAAGAAGCCCAAGGATCTCGCGAGCATATGAAGAGTTTGGCTGACAAGTGTGTGCTTGCCTACAATGAGGCTGAGAAGCGCAAGTCTCTTGGCCGTCCTGGCATTGACCCCAGGATGGCCGCAAAGAAGAAGAAGCTCTCTACTGCCCAACCTGCACCTTCAAGTCAAGAAGCACCTCGCATTATCTTCCCAAGCAGCATGACTGGATCGAAGCCAAAGGTCACGACTACCGCTTCAGAACAGAAGAAGACGAGGGCTGCCGAGGCTGAAGCCAGAAAGAGAAAGAATACTGAAGCCTCTGATGCCGCTCCCTCCAAGAAGAAGCGCAAAACCAAGAAGAATTGGGCTGCTCCCACAGAGCCCTTGGTTGTTGAACCTATCTCAGTGGTTCGCCCTGCATGTGAACATCAAGAAAGATAGATGATAGTTCATGAGCCTGCTCCCACAGAGGCTCATGAAGCTGAAGATATTCCAGCAGCTGAACCCACCGCTGCTGAAGACATTGGTCAAGATGACAATGTTCAAGATGATGAAGTTCTTCCTCAGATCGAACACAACGTGGTATCATCACCTGTTCTCACGAACAGTGAACTCATCAGCATTGGTCGTCCTCTGACGCCAATTGTTCAGGATGCATCGTGGGCTGATCACCCACAGCAACAAGACTCCCCAAGTACTCCCCAACAACAGCAACAAGTTAGACCACCCGTGCATGAAGAAGAAGAAGACTTTGAGGTCCAGCCAACTCCATCTCCAAAGGCGTTGCCAGCATTTCGCAGGCTTCGCAAAGGACAAAAGCCTCAAGTCCCTCTTTCGAGCGTTCCAGAAGGAGAAGTGCATCATCAACCTGTTGCACGTCAAGTGTTTCCTGAAGCCACTCCAACTGAGAATGTCTCCGCGTCTGAAGCCCAAGCTGCTGAAGACAATCCGGCTGCATCAGCCGATGAAAGACAAGAAGACGTATGTGTCCCTCCTCCCCCAGTTATTGAAGAAGCTGTTCCTGATGTGAACGTGCCAGTGCCCGACCCTCCAGCTCGTCAAGTGGAGGTTGAAAATCCTGAAGCTGCCACTACCAACGCAAGAGAAGCCACTGACGTAGTCATGGCTGAAGCTAATGTGGAGCTTGAACCAACCAGTGTGCCTGAAGCCAATGAGGCAACTGCTCCCGAAGCACCTGTTGTGCAGCCTGAAGCCTCAGCTGCTGCCACTGCTCCTGTTCCGCCACCAAGGCCCTATACAATTGAGCAAGCGTACAATCATGGTCAGCTAACCACTGTCCGATGGCCCATTCTGGTACCTCCGCCTACTGCCTCTGGACCTCAATTTGATTATCATGTTGAGCATAGGCCTCAGGTCCAGAAACCAAAGCCAAGACTGCCAAGGTTCCTGTGCAATCGCTAATTCTCTGTGGTCCTTCAATGCAAATGGCTTCAAAAGCCACAATACCTTCTTTGACAGCGCCAAGAACCCCTACTCAAAGCCAAGGATATCATCAGATCGTTTCTGGAGCTATCAACAGCGAAGCTATTACTCCTGCGTTCTGTATGATCAAGGGCGCATTTTCCCTCATATGCGCCTCGACACTGAAGCCATTGCTGGACTGCCGTGCTTAGAAGAAGCACTTGACTGTTTTCGTGATGCCGGTCTGCTCAGCTTTGTGACTGACATAGAACATTGGAATGAAGAACTTTTGCTTCAATTCTATGCTACCCTCCACATTCGCGGCTACAACAGAGATATCAAGACCTGGGTTCTTGAGTGGATGATCGGAAATGTTCATCATGAAGCCAAAGCTCTTGATGTCATCGAGCTTACAGGCCTATCCACTCTTGGAGAGCTCTACGAACCTGACTGTCAACTACACCGCAATGCACTGGAGAGCATCTTCCACAAGCCTAAACCCAATATGAGCCAGATGTTGAGCATGATGAAGCCGTTGCCATCTGACGCTGAATATCCAACGGAGTTCTTTGTTGATGACCTTGAGTATCTGCCTCGCACCATATATCACATCATCAGGCGAACTCTATGGCCTATCAAAGGACATTCATCAGCTGCTAAACTTGAAGGAGCCATGAAGACTTGGTCTTTTACATCCTTAATGGCATCAGCTTCAATTCCCAAGAACTCTTCATCAGACAACTTGCTGCTTCCGGATCTGACCTTTTTGGTCTGAAGTTTTATGCTCCATGGGTCATGCGCCTCATCAAGCGACACTCTTCTGTCAACTATCAGCCCTCTGCTCGCAATCATCTGATCTTTCTACCAGAGGTTGATATGTCAGTTGAAGTCATATACCCTGAGCCTGCCAAGGAGCCTCTTTGTCTTCAAATTCCTGATCACGAGCTTCACTCAGTTCATTGAAGGCATTCAAGCAGTATCACGTATCTATCCAATGGCTGGAAATACTCGTTTGCCTCATCGTGCGCAAACTGAAGCCACTGAAAGCACCATTGCCCAAAGGCCAAAGAAGCGCTCTCGTGTTCTAAATGACCGAGAACTTCTTGTGGCACTTCATCAGAAACAAGATAAGCATCACTATTGGCACAAGAGACAGATGCAAAGCCTCTTGGTGGACGTCAATCGTATTCGAAATCTTGCCACTAAGAATGCATTTGTTGCTCATGAGACTTGCGGCGATCATGGAAGAGTTTGACGCTGCTTTCGGTCAAGCAGATCTTCAAGACGATGGCTTCACTAAAAGATTCAAGTTTGACTCCACTCCTCCACGGACTGCTGTCCCACGTCGAACTCCATCACTTGAAGACTCGACTATTCTTCCTCCGCGGCAATCGTGGAATGCAAGAGTGATCGATGATGAAGATGATGCTACTTCACCGCCTCCTACTTCTGCATGCATCGACATTGCACCAAGTACGTCTGCACCGCCAAGCAACAAGGACAACCTGCTGCTTCACCTACTCATGAGGACGAGTAGATGCTCTATGTCTTCAAACCTTTTGGTCCTTACTGACAAAAGGGGGAGAAGCATATGAGTTTGATAATCTTCAAGCGGGTTCATATGGGCGGTTGCTTTATATTTTGCCTCGTGTTTACAACTCTCGCTTTTGAAACATTTGGTTCTTTGAGTTGTAACACTTAAACTCGATGGTTGTCTGCTACTTATTTGCTTTACTGTGATGCGATGATAAATTCCGCATGTGCGATGATAACTTCCGCACTTAGATCATTCTGCAGACGTCCATTTTTCATTATGCATGTCATTCTATTTGCTATATCATTTCATGCATGATGAATTATCTTCATAAGTTGAAGTGGATCTCCACAAGTACAACCTGCCATGTGCATTTGCATTCCAAAAGCAAATTACTTATATGCACATCTTCAGGGGGAGCCCTTGCTACTTATGAAGACAATACCCTATCCTTTACAATTTCACATACTTTATCCCGTTGAAAACTTCAACCAGTTTGTCATCAATCACCAAAAGGGGAGATTGTAAGTGCATCTAGTGCCACCCCTAGTTGGTTTTGGAGTATTGACGACAAAGTTGGTTGAGGGACTAATGCGTTTGTGAGAATTGCAGGATAACGCAGGTAGTGTCCCTCATTGATTCGTTTTACCTACCGGAGATGACCCCTAAAAATGTATGAAGATATTGAAGACAATGGTGGTATGTGAAGATATTCATATTGAAGACTATGACATGAGAAGACATTGAGTGAAGACTATGGAGCGCGAAGACTGTGTTGTTTCGTTGTTTCCTTTTCTTCTTTGTTGAGTCATAGGAACCACCGCATCGTTAAGTGGGGTCCAAGTGAACTAAGTCAGAATGACTGAAGTGATGCTCAACCCAAATCCTATGTCTTCGAGCGAAGACAATGAGAGCAAATCTTATCCTGAGCTGGATAAGTCAGCTTTGCTTGTAGCCCAAGTAAAGTTGTCGTGTGTGTTTGAAATCTGACCGTTGGAACACGTGTCAGTTCCTTAGTGACCCAGGGTCATTTCGAACATATCAGGTCGGGTTGCCCAGTGGCTATAAATAGCCCACCCCCTACACCATAAATAGGTGGCTGCTCAGAGTTAGTGCACGGCTTTTGTCGTTTGAGAGCAACCCACCTCAAAGCCTTTGAGAGAGAGAAATCCTTGCGAGGACCAAGCCCAAACTCCCAGAGCCAAAGAGTATTAGGCATCAGAAGTCTTTACATGCATGTGACCTAAAGACTTATTACACTTGAGGACTGTGTATCCTCCAGCCGGTTAAGCGTCGCATTCTGAGCATCCAAGAGTCATTGTGGATTGCCGGTGAACGAAGTCTGTGAAGGTTCGGAAGTCTACCTTGAAGACTTACCAGAGTGATTGGGCGAGGACTGTGTGTCCTTAGCTCAAGGAGAATACGGTGAGGACTGTGTGTCCGGGACTGGGTGTCCTCGAGTTTAAATACGCAGCCGCCGAATCAGACGCATACGCTTGTCACAAAGAATCGAACTGGTCCAACAAATCCTGTGTCTTCAACAAGTGACTGGTTCTATCCTCTTCCTTCCTTTACTTAAGTTTGTCTTCGTGAAGTCATTGCCTATCTGTGTATCTGTTTGACTTCATTGCTTGACTACTACTGTTGATTGGCTTCATACTATCTTCCATCCTGATCCTTACTACTTAGCTACTATTAGTCCTGTACTTTCACATCATTCAATACTTGACTATGGTTTGCTTATGGTAGTTTATCTTCCGCTGCATATCAACTAGGTCATTTCTATTGTTTGTCTTCGAAACTTCCAAGTTTTGAAGACTTCCATAAAAATCGCCTATTCGCCCCCCCCCCCTCTAATCGATACTAGCACTTTCACATAGCTTCCCCAAGCTTGGGCCTTTTCATATCATAAGCATAATCACTCTCATCATTAATAGTATGGATAGCACCAATAGAATAGCAATTATCATCATCACAAGTACTAGGAGAAACATCATTTGGAAGGGATACCTTTTTACCTTTGTTGCCCCTTCTTTTCCTTTTCTTCTTCACATTATGTGTGGGTTCAACCTTCCTCTTTGAGCTCCTTACTGACGAGATTGGTTGAATAGAAAGCTCCTCCTCTTTACCTGATTCATCATAAGAAATAATAGGAGGATATTGGGAAGTCTCTTCCCGTTCATTAGTATTCTCATCATCTTCTAATTGCTTTCTTTTCTTTAGGTAATTGGCAATATAAGGATTTTCAATGCAATTCTCCGAACAAAACATATAAATCTTTTCTAGATCAATATCAAGGAAATGCTTAAGATTAAATTCTGGAATAGGCTTAGTTAAACTTTCAACTCTTCATAACCCAAAAGCAAACTAAGTTCATTATAATGTGCAAGGGAAATCAAATCATCATAATTTTTTGACCCGATTCGGTCATGAAACAATTTGCATTGGAGATGTAAATGACCACATTTATTGCAAACTTCACAAGTACGGCAAAGGAATTTTAAATTTTCAGCACTCACATCTAGCCTTTCTTGCAACCATTTAGTTTCTAAATGCTTATGCCTCTTGCAATAAATATCTTCTCTATTTGGTGTGTTCATGCAAACATGCACTCCACAAAAGTTGACATGCTCATAAGAGATATTTTCATCATGACTAGAGCAATCATCATTAATACTATGGCTATTCAAGGAGTTTATACTAACAACATTGCGATCATGCTCATCATTCAAAGATTTAGTATCAAGCATTTTAATGCACTCTTCCTCTAGCACTTGAGCACAATTTTCCTTTCCATCAAACTCACGAAAGATAATAAAAAGACGATGCGTATGAGACAAACTTAACTCCATTTTTTGGTAGTTTTTCTTTTATAAACTAAACTAGTGATAAAATAAGAAACAAAAAGATTTGATTGCAAGATCTAAAGATATGCCTTCAAGCACTCACCTCCCCGGCAACGGCGCGAGAAAAGAGCTTGATGTCTACTACACGACCTTCTTCTTGTAGACGTTGTTGGGCCTGCAATTGCACAGGTTTGTAGGACAGTAGAAAATTTCCCTCAAGTGGATGACCTAAGGTTTATCAATTCGTGGGAGGCGTAGGATGAAGATGGTCTCTCTCAAACAACCCTGCAACCAAATAACAAAGAGTCTCTTGTGTCCCCAACACAACCAATACAATGGTAAATTGTATAGGTGCACTAGTTCGGCGAAGAGATGGTGATACAAGTGCAATATGGATGGTAGATATAGGTTTTTGTAATCTGAAATAATAAAAACTGCAAGGTAACTAATGATAAACGTGTGCGTAAACGGTATTGCAATGATAGGAAACAAGGCCTAGGTTCATACTTTCACTAGTGCAAGTTCTCTCAACAATAATAACATAGATAGATCATATAACAATCCCTCAACATGCAACAAAGAGTCACTCCAAAGCCACCAATAGCGGAGAAAAAACAAAGAGATTATGGTAGGTACGAAACCACCTCAAAGATATCCTTTTTGATCTATCTATTCAAGAGTTCGTAGTAAAATAACATAGAGCTATTCTTTCCGCTCGATCCATCATAGAGTTCATACTAGAGTAACACCTTAAGACACAAATCAACCAAAACCCTAATGTCACCTAGATACTCCATTGTCACCTCAAGTATCCGTGGGCATGATTATACGATATGCGTGACACAATCTCAAATTCATCCAACCAACGCAGAGTACTTCAAAGAGTGCCCCAAAGTTTCTACCGGAGAGTCAAGAAAACATGTGCCAACCCCTATGCATAGGTTCATGGGCGGAACCCGAAAGTTGGTCACAAAAATATACATCAAGTGGCACATGATATCCCATTGTCACCACAGATAAACACGGCAAGACATACATCAAGTGTTCTCAAATCAAAGACTCAATCCGATAAGATAACTTCAAAGGGGAAACTCAATTCATCACAAGAGAGTAGAGGGGGAGAAACATCATAAGATCCAACTATAATAACAAAGCTCGCGATAAATCAAGATCGTGCCATAGAGAGAACACGAGAGAGAGAGAGAGAGAGAGAGAGAGAGAGAGAGAGAGAGAGAGAGAGATCAAACACATAGCTACTGGTACATGCCCTCAGCCCCGAGGGTGAACTACTCCCTCCTCATCATGGAGAGCGCCGGGATGATGAAGATGGCCACCGGTGATGGGTTCCCCTCCGGCCGGGTGCCGGAACGGACTCCCGAGAGGTTTTTGGTGGCTACAGAGGCTTACGGCGGCGGAACTCCCGATCTATCTTGATATTCAATGGTTTTAGGGTACATAGGCTTATATAGGCGAAAGAAGTCGATCGGGAGGTGCTCGAGGGGCCCACGAGACAGGGGGCGCGCCCAGTAGGGGGGGTGCCCCCTATCTCCTGGCCTCCTCGAGGATCTTCTGACGTGAACTCCAAGTCTCCAGGATGATATTCTTCCCAAAAATAACGATGTCAAAGGTTTCATTCCGTTTGGACTCCGTTTAATATTCCTTTTCTTCGAAATACCCAAATAGGCAATAAAACAACAATATGGGCCGGGGCTCCGGTTAGTAGGTTAGTCCAAAAAATGATATATATGTGTAAAATAAAGCCCATAACATCCAAAAGGGGTAATATAATAGCATGGAACAATAAAAAATTATAGATACGTTGGAGACGTATCTGCCGCTTCATCCAACAATACCGCCGAACCAAAGTATGACATGCTGGTAAGCAGTAAGACTTTTATCGCCCACAACTCACTTGTGTCCTACACGTGCATATAACATCTACGCATAAACCTGGCTCGGATGCCACTGTTGGGGAACGTAGTAATTTCAAAAAAAAATCCTACGCACACGCAATATCATGGTGATGCATAGCAACGAGCGGGGAGAGTGAGTCCACGTACCCTCGTAGACCGAAAGCGGAAGCGTTAGCACAATGCGGTTGATGTAGTCGTACGTCTTTACGATCCAACCGATCCAAGTACCGAACGTATGACACCTCCAAGTTCAGCACACGTTCAGCTCGATGACGTCCCGCGAACTCCGATCTAGCAGAGCTTCACGGGAGAGTTCCGTCAGCACGACGGCGTGATGACGTTGATGATGTTGCTACCGACGCAGGGCTTCGCCTAAGCACCGCTATGATATGATCGAGGTGAAATATGGTGGAGGGGGGCACCGCACACGGCTGGGAGAGATCAACAAATCAACTTGTGAGTCTATGGGGTGCGCCCCCTCCCCGTATATAAAGGAATGGAGGAGGGGAGGGGCTGGCCCTCTCTATGGCATGCCCTGGGGAGTCCTACTCCCACCGGGTGTAGGATTCCCCTCCCCCCCCCCCCCCCACTTCCATGTAGTAGGAGTAGGAGTCAAGGAAAGGGAAGAGAGAAGAGAAGGAAGGAGGGGGCGCCGCCCCCCTAGTACGTTTCGGACTAGGCCTTGGGGGGCGCGCGGCCCGTCTCTCTCTGTCTCTCCCTTAAAGCCCAATAAGGCCCATATACTCCCCGGTGAATTCCCGTAACTCTCCGGTACTCCGATAAATACCTGAATCACTCAGAAACTTTCCGATGTCCGAATATAGTCGTCCAATATATCGATCTTTACGTCTCGGCCATTTCGAGACTCCTCGTCATGTCCCCGATCTCATCCAGGACTCCGAACTACCTTTGGTACATCAAAACACATAACTCATAATATAAATCGTCACCGAACGTTAAGCGTGCGGACCCTACGGGTTCGAGAACTATGTAGACATGACCGAGACACATCTCCGGTCAATAACCAATAGAGGAACCTGGATGCTCATATTGGCTCCCACATATTCTACGAAGATCTTTATCGGTCAAACTGCATAACAACATACGTTTGTTCCTTTTGTCATCGGTATGTTACTTGCCCGAGATTCGATCGTCGGTATCTCAATACCTAGTTCAATCTCGTTACTGGCAAGTCTCTTTACTCATTATAATGCATCATCCTGCAACTAACTCATTAGTCACATTGCTTGCAAGGCTTATAGTGATGTGCATTACCGAGAGGGCCCAGAGATACCTCTCCGACAATCGAAGTGACAAATCCTAATCTTGAAATACGCCAACTCAACAAGTACATTCGGAGACACCTGTAGAGCGCCTTTACAATCACCCAGTTACGTTGTGATGTTTGGTAGCACACAAAGTGTGCCTCCGGTAAACGGGAGTTGCATAATCTCATAGTCATAGGAACATGTATAAGTCATGAAGAAAGCAATAGCAACATACTACACGATCAAGTGCGTCAAGTCAATCACATCATTCTCTAATGATGTGATCCCGTTAATCAAATGAAAACTCGTGTCTATGGCTAGGAAACTTAACCATCTTTGATTCAATGAGCTAGTCAAGTAGAGGCATACTAGTGACACTATGTTTGTCTATGTATTCACACATGTATTATGTTTCCGGTTAATACAATACTAGTATGAATAATAAACATTTATCATGAAATAAGGAAATAAATAATAACTTTATTATTGCCTCTAGGGCATATTTCCTTCATAAGAAACCTATGGGAAGGATTAATGATGTTCTTATTATTGCAAATAGGAATTATGTGCCTATAGATTTCATTGTTCTTGATATAGATTGCAATCTTTCATGTCCTATTATTCTTGGTAGACCTTTCCCTAGAATGATTGGTGCAATTATTGATATGAAGGAAGGGAATATTAGATTCCAATTTCCATTAAGGAAAGCCATGGAACACTTCACTAGAAAGAAAGTCAAATTAACTTATGAATTTATTACGCGAGCTACTTATGAGTCGAAAACTAAAGATGCCAATACTTAGATCTATTCTCGCTTTTATGCCTAGCTAGGGGCGTTAAACGATAGCGCTTGTTGGGAGGAAACCCAATTTTATTTTTGTTTCTTGCTTTTTTTCTTCTGTTTAGTAATAAATAATTCATCTAGATTCTGTTTAGATGTGGTTTTATGTTTTAATTAGTGTTTGTGCCAAGTAGAACTTATAGGATCATCTACGGTGATAGTTAATTTGATTCTGCTGAAAAACAGAAACTTTTGCACGCACGAGAATAATTTTAATAGATCACCGGAACGTGATTTTTAGTTGATTCTTTTTGAAGTAGATCAGTAGACAAATTTCCCAGGACATCCTATTTTGGTAGGATTTTTAGAGTTCCATAAGTAGTCAGAAGTTACAGATTGCTACAGATTGTTCTATTTTTGACAGATTCTGTTTTTCGTGTGTTGTTTGCTTATTTTGATGCATCTATGGCTAGTATAGGGCGGTATGAACCATAGAGAAGTTGGAATACAATAGGTCTAATAACAATATAAATAAAGAATGAGTTCATTACATTATCTTATGTGGTGGTTTTTCTTTCTTGCACTAACGGAGCTCATGAGATTTCCTGTTGAGTTTTGTCTTGTGAAGTTTTCAAGTTTTGGGTAAAGATTTGATGGACTATGGAATAAGGAGTGGTAAGAGCCTAAGCTTGTGGATTCCCATGGCACCCCAAGATAATCCAAGGACAACCAAAAGCCTAATCTTGGGTATGCCCCGGAAGGCATCTCCTCTTTCGTCTTTGTTTATCGGTAACTTTACTTGGAGCTATATTTTTATACACCACATGATATGTGTTTTGCTTGGAGCATCTTGTATGATATGAGTCTTTGCTTTTTAGTTTAACACAATCATCCTTGCTGTACACACCTTTTGGGAGAGAAACACATGATTTGAAATTTATTAGAATACTCTATGTGCTTCACTTATATCTTTTGAGCTAGATAATTTTGCTCTAGTGCTTCACTTATATATTTTTAGAGCACGGCGGTGGTTTTATTTTGTAGAAATTGTTAATCTCTCATGCTTCACTTATATTATTTTGAGAGTCTTTTACAAAAGCATGTTATTTGCTATGGTTATAAAATTGGTCCTAGAATGATGGGCATCCAAGTTGGGTATAATGAAAACTATCATAGGAAGTGAATTGGATGCTATGATCAATTTGATGCTTGATAATTGTTTTGAGATATAGAGGTGGTGATATTAGAGTCATGCTAGTTGGGTAATTGTGAATTTAAATAATACTTGTGTTGAAGTTGGCAAGTCCCGTAGCATGCACGTATGGTTAAAGTTATGTAACAAATTTATTGCATGGAGCGCTCTTTTGAGTGCCTTCGTTATGTGTGGAGGTCGGGGACGCGTGATGGTTAACTCCTACCAACCTCCCCCCTAGGAGCATGCGTAGTAGTAATTTTCTTTGAGGGCTAAAAAAACTTTTGCAATAAGTATATGAGTTATTTATGACTAATGTGAGTCCATGGATTATACGCACTCTTACCTTTCCATCATTGCTAGCCTCTTCGGTACCGTGCATTGCCCTTTCTCGCCTTGAGAGTCGGTGCAAACTTCGCCGGTGCATCCAAACCCCGTGATATGATACGCTCTATCACACATAAACCACCTTATATCTTCCTCAAAACAGCCACCATACCTACCTATTATGGCATTTCCATAGCCATTCTGAGATATATTGCCATGCAACTTTCCAGTGTTCCGTTTATCATGAAATGCATCATCATTGTCATATTGCCTTCCATGATCATGTAGTTGACATCGTATTTGTGGCAAATCCAACTTCATAATTTTTCATACATGTCGCTCTTGATTCATTGCACATCCCGGTACACCGCCGGAGACATTCATATAGATTCATATCTTGTTCTAGTTTTGAGTTGTAATTCATGAGTTGTAAATAAATAGAAGTGTGATGATCATCATTAGTAGAGCATCGTCCCTTATAAAAAAAGGAAAGGCCAAAAAGGAAAAAAAAAGGCCAAAGAAAAAAAGAAAGGCCAAATAAAAAAAAGGCCCAAAAAAGGGGGACAATGTTACTATCCTTTTCCACACTTGTGCTTCAAAGTAGCATCATGTTCTTCATATAGAGAGTCTCTTATGTTGTCACTTTCATATACTAGTGGGAATTCTTCATTATAGAACTTGGCTTGTATATTCCAACGATGGGCTTCCTCAAAATGCCCTAGGTCTTCATGAGCAAGCAAGTTGGATGCACACCCACTTAGTTTCTTTTGTTGAGCTTTCATACATTTATAGCTCTAGTGCATCCGTTGCATGGCAATCCCTACTCCTCATGTTGACATCAATTGATGGGAATCTCCATAGCCCATTTATTAGCCTCGTCAATCTGAGACTTTCTCCCTTTTTGTCTTCTCCACACAACCTCCATCATCATATTCTATACCACCCATAGTGCTATATCCATGGCTCACGCTCATGTATTGCGTGAGAGTTGAAAAAAGCTGAAGCGCGTTAAAAAGTGTGAACCAATTGCATGGATGAAACTGGGGTTGTGCATGGTGGGAGTATTTTGTCTGACGAAAATGAAGCATAGCCTAACTATATGATTTTGTAGGGATGAACTTTCTTTAGCAATGTTATTTTGAGAAGATATGATTGCTTTGTTAGTATGCTTGAAGTATTACTATTTCTTATGTCAATATGAACTTTTATTTCGAATCATTTGGATCTGAACATTCATGCCACAATAAAGAAAATTATATTGAGAATTATGCTAGGTAGCAATCCACATCAAAAATTCTGTTTTTATCATTTACCTACTCGAGGACGAGCAGGAATTAAGCTTGGGGATGCTTGATACGTCTCCAACATATCTATAATTTTTTATTGTTTCATGCTATTATATTACCCGTTTTGGATGTTTATGGGCTTTACTTTACACTTTTATATCATTTTTGGGACTAACCTACTAACCGGAGGCCCAGCCCGAATTGCTGTTTATTTTGCCTATTTCAGTGTTTCAAAGAAAATGAATATCAAACGGAGTCCAAACAGAATGAAACCTTCGGGAGCGATCTTTTTGGAACAAACGCAATCCAGGAGACTTGGAGTGGACGTCAAGAAGCAGCCGAGGCGGCCACAAGGCAGGAGGGCGCACCCTAGGGGGGTAGGCATGCCTCCCACCCTCGTGGGCCCCTTGTGGCTCAACCGACCTACTTCTTCCTCCTATATATATCCACGTACCCTGAAAACATCCAGGAGCACCACGAAAAACTATTTCCACCGCCAAGAACCTTCTCTATCCATGAGATCCCATCTTGGAGCCTTCGCGGCTCTCCCACGGGAGGGGAATCGACCACGGAGGCCTCTACATCATCTCCAAGGCCTCTCCGATGAGTTGTGAGTAGTTTACCACAGACCTTCGGGTCCATAGTTATTAGCTAGATGGCTTCTTCTCTCTCTTTGAATCTCAATACAAAGTTCTCCTCAATCTTCTTGGAGACCTATTCGATGTAACTCTTTTTGCGGTGTGTTTGTCGAGATCCGATGAATTGTGGGTTTATGATCAAGATTATCTATGAGAAATATTTGAATCTCCTCTGAATTCTTTCATGTATGATTGGTTATCTTTGCAAGTCTCTTCGAACTATCAGTTTTGTTTGGCCTACTAGGTTGATCTTTCTTGCAATGGGAGAAGTGCTTAGCTTTGGGTTCAATCTTGCGGTGTCCTTTCCCAAAGTGTGTTAGGGCAGCAAGGCGCGTATTGTATTGTTTCCATCGAGGATAGAAAGATGGGGTTTATATCATATTGCATGAGTTTATCCCTCTACATCATGTCATCTTTCTTAATGCGTTACTCTGTTCTTCATGAACTTAATACTCTAGATGCAGGTAGGAGTCGGTCGATGTGTGGAGTAATAGTAGTAGATGCAGAATCAATTCGATCTACTTGTTGCGGACGTGATGCCTATATACATGATCATGCCTAGATATTCTCATAATTATGCACTTTTCTATCAATTGCTCGACAGTAATTTGTTCACCCACCGTAATACTTCTGCTATCTTGAGAGAAGCCACTAGTGAAACCTATGGCCCCCGGGTCTATCTTTTACCATATAAGTTTCCCATCTACTTTTATTTGCATCTTTAGTTTCCAATCTATATTATAAAAATATCAAAAATATTTATCTTATCTTATTATCTCTATCAGATCTCACTTTTGCAAGTTACCGTGAAGGGATTGACAACCCCTTTATCACGTTGGTTGCGAGGTTCTTGTTTGTTTGTGTAGGTACGAGGGACTTCTGTGGAGCCTCCTACTGGATTGATACCTTGGTTCTCAAAAACTGAGGGAAATACTTACGCTACTTTGATGCATCACCCTTTCCTCTTCAAGGGAAAACCAACGCAGTGCTCGAGAGGTAGCAGACGGCACTCTGACCATCACAGGCAAACTCCGCAAGGAAAATATGGATCTCAGGCAACAAAATCAAAAGCTTGAAGAGGAGAATCGTATTCTGAAGGGCATTATTGCCAAGAACATTGCACCATCACCTCCGAAGAAGGAAAATTGAGCACATGGGTATGTGCACTTCCCTTGGCTTCTGCTAAGCTTGGGGGAGGTGTCCCGGTATCGTATCACCGTCACATCTTTACCTTTATCATTTTTCTTAGTTCGATCCTTTTGGTTATATCTTCTAGTAGAATAAAAAAATTCAATATGATTTAGTCTTTGAGCTTTGCTTTGTGTTCTATCTATGTAATCGAGTCCGTGAATTATAAAATAAAGAGTATTTTTGGGTTGAGGGCTTCGCTTTCTTGCTATGATCTTGAGGGAAAGAAAAAGAAGTAAAAAGATTACATAATGATCTTATGGGGAGTGATGACTGCACATATAAAGAGTGTGATGAATAAAATTTCTTGGGAGTTGACAAACATAGTTTTGGTCATTGTTGCAATTAATAGGAAGTAATAAAGAAAGAGAGGTTTCACATATAAATATACTATCTTGGACATCTTTTGCAATTTTGAGCACTCGTTAAAATATTACATGCTAAAAGTTTGATGTTGGACAAGGAAGACAACATAATGGGTTATGTTTTCTTATATCCGAATAGAAGTTATATTGTCATGGATCCTCCAACATGTTGAGCTTGCTTCCCCTCCTATGCTAGCCAAATCTTTTGCACCAAGTAGACATACTACTTGTGCATCCAAACACCCCTTAAACCAGTTTTGCCATGAGAGTCCACCAGTTCAAGTAAGTTGTCATCGGTGCAAGCAATAAAAAATTGCTCTCTAAATAAGTATGATATTTTAGTGTGAAGAAAATAATCTTTATACGAACTTGTGGTATGAAGAAATAAAAGCGGTCGACTGCATAATAAAGTTCTTTATCACAAGCGGCAATATAAAGTGACATTCTTTTGCATTTAGATTTTGTGCATTCATTCATAACAACGCATGACAACCTCTGCTTCCCTCTGCGAAGGGCCTATCTTTGACTTTTACCTTCTACCCTTATACAAGAGTCATGATGATCTTTACCTTTCTTTTTTACATTTTTTCTTTTTGGCAAGCACTATATGTTGGGGTATATATATATATATATATATATGTGTGTGTGTGTGTGTGTGTGTGTGTGTATATATATATATATATCCACTCAGATGTAGGTTATCATAAAGTATTATTATTGACATTACCCTTGAGGTAAAAGGTTGGGAGGTGAAACTATAAGCCCCTATCTTTCTCTGTGTCGAATTGAGGCTTTGATCTCATAAGTATCGCATGAGTGTTAGCAATTATGAAATACTAAAAGATGGTTGAGTATGTGGACTTGCTATACAAAAGCTCTTACATTGAATCTTTCTGATATTATGATAAATTGCAATTGCTTCAATTACTGAGATCAAAGTTTGTTGGTTTTTAATTAAGTTTCTGATTCATACTTTACCTTGTGAACGAATTATTACTTTAGCATAAAAATTATATGACAATATATGTTGCTGTTCTAAAAGATGATCATGATGCCCTCATGTCCTTATTTTATTTTATCGACACCTCTATATCTAAACATGTGGACATATTTATTGATTTCGGCTTTCGCTTGAGGACAAGCGAGGTCTAAGCTTAGGGAGTTGATATGTCCATTTTGCATCATGCTTTTATATTGATATTTATTGCATTATGGAATGTTATTACACATTATTATGGTACAATACTTATGCCTTTTCTCTCTTATTTTACAAGATTTACATGAAGAGGGAGAATGCCGGCCGGGGGAATTCTGGACCGGAAAGGAGAAAATCTGAGAGACCTCTCCAAAAGTCCTGGAAATTGACGGAGAATTGTTTTGGAATATATTTAAAATATTGGGCAAAGAAAATATCAGAGGGGACCCACCAGGTGGCCACAAGCCTGGGGGCGCCCTACCCCTTGGGCACGCCCCTAGGGCTTGTGGGCCCCCTGGCAGGTCCCCGGTGTCCATCTTCTGCTATATGAAGGGTTTTTACCTTGAATAAATCAGAAGGAATCTTTTGCGATGAAGCGCCTCCATCTCGAGGCGGAACCTAGGCAGAAGCAATCTAGGGCTCTGGCGGAGCTGTTCTGTCGGGGAAACTTCCCTCCCGGAGGGGGAAATTGAAGCCATCATCATCACCAACGATCCTCTCATCGAGAGGGGGTCAATCTCCATCAACATATTCACCAGCACCATTTCCTCTCAAACCCTAGTTCATCTCTTGTATCCGATCTTTGTCTCAAAACTTCAGATTGGTACCTGTGGGTTGCTAGTAGTGTTGATTACTCCTTGTAGTCGATGCTAGTTGGTTTATTCGGTGGAAGATCATATGTTCATATCCTTAATGATATTCAACCAACCTCTGATTATGAACATGAATATTCTTTGTGAGTAGTTACGTTTGTTCCTGGGGACATGGGAGAAGTCTTGTTATAAGTAATCATGTGAATTTGGTATTCGTTCGATATTTTGATGAGATGTATGTTGTCTTTCCTCTCGTGGTGTAATGTGAACGTCGACTACATGACACTTCACCATGATTTGGGCCTAGGGGAAGGCATTGGGAAGTAATAAGTAGATGATGGGTTGTTAGAGTGACAGAAGCTTAAACCCCAGTTGTGTTGCTTCGTAAGGGCTTGATTTGAATCCACATGTTTCATGCTATGGTTAGATTTATCTTAATTCTTCTTTCGTAGTTGTGGATGCTTGTGAGAGGGGTTAATCATAAGTGGGAGGCTTGTCCAAGTAAGGGCAACACCCAAGCACCGGTCCACCCACATATCAAATAATAAAAGTAACGAAAGCGGATCATATGAGCATGATGAAAACTAACTTGACAAAAATTCCCATGTGTCCTCGGGAGCGCTTTTATTCATATAAGAGTTTGTCCAGACTTGTCCTTTGTTACAAAAAGGATTGGGCCACTTTTTTGCACCTTAGTTACATTTGTTACTTGGTACCCGTTACGAATTATGTTATCACAAAACTATCTGTTACCGATAATTTTAGTGCTTGCAAAGAATACCTTACTAAAAACCGCTAGTCATTTCCTTCTGCTCCTCGTTGGGTTCGACACTCTTACTTATCGAAAGGACTACGATAGATCCCCTATACTTGTGGGTCATCAGAAACATGTGCATACTTTATATTATCATGCACGAGCACTGATACGTCTCCAACGTATCTATAATTTTTGTTTGTTCCATGCTATTATATTACCTGTTTTGAATGATTATGGGCTTTATTATACACTTTTATATTACTTTTGGGACTAACCTATTAACCGGAGGCCCAGCCCATATTGCTGTTTTATTGCTGTTTCAGTATTTCGAAGAAAAGGAATATCAAACGGATTCCAAATGTAATGAAACCTTCGGCAGCGTAATTTTTTGGAAGAATATCACCCAGGAGACTTGGAGTTCACGTCAGAAGAGCCTCGAGGAGGCCAGGAGATAGGAGGGTGCGCCCCTCCCCCCTACTGGGCGCGCCCCCTGTCTCATGGGCCCCTCGAGCACCTCCCGACCGACTTCTTTCGCCTATATAGTCCCACGTACCCTAAAAACATCCACGGAGAAGATAGATCGGGAGTTCCGCTGCCGAAAGCCTCTGTAGCCACCAAAAACCTCTCGGGAGCCCGTTCCGGTGCCCTGCAAGAGGGGGGGATCCCTCACCGGTGTCCATCTTCATCATCCCGGCACTATAAATGATGAGGAGGGAGTAGTTCACCCTCGGGGCTGAGGGTATGTACCAGTAGCTATGTGTTTGATCTCTCTCTCTCTCGTGTTCTCTCTATGGCACGATCTTGATGTATCGCGAGCTTTGCTATTATAGTAGGATCTTATGATGTTTCTCCCCCTCTACTCTCTTGTGATGAATTGAGTTTTCCCCTTGAAGTTATCATATTGGATTGAGTCTTTAATGATTTGAGAACACTTGATGTATGTCTTGTCGTGCTTATCTGTGGTGACAATGGGATATCATGTGCCACTTGATGTATGTTTTGGTGACCAACTTGCGGGTTCCGCCCATGAACCTATGCATAGGGGTTGGCACACGTTTTCGTCTTGACTCTCTGGTAGAAACTTTGGGGCACTCTTTGAAGTACTTTGTGTTGGTTGGATGAATTTGAGATTGTGTGATGCATATTGTATAATCATGACCACGGATACTTGAGGTGACAATGGAGTATCTAGGTGACATTAGGGTTTTGGTTGATTTGTGTCTTAAGGTTTTATTCTAGTATGAACTCTATGATGGATCGAGCGAAAAGAATAGCTTTATGTTATTTTACTACGAGCTCTTGAATAGATAGAACAGAAAGGATAACTTTGAGGTGGTTTCGTACCCTACCATAATCTCTTCGTTTGTTCTCCGCTATTAGTGGCTTTGGAGTGACACTTTTTTGCATGTTGAGGGATTTTTATATGATCTATCTATGTTATTATTGTTTACAGAAGTTGCACTAGTGAAAGTATGAACCCTAGGCCTTGTTTCCTATCATTGCAATACCGTTTACGCTCACGTTTATCATTAGTTACCTTGCTGTTTTTATAATTTCAGATTACAAAAATCTTTATCTACTATCCATATTGCACTTGTATCACCATCTCTTCGCCGAACTAGTGCACCTATACAATTTACCATTGTATTGGGTGTGTTGGGGACACAAGAGACTCTTTGTTATTTGGTTGCAGGGTTGTTTGAGAGAGACCATCTTCATCCTACGCCTCCCACAGATTTATAAACCTTAGGTCATCCACTTGAGGGAAATTTGCTACTGTCCTACAAACATGTGCACTTGCAGGCCCAACAATGTCTACAAGAAGAAGGTTGTGTAGTAGACAACAAGCTCTTTTCTGGCGCCGTTGCCGGGAAGGTGAGTGCTTGAAGGTATATCTTTAGATCTTGCAATTGAATCTTTTTTTTCTTGTTTTATCACTAGTTTAGTTTACAAAAGAAAACTACAAAAAAATGGAGTTGAGTTTGTCTCATATGCTTCAACTTTTTAATATCTTTCGTGAGAATGATGGAAAGGAAAATTGTGCTCAAGTGCTAGAAGAAGAATGCATTAAAATGCTTGATACTAAATCTTTGAATGATGAGCATGTTTACAATGTTGTTAGTATGAACTCTTTGAATATCCATAGTACTAATGATGATTGCTCTAGTCATAATGAACCCACACATAATGTGAAGAAGAAAAGGAAGAGAAGGAGCAGCAAAGGTAAAAAGGTATCCCTCCCAAATGATGTTGCTCCTACTACTCATTGTGATGGTGATAATTGCTATACTATTGGTGCTATCCATACTATTGATGATGATTATGCTTATGATATGAAAAGGCCCAAGCTTGGGGAAGCTATGTTTGATGAGGATGAAATGTTTGAGAATATATTTGCTGAAATTAATGTTTGTCCCAAGCTTGGGGATGCTATGTTTAATGAAGATGATATTTTTAGCCTCCCAAGTTTTGATATGCAAAGTTATTATTATGATAGCATGCCTTGTACCTATGATGATTATATTGATGAAAGTGGGTTTGGAAGAGTGTCAACTTTAGGAAGTAGTGATCCCACTATTTTGGAGGATGTTGAATCTTATAATATCTATGAAATTATATTTGGAAGAGTGTCAACTTTATTTAGTGATTCCACTATCTTGGGAGAGGTTTCAATCGATTATGATGAGAATTAAGTTGCTACTTATGATAATTATTGTGATGAAACTTATGCTATAAAAAGTAGTGATGATTATATTTATAAAAATTGTCATGATTATGATTACCCTTCTTTCGAATATTACTCTTTTAATGTGGAAACAATTTTTAGTGTTCAAGTCTTTTATGATACTCTCACTATTCTGAAGGAGAAGAAATTTGCTTATGTGGAGAGTAGTAAATTTTCTATGCTTGTAGATCATGAAAAGAATGCTTTAGGTACTGGTTATATTGTTGAATTAATTCATGATGCTACTGAAAATAAATATGAGGGAGGAACATATGCTTGTAGGAATTGCAATAATATCAAGTTTCCTCTCTATGTGCTTAAAATTTTGAAGTTATGCTTGTTTTGCCTTCCTATGCTAGTTGATTATTGTTCCCATAAGTAGTTTTCTCACAAAATCCCTATGCATAGGAAGTGGTTTAGACTTAATGTGCTAGTCATATGCTTCATGATGCTCCCATTATGTTTCAATTCTTATCTTTTATGTGAGCATCATTGCCATCATCATGCCTAGCTAGAAATGCATTAAAGAAAAGCGCTTGTTGGGAGGCAACCCAAATTTACTTTTGTTCCGTGATTTTTGTTCCTGTTTAGTAATAAATAATTCATCTAGCCTCTGGTTAGATGTGGATTCATGTTTTAATTAGTGTTTGTGCCAAGTAGAGCCTTTGGGAAGACTTGGGTGAAGTTTATGTGATCTTGCTGTAAAAAACAGAAACTTTTACGCTAACGGGATTAGCTTCCATTTTTTACTGAAGAGTGCTTTTAGGTTGATTCTTTTTTCAGATTATTAATAGACAAATTCCTCAGGTCCAGCAATTTATTTCAGAATTTTTTGAGTTCCAAAAGTATACGTTTGATACAGATTACTACAGACTGTTCTGTTTTTCACAGATTCTGTTTTCATTGTGTTGTTTGCTTATTTTGATGAATCTATGAGTAGTATCGGAGGGTATGAACCATAGAGAAGTTAGAATACAGTATATATTACACCAATATGAATTTATAATGAGTTCATTACAGTACCTAAGTGGTGGTTTTATTCTCTTATACTAACGGAGCTTACGAGTTTTGTTTTGAGTTTTGTGTGGTTGAAGTTTTCAAGTTTTGGGTAAAGATTCGATGGACTATGGAATAAGGAGACGAAAGAGCCTAAGCTTGGGGATGCCCAAGGCACCCCAAGGTAATATTCAAGGACAACCAAGAGCCTAAGCTTGGGGATGCCCCGGATGGCATCCCCTCTTTCGTCTTCGTTCATCGGTAACTTTACTTGGAGCTATATTTTTATTCACCACATGATATGTGTTCTGCTTGGAGCATCATTTTCTTTTGTTAGTATTTGATTGATGTTATTTATATTAATGGTTTGCATCTTTATTTTCAATAATAAAAATTCAAGGATAGCCTTTGCCATGCTTATTTTGCTAGTATACATGTTGCTGTTTGAAAACAGAAAGTTTACCGCTGTTGCAAAAATTCCCTAGAAAAGTCAGAGAATGGTATAATGTTGAATCTTTTTGCATATTAAGCTATGATAAATTTATTACAGTGGGAATTTTTCTCATAATTTTTGGAGTTAGGGAAGTATGGATACGCTTGCATTCTTTACAGACTGTACTGTTTTGGCAGATTGCTGTTATGGTTGCATTGTTTGCATATGTTTGCTTGTTTAATGATTCTATTTGAGGATAGGAGCATTAAATATGCAGAGGAATTTAGTATGCAATGTTGAATAATAATTTTAGTGATTTGTTACAGTAGAAATTGATAAGGTTTTGCATTGGTTTATACTAACCTATCTCACGAGTTCTTGTTGAGTTTGGTGTGGATGAAGCTTTCGATAAAAATAGAAACCATGATATGGGAGGAATTAAGGAGACACAAAAGCTCAAGCTTGGGGATGCCCAAGGCACCCCAAGATAATATTTCAAGAAGTCTCAAGCACCTAAGCTTGGGGATGCCCCGGTAGGCATCCCACCTTTCTTCTTCAACAACTACCGGTTAGTATCGATTGAGCCTAAGTTTTTGCTTCTTAACATGAGTTGTGCTATACTTGAAATGTCATTTTATTTTGTTTTGCTTTCTGTTTGAATAAGATACCAAGATCTGAAATTCTTTAATGAGAGAGAGTCTTCACATAGTTGCATAATTATTTAGCTACTCTTTGATTTTCACTTATATCTTGTTGGAGTAGTTTGTCGTTTGCTCTAGTGCTTCACTTATATCTTTTTAGAGCACAGCGGTGGTTTTATTTTGTAGAAATTAATGAACTCTAATGCTTCACTTATATTATTTCGAGAGTCTTAAACAGCATGGTAATTTGAACGAAAACTATCATAGGAGGTGAGTTGGATGCTATGATCAATTTGATACTTGATAATTGTTTTGAGATATGGAGGTAGTGATATTAAAGTCATGCTAGTTGGGTGATTATGAATTTAAAGAATGCTTGTGTTGAAGTTAGCAAGTCCCGTAGCATGCACATATGGTTAATGTTGTGTAACAAATTTGAAACATGAAGTGTACCTGGCTTGTGCATCCTTATGAGTGGCGGTCGGGGACGAGCGATGGTCTTTTCCTACCAATCTATCCCCCTAGGAGCATGCGCGTAGTACTTGGTTTTTGATGACTTCTAAGCCGTATTGGAAAGACCTAGAGGTCCGCTCCGCAATCGACGTGATGCACGTGACGAAGAATCTTTGCGTGACCCTGCTTGGCTTCTTGGGCGTGTATGGGAAGACAAAAGATACACCTGAGGCACCGGAGGACCAGCAACGTATGCACGGAGAAGACGGCATACATCAGGGTCATGCAAGCTACGCTCTTACCAAAGAAGAGAAGGAAATCTTCTTTGAATGCCTGCTCAGTATTAAGGTACCGTCTGGCTTCTCGTCGAATATAAAGGGAATAATAAACATGGCAGAGAAAAGTTCCAGAACATAAAGTCTCATGACTGCCACGTGATTATGACGCAACTGCTTCCGGTTGCATTGAGGTGGCTTCTACCGAAAAGCGTTCGATTAGCCATTGTGAAGCTATGTGCATTTCTCAATGCAATCTCTCGAAGGTAATCGATCCAGAAATCATACCAAGGTTCTGAGAATGATTTGGTGCAATGTCTTGTCTGTTTCGAGTTGGTGTTCCCACCATCCTTCTTCAACATCATGACGCACGTCCTAGTTCACCTATGCGAAGAGATTAACGTTTTGGGTCATGTATTTCTACACAATATGTTCCCCTTTGAGAGGTTCATGGGAGTCTTAAAGAAATATGTTCATAACCGTGCTAGGCCAGAAGGAAGCATCTCCAAGGGACATAAAAATGAGGAAGTCATTGAGTTTTGTATTGACTTTATTCCTAACCTTAAGCCAATTGGTGTTCCTGAATCGCGGCATAAGGGAAGACTGGATGGAAAAGGCACGCTAGGAGGGGAACAAATAATATGTATGGACGGACATTCTCTCACCAAGCACACTACAGTTCTCTACAGAATACCACCTTGGTGGCTCCGTATATGGATGAACACAAGAATTTGCTACGCTCCAAACACCCGGAGTGGTCTGATGACTGGATTACACGTGAACAAACCAGGAGTTTCGCCAACTGGTTGCAGACACGTACCATGCATGGCACCTCTATTGAAGATGACCTGTACTTGCTGTCCCAGTTACCATCTTCGAATATAATGACTTTCAAAGGGTACGAGATAAATGGTAATATATTTTACACGATCGCCCAAGATAAGAAGAGCACCAACCAAAACAGTGGTGTCCGCTTTGATGCAGAAACCAAGACGGGAAAGGAAACATATTATGGTTATATAAAGGACATATGGGAACTTGACAATCGACGTGGTTTAAAGGTCCCTTTGTTTCGGTGAAAATGGGTCAATATGATACGAGGCGGGGTAACGGAAGACCCGCAGTACGGAATGACAACAGTGGATCTCAACAATCTTGCGTATGCAGACGAACCATTCGTCCTAGCCAATGATGTGGCACAGGTTTTCTACGTGAAGGACATGCCAAGAAAAATAAAAGATAAGGAAGCGAATGCATCGTACGATGAGCCAAAGCGGCACATAGTTCTTTCTGGGAAGAGAAACATCGTGGGAGTGGATGACAAGACAGACAAGTCAGAAGATTATGAAAAGTTTGATGAAATTGCTCCATTCACAGTGAATATTGACCCGAGCATCCCGTTAAATGATGAAGATTTTCCATGGTTATGGCGCAAAGGGACACACGCTTGAAGAAAAAGTTTCACACCCAAAGATCTGGGATGTGATCGGCTTCACTATCATCACTTTCTTCTGTGTTTCACACCCACAGGGGAATCTCTGTAATAGTTAGGGTAGTTATGTGTTTTGGCATTTGAAACACGAAGAAATTTTATATGCAAACAAATTCTTTCATGCCTTTACTGATTTTTAAAGTTAAGTTATTCACAAACTAGTGATTCACACTAATTTCAAATAATTCAAAATTTAAACTATTCAAATTTGAAAACTACGGGCACTAACAGAAAGTTTGTAATTTTTGTACCTAAAGCAAAAATATTCACAAAGAAACTCTAAATACACAAAAAACAACACAAAAATAAATAAAGCAAAAAGAATAAAAAGCCCGCCTACTAGGCCAGAGCGACCTGCATACGACTAGAAACCCAACCTGTTGTTGGGCGGGATGCAGGCCATAAAGGCCAAGTGGGCCCACAGGACAACAAAGAACACGTAGGCCCAGAGGCCTGCTTTGGAGAGGAGCTCGAGAGAGCGACCGCACGGGGTTTATAAACCAGTGCGTCGCCCCTCGGCTAGCGAGGTGGGACTAAACTTGCCGCATCAAGACTGCTAATAAGATTCCCCTTTAGTACCGGTCGTGGCACAAACCGGTACTAAAGGGGGGGCCTTTAGTACCGGTTTGTGCCACCACCCGGTACTAAAGGGGGTCGCTTCCCGCCGCTTGGGCTGGCCAAAAAGCTAGCTGCCATCTCTTTAATTATCATGCTTGATTAATTATTATCTGATAAAATTCCATTCTCGTAAAGGCCCTGAAGCAGGCGCAGGGGACTGATCTGTGTGCATTCTGCGTTTGCGAGAACATTCGCATGATGGCGTCTGAAAGGAGCAGATCTCAAAGACAGGAATGGGTACGCTTGTCAGAACACTATTTACAATTTTTACACCATTACCGATATCTAGTCACACAACTAATACACATGCATATTGATCTCCTTCTTAACAGTTCATAGAGGTGCGGGACAAGCTCCTAGAAACGGAGCGTAGAGAAGCACTTCAAGAGGAAATAGTGGGATTTTGCTCGACCAGGTCATAAATTCGAAGGAGAATACTATTACCCGCCACCGCCCCATGAACCACTTCCGATTGTCATCGTGCTCAAGGCACCAATTAGGCTAATGCCACTGGCTCCGAAGGCAACATGCATATGTAGGAGAAATTTTATATAGCTATACATGTGTGTATGTGTGAATTAATTAATATGGTGGTTTATGAGACATTGATGATATATATATGCATGATTGGTTCTACTATAAATCTTATATATATATATATATATATATATATATATATGCATAACGTGTACAATGTGTAGTATCGTAAAATACCAGCAAACGAAAAAGAATTAAAATGGAAACACAAAATTAAATGAAAAAGAAATCATAAAACTAAAAACCCCCCAAACCTTATAGTACCAGTTGGTCTTACCAACCGGTACTAAAGGGCTCCAGTCCCCGGAGCTGGCTCGTGCAACGTGGTTGCCCTTTAGCACCGGTTTGTGCTGAACCGGTACTAAAGGGGGGGGGGGCTTTAGTGCCCACACTTTAGTGTCGGTTATGAAACCGGCACTAAAGGGCCTTACGAACCGGTGCTATTGCCCGGTTCTGCACTAGTGAGTCTGTATGGTGCTCATAAATAGAGCTTCCCGATGGAAAGGATGAGACCCAGATATTGTTGCTTTCGTTTTATATGCATTTGCAATCGATTGTTCTCTTCCAAGCATATATTCTTTAGCAGGCTAGATTGTGCAATCAAGTCTCCTGAGTGAGTAGTTTTATCATATTATCAAATTTCAGAGCATATAAGATAAGAGCATTCCTATATGTTACTTTGACATTGCCATGCTACACACTGTATTGTGTTTTACATGGAAGAAAGCCTGAAACATTTGAGAATATAATTGATAGATGCTTGGTGCACTTGTAAGTAAAATTGTTCAAGGTTTGATCTACCAAATTCATGGTGCTTAAAACCATTTAATTACTACCAGAATCTTTTCATTTTGTGGACTTGCTGAACTATCCATTGTGTCGACATGGCCTATTTGCACTGCTCAGTATACAAAAGGACCATTGGGTCTACTATATGCTTGAAACACCACCATAGATAGCACATCTTTGATTTCATTGTCGTAACCTGAGTGCTCCAATGTACACCCTCCGATTCTAAATATAAGAAATTTTGTAGTTTAAGTTGAACTGTAAAAACATCTTATATTTACAAACAGAGGTGGTATATCAGAAAGGAATATGCATAATTCTATATGACCAGTGTGGTCGAGGTGATGTTCAATCGACTCCCTCATCACCTAGCCAATGTTGCGGATGGCTCACAACTTGAATCTGAATGTGCTTCCTCCTGTCTCTGGTTCATCGGCCTCCCGAGAGTACTCTGAGGTATGAAAGTAAACATATGTTGATTGCATTAATGATTCTGTTCTATTCACTTTCTGCCAGTGTAGTTTTGGTTATTTATTTGTTCATTTCATTCAACATAGATGTTTCCGGAGTACTCTTGGCGCAAGACACACAGTCAAAGTTGATTTTCTTATCATTGCATAGCTAATTGGTAGTTACACTACCTGAGCTTTGTTATAAGTCCTATGAGCATTGTATAGCACAGATGATGTGTATGTGATCTTCACTAGGAGGTTTTCCAATGAATGAGTTGGACGCTCACCTGCAGACCAGCGACAACCCTCGTCTAGAAGAAAACATACAGCCGGTAAAATAGTGGCAATCAGCCCACAAAACCAAGGTCCTCCATCACCGTTTTTCTTAACCTGAAATCAGCGCGAACCATGGGCTCATAGCAACACCTGCAGAAAGAACACACTGCTATCACAGATCCAGTTGAACCAAAGCACAAACACGATGTTGTAACGATGATAAGCAATTGCAGGACACCTGCATGATAAGGAGTTGGGGGTTATTATCTGAAGAAAAAAACACCTCCAGGTCTTCAAAGACGGGATATTTAGCAAACGACACAATGCAATTTGAAGAACGGAGGGAAGCAAAGAAGGAAAAGAGGAGCTACCTGGGCTGCGCAGGTCCGTCGTTGTTCTCCATCTCCATATGGTGTTGTCCAGGGCAGAGAACATGACGACCACCTGACCAGGTGCGTGCACAGCACCGGAATCCTCTTGCTCGACCATGGCATCGCAGCCTTGCTCGAGAACTTCCAACATGATCAACCCTGCATAAAGGTACGTCAAGCAAAATTTTGGTTTTAAAATGGTATATAGTCTAAATAGATTGACTGAATGGTTATCAATTCCTTCTCACTATGTTGTGGTATGCCCACTGTATTGACTCAAGTTTGTAAATTATGTCTTGCAAAAATTGATTTATGTATGTGTTGAACGATATGCTATTAAAGTAAGAGGATTTAAGTTTCGCTTGTCAGCCACTTCCCATTATGAACTACTAAGATGGATTGGTAGTTTTCTGTTCATTAAAAATATTACATCAATTTTTATGGCCTTTTATGGGAAAAGATTCCTGCAGCTATTAGTTATTATGTACACTTAAAATAGCAGATAATATAGTCTGATTGCTATGATAGAATTTGGTTAAGACATTACCTATTTTAATCCATTGCTTCAGTTTTTGCTTCACAAGTTTTGTATTTGCTGCCAAAAAATAATGGTCTTACATCAAATAGCCTAGAGGTATTTGACTGCATATATCTATATGTGTGTTTGACTTCCAAACTCAGATATTCATTTATTTTTGCGAGGGAAATTGCGATACTTATTATGAATTGTTGCAAGAAAGTATTTCATCTATTTTGGTGCAAGAATGTTGCTCTTTAGTATGATACCCATATCTTAGTGCCTTGGAGTAACAAACAAGTAGATGTGTACAGAAATTATTATTCCTTGTTTGGATATACACCACATTATGTTGTTCCTTGCCTTGCCTTCCCGTTTTTCTTTCACTCTGTTACATATTAATGGAGTCATCACTTTTTATAGGCCTTCAAGTACCTCTCTGTGTTTGTACGCCAATGAATACTTGGCTTTGTAATATCAAGCATAATAGCTTGTTTTGTACTTGCGAAGCATATATGTTCATGGTGAACCAATAACTTATGCTTGCATCTTGAACCAATATTCTTGCTTTCAGCATCTATAATCCACATAGCTTCTGTGTTGTTAATTGGCTTTCCTTTATCTCTTGAGTTACCATAAGCTGGGTGACCAAAGTTATCTATATGATGCAACTCTGCCTATGTAGCTTTGCTTACTATGAACTGATTTCATGCCTTTTTGGGGTCTATGACCCTACCATCACTGTAATATATAGCGCTATATATGAGCATCATATCTAAGTATATACTCCCTGATGCTTCAACGGGTTTATGATTGGTGTCTAAATATTCCAACTTGCATGATTTGAAAGCTTGGCATGCTATCACTCTTTGCGCCATCGGCGCAATGAGTCATTTACATTTGGATCTTCATGTAAAAGTAACAAGATACTCTGCAATCCACTCAATTAATTCCTTTCTCTTGCCAATATTTTCATGTCTACTACATTAAACAAAACCCGGAGGACTACATTGACCCAGATGATGATAGACTCAAGGTCAAGCGCTCGCGAACAACAATCTGCGCGCGGGTTGTCGCATCATGGTAGGAACGGACAAGAGGGCCACCATAACCATCAACTGGTCAGAATTCCGCTACCTTGCAAAGATCTACGGAGACATCTACGCCTTTTGTTTCATAGTCACTACAAAGCACCGCCTGGTTCTCATCGTGCATTGCCTTTAAATCGACTATCAACAACGACGGGAGTCATATGCAAATATAATCTAGCGCTCCAAAACTTCTAATTAGGCCATGTGACGGGCTAAATCCTTCATGTGCTTTTGGACGATGTCGTATGTTGCTTTTGAACAGCTGCCCTTATGCTCCTGCCTATATAACCTATGCTACTTCACATCCATGTATTAATATCCATGATGCCACTCTTATGTATGGTTATCTATTTCTGCCGCTTTTCTCTGTTTGAAGCATCAATTTCTTAACAAGAACACAAAATGTGCTGATTACCACACATAAAATTGAGGAAAAGGCATGCCCTGCCTTCCCCGTCCATTTTCCGTTCAGGAGCAAACATGATGTGTTCTAAGAGCAACAATATGTTGCATGTCTATATGAAATAAATCCAATATACACTCCATCCATTTTGAGATAAATAACTCAGCATGTAGCAAAAAATATATTACACAAGAACATTCACACATACACTCTGAAGTATTTCTGTATGTTTCAATCTATGCATGAATACTTTCATACACACTCTTCCAGTACTTGGCTTCCTCTCGCCCCTTGTGCCATTGGCGCAACGGGTCGTCTAGTTGCAAGAAAGATCAATCTAGTAGGCCAAACGAAACTGATAATTTGAAGAGACTTGCAAAGATAACCAATCATACATAAAAGAATTCAGAGGAGATTCAAATATTTCTCATAGATAAACTTGATCATAAACCCACAATTCATCGGATCTCGACAAACACACCGCAAAAAGAGTTACATCGAATAGATCTCCAAGAAGATCGAGGAGAACTTTGTATTGAGATTCAAAGAGAGAGAAGAAGCCATCTAGCTAATAACTATGGACCCGAAGGTCTGTGGTAAACTACTCACAACTCATCGGAGAGGCTATGGTGTTGATGTAGAAGCCCTCCGTGATCGATTCCCCCTCTGGCGGAGCGCCGGAAAAGGCTCCAAGATGGGATCTCACGTGTACAGAAGGTTGCGGCGGTGGAAATAGGGTTTCGTGGTGCTCCTAGATGTTTTCAGGGTATGGTGATATATATAGGCGAAAGAAGTTGGTCAGGAGACCCACGAGGGGCCCACGAGGGTGGGGGTGCGCCCACCCCCTAGGGCGTGCCCTCCTGCCTCGTGGCTTCCTCGTGTGTTTCTTGACGTCCACTTCAAGTCTCTTCGATTGCGTTTGTTCCAAAAATAACTCTCCCAAAGGTTTCATTCCATTTGGACTCCGTTTGATATTCCTTTTCTGCGAAACACTGAAATAGGCAAAAAAACAGCAATCTGGGCTGGGCCTCCGGTTAATAGGTTAGTCCCAAAAATGATAGAAAAGTGTATAGTAAAGCCCATAAACATGCAAAACGGGTAATATAATAGCATGGAACAATCGAAAATTATAGATACATTGGAGAAGTATCAAGCATCCCCAAGTTTAATTCCTGCTCGTCCTCGAGTAGGTAAATGAGTGAAATGCTACCTAGCATATTTCTCAATGTAATTTTCTTTATTGTGGCATGAATGTTCAGATCCAAATGATTCAAGATAAAAGTTCATATTGACATAAAAATAGTAATACTTCAAGCATACTAACAAAGTAATCATGTCTTCTCAAAATAACATGGCCAAAGAAAGTTATCCCTACAAAATCATATAGTCTGGCTATGCTCTATCTTCATCACACAAAATATTGAAATCATGCAAAACCCCGGTTTTAGCCAAGCAATTGTTTCATACTTTAGTATTTTCAAACTTTTTTAATCTTCACGCAATGCATGAGCGTGAGCCATGGACATAGCACTATATGTGGAATAGGATGGTGGTTGTGGAGAAGACGCAAAAAGGAGAAGATAGTCTCACATCAACTAGGCGTATCAACGGTCTATGGAGATTCCCATTAATAGATATCAATGTGAGTGAGTAGGGATTGCCATGCAACGGATGCACTAGAGCTATAAGTGTATGAAAGCTCATCAAAAGAAAGTAAGTGGGTGTGCATCCAACTTGCTTGCTCACGAAGACCTAGGGAAATTTGAGGAAGCCCATCATTGGAGTATACAAGCCAAGTTCTATTATGAAAAATTCTCACTAGTACATGAGAGTGACAACATAGGAGACTCTCTATCATGAAGATCATGGTGCTACTTTGAAGCACAAGTGTGGAAAAAGGATAGTAACATTGTCTCTTCTCTCTTTTTCTCTCATATTTTTTTGGTGGGCTTCTTTGGCCTCTTTTTTATTTGGGCTTCTTTGGCCTCTTTTATTTTTCATAAAGTCTGGAGTCTCATCCCGACTTGTGGGGGAATCATAGTCTCCATCATCCTTTCCTCACTTGGGACAATGCTCTAATAATGAAGATCATCACACTTTTGTTTACTTACAACTCAAGAATTACATCTCAATACTTAGAACAAAATATGACTCTATGTGAATGCCTCTGGCGGTCTACCGGGATATGCAATGAATCAAGAGTGGCATGTATGAAAGAATTATAAGGTGGCTTTGCCACAAATACAATGTCAACTACATGATCATGCAAAAGCAATATGACAATGATGGAGCGTGTCATAAATAACGGAACGATGGAAAGTTGCATGGCAATATATCTCGGAATGGCTATGGAAATGCCATAATAGGTAGGTATGGTGGCTGTTTTGAGGAAGGTATATGGTGGGTGTATGGTACCGGTGAAAGTTGCGGGACACAAGAGAGGCTAGCAATGGTGGAAGGTTGAGAGTGCGTATAATCCATGGACTCAACATTAGTCATGAAGAACTCATATACTTACTGAAAAAATCTACAAGTTATCAAAACAAAGTACGACACGCATGCTCCTAGGGGAAGGGTTGGTAGGAGTTAACCATCGCGCGATCCCAACCTCCAAACATAAGGAAGACAATCAATAAATAAATCATGCTCCAACTTCATCACATAACGGTTCACCATACGTGCATGCTACGGGAATCACAAACTTTTAACACAAGTATTCCTCAAATTCACAACTACCCAATTAGCATGACTCTAATATTACCATCCTCATATCTCAAAACAATCATCAAGCATCAAATTGATCATTATAGTGTTCAATGCACTCTATATGATAGTTTTTATTATACCCAATTTGGATGCCCATCATATAAGGACCAATTTTATAACCAAAGCAAATACCATTCTGTTCTAAAAGACTTTCAAAATAATATAAGTGAAGCATGAGAGATCAATAATTTCTACAAAATAAAACCACCGCCATGCTCTAAAAAGATATAAGTGAAGCACTAGAGCAAAATTGTCTAGCTCAAAAGATATAAGTGAAGCACATAGAGTATTCTAATAAATTCCGAATAATGTTTGTCTCTCCCAAAAGGTGTGTACAGCAAGTATGATTGTGGTAAACTAAAAAGCAAATACTCATATCATACAAGACGCTCCAAGCAAAACACATATCATGTGGTGAATAAAAATATAGCTCCAAGTAAAGTTACCGATGGACGAAGACAAAAGAGGGGATGCCTTCCGGGGCATCCCCAAGCTTAGGCTTTTGGTTGTCCTTGAATTCACCTTGGGGTTCCTTGGGCATCCCCAAGCTTAGGCTCTTTCCACTCCTTATTCCATAATCCATCAAATCTTTACCCAAAACTTGAAAACTTCACAACACAAAACTCAACAGAAAATCTCATAAGCTCCGTTAGTGCAAGAAAGCAAACCACCACCTTAAGGTACTATAATGAAATCATTCTTTATTTATATTGGTGTTAAACCTACTGTATTCCAACTTCTCTTTGGTTCATACCCCCCCCCCCCCCCCCGCCCCCGATGCTAGCCATAGATTCATCAAAATAAGCAAATAACACACGAAAAACAGAATCTGTCAAAAACAGAACAGTCTGTAGCAATCTGTAACTTTCGAATACTTCTGGAACTATAAAAATCCTACCAAAATAGGAAGTACTAGGACATTTGTCTATTAATCTTCTTAAAAAAGAATCAACTAAAAATCACGTTTCTGTGATTTATTCAAATTATTCTCGTGCGCGCAAAAGTTTCAGTTTTTCAGCAAGATCAAATTAACTATCACCCAAGATGATCCTATATGTTTTACTTGGCACAAACACTAATTAAAACATAAAACCACATCTAACCAGAGGCTATATGAATTATTTAATACTAAACAGGAGAAAAAAGTAAAGAACAAAAATAAAATTGGGTTGCCTCCCAACAAGCGCTATCGTTTAACACCCCTAGCTAGGCATAAAAGCAAGAATAGATCTAAGCATTGCCATCTTTGGTATTAAATTCATAAGTGGCTCTCATAATAGATTCATAAGGTAATTTGATTTACTTCCTAGTAAAGTGTTCCATGCCTTTCCTTAATGGAAATTGGAATCTAATATTTCCTTCCTTCATATCAATAATTGCCCCAATCGTTCTAAGGAACGGTCTACCAAGAATAATAGGACATGAAAGATTGCAATCTATATCAAGAACAATAAAATCTACGGGCACATAATTCCTATTTGCAACAATAAGAACATCATTAATCCTTCCCATAGGTTTCTTAATAGTGGAATCCGCAAGGTTCAAGTTTAAAGAGCAATCATCAAAATTACGGAAACCTAGCACATCACACAAGGTTTTTGGAATCGTGGAAACACTAGCACCCAAATCACACAAAGCATAGCATCCCCAAGCTTAATTCCTGCTCGTCCTCGAGTAGGAATATGATAAAAACAGAATTTTTGATGTGGAATGCTACCTAGCATAATTCTCAATGTAATTTTCTTTATTGTGGCATGAATGTTCAGATCCAAATGATTCAAAATAAAAGTTCATATTGACATAAGAAATAGTAATACTTCAAGCATACTAATCAAAGCAATCATGTATTCTCAAAATAACATGGCTAAAGAAAGTTCATCCCTACAAATTCATATAGTTAGGCTATGTTTCATTTTCGTCACACAAAAATGCTCTCATCTTGCACACCCCCGATGACAAGCCAAGCAATTGTTTCATACTTTAGTAATCTAAAAAAAATTCAACTTTCACGCAATACATTAGCGTGAGCCATGGATATAGCACTATGGGTGGAATAGAATATGATGATGGAGGTTGTGTGGAGAAGACAAAAAAGGAGAACGTCTCATGTTAACGAGGATAATCAACGGGCTATGGAGATGCCCATCAATTGATGTCAACATGAGGAGTAGGGATTGTCATGCAACAGATGCACTAGAGCTATAAATGTATGAAATATCAACAAAAGAAACTAAGTGGGTGTGCATCCAACTTGCTTGCTCATGAAGACCTAGGGCATTTTGAGGAAGCCCATCGTAGGAATATACAAGCCAGGTTCTATAATGAAAAATTCCCACTAGTATATGAAGGTGACAACATATGAGACTCTCTACATGAAGAACATGGTGCTACTTTGAAGCACAAGTGTGGAAAAGGATAGTAACATTGCCCCCTTTTGATTTTGTTTTTTTTTCTTTTTTTCTTTCTTTTTTTTGGGCCTTTCTTTTTCATTTTGGTCTTTCTTTTTTTTCTTTGGCCTTTTTTCTATTTGGGGACAATGCTCTAATAATGATGATCATCACACTTCTATTTATTTACAACTCATGAATTACAACTCAAAAACTAGAACAAGATATGACTCTATATGAATGCCTCCGGTGGTGTATCGGGATAGGCAATGAATCAAGAGTGACATGTATGAAAATTATGCATGGTGGCTTTGCCACAAATACAATGTCAACTACATGATCATGCAAGGCAATATGACAATGATGATGTGTGTCATGATGATGAACGGAACGGTGGAAAGTTGCATGGCAATATATCTCGGAATGGCTATGGAAATGCCATACTAGGTAGGTATGGTGGCTGTTTTGAGGAAGATATAAGGAGGTTTATGTGTGATAGAGCGTATCCTATCATGGGGTTTGGATGCACCGGTGAAGTTTGCACCAACTCTCAAGGTGAGAAAGGGCAATGTATGGTACCGAAGAGGCTAGCAATGATGGAAGGGTGAGAGTGCGTATAATCCATGGACTCAACATTAGTCATAAATAACTCATATACTTATTGCAAAAATCTACAAGTCATCAAAAACCAAGCACTACGCGCATGCTCCTAGGGAGATAGGTTGGTAGGAAAATACCATCGCTCGTCCCCGACCGCCACTCATAAGGATGCACAATCTAAGAACACCCCATGTTTCAAATTTGTTACACAACTTTTACCATACGTGCATGCTACGGGACTTGCCAACTTCAACACAAGCATTCTTTAAATTCATAATCACCCAACTAGCATGACTCTGATATCACTACCTCCATATCTCAAAACAATTATCAAGTATCAAATTGATCATAGCATCCAATTCACTTCCTATGATAGTTTTTATTATACCCAACTTGGATGCCCATCATTCTAGGACCAATTTTATAACCATACCAAATACCATTTTGTTCTAAAAGACTCTCAAAATAATATAACTGAAGCATGAGATATTAACAATTTCTACAAAATCAAGCCACCGCCGTGCTCTAAAAGATATAAGTGAAGCACTAGAGCAAAACTATCTAGCTCAAAAGATAAAAGTGAAGCACATAGAGTATTCTAGTAAATTCCAAACAAGTGGGTTTCTCCCAAAAGGTGTGTACAGCAAGGATGATTGTGGTAAACTAAAAATCAAGGACTAATATCATACGAGACGCTCCAAGCAAAACACATATCATGTGGCGAATAAAAATATAGCTCCAAGTAAATTTACCGATAGACGAAGACGAAAGAGGGGATGCCTTCCGGGGCATCCCCAAGCTTAGGATTTTGGTTATCCTTGAATATCTTGTGGTGCCATGGGCATCCCCAAGCTTAGGATCTTTCCACTCCTTATTCCATAATCCATCATATCTTTACCCAAAACTTGAAAACTTCACAACACAAAACTCAACAGGAAATCTCATAAGCTACGTTAGTGCAAGAAAGAAAAAACCACCACATAATATACTGTAATGAACTCATTATTTATTTATATTGGTGTTAGACCTACTGTATTACAACTTCTCTATGGTTCATACCACTTAATACTAGCCATAGATGCATCAAAATAAGCAAACAACACACGAAAGACAGAATCTGTCAAAAACAGAATAGTCTGTAGCAATCTGTAACTCTCGAATACTTCTGGAACTCTAAAAATCCTACAAAAATAGGAAGTCCTGGGAAATTTGTCTATTTATCTACAGCAAATTAAGTCAACGCAAAAGCACGTTTCTTTGAATTACTAAAATTGTTTTCGTGCGCGCAAAGTTTCTGTTTTTCAGCAGAATCAAATTAACTATCACCATAGGTTATCCTATAGGTTCTACTTGGCACAAACACTAATTAAAACATAAAAACACATCTAAACATAAGGTATATGAAAAATTTATTACTAAACATAAGCAAAAACAAAAAAATTAAAATAAAATTGGGTTGGCTCCCAACTAGCGCTATTGTTTAACGCCCCAAGCTAGGCATAAAAGCGAGGATAGATCTAAGTAGCGACATCTTTGGCACTCAATTCATAAGTAGCTCGCATGATAGATTCATAAGGTAATTTGACTTTCTTCCTTGGAAAGTGCTCCATGCCTTTCCTTAATGGAAATTGGAATCTAATATTCCCTTCCTTCATATCAATAATCGCACCAGTCGTTCTAAGCAAAGGTATACCAAGAATAATAGGACATGAAAGATTGCAATCTATGTCAAGAACGATAAAATCTACGGGCACATAATTCCTATTTGCAATAATAAGAACATCATTGGTCCTTCCCATAGGTTTCTAAATGGTGGAATCCGCAAGGTGCAAATTTAAAGAGCAATCATCAAGATCATGGAAACCTAGAATATCACATAAAGTTTTCGGAATCATGGAAACACTAGCACCCAAATCACACAAAGCATAGCACTCATGATCTTTAATTTTAATCTTTATAGTAGGTTCCCACTCATCACAAAGTTTTCTAGGTATAAAAACTTCCAAATTAAGTTTTTCCTCATAAGATTGCATCAAGGCATCAACAATATGTTTGGTAAAAGCTTTATTTTGACTATAAGCATGAGGAGAATTCAACACGGATTGCAACAAGGAAATACAATCTACTAAAGAAGAATTATCATAATTAAATTCCTTGAAATCCAAGATAGTGGGTTCAATGCTATTTAAAGTCTTGCCCTCTCCAATCCCACTTTTACCAAATTTAGCATCAAGATCTAAAAACTCTGAATCATTGGGACGCCTTTTAACTAAAGTTGACTCATCTCCAGTCCCATCATTATTAAGATTCATATTGCAAAACAAAGATTTTATAGGGTACACATCAATAACTTTTAGATCTTCATCATTATTTTCGTGGAAACTAGAAGAACACGCTTTTACAAAGCAATCTTTCTTAGCACGCAATCTAGCGATTCTTTCTTTGCACTCATCAATGGAAATTCTCATGGCTTTGAGAGACTCATTGATATCATGCTTAGGAGGAGTAGATCTAAGTTTCAAAGAATCAACATCAAGCGAAAGTCTATCAACGTTCTAGCCAAATCATCAACTTTAAGCAATTTTTCTTCGAGCAAGGCACTAAAATTCTTTTGAGAGATCAAATTATTTAACACTATTCTCAAAATCAGAGGGCATCTTATTAAAATTACCATAAGAATTATTGTAGGAATTTCCATAATTGTTAGAGGAATTACTAGGGAACGGTCTAGGATTAAAGTTTCCTCTATAAGCATTGTTACCAAAATTATTCCTACCAACAAAATTCACATCCATAGATTCATTATTATTCTCAATCAAAGTAGACAAAGGCATATCATTGGGATCAATAGGAGCACTCTTAGTAGTAAACAATTTCATAAGTTCATCCATCTTTCCACTCAAAACATTAATTTCTTCTATAACATGCACTTTTTTACTAGTAGATCTTTTGGTGTGCCATTGAGAATAATTAGCCATAATATTATCAAGGAGTTTAGTAGCTTCTCCCAAGGTGATTTCCATAAAGTGCATCCCGCGGGCCGAATTTAAAAGATTTCTAGAAGCAAAATTCAATCCGGCATAAAAATTTTGTATGATCATCCATAAATTCAAACCATGAGTAGGGCAATTGCGAATCATTAATTTCATTCTTTCCCAAGATTAGGCAACATGCTCATGATCAAGTTGTTTAAAATTCATAATATCATTCCTAAGAGAGATGATCTTAGCGGAGGAAAATACTTAGAGATAAAAGCATCTTTGCACTTATTACATGAATCAATACTATTCTTAGGCAAAGACGAAAACCAAACTTTAGCACGATCTCTAAGTGAAAACGGAAATAATTTCAATTTAACAATATCATTATCCGTATCTTTCTTCTTTTGCATCTCACACAAATCAACAAAGTTGTTTAGATGGGTAGAGGCATCTTCACTAGGAAGGCCGGAGAATTGATCTTTCATAACAAGATTCAACAAAGCAGCATTGATTTCACAAGACTCAACATCATTAAGAGGAGCAATCCGGGTACTAAGGAAATCATCATTATTGGTATTGGAAAAGTCACACAATTTGGTATTATCTTGTGCCATAGCGACAAGCAATCCAACACACAAGCAAACAAAAGGGCGAGCGAAAGAGAGAGGAGATTGGGAAAGAGAGGGTGAATAAAACGGCAAGGGTGAAGTGGAGGAGAGGAAAACGAGAGGCAAATGGCAAATAATGTAATGCGAGGGATATGAGTTTGTGATGGGTACTTGGTATGTCTTGACTTGAGCGAAGACCTCCCCGGCAACGGCGCCAGAAATCCTTCTTGCTACGTCTTGAGCTTGCGTTGGTTTTCCTTGAAGAGGAAAGGGTGATGCAGCAATAGTAGCGTAAGTATTTCCCTCAGTTTTTAAGAAGCAAGGTATCAATCCAGTAGGAGGCTCCACAGAAGTCCCACGCACCTACACAAACAAACAAGAACCTCGCAACCAACGCAATAAAGGGGTTGGCAATCCCTTCACGTCCACTTGCGAAAGTGAGATCTGATAGAGATAATATGATAAGATAAATATTTTTGCTATTTTTATGATATAGATAGGAAAAGTAAAGATGCAAATAAAAGTAGATTGAAAGCTTATATGATAAAAAATAGACCCGGGGGCCATAGGTTTCACTAGTGGCTTCTCTCAAGATAGCATAAGTATTACGGTGGGTGAACAAATTACTGTCGAGCAATTGATAGAAAAGCGAATAATTATGAGAGTATCTAGGCATGACCATGTATATAGGCATCACGTCCGTGACAAGTAGACCGACTCCTGCCTGCATCTACTACTATTACTCCACAGATCAACCGCTATCCAGCATGCATCTAGAGTATTAAGTTCATAAAGAACAGAGTAACGCATTAAGAAAGATGACATGATGTAGAGGGATAAACTCATGCAATATGACATAAACCCCATCTTTTTATCCTCGATGGCAACAATACAATACATGCCTTGATGCCCCTGCTGTCACTGGGAAAGGACACCGCAAGATTGAACCCAAAGCTAAGCACTTCTCCCATTGCAAGAAAGATCAATCTAGTAGGCCAAACCAAACAGATAATTCGAAGAGACTTGCAAAGATTATTAATCACACATAAAAGAATTCAAAGGAGATTCAAATATTTCTCATAGATAAACTTGATCATAAACCCACAATTCATCGGATCTCGACAAACACACCGCAAAAAAAGTTACATCGAATAGATCCCCAAGAAGATCAAGGAGGACTTTATATTGAGATTCAAAGAGAGAGAAGAGGCCATCTAGCTAATAACTATGGACCCGAAGGTCCGTGGTAAACTACTCACAACTCATCGGAAGGGCCTTGGAGATGATGCATAGGCCCTCCATGGTCGATTCCCCCTCCGGCGGTGCGCCGGCGAAGGCTCCAAGATGGGATCTCGCGGATACAGAAGGTTACGGCGGTGGAAATAGTTTTTCGTGGTGCTCCTCGATGGTTTTGGGGTACATGGGTATATATAGGAGGAAGAAGTAGGTCGGTGGACGCTCGAGGGGCCCACGAGGGTGGGGGGCGCGCCCACCTGTAGGGGGCGCCGGGCACCCTCGTGGCCGCCTCCTCTGTTGCTTGACGTCTACTCTTAGTCCCCTGGATGACGCTTGTTCCAAAAAGATCGCTCCCGAAGGTTTCATTCCGTTTGGACTCTGTTTGATATTCCTTTTCTTCGAAACACTGAAATAGGCAAAAAAAACAGCAATTCGGGCTGGGCCTCCGGTTAGTAGGTTAGTCCCAAAAATGATATAAAGTGTAAAGTAAAGCCTATAAACATACAAAACGGGTAATATAATAGCATGGAACAATAAAAAATTATAGATACGTTAGAGACGTATCACATAGTTATGAGAATATCTATGCATGATCATGTATATAGGCATCACGTCCGCGACAAGTAGACCGACTCCTGCCTGCATCTACTACTATTACTCCACACATCGACTGCTATCCAGCATGCATCTAGAGTATTAAGTTCATAAGAACAGAGTAACGCATTAGGTAAGATGACATGATGTAGAGGGATAAACTCATGCAATATGATATAAACCCCATATGTTTATCCTCGATGGCAATAATACAATACGTGCCTTGTTGCCCCTGCTGTCACTGGTAAAGGACACCGCAAGATTGAACCCAAAAGCTAAGCACTTCTCCATTGAAAGAAAGATCAATCTAGTAGGCCAAACCAAACTTATAATTCGAAGAGACTTGCAAAGATAATCAATCATACACAAAAGAATTCAGAGGAGATTCAAATATTTCTCATAGATAAACTTGATCATAAACCCACAATTATCGGATCTCGACAAACACACCGCAAAAAGAGTTACATCGAATAGATCTCCAAGAAGATCGAGGAGAACTTTGTATTGAGATTCAAAGAGAGAGAAGAAGTCATCTAGCTAATAACTATGGACCCGAAGGTCTGTGGTAAACTACTCACAACTCATCGGAGAGGCTATGGTGTTGATGTAGAAGCCCTCCGTGATCGATTCCCCCTCCGGCGGAGCGCCGGAAAAGGCTCCAAGATGGGATCTCACGGGTACAGAAGGTTGCGGCGGTGGAAATAGGGTTTCGTGGTGCTCCTGGATGTTTTCAGGGTATGGTGATATATATAGGCGAAAGAAGATGGTCAGGAGAGACACGAGGGGCGCGCCCACCCCCCCTAGGGCGCGCCCTCCTGCCTCGTGGCTTCCTCGTGTGTTTCTTGACGTCCACTCCAAGTCTCTTGGATTGCGTTTGTTCCAAAAATAACTCTCCCGAAGGTTTCATTCCGTTTGGACTCCGTTTGATATTCCTTTTCTGCGAAACACTGAAATAGGCAAAAAAACAGCAATTTGGGCGCGCCCTCCGGTTAATAGGTTAGTCCCAAAAATGATATCAAAGTGTATAGTAAAGCCCATAAACAAAACAGGTAATATAATAGCATGGAACAATAAAAAATTATAGATACGTTGGAGACGTATCATCTACCAAAGCTCGAAGTGGTAATGAGATGACTACAGCCGCTACCTTGTTGGGCTGCAACCAGCACCAACAAAAGCTACATCTGCCTTTTCGTCTTGCGGTGATGGTTATAATGGATGAAGCAGTGGAGTTCCAGGAGATGACGGCGAGGGAGATAGCAGCCGGGTGCCACCCCGCACATCGAGCGTTGTCGGCGAGGACGGCGGGCAGCGCAGCCCGATGCTACAATGATGGCGCCGCGTGCTGCAAACCGCACCGGCAGGTGCTAGGGATGGCGTTGCCGGAGCAACGACGCATCCACGGCTAGGGAGAAGCAAGATGAGGCAGTCATGGCGAGGGGCGCGCGTGAACGGGGACACAGAGTTGCAAGCACAACACGACGAGGTGCGAAGCCATGGCTGGGAGCGGGGCGACACGTGGCGCTCGCCGTCGCTTCCTCTCACCGTGCATGGTGGTGTGTTATTGGGGGAAAAGAGACGCGGGGGTAGACGACACAGCAGGGGCTTGATCTGAACGGTCACGAGACGATGCATCGGACGCTCAGGACGTGGCAGGCTGAAAGTTTGGGCCGACGCGCCGGCGCCTAGCACTGGCCTTCCACCTTTCCTCCTGAACTCTGATGTACAACACATCACTGGTGGTAAAACAAGGGACACGGATAAGGCCAGACGGTAAACAACCCCACTCCGGCTGACAACATGGGCGCACACACACTCCTCACAGCCTCAATCAACCAGAGAGCTTTCTTTCATGGGAGCTTACAGTTTAGGTGATTCGCTTGAGTTAATGGAGCACAACTAATTATTGACTTCAGTGTTATCTGGACAAGTTGGCTATTTGCTTTGGATTGAGCTGATGCGTGAGGTTGCCAGTCCGATTCCGCATGCACTACAAAAAAATTTGCTGTTTTTTTTTTAAGAAACACATGTAATTTTATTCATAACAACAATAACAGGTACACTAAGTTGGATATGAAATCCAAGAAAACACAAAGTAACTCGTATGACTAAGAATTACCATGAAATCTTTTGGAAACACGTTCTTCGCGATACTAGAAAATATATTCAAGATTTCAGTAAAGAGGCTGCAAATGGACTGTAGCAATGATGTTGTCACTCTTTCACTCGCACGAACATTATCAATAATGATTTTTGAAAGCGTCTTGAATCGCTCTTCCAAAAAGATGGGAAGCCTTGATCAAATCACAATATCTTTACCATGATATCGATGAAGTATTTCGATTCCACAAAGAATCAAACCAACAAAAAAAGTTCGACACACCGACATAAACTCATTAGATCCGAACAATCCAATCTACAAGGACAGAAAACTCTCTAATCCCATGGCAGCTTAAAAAAACGAGCATAAATTTATTCTCACAAAAAACAATAATAGCTCTTAACTTGGCTCGCTGTTCCAAAAGCTCTTAACTTTCGCGTTACAGTTGATCTCTATGCCAATGGCACAACGGGTCATCTAGTTATGTATAAAGTTCAAACCAAGTCAGCTAGCTAGTTGAGCCATAGTGGCTCTAAGTAATACCTTTCTGGAAAGACCGGTCCACCTTGTAGATTCAAGGTCTCTTGCCAAATCCACGGCCTCTCCCTCATCATCTTTGCAGCCTCTACTTCATCATAGTCAAAGGGGTCCATAGAAGTCAAAGATGTCTGCTTCATCGTCTCCATCATCATGATATAGAGATCATGCCCCACGGCGTGGATATACCGACCGAAATCACAAGAAACAAGATTGGGGATACCAGGGTCGCCAAAATAGTCCACAAGACATACAGAGGCCTGTATGGTTTTATTCTGCAGGTTAACGGCGAGCAAATAGTGTGCTTGTGTTGGGATAAACTTCCGGTTTCTTTGCTTCTCGCTGTTCTCGCGATACTCACCGAGTGCAAAGTAGACAACGTCATGATCCTCTGTGCTAAGAAGGGGGTACATGGGGGTAATGTCCTTTGGGATGTCCCCAAATCCATCGAGCCCCCAGAGTGTCTCAATGCGGAGCTCATACTCTTTCTTCCAACCCATGTCATGGTCCAGCAACCTCCAAACTGTTACGGTGCGGTCCTTGAGGTCAACATGCTCGAGGACGCCATCAATGGAAATAAACTTGATGATGGAGTCCCGGACGACCCCCATGTTGCGGTAGGCTTTCGGCTGTGCCACCCGGGAGTTGCTGCGGCGGTGGTCCGCTCCGGGCAACTCTCCGGGCAGGGGAAAGAAGCCAAACTTCACCACTGGGTCGTCGTCACCCTCGTTATTGAAGAGGTTGTCGCAGAGGCAGTATGTGACGCCGCGCAGGAGGTCTGCCCAGTAGCTGATGCCGTTGACCGCAAACGCCATGTCGGCTTGGAACATGCTCATGTCGATGAGGGACTTGTTTGGGAACGTGGCCTTCTTGACCTCAGACCAAGGTGGCGATGATGAGGAGATGGGCCGCCATAGCAGGAGAGCATCTTGATCTTGTCCACCATAGGTGACGTGGAGCTTGCCCGCGAGGACTAGCGCGTAGTCGTGGCAATAGCGTGGCCGCTGGATGAGGATGCGATTGGTGAGGCCTGTGAACCCCCACGAGGGGTTTTGCGGGGTGGGAATCACGTGGAGCGACCCATTAACGGCGTCATAGATCAGATAGACGATGTGGCCGAAGTCGTGAAGCAATGTAGTACGGAGAACGATGGTGCCTCTGTCGACGGCTTCGATGTTGGCAAATGGGCTGCTGCCTCGGAGGCCAAGGCATGAGAGTCCGGGCGGGGTGTCGGCTAGGTGCACCCCGATGTCCATGCGCTGGACCATCTCCTCGGCGCTGGCCTGCAATTGGGATGAGAACCCGAACGCCTTCTTCTCCACGCATCTCAGAATCGTGAACGGCTGCATGGCGATTAGGTCTTCCTGATCGTCGTCGTTGAAATCGGTGCGCACGCGTTGGTCCAGCACGCAGCCGGGCGGCAGGGTTGCACGGACACCACCCGACATGGCTGACCGTCCAGGTGCAGCTAGGTAGGGGTGGCCGGATCGGATATACGAAGGCGGTGAACGAGACGATTCAGAGCTAGGCGAAGCAGGCGGCTGGCTGGATTGATTCTAGCCGCCGTATACAAGAACGAACAAATCTAATCTCGATTGGTTTGCAAAAAAACAGGGGTGTGCGGATCCTGTAGGTTTGTTGCTTTGATCTGAGTCCTTGTATATAATTAGTTACAAGATCAATCCTTCTCGGTGCACAATTCCTAACCTACTCGGACAATAACAATATTGGAGCGACACGCCCGTGTTTTCTGTAAGACCAATCGATATCAGATATTCAGATTCCCTTTCAAAAAAGGATTCGATATCAGATTCTTTCTTCTTCTTCTTCTTCTTTTTCGGGGAAGGAAGAAAAATACTATATCCTATGAGACCGTGATGCACGCCCATCCAAAATTAAGCAGCAACACAGATATTTGGTGCCCCTAAAAAAAACAGATAATTTGGTGACAGGAAGTTTCTCCATCTCTTGTGCAAAGTTCACCTCTCGATCCAAATGATTCCATTATAAAATTGGGCAGGATATCATGTATAGAACGAACTATAAAATCTAAAGTGTAAATCCGACAGTAGTTTGAGCAGGACGGCGGCGGCCGCGGAGCTCTCCCTCCTCTCGCTCGGTGCGGTGGCAGTTGGCGCGGGCCGGCGGCATTGAGTGATGCGTCACACTGGCGAGTGGAGGGCGCTGGCGGCGGGGTTGTGGACGCATGGCGGCATCATGTGGGTTTCGCGTGCAAGCTCGCAGCAAGGTTGGGGCTCGGTAAGATCTCGCGGTCCGGTGCCCAAGAACCGCGCGGGGCACCTCGCCGGTGGGTCATGGGCGCGTCAGATGCGGGCATGGTGCGTCGAAGACGTCGACATGCTTGCTCGTTCTCGCGAGGCCCAGCGTGGAACCTCCCGTGGTCGACTCCGGGGCAGATCTCAGTCGGCCGAGTTTGGCATGTGCGAGCTTGTTCCATGGGTGGAGTGCACTAGTAGAAAAAAAAGTCTAATGTGAAGCTCATTAGTCCCGGTTTGTAATTGAACCGACACTAATGTGACCATTAGTGCCGGTTCCAACGGCTAGACGGGCGGCGCTCATTAGTACCGGTTCGTGGCGAACCTTTAGTACCGGTTCGTGCCACGAACCGGTACTAAAGAGGTGGTGGCCTTTAGTACGGGTTGGTGGCTCCAACCGGTACTAAAGGTGGTGCGCTGCCACCCGCAGTGCACAATGTTTAGTCCCACCTCGCTAGTTGAGAGGAGCTCGCACCGGTTTATAAGCCCCGCCGCGGCTACCGTGTCGAGCTCCTCTCTAAGCAGGCCTTTGTGGGCCTATTGCAAGTCTTCTGCCCTGTGGGGCCTACTGGGTCGTACGGGCCTGCATCCTGGCCCAACTAGAGGTTGGGTTTCTAGTCGTATGCAGGCCGTGCCGGCCCAGTAGGTGGGTTGTTTTTGCTTTATTTCAAAAAAATCAAAAAAAATCTTTAGTCCCGGTTGGTGTTACCAACCGGGACTAAAGGTCCCCCAGACCACGGCGTGCCTCGTGCCACGTGGTGGCCCTTTAGTGGCGGTTCGTGTTGAACCGGTACTAAAGGGGGGGCTTTAGTCCCCACACTTTAGTGCCGGTTGCAGAAACGGCACTAAAGGGCCTTACGAACCGGTGCTAAAGCCCGATTCTGCACTAGTGGTGTGATGGTGAACCCTAGGCCGTTGATGAAGTGGTCACCGGCGAGGTGGTCCATGAGCACGTGGGTGGAGAAGATGAGGAGGAAGTCCTCTGGGCGGTGCACGTGGATGGTGAAATCGCCAGGGTGGAGGTCGAAGGAGGAGTACATGACGTTCTCAACATCGCGAGGGATGACCGTCGGCCTGTCTCCGGTGTCTATCCTGCGGCGCAGCATCATCTCGGCCTCCTCCATCTCCATGGAGCGTGACATGATGACGCGCACTTGCTGGACATGCGGGGATGGCGGCGCATGGGAGGTTGTGGTGCCGGGGCGCGACATCTCCCGTGTTGTGGCGGCCAGGGCGACAGCGGTAGCAGAGGGTGCACGCAGTGGGCGGCGATGGTATTTCCAGCAGTCGCGCGAGCCGTGCCCGAGGAAGAGGCACCGGATGTCGTTGGTGCACTCGCGTGCAGGGTGGTCGGGCTCCAGACAGCAGAAGCAGAGGCTGGCGGCCTCCTCCGAGGACGAGCTGCAGCTGGGGGTTCGGGGCGGCATCGCACCACGCACCCCTGCGGCGGGGGACCTGAAAGTCGTCTGTGTGAACCTCCGTGCCTCCATGGACACTATGGACCTCGCTGCGAGGCCCGAGGCAGGGGCACGCAGGGGAGGCGCGGTAGGGGTGCGTGTCACCAGAGGAGAAGTGGCAGTGGGAGCTTTGCTTAGGGTGGTCGAAGGTGTCCAGGCGACGTCGCGGTTGGATCTAGCGGAAGACTCCCCATTGGAGTCCAGCGAGCGGCGCGAGCCAGCAGAGCCGAGGTCGAGGTCGCCATGGACGAGGGGCAGAGGAGGAGGAGGGCTACAGCGGGGCTCGTCAGTGAGGGGGCTGGTGAGCCATCCACGAAAGAATTACACTTGGTGAGTTTAAAGCAAAAGCACTGATCGAGGAAACAAGAACCCAGGTGGCACTATACGATTCTTAAGTTTGTAATAAATTCATAAAATAGAGGAAAAAAAACAATACTCTATCAGGCATAAGTCACTCTTAGGTTGTGTGCCGTGATCAAAACAGAGGGAAAAAGAAAGAAAATAATATTTATTTGCTAATTAATAACATTGCATACAATGAATTCATCACTGCATATCGTGTTTGATAGTCTCAAATCATTGAAAGCATACACGCCTCATATCTTTTATTGGTTGATTCCTTTATTTATGTCAAGAAACAAGAAACGAGATGGGAGTTAATGCACCGCGTCTAAGTGTTTTTCGATTATTTGATTTTTATAAGGAGACTTGTACATATAGACAAAGGGAGTAAGATTTCACGGTCGATGGTGACGTTTGTAAGCTTATACGTATTTCATTACATAGATCTGTTCATAAAAACAGAGCTTGTTCGATTCAGATTAGCATAGCTCTCATGATACATGCAAACTTCATTGTCCTACTACTAGCCTGCTGCTCTGCTGAACTATACATCACAACAGAACATTAGGAAGTACTGTAGTTCAGATTCAAGAAAACAGAGTATATACTCTTGCGATGGACAAGAAAAGAAAATGGATAACGAAACAAAACAACCAATGCTTAATTAATCAATTCTTGCTAAAATCTTGAGCATAAATCACTCCATTATTTTGGTAAAAATAAATCTTGAGCATACACAGACATCAACAACAAGCAAGTGAATCTAATGCACGCTCTAATTTAATTTGCTAATGAAGAATGAACTAGTGAACTGTTGCTAGTGCCCCAACTGTGAACTGATTTAAAACGATACTCATTCAACCCAGCACTAATTTCCAAATAGTCTCGCCCGTTAATCCTCGGCATGAAGAAACCAACAAATCTGTTGATTTGCCAGAAAATTCAACAAGCAATATATCTAAATACAGTGTATCAACAACTAGCTAAGTAACTACTACATGCTACATTTGCTATGCCGATACGATGATGCAGACCACAAACTGCTTTCCCTTTTCTTTCCTTCAGCCTCGTTTGGCAGGTGAGATTTTCCAGCCACAAGGGGGTTGGGAATTGAAAGGAATCTGATGATCCCCTCCTCTCCACCTAATCCCCTCTAATCCCTCCCCCGCATAATTCCCCGTGTTTGGTTAAACTTCCTACAACTTACGTACTAGCAGGAGCATACAACAGCAAGCTTCCGGACTACAACAACACCACCATACAACATCAACAGTACTACTACAAGACTTGCATTCCAACATTACAAGGTATAAAGTCAACTTCCATGTGCAATAATTTATACTTCGGTCGCTCATCTCTGAATTATCAAGTCATGACAAAAGCTAAATTTTCAACACTCATGACAGTCGGAAAGTTTCAATAGAAGAAAATGACAAGAAAGTAAGTTATGCAGTTTCAACGACACTTCGCTTGTTCTAAGTGCTGCGACATCTGCAAGACAACATTGTTTCTCTTCAAGCCATGCAACTCCTGGAGAATAAGAGGAAGGCAGATTCATCAAGCTAGAAAGGACAAGCATGATAGCTGTAGATGTAAAACTAGCATGATCAGATTAATTATTTGCATTAATATTTTGCATGATACAGTGATCTATCATCTTGCATGACAAAAAAGAACTTGTAACATAAGTACAAATCCAAAGAATATACTCAACCCTCAGAAGTTCAACAAAGTAAAACATGACATGGCATTAGACATTAATCTGGTAGCAATCTAAATTTCCTCATAAATACATGTCACATCAACGCTTGGCACTACTTATTTTCGCAATCAGATCTTACAAAAAATCATCATTCATGGCACATGAAAACATGAAAGAAGGTAAAGAAACAGCAAAAAAAGGGAGAGCTTATGTCACAACCGAATATGGTGCTCACACATTAAATTCCCTTTCAAAGGATATCCTATTCGACTTCTATGCCATACTTGGGCACAGCCATCGAACAGGAATTCATGCTAGAGAGAGTTCAGAGGTGGGGATGAGTTCATAAAACTTGAAAGTAGATCTACACTTCAGACATTTCTTATTCGCCACTGTTAACTGCACTCAGATCAATGACACGGTAGAAAATTAACATGTTTCCTTTCATTTACATATACTGTGACAACCAATAATTGTTTGTAATTAACATGTTTGCACTGTGCTTGTTATAAAAAGATCTATCAGCAGAACGCAAAATGCCGGTTATTTATTATCTGCCCTTCGAGACATAAGAGCTATACATTTAAGAATACCACTAGCACACCTCATCTAACTTGCGCAATTGATGATCAATCAGCTATACAAATTAGCAATACAATCAACGCGGAGTATTCCACCGGGCATCACCACATTCAGGTTCACTTCTCCAGGTGGAATTCAAAGGCATATATATATATATATATATATATATATATATATATATATATATATATATATATATATATATATATATATATATATATGTGTGTGTGTGTGTGTGTCTCCCCTAGAAAGTATGGTAATACTCATATGGTGATATGTAGAAAAGAATATATAAAGGAAGTGCGATGATATGATGCAAAGGAGCAGCAATGACAACACAATAATGTCTGCCGTTCACAGAGTTCTAAACCAACTGGTGATTAACAATCCAAAGTCTTTAACTGCACAAATCCCTCTTAGTTGGCAGTTTGGCACAATCTCTATAGTGTCTACACAAAAGATAGTTTTGGAGGACTAAAAGTTTCAGCTCAGAGATGATCAGAGACACAAACAAAGAGTTAAATGCTACAGAATACAAGACGTGCTACATGAACTATCTAGGCAAGAGTTCCGAACATAGCAACAATTGAATTTACTGTACAAGTACTCGTTGTAAAGTAGTAGAAGCTATCTAGTTGGTCATTTTTCAGACCAGATCAGCACAAATGCATCAAACTCCCAACATGGAGATTATACTTTGAGATAATCATGTGGAACAGCAAAAGCATGGTGCAGAAAACACTAAACTCATCAAACAGCACAGACATACCGTACTATCCTGTTTGTTTGCTCACATCACACGTACCGATCGAGCAGCATATATAGGGTAGGTTCAGAGTTTCAGGCACAACAATACTACTGTAGATTTGTTGGTGTGAAGGTTCAGAGTTTCAGGCACAACAATACTACTGTAGATTTGTTGGTGTGACTTATCATGCAGCAACGTAATCATCTTGAAATGTTCTTCTGTAGCCCCTTGGCCCTTCATGTCAAGCATAAAAAATGCAATTGTACACAACCTCTCTCAGTTTATTTATTTCACGTTTCGAACAAAACAAAACAGCCAATGCTTAATTAAACAAAATAGAGTATATAGTTTTGGCATGATCAGGAAAAAAATGGAGAACAAAACAGAACAGTCAATGCTCAATTAAACAAAACCGAGCATATACTTTTGGAATGGTCAGGAAATAAATGGAGAACAAAACAGAACAGTCAATGCTCAATTATACAAAACAAAGCATATACTTTTGGGGGGTTGAGATCCTCTGCTGTAATGTATGGTGCTGTAGTGCGGATGACATGTGGGGCCGGGTCCACATGGCAGTGACCCTACAGTACTGCAGAGGATGGCTGGTGTCCAGATAGTCGGTTCCATCTCTCTCTACTATCTTCACATTGCACTTGGCCATCCCAAAAGTGGTCCACATGGCTTGGAGCTCGCCGGCAACTTGAGTCTGGATCTTCAGTACTTCCTTAGTACTTCTCGATGACCTGCCTGGAGGTTTTCCTCATGGTTTTTGTCTACTAAGCTTGAGTGCTTGAAATAAGTTCATCTTCTGCCAAGCCCTTCCTGACGGAGAGGCTACAACTGTCTGTCCATAGTCAGGGGTATGAACACCCATGTTCAATACACCGACACCGAGGAGGTCGCAAGGTGCAGGGGGCGCTCGGTCACGAGGCGCAGGTTTCCTCCAAGACATCCGGAGGTGTGGAGTTCTCACCCAGGGACGTGGCGTGGATCAGGCAGAATAGCCCCGTCCAGGGAGACAACCAAATGGCTTTGCAGGCTGTGTGGGGCTGATTTGGTCAGTGGTTCTCTCCCCAGGGATTAGAGGGTCATGTGCAACCAAAATGAGGCCAAAGTGATCTGCAACTACTTCAACGGTTAGAAGTTGAAGGCCCAGTCTTGACTAGTCAATGAGTCGCAAAGTGATTGTCGCATGTAGACTAGCTCACTGAGTCCAGCAATCGAGCGACTAGTCATAGACTAGTCTGGACTAGTCATGCTGGTTGAGCTGATCGACTCAAATTTGGGAGGTAACAAGTGAGCAGCCTGCAGCCCGTGGGAGGGAAAAAACCCTAAACCTCACCTGGGACGAAGCCGCCGCCAGCACCCACTCACCAACCGCCGCCGGAGCATTGCGACGCTATCCCTCCACTCCTCCCCTAGATCCCCCCCCCCCCCCCCTGCTGATTATGTCCCTCTCCTGGATCAGCCCCTCCGGTCTCCCTCTGCTGGTTCTATTCCTGGATGCGCCCCTTCGCTGTACTCCTCTGCAAGTAATTTCTCCCTTCTCTCCTTCCCTTCTTGGGTTTGATTTTCTCCCCCACCCTCTATCTTATTTTGGTTTTGCCTGTTTCAACTTCAAGATCCTTAGGTCTGAGCTACAATGTCTAGGCCGTTGGAGATATCTCAAGTAATGTGTTCAGCAGCAGCAGCTGCTGCAGCTCAACCTGATGGGCATTGCAACCCATCGAAGGATCCTGCGAGGAAGGCAGCTTGGAGAAAGGACCCAGCATGGAAATATGCAGAAACATGCTTTCTGGCCTGATCTGCAGGATAAACTGACGCTCCAATGCATACTACACTGTAATATAAGGTGTTCTCAATGCTCCAAAAACCTGATGGGCATTTCGGACTTTTTCTCAAAAATCTATACACCTTATATCAAGGAACGGAGGGAGTAGTATATACTACATACTAGGTATTAGTAATTGAGTACCAAATTACCATGTCGACTACCAGTGGTAGTCTCCACAATAAACTTACCGGAGGAAGGATATCACTCCATGATAACTCCAGAATGGTGCTCTGGAACGGTGTCTACAATGCATGTGCAAAGAAAGTATCATCTTAAGCATTGAGAACAAAAAAAAACTCACAGATTCTAACATTCAGAGGCCAAGAGATTTAAACAACTCACAAATACCTGACTGGGCTAGTCTTGAGTTAAAATAATAATGAGCTGGAAGATCAGCTCGTCCATCTTGTTCCTTGGAAGACTGCTGCTTCCTCATCTCCATCATCAAGATGTGAGAATCGAGATCGACGACACGAGCGTACTGGCAGAAATTGGAAGCGACGAAGTTGGGGATGACAGGCTCGTCAAAACGGTCCACAAGAGAAATTATACTCTGACGGACGTTGCACCGTATGTCGAGCTCGAGTAGATATTCTGCTCCTGTTGGGATGCACATCCCGTTGCTCCGGTTCTCACGGAGCTTGCCAGCCGCAAAGTAGACAGTTCCATTATCGGTGGGGTTGAGAAGGGGGTACATTGGGGCTAATTTACTTGGCACGTCGAAGTATAAATTGTCTTGAAAAAGGGCCCTGTGGTTGACCTTAGTCACCAGGTTCCAATCCATGTCTTCTCCGCTCAGCGACCAGACAGACACGGTGCGGTCCTTGTTCTTGACATGCTCGAGGAAGCCGTCAATGGAGACAAACAACACTTTGTTGTTGACGACGCCCACGGTTCAGTAGGCTTTTGGCTGTGCCACCCGGGTGTTGCTGCGAGAGTGATCCAACGACTTCTTGTTGGCCAACTCTTTTGGCAGGGGAAAGAGGTGAAACTCGAGCAAGGGCTGTTTGTCACCGTAGTTGTTGAAGAGGGTGTCCAAAAAGCAGTACATGCCGCCTCGCAGAAGATCCGCCCAGCAGCCCATGCCGCTGGCCGAAAAGGTGACATCAGCTCGGTATGAGGAGCTCTTGCCGCTGATACCTGAGGGAAAGCTAGCCAGCTTGACCTCGGACCACGGCCGCACGGTTAAGGAGTTGGGCCGCCATACCAAGAGGGCATCCCCCTGTTGATCCATCTTCCCCAATAGGACCAGCGCGTAGTCATCGTCCCCACTGGACGGGCGCGCAATGAGAAGGCGAACAGTGAGCCCGGTGAATATCCAGGAGGGGTCTTCCGGCGCCGGGGCCATGCGAATCGATCCCCGGACAGCATCATAGACTACATAGATGATGCGGCTGAAATCATTCATGTAGGAACGTGGTCGAGAAGACAATGACGCCCTCATCCACCGCTTCGATCGTGGTGAGCGGGCTGCCGCCTTTGAGGACCAAACAAGACAGATTGAAAGACCCCATATTGTCCTTGTCCTTTAATAAATCCACCTTGGCGAGATGCACACCGATGTGTAGACCCTGAACCACCTCGTCGGCATAAGGCTGCATCACGGATGAGAACCCCGAAGCCTTCCTGTCTACACACCTGAGAATCTTGAATGGCTGCTGGGCGATAAAATCGAATTCGTCTTCGTCCTCGAAGTCCGTCCGCACGCGGCGGTCCAGCAGGCAACCGCGTGGCAACCTATCTATGGGTGGAGGTAGAGCCATGGAAGCGGCGGCGAGGCGACAGGGGAGGGGGGCGGCGGCGGGGGAGGGGCGGCGCGGGGGGCGTAGGATAGGTTTTCCTTGGGAAGATGCCGATGGGGAATCTTGTGGCGGATGGAACGCGAGATAGGTGGTTAGGTGGCTAGGTGAACGCGCGAACTTGGCCCGGCGCAGGTACGGGGCGGGGCTCCCGTGTTTCTTTTTTCGTTTCTTTTTTTTTCTTTTCCGTTTTTGTTTTTTGCTTCTTCAGAAAAGTCTGAGATTTAGAGAGACCTGAAGGATTGGAGTATCACCAAAGAGCTAGCTATGGACAGGGGTGCGTGGAAGCTTGCTATCCATGTGCCAGAGCCATGAGTTGGTTGCGAGATCTTATGGGTTTCACCTCTAGCCTACCCAACTTGTTTGGGACTAAAGGCTTTGTTGTTGTTGTTGTTGTTGTTGTTGCAGAAAAGTCCGAGATTTCAAAAAAAATAGAATTTCAGAAAATTTTCACTAAAGCAAAAGTATGCTTCCGAATTTAGAAAAAAAAATCACAATAAAAAAATTGAATTTTTTAAATTTTTGATGAATATTTATTGTATTTTGATGAAAATAATTTGATTTTTTTCAACAACTTTTTTCGAATTTAGGTGAACATTTTTTATTTCATCATAAAAAAATAAATTCAATGGAATTTTTTAAATTTGATTAACATAATTTGAATTCAAAAACAGTTTTCCAAATATGATGAATGGATATTGAATTTGATGAACAAAATTTTAATTTCCAAAAATGTTCTTGAATTTCAAAAAATATTCACATACTTCAGAGACTGTCAGTCGGGCATGGTAGGCGCATAGCCGCCGGTATCCTCCCCTCCCCCCCTCCCCCGCTTGTGTGGCCGGAGCGCAGGAAAAGCTCACCCAAGAGCGGGGTTGAGGCTGCCGCAATGAACCCTCTCTTTCTCGACGGGGAAATGGCCTTTGGTGGGCAGGTGGGCGGCACCGAGATCTGCACAGCGGCGGAAGGGGTAGCCGAACCGGCGGAAATCGGGGGCGCGACTAGGGGAATTTTTCGGCGCCGGCGGAAAAAAACACGCCCCGGTGGGCCTGTTGGGGGCGGGAGTGGAGATGCTCTTAGGCAGCGGAGGTTGGGAACCCCGGCGATGGTGGTAGCGGAGGCTGGGAACCACGACGATGGTGGCGGGGGCATCCCAAAATGACGCCCTAGGATTTCCTAGATGGAGGAAGCAGCTGGATTGAGGGAAAGTTGCAGCGTATTTTTCTTTCCTGTGTAGTGTTTACTGCGATCTAGTGGTGGTGAGGCGAAAAAAAAGACAAAAAAGATCAAGGTGAAGGGAGGAAGGAAGGTGAAACAAAAAAATCATGGAATGATAATACCAAGTACAACGGGATTAATACAAAGGGGCACATGACTTATATTATAACTCTAACACCCCCCCCCCCCCTCAAACTCATGGTGGATGAACAACACTGAGTTTGGAGAGATAAAAGTCATGTTGTGCTCTAGTCTGGGCCTTCGTCAGGAAGTCTGCCAACTGTAACTCGGAAGGCACATACTAAAGAGCAATAACCTGGTCCTACACACCAGCGCGCACATAGAAAGCATCAACACCAATATGCTTGGTGAGCTCATGCTTCACAGGATCGCGCGCAATGCTAATAGCACCTGTACTGTCAGATAAGAGCAGAGTCGGTGTAGTGACAGAAACACCAAAATCCTGAAATAACCACCGTAACCAAGTCACCTCTGCCGTCAAAAGAGCCATTGCTCGCAACTCAGCCTCCGCACTCGAACGGGAAACTGCAATATGTTTCTTCGTCTTCCAGGCAATGAGAGAACCACCAAAAAAACACAGTAAGCAGAAAGTGAACGGCGATCTGAAGGATCACTAGCCCACGTAGCATCCGAATAGGCCTGAAGCTGTAAAGAACTGGAGCGAGGAAAGAATAGACGGTGAGAGATTGTGCCCCGAAGATATCGGAGAACACGAAGTAGATGACTATAGTGGACCGAGGTGGGAGTGGAGACGAACTGACTCAGAATATGAACCGGATAAGAGATATCCGGACGAGTGACAGCTAGATAGACAAGACTGTCAACAAGATGACGATAACGCATCGGGTCGTAGGGGATCACCATCGATGGGGCGGAGGTGAACATTGAGCTCCATAGGAGTCTCAACAATGCGCTTCGACGATAAGAGCAGCACGAGCAAGAAGATCCTGGATATACTTTTCTGGGATATAAAAAGCCATCGAGGTAGAAGAGACTTCAATCCCAAGAAAGTAGCGAAGAGGTCCAAGATCGAGACATAAGAAACTGCTCACTAAGACGGGCCTTTACAAAGGCAATATACTCGAGGTCATCCCGGTGATGATCATGTCATCAACATAGAGAAGAAGAAGAGTCCGACCACGAGGAGAAAGGTGAATAAACAATGCTGGATCATGAGCACTGGCTGAAAAACCAGCGGTAGTGACCACAGAGGCAAAACGCTCAAACCAGGCGCGGGGGGCTTGCTTAAGGCCATAGAGAGATCGACGAAGACGACCTACCATGCCATCAGGAACAAAATACCTAGGTGGTGGCTGCATGTATACCTCCTCACGCAGCTCACCATTAAGAAAGGCATTCTGAACATCAAGCTGAGATATAGACCAGTGGCGTGCAGAGGCAACGGCAAGAAGTGTACGAACAGTGGTCATATGGGCCACAGGAGCAAAAGTCTCGTCAAAATCACGACCATGCTCCTGCTGAAAACCCATGAGCCACAAGACGAGCTTTGTGACGCTCAAGAGAACCATCAGAGCGAGTCTTAACCTTGTAGACCCACTTACAAGTGATGGGACGGACTCCGGGAGGAAGAGAAACAAGATCCCAGGTACCAGTGCGTTCAAGAGCAGCAATCTCCTCTGCCATCGCAAACTGCCATTCAGGATGAACAACAGCCAGATGATAAGAAGTCGGCTCAAGAACAGCAGCACCAGCAGTGGGAAATCCAAAGCGATCAACAGGCGGACGAGGGCGATAACGCAAGCCATAAGTAGGATGAGAGGAAGATGACGACTCACCCACAGAGGCATCCACAGGTCGTGAACGACGAGTGTAATGCTGAGGAAAAGATGGAACAATAGAAGGAGGAATCGCCAAGGTAGAATCGGGGGGTGGCGACGAAGAAGTCACCAGAGATGAAGGTGTAGAATCCGGTGACATGCTAGGCGAGGAGACCGGGGAAGATGGGGGCTGCAAATTGACGAGAGGTGGAGAAGCAGAGGGAGTGGAACGAATGAACACAGGCTCGACTGGGGTGATAGGCGAGTCGGGAAAAGTGAGGAAAGAGACATCCTCCACTGAAAAAGTCGAGGAAGATGGGCGTGGGTAGAAGGGATGAGACTCATCAAAAGTCACGTCTCGAGAGATACGTGATCCGATTAATCGATAGGATCCCAACAACGATAGCCCTTATGCTCATCATTGTATCCTAAGAAGACACACTCAACGGTGGCGGTCAGTTTAGTGCGTTCGCGAGGGCAAGAAGAACATAGCAAACACAACCAAACAAGCGAAGCATCGAATAATCGGGGAACGATCAAAAAGGCGCTCGAAAGGAACACCACCACAGTAGAGCAGCGGAAGGTTGTATATTGATAAGATAGGTGGAGGTGGAGACGGCCTCAGCCCAAAAATGAGGTGGGAGAGAGGCAGCAATCATCAATGCACGAGCCGTCTCAAGAAGATGTCGATGCTTGCGCTCAGCCACACCATTCTGAGCATGAGCACCAGGACAAGAGAATTGAGAGAGAGTCCCTTGCTCAGCAAGAACAACACACAACATCTTAGAGATATACTCACCAGCAGAGTCAGCACGAAAAACACGAATGGGTGAAGAGAACTGAGTTTGAACCATGGCAGCAAAACGCTTATAAATAGACAACACCTCACTACGAGAAGTCATGAAATAAAGCCATGTGTAACGAGAGAAATCATCTATGAAAATAATATAGTATTTATGACCACCTTTCGAAGCGAAAGGCGGACCCATACATCAGAATGGACTAAATCGAGCAGACGGTTAGACACCGACTCACTATGTGAATATGGCAAGCTGAATCTGCTTACCTAGACGACAACCACGACAATCTAAAGAGACATCTCTGAGACAGACCCGAAGACCTCGACGAACTAAAGATGACAACCGAGAACCACACCGATGACCAAGTCGATGATGCCACTTTGCTTGAAGGAACCCGATGTGAGGCGATGAAGCGGAAGAACTGGCGATGGTGGTGGCAGCGGAAGGAACATGAAGCCAGTCCAACTCTCAAAGACCACGAGAATCACGGCGGCGAGGCCAGCCCCAACCAGTGTGCGTGTGGCGGTCCCGACAGAACAAGAGTCAACGTCAAGGATGACGCGACAACGAGAATCGATAAGTTGACCAGCAGAAAACAGATTCATGGTAAGTCGAGGAACATGAGCAACATCAGGAACATAATAAGAAGGAGTGATAAGATTGCCTCTACTAACAACAGAAAGTGGAGTACCATCAGCAGTGAGAACATGAACAGGAGAATCCAGTGATCGAAGAGAGGACAAACTGGAAGAATGAGAAGACATATGAAAAGAAGCTCCAGAGTCCAGAACCCATGGGGATGTACCTGACTGTGTAGAGGGTGGTTGCTCAGTGCGAGAAGCATCAGTCACAGAACCAGCAGTACCCGCCGAGGAAGAACCTGAAGCCGCGAGCAGACGCTTAAGTCTCAGAATATCCTGCTCAGTCAAAGCAATGGCTGAAGCTGTCGAGGTAGATGACGAAGTCCCTGAAGATGATGATCGCGCCTTGTGGAGGTGTTTCCTTTTCGTGTAGCACTGGGACTCAATATGACCATCATTGTTGCAGTAGTCGCAATGTGGACGGGGGCGACCTGAGCCTCCAGAAGGAGTGGGCAGGAGCGGCGGAGCACTTGAGCGAGAAGGGGTCGGTGCAGCAGGTGGCGTGGAAGGAGGCCGAGTAGCGAGCACAAAGGGAACCTCCAGCAAACCAGCACCACGTAAGCGAGTCTCCTCAGCACGAATCTCGAAAGCGCCTCCATGAGAGAAATATGGCCACGAGTAAACAAGCCCGAGCACGCGGGGCTCAAACTCCTCTGGGCCGAGACAGGGAACTTCGTAGACGCGATGAAACTCCAAATTGGCACAGACAGCGACAACGAGGGGCAAATCGACAACCAGCGCTGCGGAGAGAATCAAGCTGGCGCCCGGATAAGCGAGAACTACGTGCATAGAAGTCATCAACAGTGAGAGTCACCCTGCTGAAGAGCATGCTCTGACGGACCACGAGAAAGGTATAAGGCATCACCGGAGGGCTGATAAGCCGACGAAGACGGGTCCACATCTCAAAGGCGGTAGGAAGACCCAAAACTTCGAGAAGCAAGCGAGGCGAGAACACTAGCGGTGAGAACAATTGCAGACGAGCATCATCATCAAGCCACTTTGGGTATAAACAGACAGAGCACCATGATACGTCAGAAGAGCCTCCTCATAAGCCAAAACCCTCTCTTCATAAGCACGATCAGCAGCCTCATCAGCAAGCTTAGCCACAGCCTTGGCAGCCTGATTAGCATCCGTAGGAAGAACCGGTGGAGTCGGCGGAGTAGGGGCCACCGGAGGAACCGGACGTGGTGGACAGCAGACCTCGCCAGAAAGAACACCCCAGAGACGGATGCCATGCATGTGAATGCGCATGAAGCCAGTGAACTCGGTGTAGTTAGTACCATCGAAGATCACGGACGGTGAGGAACAACAACATAGCACGAGGCGTAGACATCGCACCTTTTTGTGTCTTTTTTACAACGCGTGGAAGCCCGATCCGATCTGGAGGGCAGAATCGAGCAACTAAGGGCGACGGGTCCGATCGGGAGGCGAGCAGGAAGAGGAGCTCGGCTGCGAGATTAAATCTGGCAGCTGGTAATTTGGAGCAAGGCGTCACGTGAAGCTAGAGCTGGAGCGATCTGGAGTTCACGTGAAGCTGGAGCGATCTGGAGGACACGCGGGTCGGCCGCTTTGTCACGTGGGCTGGAACGCTTCAATCTGGCAAGACTGCGGGAGTCGTCGATCCAATCGAGAGATAAAAGGGGGTGGGGGGGGGGGGGCGAGCAACACCAGATCCGAGAGGACAATGAGCAGGCGACTGCGATCCGACTTTGAGTGCGATCGGGAGCGGAGAGAGAAGCAGCCGCGGTGCCACGGGAGGATCAATCACACGAGTTGCGGCGTGTAAAAAAATTAACCTAGCTCTAATACCATGTTAGGAATAAGCAACTTGTATTCCCATGAGGCCATAGGCCGATATATATACATGTACAGGTGTGGAACATATGCAGGAAACCCCTTATACAACGGGATTAATACAAAGGGGCACATGACTTATATTATAACTCTAACAGCATCCACGCGTCAGCAGCTGGCAGGACCTGAGGTTTTTGTTTTTTAAGGGGGTGGGTTTAGGGAGTTTTGGGGGGTTAATTTAGGGTGTTAGCTAACTAATAGAGAGAAGTGTAGTCGGTGTACAAAAGTAGGGGCTCTTCTTTTGATCCCTTTACTAGTTCACGGGCAGTCAGAGCCACGCTCCGCGACCACACAAAGCAGAGCAAGGGAGGGGAGCCGGAGAGAAGCCGGCGCCCAAGGCAAACAAGACAACGCCAAGGCCAAGAACACAAAGAAGCAGAGGGGCGCAGCGGGTTCCCCCGGCAAGACCCTTGACGGGACATCTCGCCCACGCCAACAGAGCGCGCCACCCTTGAGCACACGGGCTCCAACTCAACCAACCACGTTGGGCCAGGGCTCGGGAGGCACCTCCGTGGTAGCATGCAGATCTTTGTCAAGACCATAGAGATATGTGGTCAGATGAAGATTAGAAGACGGCGACCCTCGACGGGATCCTTGCCGAGGAGATCCACAAGATCCCCGGCAAGCGCCTTGCCAGGGACGACTGCAACGCCACGACAAGATCCTTGCCGGGCCCCCCGGCAAGGCCCTTGCCGAGGGCGTTAGCGGGGCCACTGCCAGGCCCGCACCAACCAAGACTCCACCGCTGTTCACATGCAACTGCCAACCCAACCAGCTGGGCAGGCACCTGCGTGGCAACATGTAGCTTCCAGGACAACTCAGCGAGCGCCTGTGTGGCGGCATGCGGACCTTCGTGAAGGCCCTACCACCGCGCCACCTCAGCTGCATGCCTACCTACATGGCGCCGCATGCACCGTTGGCCAGGGCGTGTGTCGAAGCGAGGAGGAGCGGCGACTGATGGGACGGGCCTCGTTCCCGTCCCCAATAATACAAGGGGACACCTAAGCTATGCATTAAATGCACTTTATCCTGTAATACGAGCGATAATTAAGCTCATGGCACTGTAGGCCTTTCCACCTCTTGTGTGCCACTGTGGTAGCCCCTTTCGACTATAAAAGGAGGCCCTTGGCATACTGGTGGGGGATTCGGCTCTTTTGAACCACGCAGCCACCATAGCTAGTTCAAGAGCTCAAGAACTCTCTGAAATACAGCCACCAAAGCAGGACTAGGGTATTAGCATCCTCGCGGCCTGAACCTGGGTAAAAGATCCTTGTGCTGACTGTTATCCCTGCTCTTCTCACAACCCTGCGCCCCGGCAACCATAGTAGGGGTTCTTGTGATCCCATAGGTGTCGTTTCCCACCGACATCTTTGGCGCGCCAGGTAGGGGGTGGGATTGTGAGAATCTGGTCTAGTAGTTAGCCTCGCAGTTCTTCATCGCCATGGCTTCTAAAGGAGAAGAACACCAGGAGAAAATGGCGCCATCTGCAAGTGCGATGGACGCCAATGCGGCAACAGAAAAGCTAAGTCATGCCGAACCTTAAATCTTTCCTCTTTATATAAGGTTATTCCCCTCGGAGATCTCGTTCCTTGTACGGAAAACCTGCACGCAAAGGGTCCCTCCCGCGATTGGCAACGCCCTTGTTCTGTTTCGAGTCTGCTCAACAGCTCAAGCGGCCGCGTCGAGAGTGGCAGGGTAGCCTTCCGCACTTGACAATGCTCTCGATTTTGACTCGAGTCAAGCTCGACAGTTCGGGCGGCCGTGTTAAGGGCGGCAAGGTGGTTCGCCCGGCAGCAAGCACACCCGGCAGGCCATTGGGATCCGTCCTCAAGACGCCGCCCTGGGTTTACGCGCCGGCAAACCTACCCAGTTAACGTAGGGTGGACGTACAAAGGAAAATCGAACAGGAAAATAACATGCATAATATTAAAAAGTACTGCAGAGTTATATTACATCAAATTGTTGCTGCGGTTCTAACTAAAGATAGAAATTGTCTTGGTCATGAACCTGCAGCGGTGATAAGAAACGGGTGCCTAATTCCGGCACTGGCCCTCCACCCTTTGGATTCCGTCAATGAGGCTGATGATGGGCTTGACACGTTCCCTGAGCGGCGCGAGGTCTGTACCCTCCGGCAAGCTCTCCAGCGCGGCGTCAAAGTCAAGGGTGGGGTTCCAGTACGCCACCTTGGTGAGGACCTTGGTCATGGCGCCCCGGCAGAGCCTTTGGTTCTCGTCCGCCAAAGAAGCCGCCCTGTTGGAGTGAAACTGCTCCAGGGCCCCGAGAACACACTCAAAGAACAGGGTCAGCTTGGCGTTGGTGGTCCCACTGTGCTCTGGGGCGTACCTCGCATTTGGCATCCCCATAGCGGCTAGCTGCGGGGTGATCCTGCCGGCGACGTCCTCGAGACGGCCGATCCAGCGGTTCACGCCCTCCGCGGAATCCTTGTGCTCGGCGGCCTCGTTCTTCCGCAGCTGCTTCTCGGTCTCCAGCTCCTTGGCCAGGGTCCCCTCCTGGGCCTTGGCCTCCGTGAGCATCCCCTCAAGACCCTCCAGCTTTAGCTTGAGGTCCTTGATGGAGTTGTTGGCCTCGGAAAGCTCCCCGGCCCTGCTGATGGCCGTGCCCTGCGCCTCCGTCAGGGCGCCGTTGAGCGTGTCCTTCTCCTGGGACAGCTTCAGGGCCTGCTCCTTCTGCCCATCCCGCTCCACCTCCAGCTCCTTCACCTTGCCGGCGTGAACCAGAGCCTGGGCATCGAGCGTCTCCCTATGCCTCTGCTCCATCTCTTGGGTCCGCTGCGCGACCAGCTTCTCCACCTCCTCGTCCTTGGCGCGGAGTTTGGCGTCAAGGTCCGCCTAGCGTTTGGCAAGGTCCTCCTCCTGGGAGTTCAGCGCGGCCTGGTGCTGGGTCCTGGCGGCCTCGGCTGCGGTGGCCAAGCCATCCGTCGTCTCCTGGGCCTTCTTGATCTCGGCTAGCTTCATGGTGAGCTCCACGTTGCGCTTGGCCAACTCGCCCTGGGCGGCCTTCAGCTCTTCGCTAGCTTGGCGGAACCAGGTCTGCGCCTCGGCGATGCGCACCTCGAGGTCCGCCTCTGCCTTGTCCACCGTTGCCATCCTAGACTTGGCCTTGTCCAGGCAGGCGCAGTGGAGCGCCTGGAGCCTCCGGAAGTTGGCGCCCATGGCCTAGAGAAGCCGCTCCTCCTGAGAGCCGTCTCCACCAGCGCTCGGCTCGTTGACAACCTCGAGCCCGGCGGCGGCAAGTACCTCCTCGTCAAACACCTCTCCCTCGAGGCGCCACAGGCTGGGCGCCCTGGGAGGTGGACGAAGAGGTCGTCGGTCACCCTCAGATAGCTGCAGGAGCCGGAGGCAGGAGAAGAGGAGGGCTGGTCATCGACCACCTCCTCCTCGGTGGCGGCCTTGCCGGCCTCTCTGGCAGACCCCTTGCCGGGCTCCCCGGCAGGCCCCTTTCCGGCCTCTTCGGCAGTAGCCTTGTCGGGCTCCCGGGCAGGCCCCTTGGCGGCGTCCTTCGCAGCGCCCCTGGCGTTTTCCTCGGTGGCAATCTTCTCGGCCTCCGCCGCGGCGTCCTTGGCAACATCCTCAATAACGGTGTCCAGGTCCTCCCAGTCCGCCGAGAGAGGATCTGGATATCAAGAAGAGGGTGAGGTGAAACCGAGACCAAGATTCAAAAAGAAGAAAAGGAACAGGGACGAAGGGCGAGCGGCTTACCAGCGCCGGGCTGGGAAGCAGAAGTCCCCTCCCTGCCAACATTTGGCGCCGAGGCAAAGCCACTGGCGCCCAAGTTCTCCTCCTCCTCCTCCGTGTGCATGGGCTCGGTGCTTGGCGCCCTTTCCAGGGACGCCCCTCGGGGCGGCGTGGTCGATGGGGGCGGCGTGTTGGGAGTAGCCCTTTGTGGCTCCTCCTGCCGCTGCTCTCCTCCTGCATCCACGGCAAGGTCAGCACCAAAGTATCATACCCCTGACACATGTCGACGAGGGGTGAGTGATGAACTTACGCTGGGGGCTGCGCCGGGGGCTGCTGTCCGGGCTGCTCAACACCACCAGTGGCGCCCTTGAAGTACCAGCCGGGGGCTGGCCGCACGCCGAGGCCTTGGCCCTCTTCACCCTCTGGGCCAGCGTCTCTGCGTCCTTGCAAAGATAAAAACAAGTCAAGGCAAGCGGCACAGATTGAGGAGATGGAGATGACAGAAAGGAGCAGAATACTTACTCGTCATCCACCTCCTCCTTTGTTGCTTTCCTTTTCCTTCTGGGCTGAGGGACCCGAAGTCGAAGGTGACCTCCGTGTCGACGTCTGCCGGAGGAGGGGAGGAGGGTGGGGTCTACACGCGCTTGGACGAAGAGGAGGCAGATGCTTTCTTCTTCGCCACCGTAGCCTTCACCACCTTCTTCGCCGTCGCGGCCCTCGTCTGACGTGCGGACTCCTCCGGAGACTTTGGCCGCCGCGCGGCCTTGACGGGCCGAACCGGCTCGCCAGAAGTGGCCCACCGCAGGACTCGCCCTCTCCCGGTGACCGGAGGGTCAACAACCTCGGGCTCCTCCTCCGACGACTCGTCGGCCGCATCTTCAACAAGAGGAGCCCCGGTGCCGGCGCTGCTGGCCTCCCCAGCGGCCTCCGCCCACCTGGCAAGCTCCTCCTCCTCCGCGGCCGTCACATCCTTGTCCTCCATGCCATAGGCGCTGCCGGCCTCCTCGGCAAGCTTCGCCTCCATCGCCCTGGCGGCGATGTAGTCCAGCTCCGCCTGGGTGGTGTCCTCGATAAGCCGCGGCTCGGGGGTGACGTACCCCTCATGCAAGGTGACGAAGAAGTCTTGCACTTGAATGTCCTCCGGCTCGACCCAGCTCGGGTCAAACCCATGCGCATTGAAGTCTGACATCATGGCGATGATGTCGGTTGATACGTCTCCAACGCATCTATAATTTATGAAGCATTCATGCTATATTATTATCTTTTTTGGATGTTTATGGGCTTTACTAAGCACGTTTATATTATTTTTGGGACTAACCTATTGTCGGTGTACAAAAAGAGGGGTACACTCTTTGTACCCCTATGACTATGCACGGGCAGTCTGAGCCACGGGCGCTGCTGCACCAAGCACGGCGAGGGAGGTGAAACCAAGGTAAGGCGAAGCGAAGAGGAGGCGGAGCAGCGCCAAGACCAAGACCACAAAGAGCAAGGGGGGGAGCGGACTCCCCCGGCAAGATCCTTGCCGGGGAGCGGTTCTAGCAGGCCCGGCAAGACCCTTGCCGGGGCAGCTCACCCCACGCCTATGGAGCGAGTCACCCTTAAGTCCACTACCCCCATGGGGCAAGGATTCAGGAGACATCCCCGTGGTGGCATGCAGATCTTTGTGAAGACAGTCAAAGATCAGATACACACTTGAGAAGATGATGATCCTTGGCGGGATCCCAGCCAAGGAGGACCACAAGGCCCCCGGCAAGAGCCTTGCCGGGGATGACAGCAAGCGCCACAGCAAGACCCTTGCCGGGGCCCTGGCAAGGCCCTTACCGAGGACACCCGTGGGGCCACCATCAGGCCCGCACCAGTCGCGCCTCCACCGCCGTTCGCATGCAGCTGCCGACCCAACCAGTTGGGCAGGCACCTGCGTGGCGGCGTGCAAATCTTCGTGGAGACCCACCACTGCGCCACCTTAGTTGCGTGCCTGCCTACATGGCACCACGAGCACCGCTGGCCAGGGCGCGTGTCAACACCAGAGGGAGCGGCGACGGACGGGACGGGAGTCTCCCCCGACCCCGATAAAGTAAGGACACCTAAGCAGGGCGCATTAAATGCGCCTTGTCATGTAATGCGAGGGACAAGCTCGCATTAGTGTATCCTTTCCACCTCCTGTGTGCCACTGTGGCAGCCCCTTTCCTATAAAAGGAGGCCCGAGGCGACCAGGAGAGGGATTCGGCCTTTTGGAGCTCCTCACGCCCCATAGCTAGCTCAAGAACACAGATATACAATCCGCCAAAGCAGGAGTAGGGTTTTACACATCCTCGCGGCCCGAACCTAGATAAACGAACAGCGTGCTACCTGTTTGATCCGCTCTTCTCACGACCCCCGCGCCCCGCAACCGCAGTAGGGATTCTTGTGATCCCATAGGTGTCGTTTCCCACCGACATCTTTGGCGCGCCAGGTAGGGGGCGCGCAGTTGTGAGAATCGGCTTTAGCAGTTAGTTCGACGCTTCTTCATCATCATGGCACCCAAGAGGAAGACGACGGTGGCGGTTGGCCCGTCGGAGGCCGGGCATCCGGCCCTGACGCGGGCGAGCAGCGGACCGGTCGCTGAAAGGACCCGGGGCGCTGTTCGTGAACACCAACATCGTCCCAGCAGTCGGAGTTTAGGAGGCGGCGATTTTCGTGCGCCTGGCAACGAGCCGCGCGCCGCCAAATCCAAGGATGGAGCCGGGCCCTCCGCGGGTGGCGCGGGGCCTTCCAGGCTCACTGCCGCCCCGCCTGAGGGCGACGCAAGGGCTTCCAAGACTCCCACGCTGGCGCCAACGGCGCGCTCCTCTCAAGCGGCCCACGACGAACGGCGTGGCCGCACCGAAGACCCCGGGCGTCGCCGCGGGAAGAGCCCCGAGCGCCACTCCCGGGATGTAGAAGACCTGCCCGCTCGCCGAGGCGCTGGTGAAGATGGCTTGCGGCCGCGCGGTCGCGATAGAGCTCCTTCTGACACGATCAGAAGTCGAAGCGCGTCGCGATCCGTGCAGGTTTCGCTGCCACCGACGCCAGCAGAAGCCTTGGCGCGCGCGCAGTTGCTCCTCGATTTTCCTCCCACTACGGGGAAACTCGACGAATGGAGAGCCACCATCCAAAGCCTTGTTGCGGTGGCCAACAAAGACGAGCTGAGCCCGGCGGAGCCCCCGGGTCGACGTTCCGACGGAGTCCCGCGTGCCAGTGGCAGGAAATATGGCGGCGCCGCGACCACGGTGCATTCGCCTCCTCCTCGCCCGGTACCACGGACACCTGCCCGTCGCGATGTTACGGGCGATGAGATCTCCATAGCGTCGTCCGACCCGCGGGCCCACCGGGACCAATGCCAGGTCCTTCGGGATCGGGAACATGAAGACGCTCGGACCACCATCGAGCGCCGGCGTGGAGCACGCCACCAGTCAAATAGGCGAGCAGGGCCCGTTGTGGACCACCCGGCACCGGAGAGCCCTGGAGGCCTGCCTTACGAGGTAGGCTGCCCGACTTTTAGCCATGAGCTGCGGCAGTTCCAGTGGCCCACTCACCGCACTTTCAAACCTAACATGGGCGAGAAGTACAGCGGCAAGACTCACCCGTCCGAGTTCCTCAGCATCTACACCATCGCGGTGCAGGCTGCCGGAGCCCGCGTAAGGTGCTTGCGAATTACTTTCCGTTGGCTCTTAAACCCAACGCCATGTCATGGTTGATGCACTTGCCGGTAGACTCCATTTCCTTCTAGTCGTATTTGTGCCATGAGTTCGTGGGCGCCTTCACTGGCGGTCACCAAGCTCATGGCCAAGCAAGTGATCTGCACGTCATTCCCCAGAAGGGAGGCGAGAGTCTCCGCAAGTACATACAGAGGTTCAGCCGGGTGTAGTACAATATCTCGATGTTCACCTCGCCGCCATCATCGCTGCGTTCCATCGAGCGTCACGTAACCGCAAGATGCGCCAAGAGGCGGCAATGAACAAGGTGAAGGATGTCGCAGAGCTCTATGTTCTCGCCGACAAATGTGCCCGGGCTGAAGAGGGAAGGAAGTACCCCGGCGAAGACGCCGGCGTGGAAACCGACTCCTCAGATGAGGACACCGCCGCCCCGGCGAAGAAAGGCCGGCGCCGCAACAGGAAGCGCAAAGGAAAAGCCGTGCTTGCCGTCGAGGGGTCTGATGACACCGGCTCCACCAAGAAAACCAAGGCAGATGACCCCGGCAAGGAAATTGCCGGATGTGTCGCCGCCGGCCTTGGCGGCTGCCGAGAAGCTGTGCAACTCCGACAAGCGGTCTGCAAGATCCGTCGCACCAAAGGCCATGCTCTCCAAGATCGCCGACAGGTTGAGCTCCTCGCTGAGAAGCAGAGGGCTGAATATGAGAGGCGGGACAAGGAGAAGGGCCAAGACGGTGCTGAGGGATCCGGCAAGAAGCGCGACGGCCAGGCGGGCCGTCGTGGCAAGGAGAAACAACAAGAGAGGCCCGCTCGGGGCCGTGACAGAAATCCAGAAGATGACGATCATGAAGAGGACGACGAGTCCGGCGACCCAGAGTTTCAGAAAGCTACAGAGGCCATGTGCGTCGACGGCGGCGCTTCGCTGCATACCTCTCGACGCCGGCTTAAACGGTGGGCGCGAGAGATCACAGCGGCAGAGCCGTCGTTTGATGCCCAAAGGCCGCTGAAGTGGTCCAGCACACCTATCATTTTTGACTCTGAGGATCACCCTGATCGCACTACTGCGGTCGGGTGTTTTCCGTTGTTGGTTTCACCAACGATACGCAACCTCAAGGTGACAAAGATGTTAGTCGATGGTGGGGCCGGTCTGAACTTGATCTCGCCTGCCGTGATCGAGAAGCTGTAGATTCCTGATGGAGACCTCGAAGAGACGGACACGTTTCAAGGGGTCAGCCCGGGAAGAAGCCAACCCAAGGGAAAGGTCACGCTGCCCGTAACTTTCGGAAGCGACCTGAACTTCAGGACGGAGAGGATTGTGTTTGATGTTGCCAAGATCCCCTTGCCCTACAACGGGATCCTTGGCCGCCCAGCGCTGGCCAAGTTCATGGCAGCGTCGCACTACGCATACAACACCCTGAAGATGCCAGGGCCCGTGACGATCATCACCATCCCCTCCGACAAGAAAGATGCGCTGATCTGCGCCGACCAACTGTACCAGCAAGCAATCGCGGCGGCCGCCGCCGCAGGGGCACTTGCTCCTGCTGCTGGGACCCCGGGAGGGAAGAAGAAGAAGAAGGCCGGTGAGACCTCGGGCACGCACTCCGGCAAGCGCACCTCTTCGGAGTGTAGCGCTGTCATCGAGGACGTACCAGAGAGCTCCGCCGGAGGAAGCAAGAAGTACAGGGCCACGCCGCCGGGAACCAAGAAGGTTTCCGTCAATGAGGACGGCACGGGAGGAGCTTTTACCATAAGCTCCACCCTTGACGACAAATAGGAAGACGCGCTCGTCACCTTCCTGCGGGCGAATGTCGATGTGTTTGCATGGCAAGCTTCCTACATCCCCGGCGTTCCCAGGGAGGTGATTGAGCACCACCTTGCTGTCCGTCCTCATGCGCGGCCCGTCAAGCAGAAGACCAGGAAGCAAGCTTTGGAACGACAAGAGTTCATCACGGAAGAGATCCGGAAACTGGAGGCAGCAGGTCTGGTCAGAGGAGTGCTCCATCCAACGTGGTTGGCCAATCCGGTCGTGGTGCGAAAGGCAAATGGGAAGTGGAGGCTGTGTATTGATTACACAGATATCAATAAGGCTTGTCCTAAAGACCCCTTCCCGCTGCCGCGCATCGACCAGATTGTTGACTCCACAGCTGGATGTGATCTGTTGTCATTCCTCGATGCCTACTCCGGCTACCACCAGATCTGTAGCACCCCGGAAGTAACTTTCCATATTTGTAACTCCAACTCTTGCCATTTTCGGCATTGTGATATGATATTCCCTCCGTGGTTGGGTTTTTCTTCATTTTGCTTTTTGTCCGTGTCATGCATTTTATATCATGTCATCATGTGCATCGCATTTCATACGTGTTAAATCTCATGATTCCGAGCATTTTTCCCGTTGTCCGTTTTGCAATCCAGCACTCCTATCTCCCCCGGCGGCCCCTTTTACGTTTTTCCGTGTGCGGGTACTAAACCTTCTCGAAATGGACCGAGGTTTGTCTAGTGGCCTTGGTATACCACCCGTAGACCACCGGTCAAGTTTCGGGTCATTTGGAGCTCGTTTGGTACTCCAACGGTTAACCGCACTCTCGCAAAGGCCTCTTTTAAGTTGCAGCCCAACACCCCTTAAAAACAGCCCAATAACCCATCTAAGTCACTCCTATGCTCTCCGCCGTTCGATCACGATCGTGTGGGCGAAAACTACACCTCATTTGGACTCTCCTAGCTCCCTCTATGCCTATTTAAGCAAACCCCCCTCCAAATCCGGATCATCCCTTCCCCGAAACCCTAAAAACCGTCCCCGCGCCCGCAGGACACGTCCGCCGCCCGCGGACATTTCGCGCCGCCGCCCCTCGCCCAATCCGCGTCCGCCACGTGGCCCCGCCGCCGCCACCGCCGCCCGCGCCGCCGAGCCAGAGCCCTCCCAGGCCGCCCCGCCTTGTGTAGCGCCACCCGCCAGCTTCCTCCAGCGCCGGTGCGCCGCCGCCCTCCGCCGCCCTACGCCGCGGCGTCGGCCGCCAGCGCCCGCCTCCGCCTCGCCCGAGTCCGGCCGCCCTCGCCGCCCGCTCCTCCGTGCGCTCCTTCTCGCCGCCACCTCGCCGCCGTCTTGCCGCAGGCTCCGCCCTTTGCTCCTCCGGCGCCGCCCAGCGCGCTCCGGCCCCCGCCGGCAACCACCACCCCACCGGCGACCTCCCTGCCTCCTCCTCCGGCGACCTCGGCCGCCGCCGCCTGTCCGATCCGGCGGCCCGATCCGATCTCGTTTCCCGCGCGTTGACTTCTCCCCCTCCTAATATTTCTCCAAGTTATTTTTGCATCCAATGATTTTGTTGCATTTTCAACCGAGTGTAACTTTGCATCTGTAGATCCATTTTGCGCGTATAATATGTCAAAATGTTCGCCTCGAAGAGTAGATCATTTCATCTCATTGCATCATTTTCATTTGAGCTCATCTTGATGCCCGAAATGCAGCTGGAAGAGTGCTATGTGATGTTAGTTGCTGATTTTTATCAGAACATGCACTTTTGTTATTTTTGCCATGATTAATGTATGTACCCTATGAATTTGAGTCCTACATGTGTTTTGTAATATGTCATGCCATCTTTCCAGGGGTGTATGACATGTATTTTTGTGATCTATGTGGTGACTAGCACAAGCATGCAAAGTTGGTGTCCTGATGTTGCTGATTTCAGCCCTGTTTTAGCTGATTTTGATGCCATGTTAACTTGGTGATACCGAGAGATCTATGCATATTTTGAGATACTTCAGTAAGTATGTTTTGTAAAGCATGTCTTGCTCTATCAATCCGTGCCTTTGTTCGCAATTATGGAGTGCCATAGCTTGAGTCAATCGAGCTCTACTTTTGCTATCAAATGTTTCCTGGCAGATTGTTTACGTGTTATTCAATTTTGCCAAGCTTGTTGTGGTTGATCCATTTATGCTATGTTATTGTTCTTGACATGTATGTCTTCTATGTCATGTCTTCTTGATGTATGTATGCTTAGTTTATCATATAAGACTCTGTAGTGAGTGCATTGAGCTTGTAAACATGCCTACTCGATATCAGTTTTTGACATGTCATGTTGCTGAATCTGTTAACGAAACTTTCAATATTGACATGGGTGTTACTATATTTTCTAGTCCTTTTTGGCTTATGGTCAGTAAGGGACTTTTGATCTATGCTTCGAGTAGATTCATGCCATGCCATGTTTTGCTATTTTAAGGTCCTGTAGCATGTAGTTTTGCTGCTCTGAACATTGCAACCTGATGCTGTTTTTGCCATGTCCAGCCTGATATTTTGTGCAGTTTTGCCATGCTTGTTTGAACCTGTTATGATGTGAACTAGCCGTAGCTCAGTGCTCATCTTTTGTCGAGCATCTTGTGTAGATCACTGCCATATACTTTGTTGGTACGTTTGGGTGCAGTAGCTTAATTAATTGTTGCTTGCTAAGTAGCATCATGCTGTTAATGGCAGATTTGCGCCATTCTTGTTTTGCTTGCCATTTCCAAACCGTGCATCCGATTCCGGTGATCTTTATATCGATTTCAACCGAAATCATCTCATCTTTCCAGTGGCATGCTTGGTTTGCCAAGTTGATGCCTGGTTCATCATTTACCTTCCGGAGCGCACATACGCATTGCATATCACATCCCGCATATCACGCCATGTTTTGCATCATGTTGATTGTGTATTGCACCGTGATTTATTGTGGTTCCTTTGTTTGTGTTTTTGCTTTGGGTAGAGCCGGGAGACGAGTACGTGAACGAGGAACCTGTTGAGAACGTTTACGAGGATCAAGCTTTCGACAACTCTGAGAACAATGCAGGCAAGATGACCATACCCTCGAAATCACTTCTATCTTTGCTATGCTAGTTGCTCGCTCTTTTGCTATGCCTATGCTGCGATGCCTACCACTTGCTATATCATGCCACCCATATTGCTATGTCAGCCCCTAACCATCCTTTTCCTAGCAAACCGTTGATTGGCTATGTTACCGCTTTGCTCAGCCCTCTTATAGCGTTGCTAGTTGCAGGTGAAGCTGAAGTTTGTTCCTTGTTGGAACATGGAGATGTTGTTCCTTATTGGAACATGTTTACTTGTTGGGGATATCACAATATATATATCTGCTATGTTTTTAACACATCTATATACTTGGTAAAGGGTGGAAGGCTCGGCCTTATGCAGTGTTTTGTTCCACTCTTGCCACCCTAGTTTCCGCCATACGGTGTTATGTTCCTTGATTTCGCGTTCCTTACGGTTGGGTGATTTATGGGACCCCTTGACAGTTCTCTTTGAATAAGACTCGTCCAGCAAGGCCCAACTTTGGTTTTTACCAGTTGCCACCTAAGCCTTTTCCCCCTGGTTTTCGCGAGCCCGAGGGTCATCTTTATTTTAACCCCCCCGGACCAGTGCTCCTTCGAGTGCTGGCCCGAACCGAAAGAGATCAAGGGCCACCACGGGAAACTTCGAGGCTTGGTTTTACTCGTAGCTTGACTTATCCGGATGTGCCTCGAGAACGAGATATGTGCAGCTCCTATCGGGATTTGTCGGCACAATCGGGCGGCTTTGCCGGGTCTTGTTTTATTGCTGTCGAAATGTCTTGTAGTCCGGGATTCCGAGATTGATCGGGTCTTCGGTAGAAGGAATATCCTTAGATTGACCGTGAGAGCTTATAATGGGCTAAGTTGGGACACCCTGCAGGGTAATATCTTTTCAAAGCCGTGCCCGCGGTTATGAGGCGAGATGGGAATTTGTTAATGTCCGGTTGTAGAAAACCCAAAGTTGACCTCAATTAAAATACACATCAACCGCGTGTGTAACCGTGATGGTCTCTTCTCGGCGGAATCCGGGAAGTGAACACGGTGTTGGAGTTATGTCTGACGTAAGTAGTTCAGGATCACTTCTTGATCACTACTAGTTTCACGTCCGTGCTTTGCTTCTCTCCTCGCGCTCTTTTGCGATGTAGCCACCATATATGCTAGTCGCTTTGCTGCAGCTCCACTTTACTACTCTGTCCGTCCTATTAGCTTAAATAGTCTTGATCTCGCGGGTGTGAGATTGCTGAGTCCCCGTGACTCACAGATACTTCCAATACAGTTGCAGGTTCCGACGATGCCAGTGCAGGTGATTCAACCGAGCTCAAGTGGGAGTTCGACGAGGAACGTGGTCGTTACTATGTGTCTTTTCCAGATGATCGTGAGTGGTGCCCGGTTGGGACGATCGGGGATCTGTGTAGCATTTGGGGTATCTTCTTTTATTTTGGTTCCGTAGTCGGACCTTGAGTGTACTCTGAATGATGGATGTTTATTTATGTACTGTGTGAAGTGGCGGTAAGCCAACTATGTATCTCTTTCCCTTATTTATTACATGGGTTGTGTGAAGATTACCTCACTTGCGACATTGCTTTCAATGCGGTTATGCCTCTAAGTCGTGCCTCGACACGTGGGAGATATAGCCGCATCGGGGCGTTCTAAGTTGGTAATCGAGCCTTCCCGACTTAGGAGCCCCTACTTGATTGTTCTTTGGCGTTGTTGAGTCTAGAATGGAAAATGTTTTGAGTCTTAGGATTATATATATCGGAGAGTAGGATTCTTTTTACTCCCGGTCCCTTCGTCGCTTTCTGGTGAGGTATCTGGCGTAGAGTTTTGACTCTTCTCTCCTCAAATTTCACTAAAAAAATTTTTAGGATCACGTGGGTATCTTGGAATCGTTCCGATGGTTTTGTGGCGAGAACATTGTTCTTGGTGCCTCCCGACATTTAGGGGTTGTGGCGGTGTCCGGGAGTTGAGCTCCGAGGTGTTGTCGTCACAATTTTATCGTTGCAATTCTGGAATACACGAGTTTTTTGCCGACTTGAAATCTCTTTTGTGCAGTTGTTGGTGAGATAACCACGATAGCCCGATCGTGGCGAAAAGGGAGTATTGCCATGACTTGTATAACGGATGTTTTTCAAGGTCGAGGTACACGATTTCCGAGGATTCTTGGTTATGTGTTGACGGATGGATACAATTTGGATCTAGGTATTGTTAGTTTGGGTGATATATTTTGTGTCCCCTGTATCCCCAACACCAGATTGCATAACCAGAAAGTTTCGGGAGTTTATAGGTGGGAATTCTAGTAGCTTACATGATATTCTTTCCATCAGATGTATGATTTGAGATTGGGGTTCAAAGTTTAGTGGTCCGCCCATTCACGGTCGATTTACAGTGGTCGCGAGACGTCTTAAAGAATCCTTGGCTATGCTGATTCGGGGACGTCTTGTTTGTCACTCGTGACGTCCGCTATACGTCGTGCCCGTGTGGGCCCCACCACGAACACTTTGGGCGAAATCTTTATCATGTGTTTGTTCCGGCTCATTCTAGAAGCCAACCTTTTGTTTTCAGTTGTGATATTCGAATTGTTTCTAAGACAGATGTTGTTTCCATATCTTTATCTAAGTGGCTTCTCACCTTAATGGACGTGTGATGTTTAACTTTGGAATTCATTCGTTCATTCTTGTTCGAATGTTTATTGTGAAGACTATATGTTGCAATTTCTATCCGTTGATTCTACTTATCTATTTGTCTATCTAAGGTCTAACGGATGTCACCCTCTTCAGGATGGCTCTCGCTTAACGCGTGCGAATCCGGATACGCAATGATGGGGATCAGTCGAACCCTCCACCTCCACCTCCGTCTCCAGAGGCACGGCAAGCTATCATGGCAGCCACCAATGCCAATGCTTTCGATGATTTTGCAGCTCTTGCAAGAACGCATTACTAGGGGCAAGGCAATCAAGGCAATCAAGGCAATCAAGGTCAAGGCAACAATCAGCCACACTTTGCTACTCTCGACCGGTTCCTCGCTAATCGGCGAAGTCTTTCGGTTTTACGTGTCGAGGCCACAGACGCTGACGATTGGTTAGTGGATATATGCAAGCACTTTGACTGTAGCAATGTCAGACCTGAGGCCTTGGTCAAGTTTGCATCGTTTCAACTCAAGGATCAAGCTGCTGAGTGGTACCAGCAATACAAAGATTCCAAAGGAGGTCGTGTCATTACCTGGGATGAGTTCCGCCGTGATTTCAGAGCTCATCACATTAGAAAAGTGTTGTTGAGAGCAAGCGTGAGGAGTTCCGCAATCTCAAGCAGGGCAACATGTCTGTCTATCAATACAATATCCAGTTCGAAGCTCGCTTGCTTTTGCTAAGCAAGACGCACTGATGAAAAGAGTATGATCTATCAATTCAGAGGTGGTGCGAGAGAGGATCTGCAATTAGCTCTTGTGCTTTTTGAGCCGATAAGTATGATGATTTCTACAACATGGCTCTGAAGCAAGAAGCTGCCCAGCTCAAATGTGAGGCTTCTAAGAAGAGAATCAGGGATGCAGTTCAGTCTTCTTCTTCCTCTCAAGTGGCAGCTAAGCAGAAGTTTTACCTTCCTCCTCCTCCGTTCCGTCGGCCTTATCGCCAGAAGAACTCAGGTGGCCGTGGATCTTCCCACCCACCCAACCCAAGCTATCGTAACAAGTCTAATTCTCAAGCTCCAAGGTCAAGTGCTCCTTACCACCGTCCGCCTCTCGAGGTGACTTGCAACAAATGTCGTGAGAAGGTCACTATGCGAACAAATGCTTCAACGAGGCGCCTTCCGCCTCCTCCTCTGTGAAATCTTCCAGCAATGCGGTGGTCAAGCATAATCCAAAGCATGCCAAGGTCAATATGATGAATGCAGCGCAAGCAGGGAATCTTCGATGTGATAATGGGTAATCTCTCGATTAATGATATTCTGCAAAAGTCTTATTTGATCTTTGGTGCATCGCATTGTTTCATGTCAAGACCATTTTTTGCCAAGCATGAATTCACTTCTTCTCATTTGGGTAAACCCATGGATGTCATTTCTCCGGTAAGCGGTTGAGCTCCAGTTTGGTGGTTCCGGATGTTTCTATCAAGATGGGCGATTATAGATTTCTGGCTAAACCAATTGTTCTTGGTGATTCGGATATTGATCTTATTCTCGGAATGGACTGGCTTTATCAGCACAAAGCTCAGATTGATTTGCTGCCAGGGAAATTCAATTGACTCACTCTTCTAATGATGTGATCATCTATGCCGCTCGTGATGAAACCATTCGGTTGTTTTCTCTCAATGAGAAGGGCGAACTGAATGCTATCTCTCGATTCGATCGTTTATGAGTACCAAGATGTCTTTCGGAAGAGCTTCCGGTATGCCTCCTCATCGCCGATTGAGTTCGTCATCGATCTTGAGCCCGCTTTGAACCCGTTTGCAAGCGTCCATACAAGCTTGGACCTGATGAGCTGAGGAATTGAAGAAGCAGCTCGATGAACAAGAGCGTCTGGGTTTGATCGCACCGAGTTCATCTCCTTGGGGTTGTGGTGTTCTTTTGTCCGGAAGAAGGATGGCGCGGACCGACTTTCGCGTCGATTACCGTCCATTGAATAAGAAGACAATCAAGAACAAGTATCCACTTCCTAACATCAATGAGCTTTTCGAGCAACTCAAAGGTGCTATGTTGTTCTCTAAGCTTGACCTTCGTATGGGGTATCATCAGATTCGCATTCGTGAAAAAGATATTCCCAAGACAGCATTCGTAACAAGCTTTGGTTCTTATGAATATCTTGTCATGTCTTTCGCCTCGTCAATGCTCCTCCAACATTCTCTCGGATGATGAATTTCATCTTCAACCCCTACACCAATGAATTCGTCTTGGTATATCTTGATGATATTTTGGTCTTCTCCAAGAATAAGAAGGATCATGCCAAACATTTGCGATTGGTGCTAGACAAGCTTCGAGAGAGTATCAATTCTATGCTAAGTTCTCCAAATGTGAATTTTGGCTTGATGAAGTGCTTTATCTTGGTCATATCATCTCCGCCAAGGGCATCGCTGTTAATCCCGAGAAGGTGTCCGATTGTGAATTGGGAACCTCCTCGAATGTCAAGCAGCTCCATGATTTTCTTGGTCTTGCAAGCTATTGTCAAGATTCGTTGAGAACTTCTCCAAGATTGCAAAGCCTCTTTCCAACCTCCTCCGAGAAGCATGTGAAGTATGTCCGGTCTCCACGAGTGTGACGTTGCTTTCAATACCCTCAAAGAGAAACTCGTCACAGCTCTGTCTTGACTCCTCCTGATGAATCCAAGCCATTTGAAGTTTTTTGTGATGCTTCTCTTCAAGGTCTCGGTGCTGTGTTAATGCAAGAGAAGAGAGTTGTGGCTTATACCTCTCGCCAGTTGAAGCCCAACGAGAAGAACTACCCCACTCACGATCTTGAGTTGGCGGCACTTGTCCATGCATTGATTACGTGGAGACATCTCTTGTTGGGAAGGAAAGTGGACATTTTCACCGATCACAAGAGTCTCAAGTACATCTTCACTCAACCAACCTCAACCTCGTGCAGACTTCGATGGGTCGAAATGATTCAAGAGTATAACCCAAGTATTGAATATACTCCGGCAAGGCCAATGTCATTGCAGATGCTTTGAGCAGGAAGGCTTCTTGCAACAGTCTAATCCTCAAGCCCTTTCACCGGATCTCCGTGAAGCTTTCCGCAAGATGAATCTTCAAGTTGTTCCTCAAGGCTTTCTTGCCAACCTCATAGTCTCTCCTACTTTGGAAGATCAGATTCGTGAGGCTCAACTTACGGATGCCATGGTGAAAAAGGTGAAACGTGGTATCGACAAGGGCATTTCCAAGTACAAGTGCTTCCACGTCGATGACAAAGACACTCTTTTCTTTGAGGACGGATTGTGGTTCCTAAGGGTGATCTGAGAAAAGTCATTATGAACGAGGCTCACAATTCGCTTCTATCCATTCATCCTGGAAGTTCGAAGATGTACCATGATCTCAAGCAGTCATATTGGTGGACTCGAATGAAGCGAGAGATTGCTCAATTCGTGAATGAATGTGATGTCTGTAGAAGAGTGAAAGCAGAACACCAACGACCAGCTGGTCTCCTCCAACCTCTTGCTATTCCAGAATGGAAGTTTGAGCATATCGAGATGGACTTCGTGACTGGCTTTCCAAAGTCCAAGCGCGGAAATGATGCTATCTTCGTTGTCATTGACAAGCTTACTAAAGTGGCTCATTTTCTTCCTATCAAAGAATCCATCACAACAGCTCAGTTGGCAGAGCTATACACCTCGTGATTGTCTCTTTGCACGGCATTCCACAAGTGATCTCTTGAGACCGTGGCAGCATCTTTACCTCCAAGTTCGGGATTCTTTTGAAGGCCATGGGCACCAACATTCGCTTTCAAAGACAGCTTTCCATCCTCAAACAAGTGGCCAAGTTGAGCGAGTTAATCAAATCCTTGAAGATATGCTCAGGGCTTGTGTCATTTCCTTCGGTATGAAATGGGACGATTGTCTTCCTTATGCCGAGTTCTCCTACAACAACAGCTTTCCAAGCGAAGTTCGGGCAAGGCCCCATTCGAAATTCTCTATGGCGTAAAGTGCCGTACTCCTCTCAATTGGTGCGAGACAGGTGAACGCCAACTTCTTGGCAATGACTTGATCACGAAGTAAGAAATGTGCCAAGTCATTCGTGAGAATCTCAAAGCAGCAATCAATCGCTAGAAGAGCTATTATGATGATAAGCACCGTGATGTGACTTTTGAAATCGGAGACCATGTCTACCTCCGCGTCTCTCAATGAAAGGTACTGCCGTAAACCCGGTATCAAAGGGAAGCTTGCCCCAGATACGTGGGTCCTTTCAAGATCATTGGGAAAAGAGGCGATCTCGCCTATCAACTTGAGCTTCCATCCAACTTTGCAAGCGTGCCGCGATGTGTTTCACGTGTCACAGCCTTCGCAAGTGCTTCAAGACTCCTGAACGCACTATCAACTTCAAGAATTGACCTTCAAGAAGATCTCTCTTATCATGAGCACCCGTTGCTATTCTTGAGGAAACCGAGCGCCAAGACTCGCAACAAGTCAATCAAATTCCTGAAAGTGAAGTGGTCACACCATTCCGACCGAGAAGCTACACAGGGAGCGCGAGGATCACCTCCGTTCGAATATCCAGAGTTCTTTCAGTCCTAGATCTCGGACGAGATCCTCTTGTAGTGGTGGAGTGTTGTAACACCCCGGAAGTAACTTTCCATATTTGTAACTCCAACTCTTGCCATTTTCGGCATTGTGATATGATATTCCCTCCGTGGTTGGGTTTTTCTTCATTTTGCTTTTTGTCCGTGTCATGCATTTTATATCATGTCATCATGTGCATCGCATTTGCATACGTGTTCGTCTCATGATTCCGAGCATTTTTCCCGTTGTCCGTTTTGCAATCCGGCACTCCTATCTCCCCCGGCGGCCCCTTTTACGTTTTTTCGTGTGCGGGTACTAAACCTTCTCGAAATGGACCGAGGTTTGTCTAGTGGCCTTGGTATACCACCCGTAGACCACCGGTCAAGTTTCGGGTCATTTGGAGCTCGTTTGGTACTCCAACGGTTAACCGTGACTCTCGCAAAGGCCTCTTTTAAGTTGCAGCCCAACACCCCTTCAAAACAGCCCAATAACCCATCTAAGTCACTCCCATTCTCTCTCCGCTGTTCGATCACGATCGTGTGGGCGAAAACTACACCTCATTTGGACTCTCCTAGCTCCTCTATGCCTATTTAAGCAAACCCCCTCCAAATCCGGATCATCCCTTCCCGAAACCCTAAAAACCGTCAGCGCCCCTTTCGTCCGCCGCCAGCGGACATTTAAGCGCGCCGCCCTCGCCCAATCCGCGTCCGCCACGTGGCCCGCCGCGCCGCCGCGCTTGACCCAGCTGCCGCCAGTAGCGCCCGCCTTCCGACGCCCGCGCCTCCAGCGGTGCGCCGCCGCCCTCCGCCGCCTGCCCGCCCGGCTCAGCCGCCCTCGCCGCCCGCTCCTCCCGTGGCTCCTTCTCGCCGCCACCTACGCGCCGTGCGCCTTGCAGAACTCCGTGCCCGCTCCTCGGCGCCGCCCAGCGCTCCGGCCCCGTCGGCCACCACCCCGCCGGCGACCTCCCTGCCTCCTCCTCCGGCGACCTCGGCCGCCGCCTCGCCCGATCCGATCCGGCCGGCCCCGATCCGATCTCGTTTCCCGCGCGTTGACTTCTCCCCCTCCTAATATTTCTCTAAGTTATTTTTGCATCCAATGATTTTGTTGCATTTTCAACCGAGTGTAACTTTGCATCTGTAGATCCATTTTGCGTGTATAATATGTCAAAATGTTCGTCTCGAAGGGTAGATCATTTCATCTCATTGCATCATTTTCATTTGAGCTCATCTTGATGCCCGAAAGGCTGCTGGAAGAGTGCTATGTGATGTTAGTTGCTGATTTTTATCAGAACATGCACTTTTGTTATTTTTGCCATGATTAATGTGTGTACCCTATGAATTTGAGTCCTACATGTGTTTTGTAATATGTCATGCCATCTTTCCAGGGGTGTATGACATGTATTTTTGTGATCTATGTGGTGACTAGCACAAGCATGCAAAATAGGTGTCCTGATGTTGCTGATTTCAGCCCTGTTTTAGCTGATTTTGATGCCATGTTAACTTGGTGATACCGAGAGATCTATGCATATTTTGAGATACTTCAGTAAGGATGTTTTGTAAAGCATGTCTTGATCTATCCATCCATGCCTTTTTGTGCAATTATGGAGTGCCATAGCTTGAGTCTATCGAGCTCTACTTTTGCTATCAAATGTTTCCTGGCAGATTGTTTACGTGTTATTCAATTTTGCCAAGCTTGTTGTGGTTGATCCATTTATGCTATGTTATTGTTCTTGCCATGTATGTCTTCTATGTCATCTCTTCTTGATGTATGTATGCTTAGTTTATCATATAAGACTCTGTAGTGAGTGCATTGAGCTTGTAAACATGCCTACTCGTTATCAGTTTTTGACATGTTATGTTGCTGAATCTGTTAACGAAACTTTCAATATTGACATGGGTGTTACTATATTTTCTAGTCCTTTTGGCTTATGGTCAGTAAGGGACTTTTTGATCTAAGCTTTGAGTAGATTCATGCCATGCCATGTTTTGCTATTTTAAGGTCCTGTAGCATGTAGTTTTGCTGCTCTGAACATTGCAACCTGATGCTGTTTTTGCCATGTCCAGCCTGATATTTTGTGCACTTTTGCCATGCTTGTTTGAACCTGTTATGATGTGAACTAGCCGTAGCTCAGTGCTCATCTTTTGTAGAGCATCTTGTGTAGATCACTGCCATATACTTTGTTGGTACGTTTGGGTGCAGTAGCTTAATTAATTGTTGCTTGCTAAGTAGCATCATGCTGTTAATGGCAGATTTGCGCCATTCTTGTTTTGCTTGCCATTTCCAAACCGTGCATCCGATTCGGTGATCTTTATATCGATTTCAACCGAAATCATCTCATCTTTCCAGTGGCATGCTTGGTTTGCCAAGTTGATGCCTGGTTCATCATTTACCTTCCGGAGCGCATATCGCATTGCATATCACATCCGCATATCACGCCATGTTTTGCATCATGTTGATTGTGTATTGCACCGTGATTTATTGTGGTTCCTTTGTTTGTGTTTTTGCTTTGGGTAGAGCCGAAGGCGAGTGCGTGAACGAGGAACCTGTTGAGAACGTTTACGAGGATCAAGCTTTCGACAACTCGAGAACATTGCGAGCAAGATGACCATACCCTCGAAATCACTTCTATCTTTGCTATGCTAGTTGCTCGCTCTTTTGCTATGCCTATGCTGCGATGCCTACCACTTGCTATATCATGCCACCCATATTGCCATGTCAGCCCCTAACCATCCTTTTCCTAGCAAACCGTTGATTGGCTATGTTACCGCTTTGCTCGGCCCTCTTATAGCGTTGCTAGTTGCGGTGAAGCTGAAGTTTGTTCCTTGTTGGAACATGGAGATGTTGTTCCTTATTGGAACATGTTTACTTGTTGGGGATATCACAATATATATATCTGCTATGTTTTTAACACATCTATATACTTGGTAAAGGGTGGAAGGCTCGGCCTTATGCCTGGTGTTTTGTTCCACTCTTGCCACCCTAGTTTCCGCCATACCGGTGTTATGTTCCTTGATTTCGCGTTCCTTACACGGTTGGGTGATTTATGGGACCCCCTTGACAGTTCTCTTTGAATAAGACTCGTCCAGCAAGGCCCAACTTTGGTTTTTACCAGTTGCCACCTAAGCCTTTTCCCCCTGGTTTTCGCGAGCCCGAGGGTCATCTTTATTTTAACCCCGGACGGTGCTCCTTCGAGTGCTGGCCCGAACCGAGCAACTTCTTGGGGCCACCACGGGAAACTTCGAGGCTTGGTTTTACTCGTAGCTTGACTTATCCGGATGTGCCACGAGAACGAGATATGTGCAGCTCCTATCGGGATTTGTCGGCACAATCGGGCGGCTTTGCTGGTCTTGTTTTATTGCTGTCGAAATGTCTTGTAGTCCGTGATTCCGAGATTGATCGGGTCTTCCCGGTAGAAGGAATATCCTTCGTTGACCGTGAGAGCTTAAAATGGGCTAAGTTGGGACACCCCTGCAGGGTAATATCTTTCGAAAGCCGTGCCCGTGGTTATGAGGCAGATGGGAATTTGTTAATGTCCGGTTGTAGAAAACCCAAAGTTGACCTCAATTAAAATACACATCAACCGCGTGTGTAACCGTGATGGTCTCTTCTCGGCGGAGTCCGGGAAGTGAACACTGATGTTGGAGTTATGTCTGACGTAAGTAGTTCAGGATCACTTCTTGATCACTACTAGTTTCACGTCCGTGCTTTGCTTCTCTCCTCGCGCTCTTTTGCGATGTAGCCACCATATATGCTAGTCGCTTTGCTGCAACTCCACTTTACTACTCTGTCCGTCCTATTAGCTTAAATAGTCTTGATCTCGCGGGTGTGAGATTGCTGAGTCCCCGTGACTCACAGATACTTCCAATACTGATTGCGAGTTCCGGCGATGCGGTGCAGGTGACTCAACCGAGCTCAAGTGGGAGTTCGACGAGGAACGTGGTCGTTACTATGTGTCTTTTCCAGATGATCAGTAGTGGTGCCCAGTTGGGACGATCGGGGATCTGTGTAGCATGTGGGGTATCTTCTTTTATTTTGGTTCCGTAGTCGGACCTTGAGTGTACTCTGAATGATGGATGTTTATTTATGTACTGTGTGAAGTGGCATTTGTAAGCCAACTATGTATCTCTTTCCCTTATTTATTACATGGGTTGTGTGAAGATTACCTCACTTGCGACATTGCTTTCAATGCGGTTATGCCTCTAAGTCGTGCCTCGACACGTGGGAGATATAGCCGCATCGGGGGCGTTACAAGATCTTCATGGCAAAGGAAGATGAAGAAAAAACAGCATTCATCACTCCATGTGGTACGTATTGTTTCATACGGATGCCTTTCGGGTTGAAGAGTGATGGTTCGACGTTTGCGAGGGTGGTCCAGATTGGTTTTGAACCCCAGCTCCATAGAAATATGGAAGCTTATATGGATGACATAGTGGTCAAAACCAAGGACAGGGCAACCCTCATACCGGATTTATGGAGACATTTGCAAACCTGAGCAAGATCAACCTCAAGCTGAACCCTGAGAAGTGTGTCTTTGGCGTCCCGTCCGGCAAGCTCCTCGGGTTCTTTGTGTCACAGCGTGGGATAGAGGCCAATCCGAACAAGATCAAAGCTATAGAGCAGATTGAAGCACCCAAGCGAATCAAGGATGTGCACCGGTTTGCTGGTTGGGTCGCTGCCATGGGCAGGTTCATATCCAAGTCTGCCGAGCGCACCCTCCCCTTTTTAAGATTACGAAAAAAGGCGGGCCCGGTGGAATGGGCGCTTGAAGCTTGAAGCAGCATTGCAAGATTTGAAGAAGTACCTCTCCTCCGCACCAACACTAGTTGCGCCCAGGCCCAGTGAGCCGTTCTTGCTATACCTAGTGGCAACGAACCAGGTGGTCGGCATTGGCGCTAGTGGCGCAGAGGAGGTTGACGATGAAGTAATGGCAGCAACAGAGCCCGACGCCACCAATGCGGAGACGACAGGCTGGTCGAAGTGCCGCCAAAGAAGAAAGTGATACAACGCCCGGTCTGCCGTTAGCTCCCTCTTGCGAGGGGCTAGGTCGAGGTACTCCGGTGTGCAAAACTGCTCTTGACCTTCTCATGGCCTCGAGGAAGCTGCGTCACTACTTCGATCACGAGGTCACTTGTCGTCACTCGCCTCCCTCTGTGGCCGGATATTGCACAACCCAGATGCGACGGGGAGGATTGTGGAATGGGCACTAGAGCTGTCCAGCTTTGGCCTCAAGTTTGAAAGTACTTGACGATTGAGCCGAGTCTGGCGGAGTTCATTGCAGAGTGGACCGCAAAACCTGACGAAGAAACCCAAGAGACTGCTCTCCCCGGCAAGGAGGCAAGTTGCAATTGGATTATGTACTTTGATGGGGCTTTCTCCCTGCAAGGTGCCGGGGCTGGCGTACTGCTCGTCACCCCCACCGGAGAGCACCTCAAGTACGTTATCCAGATGCACTTCCCCAGGGAGGTATCGACAAATAACACGGCAGAGTACGAAGGGCTGCTCGCCGGTCTTAGGATCGCGGCGGACCTCGGAATCAAAAAGCTCATCGTCAGGGGTGACTCCCAGCTTGTCGTCAAGCAAGTTAATAAGGATTACCAGAGCCCGTTGATGAAGGCCTACTGAGGGAGTCCTGGACTAGGGGGTGTCCGGATGGCCGAACTATCATCTTTGGCCGGACTCCTGGACTATGAAGATAGAAGATTTAAGACTTCACCCCGTGTCCGGATGGGACTTTCCTTGGCGTGGAAGGCAAGCTTAGCGATACGGATATGTAGATTTCCTACCATTGTAACCAACTCTGTGTAACCCTAACCCTATTCGGTGTCTATATAAACCGAAGGGTTTTAGTCCGTAGGACGAACAACAATCACACCATAGGCTAGCTTCTAGGGTTTAGCCTCCTTGATCTCGTGGTAGATCTACTCTTGTACTACCCATATCATCAATATTAATCAAGCAGGAGTAGGGTATTACCTCCATCGAGAGGGCCCGAACCTGGGTAAAAACATCGTGTCCCTTTGTCTCCTGTTACCATCCGCCTAGACGCACAGTTCGGGACCCCCTACCCACTCCGCCGGTTTTGACACCGACATTGGTGCTTTCATTGAGAGTTCCTCTGTGTCGTCGCCTATAGGCCCGATGGCTCCTTCGATCGTCAGCAACGACGCAGTCCAGGGTGAGACTTTTCTCCCCGGACAGATCTTTGTATTCGGCGGCTTTGCACTGTGGGCCAATTCGTTAGGCCATCTGGAGCAGATTGAAAGCTATGCCCCTGGCCACCAGGTCAGATTTGGAAGCTTGAACTATACATCCGACGTCCGCGGGGACTCGATCTTCGACGGATTCGAGCCACGGCCGATCGTGCCGCACTGTCTCGATGGGCATGATCTAACTCTGCCACCAAACAGTGCCTTGGAGGTCGAACCAGTACCCGCTCCGACCTTTAGTCCGGAGCCGGTTTCGCCGATCGAGGACGGCTGGCTGGACACCGCCTCGGGGGCTGAAATCTCTACGGCGATCGGGCGAACACCACCTGTCCCTGCGAAGATCGTGACTTGTGTGCCGGACTCCTTTTGGACTCCGAACCTCCAGCGCCCCTACCGGTCGAATCCGGTAGGCGTGATCATGGAGTTCACCGCCAAGACATATTTCAAAGCACTTCGCCCTTGGCGATATCCTGAACTCATTAAAGTCTCTCTCATTATCAGGGGAGACCTGGCCGAACTATGGTCGGGAAGTTTGGGATTCGGACGATGAAGAAATTAAACGCACACCCACCACCCACTTTGAAGACACTGTCGACGATTTAACCGACATGCATGACTTTGACTCCGAAGACATCGACGGTATAGACGACGGTCTTTGGAGGCGATCAAGAGCCCGGCGCCCACGGGCAATCGGAATGCAACCTCAACTTACGATGTATATATGGTGGACACACCTAAGGGAAGCGATAACGAGGAACGACGGGGCGCTGCAAAAGATAATTCCCTCGGGAAGCAGTCAAAACGGCGGCGTAAGCGCCGCTCCAAACCCCACCTCGACAAAGATAGCGCCCACACAGACCCAGCCGTAGAGCAGGGCAAGCCGGCCGACGGCGAGCATGCCATTGAGCAACCACCCGAACAGGTCAATTTGGACAAACAACCCGTCCCCGGCAAGGATAACAGTCCGGACGATCTCACGCCGGACACGTCATTGGATCAGAAGAACCTCCACAAAGAACTCCTCGCTACTGCGCGTAGCTTGAAAAAGCAGAAACAGAGGCTCAGAATAGCGGAAGACACACTCCGAAGGAGATGGAGTAAAGTACTCAACACCGCGGAACAAATCTGGCGACAACCGCCAAGCAAGAAACTACCCAAAGCGCAAACTACTGCCCGAATTCGATGAGGAAGCCTTAGAGCCCCCACGATCAAAAAACAAAGAGGCAGCCGGGTCGGATAGACGACCACATGGCAAACATAGAGCGGCAGGCGGCGCCGCACACAATCCGACACGCGATCCGCATAAGGATTCACACAAAAGGACGGCCAGTCAGATCTATCTATGGGCCAAGGAAACAACCTCTAGCAAACAAAACAACGCGTCAAGTGTCCGAAAGTCACGGCATACCCAAATACAGGGGCGCCGCACACCCCCTATGTTTCACCGATGAGGTGTTGGATCATGAATTTCCAGCGGGATTCAAACCCGTAAACATAGAGGCATACGACGGAACAACAGACCCTGGAGTCTGGATTGAGGATTATATCCTCCACATGCACATGGCCAAAGGAGACGATCTCCACGCCATAAAATACCTGCCCCTCAAGCTCAAAGGGCCAGCTCGGCATTGGCTTAAAAGCCTCCCCGAAAACACCATCGATAGTTGGGAAGAGCTTGACGATGCTTTTCGGGCCAATTTCCAGGGAACATATGTCCGACCTTCGGACGCAGATGATTTAAGTCACATAACCCAACAGCCCGGAGAGTCAGCCCGAAAATTCTGGAACATGTTCCTCACCAAAAAGAATCAAATAGTCGACTGTCCGGACGCTGAAGCCTTAGCAGCTTTTAAACACAACGTCCGAGACGAATGGCTCGCCAGGCACCTCGGCCAGGAAAAGCCAAGAACAATGGCCGCACTAACAAGCCTCATGACCCGCTTTTGCGCGGGAGAGGATAGCTGGCTAGCAAGGTGCAGTACCAGCGACCCAAGTACATCCGAAGTCAGGGATGGGAATGGGAAACCACGACGCAGCAAGGACCAGCGCCGGATTAAGGAGAACGGTCCAAAGAGCGCGACAGTCAACGCCGCATTCAAAAGTTCACGGCAGAACAATAAAAAACTGCCCCTTAAGGATAATAGCGACGAGCTATCGAACTTAAACAAAATATTGGATAAGATATGCCAAATCCACAGTACTCCCGGGAAGCCTGCAAACCATACCCACAGAGATTGTTGGGTCTTCAAGTAGTCCGGCAGACTCAACGCCGAACACAAGGGGCTCGACACACCAAGTGAGGATGATGACGAGCACCACAAGCAGAGCCCCGGAAAACAAAAGAATTTCCCACAAGAGGTCAAAACAGTAAACTTACTTCAAGTAACAAAAGGGGAAAATAGAGCGGCGCCCATTGAATTACGCTACCGCAGTCTACCCAAATGAGTCCCAACACCGGGTTGTCAAAACCAATCACCTTCGACCATCAGGACTACTCTGAAAGTATCCGAAACGCAGGATGGACTGCCTTGATACTAGAACCTATAATCGACGGTCTTCAATTCACGCAAGTCCTAATGGACAACGGCAGTGATTTAAACCTGCTATATCAGGACACAATCCGCAATATGGGGATAGACCCAAACAGGATTAGCCATAGCAACACTTCCTTCCAAGGAATAATTCCAGGCACATATGCCCATTGTACGGGCTCCGTACTATTGGAAGTTATGTTCGGCTCACCCGACAACTTCCGTCGCGAAAAGTTGGTTTTCCACATCGCCCCATTTAAAAGCAGCCATCAAGCACCACTGGGACGCGAAGCTTTCGCCCGCTTTAACGCAATACCGCATTATGCATCTCTTAAACTTAAAATGCCCGATCCACGAGGCATCATTTCATTAAGGGGAAGCTATGCGTGTCCCTCACAGAAAGATTATGGGACTGCCTTAACAGCCTCACACCAATACGGCCTTATTGGCCAAAAGCATTTAAAGCAGGCCGTTCAGGCCCCGGACACGGTTAGGCGAGTCCGGCACAAATAAACATGGCGCTTACTAGCCGCGTACCCCCCTTACAAGGGGCTCCACGCATGTACAACAAGAGACAATAAAGCTCAAATTTATTCATTTTTTAATCGTACTCTGTTTATTCCCAATTACATTTCCGCACGATCTTTTTCAAACTAAGTTCCTCTCTTTTTTCTAGATGAACGCCATGCTATACCCGTCCAGGATACGGCACAACGGAGACACAGGCGCAGACGTGCAGCAGGGACCCGTTGCAAGGATTCTTTTCAGATGAAGACCCTGCGTAAACCTTTTTCACTGTCTCTTGTTGGTACTCATCCCCCGGTCTCTTATTATAGCCGAGGAGGAGGCTGGCGTTTTGGCATCGGCCGCGTCAGAATTTTGCACGTACCTAGACACCAGGGGCTTGTTACCAAGGGCATTGTTCGGCCCATTTTATAAAAGACCGAATACCTTAGGGAGTGTTCGGTGTCTCGAGTTAGGCCTTATATGCATCAGCTCCGAATCATGTCTTTGGTCAAATGTTGGGTTTGCCGGCTCCTGTGTTTTGCTGCCTTACGTTCCGTTCCATCGGCTAACGCGGCACCGTGGAGAACTATCGCGATTGTGCCCCGGTTCGCCGGGCGAGCACCTCGAGAGAAAGCCGAAAACCGACTGTCATGATATAGCGAGACTGGTCAACCACTCGATGACTCACAGGAATGTTTAGAATTCCTCCGCATTGACGAAGGACCGTTTTCGGTCGACACATACGCACCCCAAATTCGGGAGAGTGCGGTGCCCCGAGGCTATATAGTAGCCCCACCATCGAACTCCTATGGCTAAGTGAAAGTGATAAAGCATTATAGTCCGGTTGCCTAGTTTGCTACGCTAACACCTCCTTTATAGGACCAAGACGTTGGATTAAGTGTGAAAATGCGACTTCTTTGCAAACACCTCCGCACTATGTGCGTGGGGGCTGAAGCCGAAGACTGCCATCTTTCAGGTTATATACATCAACGGCCGCACAGGAATTAGTTTGCTACTTGAAGGCACAAGTATAAAATGCTCTTATATTTAATGGAAACATTGCTTCATAGAAATACACATGTCATTCAGACATAACATCCTTCGAGCACCGCGTCTCTATTAAACGAGCGCCTGGAAGTACTTCCTCAAAGTAGCGCTCGACTGATACTCGGCTTCCGTCCGAATCTGGGGATGCGACTTCAGTGGCCTTCGTGTCAGCCCAGTATGCCTTGACACGGGCAAGAGCCATCTGCGCCCCCTCAATGCACGCCGACCGCTTCATTGCGTCGTCTGGCGATACCGCACCAAGGAACTGCTGCACTAAACCAAAATAACTCTTCGGCTGGGGTCCGCCCGGCCACAAATGAGTCACGACATGCTTCATGGCAAGTCCGGATAGACGATTCAGCTCGGCCCATTCGGCCAGCCGATCGTTCAACGGAAGAGGACGCTCCGGACTATGGAACTGCGACCAAAATAGCTCCTCCCTTCTGTGCCCCTTCTGGCCTCGAAAGTGCTCAACGGCGTCCCACGGCGCTTCGCCGCTAAGTCCAGATAAGCATCCTCCGAACTCCACAGTTTGTCCAACTGAGCATACTTCGGATCCGTGTATTTCCTCCGCAGGAGAAACAGTTTTCCAGCCGCAATATCCCCGGCGTGACGTAGCTCCTCCTTGGCAGCTTTCGTAGCGGAACGGGCATCCTTGGCTTCTGTGGTGGCCTTTTTCAGGTCCTCTTGCTCCGCTTGACGTTCCTTTTCAAGAACCCCGCATCGGTCGGTAGCATTTTTCAGCTTCAGGGCCATATTGGCCATTTCCTCTTTGCTTTGGCAGTGAGCAACCTGTTCGGCTTTCAGCTCTTCGGCTGCCTTTAAAGCAGCCGCATTACTCTTTCGAGCTTGCTCTTTAGCTCGGGCGAGTTCCGCCCGCAGCCTCTCCATAGCAGCGGCACCATCTGCATTAAAGCATACAAGTAGTAAGGAATGGGCGTCAAGATCCCTTACCAGGTGACCGCGGAAAAGTCGCATACCTTGTGACTCGTCAAACCGTTTATTGACGAGCACGATGTCCGCATCCGCCTCGTCAAGTTGCCGCATTAGTTCGGCAAACTCATCAGTCCGGCTGGCTACCGGACGCCCCGCCACCTACACAGGAGTGGCGACATGTTAGTACTGAGATTATGATCCTCGGCACGCTGTCAGTTTTGACACCATACCGAGTCTCATGGGCTACTATCTATACAGGGCGCATTCTATATGCCTAACTGTCAGAAGATACTTCTTTTTTTCGTACCTCAAACCCCGTCAGTAAACTTCTGGCGGCTTCGTGCAATCCGCTCTCAGCGGATGCAATTCTTTCAATCACCGTAGCCATTAGCGCACGGTGATCTTCTGAGATAGACACTCGCCCGAGCAGGCCCTTCAGCTCCTCTGACCGCGCGCCAGTCGGCGCCGGGCCCTCCGGCCCCGCCGGACTCGGGGAAAATCTCCGTGACGACACTTCAGGGTCGTCTGCCTCGCATGAAGGCGCGATAGGCGGAGGCGTTTCACTCTCTATCATCTCCGGACGAAGATCCCCCGAAGATGAGCTCTGCTGAGAAGGGCTGAGATCCGAACTACAAGGTACAAATTTAGTTATCTTCAGAAATAAATGCTGAGGATGTTCTTTATTCACAAAACCCTTTCCTTTTACTTACGGCTCGCTGGAGGGCTGATCCCCTTGGGGAAATAGTGCGGCTGGGGTACTTCCCTGCGCCGGACTCTCTGACAAAGACTTCTTTCCCTGTTTTGAGGCCTTGGCCTTCGGGTCTTCGAAAGCGGTCCTCTTGTCCCCTCGGAGGGAAGGATCCCTGATCGCCCCTTCCTTGAAAGCCTCCTTCGTGGAGGCAGTGGTTTCCCTGCTCCCCCCTCGCCTTTTTCAAAAGGCGCGGCCTTCAACATCTTGGTCAGTATGGGATCCGGCGTGGTCTCTGGGAGGGGAGCCGGACACCTTATCAACTTCGCCTTGGCTATCCACTCCTGTTCAAAGAAAGAGCTCCCTTAAAGAGCATATACATGATAGATAAATGAACAGCTTGTCCGGTTCTGAGGCTACTTACTTGAGTATCCGGGCGGTTGCAGCTTAGGCCTGCGTCCTCGGTCAAGTCCGGACACTTCTCTTGTGATTCGAAGAACAGTTTATACATCTCCACAGGCGTTGCGCCCATGAAATGTTGGAGAGCTCGTGGTCCCTCCGGATTAAACTCCCACAGACGGAGGCGGCGTTCTGCAGGCAGAAGCGCCGGATTAGAATAACCTGCGCCGCCACGACCAGATTGATCTCTCTTCCCTGGAGATCTCGAATACGGCCCTGCAACGGAGGAACGTCCTTGGACGGCCCCCAGTCGAGCCCCCGGTTGTCCCATGACGCCAGCCGCTGTGGTGGGCTTGAGCGGAAGGCGGGTGGCGCCACCCATTTGGTGCCCCTGGGAGCGGTAATATAAAACCACTCCCGTTGCCACTAACCAAGCTCCCCCTGGAAAGAGCCCTCGGGCCACAGAGCATCAGCGCACTTTCTTATGGCTGCCCCTCCACATTCTACTTGTTGCCCCTCGATCATCTTCGGCTCCACCTTGAAGGTCTTGAGCCACAATCCAAAGTGAGGGTGATGTGGAGGAAGGCTTCACATACGACAATGAATGACGAGATGTGGAGGATGGACTCCGGATTCAAGTCATGGAAACCCAGGCGTAATAAACATGAGCCCCCGCACAAAGGGATCCGTCGGGAAGCCTAAACCCCGAAGAAAGTGGGACACGAACACCACGCTCTCGCCGGGCTCAGGAGTGGGAATGACCTGCCCTGGAGCAGGTAGCCTATGCGAAATTTTGCCGGTTAGATACCTGGCGTCTCGCAGCTTTAGCACATCTTCTTCTGTGATGGAAGAAGGCATCCATTGGTCGTGCTGATCGAAACCGGACAACGTCGATGGTCTGAAGCGCCTAAATTCGAAGCTTTGGGTGTTGGAACCCGAAGCGCGAGGCGAATCCGATGGAGGGTGGAAAAAAGAAGAGGGCCTTGGTCTCAGTATAAAGAGGTCGAATACCAAGAGTCCTCCCCGTGGTCGAATGGGACTTGCCTTCGATAGAGGAGGCGTGCCAGCGAAGCGGTTGGGTTACCCACGTCCGTATTGATGAGAATCCCGGAATAAGGGGGCACGATCTACGCTTTGATAAGACGTGCCAAGGAAACCGCCTCGCTAAACGCGCTGAGGTGGGACAGTAAAAACGATTCGAATAAAACCCTGGCCGTGGTGTGATGTCACGCTGCGGAATACGTTAGCAGATCTGTGCAAAAATTATTCTCTCTACAGTGTTATGTGGAACTTGTTTTGCAGAGCCGGACACTGTCCATGTGTTCAAAACCTTCTAAGTATTCGGAGGAGGAACCCGCCTTGCAATGTCGAAGACAATATGCGCGCCAGACTCGTCGTCATTGAAGCCTGGTTCAGGGGCTACCGAGGAGTCTGGACTAGGGGTGTCCGGATGGCGAACTATCATCTTTGGTCGGACTCTGGACTATGAAGATAGAAGATTGAAGACTTCACCCCGTGTCCGGATGGGACTTTCCTTGGCGTGGAAGGCAAGCTTGGCGATCTGGATATGTAGATTTCCTACCATTGTAACCGACTCATGTAACCCTAACCCTATTCGGTGTCTATATAAACCGAAGGGTTTTAGTCCGTGAGACGAACAACAATCATACCATAGGCTAGCTTCTAGGGTTTATCCTCCTTGATCTCGTGGTAGATCTACTCTTGTACTACCCATATCATCAATATTAATCAAGCGGAGTAGGGTATTACCTCCATCGAGAGGGCCCGAACCTGGGTAAAAACATCGTGTCCCTTGTCTCCTGTTACCATCCGCCTAGACGCACAGTTCGGGACCCCCTACCCTAGATCCGCCGGTTTTGACACCGACACCTACGTTGATGAAGTGAGAAAGCTGGAAGAGCGTTTCGACGGTATACAGGCTAAACACGTTCCCCGGACAGAGAACGATATCGTCGATTACCTGTCGAAGCGCGCTGCCCTCAAGCTACCTGTGGAACAAGGTACCTTTGTGCTTCAGCTAACTTAGCCATCCGTTGATAGGGAAGAACAAGAGGAGGAAATCAGGGCCCGGCAAGTACTTTCCAGCCGAGCTCCCCGGAGCCGCCGGCAAGGATGTTGCCGGGGACACTGAGCCCCCCACGGGACGGCTAGCTCCGGCGGAGCGTCAAGCTCTTGCCGTCGAGACAGCCGCTCCTACAGTGGAGGAAATGCCTTTAGTCCTCGCCGTCGAGCCCCAGGCTCCAGCGTGGGCACAGCATACCGTCCGATTCCTCCAGACAGGGGAACTTCCTGAGGAGCAGGAAGAAGTGGAAAAAGTTGCCCGTCGCTCTGCCATGTACCAGTTCGTCGATGACGTCCTATACAGGAAGAGACCGAATGGTGTGAAATTGAAGTGCATCCATCGTGAGGAAGGACTGGAGCTGTTGGCAGAGATACACGGAGGCATATGTGGATCCCACATCGGGTCAAGAGCCCTTGCCGGCAAGGCATTCCGGCAAGGTTTCTTCTGGCCCACCGCCCTCCAGATGCAACAACACTTTCGTCACCAGGTGTGAAGCGTGTCGATTCCATTCGAAAGCTTCATCGGCCAGTTCAAGCCCTTCAAACCATTCCTCTCTCACGGCCCTTCTCGGTGCTGGGGCTCGACATCTTGGGCCCTTTCCCCCGCGCTGTCGGGGGCTTTGAGTACTTGTACGTTGCAATCGACAAGTTCACAAAGTGGTCGGAAGTGGAGGCAGTGAGGAAGGTCACAGCTCAGTCAGCCGTCAAGTTCTTCAAGGGGCTAGTGTGCCGTTTCGGCGTACCCAACATGGTCATCACTGACAACGGCACACAGTTCACAAGCCGCACCTTCATGCAATATACTCAAGACCTCGGCAGCAAAGTCTTTTTCGCTTCCGTTGCTCGCCCATGAAGCAACGGACAAGCTGAGAGGGCAAATGCTGAAGTGTTGCGAGGCTTAAGGACCAAGACCTTTGACAGGCTGCACAAGAGTGGAAGGCGCTGGGTTGATGAGTTGCCGGCGGTTCTTTGGTCAATCAGGACGACACCAAATCGAGCCACCAGCCAGACACCTTTCGCCCTGCTATACGGGGCGGAAGCAGTTATCCCCACTAAACTCATACACGGGTCACCTCGAGTGCTCGCTTATGATGTGCTTGAGCAAGAGCAACTGCGGCAAGACGACGCACTGCTCCTTGAGGAAGATCGTCTTCGGGTGGCTGTGAGAGCAGCACGCTACCAGCAAGCCTTGCGCCGCTACCATAGCCGCAAGGTTCATGCCGAGCCTTGAGGAAGGTGACCTTGTTCTTGGCGCATTCAATCGGCCAAGAATTCCAACAAGTTGACGCTTGAAGTGGGAAGGCCCTTATCGGTGTCTGAGTCACCGGGCCAGCGCAGTCATACGGAGATCGAAGATGCCATTCCGGTGAGTAATTCCTGGAACATTGAGCATCTTCGCAAGTTTTACCCGTAAGGCGCGGCTTGTCGGGCCCCTCGGAAAGCCACCTTTTGTACAAGCATTGCCGATGATGCATGTAACCCTTTGTACAAAGCGGTAGCAGACCACGAGCATAAATAAATGAAGCTGGCGCCCTAAGTTATAGCATGCATGCTAGGTCGAGTCTCGATCCTTGGTTAGGGTTGATAGTGCTTGGCGGCGACTAACCCTAGCTTAGAGGTCGAGTAAAAGTGCCCCTTTGCCGTTCTTTTCGTCTTCTTTGGTTCGCATGAGGACTCACACATATCCTTGCCGGGACCACTTAAGGATGAAAAAGAGGAGGAGGACGGACCAGCATCTAGACCCGACAAGCCAGTATTACCGGGGGCTGCAAGAGCAAAGGTTCACCCACGACAAACCAAAGTTGCAGGGGGCTGCAGCTTCAGATAAGTTTTTCATCCCTTGTCATGCATCCCCTTATGGACTGAGGTATGTGAAACCTCGTTTCTTCCTAAAGCTACCGTGCTCCCCTAAAACTCTAGGCCCAGGGGCTGCGTTCTCGGGCCAGGTTTCAATTGTAGTCGCGGCAGCAAAAGGATGGAACAAGGGGCTTAAACCCACTTCATCCCGGCCTCCGCCGAACACGTGAGAAAGGTTGAGCGAAGTGGGAAGACAGCAAGGCCTGTTGCCGGGTAAGGAAATGTTTATCTTAAAGATATCAAAGATTCGCTCCTTGTCGTGGGTTCTACCCGCAAACAAATGACCCGGCAAACATCCCGTTTTCATTAAAAACATTCCGTTCAGGTACAGTCCATAGGGAATGAAAAACATGAATAATGGGATTACAAGTTCTAAATTCAGCCAAGGCCCGAAGGCTTACAAGTTAAAAAAAGATAAGGTGCCTGTAACCCCTTTCTTGTCCCTCTCCTCAGGAGGTAGGTCAAGGAGGCGAAAAAGGCAAAAGGAGCGCCTAGGCGAGCTACGGGTGGCAGAAGACACCAAGAGAACATCTCGGTGGCCGTCCAAAGGCTGGATGGTGATGGCGACGCCGGAAGTAGAGTTCGAAGACGAGGCGGCAGGGGCGTCGGCCGCAGCGTCGAGCAGCGTCGATGTCGCGTACTCCGACTTGACGGCCTTGCCGCCCGCCCTCTTCCTCTTCCGCAGCCTCCCAACGCCCGGCCGCCCAAGGAGACGACCCCGAGAAGTTCAAGGAGCCGGCGACACGGATGATGGGGACGCCGGTGCCGCACGGAGCGACGCTCGACACCTAGTCAGACCCGTCATCCTGCCGCCCGCTACCCTCGTCGTCGCTACCGCTTTCCTCCTCGCCACTCCCACTCGAGGAGGAGTCTTCGCTATCAGAAGAGCTCTCCACGCAGCACCTTGCCCGAGTCCCGAAGCACCCGAAGACCTTGACGGAGAGGAGGCCGCCCTCCATCAGCTTGAAATGGAGAGTGAGCCCCGCCGTCAAGTGGTGGATATGGGCGAACGTCTTCCACCCTCGACCAAGATACATCACGTGAGGGGCTGGGAAGTCGACGCGGACTCGCGTACCGCTGATCCCACAGCCCCTCATGTGCAGCCGCAGTGACTCAGGCGGGTCCAGCTCTATCTCGCTCGCAAGTGGGGTCGGGAGACGAAGGCGACGGCGAGGCGGCAGCGCAACTGACGAAGAACTCGCAAGGGTCATCCCCAACATGGCCCTCCATGGGAGGAGGAGCTGCTGGCGGCGGCGAGACCGACGCGCCGTCCCGTCCTCCTCTTCCACGGGCGCCTCGGCCTCGCCCACGACCTCGCCCACGGCCTCGCACCCTTCCCCTCCCCCTCGCGGCTGGCTCCGCCACCGCAGGAGCAGGGGAAGGAAGGATGCGCTGTCGAGCGGCGACCCTCGCTGCCACCGTTGAAGGACCAGGATTCCCTCTCTCCATGGCGAATGGGAGGAGGGGAGCAGAAGCTGAAGAGAGGAGGAGATGAAGGAATGCGGGACGCCATCCCTCCCCTCCCGCTCTTTATAAAGGAACGGGGTGGGGCTCGACCGCCCCGCTCAGCCAATCAAGACACAGAAGGCGTAGGGGACTGGGACCGGCCCGCTGCTCCAGCCCGCCACGGCCCGGTTTCCCGTCTCCACCATTCGCCACCCCAAGCGCATAGGGGCCGCGTGGCGGGCATGCTGGACCGAAGCGACGGGTGAGGCGACCTCTCCGCACCCCGTGATCGTGGGGAGTGGACGCCCTGAAGACCCCGCCTCGACCCCATTCAGTAAAGAGGCCGCGCCTCCACGCCTCCCCCCGTTTCTGGGGAGGGCGCGCACTGCCTCTTTATTACGACGTGATGCATGCGCAGCTCAGCCCCGCGCATGCCGCCCACGTCACGCCCACGCCTCCCCACGCCGCGCCACGCAGGAGGCGTGGGAGGCGCAGCGAAGGAAACTTATCATGGGTAAAACCGCCCCGCCTGCTCACAAGACCGTTCTTGGGCCTGGCCCAACAACGCGTAGAGCTTATGTGTGGCCCAGGCCCGGGGGCTCCTGTGGGTGTACAAAAAGAGGGGTACACTCTTTGTACCCCTATGACTATGCATGGGCACTCTGAGCCACGGGCGCTGCCGCACCAAGCACGACGAGGGATGTGAAACCAAGGTAAGGCCGAAGCCGAAGAGGAGCGGAACGACGCCAAGACCAAGACCACAAAGAGCATGGGGGAAGCGGACTCCCCCGGCAAGATCCTTGCCGGGGAGCAGTTCTAGCAGGCCCGGCAAGACCCTTGCCGGGGCAGCTCACCCCACGCCTACGGAGCGAGTCACCCTTGAGTCCACTACCCCCATGGGGCAAGGATTTGGGAGACATCCCCGTGGTGGCATGCAGATCTTTGTGAAGACATTCAAATATCAGATACACACTTGAGAAGATGATGATCCTTGGCGGGATCCCAGCTAAGGAGGACCACAAGGCCCCCGGCAAGAGCCTTGCCGGGGATGACAGCAAGCGCCACGACAAGACCCTTGTCGGGGCCCCGGCAAGGCCCTTGCCGAGGACACCCGTGGGGCCACCATCAGGCCCGCACCAGTCGCGCCTCCACCGCCGTTCGCATGCATTGCCGACCCAACCCGGTTGGGGCAGGCACTGCGTGGCGACATGCAGATCTTCGTGGAGACCCACCACTGCGCCACCTCAGCTGTGTGCCTGCCTACATGGCACCACGAGCACCGCTGGCCAGGGCGCGTGTCAACACCAGAGGGAGCGGCGACGGACAGGACGGGAGTCTGCCCCGACCCCGATAAAGTAAGGACACCTAAGCAGGGTGCATTAAATGCGCCTTGTCATGTAATGCGAGGGATAAGCTCGCATTACTGTACCCTTTCCACCTCCTGTGTGCCACTGTGGCAGCCCCTTTCCTATAAAAGGAGGCCCGAGGCGACCAGGAGAGGGATTCGGCTTTTTTGAGCTCCTCACGGCCCATAGCTAGCTCAAGAACACAGATATACAATCCACCAAAGCAGGAGTAGGGTTTTACGCATCCTCGCGGCCCGAACCTGGATAAACGAACCGCGTGCTACCTGTTTGATCCGCTCTTCTCACGACCCCCGCGCCCCGCAACCGCAGTAGGGATTCTTGTGATCCCATAGGTGTCGTTTCCCACCGACACCTATTAACCGGAGGCCCAGCCCAAATTGTTGTTTTCTTGCCTATTTCAGTGTTTCGAAGAAAAGGAATATCAAACGGAGTCCAAACGGAATGAAACCTTCGGGAGCCTGATTTTTGGAACGAACGTGATCCAGGAGACGTGGAGCTGAAGTCAGGGAAGCTTCGAGGAGTCCACGAGGCAGGGGGCGCGCCCACCCCCCTGGGCGCGCCCTCCACCCTCGTGGGTCCCTCATGGCTCCCCTGACCGACTTCTTTCGCCTATATATCTCCATATACCCGGAAAACACCGAAGACGAGAATAGATCGGGAGTTCCGCCGCTGCAAGCCTCTGTAGCCACCAAAAACCAATCGGGACCCTGTTCTGGCACCCTACCGGAGGGGGGATCCCTCACCAGTGGCCATCTTCATCATCCCGACGCTCTCCATGATGAGGAGGGAGTAGTTCACCCTCGGGGATGAGGGTATGTACCAGTAGCTATGTGTTTGATCTCTCTCTCTCTCTCTCTCTCTCTATCTCATGTTCTTGAGGTGATACGATCTTGATGTATCACGAGCTTTGATATTATAGTTGGATCTTATGATGTTTCTCCCCCTCTACTCTCTTGTAATGGATTGAGTTTTCCCTTTGAAGTTATCTTGTCGGATTGAGTCTTTAAGGATTTGAGAACACTTGATGTATGTCTTGTCTTGCTTATCTGTGGTGACAATGGGATATTCACGTGATCCACTTGATGCATGTTTTGGTGATCAACTTGCGGGTTCCGCCCATGAACCTATGCATAGGGGTTGGCACACGTTTTCGTCTTGACTCTCCGGTAGAAACTTTGGGGCACTCTTTGAAGTACTTTTGTGTTGGCTGAATAGATGAATCTGAGATTGTGTGTTGCATATCATATAATCATACCCACGGATACTTGAGGTGACAATGGAGTATCTAGGTGACATTAGGGTTTTGGTTGATTTGTGTCTTAAGGTGTTATTCTAGTACGAACTCTATGATAGATTGAACAGAAAGAATAGCTTCGTGTTATTTTACTACGGACTCTTGAATAGATCGAGCAGAAAGAATAACTTTGAGTAGGTATCGTACCCTACCATAATCTCTTCGTTTGTTCTCCGCTATTAGTGACTTTGGAGTGACTCTTTGTTGCATGTTGAGGGATAGTTATATGATGCAATTATGTTATTATTGTTGAGAGAACTTGCACTAGTGAAAGTATGAACCCTAGGACTTGTTTCCTAGCATTGCAATACCGTTTACGCTCACTTTTACCATTAGTTACCTTGCTGTTTTTATATTTTCAGATTACAAAAACCTATATCTACTATCCATATTGCACTTGTATCACCATCTCTTCGCTGAACTAGTGCACCTATACAATTTATCATTGTATTGGGTGTGTTGGGGACACAAGAGACTCTTTGTTATTTGGTTGCAGGGTCGCTTGAGAGAGACCATCTTCATCCTACACCTCCTACGGATTGATAAACCTTAGGTCATTCACTTGAGGGAAATTTGCTACTGTCCTACAAACCTCTGTACTTGGAGGCCCAACAACGTCTACAAGAAGAAGGTTGCGTAGTAGACATCAAGCTCTTTTCTGGCGCGGTTGCCGGGGAGGCTAGATAAGCGGCACTCACACCCCGTCAATTAAGCTCTTTTCTGGCGCCGTTGCCGGGCAGGTGAATGCTTGAAGGTATATCTTTAGATCTTGCTGTTGGGGAACGTAGTAATTTCAAAAAAATTCCTACGCACACGCAAGATCATAGTGATGCATAGCAACGAGAGGGGAGAGTGTGTCCACGTACCCTCGTAGACCGTAAGCGGAAGCGTTAGCACAACGTGGTTGATGTAGTCGTACGTCTTCATGTAGGACCTTGAAGTATGTCTAGAGGGGGGTGATTAGATTACTTGACCAATAAAAACTCAACCTTTTCCCAATTTTAGAGTTTTGGCAGATTTTAGCTACTTTAGGACAAGTCAAGCAATCATCACACACTTCAAGCAAGCATTCAAAGAGTATATAGGCAACGGAAATTAAAGCATGCAACTTGCAAGAAGGTAAAGGGGAAGGGTTTGGAGAATTCAAACGCAATTGGAGACACGGATGTTTTTGGCATGGTTCGGATAGGTGGTGCTATCGTACATCCACGTTGATGGAGACTTCAACCCACGAATGGTAACGGTTGCGCGAGTCCACCCACGAAGGGTCCACGAAGAAGCAACCTTGTCTATCCCACCATGGCCGTCGCCCACGAAGGACTTGCCTCACTAGCGGTAGATCTTCACGAAGTAGGCGATCTCCTTGCCCTTACAAACTCCTTGGTTCAACTCCACAATCTTGTCCGAGGTTCCCAAGTGACACCTAGCCAATCTAGGAGACACCACTCTCCAAGAAGTAACAAATGGTGTGTTGATGATGAACTCCTTGCTCTTGTTCTTCAAATGATAGTCTCCCCAACACTCAACTCTCTCTCATAGGATTTGGATCTAGTGGAAAGAAGATTTGAGTGGAAAGCAACTTGGGGAAGGCTAGAGATCAAGATTCATATGGTAGGAATGGAATATCTTGGCCTCAACACATGAGTAGGTGGTTCTCTCTCAGAAATGGCAAGTTGGAAGTGTAGGTTTAGTCTGATGGCTCTCTCCACGAATAAAGAGGAGGTGGAGGGGTATATATAGCCTCCACACAAAATCTAACCGTTACACACAATTTACCAATCTCGGTGGGACCGAATTGTTAAACTCGGTCGGACCGATTTAGTAAACCTAGTGGCCGTTAGTGATTTTCGGTGGGACTGACTTGCATCTCGGTGAGACCGATTCAGTTAGGGTTAGGGCATAACGTAATCTCGGTAAGACCGATTACACAAACTCGGTGAGACCGATTTGGTAATAAGCTTTCCAGAGAGTTGGTCAGGTAAACTCGGTGGGACCGATTTGCTCTTTTCGGTGAGACCGAAATGTTACAAAAGGAAACAGAGAGTTTACATTGCAATCTCGGTGGGACCGATCGCTCACTTCGGTTAGACCGAAACATTACGAAGGGAAACAGAGAGATTGCAACCCCCATCTCGGTGAGACCGAGATCCCTATCGGTAAGACCGATTTGCTTAGGGTTTGTGGCAGTGGCTATGACTATTGAACTCGGTGGCGCCGGATTGAAAGAATCGGTGTGACCGAATTTGGCTTTGGGTTTAGGTCATATGTGGATGTGGGAAAGTAGTTGAGGGATTTGGAGCATATCACTAAGCACATGAAGCAAGAGGCTCATTAAGCAACACCTCATCCCTCCTTTATAGTACTAGTCGTCAACCCGTGCACCTGCACGGCCTAGCTATTATTGGGATACATGATAATTAAAAAATGTCTTATAACATGTAAAGTGCAAGAGGATAAATTTCATATATCAAACAATTGTACAAATGCTAAGTTATTCAAACAATGGTAAATAAATAAAGACTTGTATTATAGGCTTTATTTTTTGATGTATTATGTCATTTCCCATCGATGTTCTACAAGCTTGGTCAGAATGAACATTTCCTTTCATAATCGGAAGATACATCTTCCTGGATTATATGCCACCTAAAACGGCATGGAGAAAGTATGTATTATTATGATCCATTAGGCAAGGTACCATATATGTATCACATAATCGGAAGATACATCTTCCTGGATTATATGCCACCAAAAACCGCATGGAGAAAGTATGTACTATTATGATCCATTAGGCAAGGTACCATATATGTATCACATCTCCGTAAAAGTTCGAGAAATATACACTACACACACACCACTCAACAAATATTTGAAATGAGAAGCATAAGATGCATGGCTATATATCAAAAGAGTCGCATATTTTTTCTAAAGAGAATTCAAGAGACATATATTAAATTAATGATCTTCTTTTTGATAATAGCTAAGAGACATTAGGGAGAGATTTATGTACGTTTGTGTCTAATTTGTTTTATTTTGAGAGAGTCTTCTTTTTGTACATGTAGATTTCTTCTAGACTCGTGGACTCTTATTTGTACGTGCCTTTTTTCCTTTCTTCAAGGAGACATGTACATGGTTTTGCCGCTCGAATTGGGACGTGGACTCGATGCAAAAAAAAAATAATTGGGATGTGGGCTCAATTTTTTAACGTGGGGAGATTATATTTTATTTGTACGCATCTTTATTTCAAAAGAGAGGAGGCACGTGCCTTTTTGGAACTTGGCCGTGGGGTTTGATGTTTTTCCTTTTTAACCAATGATGGTTGCTTTTTTATAGCATGAGGACTCTTTTTACGTGATGTCTCTTTTTTTTATGGTAGGCAGTATCTCTCTTTTACGTGATGTCTCTTCTACGTGAGGAGGCACGTGCCTTTTTTTTACGTGATGTCTCTTCTTAATAATAGGCGGTGTATCTCTTGTTTGTTTTTTTACTTACATGGCGTGGTTTTTGATGGTAGAGTCTTCTAATAATTGACGTGAGGTTTTTTTTATGCGAGCCTTTTCTTTTTTTAACAAACGTTGGATGTGTTAGACATATTCTTTCTTATATAATATAGCATCGTTGGGACTTTTAACGTGAAGGATGTTTTACTTCTTAATTTATGGGAACGGTGGGGCCTTTCCTTTTTTTACTTGAGGCTTTTCTTTTTCTTCTTAACAAAAGGTGGACATGTCAGATGCATTTTTTATAGGAGGGCATCATTTGTGTCACGCAAGTTGTCCTTTTATCCTGGTCGTTAATTTTACAATCTAACGGTTTAATTAATTTTGATGATGTGGATTAATGAGAGATCATTAAAGGTGCCTCCAATTAGTAAATATAAGATTGGCTTTTCCTATAGACTCAATGTGATCTTGGATCACTAAAATATAAAATGAAAAGTCTTGAGCTTTTGAACTTGAGCCAATCCTTTGACATTAGCATTTTGAGGGGTCCACTTTCATCATCCATGCCATGCCATTCATTGAGCTTTCCTGAAATAGTAGTCTTGGAATAGCATTAGCTCAATGAGCTATATGTTGTTATGAATTACCAAAACCACCTAGGGATAGTTGCACTTTCAATCTCCCCCTTTTTGGTAATTGATGACAACATATAGATCAAAGCTTTGATAAATGATAATAAGATTTAGAACATCGTCGCTTTGAGAAGTATGTGATAAGCAAGAGCTCCCCCTAAATTTTTGCATATTTTTAGATTTGCTTTGGACTGCAAATGCACAATGAATTAGGCTCATGGGTTACTCTTCCATGTCACATACATCTTGGTGGAGCGCTCAAAATAATAATAAACAATGAATACATGCACTCATCACCAAGCATAGTGAGTGATCACATAAGATAGATAGGATAACATCAAGCATGCATAAATGTAGCTTATGATCAAACACATGATCATCAATGTCTCACAAACATATCATAGTATCTCAACCAAAAGCAAACAAAGTTTGAAAAACCACCAAATAAAGCAAGAGAGAATAAAAGCAACACTCTCTCTCTCTCTCGAAGCCTATGATCTATACATTTTTCTCCCCCTTTGGCAACAAGTTACCAAAAAGTTCCTAGAAAATGCATAGTGCTAGATCGACTCTCAGGCTTGATCTTCTGGTGGTGGTGGAGACTGGATCACTCCAAGGATGAAGGCTTCTATTGATGTGGATGGAGCTGGAGCTGAAGTAGATGCTGGAGCTGGTTGGGCTGGTGCTATAGCTGGAGCTGAGGTGGTGGCTCTGGTGTCTGGAGTTGGCACTGCGGCTGACCTCTGAGCTCGTGGCACTCTGGCAAATGCATCAGTTGTAGTTTTGCCCTTCCTTTCCTGCATGTCATCTTGAAGTTGCTCTACTGCAGACTGAATCTTTGTTACTTTTACATCCAAGTCATAGAACTTTTGTTCCATGATCCTTTCTAAGCTCTCCTGATTTTGAGTGAGGGTGGCCAGTCCTTTCTCAATCCTCAGAGTCGATGCAATCAAGTAACCAAGCTGCTCTTGTTTGGTTTTCAAGAAATACTCAGATGCCTCCTCTTGAGTTGGCATCTTGGCAGCTTTCTCCTTCCTTGCCTTCTCCTTCTTTTCCTGAGCTTGAACTGATTGTGGATCATGTTCATTCATGACAACCTTATTGTCCTCAAAGTCTGGATAAAGTGGAAAGTGTTCCTTATCCAACTGATATTTCCCTGTGCCCATCTTTGAGTTTATCAATTCTTGAATCCGAGGTGCATATCCACAGCTCCTCTTCTGATATGATGCAGTCCTCTTGATTGTTTCAATGATCAGGCTCATGACTTTGAACTTCTGAGGCACATCAAACAAATGTAACATGTTGATAGCATGCCCTCTGATCATATTATGATCTCCAGACTTAGGCAAAAGGGTGTGCCTCAAAATCCAATTGATGGTTGGCAACCCTGACAACAGAAAGTGAACTGATCCAAACTTGTGAGTCTCTACTGCTTTGTCTGGAATCTCCTTGTACATGTGAGCCATTGAATTGTGACCCAACTTCTTCTTTGCATAAATGTCCAGGTCATCTTCTTCTTCCTTGGGGGCATTGATCAGTCTTGCCCATTCTTCAACAGTGGACTGGTACCTTGTACCTTCAGACATCCAGACAATTCTACCATCTGGGTAAAAATGTGCGGTGGAGTAGAACTGCATGATAAGCTCATCATTCAAGTTGGTAAACTTCTGTTCAACAAAATCTGCAACTCCACAGGCTACAAAGTTGTCTTGCACTCCAGGATAGTGCTGCTCATTCTCCTTGATGTAGGTCCAGTCAACCCATCTCATGTCACAGACTATGGGCTTCTTGTCCAACATAATTGTTTCATAGAAGTCTTGTTGTTCCTTTGTGTGGAACCTGTAGTCAACAGCAGTTCTTCTCCTTGAAGCATATGGATCTTCCATCCTCCACAGTCTCAGCCCTGAATCCTTCCTGATTCTCATGTCCTCAGCCACAGGATGGGCATCATTGTGGTCTGGTATCTTGGGCTTAAGTTTCCTCAGAACTTGTCCTTCTTCATTTTCCTCCTCTACAGCCTCGGGCATAGGTGCCTTGTTTTTCTCAGCAGCTGGAATACTCCTGGTATTCCTCTTTGGAGCTGTCTTGGCTTTGGAGGCAGCTTTGGGTGCTCCCTTGGGCTTGGATGTGGCAGCCCCAGATCTGATTGCATCTCCCATAAGCTTAACTGCCTTAGGAGCTGGTGCAGCATCCTCTTCCTCATCTTCCATCATGGAAGGTCTCCCTATGACTCTAATTGTGGTCTTCTTGACCCTCTCTTTCCTCTTTTTCCCTTCAGCAGCAACTGACTCTGTGGGTGTTGGCTTCTCTGGGATCTGAGTTGAAGCTCTGGCCTTTGGCATAGGCTGCCTACCTGCTGGCCTTTTGATTTTCAGACCAGGCTTGGTGCCCTGAGCTGTGCCATATTCCTTCTTGAGCACTACTTTCTTGGAAGTAGCTTCATCTTCTTCTGCTATGTAATCTTCATCCTCAGAATCTGATGTTCTTTTCCTCCTTTGCCTAGTTGCAGCTTTTGGCAAGTTGCTAGGAGTACTTCTGCTCCCATCATCTGAGGTTGAGGGATTAGTGCCCTCACGCATCTGCACTTGCTCTTCAGACCTGTTTTGGCTGTCACTCTGATCAGACATACTGCAAACTGTGACTGCTGACCCTGTGAAGAGTTTATGGATGAGATAGAAAAGATGAGCATCACAAAATGCAGAGATTTTCGCAAAAGAATGATTCAAAAGTTCAGTTTTAGTTTTCCACATAAAGCATTTCGGATCAACCGATTTTCAAACTCGGTGATACCGAAGCAGTTTTGAAACCTAAACTGATGATCTCGGTTGGACCGAGTTTCAGTTCGGTGGCACCAAAACTGCTAGGGTTTCACAGAATCTTCAAATCGGTCGCACCGATTAGTAATTCTCGGTCAGACCGAGAGTCACTAGTGCAATGGCATAAGCCAAATCGGTGAGATCGAGTTTTTCAACTCGGTGGGTCCGAGATGGTTTCGGCGGAAACCTAACCCTAAAAATTTGAATCGCATCTAATCTATGAACTACTTTGGCTGCGTAGAAGAGTTTCAATTGTGGCAAGCATCTATATGAAAACAATGTGCTAGGAATCAGACGTGGATAGCACAAAGATCAAGTCCATACCCTAACTTGGCGGTGGACTTGCTACGGCGGCAACGGCGGGGACGAAATCCGTTGACGGCGGCGAAGACCAGCGACAGGAGGCTGCTGGCGACGAGGAGACGATCCGGAGACCACGATGGCAGAGCGAGCTGTTGCGCGGGCGAAGGGTTTCGGAGAAATTTCCAAACTTTTGCCCGTGGCTATATATAGCCCGACCCTGTCGGTGTGACCGAGTGGAACAACTCGGTGGCACCGAGATGCATAACTGTGTTCAGTTATAGCAAATCGGTGAGACCGAAAAGTTCAAATCGGTTGCACCGAGATTGAAAACTCAGATCAACTTGGTGATCTCGGTAGAACCGAAATGGAAGAATCGGTCAGACCGAGAATCACAAAGAGGTTTTGGAAGTTTAAGTCTATGACGAATCGGGGACTCCAAGTGCTCCTCGCACAGAGTGGTTCGAATTTGACTTGATCAAATTTTGTGATGTAGCATGAACAGAGTTTGGGAAGAGAAAAGCATAGATAGCTAGAGAAGGTTCTTAGGCATTCTTGTCCATCCACTTGGCAAAAAGAAGAAACCCAAACAATCAAAACAACAAGTGGATGTCCTCGAATGAGTAAAATATGCACCAACATGCTCACACAGTAAGATGGCAAATGAAATATGTGGCAAAGCATGCACAACCAATTCTAGCATCTATCAAGCAATTGGCGATGACTGGGTCATCTATATATGAGTATATTGACTTAGGAGTCAAATGAGAACATTTGATCATAGGTCATACTCATTGTTTAAGCTCAAGTGGGGTTACCACTTTTACATAATGCATTAATGTGTTCACACCATTAGAGTTCCTTTGACTCAATCCTTAGAGTTAAGCTCCCCCTAGATGTGAGATCTCCCCTCAGAGGGATGAACTAACCTTGGGTTTTGTCGATGTTGACTTCATGTAGGTGTTGAAGATGTGAATGCTCAATGTTGATGTAGATCATTTGGAGCAATCCTTTGGAGTGAGTTGCACTTTCAACTTACCTACATGGGTTAGTCCCACAAGGAACCAACAGGAATATCCATAGACATAGAGTGATGCACACACAAGATGATGTCCATGAATTCATTTGGTTACCTTGTCCCTTGCCTTACCAACATGAGGGTTTGTGACTCCTTGAACTAGTGCAAGATGTGGAAGTTGATTGCACTTGTTCTTGCCAAAATGATATGAGTGAAGAATGTTGGCGGAGTCACCCTCAAGAACTCTCTAGTTCTTCTTCTTCGGATCCACATCATTTTGATGGGAATCCTTGGAGTTGTAGTTGTACTTGATGAGGTAGAACTTGACGTAGTCTTGGGGACCCACTTGAACGAGGCCTTAGGTGCTTCTTCAAATGCATCAATCTCTTCTTGAAGCTTGTCCTTGCCTTTGTTCTTGTGGTCTTGTGGTGGAAGATCATCTTGAGCTTGTGTTCCCTTGAAGGAAGTAGGATCATACTTCTCTTGTTGAGGAACAAACTTCTTCTTGGGGTATTGATCTTCTTCCCACTCAACTCCATTGGCGTTGAACTTTCGTTCAAAACCAACACCTTGATTCTTCCGGTGTCTTCCTTGCTTGCGTAAAACTTCCTCGAATTGCTTACTCCCGGCAAGACTCTTGTATACACCTTTCTCTATGATTCCCTTCAATAAGCTATTTTCTTGATCAAGTGTAACTTGGCTAAGAGAATCATTAGTGGAATCAAGAGAACTACTAGAAGCAACAATATTGGATTTGACATTGTTATTGTTACTACTAGAGAAAGAATCTTTCTTGTTCTTGTTACTAGCTTTGACTTGAGGCATGTAAGTAGATAAGAGTAAACGCTTGGCAATGTAAGAAGAACTTTTCTTGCAGAGATCATCATTGATTGCCTTTAAGAACTCATGATCTTGCTCAAGATTGAGCTTTTCAAAGCGTAACTTCTCATGAGCTCTTAAAAGTTCTCGATGATCTTCGAAGATAGTTTCATGAGCTAACTTAAGAGTGTTTAGTTCTTTAGTTAGACGCTCAATATTCTCCTTATCATTGTCATTCGTTTCAGCATGATTAATTGACGTTTCATCATAGTATTCATCACAAGAGTTGTCAACAAGTAAATCATCATCACCTAGCAAGTCATCTTCATCAACATCAAAATCAACATACTCGGGGTGTGTTACCTTAGGACCTTTGGCCATGAAGCATCTTCCAATTCCTTCATTTGGTGATTCAAATATGTCGTAGGAGTTGGTTGACACAAGTGCTAGACCGGCAACACCTTCATCTTGAGTGTATTCGGAGTCGGAGTGATAGCTTCTCTCGGAGTGATGATCGGAGACGGAGCCGCATACCCATTCACCAACATGAGCTTGATGTCTTTGTTTTGTGTAGCTCTTCGATGACTTATCCTTCCTTTCCGAATCCTTGCTTCTCCGTGAGGATCTTCGTTCATATCGATCATCTCTACTCCTCCTCTCTCTTGGTGGTGATTCTTCTCTTTTGCTTCTTCTTCTTGGAGAATATTCTCTTCTTTTGTAGGGTGCCGTACACTCATTGGAGTAGTGTCCGGGTCTCCCACAATTGTAGCAATTGCGCTCTCTACTAGAGGATCTTTTGTCATGGTAGGATCTTGACTTGCAATTTCTTTCTTTGCTTCTACTCTTGTAGACTTTGTTGAAGTTCTTCACCATTAAGCTCAATTCTTCATTGAAGGTTTGTTTCTCATTTGATGATGTGGGGGCTTCACTTGAGGCTTTGTAAGCACCACTTGACTTGTTGTGAAGTTCCTCCTTATCCTTGAGTGACATCTCATGAGCAACAATCCTTCCAATGACTTCTGTTGGCTTGAGATCTTTGTAGTTTGGCATCATTTGAATCAATGTGCACACGGTATCATATTTTCCATCCAATGCTCTTAGAATTTTCTTGATGATGAATTTGTCGGTCATTTCTTCACTCCCTAAGCCGGCAATCTCATTTGTGATAAGAGCAAGCCTAGAGTACATTTCAGCGACACCTTCACCATCCTTCATTTTGAACTTGTCAAGCTGATTTGGAGCACATCCAACTTGGATTCCTTGACGGACTCTGTACCTTCATGCATATCAACCAAAGTATCCCAAATTTCCTTTGCATTCTCAAGATGGCTGATTTTGTTGAATTCTTCGGGGCACAATCCGTTGAAGAGGATATCACAAGCTTGAGCATTGTATTGCAGCATCTTCAACTCTTCCGCACTAGCTTCACGGTTCGGTTCTCTCCCATCAAAGAATTCACCTTGCAAACCAATACACACAATGGCCCAAACGGCGGGGTTATGTCCGAGAATATGCATTTTCATCTTATGCTTCCAACTAGCAAAATTTGTACCATCAAAGTAAGGACCTCTACAGTGATAGTTTCCCTCGCTAGACGCCATACTCTCCTAGGTTGTGAAACCAACGCTATGACCACCAAAAGCTATGGAAATCAAAGCAAATGGAGACCAAATCTCTGATACCACTTGTAGGACCTTGAAGTATGTCTAGAGGGGGGTGATTAGACTACTTGACCAATAAAAACTTAACCTTTTCCCAATTTTAGAGTTTGGAAGATTTTAGCTACTTTAGGACAAGTCAAGCAATCATCACACACTTCAAGCAAGCATGCAAAGAGTATATAGGCAGCAGAAATTAAAGCATGCAACTTGCAAGAAGGTAAAGGGGAAGGGTTTGGAGAATTCAAACGCAATTGGAGACATGGATGTTTTTGGCGTGGTTCGGATAGGTGGTGCTATCGTACATCCACGTTGATGGAGACTTCAACCCACGAAAGGTAACGGTTGCGCGAGTCCACGGAGGGCTCCACCCATGAAGGGTCCACGAAGAAGCAACCTTGTCTATCCCACCATGGTCGCCGCCACGAAGGACTTGCCTCACTAGTGGTAGATCTTCACGAAGTAGGCGATCTCCTTGCCCTTACAAACTCCTTGGTTTAACTCCACAATCTTGTCGGAGGCTCCCAAGTGACACCTAGCCAATCTAGGAGACACCACTCTCCAAGAAGTAACAAATGGTGTGTTGATGATGAACTCCGTGCTCTTGTGCTTCAAATGATAGTCTCCCCAACACTCAACTCTATCTCATAGGATTTGGATCAGGTGGAAAGAAGATTTGAGTGGAAAGCAACTTGGGGAAGGCTAGAGATCAAGATTCATATGGTAGGAATGGAATATCTTGGCCTCAACACATGAGTAGGTGGTTCTCTCTCAGAAATGGCAAGTTGGAAGTGTAGGTTTAGTCTGATGGCTCTCTCCACGAATGAAGAGGAGGTGGAGGGGTATATATAGCCTCCACACAAAATCTAACCGTTACACACAATTTACCAATCTCGGTGGGACCGAATTGTTAAACTCGGTCGGACCGATTTAGTAAACCTAGTGACCGTTAGTGATTTTCGGTGGGACTGACTTGCATCTCGGTGAGACCGATTCAGTTAGGGTTAGGGCATAACGTAATCTCGGTAAGACCGACATACAAACTTCGGTGAGACCGATTTGGTAATAAGCTTTCCAGAGAGTTGGTCAGGTAAACTCGGTGGGACCGATTTGCTCTTTTCGGTGAGAGCGAAATGTTACAAAACTAAACCGAGAGTTTACATTGCAATCTCGGTGGGACCGATCGCTCACTTTGGTTAGACCGAAACGTTACGAAGGGAAACAGAGAGATTGCAACCCCCATCTCGGTGAGACCGAGATCCCTATTGGTAAGACCGATTTGCTTAGGGTTTGTGGCAGTGGCTATGACTATTGAACTCGGTGGCGCCGGATTGAAAGAATCGGTGTGACCGAATTTGGCTTTGGGTTTAGGTCATATGTGGATGTGGGAAAGTAGTTGAGGGATTCGGAGCATATCACTAAGCACATGAAGCAAGAGGCTCATTAAGCAACACGTCATCCTTCCTTTATAGTATTGGCTTTTCCTATAGACTCAATGTGATCTTGGATCACTAAAATATAAAATGAAGAGTCTTGAGCTTTTGAACTTGAGCCAATCCTTTGTCATTAGCATTTTGAGGGGTCCACTTTCATCATCCATGTCATGCATTCATTGAGCTTTCCTGAAATAGTAGTCTTGGAATAGCATTAGCTCAATGAGCTATATGTTGTTATGAATTACCAAAACCACCTAGGAATAGTTGCACTTTCACTTCACGATCCGACCGATCAAGTACCGAACGCACGGCACCTCCGAGTTCAGCACACGTTCAACTCGATGACGTCCCTCGAACTCCGATCCAGCCGAGCTTTGAGGGAGAGTTCCGTCAGCACGACGACGTGGTGACGATGATGATGTTCTACCGACGTAGGGCTTCGCCTAAGCACCACTACGATATTATCGAGGTGGATTATGGTGGAGGGGGGCACTGCACATGGCTAAGAGATCCAAGGGATCAATTGTTGTGTCTCTAGGGGGTGCCTCCCTCCCCATATATAAAGGAGTGGAGGAGGGGGAGGGGGTCGACCACCCTTGGCGCACCCCATGAGGAGTCCTACTCCCACCGGGAGTAGGACTCCCCCCTTCCATGTTGGAGTAGGAGAGGAGAGGGAAGGAGAGAGGGGGGGGGGGAAGGAAAATGGCGGGCGCCGCCCCCCTTCCTTGTCCAATTCGGACTTGGGAGGGGAGGGGCGCGCGGCTGCCCCTTGGCCGCCTCTCCTCTTCCACCACTTGGGCCCATGAGGCCCAATAACCTCCGGGGGGGGTTCCAGTAACCCCTCGGTACTCCGGTATATATCCGATAACCCCCGGAACCATTCCGGTGTCCGAATATAGTCGTCCAATATATCAAACTTCATGTCTCGACCATTTCGAGACTCCTCGTTATGTCCGTGATCACATCCGGGACTCCAAACTACCTTCGGTACATCAAAAAACATAAACTCATAATATAACCGTCATCGAACTTTATGCGTGCGGACCCTACGGGTTCGAGAACTATGTAGACATGATCGAGACACTTCTCCGGTCAATAACCAATAGCGGAACCTGGATGCTCATATTGGCTCCATCATATTCTACGAAGATATTTATCGGTCAAACTGCATAACAACATACGTTGTTCCCTTTGTCATCGGTATGTTACTTGCCCGAGATTCGATCGTCGGTATCTCAATACCTAGTTCAATCTCGTTACCGGCAAGTCTCTTTACTCGTTACGTAATACATCATCCCGCAACTAACTCATTAGTTGCAATGCTTGCAAGGCTTAAGTGATGTGCATTACCGAGTGGGCCCAGAGATACCTCTCCGAGAATGGGAGTGACAAATCCTAATCTCGAAATATGCCAACCCACAAGTACCTTTGGAGACACCTGTAGAGCACCTTTATAATCACCCAGTTACGTTGTGACGTTTGGTAGCACACAAAGTGTTCCTCCGGTAAACGGGAGTTGCATAATCTCATAGTCATAGGAACATGTATAAGTCATGAAGAAAGCAATAGCAACATACTAAATGATCGAGTGCTAAGCTAACAGAATGGGTCAAGTCAATCACATCATTCTCCTAATGATGTGATCCTGTTAATCAAATAACAACTCTTTGTCCATGGCTAGGAAACTTAACCATCTTTGATTAACGAGCTAGTCAAGTAGAGGCATACTAGTGACACTCTGTTTGTCTATGTATTCACACATGTATCATGTTTCCGGTTAATACAATTCTAGCATGAATAATAAACATTTATCATGGTATAAGGAAATAAATAATAACTTTATCATTGCCTCTAGGGCATATTTCCTTCATTCTCTCACTTGCACTAGAGTCAATAATCTAGATTACACAGTAATGATTCTAACACCCATGGAGCCTTGGTGTTGATCATGTTTTTCTCGTGGAAGAGGTTTAGTCAACGGGTCTGCAACATTCAGATCCGTATGTATCTTGCAAATCTCTATGTCTCCGACCTGGACTTGATCCCGGATGGAGTTGAAGCGTCTCTTGATGTGCTTGGTTCTCTTGTGAAATCTGGATTCCTTTGCCAAAGCAATTGCACCAGTATTGTCACACAAGATTTTTCATTGGATCCGATGCACTAGGTATGACACCTAGATCGGATATGAACTCCTTCATCCAAACTCCTTCATTTGCTGCTTCCGAAGCAGCTATGTACTCCGCTTCTCATGTAGATCCCGCTACGACGCTTTGTTTAGAACTGCACCAACTGAGAGCTCCACCGTTCAATAAAAACACGTATCCGGTTTGCGATTTAGAATCGCCCGGATCAGTGTCAAAGCTTGCATCAACGTAACCATTTACGACGAGCTCTTTGTCACCTCCATAAACGAGAAACATATCCTTAGTCCTTTTCAGGTATTTCAGGATGTTCTTGACTGCTGTCCAGTGATCCACTCCTGGATTACTTTGGTACCTCCCTGCTAAACTAATAGCAAGGCACACATCAGGTCTGGTACACAACATTGCATACATGATAGAGCCTATGGCTGAAGCATAGGGAACATCTTTCATCTTCTCTCTATCTTCTGCAGTGGTCGGGCATTGAGTCTTACTCAACTTCACACCTTGTAACACAGGCAAGAACCCTTTCTTTTCTTGATCCATTTTGAACTTCTTCACAACTTTGTCAAGGTATGTGCTTTGTGAAAGTCCAATTAAGCGTCTTGATCTATCTCTATAGATCTTGATGTCCAATATGTAAGCAGCTTCACCGAGGTCCTTCATTGAAAAACTCTTATTCAAATATCCCTTTATGCTATCCAGAAATTCTATATCATTTCCAATCAACAATATGTCATACACATATAATATTAGAAATGCTACAGAGCTCCCACTCACTTTCTTGTAAATACAGGCTTCTCCAAAAGTATGTATAAAACCATATGCTTTGATCACACTATCAAAACGTTTATTCCAACTCCGAGAGGCTTGCACCAGTCCATAAATGGATCGCTGGAGCTTGCACACTTTGTTAGCTCCCTTTGGATCGACAAAAACTTCTGGTTGCATCATATACAACTCTTCTTCCAGAAATCCATTCAGCAATGCAGTTTTGACATCCATCTGCCAAATTTCATAATCATAAAATGCGGCAATTGCTAACATGATTCAGACAGACTTAAGCATCGCTATGGGTGAGAAGGTCTCATCGTAGTCGATCCCTTGAACTTGTCGAAAACCTTTTGCAACAAGTCGAGCTTTATAGACAGTAACGTTACCGTCAGCGTTAGTCTTTTTCTTGAAGATCCATTTATTCTCGATGGCTTGCCGATCATCAGGCAAGTCAACCAAAGTCCATACTTTGTTCTCATACATGGATCCCATCTCAGATTTCATGGCCTCAAGCCATTTTGTGGAATTTGGGCTCACCATCGCTTCTTCATATTTCGTAGGTTCGTCATGGTCTGGTAACATAACCTCCAGAACAGGATTACCGTACGAATCTGGTGCGGATCTTACTCTGGTTGACCTACGAGGTTCAGTAACAACTTGATTTGAAGTTTCATGATCATCATCATTAACTTCCTCACTAATTGGTGTAGACGTCACATGAACCGGTTTCTCTGATGAACTACTTTCGAGTAAGGGAGCAGGTAATGTTACCTCATCAAGTTCTACTTTCCTCCCACTCACTTGTTTCGAGAGAAACTCCTTCTCTAGAAAGGATCCAAATTTAGCAACAAAAGTCTTGCCTTCAGATCTGTGATAGAAGGTGTACCCAACAGTTTCCTTTGGGTATCCTATGAAGACACATATCTCCAATTTGGGTTCAAGCTTATCAGGTTGAAGCTTTTTCACATAAGCATCGCAGCCCCAAAGTTTAAGAAACGACAACTTTGGTTTCTTGCCAAACCACAGTTCATAAGGCGTCGTCTCAACGGATTTTGATGGTGCCCTATTTAACGTGAATGCAGCCGTCTCTAAAGCATAACCCCAAAATGATAGCGGTAAATCAGTAAGAGACATCATAGATCGCACCATATCTAGTAAAGCACGATTACGACGTTCGGACACACCATTACGCTGTGGTGTTCCGGTGGCGTGAGTTGCGAAACTATTCCGCATTGTTTCAAATGTAGACCAAACTCGTAACTCAAATATTCTCCTCCACGATCAGATCATAGAAACTTTATTTTCTTGTTACGATGATTTTCCACTTCACTCTGAAATTCTTTGAACTTTTCAAATGTTTCAGACTTATGTTTCATTAAGTAGATATACCTATATCTGCTTAAATCATTTGTGAAGGTGAGAAAATTACGATACCCGCCGTGAGCCTCAACATTCATTGGTCCACATACATCTGTATGTATGATTTCCAACAAATCTGTTGCTCGCTCCATAGTTCCGGAGAACGGCGTTTTAGTCATCTCGCCCATGAGGCACGGTTCGCAAGTACCAAGTGATTCATAATAAAGTGGTTGCAAAAGTCCATCAGTATGGAGTTTCTTCATGCGCTTTACACCGATATGACCTAAACGGCAGTGCCACAAATAAGTTGCACTATCATTATCAACTCTGCATCTTTTGGCCTCAATATTATGAATATGTGTATCACTACTATCGAGATTTAATATAAATAGACCACTCCTCAAGGGTGCATGACCATAAAAGATATTACTCATATAAATAGATCAACCATTATTCTCTGATTTAAATGAATAACTGTCTCGCATCAAACAAGATTCAGATATAATGTTCATGCTTAACGCTGGCACCAAATAACAATTATTTAGGTCTAAAACTAATCCTGAAGGTAGATGTAGAGGTAGTGTGCCGACTGCGATCACATTGACTTTGGAACCATTTCCCACGCGCATCGTCACCTCGTCCTTAGCTAATCTTCGCTTAATCCGTAGTCCTAGTTTTGAGTTGCAAATATTAGCAATGTAACCAAGATCAAATACCTGGTGCTATCATGCGAGGATTAGTAAGGTACACATCAATAACATGTATACATATACCTTTGTTCACCTTGCCATCCTTCTTATCCGCCAAATACTTGGCGTAGTTCCGCTTCCAGTGACCAGTCTGCTTGCAATAGAAGCACTCAGTCTCAGGCTTAGGTCCAGACTTGGGTTTCTTCTCTTGAGCAGCAACTTGTTTGTTGTTCTTCTTGAAGTTCCCCTTCTTCTTCCCTTTGCCCTTTTTCTTGAAACTGGTGATCTTATTGAACACCAACACTTGATGCTCCTTCTTGATTTCTACCTCCGTAGCCTTTAGCATTGTGAAGAGCTCGGGAATCGTCTTATCCATCCCTTGCATGTTATAGTTCATCACGAAGCTCTTGTAGCTTGGTGGCAGTGATTGAAGAATTCTGTCAATGACACTATCATCCGGAAGATTAACTCCCAGTTGAATCAAGTGATTGTTTTACCCAGACATTATGAGATATGCTCACTGACAGAATTGTTCTCCTCCATCTTGCAGCTATAGAACTTATTGGAGACTTCATATCTCTCAATCCGAGCATTTGCTTGAAATATTAACTTCAACTCCTGGAACATCTCATATGCTCCATGACGTTCAAAACGTCGTTGAAGTCCCGGTTCTAAGCCGTAAAGCATGGCACAATCGAACTATCGAGTAGTCATCAGCTTTGCTCGCCAGACGCTCATAACATCTGGTGTTGCTCCTGCAGCAGGTTTGGCACCTAGCGGTGCTTCCAGGACGTAATTCTTCTGTGCAGCAATGAGGATAATCCTCAAGTTACGGACCCAGTCCGTGTAATTGCTACCATCATCTTTCAACTTTGCTTTCTCAAGGAACGCATTAAAATTCAACGGAACAACAAAGACGAGCCATCTATATACAACAAACATAGACATGCAAAATACTATCAGTACTAAGTTCATGATAAATTTAAGTTCAATTAATCATATTACTTAAGAACTCCCACTTAGATAGACATCCCTCTAATCATCTAAGTGATCACGTGATCCAAATCAACTAAACCATGTCCGATCATCACGTGAGATGGAGTAGTTTCAATGGTGAACATCACTATGTTGATCATATCTACTATATGATTCACGCTCGACCTTTCGGTCTCAGTGTTCCGAGGCCATATCTGCATATGCTAGGCTCGTCAAATTTAACCTGAGTATTCCGCGTGTGCAACTGTTTTGCACCCGTTGTATTTGAACATAGAGCCTATCACACATGATCATCACGTGGTGTCTCAGCACGAAGAACTTTCGCAATGCTGCATACTCAGGGAGAACACTTTTATCTTGAAATTTAGTGAGAGATCATCTTATAATGCTACCGTCAATCAAAGCAAGATAAGATGCATAAAAGATAAACATCACATGCAATCAATATAAGTGATATGATATGGCCATCATCATCTTGTGCTTGTGATCTCCATCTCTGAAGCACCGTCATGATCACCATCATCACCGGCGCGACACCTTGATCTCCATCGTAGCATCATTGTCGTCTCGCCAATTTATGCTTCTACAACTATCGCTACCGCTTAGTGATAAAGTAAAGCATTACATGGCGATTGCATTGCATACAATAAAGCGACAACCATATGGCTCTTGCCAATTGTCGATAACTCGGTTACAAAACATGATCATCTCATACAATAAAATTTAGCATCATGCCTTGACCACATCACATCACAACATGCCCTGCAAAAACAAGTTAGACGTCCTCCACTTTGTTGTTGCAAGTTTTACGTGGCTGCTACGGGCTGAGCAAGAACCGTTCTTACCTACGCATCAAAACCACAACGATAGTTCGTCAAGTTAGTGTTGTTTTAACCTTCTCAGGGATCGGGCGTAGCCACACTCGGTTCAACTAAAGTTGGAGAAACTGACACCCGCCAGCCACCTGTGTGCAAAGCACATCGGTAGAACCAGTCTCGCGTAAGCGTACGCGTAATGTCGGCCCGGGCCGCTTCATCCAACAATACCGCCGAACCAAACTGTGACATGCTGGTTGATACATCTCCAAAGTATATATAATTTTTGATTGCTCCATGCTATATTATCTATTGTTTTGGACCATATTGGGCTCTATTTTCCACTTTTATATTACTTTTGGGACTAACCTATTAACCGGAGGCCCAACCCAGAATTGCTGTTTTTTGCCTATTTCAGTATTTCGAAGAAACGGAATATCAAACTGAGTCCAAACGGAATGAAATCTTCGGGAACGGGATTTTCTCATCAGATAAGATCCAGGAGACTTGGACCCTCAGTCAAGAAAGGAGGGAGGCGGCCACGAGGGTGGAGGGCGCCCCCCTAGGGCACGCCCCCCTGCCTCGTGGGCCCCTCGAAGCTCCACCGATGTACTCCTTCCTCCTATATATACCTACGTACCCCCAACAGATCAGATACGGAGCCAAAAACCTAATTCCACCGCCGCAACTTTCTGTATCCACGAGATCCCATCTTGGGGCCTGTTCTGGAGCTCCGCCGGAAGGGGAATCCACCACGGAGGGCTTCTACATCATCATCATAGCCTCTCCGATGAAGTGTGAGTAGTTTACCTCAGACCTTCGGGTCCATAGTTAGTAGCTAGATGGCTTCTTCTCTCTTTTGGATCTCAATACAATGTTCTCCCCTTTCTCGTGGAGATCTATTCGATGTAATCTTCTTTTTATGTGTGTGTTTGTTGAGACCGATGAATTGTGGGTTTATGATCAAGATTATCTATGAGCAATATTTGAATCTTCTCTGAATTCTTTTACGTATGATTGGTTATCTTTGCAAGTCTCTTCGAATTATCCGTTTGGTGTGGCCAACTAGATTGGTAGTTCTTGCAATGGGAGAAGTGCTTAGCTTTGGGTTCAATCTTGCGGTGTCCTTTTCGATGTGATGAGGGGCAGCAAGGCACGTATTGTATTGTTGCCATCGAGGATAACAAGATGGGGTATTTATCATATTGCATGAATTTATTCCTCTACATCATGTCATCTTGCTTACATGCGTTACTCTGTTTTCATTAACTTAATACTCTAGACGCATGCTTTGGATAGCGGTCGATGAGTGGAGTAATAGTAGTAGATGCAGCAGAGTCGGTCTACTTGTCTCGGACGTGATGCCTATATACATGATCATACCTAGATACTCTCATAACTATGCTCAGTTCATCAATTGCTCAAAAGTAATTCGCTCACCCACCGTAAAATACCTATGCTCTTGAGAGAAGCCACTAGTGAAATCTATGGCCCCCGGGTCTATTTTCATCATATTAATCTTCCTACGCTTTATTATTGCTTTGCTTTTTTACTTTGCCTTTTATTTTACTTTGCATCTTTATACCAAAAATATTATCTATCATCTCTATCAGATCTCACTCTCGTAAGTGACCGTGAAGGGATTGACAACCCCTATTCGCATTGGTTGCGAGGAGTTATTTGCTTTGTGTAGGTACGAGGGACTTGCGGGTGGCCTCCTACTAGATTGATACCTTGGTTCTCAAAAACTGAGGGAAATACTTATGCTACTCTGCTGCATCATCCTCTCCTCTTCGGGGAAAACCAACGCAAGCTCAAGACGTAGCAAGAAGGATTCCTGGCGCCATTGCCGGGGAGTCTACGCAAAAGTCAACATACCAAGTACCCATCACAATCCCTTATCCCTCACATTACATTATTTGCCATTTGCCTCTCGTTTTCCTCTCCCCCACTTCACCCTTGCTGTTTTATTTGCCCTCTCTTTTCCGTTTGCCTTTTTCTCGTTTGCTTGTCGTTATGGCTAGTCTTATATCTTCTCCGAAGTTCCCCGAGAATGAAGTTCTAAATTTTAAGCAAAGGGAGGGAGAAAATCTAAAAGACGCTTGGTATAGAATTTGCAATGCTCAAAATAGATCTACCAGGAAGCAATCTACCTCAGTTCTTCTCCGCAATTTTTATGTAGGTGCTAATCCTTGGTATAGGTATATCCTCGATACCATTACCGGAGGGGATTTTTTGGGTAGCCATACTTTTGATTCTTACAATGCTATGATAGATTTATTTGGCTCACCACCTCTTTTGGTTAATGGAACTATGTTAACTTTGGAGCATGTAATGCAAAGACTTGAAATTGTTGAAAATAAAGTTGCTACCGTTGAGTTAATTGAAAATCTAGATAAAAAGATCCACAATCAAATTACCCAATATGGATCTAAGATAGGAGTAACTTTGAAAAATATTAAGGAGAAGGAACCCATAGTTAATGAGAAAATAAATCAAGATTCCTCTAGAATTGATAAACTTGAGGGTATCATTACCAACTTGGGAACCGCTTTTTCTTCCGTAAAAAATTCTCTGAGTCCACCTACTAAAATTTCTAAGCTCATGTATGTTCCTAAGAATAAGGGTGAATCCTCTAGTAAGGAAACCGCGAATCTTAAATCTATAAGTATTCATCCCAATCTTTTTTGCTATCATTAAGGAACCATTTGCTACGAATGAATTTTTTGATCTTTTGCCTAAAAATTTGATAATTACTAGAAAGAAAGAAATTTCTAAGGAAGGTAGATGCCTCTTTGAAGAATTGCCTACCAAAGATGGCAATACCTAGATCTATCCTTGCTTTTATGCCTAGCTAGGGGCGTTAAACGATAGCGCTTGTTGGGAGGCAACCCAATTTTATTTTTAGTTTTTGTGTTTTGTTTCTGTTTAGGAATAAATAATCCATCTACCTTCTGTTTAGATGTGGTTTTATGTTTTAATTAGTGTTTGTGAAAAGTTAAACCTATAGGATCTTCTTGGATAATAGTTATTTGATCTTGCTGTAATTTCTAGAAACTTTCGGTTCACGAAAACAATTGTTAAAAGTCACCAGAACGTGATAAAATAGTGATTCCAATTGATGCTGATAAATAAAAAAATTGCCTAGGTCTTCCTATTTTGGCAGAAGTTTTGGAGTTCCATAAGTTTGCGTTAGTTACAGATTACTACAGACTGTTCTGTTTTTGACAGATTCTGTTTTTCGTGTGTTGTTTGCTTATTTTGATAAATCTATGGCTAGTAAAATAGTTTATAATCCATAGAGAAGTTGGAATACAGTAGGTTTAATACCAAAATAAATAAATAATGAGTTCATTACAGTACCTTGAAGTGGTCTTTTGTTTTCTTTCCCAACGGAGCTTACGAGATTTTTGTTGAGTTTTGTGTTGTGAAGTTTTCAAGTTTTGGGTGATTTTTTTTATGGATTATGGAATAAGGAGTGGCAAGAGCCTAAGCTTGGGGATGCCCATGGCACCCCCAAGATAATCCAAGGACGCCAAAAAGTCAAAGCTTGGGGATGCCCCGGAAGCCATCCCCTCTTTCGTCCACGTCCATCGGTAACTTTACTTGGAGCTATATTTTTATTCACCACATGATATGTGTTTTGCTTGGAGCGTCTTGTATTATTTTCGTCTTTGCTTGTTAGTTTACCACAATCATCCTTGCTATACACACCTTTTGAGAGAGCCATACATGAATTGGAATTTGTTAGAATACTCTATGTGCTTCACTTATATCTTTTGAGCTTTATAGTTTTTCTCTATGTGCTTCACTTATATCTTTTGAGCTTTATAGTTTTGCTCTAGTACTTCACTTATATCTTTTAGAGCACGGTGGTGGATTTGTTTTAAACAAACTATTGATCTCTTATGCTTCACTTAGATTATTCTGAGAGTCTTAAATAGCATGGTAATTTGCTTAAAATAATAATATGCTTGGTATTCAAGATTTGTAAAACTTTCTTTTGAGTGCGTTGAATACTAAGAAAAGTTTGATGCTTGATAATTGTTTTGAGATATGGAGGTGATAATATTAGAGTCGTGCTAGTTGAGTTGTTGTGAATTTGAGAAATGCTTGTGTTGAAGTTTGCAAGTCCCGTAGCATGCACGTATGGTAAACGTTATGTAACAAATTTGAAAAATGAGGTGTTATTTGATTGTCCTCCTTATGAGTAGCGATCGGGGACGAGCGATGGTCTTTTCCTACCAATCTATCCCCCTAGGAGCATGCGCGTAGTGCTTTGGTTTTTGATGGCTTGTAGATTTTTGCAATAAGTATGTGAGTTCTTTATGACTAATGTTGAGTCCATGGATTATCGCACTCTCACCCTTCCCTCATTGCTAGCCTCTTCTGCACTGCATTGCCCTTTCTCACATTGAGAGTTGGTGCAAACTTCACGGTGCATCCAAACCCCGTGATATGATACGCCTTTTCACACATAAACCTCCTTATATCTTCCTCAAAACAACCACCATACCTACCTATTATGGCATTTCCATAGCCATTCTGAGATATATTTCCATGCAACTTTCCACCATACCGTTCTTCAGGACACATTCATCATTGTCATATTGCTTAGCATGATCATGTAGTTGACATAGTATTTGTGGCAAAGCCACCGTTCATAATTCTTTCATGTCACTCTTGATTCATTGCATATCCTGGTACACCGCCGAAGGCATTCATATAGAGTCATTGTAGCGACCAGACCCGAATGGATCCAGTCTCTGTGCTCAGTGTCATCACTGGATCAGTAATGCTGACACCACACAGTACTTCGAAGGATTTATTGCAGAGTAGCAATCACACACTTATTAAATCGTTGTCGACAAGGGAACTTATACAATAATATGGCTTAAGGCCATCTAATAATAACAGCGGTAGGCTTGGAAGATAAGCGAGTCCATCAACTCCAACGGCATCACTGAGTATAGAACCACGACCTAACACCTTACTCGTCGTCTGAAAAGTCTGCAACGTGAAAAGTTGCAGCCCGAAAACGGGTCAGCACATGGAATATGCTGGCAATGTAACACATAAGGAGTAATGAAGAAATGAACCTATACTACATGCATATTTGGCTGGTGGTAAGGCTCTACGGTTACATTTTCATAAAGCTGATTTTTTCCCTACATCAAAGGAATAATTTTATTTAACTATCATGGTGGTTGTTAAACATTGAGAATGGTTGACAGCATCCTCAATCCCAATTAAAAAGTACTCATCAAAAACCCAATTACTTTTATTTAGAAGTAACATGTTGAGATTCACATGATATTCAATTACAGGATACTCAAATTGTCCATAACCGAGGACACGGCTAATCATGATTAGTTTATACACTCTGCAGAGGTTTGCGCACTTTTCCCCACAAGACTCGATCGCCTCCGCTTGGTTCTCGCACGACATGGTGTTTGAGAAACGGATGACCGAGACATAGTCTTTCGTAAGCGCTTAGCACCTTACATGTGGGTAGACCGTACCAACCTACATCCCCTACATCAGCTAGCCTACCCGTAAGAGTTCGTGACGACTTAGTCAACTACGCCAGAGCCCATAATTGGCTTGTGGCTGCACACGGAAGTTTCCATTTTGAATAATCTTATGATCCCTTAGAGCCCGGGTGGCGGTCCGAAGAAATACAGTAAGTCTCGATGGAAACCAGGTGCCTCAATCCACCCAGATGTGTGTTTAGGTTGCCACCTTAGATAAACCATTAATTAACAATCTCACATCTGTCATGGATATTCACTCACCCAATCCACGTCTACTAGCATAGCATAGCATGAACAAGCAAACGTAGAAGTAACTCCCAAGGTTTCATAAGTAAACAGGTAATAGGTACTACCTCAATCTACTTCCCATCCCACAATTTAATTAGATCCTAATCATGCAAGTGTTTGAGGAATAGATCTAATGCATAAAACTGGGTAGTAGAAAAGGTATGATCAAAGTGTTACTTGCCTTGCTGATGATCCATGAGACCTAGAGATTCAAGTAACAAGCGGCGCACTCGGGTGATCTAACGCAGAAAAACAACAAGCATACAATAAGTACTCATCTAATGCACGGGTAAATCTCGAATAAAATATCTAACCAGAAAGTTCAACTTAAGAACCCTGGTTGCAAAAGAATCGAATCAAAATAAACTCCGAAAGTCGAAACTCGAGAGAGAACGACTCGGTTTAGCAATCTGAAATTAGGTCAAAATTTCACGGTAGCAAAACTCTGTGAAAGTAGGGTAGTCGGAACGGCGGTTTCGTTACGAAACTCCAGGCGCTTGAATCACTTGATTCCGATAAACGAGCGAGAAATAAAACAGATTTGAAAATCGGATCTGAAATCGAATCAGAAAAATAACGGATTAAATCCGATTAAAAGAAAACGACGAACGGTTTAAATAGCGGACGTTCGTTAATGTAACGAATCCAACGAACGCGTTCATTAAAAACGAACGGTTCGGTGAACGTTCGTTAAATAAGAAAACCGAAAAATAAAACCAATCTAGGTTTTTAAAACCGAACATATTTTTTTTTAAATAAAAACCGGATCGGTTTTTTTTATTTTAGGGGAAAACCGGATCGGGCGCGGGGCGGCTACCTCCGGTGATCTCGCCGGCGAGCTCCGGCGGGGCTCCGGGCGGGGCGGGAGGTCCGACGGGGTCGGCGAGGGGCGGCGAGGGCGGCGGGGGTTCCTGACGGGAAATAAGGGCGGGCGGGCTCACAAGGGCGGGCGGGGTTTGTGGTCGGGTGAGGGCGGCGGTGTGAGAGAGAGGGGGGGGCGGCTGGTATTTATGAGAGGGGGGGCGGGTATTTGGGAGGGGGGCAAGGGAGGCGAGGGGAGGCGGACTCGGGCGTGAGGCGATGGCGTCTGTGGCGGGAGACCAGCGGGCGGCGCGAGGGAGAGGAGTGAGGTGGGCCGGGGGGGAGCTGGGCTGGGGCGGCTGGGCCTCGGCCCAGGGGGGGGGGCGCGGATTTTTTTTTTAAATAAAATATAAACCAAATGATTTAAAAAAATATACCAAATGAACTCCAAATTAAATAAAACAAATTTTCCCCGACTCCTAAAAATGAGTCGAACAAAATGAACTTTAAAAACGGCAAACATGCATAAATTTTTTAAATGCTCATTTTTGCCTAAGCAAAATAAATCTTCCAAAACCAAATTTGATTTATTTATAAAACCTTCAGTTTTTCCTAAATGTTGGGAAAGTCATATTATTCCCTCTCCAAATATTTTTATAGGAAAAACTTTATGAAGATAATTAAATAAATCCCAATGATCCTATTTTCAATTTTTTTGAGAAATCCCAAATATGAAAATAATGAAACTTCCAACTCTCTCCGAGGGTCCTTGAGTTGCGTGAAATTTCTAGGATCGGAAAAATGCGAGAAAAATATGATATGCATGATGACCTAATGTATAACATTCCAAATTGAAAATTTGGGATGTTACAAACCTACCTCTTAAGATGAATCTAAGCCCTCGAGATTCGGGTTGGCTAGAAAATAGGTGTGGGTGGTCCTTAAGCAAAACTTCCTCTCTTTCCTGGTGGCTTCATCCTCGGTGTGGTGGCTCCAATGAACTTTGCAAAACTTGATAACCTTGCTGCGGGTAACTCTGCTGGCATAATCGAGAATCTTAACGGTTTTTCCTCATATGTCAAGTCATCCTTCAACTGTATTGCTTCGGTGGCACTGTGTCTCTTAATGGTACCTCTGCTATCTCGGGGTGACATTTCTTCAACTGAGAAACATGGAATACATCATGAACTCCTGACAGTCCTCCTGGCAATTCCAACTTATACGCAACTTCTCCCATGCGTTGCAAAATCTTATATGGTCCAACGAAACGGGGTGCTAACTTTCCTTTCACTCCAAAACGCTTAACTCCTCGAAGCGGGGATACTCGGAGATATACTCTGTCTCCAACTGCTTACTCAATCGCTTATGCTTTTGAATCGGCATAGCTCTTACATCTTCGGACTGGGCTACCTTGAGCCTGTCTCGAATCAACTTAACTTTCTCGTTAGACTCCTTAATCAAATCTGGTTCAAACAAGCGGCGATCTCCAGTTTAGGTCCCATGACAACGGTGTCCTGCACCTTCTTCCATACAAAGCCTCGAAAGGTTCCATCTTCAAGCTGGTTTGGTAACTGTTATTGTAGGAAAATTCTGCATACGGCAAATTATCATCCCAGCTAGATCCATAATCTAGTGCACAAGCTCTCAAAGATATCTTCCAAAATCTGATTGACTCTCTCACCGTCCATCGGTCCGTGGGTGGAAAGCTGTCTTGAATTCCAATCGTGTTCCCAATGTTTCGTGTAACCGGTTCCAAAATTTCAAGTAAACTGGGTTCCTCTATCTGATACGATGCTCCTCGGAACTCCGTGTAAGCACACAATTCTGGTCATGTATATCTTTGCCAACTTAGCACTGCTATAGGTAGTCTTGACTGGAATGAAATGAGCTACCTTGGTCAAACGGTCGACTATGACCCAAATCGAGTCATATCCTGAACGGGTCTTTGGCAAACCTGTGATGAAATCCATGCCTAGTTTATCCCACTTCCATTCGGGTATCGGCAACGGTTGTAACAATCCTGCTGGCTTCTGATGTTCTGCCTTTACTTTCTGACATACGTCGCAAATTGCTACATATTCCGCAATATCCTTCTTCATTCCGGTCCACCAGAAAATATTCTTCAAATCCAAATACATCTTGGTATTTCCTGGGTGAATCGAATAGGGTGAATCATGGGCTTCTTGCAAAATCAACTTCCTGATCTACGGGTCATTGGGCACATAAACACGGTCTTCAAACCATAGGGTATCGTGTTCATCCTCACGAAATCCTTTAGCTTTTCCTTTGCTCATTTTCTCCTTTATAGAGGCAACTTCCTTATCCGCCTTTTGGGCTTCTCGATTTTGTCCATCGGTGTCGATCGAATCTCCAATGCTGCTACATAGCCTCTCGGAACTATTTCCAAACATAGCTCTCGAAGGTCCTCGGCTAACTCATTGGGTATTCCTCCCATCATTAGGGTATTGACGTGGCTCTTACGGCTCAATGCGTCTGCTACGACATTAGCCTTTCCGGTGATAATGCAATCTCATATCATAATCCTTGATAAGTTCTAACCATCTCCTTTGTCCGAGATTCAATTCATACGTGTGAAGATGTACTTCAAACTCTTGTGATCCGTATATACTTCACAATGATTTCCAATGAGAAAATGTCTCCACGTCTTCAAGGCATGCACAACGGCTGCTAACTCCAAATCATGAGTGGCATAATTCAACTCATGAGGCTTAAGTTGTCGTGAAGCATACGAAACAACTCTTCCTTCCTGCATAATCACTGCTCCAAGTCCTCGACGTGAAGCGTCGCAATACACCTCATAATCCTTAGTTTGATCTGGCAATATCAAAACTGGTGAGGTAACCAATCTTTTCTTCAACTCCTGAAAACTTGCCTTGCAGTCCTCAGTCCATATGAATTTGTTTTCCTTCTTCAACAATTCAGTCATAGGCTTTGCAATCCTTGAGAAATTCTCAATGAATCTTCGGTAGTATCCTGCGAGTCCAAGGAAACTCCGAATCTCTCCAACTGTCGTTGGTGCTTCCCATTTGGTTACGGTCTCAACTTTTGTGGGGTCAACTGCTATCCCTTCTCCGGATATAACATGTCCGAGAAATCCAACTTCCTTTAGCCAAAACTCACATTTGCTGAACTTGGCATACAACTGGTGTTCCTCGGTTTCTCCAAAACCAATCGCAAATGTTCCTTGTGTTCCTCTTCATTCTTCGAGAAAATCAAAATATCATCAATGAACACCACGATTTAACCTGTCCAAAAACTCCATAAACACTTTGTTCATCAGGTTCATGAAATAGGCTGGTGCGTTAGTCAGTCCAAATGACATAACGGTATACTCATACAGTCCATATCTCGTGGTAAACGCTGTCTTGGGTATATCTTGCTCCCGAATCTTCAACTGATGGTACCCTGATCGCAAGTCGATCTTAGAAAACACTTTGGCTCCTTGCAAGCGATCAAACAGATCATTTATCATAGGTAGTGGGTACTTGTTCTTGATTGTTACTTCATTCAATCCACGATAATCAACAACCATTCTCAATGATCCATCCTTCTTCTCCACCAATAAAACGGGTGATCCCCAAGGTGAAGAACTTGGGCGAATAAAGCCTTTATCCAATAGTTCCTTAATCTGCTCCTTGATTTCCGCCAAATCTTTTGCGGGCATCCTGTACGGTCGCTTCGATATCGGGCCTGTTCCTGGCAACAGCTCGATCAAAAACTCAATGTCTCTATCCGGTGGCATTCCTGGCAACTCTTCCGGAAATACATCCGGATAATCCTTTACCACTGGTACTTCTTCCTGTACCACTCCTGATAAGCAATTAACTTGTGCTCTCCTCGGCTCGTGCCGTGATAATGCATTTTAATCCTTCTTCCTTCCGGTGTGGTGAGCAAAATTGACCTTGTGGTACAATCTATGTTTCCTCCATACTTTGATAACCAATCCATACCTAATATCACATCCAATCCTTGGGATTCCGTAACTATTAGGTCTGAGGGAAAAACATAGTGTCCAATCCTTAGTGGCAGTCGATCACACCATTTACTAGCCATGTACTCTGCTCCGGGTGAGGTTACTAGCATGGGTGACCTAAGGGCTTGGGTTGGTAATTTGTACTTATCCACAAATCCCCTTGATATGTATGAATGCGATGCACCAGTATCGAAAAGAACAACTGCAGTAAATGACTTAACCAAAAACTTACCGACTACTGCATCGGGCTGATCTTCAACCTCCTCCACATCAATGTGGTTCACCTGTCCCCTGTTGAAAGGGTTGGGCTTCTTTCCAGAGCTTCCATTGCCATTTCCATTCTGGCCTTCTGGACAGTCATTTGCATAGTGCCCAGTCTTGCGGCACTTAAAGCAAGTAATGTGACTCAAGTCCACTTTGGATGGTGTTGACGGGTTGGTGCGGTTCTGTCCATTGCTTCCTCCATTCCCGTTCCCATTCTTAGTGCCATTATGGTTGTGCGAATTACCTCCTCCATGGGTATGCTGAAACTGAATTCCTGATTTAGGGGTATAACGAGGCTTCTGCTGGGCTCCAGAGTTATACTTCCCTTGTCCATACTTCCGCTTGCGGTTCTCAATTTGCTGCTGCTTCCCTTCAATCATGAGAGCTCGGTCTACTAACTCCTGGTAGTTGTTGAAACTTGCTACCATCAACGGCATGCTGAACTCATCATTCAGTCCTTCTAGAAACTTCTCCTGTTTAGCTGCATCTGTAGCAACGTCATCTGGGGCATAACATGCTAATTTGCTAAAGTCATCCACGTACTGGCCAACAGTCCTTCCTCCTTGGCGTAAGTTGCGAAACTCACGCTTCTTCATGGCCATGGCTCCTGCTGAAACATGAGCAGTGCGAAAAGCTTGTCAAAACTGGTCCCATGTGAGTGTTCACGGGTAAGTGGCTGTGAAATTCTCCCACCATGCTGCCACGGGTCCTTCAAGCTGATGTGCTGCAAACTTCACTCTTTCACCATCTGTGCATCCTGCAGTGGTCAGCTCCTTCCTATCTTGCGGAGCGGTCATATCCGCTACAATCGGCTCGGATTACTCGGGAATACACCGTGGTTTAGTCTAAGGAAACGAGTCGATGATCCGCAGTGGTGGTGGTGGCGGTGGGTTGTTGTTGTTGTTGTTGTTGTTCTCGCACCAATGTTTGAATCAGGGTATTCTGCTGCTGGATCAATTGGGTGATCTTTGGCGGGAAAACGAATCCGGGGTCGCGTCTCGGAGGCATCTGATGGGTTTAGAAGAGAAGAGAAATGTAGAATAGAATGAGGTCTAAGGGAAATCACTACCCAAATGCACATGAGCAAAAACACACAAAATCACTCCATTCAATCAAACAAGGGCTTACAACGATCTAACTATCGCAAAAGTGCGTGTACTATAATGTTTACATGGAGGGAATACTACTAATATGTGGGGGACTTCTACTAATTTGAACCGTGGAAGACTCCATGATGTCCGCCCAGCTTCGTCTTCAAAGTCGGGTTCACTTGGATCCGAATCGGTGTCGTCGATGTTGATGTAGTCGCTTGGGTATTCGACATACTGGTCTTCATTCCTGAGCGCCAACTTCTTCTTGAGTTCTTCGATCTCGTACTTAAGGTCGTTATTGTGTCTTGCTAGAGCTACGATCTCGTCCATGTAGTCCTTGCGGGTAGTCTTTAGTTCTTCTTCCAGTTCGATGATCCTTCCCTTTGTCTTCTGCAACTCCAACATGTCATTGCACATTTGGTTCTCCTGGCGTCGAATGTGCTGATTTAACTCCTGGATGAAAGCTGCAATGGATCTATCCTTCTTGGTGTTGACGACGTCCCAGTTGTCATCTCGGCGTCCGCAAATCTGGTAGATGGTGTCCTTGAGGTCTTCTTGATAAACTTCTCCAATGCGTCCCATGGTAATGTGAGCTGCCATGCTCTTTCCTGACTCCAAGTTGGTGCACCGAAAACACTATCTATAGGCTTGGTGATTGGGGTAATGTCCTTCCCGAACGTGAGCGTGAATCTTCCAGCTCCTCTTCGTGCAGAGTGGCGTTGAAAGTTCCGGTGAAGCTTGGTAATCCAATGTTCGTACTTGGTGACTTCCTTCAAGTGAAATCCAAAAGGTGTGCCTTCATCCGGTTGGGTGTACTTGGTCTTCGCGTCTGGCCATCCTAAAGAGAGTAGAAAAGATGAGGAGTTAGAAAATGGGAAGAGAGTAGTGATCTATGGCTTTATCTTAGTGGTCGTGTCCTACTGATCAACCTTGGCTCGATACCATTCTCTCAGAGCGACCAGACCGAATGGATCGATCTACGTGCTCGGTGTCATCCTCGGATCAAGAATGCCGACACCACACAAGATTTCGAAGAATTTATTGCAGAGTAGCAATCACACACTTATTACATCGTTGTCCACAAGGGAACTTATACAATAATATGGCTTAAGGCCATCTAATAATAACAGCGGAAGGCTTGGAAGATAAGCGAGTCCATCAACTCCAACGGCATCACTGAGTATAGAACCACGACCTAACACCTTACTCGTAAATGCGAAAAGTGCATAAAACGTGAAAAGTTGCAGCGAAAAACGGGTCAGCACATGGAATATGCTGGCAATGTAACACATAAGGAGTAATGAAGAAATGAACCTATACTACATGCATATTTGGCTGGTGGTAAGGCTCTACGGTTACATTTGCATAAAGCTGATTTTTTCCCTACATCAAAGGAATAATTTTATTTAACTATCATGGTGGTTGTTAAACATTGAGAATGGTTGACAGCATCCTCAATCCCAATTAAAAAGTACTCATCAAAAACCCAATTACTTTTATTTAGAAGTAACATGTTGAGATTCACATGATATTCAATTACAGGATACTCAAATTGTCCATAACCGGGGACACGGCTAATCATGATTAGTTTATACACTCTGCAGAGGTTTGCGCACTTTTCCCCACAAGACTCGATCGCCTCCGCTTGGTTCTCGTGACTACATGGTGTTTGAGAAAGCGGATGACCGAGACATAGTCTTTCGTAAGCGCTTAGCACCTTACATGTGGGTAGACCGTACCAACCTACATCCCCTACATCAGCTAGCCTACCCGTAAGAGTTTGCACGACTTAGTCAACTACGCCAGAGCCCATAATTGGCTTGTGGCTGCACACGGAAGTTTCCAGTTTGAATAATCTTATGATCCCTTAGAGCACAGGTGGCGGTCCAAGAAATACAGGCAAGTCCTCGATGGAAACCAGGTGCCTCAATCCACCCAGATGTGTGTTTAGGTTGCCACCTTAGATAAACCATTAATTAACAATCTCACATCTGTCATGGATATTCACTCACCCAATCCACGTCTACTAGCATAGCATAGCATGAACAAGCAAACGAGAAGTAACTCCCAAGGTTTCATAAGTAAAACAGGTAATAGGTACTACCTCAATCTACTTCCCATCCCACAATTTAATTAGATCCTAATCATGCAAGTGTTTGAGGAATAGATCTAATGCATAAAACTGGGTAGTAGAAAAGGTATGATCAAAGTGTTACTTGCCTTGCTGATGATCCATGAGACCTAGAGATTCAAGTAACAAGCGGCGCACTCGGGTGATCTAACGCAGACAAACAACAAGCATACAATAAGTACTCATCTAATGCACGGGGAAATCTCGAATAAAAGATCTAACCAGAAAGTTCAACTTAAGAACCCTGGTTGCAAAAGAATCGAATCAAAATAAACTCCGAAAGTCGAAACTCGAGAGAGAACGACTCGGTTTAGCAATCTGAAATTAGGTCAAAATTTCACGGTAGCAAAACTCTGTGAAAGTAGGGTAGTCGAACGGCGGTTTCACATTCTGAAACTCCAGGCGCTTGAATCACCTGATTCCGATAAACGAGCGAGAAATAAAACAGATTTGAAAATCGGATCTGAAATCGAATCAGAAAAATAATGGATTAAATCCGATTAAAAGAAAACGACGAACGGTTTAAAATGAACGGTTCGGTGAACGTTCGTTAAATAAGAAAACCGAAAAAATAAAACCAATCTAGGTTTTTAAAAAAACCGAACATATTTTTTTTTAAATAAAAACCGGATCGGTTTTTTTTATTTTAGGGGAAAACCGGATCGGGCGCGGGGCGGCTACCTCCGTGATCTCGGCCATGGCTCAAGCGGGCTCGGCGGGCGGGAGGTCCGACGGGTCGGGCGAGGGGCGGCGAGGGCGGCGGGGTTCCGCGACGGCGGAAACGGCGGCGGCGGGCGGCTTCTCAGGGCGGGGTTCGCTGGTCGGGTGAGGGCGGCAAGGCGTGAGAGAGAGGGGGGCGGCGGTATTTATGAGAGGGGGGCGGCCGGGTATTTGGGGAGGGCAAGCGAGGCGAGGGGAGGCGGACTCGGGCGTGAAGGGCGATGGCGGCGGCGGCGGGAGACCAGCCAAGGGCACATGAGGAGAGGAGGGAGGTGGCCGGGGCGCTGGTTGGGTGGTCGGGCCTCGGCCTGTGGGGCGGATTTTTTAAAATAAATTTTAAACCAAATGAATTAAAAAAAATATACCAAATGAACTCCAAATTAAATAAAACAAATTTTCCCCGACTCCTAAAAATGAGTCGAACAAAATGAACTTTAAAAACGGCAAACATGCATAAATTTTTTAAATGCTCATTTTTGCCTAAGCAAAATAAATCTTCCAAAACCAAATTTGATTTATTTATAAAACCTTCATTTTTTTCCTAAATGTTGGGAAAGTCATATTATTCCCTCTCCAAATATTTTTATAGGAAAAACTTTATGAAGATAATTAAATAAATCCCAATGATCCTATTTTCAATTTTTTTGAGAAATCCCAAATATGAAAATAATGAAACTTTCAACTCTCTCCGAGGGTCCTTGAGTTGCGTGAAATTTCTAGGATCGGAAAAATGCGAGAAAAATATGATATGCATGATGACCTAATGTATAACATTCCAAATTGAAAATTTGGGATGTTACAGTCATACTTTGTTCTAGTATCGAGTTGTAATCATTGAGTTGTAAATAAATAGAAGTGTGATGATCATCATTTTCTAGAGCATTGTCCCAAAAAAAGTCCAAAAGAAAAAAAGGCCCAAAAAAGGGATAAATAAAAAGGGGCAATGTTAATATCTCTTTTTCCACACTTGTGCTTCAAAGTAGCACCATGTTCTTCATATAGCGAGTCTCATATATTGTGCTTCAAAGTAGCACCATGTTTTTCATATAGAGAGTTTCATATTTTGTCACTTTCATATACTAGTGGGAATTTTTCATTATAGAACTTGGCTTGTATATTCCAACGATGGGCTTCCTCAAATGCCCTAGGTCTTCGTGAGCAAGCAAGTTGGATGCACACCCACTTAGTTTCTTTTGTTGAGCTTTCATACATTTATAGCTCTAGTGCATCCGTTGCATGGCAATCCCTACTCCTTGAATTACCATCAATTGATGGGCATCTCCATAGCCCGTTGATTAGCCTCGTTGATGTAAGATCTTCTCCTTTTTTGTCTTCTCCACATAACCCCCATCATTATATTCTATTCCACCCATAGTGCTATGTCCATGGCTCGCGCTCATATATTGCGTGAAAGTTTATAGGTTTGAGATTACTAAAGTATGAAACAATTGCTTGTCTTGTCATCGGGGTTGTGCATGATGAGAGCATTCTTGTGTGATGAAAATGGAGCATGACTAAACTATATGATTTTGTAGGGATGAACTTTCTTTGGCCATGTTATTTTGAGAAGACATAATTGCTTAGTTAGTATGCTTGAAGTATTATTATTTTTATGTCAATATGAACTTTTGTCTTGAATCTTTTGGATCTGAATATTCATACCACAATTAAGAAGATTTACATTGAAATTATGCCAAGTAGCACTCCTCATCAAAAATTCTCTTTTTGTCATTTACCTACTCGAGGACGAGCATGAATTAAGCTTGGGGATGCATGATACTTATCTATAATTTTTGATTGCTCCATGCTATATTATCTATTGTTTTGGACCATATTGGGTTTTATTTTCCACTTTTATATTACTTTTGGGACTAACCTATTAACCGGAGGCCCAGCCCAGAATTGTTTTTTTTTTTGCCTATTTCAGTATTTCGAAGAAACGAAATATCAAACGGAGTCCAAACGGAAAGAAATATTCGGGAACGTGATTTTATAATCAGATAAGATACAGGAGACTTGGACCCTCGGTCAAGAAAGGAGGGAGGCGGCCACGAGGTGGAGGGCGCCTCAGGGCGCCGCCCCTGCCTCGTGGGCCCCTCAAGCTCCACCAACGTACTCCTTCCTCCTATATATACCTACGCACCCCAACAGATCGGATCACGGAGCCAAAACCTAATTCCACCGCCGCAACTTTCAGATCCACGAGATCCCATCTTGGGGCCTGTTCCGGAGCTCCGCCGGAAGGGGAATCCACCACGGAGGGCTTCTACATCATCATCATAGCCTCTCCGATGAAGTGTGAGTTGTTTACCACAGACCTTCGGGTCCATAGTTAGTAGCAGAAGCGTTAGCACAACGCGGTTGATGTAGTCGTACGTCTTCACGATCCGACCGATCAAGTACCGAACGCACGGCACCTCCGAGTTCAGCACACGTTCAACTCGATGATGTCCCTCGAACTCCGATCCAGCCGATCTTTGAGGGAGAGTTCCGTCAGCACGAAGGCGTAGTGACGATGATGATGTTCTACCGACGCAGGGCTTCGCCTAAGCACCCTATGATATTATCGAGGTGGATTATGGTGGCGGGGGGCACCGCACACGGCTAAGAGATCCAAGGGATCAATTGTTGTATCTCTAGGGGGTGCCTCCCTCCCCGTATATAAAGGAGTGGAGGAGGGGTGGGGGGCCGGCCACCCTTGGCGCGCCCCATGAGGAGTCCTACTCCCACCAGGAGTAGGACTCACCCCTTCCATGTTGGAGTAGGAGAGGAGAGGGAAGGAGAGAGAGCGGGAAAGGAAAAGGGGGGGGGGGCGCCGCCCCCCTTCCTTGTCCAATTTGGACTTGGGAGGGGAGGGGCGCGCGGCTGCCCCTTGGCCGCCTCTCCTCTTCCACCACTTGGGCCCATGAGGCCCAATAACCTCCGAGGGGTTCCGGTAACCCCCCGGTACTCCGGTATATGTCCGATTACCCCCGGAACCATTACGGTGTCCGAATATAGTCATCCAATATATCATTCTTCATGTCTCGACCATTTTGAGAGTCCTCGTTATGTCCGTGATCACATCCGGGACTCCGAACTACCTTCGGTACATCAAAACACATAAACTCATAATATAACTGTCATCGAACTTTAAGCGTGCGGACCCTACAGGTTCGAGAACTATGTAGACATGACCGAGACACGTCTCCGGTCAATAACCAATAGCAGAATCTGGATGCTCATATTGGCTCCCACATATTCTACGATGATCTTTATCGGTCAAACCGCATAACAGCATACGTTGTTCCCTTTGTCATCGGTATGTTACTTGCCTGATATTCGATCATCGATATCTCAATACCTAGTTCAATCTCGTTACCGGCAAGATCCTTTACTCGTTCCATAATACATCATCCCGCAACTAACTCATTAGTTGCAATGCTTGCAAGGCTTAAGTGATGTGTATTACCGAGTGGGCCCAGAGATACCTCTCCGACAATGGGAGTGACAAATCCTAATCTCGAAATACGCCAACCCAACAAATACGCCAACCCAACAAGTCTCTTATGATACTCCCACTATTCCGAATGAGAAGAAGTTTGCTTATGTGGAAAGTAGTAAATTTTCTATGCAAGTAGATCATGAAAAGAATGCTTTAGGTGCTGGTTATATTGTTGAATTAATTCATGATTCTACTGAAAATTATTATGAGGGAGGAATATATGCTTGTAGGAATTGCAATAATATCAAGTTTCCTCTCTATGTGCTTAAAGTTTTGAAGTTATGCTTGTTTTGCCTTCCTATGCTAGTTGATTATTGTTCCCATTAGTTGTTTGCTCACAAAATCCCTATGCATAGGAAGTGGGTTATACTTAAATTTGCTAGTCATATGCTTCATGATGCTCCCATTATGTTTCAATTCTTATCCTTTATGTGAGCATCATTGAAATCATCATGCCTAGCTAGGGGCGTTAAACGATAGCGCTTATTGAGAGGCAACCCAATTTTATTTTTTTCCTTGATTTTTGTTTCTGTTTAGTAATAAATAATTCATCTATCCTCTGTTTAGATTTGGTTTTATGTTTTAATTAGTGTTTGTGCCAAGTAGGACCTTTGGGAAGACTTGGGTGAAGTCTATGTGATCTTGCTGTAAAAAAACAGAAACTTTGCGCTCACGAGATTAGCTACAACTTTTTACTGGAGAGTGCTATTAGGTTGATTATTTTTGAAGATGATTAATATATAAATTACTCAGGTCCACCAATTTATTTCAGAATTTTTGGAGTTACATAAGTATTCGAATGATACGGATTACTACAAACTGTTCTGTTTTTGACAGATTCTGTTTTCTATGTGTTGTTTGCTTATTTTGATGAATCTATGAGTAGTATCGGAGGGTATGAATCATAGAGAAGTAGGAATACAGTAGATATTACACCACTATGGATTTAGAATGAGTTCATTACAGTACCTAAGTGGTGATTTATTTTCTTATACTAACGGAGCTTACGAGTTTTCTGTTGAGTTTTGTGTTGTGAAGTTTTCAAGTTTTGGGTAAATATTCGGTGGACTATGGAATAAGGAGTGGCAAGAGCCTAAGATTGGGGATGCCCAAGGCACCCCAAGGTAATATTCAAGGACAACCAAGAGCCTAAGCTTGGGGATGCCCTGGATGGCATCCCTCTTTAAATCTTCGTTCATCGGTAACTTTACTTGGAGCTATATTTTTATTCACCACATGATATGTGTTTTGCTTGGAGCGTCATTTTATTTTGTTAGTATTTGCTCGCTGTTATTTATAATATTTTTGCATCTTTATTTTCAATAAAAATGTCAAGGATAGCTTTTACCATGCTTATTTTGCAAGTATACATGTTGCTGTTTCAAAACAGAAAGTTTACCGCTGTTGCAGAAATTCCCTAGAAAAGTAAGAATGTGATAAAATGTTGAAACCTTTTGCATAATAAGCTATGATAAATTTACTACAGTGGTAATTTTCTTTCATAATTTTTGGAGTTAGGGACGTATTGATACTCTTGCATTCTTTACAGACTATACTATTTTTGCAGATAGCTGTTATGTTTGCATTGTTTGCATATGTTTGCTTGTTTAATGATTCTATTTGAGGATAGGGGTATTAAATATGCAGAGGAATTTAGTATGCAATGTTGAATAATAATTTTAGTGATTTGTTAAAGTAGAAAATTATAAGGTTTTGCATTGGTTTATACTAACTTATCTCACGAGTTCTTGTTGAGTTTTATGTGGATGATATTTTTGAGAAATAGAGAAACCATGATATGAGAGGAATTAAGGAGACACAAAAGTTCAAGCTTGGGGATGCCCAAGGCACCCCAAGATAATATTTCAAGAAGTCTCAACCATCTAAGCTTGGGGATGCCCCGTTAGGCATCCCACCTTTTTTCTTCAACAACTATCGTTTAGTATCTGTTGAGCCTAAGTTTTTACTTCTTCACATGACTTGTGCTATCCTTGCAATGTCATTTTATCTTGCTTTGCTTGCTGTTTGAATAAAATAACAAGATCTGAAATTCTTAAATGAGAGAGAGTCTTCACATAGTTACATAATTATTTAGCTACTCATTGATCTTCACTTATATCTTTTTGGAGTTGTTTGTCATTTACTTGTGTGCTTCACTTATATCCTATGAGTAAATGGTTGAATTATTTGAATATCATAAATCTGAAATTATATATGTTTCATATGCTTATCCCATGGGGAGTAATGACTTCACATCTAAGAAGTAGAGGTGGTAAATTTATTGAAGGTTAGCAAACATTGTATTGGTCACTTGAACAATTCATGAAAGAATATTGAGGGAAAAGAGATTTCACATATAAATATACTATCTTGGACATCTTTTGTAATTGTGAGCACTCATTAAAATATGACATGCTAAAAGGTTGATGTTGGACAAGGAAGACAACATAATGGGTTATGTTTTCTTATATCTTGAAATAAAGTATATTGTCATGGATCGCCCAACACGTTGAGCTTGCCTTTCCCCCTCATGCTAGCCAAATTCTTTGCACTAAGTAGAGATACTACTTGTGCTTCCAAACATCCCTTAAACCAGTATTGCCATGAGAGTCCACCATACCTACCTATGGATTGAGTAAGATCCCTCAAGTAAGTTGTCATCGCTGCATGCAATAAAAATTGCTCTCTAAATATGTATGATCTTTTAGTGTGAAGAAAATAAGCTATATACAATCTTGTGATATGGAAGCAATAAAAGCGACGGACTGCATAATAAAGGTTCCTATCACAAGTGGCAATATAAAGTGACGTTCTTTCGCATTAAGATTTTGTGCATCCAACTATAAAAGCGCATGACAACCTCTACTTCCCTCTGCGAAGGGCCTATCTTTTATTCTTATCTTTTACCTTATGCAAGAGTCATGGTGATCTTCACCTTTCCTTTTTACATTTTATCCTTTGGCAAGCGCATTGTGTTGGAAAGATTCTGATATATATATATATATATCCAATTGGATGTAAGGCATCATGAACTATTATTGTTGACATTACCCTTGAGGTAAAAGGTTGGGAGGTGAATCTATATGCCCCTATCTTTCTCCGTGTCTGATTAAAACTTTGAACCCATAAATATCGCGTGAGTGTTAGCAATTGTGAAGACTAAATGATAGTTGAGTATGTGAAGTTTGCTAAATCAAAGCTCTGACATAGACTCTTCCTGAAAATAAGATGAATTGTAATTGTTTGATGACTAATAACACAGTTTGTTAGTTTTCAAGAAGGTTTATGATCTATACTTTAACATGTGAATAGTTTGTTACTTGATCATGAGAAGCGTTATGAGATGAGCTACTGTTATGACATATAATGATGCTAGAAAAGGTGATTGAAATTATCATTGATCAAACTTGTGCACCTACTAGCATTCACATTTCATAAATTATTTCTTTTATCATTTACCTACTCGGGGACGAGCAGGAATTAAGCTTGGGGAAGCTGATACGTCTCCAACGTATCTATAATTTATGAAGCATTCATGCTATATTATTATCTGTTTTGGATGTTTATGGGCTTTACTAAGCACTTTTATATTATTTTTGGGACTAACCTATTAACCGGAGGCCTAACCCAAATTGTTGTTTTCTTGCCTATTTCAGTGTTTCAAAGAAAAGGAATATCAAACGGAGTCCAAACGGAATGAAACCTTCGGGAGCGTGATTTTTGGAATGAACGTGATCCAGGAGACGTGGAGCTGAAGTCGGGGAAGCTTCGAGGAGGCCACGAGGCAGGGGGGCGCGCCCACCCTCCTGGGCGCGCCTCCACCCTCGTGGGCCCCTCATGGCTCCCCTAACCGACTTCTTTCGCCTATATATCTCCATATACCCTGAACACACCGAAGACGAGAATAGATCGGGAGTTCCGCCGCCGCAAGCCTCTGTAGCCACCAAAAACCAATCGGGGACCTGTTCCGGCACCCTGCCGGAGGGGGGATCCCTCACCGGTGGCCATCTTCATGACGAGGAGGGAGTAGTTCACCCTCGGGGCTGAGGGTATGTACCCGTAGCTATGTGTTTGATCTCTCTCTCTCTCTCTCGTGTTCTTGAGGTGATACGATCTTGATGTATCACGAGCTTTGATATTATAGTTGGATCTTATGATGTTTCTCCCCCTCTACTCTCTTGTAATGAACTGAGTTTTCCCTTTGAAGTTATCTTGTCGGATTGAGTCTTTAAGGATTTGAGAACACTTGATGTATGTCTTGCCGTGCTTATCTGTGGTGACAATGGGATTTTCACGTGATCCACTTGATGTATGTTTTGGTGATCAACTTGCGGGTTCCGCCCATGAACCTATGCATAGGGGTTGGCACACGTTTTCGTCTTGACTCTCCGGTAGAAACTTTGGGGCACTCTTTGAAGTACTTTTGTGTTGGTTGAATAGATGAAACTGAGATTGTGTGATGCATATCGTGTAATCATACCCACAGATACTTGAAGTGACAATGGAGTATCTAGGTGACATTAGGGTTTTGGTTGATTTGTGTCTTACGGTGTTATTCTAGTATAAACTCTATGATAGATTGAACAGAAATGATAGCTTCGTGTTATTTTACTACGGACTCTTGAATAGATCGAGAAGAAAGAATAACTTTGAGGTGGTTTCGTACCCTACCATAATCTCTTAGTTTGTTCTCCGCTATTAGTCACTTTGGAGTGACTCTTTGTTGCATGTTGAGGGATACTTATATGATGCAATTATGTTATAATTGTTGAGAGAACTTGCACTAGTGAAAGTATGAACCCTAGGCCTTGTTTCCTAGCATTGCAATACCGTTTACGCTCACTTTTATCATTAGTTACCTTGCTGTTTTTATATTTTCAGATTACAAAAACCTATATCTACTATCCATATTGCACTTGTATCATCATCTCTTCGCCGAACTAGTGCACCTATACAATTTATCATTGTATTAGGTGTGTTGGGGACACAAGAGACTCTTTGTTATTTGGTTGCAGGGTTGCTTGAGAGAGACCATCTTCATCCTACACCTCCTCGGATTGACAAACCTTAGGTCATCCACTTGAGGGAAATTTGCTACTGTCCAATGAACCTCTGCACTTGGAGGCCCAACAACGTCTACAAGAAGAAGGTTGCGTTGTAGACATCATCGGTCCGACGCGAGTTGTTGCTCAGCGGGACCACTCCCGCCGACATCTTGAACAAGGGCCCCTTTGGGACCTTGCCGGCCTTCGAGGCGGCCCTCGCGGCCTTGCCGGTCCGCTCCACCTCGCCGTCGCGGTTCACGTCGAGCTGGAAGAGTCGCTGGCAGAAGTGGGCGTGCCCCATCACCGTGAAGTTATGGTCGAGGCCGGGGCGAAGCCTCAAGATGTCGGCGGCATTCGTCAAGAGCCAGGCCGACCTCCCCTTGTTATGCAGCGGAGCGATTCGGCGGCGGATAAAATTCGCCCCGATCATCTCAATGGTGAGCCCGGCCTCGGTAAGGCGAAGCATCCTGGTGGTGGCGATCGTGAGCTTCGCGTCATTGGCGTCAACGTCGCTCCAGTCACCCCGGCGAACCGGCGGCGCGTCGCGAACCCGGCAAAAGTTCGGATGGTCCTTCTCTTCGATCCAGCACCACCGGCCCCGCCATTCTTCCCACCTCTCCTTAATGGAGCCCTCCGGGTATGCCCCCTTGGACCGTGGGATCCAGGTGATGCAACCGGAAATGGCGCCCCCCGGTTGGATCCGATGGGTGAAGTAGTGGCGGAAGAGCGCCGTGTTGGGATGCACCCCGGCGAAGCCCTCGTAGAGGTGCGCGAAAAGAGCCATGCACGCCACAACGTTTGGAGTAAAATCCAAAAGGTGGAAGCTGTAGGTGTGCATCATGTCGTTGAAGAAATCAGAGAAGGGGGGACAGAGCCCGCAGGAGAAGTAATCGATAAAGAAAGGGTACCAATTTGGGGCGGCCTCGGCGCAATTGGCGGGGATGACGCGCGTGGCTGGGTGCCCCATCTTCTCTCCCCCCGTCTTCACCCCCCACAGGGGTTTGAAGGCCTCCCGGAGCTCGAACACGTCGACCGTCGAGGGGAAGTAGGCGAGCTGCGTCCGCTGCGCCGCCAACGCACTCTCCGGCGGCTCCGTCGCTCCGGCGTCCTTGGCCACTCCCTTGCCCTTGGTGGATTTGGGCGCCATGGTGGCTGGGGGGAGCAAGGGACAGAAGACGGTGGAAACGCGGCGGCGACGAGCAAAGGCGAAAGCTTAGGGAGGAAGGAGAAGGGGGCGGCGGCTCTGAGATTGGAGAAGACGCAGGAAGGGGGGTAAAGTGAGCAGCGCGCCCGTGGTTATCCCTTTTTATGGGGAAGGCGCGGGCCGCCTCCTTTCCCATTAACTGTGACGTGACGCATGCGTGCGGGAACCGCCCCACACATGACCCCTACGTCACACACACGCCCTCCCACTTCGCGCGTTCAACGCGGGTCGTGGGGAAGCGCGGCGGACGAAATAGTTGCCGTGGTAAAATCCGCCCCTCCTACCCGCGCACCGTTCTAGGCCTGGCCTAACAACGCGTTGTGCTTATGTCTGGCCTAGGCCCGGGGGCTCCTGTCGGTGTACAAAAGTAGGGGCTCTCCTTTTGACCCCTTTACTTGTGCACAGGCAGTCAGAGCCACGCGTCGCGGCCACACGAAGCAGAGCAAGGGAGGGGAGCCGGAGAGAAGCCGGCGCCCAAGGCAAACAAGACAACGCCAAGGCCAAGAACACAAAGAAGCAGAGGGGCGCAGCGGGTTCCCCTGGCAAGACCCTTGCCGGGGGCAGCCTCAGCGGCCCCAACAAGACCCTCGTCGGGACAGCTCGCCCACGCCAACAGAGCGCGCCACCCTTGAGCACACGGGCTCCAACTCAACCAACCACGTTGGGCCAGGGCTCGGGTGGCACCTCCGTGGTAGCATGCAGATCTTTGTCAAGACCATAGAGATATGAGGTCAGATGAAGATTAGAAGGCGGCGACCCTCGACGGGATCCTTGCCGATGAGATCCACAACTGTTGGATAACGTAGTAATTTCAAAAAATTTCCTACGCACACGCAAGATCATGGTGATGGCATAGCAACGAGAGGGGAGAGTATTGTCCACGTACCCTCGTAGACCGTAAGAGGAAGCGTTATGACAACGCGGTTGATGTAGTCGTACGTCTTCACGATCCGACCGATCCAAGTACCGAACGTACGGCACCTCCGAGTTCAGCACACGTTCAGCTCGATGACGATCCCCGGACTCCGATCCAGCAAAGTGTCAGAGATGAGTTCTGTCAGCACGACGGCGTGGTGACGTTGATGATGCTCTATCGGCGCAGGGCTTTGCCTAAACTCCGCGACGATATGACCGAGGTGGAATATGGTGGAGGGGGGCACCACACACGGCTAAGGAACGATCCGTAGATCAACTTGTGTGTTCTAGGGTGCCCCCTTGCCCCCGTATATAAAGGAGGGAGGGGGAGGTGCGGCCGGCCCTCTAGGGGTGCGCCTGGAGGAGTCCTACCCCCAGGAGTAGGACTCCCCTCTTGCCTTGGTGGAGAAGGAAAGGGGGAAGAGGAAAGGGCGCCCCCCCCTTCCTTGTCCTATACGGACTAGGGGGAGGCTGACCTGCCCTGGCCGGCCCTCCTCTTTTCCCTCATGGCCCATCAAGGCCCATTAACCCCCCGGGAGGGTTCCGGTAACCCTCCGGTGTTCCGGTAAAATCCCGATATCATCCGGAATCATTCCGATATCCAAATATAGGCTTCCAATATATCAATCTTTATGTCTCGACCATTCCGAGACTCCTCGTCATGTACTTGATCACATCCGGGACTCCGAACAACCTTCGGTACATCAAAACTTATCAACTCCTAATAAAACTGTCCTCGTAACGTTTAAGCGTCACGGACCCTACGGGGTCGAGAACTATGTAGACATGACCTAGACCTGTTTCCGGTCAATAACCAATAGTGGAACCTGGATGTTCATATTGGCTTCTACATATTCTACGAAGATCTTTATCGGTCAAACCGCATAACAACATACGTTGTTCCCTTTGTCATCGGTATGTTACTTGCCTGAGATTCGATCGTCGGTATCCAATACCTAGTTCAATCTCGTTACCGGCAAGTCTCTTTACTCGTTCCGTGATACATCATTCCGTAACTAACTCATTGGTTACATTGCTTGCAAGGCTTAAGTGATGTGTATTACCGAGAGGGCCGGTAGATACCTCTCCGAGCATTCAAGTGACAAAACCTAATCTCGAATTACGCCAACCCAACATGTACCTTTGGAGACACCTGTAGAGTACCTTTATAATCACCCAGTTACGTTGTGACGTTTGGTAGCACACAAAGTGTTCCTCTGGTAAACGGGAGTTGCATAATCTCACAGTTGTAGGAACTTTGTATAAGTCATGAAGAAAGCAATAGCAACATACTAAACGATCAAGTGCTAGGCTAACGGAATGGGTCAAGTCAATCACATCATTCTCCTAATGATGTGATCCCGTTAATCAAATGACAACACATGTCTATGGTTAGGAAACATAACCATCTTTGATTAATGAGCTAGTCAAGTAGAGGCACACTAGTGACATTATGTTTATCTATGTATTCACACATGTATCATGTTTCCAGATAATACAATTCTAGCATGAATAATAAACATTTATCATGATATGAGGAAATAAATAATAACTTTATTATTGCCTCTAGGGCATATTTCCTTCAGTCTCCCACTTGCACTAGAGTCAATAATCTAGATTACATAGTAATGATTCTAACACCCATGGAGTCTTGGTGCTGATCATGTTTTGCTCGTGGAAGAGGCCTAGTCAACGGGTCTGCAATATTCAGATCCGTATGTATCTTGCAAATTTCTTTTGTCTCCCACCTGAACTTGGTCCCGGATGGAATTGAAGCGTCTCTTGATGTGCTTGGTCCTCTTGTGAAATCTGGATTCCTTTGCCAAGGCAATTGCACCAGTATTGTCACAGAAGATTTTCATTGGTCCCGATGCACTAGGTATGACACCTAGATCGGAAATGAACTCCTTCATCCAGACTCCTTCATTTGCTGCTTCCGAAGCAGCTATGTACTCTGCTTCACATGTAGGTCCCGCTACGACGCTTTGTTTAGAACTGCACCAACTTATAGCTCCACCGTTTAATATAAATACGTATCCGGTTTGCGATTTAGAATTGTCCGGATCAGTGTCAAAGCTTGCATCGACGTAACCTTTTACGACAAGCTCTTTGTCACCCCCATAAACGAGAAACATATCCTTAGTCCTTTTCAGGTATTTCAGGATATTCTTGACCGCTGTCCAGTGATCCACTCCTGGATTACTTTGGTACCTCCCTGCTAAACTAATAGCAAGGCACACATCAGGTCTGGGACACAGCATTACATACATGATAGAGCCTATGGCTTAAGCATAGAGAACTCCTTTCATTTTCTCTCTATCTTCTGCAGTGGTCGGGCATTGAGTCTGACTCAATTTTATACCTTATGTCTGAGGCAAAAACCCTTTCTTTGCACGATCCATATTGAACTTTTTCAAGACTTTATCAAGGTATGTGCATTGTGAAAGTCCAATCAAGCGTCTTGATCTATCTCTATAGATCTTGATGCCCAATATGTAAGCAGCTTCACCGAGGTCTTTCATTGAAAAACTTTTATTCAAGTATCCTTTTATGCTATCCAGAAATTCTATATCATTTCCAATCAACAATATGTCGTCCACATATAATATTAGAAATGCTACAGAGTTCCCACTCGCTTTCTTGTAAATACAGGCTTCTCCAAAAGTCTGTATAAAACCATATGCTTTGATCACACTATCAAAGCGTTTATTCCAACTCCGAGAGGCTTGCACCAGACCCTAGATTGATCGTTGGAGCTTGCACACTTTGTTAGCTCCCTTAGGATCGACAAAACCTTCCGGTTGCATCATATACAACTCTTCTTCCAGAAATCCATTCAGGAATGCAGTTTTGACATCCATCTGCCATATTTCATAATCATAAAATGCGGCAATTGCTAACATGATTCGGACAGACTTAAGCATCGCTATGGGTGAGAAGGTCTCATCGTAGTCAACCCCTTGAACTTGTCAAAAACCTTTTGCAACAAGTCGAGCTTTGTAAACAGTAACATTACCGTCAGCGTCAGTCTTCTTCTTGAAGATCCATTTATTCTCTATTGCTTGCCGACCATCGGGCAAGTCAACCAAAGTCCACACTTTGTTCTCATACATGGATCCCATCTCAGATTTCATGGCTTCAAGCCATTTTGCGGAATCTGGGCTCACCATCGCTTCTGTAACATCCCAAATTTTGGAATGTTAATATAATTAATTGAATTGTTTGTTTGTTTGCTTGAGTGAATTAAACTTGAGTGAAATTTGAACCTTTCCAAAAACTTTTGAATGAGAGGGAATAAAATGACTTTCCCCTTCTCCGGTAAATTCAAATTCATCCTATTAAAATCAATGAGAGAAGATGACATGACTTCTTCAACTATAAAGAATTTGAACGGAGTTTTGCAATTTAATTCTTTCAAATATATGCACTTGCTTCTCTATTTTCTTCTTCCCGAGAAATACCCGAAAAATAAATTCTTGCAAGCAAGAAAGAGCGGAGGAAAATGACCCTCCAAAATCAGGGGCATTTTTGAAAATATTTGAGCCAAGAAAAAACCAAAGTTTTTATTTAAAAATTTATTTGCAAAAAGAAATAAAGCCTTTAGGGATTTTCTGAAAAACATTTTTTTAAGTTTTTATTTTGGCCGTGGAATAATGCTCATCATCTACATTTTGTTTTTCTGATAATTTTAGTATATAAAAACTCTTTATTCCGAATTGATTTGATTTCCTTTTTATTGTTTTAGTTTCCTAATTTTAAAAATAGGAATGAAATCGTTTTTATTAGGAAAAACCTGCTGGCCCATTAAGCACTTTCCTATTCTAGCCCAACAAGAGATCATCTCCTTCCTCTGTTTCCTCTCACGTTACGGAAGCTTTCCATACCCATGGAGACAGGAATCTCCACCTTCCCGATCTCCCTCGTCTTTCCATCCCAGCGCCTCCCGACACCGCCTATAAAACCCCCGCCCTCTCCTCGTTCCATTTTTCCCATCACCACGCCCCTCCTGCCCGTAGCCTCCTCGCCGCCGTCCTCCTTTTCCTGCCTAGAACGCTCACCAGAGCCCGGCGCCAGAGTGAGCAGCACCTGAGGCGCCCAGCGCCACCTCCCAAGCGCCGACCCCTCCTCCGCCACCCCCACCTCGCCCGGCAACCTCGCCTCGCCGGAGCAGCCCTCCACATCGCCGTCTCCTTCCTGCCATCTCTGCCTCACGCAGGTAACTCCGTTTTCGTTTTCAGATTTATTTCCGTAACAGATTTAGTTCCGTTCTTGTTTAGCTTATAACTTTTGATCTAGAAGTCCAATGATGCTGATTCTTTTTGCGTTAGATCACAATTTTCTTGTAGTTTCCAAAAATATATAATTTGTCTATTGTTGGATTTATAAAAATTGAGTTAGATCAGATTTGAATTAAAGCTTGTTTTGCTTATTCCGGGAGTTTAAAAATAGGTTTTTAATTAATTCTTTTTGCTCCTGGTCTCTAGGACCTTTGTTTATCCAGTAGTATTTAGTATTTTATTTTCAGGTTAACTTAAATTAGGTTTTTAGCAAAACAGTACTGTTTTAGTATTAGTTCTGTTTTAGCTTTTTCTTTATTGTTTTTATTAGTTTTAAAGTATTTCTTTTTGTCACTTTTGACAAAATTAGTTGTGTTTCTGTTAGACAACAGGAGAAAATTTATTTTTATTTTAAAAATTTATTTTCCTTAGTTTTGTATGAAACCTTCTATAGGTCATAGTTAGAGTTTTATAAAAGCTTTTTATTTGTTTCTTTTTGCAAATAAAATTTTATGGAAAAAATACTTTCTGTTAAATTAGTTATTTAACATTTTATTTTCTGTTAATTTATTAGTTTAGTATTTTAATTGATGATAAGTTTTTACTTACGGCAAAACTATATTAGATGTTTGTAGCAAAGTCATAGATCTTCGTTAGTAGTATTTCTTTGTAGTTTTATTTGAAGTTTCTTTTGATTTTGTTTGAGTTTTATTATCGATTTTCCTTGCTGTTTTGATTGTTATTTCGAGTGCTAAAATTGTTTGCTAGGATGTTTGCTTATGTGAATGCTATGTTTGACTATATAGATTTTCAACGGAGTGACGATTAGTTCTACCAAGTCATTTTCTGACAGCGTTGTTATCTTCATCAAGTATTACCAGGCAAGTTCACTTTGACCATTGCTTTCATACCTATGTTTTTATTGCATTTAGTGGCATCCTTGCAACCACACCTCAGTAGTGTTATTGAAATTCTTGTAGTTGAGTAGTATGCATGAGGTAGGAACCCATCACCCTGTTACCAAGCCCGGGACGTTATTTTATTCTAATGCTACGCTGTAGTAGACGGGGTTTGGTATGAGTGTTCGAGAGTGGTGTGAAGAAGGAGGACTCTACGTCAATGACGACAACTCCATGATGGAATCTGCAAGGACTGCATCTTCAAGACCTCAAGACTTCAAGACTCGAGACAAGAATTCAATACACGCTACTGGGTGAAGGGCGGTTGACGGGCACCCTAGAGAAACCAGTGGTTGGCCGGGATGCATGGAGAAGCGCCATGACATCTTGCGGAAAGCTTCACCCAGACTCAAAGAGACGGAAGAATACTTCACGCCCGGAAGCTTACCTGTGCAACCGCAAGTCATTATGGGCTCTGGCTTGGTTGACCTTAATTGTGACTCTGGCTGGGACGGTACTAGCAGATGTAGAACTACGGTAGGATGGGTTGAGTACCGGACAGTGGTCAGAGGAACTCTTTGGAAAACCATGTTTCGGTCATCTTGTTCTCAAACACTCTGAAGTGCGAGAACGTAAAGAGAGGGATCGAATCTTGCGGGTAAAGTGTACAAACCTCTGCAGAGGGTTATAACCTAATCGATTAGCCGTGTCCCGATTACGGACAATTTGAGCCTCTGGACTTGGATCTATCTCGGAACTCTCAACACCAGATTGATAACTTAATTGTGGGCAACATATGATGATTTTGGGCTATGAGACATCGGTTGGCGGAACCATGTCATGATAGAAAACTCCATAGTACAGACTTCATTTATTCCTTTGGTGTAGGTAAAATAAAACCAGCTTTTACGCAAACAAAATTCAGATCTGAGCCATAAAGCCATACTGCATATAGTATAGTTTATCATCTGTTTTCTCTTATTGTGATCTTGCGGTACATTCAATGTACTAACCTACACGGCTGCAACGTATCATGTTGCAGATATTTTCTTCGACGAGTAAGATTACAGTGCAGGTTACGGTCTACACTCAACCTGCCGATGGCGTTGATGGGACTCCACCCCCGTTTGATTGTTTCCGCTAAGTATTATGAGGTATATATCAGTTTTACGTTATTTATGCATGTGATTGCACTTTGATATATACATTGATGTCTTGTGTGTGCCAAAGATATCGATCTAGGGATGTACAAGAATACGCAGGCTTGACCGTCACGAGGTCGGGTCGCTCTGAATATGGTATCAGAGCACATGTTGGCTGTAGAACGTAACCCTAGAAAATGACTTAGTAATATGAAGACCCCAATAGGAATGACCTTTGTTCTGTACTACTCTCGTAACACCTGATTCCTTTTACTGAACCTTCCTTACTCCAAACTATAGATGGATAGCTACATTCTGAACAAAAGAGAACACTACGAGAAGGTTCTTGGAGGCCCTTTCCTTGTGGAGCTAGTCAGGCTGCTGAAGTTACCGATACCTGAGATCAAGGCAACTAAGAGGACGTCCAGATCGTGGGGAGTCAAGACCCAAGTTTTTGGTCGTAAAGAAGCCCCCAAGACTGCAGACATCAGCTTCGGAACTATAAATGGTGACTGTGATATGGGCATCAACACTGCCGTCCATGATGCTATTGCACGTTTATGCTATCGTCATCGTGCTGCACTAAACCCACACTTCTTTGGAAGGATTGGATGGCAGAAGTTTGATGTAGCAACTATTGCCTTGACGGAAGCGCAAAAAAATGAAGTTCTCCCCACTTTTAGTGTACAATCAGGATCTGGAACAATACGTCAAGAATCTTCAGATGGACCTCCTGGAAGCCCTGTTCGACAATGAAGCACTACGAGAAGAGGTCAAGACTCAGAGACTGAAGGTAAATAAACTGGAGGAGGAGAACCTCGAGATCTCGAGAATACGTCAGGAACTGAAGAACAGCAGGACCATGTCTCATGCAAAGGACGTTGAAATCCAGAAGCTCAAGGAACAACTTCAGGACATACAGGGTCGTCACAAGAAACTCCGTGTCGACAGGGAAAATCTAGTAGAAGAACTGGAGGAGATCAAGTCCACGGAAGAAGCCCCAGTGGGGACAATGACCAAGTTCCTAATAAATTAGCTTAGTAGTATCCCACCATGAGAGAAATAAAGATGAACGTTTTCTCGATTTAAGTATCTGACCATACCAGTTTATGTGGGTGGCGATACTGTAGAATTGATTGAATAAATGAATGCTTGGTTGCTATTATTTTTGTGTGTTTATTGAATGGTTGGATAGATGCGATATTCGTAGGTTTGTATTTATTTCAACCATGAGGGACGTAAGCTACGGAAGAATGGTAGAAGGCCTTCATATGGGAACAGCATCAGGAATTGGAAACTCCCGAGCATTGAAGACCTGAAGAAATGAGGACTTAGAAACGAAAACCATAGTAGAACGGCCCATTACAAACGGTACTTTTGAGCTAGAATCCTTTTGTGATGGGTGGGTATTTGCTTCCTCTTTCTATCTCAACCAGACCCCGAAATCTTGAACCCATGGACAACTAAACACCAAACTTTTCTGGAGACAATTGCAATTTCCCCATGGAGATACATCCCTTGTTCTGAGCACTCCTCTTATCCTACACATATAGATGACAACTCTTTATGAGTCTTTCCTTAAGGGCCCTGAAACGATCATGACCCTGACAAGTGATCATGATTACCCGAAGATCTTGAAGGACATGATGAAGCATATTCACCTTGAAGGAGATGCAGTCTACAAAGGCTACCCCTTCATGCAAAAGGGAGTAGAACTTTGGTATGTGGAGGTACACCTCCACCGTTTGAAAGGAGTTTGCCCAAAGAGGATGGGGCATTACTTTTTCATCTCACGTGTGCCACAAGCAACTTTCTTCGATGCCGTTCGTGAAGCAGCCATGGAAGCCATACGCCAGATCGGAGAAATACTTGAAGCAAGACTCCGTTATACTCAGGAATACCTAAGCGAAGTGCATGCAGAGATGATGAAGGTGAAGTTCAAGACCACCATGATGAAACAGAAGATTGAAGATTTCAAGGCTCATGTCGCACAATTCCAGTGGGACTGAAGAATCCTCGAGGAGGATAAATAAATAGAGTTGGAAGTAATGTCTGACCATACCAAACCATGTGGGTGGCAGCATTTGTAACAAAGTACTTTTTGGAATTTAGATTTACGAAAATGGTTAAGGATGTAATGAAAGATTGATATGAGAATAATGAGATTTTATGGATGAACTTGTGCATTCTTTTGGTCATAGTACTCTGTAAAGCCACAAGATCAATGAAGAAAGAAATGTGTTATTCATGACGGTACATAGAAGGAAGCTGGACAAAATAAGTTGGAGTTTTTGTTTTGATATGATGGTATGAAGAAACAGAGTACTACTGGATTTAAAGGAGGTGTAACATGAGAGTTACTCCAAGGATGAGTTAAAGCTGCACTAGTGCTGAAGTGGGCCATAACCCACAGGCCCAGGATTTTGAGAAGGAACCGTTGTAACCTTGATAAAGGAATAAATTTGGAAGAATCTGTGATCCAATCAGCCTACGTTTCGTAGGAGGTTAAGCAAAAACCTAAGAGTGGTGAAGTAACGATAGATGTTTTGTTTGGCATGCAGAAACCATGGATTTATACGAACTCAGTTCGAGAACAAGAGAAATTCTGCAATGCTTGTGAGTATGCCCAAGTGTTAAAATACGTGATTCGATATTTACATATGTGGTAATGATTCAAGTACGGTATGGATTGGCCCCCATACCGGAGACTTCTATCATGAACTATCATATGTTGATGGAAAATCAGAGAGCCTTGAAAACCTTAGAAGAGTGTCGACGCGATAAGCCATAAAACCATAAAATGGTAGGACGATGGAACCCCATTACAGGCAACCATTGCCAAACGTAGGTTATACGGTAAGGTTCAGCAGACCCGTTTTCTGCAGGAGAAAACCATAAATTGTAGACCACCATGAGTGTTTCGATAGTTGTTTAGAATGGACACAGACCCATCAGCTAAGAAGATCCAGTCTCGGACGAACTTCAACTTTGACGAACCGACCCAAGCTTTTGAGGAAAACTCTATGCTTCTGACAGAAGAGCTTTAATGAAAGAGCTATTGTAAGATATGTGAAGAGACATACATTGTCAGCCCTCCAGAGGAAATATCTGAGTTTATTGGAACCATGACCTTGTTTTTAAGTGTGGTAGCACCCCTGTCCTTTCTGACCAAGACATTTGCTAGAAGACCCCAACCCCTAACCTTTTCTTGTTAGCCTCTTGAATCTCGAGGACGAGATTCATTTTAAGTGTGGTAGGTTTGTAACATCCCAAATTTTGGAATGTTAATATAATTAATTGAATTGTTTGTTTGTTTGCTTGAGTGAATTAAACTTGAGTGAAATTTGAACCTTTTCAAAAACTTTTGAATGAGAGGGAATAAAATGACTTTCCCTTCTCCGGTAAATTCAAATTCATCCTATTAAAATCAATGAGAGAAGATGACATGACTTCTTCAACTATAAAGAATTTGAACGGAGTTTTGCAATTTAATTCTTTCAAATATATGCACTTGCTTCTCTATTTTTCTTCCCTGAGAAATACCCCGAAAAATAAATTCTTGCAAGCAAGAAAGAGCGGAGGAAAATGACCCTCCAAAATCAGGGGCATTTTTGAAAATATTTGAGCCAAGAAAAAAAACCAAAGTTTTTATTTAAAAAATTATTTGCAAAAAGAAATAAAGCCTTTAGGGATTTTCTGAAAAACATTTTTTTTAAGTTTTTATTTTGGCCGTGGAATAATGCTCATCATCTACATTTTGTTTTTCTGATAATTTTAGTATATAAAAACTCTTTATTCCGAATTGATTTGATTTCCTTTTTATTGTTTTAGTTTCCTAATTTTAAAAATAGGAATGGAATCGTTTTTATTAGGAAAAACCTGCTGGCCCATTAAGCACTTTCCTATTCTAGCCCAACAAGAGATCATCTCCTTCCTCTGTTTCCTCTCACGTTCTGAAGCTTTCCATACCCATGGAGACAGGAATCTCCACCTTCCCGATCTCCCTCGTCTTTACATCCCAGCGCCTCCCGAGACCGCCTATAAAGCGCCCTCCCGCTCCTCGTTCCATTTTTCCCATCACCACGCCTCCCTGCCCGTAGCCTCCTCGCCGCCCGTCCTCCTTTTCCTGCCTAGAACGCTCACCAGAGCCCGACGCCAGGAGTGAGCAGCACCTGAGGCGCCCAGCGCCACCTCCCCAAGCGCCGACCCCTCCTCCGCCACCCCCACCTCGCCTGCAACCTCGCCTCGCCGCAGCAGCCCTCCACATCGCTGTCTCCTTCCTGCCATCTCTGCCTCACGTACAGGTAACTCCGTTGTTTTCAGATTTATTTCCGTAACAGATTTAGTTCCGTTCTTGTTTAGCTTATAACTTTTGATCTAGAAGTCCAATAATGCTGATTCTTTTGCGTTAGATCAAAATTTTCTTGTAGTTTCCAAAATATATAATTTGTCTATGTTTGGATTTATAAAAATTGAGTTAGATCAGATTTGAATTAAAGCTTGTTTTGCTTATTCCGGGAGTTTAAAAATAGTTTTTTAATTAATTCTTTTTGCTCCTGGTCTCTAGGACCTTTGTTTATCCAGTAGTATTTAGTATTTTATTTTCAGGTTAACTTAAATTAGGTTTTTAGCAAAACAGTACTGTTTTAGTATTAGTTCTGTTTTAGCTTTTTCTTTATTGTTTTTATTAGTTTTAAAGTATTTCTTTTTGTCACTTTTGACAAAATTAGATGTGTTTCTGTTAGACAACAGGAGAAAATTTATTTTTATTTTAAAAAATTTATTTTCCTTAGTTTTGTATGAAACCTTCTATAGGTCATAGTTAGAGTTTTATAAAAGCTTTTTATTTGTTTCTTTTTGCAAATAAAATTTTATGGAAAAAAATACTTTCTGTTAAATTAGTTATTTTACATTTTATTTTCTGTTAATTTATTAGTTTAGTATTTTAATTGTTGTTAAGTTTTTACTTACGGCAAAACTATATTAGATGTTTGTAGCAAAGTCATAGATCTTCGTTAGTAGTATTTCTTTGTAGTTTTATTTGAAGTTTCTTTTGATTTTGTTTGAGTTTTATTATCGATTTTCCTTGCTGTTTTGATTGTTATTTCGAGTGCTAAAATTGTTTGCTAGGATGTTTGCTTATGTGAATGCTATGTTTGACTATATAGATTTTCAACGGAGTGACGATTAGTTCTACCAAGTCATTTTCTGACAGCGTTGTTATCTTCATCAAGTATTAGCAGGCAAGTTCACTTTGACCATTGCTTTCATACCTATGTTTTTATTGCATTTAGTGGCATCCTTGCAACCACACCTCAGTAGTGTTATTGAAATTCTTGTAGTTGAGTAGTATGCATGAGGTAGGAACCCATCACCCTGTTACCAAGCCCGGGACGTTATTTTATTCTAATGCTACGCTGTAGTAGACGGGGTTTGGTATGAGTGTTCGAGTGGTGTGAAGAAGGAGGACTCTACGTCAATGACGACAACTCCATGATGGAATCTGCAAGGACTGCATCTTCAAGACCTCAAGACTTCAAGACTCGAGACAAGAATTCAATACACGCCATCGGGTGAAGGGCGGTTGACGGGCACCTGGAGAAACCAGTGGTTGGCCGGGATGCATGGAGAAGCGCCATGACATCTTGCGGAAAGCTTCACCCAGACTCAAAGAGACGGAAGAATACTTCATGCCTGGAAGCTTACCTGTGCAACCGCAAGTCATTATGGGCTCTGGCTTGGTTGACCTTAATTGTGACTCTGGCTGGGACGGTGCTAGCAGATGTAGAACTACGGTAGGATGGGTTGAGTGCAGACGGTGGTCGGAGGAACTCTTTGGAAGACCATGTTTGGTCATCTTGTTCTCAAACACCACGAAGTGCGAGAACGTAAAGAGAGGGATCGAATCTTGCGGGTAAAGTGTACAAACCTCTGCAGAGGGTTATAACCTAATCGATTAGCCGTGTCCCCGATTACGGACAATTTGAGCCTCCGGACTTGGATCTATCTCGGAACTCTCAACACCAGATTGATAACTTAATTGTGGGCAACATATGATGATTTTGGGCTATGAGACATCGGTTGGCGGAACCATGTCATGATAGAAAACTCCATAGTACAGACTTCATTTATTCCTTTGGTGTAGGTAAAATAAAACCAGCTTTTACGCAAACAAAATTCAGATCTGAGCCACAAAGCCATACTGCATATAGTATAGTTTATCATCTGTTTTCTCTTATTGTGATCTTGCCGGTACATTCAATGTACTGACCTACACGGCTGCAACGTATCATGTTGCAGATATTTTCTTCCGACGAGTAAGATTACGGTACAGGGTTACGGTCTACACTCAACCTGCCGATGGCGTTGATGGGACTCCACACCCGTTTGATTGTTTCCGCTGAGTATTATGAGGTATATATCAGTTTTACGTTATTCATGCATGTGATTGCACTTTGATATATACATTGATGTACTGTGTGTGCCAGCATACTGATCTAGGGATGGCACAGTAACACAGAGGCTTGACCGTCTGAGGTCGGGTCGCTACAGCTTCTTCATAGTTCGTAGGTTCACCATGATCTAGTAGAATGACTTCCAGAATAGGATTACCATACCACTCTGGTGCGGATCTTACTCTAGTTGATCTACGAAGTTCAGTAACAACTTGATCTGAAGTTTCATGATCATCATCATTAACTTCCTCACTAATTGGTGTAGGTGTCACAGGGACCGATTTCTGTGATGAACCACTTTCCAACAAGGGAGCTGGTACTATTACCTCATCAAGTTCTACTTTCCTCCCACTCACTTCTTTCGAGAGAAACTCCTTCTCTAGAAAGGATCCATTCTTAGCAACGAATGTCTTGCCTTCGGATCTGTGAGAGAAGGTGTACCCAACTGTCTCCTTTGGCTATCCTATGAAGACACATTTTTCCGATTTCGGTTCAAGCTTATCAGGTTGAAGCTTTTTCACATAAGCATCGCAGCCCCAAACTTTCAGAAACGACAACTTTGGTTTCTTGCCAAACCATAGTTCATAAGGAGTCGTCTCAACGGATTTTGATGGTGCCCTATTTAACGTGAATGCGGCCGTCTCTAAAGCATAACCCCAAAGCGATAGCGGTAAATCGGTAAGAGACATCATAGATCGCACCATATCTAGTAAAGTACGATTCTGACGTTTGGACACACCATTACGCTGTGGTGTTCCGGTGGCGTGAGTTATAAACTATTCCGCATTCTTTGAAATGTAGACCAAAGTCGTAACTCAAATATTCTCCTCCACGATCAGATCGTAGAAACTTTATTTTCTTGTTACAATGATTTTCAACTTCACTCTGAAATTCTTTGAACTTTTCAAATGTTTCAGATTTATGCTTCATTAAGTAGATATACCCGTATATGCTTAAATCATCTGTGAAGGTGAGAAAATAACGATATCCGCCACGAGCTTCAACATTCATCAGACCACATACATCTGTATGTATGATTTCCAACAAATCTGTTGCTCTCTCCATAGAACCGGAGAACGGTGTTTTAGTCATCTTGCCCATGAGGCACGGTTCGCAAGTACCAAGTGATTCATAATCAAGTGGTTCCAAAAGTCCATCAGTATGGAGTTTCTTCATGCGCTTCACACCGATATGACCTAAACGGCGATTGCCACAAATAAGTTGCACTATCATTATCAACTCTGCATCTTTTGGCTTCGACATTATGAATATGTGTATCACTACTATCGAGATTTAATAAGAATAGACCACTCTTCAAGGATGCATGACCATAAAAGATATTACTCATATAAATAGAACAACCATTATTCTCTGATTTAAATGAATAACCGTCTCGCATCAAACAAGATCCAGATATAATGTTCATGCTCAACGCTGGCACCAAATAACAATTATTTAGGTCTAAAACTAATCCCGAAGGTAGATATAGAGGTAGCGTGCCGACCACGATCACATCGACTTTGGAACCGTTTCCCACGCGCATCGTCACCTCGTCCTTGGCCAGTGCTCGCTTATTCTGTAGTCCCTGTTTCGAGTTGCAAATATTAGCAACAGAACCAGTATCAAATACCTAGGTGCTACTACGAGCTCTAGTAAGGTACACATCAATAACATGTATATCACATATACCTTTGTTCACCTTGCCATCCTTCTTATCCGCCAAATACTTGGGGCAGTTCCGCTTCCAGTGACCAGCTTGCTTGCAGTAGAAGCACTCAGTTTCAGGCTTAGGTCCAGACGTGGGTTTCTTCTCTTGAGCAGCAACTTGCTTGCTGTTCTTCTTGAAGTTCCCCTTATTCTTCCCTTTGCCCTTTTTCTTGAAACTAGTGGTCTTGTTGACCAGCAACACTTGATGCCACTTCTTGATTTCTACCTCCGCAGCTTTTAGCATTGTGAAGAGCTTGGGAATTTGTCCTGTTCATCACTTGCATATTATAGTTCATCACGAAGCTCTTGTAGCTTGGTGGCAGTGATTGGAGAATTCTGTCAATGACACTATCATCCGGAAGATTAACTCCCAGTTGAATCAAGTGATTATTATACCCAGACATTTTGAGTATATGCTCCTTGTGAACTATTCTCCTCCATCTTGCAGCTATAGAACTTATTGGAGACTTCATATCTCTCAATCCGGGCATTTGCTTGAAATATTAACTTCAACTCCTGGAACATCTCATATGCTCCATGACGCTCAAAACGCTGCTCAAGACCCGGTTCTAAGCCGTAAAGCATGGCACACTGAACTATAGAGTAGTCATCAGCTTTGCTCGCCAGACGTTCACAACTTCGGCGTTGTTCTCGCAAAGAGCAGTTCGGCACCCAGCGGTGCTTCCAGGACGTAATTCTTCGTGCAGCAATGAGGATAATCCTCAAATTACGGACCCAGTCCGTGAAATTGCTACCATCATCTTTCAACTTTGATTTCTCAAGGAACGCATTAAAATTCAACGGAACAACAAAGACGAGCCATCTATCTACAACAAACATAGATAAGAAAAATACTATCAGGTACTAAGTTCATGATAAATTTAAGTTCAATTAATCATATTACTTAAGAACTCCCACTTAGAAAGACATCTCTCTAGTCATCTAAGTGATCACGTGATCCAAATCAACTAAACCATAACCGATCATCACGTGAGATGGAGTAGTTTTCAATGGTGAACATCACTATGTTGATCGTATCTACTATATGATTCACGCCGACCTTTTGGTCTCCGTGTTCCGAGGCCATATCTGCATATGCTAGGCTCGTCAAGTTTAACCTGAGTATTCGCGTGTGCAAAACTGGCTTGCACCCGTTGTAGATGGACGAGAGCTTATCACACCCGATCATCACGTGGTGTCCGGGCACGCATTTAACTTTGGCAACTGTGCATACTCAGTGAGAACATTTCTTGATAATTTTAGTGAGAGATCATCTTAAAATGCTACCGTCAATCAAAGCAAGATAAGATGCATAAAGGATAAACATCACATGCAATCAATATAAGTGATATGATATGGCCATCATCATCTTGTGCTTGTGATCTCCATCTCCAAGCACCGTCGTGATCACCATCGTCACCGGTGCGACACCTTGATCTCCATCGTAGCATCGTTGTCGTTACACCATCTATTGCTTCTACGACTATTGCTACCGCTTAGTGATAAAGTAAAGCAATTACAGGCGTTTGCATTTCATACAATAAAGCGACAACCATATGGCTCCTGCCGATTGCCGATAACCGGTTACAAAACATGATCATCTCATACAATAAAATATAGCATCACGTCTTGACCATATCACATCACAACATGCCCTGCAAAAACAAGTTAGACGTCCTCTACTTTGTTGTTGCAAGTTTTACGTGGCTGCTACGGGCTGAGCAAGAACCGTTCTTACCTACGCATCAAAACCACAACAATAGTTCGTCAAGTTAGTGCTGTTTTAACCTTCGCAAGGACCGGGCGTAGCCACACTCGGTTCAACTAAAGTTGGAGAAACAGACACCCGCCAGCCACCTGTGTGGAAAACACGTCGGTAGAACCAGTCACGCGTAAGCGTACGTGTAATGTCGGTTCGGGCCGCTTCATCCAACAATACCGCCAACCAAAGTATGACATGCAGGTAAGTAGTATGAATTGTATCGCCCACAACTCACTTGTGTTCTACTCGTGCATATAACATCAACGCATAAAACCTGGCTCGGATGCCCTTTGTTGGGTAACGAGTAATTTCAAAAAAATTCCTACGCACACGCAAGATCATGGTGATGGCATAGCAATGAGAGGGGAGAGTATTGTCTACGTACCCTCGTAGACCGTAAGCGGAAGCGTTATGACAACGCGGTTGATGTAGTCGTACATCTTCACGATCCGACCGATCCAAGTACCGAACGTACGGCACCTCCGAGTTCAGCACACGTTCAGCTCGATGACGATCCTCGTCTCCGATCCAGCAAAGTGTCGGGGATGAGTTCCACAAGACGACGGCGTGGACGATGATGATGCTCTATCGGCGCAGGCTTCGCCTAAACTCCGGCGTCGATATGACCGAGTTGGAATTTGGTGGAGGGGGGCACCGCACACGGCTAAGGAACGATCCGTAGATCAACTTGTGTGTTCTAGGGTGCCCCCTTGCCCCCGTATATAAAGGAGGGAGGGGGAGGTGCGGCCGGCCCTCTAGGGGTGCGCCTGGAGGAGTCCTACTCCCACCGGGAGTAGGACTCCCCCCTCTTGGCTTGGCGGAGAAGGAAAGGGGGGAGGGGAAAGAGGAAAGGGGGGCGCCGCCCCCCCTTCCTTGTCCTATTCGGACTAGGGGGGAGGGGGCGCGCAGCCTGCCCTGGCCGGCCCTCCTCTTTTCCCTCATGGCCCATCAAGGCCCATTAACCCCCGGGAGGGTTCTGGTAACCCTCCGGTGTTCCGGTAAAATCCCGATTTCATCCGGAATCATTCCGATATCCAAATATAGGCTTCCAATATATCAATCTTTATGTCTCGACCATTCCGAGACTCCTCGTCATGTCCTTGATCACATCCGGGACTCCGAACAACCTTCGGTACATCAAAACTTATAAACTCATAATAAAACTGTCATCGTAACGTTTAAGCGTGCGGACCCTCACTAGTAGAAAAAGGGGCTATCGTTGAGGCCTGTTTTGCCCATTAGTCCCGGTTCAATCCAGAACCGGGACTAATGTGAGCATTTATCCCGGTTCGTGAGCCCAGGGGGCCGGCCGGGCCACGTGGGCCATTGGTCCCGGTTCGTCCGGACCTTTTGGTCCCGGTTGGTGAACCGGGACCAATGGTCCTGGCTCCTGCCCACCACTATTGGTCCCGGTTGGTGGAATGAACCGGGACCAAAGGCTTCCCTTTAGTCCCGGCTCATGCCACCAACCGGGCTAATGGTGCTGCCTATATATAGCCCCTCGGCAAGAGCAGAGCACACCGCTCTGTTTTTTCCGCCGAGGGGAGGGGCTTGGTGGTGCTCTAGCTCACCTCCTATGCACACAAGGTGTTCGATGGAATGCCCGAGCCACACTACTTAAGCTTTCTCCTCCAAGCTCGACCTCTAACCTCCATTTTCCTCAATATTTGTCTAGGTTTAGCGGTCCGTCACGCCCGTCCCGTCTTCACCGCCGTCGATCACCCGCGCCGATCTCATCGCCAAAGACCACCGTGGTGAGCCTCTTGTTCTTATCTTCTTTCCGAAAGGAAAAATATTCTTACTTGTATTATTTTCTTACTTTTATTATTGCATCTTATATAGTGCGATGGTTTTGGTATCCGCCCCGTCGGCCCTCGTCTGTCTATGATTCGGATGTGGTATATATTATCTTTTCATAACTATTGGTTCATTTATTGTTTATGAAAATTAAGCCGACCAACGTGACATAGATTTTATTTATCTAGGAGGTTGTTGAACCGAAAATTCCAACCGAACCTATTGTCGAGAGGTTAAATTTAGTTGAAGAAGAAAACAATTTCTTGAAGGAAAAAATAAAAAAACTTGAGGAGGAGAAGATGATATTGGAGTTGCATGTTGCGGATGTCGTCGATGATCACAAGATCAAGATGGATGCAATGCGCTTGAAGATGAGAAAGATTAGAAAATATGCCATTCATACCGAGGCTTGGTATCATTATGCCGTTGGATCAGTTGTTACCTTGGTTGCGATTATGATCGTATTTGTTTTCACATTGAAATGTTTTACATAGTTTCAATGTATGGTTTAATTAATTTAGATGCTCGCAGAGCTTTATGTTGTTAGATGAGAACTATGTATGTACTTTGGTTTTTATGTGATGATGAACTTCTATTAATTTGGTCATTTAATTATCTATTCATGATGTTCGTAATGATTTTTGACACACTTAATTATATATAATGCACGCAGATGAACCGCAATGGATGTACGGTGACAGACACACCTCCGAGTACATTAAGGGCGTGCATGCTTTTCTCGAAGTGGCCGAGGCAAACAAGCAGAATGGTTTTATGTGTTGTCCATGCCCTATATGTGGGAATACGAAGTCTTACTCTGACCGGAAAATCCTTCACACCCACCGCTTTACAAGGGTTTCATGCCACACTATAATGTTTGGACGAGGCACGGAGAAATAGGGGTTATGATGGAAGACGGCGAGGAAGAAGAGTACGATGACAACTATGTGCCCCCTGAATACGGTGATGCTACTAAACATCAAGTTGCACTGACGATGTGCACGATGGTGCTGCAGCGTAAGCTGCTGAAGATCAAGATGAACCAGACGATGTGCCCCATGATGATGATCTCCGCCGTGTCATTGTCGATGCAAGGACACAATGCGAAAGTCAAAAGGAGAAGCTGAAGTTTGATCGCATGTTAGAGGATCACAAAAAAGGGTTGTACCCCAATTGCGAAGATGGCAACACAAAGCTCGGTGCCGTACTCGAATTGCTGCGGTGGAAGGCAGAGAATGCTGTGCTCGATAAAGGATTTGAGAAGCTACTGAAAATAATGAAGAAGAAGCTTCCAAAGGATAACGAATTGCCCGACAGTACATACGCAGCAAAGAAGGTCGTATGCCCTCTAGGATTGGAGGTGGAGACGATACATGCATGCCCTAATGACTGCATCCTCTACCGTGGTGCCTACAAGGATCTGAACGCATGCCCGGTATGCGGTGCATTGCGGTATAAGATCGCATTTAGATGACCTCGGTGATGTTGACGGCGAGCCTCCCGTGAAGAGGGTTCTGCGAAGGTGATGTGGTATGCTCCTATAATACCACATTTGAAACGTCTGTTCAGTAAACGGAGAGCATGCCAAGTTGATGCGATGGCACAGTTGAGGACCGTAAGAAAGACGGGAAGTTGAGAGCACCCGCTGACGGTTCGCAGTGAAGAAAAATCGAGAGAAAGTACTGGGATGAGTTTGCAAAGGACCCAAGGAACGTATGGTTTGCTTTAATCGCGGATGGCATTAATCCTTTCGGGAGCAGAGCAGCAATCACAGCACCTGGCCCGTGACTCTATGTATGTATAACCTTCCTCCTTGGATGTGCATGAAGCGGAAGTTCATTATGATGCCAGTTCTCATCCAAGGCCCTAAGCAACCCGGCAACGACATTGATGTGTACCTAAGGCCATTAGTTGAGGAACTTTTACAGCTGTGGAATGGAAACGGTGTACGACGTGGGATGAGCACAAAAGGAGGAATTTGACTGAAGGCGTTGCTGTTCGTGACAATCAACGATTGGCCCGCTCTCGATAACCTTCGTGACAGACAAACAAGGGATACCACGCATGCACGCACTGTTTACTTGACACCGATAGTATATACCGGAAGCTGCAGGAAGAATGTGTACACTGGGCCATCGTTGATTTCTTCCGACCAACCATCAATGTCGAAAGAAAGGCAAGCATTTCAAAGCGAGGCAGATCACCGGAAGAAGCCCGCCATGCGCATCGGTGATCACGCATTTGCTATGGTCAATGATTTACACGTAATCTTTGGAAAGGGTCCCGGACTAGCTGTTCCGAATGACGCCGAGAATCACACACCCATGTGGAAGAAGAAATCTATATTTTGGTACCAACCCTACTGTAAGACCTAGAGGTCCGCTCTTCGATCGACGTGATGCACGTGACAAAGAACCTTTGCGTGAACCTGCTAGGCTTCTTGGGCGTGTATGGGAAGACAAAAGATACACCGAGGCACGAGAGGACCTGCAACGCTTGCGAAAAAAAGAGGGCATGCCTCCGAAGCAGTATGAAGGTCCCGCCACCACGCTCTTCTGAAAGAAGAGAAAGAAATATTCTTTCAATGCCTGCTCAAGATGAAGGTCCCGGCGGCTTCTCGTCGAATATAAAGGGAATAATAAATATGTCAGAGAAAAAGTTCCAGAACCTAAAGTCTCATGACTGCCACGTGATTATGACGCAACTGCTTCCGGTTGCATTGAGAAGGCTTCTACCGGAAAACGTCTGATTAGCCATTGTAAAGCTATGTGCATTCCTCAATGCAATATCTCAGAAGGTGATCGATCCAGAAATTGTAGCAACGCTAAGGAGTGATGTGGCGCAATGTCTTGTCAGTTTCGAGCTGGTGTTCCCACCATCCTTCTTCAATATCATGACGCACGTCCTAGTTCATCTAGTCGACGAGATTGTCATTCCGGGGCCCGTATTTCTACACAATATGTACCCCTTTGAGAGGTTCATGGGAGTCCTAAAGAAATATGTTCAGAATCGTGCTAGGCCAGAAGGAAGCATCTCCATGGGCCATCAAACAGAGGATGTCATCGGGTTTTGTGTTGACTTCATTCCTGGCCTTAATAAGATAGGTCTCCCTAAATCGCGGTATGAGGGGAGATCGACCGAAAAGGCACGCTTGGAAGAGACTCAATAATATGCGAGGACGGATATTCTTGGTCTCAAGCACACTACACAGCTTCTACGTAACTCTACCTTGGTGACCCGTATGTCGATGAACACAAGAGCGATCTGCGCTCCGAACACACGGAGCAAAGGCGACGATCGGATTACATGTGAACACATCAGGACTTTCAGCAGTTGGTTGGAAACACGTCTCAGAGGTGACAACACTGTTTGTGATGAGTTGTACTTGTTGTCCAGGGACCATCTTCGACTGTAATGATTTGGAAAGGATACGAGATAAATTGGAATACACTTTACACGATTGACCAAGATGAAAAGAGCACCAACCAAAACAGCGGTGTCCGCTTTGATGCAACAACCGACAAGGGAAATGACACATATTATGGTTACATAGTAGACATATGGGAACTTGACTACGGAGTAGATTTTAAGGTCCCTTTGTTTAAGTGCAAGTGGGTCAATCTGTCAGAGGCGGGGTGCAGGTAGACCCACAAGACGGAATGACAACAGTGGATCTGAAAAATCTTGGGTACACCGACGAACCGCTCGTCCTAGCCAATGATGTGGCACAGGTTATCTATGTGAAGGACATGTCTACCAGATCGAGGAAAAGAAAAGATAAGGAAGCGAATACATCATACAATGAGCCAAAGCGCCACATAGTTCTTTCAGAAAAAGGGACATCCTGGGAGTGGAGGGCAAGATGACATGTCTCAAGAGTATGAAAAGTTTCATGAAATTCCCTTCAAAGTCAAGGCTGACCCAAGCATCCCGATAAACGATGAAGATTATCCATGGTTACGGCGCAATAAGCAAACGACACAAGCGAAGAAAAAGTGAAGACTTTCTCCCGCAACTATTATGATGATACCATGCCAACTTTGTAACACACGAGTATGATACCATTGTCCGCTTTTGTTCATGAACATACTATGCCAACTTTGAGAACCTCACCAACCAAGGGCGCCACACCGATTTATAAGCCCGTCCCTCTACGCCTTGTTGAGCTCACAAACTTGTGATTCACACAAATTTCAAAGAATTCAAATTTTATAAAACTAATGGCACAAACAGAAAGTTTATAATTGTTCTAAAACAAATGGCACTAACAGAAAGTTTATAATTTTGCTGACCTAAAAGCAAAAAAAATTAAAAAATAAAGCAAAAACCAAAAGAAAATAAATAATGCAGGAAACAAAACAAAAAACTTGAAAAAATAATAATAATAGCAACAATAAGCATTTTGTTGTAAGTAGAAACAAAATAAAATAAATAAAGCAACAAAGAAAACAAAAAAGTGTTTTTGAATTTTAAAACTAATGGCACAAACAGAAAGTTTATATTTTTTCTAAAACTAAAAGCACTAACAGAAAGTTTATAATTTTGCTGACCTAAAAGCAAAAAGAATTAAAAAATAAAGCAAAAACCAAAAGAAAATAAATAATGCAGAAAACAAAACAAAAAACTTGAAAAAATAAAAATAGCAACAATAAGTATTTTGTTGTAAGTAGAAACAAAATAAAATAAATAAAGCAACAAAGAAAACAAAAAAGTGTTTTCAAATTTTAAAACTAATGGCACTAATAGAAAGTTTATATTTTTCTAAAACTAAAAGCAAAAAGAAATAAAATATAAAGCAAAAAAACTACCACCTACTAGGCCCCCACGGCCTGAATATGACTAGAAACCCTACATGGGCCAGGATTCAGGCCCGCAGAGGCCCAATAGGCCCACAGCAAGAGCATGATTAGGCCCGAAAGCCTGCATTTGAGAGGAGCTCGAAGGGGACGCACACCAGCGCTTATAAACCAAAGTGCCGACGCCCTTCAACTAGCGAGGTGGGACTAAACATTTGGCGCTGGGCAGCAGGCCTTTGGTCCCGGTTGGTGGCACCAACCGAGACTAAAGGGGTTTAGTCGGTCGTGGCACGACCGGGACTAATGACTTTAGTCGGTTGGTGCCACCAACCGACAAAAGGCCGCTTCCCGCCCTTTGGGCTGCTGAAATTTGGCCTTTGGTCCCGGTTGGTGGCACCAACCGGGACTAAAGGGGGCATTAGTCCCGGTCGTGCCACGAACCGGGACCAATGCTCTTTCTATATAAGCAAGACTTGTGAAATTTTCACATCTCCTCGCCTCCCTAGCCGATTGCCCCCGCCAGCTGCCCAAATCGCGCTCCTCGTCGCCCGTCGCCGCCGCCACGGCCGCCATCCCGTCTCCCGTGCCCCTGCCCGAGCCGCCACGGCCGCCGCCCGTGCCCTGCCCGTCCCAGCACGCACGCAGCGCGCCCCTGCGCCGGCCGCCGCCCGTACCTGCCCGTCCCGAAACGACGGCCGCGCCCTGCGCCCCACGCCGCCCGCCGCCGCCTGCCCTGCCCGTCCACGAAACACGCACGCAGCCGCCCTGCGCCCCCACGCCCGGCCGCCCGTGCCCCTGCGCCTGCCCGCCTCACCTCGTCGCCGCCGCGCCGCCACTGCCGCCCTGCCTCGACGCCCCTCCTCCCGTTCGGTCCGGCTCCGGCGACCCCCTTTCCTCCCTGTCCCCTCGTCCTCTTCATAAAAAAAATTCATATAATTTTTTAGGCAGATTTATGTTCATGTATATATGTTCATTATATGAACATAATATGGATGATGTATGCATGCTTTTTATATGTTCATTATATATGTTCATTATATGGATGGATGGATGGATGGATAATTTTTAGGCAGATTTTTAGATTTTTAGGCAGATTTTTAGAATTTTTTGTGTATGTATGTTATGTTTATATGTATGTATGTATGTTCATATGTATGTATGTTTATATGCAAAGCATATGCAAAGAAAATGTATGAATAGTCATGTGCAAAGAAAAATGTATGTATGATCATATGCAAAGAAAATGTATGTATGTATGTTCATATGAAAGAAAAATGTATGTATGTATGTTCATATGCATATGCAAAGAAAATGTATGTTCATATATATGATGATATGTTCATATAAAAAGGAAAATAAGAAGAGGAAGAAAGGAGAAGAAGAGGAGAGGAAGAAGAGGAGAAATAAATAAGAAGAGGAAAAAAGAAGAAAAAGAAGAGGAGAAGAAGAAAGGAATAGAAGAGAAGAAGAAAAAATAGAAAAAATTCTATTTTTTCTTCTTCTCTTCTATTCCTTTCTTCTTCTCCTCTTTTTTTTCTATTTTTTCTTCTTCTCCTCTATTCTTTTCTTCTTCTCCTCTTCTTTTTTCTTATTTTTTTTCTTCTTCTTCTTCCTTCTTCCTTCTTCCTCTTTTCTTCCTTTTCCTTATTTTCCTTTCTCGAGGGATAAGTAGAAAAAGAAGAGGAGAAGAAGTAAGAAAGGAATAGAGGAGAAAGAAGAAACTTTGACACGAGGGGGGTACCGATACCCCTCCCGATAACATTATTTTCCCATGTATATGTATGTTGCATCGTTGTCGATATAACGAGGGTGTCGAGGATCGCCGAGGGGTCTAGGGTCGGGAACTAGGGTAGAGGGTCGAGGGTCATTAAGGGGTCAAGGGTCGAAGGTTTCAGGGTCGTGGGTTCCTATAGTGTCAAAGTATTGAAGAAATCCATCGCTTCATCATTACCCGGAAGTAACCATGGCATGATGGTACGAAGTCCTCCAAAGTTGTTCTGGAATGGAGTCCTGGATAGGATAATTTGCCTTTTTGCTGAACTTTGTACCAAAAAGCAAATTATCCTATCTGAACTCCGTTCAAACAACTTTGGAGAGCTTGCACCATCATGCACTAGCATTTTCGCCTAATGATGAAGACATGATTTTGTTGAATCCTTTGACACTAGGCAACCTCCCGACCCTCGGCGATCTTCGACCCTTGACCTCGACCGCTCGGCGATCCACGACCCTCTACCCTATTTGTGGGACATAGATGTACTGTTCAACGCCGACCCCTCCCGATAGCTTCAACACGTGGGGGGTCGATATTACGTACCCCTCCTAGCTTGAAGCATTCTCGAGGCCACCCCTAACCCTTGAAGCGTTGTCGAGGCCACGCCAAACCCTAGAGAAGCAGCGTCGAGGCCACTAATATGATTCCTTATTGTGATTAGCTAGCTAGTTCTACGTTGGCACTAATATATCCATATCTGTCATGTTTGAATAATAATTGCCATGTTGTAAATATTTGTAGAAACTATGGACACCCCCCGAGACGAAGCACAAGAAGCGTTGTTGAGGGACATAATCGCACACGGAAGTGATGCCGTCTCCTCGATGATGTTTCTCAACATCGATAACGATGGTCTGGAAGGAGAGGGTGAAGAAGCAGCTGGCTATGATTTACATGGCTCCGATGACCCAATGCCGGTGGAAGAAGTAGACCGTGAGGACGGCTCCGGTGATCACCAAACCGAGTCCGGCCAGGTATATATATTAGTTAAGCCTGTGCTGACTAGCTCTCGTCTTTGTTTTGGTATATATATATGTACACATATTAATTAACTCTCGTCTTTGTTCTTTTTTCTAGCCCTCCGGATCGAGCACAACTTCGGTAAAGAGACGAGGCCCAAGAAAAAGTTGAGCTCGGATGAAAAGTTTGAGATCATACAAATCGCGACGACGCCAACTGATTGAACCCTACCGGACAAAGAAGGCATTTGTTGCTCGGTCATGGGGTTACGGTTAGGGACAAGATCCCGATCAGCATCCACCAATGGTATAAGCCTAAGAACGAAGACCCCGAGGTGTCTTATGTCAATGATATGCAGAAAAATGATCTTTGGACCGAGCTGAAGTCAAATTTTACCCTACCGCCAGAGGATGATCCGGAGAAGCCAGTAATAGAGCCATTAATCAAGTCTTTTGCTCTTAAGAAGATGGCAGAACTATTCAGGAATTGGAAGAAAGACCTCAATACGTATGTCAAAAAAAATGAGACACCAGAATTCACGGGCAAATATGAGAAGATCAGAGATGACTGGCCCGCATTTGTGGCCTACAAGACATCGGAAAAGAGTAAAAAGATGTCAGCGACAAACAAGAGAAATGCTGCGAAGAAGAAGCTTCATCATCGCACGGGGTCGTGGCTACCTCATAGCCCGGCCTAAGTGGTCCAAGGCTGAGAATGATCTGCTTGATAAAGGGATCGAACCCGAGACAATGAATCGCCAGACCGTTGCGGACTTGGTTCTTCGGGCGGCGGATCCTTGGACCCTATAACGGGAAGTGCATTTGGACGGACGAACAATTGGACATACCAGTCAAGAGGCTTAAGCATTATATCGAAGCAGCGCAGCAAGGGAAGTTCGTTCTGCCGGGGAGAAGGACGAGCTCACAATGGCCCTCGGGAATCTGAGCACCCAGGACGGACACGAGGCACGCCAGGCTCCCTTTCGTGGAAGGCTGGATTTCCGGACGCAGGGGGTTACAAAACCCATGAGAGGAGGAAGAAACTGGAGCAGAGCCTAATGCAGGCGCTGCACGAAAGGGTAATGGGGCTAGAGGAACGAGAAGAGGAACGAGAAGCAGCTGATCACAACAAACGACCTGCCGAAGCTTCCCCCGAAGCTACCCCGCCATCTCAGCGGAGAAGCAGCGTGGCTTCCACCGAGCTGCTTCAGCCAGAGCAGCATGCCTTGACGGCTCCTACCAGCTATCCCGTGGATGCTATCACGGATGCTGAAAGTTGCCACCTTATGGCGCAATGGAGCAATTTAAAGGTCAAGGCGGCTGTTGGCTCTGTTTATCCCACTAAACCCGACTCAACTTTTCACTGCCGGCCGATTCGGAAGGATATGCTAAGGTGATGGTCGATGAAATAACGGAGGGATTTGAGGACCTCCGGCTTGACCACCCTAACGGTGAAGGGGAGTATCGGCTGGGTTCTGCTCTGAAGACTCCATGCCTATGGCGGAAGGATCTCATCAACCTTCCGAACTGGACGCCTCCGCCTCCTCCTCCTCCTCCGGCGAGTCAGGGCACTCCGCCTCCTCCACCGCCTCCTCCTCCTCCTCCGGCGAGTCAGGGCACTCCGCCTCCTCCACCGCCTCCTCCTCCGGCGAGTGACGATCAGGGCACTCGGCCGGCTCCTTCTCCGGCGTGTGGCGGCACTCCGTCTCCTTCTCCGCCTGCACCGGCGCGTCCGCAGCCAGCCTCCTCCTTCTCCGCCTCGTCGGCAAAGGCGGAAGAGACCCGCCGCCGCTCCGGCTGCTCCGGTGCCGTAGTCCTTCTCCTCCGCCTCGTAAGCAAGGAAAGAAGACATCCGCTCCGTCTGCTCTGCCGGGCGTCTAGCAATCTTGCCAAAGGCGGGAGGAGATACAGATTCGGTCCTTCTCTCAAGACTCGGAGAAGTTACCGACGAGAGGAGCGAGGTGGAAAACGCGAAGATCGCGCAGATCAAGTGGATGACTGGTTTCAAGGGTTGAAAGCAAAGAGACATCCACCTCGGAGGAGAAGGTAGATCCGGTCAAAGCGAAGCGCACTTCGCTGCCCCGACAAAACCACCCAAGTCTCCGCCGAAAGGCAACTATGAGCGCATTATTGGAAAGGCATTTGCCGAGGCGGAGAGATCGGGAAGTACTGTCAGGTGATCAAAGGATGAAAGAACGACGAGCTGGGAAACAAATTGCCCAGCTCGGCGAACAAGCGAAGAATCATGCCCCCGCTCAAGGTGCTCGCTAGCGACATCGTCGATCCGAGGATGGTGCCCGGTTATGGCAATCCTGAAGATTACTTGCCCGACGATGTACAATTTGATTTCTTGGAGGTGCAGATACAAAGATACGAGTACGGGAAGCCTCTCGTCAAAGATGAAAGCTCTCTAACAACGATGATGCGAAGATTGCATGATTGGTACATGAAAACCTGCAAAGTGTCGGCGGGAGGAATACTTTGTATTTGAGAGTTAAAAGGAGCATGACCTCCTTGGAATTGAACTATTGCCTATTCCATTTGAGGAGTTCTATCAGTTTTTCAATCAATTGGCCATCGATAAAGCAACGGTCACCTGCCATCTGTCTGTAAGTAGTACTACTTCTGTCATTAAGTATCTCTATATAACTCAGCTCTTTCATTGCATGTATTTATAAATATCCTCACTATATTATGCAGATTGAAGATCGCAGAAATGAAAAAAAACAAGTGGGTGATATTGGGTTCATTAACACATATCTCATCGATGCAAATGAGGTTAAATATAGTGCCAATGAAACCGAGGCCAAATTGCTACGATCGTTGGAAATAAATGAACACAAAAATACAATACTCTTTTCCTTACAACTACACGTGAGTGTTCTTGTCTTGTGGCATATTCGGTTTCCCTTATTTAGTCCAGGTTATAGAAATGTAATATTGATGAGTTATGCATGCGTGCAGGTTCCACTATATTCTCCTAGAGATTAAGCTTGAGCAGGAGTAGTAACTGTCTTAGACTCGAGACGAAAAGATCCCAAGGAGTATGCTGAAATGACTGAAATGCTCGAGAAGTAAGTTAAATCGATCATTATCCACCATATCAGCAACTTTGTTCATTTCTGATATCAAGTAATTGTTTTCTTTGTATGGCAGGGCTTGGGGAAAATTCACCAAAAAGCTCCGGGACTACCGAAGAAGCTGCAATTTAGACAATTCGAAAGTAAGTACTATATAGTAGCATATTCCACGCCAAGATCTCCTAGTGATTCAAGCGCTAGTTTCATCAATACCATTTAGCATGTGCTTGCTATATATAATTATCAGTTTGATTGACCTCTGTTTCTTGTAAAGTGGTTGTGGCAGGAACAAGGGAATGATTTACGTGGATACTACATTTGCAGTCCATCCGCCACACGACACTGTGAGAGGGGCTACTCCGACAAACAATTTGAAGTGCGTAAATAAAAATATTCACAATTTTATTTTATTACCATCATTTGTGTTGAGTTTCATTCATTCATATATATATATATATATATATATATATATATATATATATATATATATGTATTGACCCCTTTCTTACAATTAGATGTTTCGGCAACGGGATGAACTCCTAGCACCAGATCGCATGCGAGCAATTCAAGAGGAATTGGCAGCATTCTTTCTTGACTATGTGATCGCTGAAGACGGGGAATACCATGTGGACCACGCGTCCGTATTGTAAAAGATAATTATTGTATATATGTAGCGGTAGCGTCGGATAGATATACGAGAACTTGTTGTTCGACCAATCTCTCGGAGAAGGAGAGGTGGTCGATATCACTTCTCTCTGTATGCATATATATGTTCATGACGATCTTATGTTTGCTTAATTACTAGCTAGCTAGCATGTCTAGTTAGTCCTCTCTATACGTATGTATAGTACGTAGCGTCGACCAAGCACGGACAAAAGAAAGGACACTTTTCTCTATTAATTAGCTAGCTATAGCACAATATATGAAACACCTAAATTAACCCCCAAAACCCCCAAACCCCCCTCTTTTGAAAAAAAAACAAAACCAGAGCCAAAGAAATGCTGTGGCGTGGATGCCTATTGGTCCCGGTTGGTGCCACCAACCGGGACCAAAGGCCCTCTACTGAGCTCGGGCTCACGGACAGGCCACGTGGAGGCCCATCGGTCCCGGTTCTGGATAGAACCGGGACTAAAGGGTGAGGGTATTAGTACCGACCCTTTAGTACCGGTTCACGAACCGGGACTAAAGGCCCTTATGAACCGGGACTATAGGCCGTTTTTCTACTAGTGCCTACGGGTTCGAGAACTATGTAGACATGACCAGGAACAGTTTCCGGTCAATAACCAATAGTGGAACCTGGATGTTCATATTGGCTTCTACATATTCTACGAAGATCTTTATCGGTCAAACCGCATAACAACATACATTGTTCCCTTTGTCATCGGTATGTTACTTGCCTGAGATTCGATCGTCGGTATCCAATACCTAGTTCAATCTCGTTACGGGAAAGTCTCTTTACTCGTTTCGTAATACATCATTCCGTAACTAACTCATTGGTTACATTGCTTGCAAGGCTTAAGTGATGTGTATTACCGAGAGGGCCCAGAGATACCTCTCCGACATTCGGAGTGACAAAACCTAATCTCGAATTACGCCAACCCAACATGTACCTTTGGAGATACCTGTAGAGTACCTTTATAATCACCCAGTTACGTTGTGACGTTTGGTAGCACACAAAGTGTTCCTCCGGTAAACGGGAGTTGCATAATCTCATAGTTGTAGGAACTTTGTATAAGTCATGAAGAAAGCAATAGCAACATACTAAACGATCAAGTGCTAGGCTAACGGAATGGGTCAAGTCAATCACATCATTCTCCTAATGATGTGATCCCGTTAATCAAATGACAACACATGTCTATGGTTAGGAAACATAACCATCTTTGATTAATGAGCTAGTCAAGTAGAGGCACACTAGTGACATTATGTTTGTCTATGTATTCACACATGTATCATGTTTCCAGATAATACAATTCTAGCATGAATAATAAACATTTATCATGATATGAGGAAATAAATAATAACTTTATTATTGCCTCTAGGGCATATTTCCTTCAACAAGATCCCCGGCAAGCGCCTTACCGGGGACGACTGCAACGCCACGGCAAGACCCTTGCCGGGCCCCTCGGCAAGGCCCTTGCCGAGGGCGTCACCGGGGCCACTGCCAGGCCCACACCAACCAAGTCTCCACCCCTTTCACATGCAGCTGCCAGCCCAACCAGCTGGGCAGGCACCTGCGTGGCAACATGAAGCTTCCAGGATAACTCAGCGAGCGCCTGTGTGGCGGCATGCGGACCTTCGTGAAGGCCCTACCACCACGCCACCTCAGCTGCCTGCTTGCCTACATGGCGCCGCATGCACCGCTAGCCAGGGCGCGTGTCAAAGCGAAGAGGAGCGGCGACGGACGGGACGGGCCTCGTTCCCGTCCCCAATAAAGCAAGGGGACACCTAAGCTACGTATTAAATGCACTTTGTCCTGTAATACGAGCGATAAGCTCATAGCACTGTAGGCCTTTCCACCTCCTGTGTGCCACTGTGGCAGCCCCTTTCGACTATAAAAGGAGGCCCTTGGCATACTGGAGGGGTATTCGGCTCTTTTAAACCACGCAGCCACCATAGCTAGTTCGAGAGCTCAAGAACTCTCTGAAATACAGCCACTAAAGCAGGACTAGGGTATTACGCATCCTCGCGGCCTGAACCTGGGTAAACGATCCTTGTGCCGACTGTTATCCCTGATCTTCTCACAACCCTGCGCCCCGGCAACCGTAGTAGGGATTCTTGTGATCCCATAGGTGTCGTTTCTCACCGACATCTTTGGCGCGCCAGGTAGGGGGTGGGATTGTGAGAATCTGGTCTAGTAGTTAGCCTCACAGTTCTTCATCTCCATGGCTTCTAAAGGAGAAGACGGCCAGGAGAAAACGGCGCCATCTGCAAGTGCGATGGACGCCAGTGTGGCAACAGAAAAGCTAAGTCATGCCGAACCCTAAATCTTTCCTCTTTATATAAGGTTATTTTTCTCGGAGATCTCGTTCCTTGTACGGAAAACCTGCACGCAAAGGGGCCCTCCCGCGATTGGCGACGCCCTCATTCTATTTCGAGTCCGCTCAACAGCTCAAGCGGCCGCGTCGAGAGTGGCAGCGTAGCCTTCCGCACTTGACAACGCTCTCGATTCTGACTCGAGTCAAGGTCGACAGTTCGGGCGGCCGCATTAAGGGCAGCAAGGTGGTTCGCTCGGCAGCAAGCACACCCGGCAGGCCATTGGGGATCCGTCCACAGATGCCGCCCTGGGTTTACGCACCGGCAAACCTACCCAGTTAACGTAGGGTGGACGTACAAAGGAAAATCAAACAGGAAAATAACATGCATAATATTAAAAAGTATTGCAGAGTTATATTACTTCAAATTGTTGCTGCGGTTCTAACTAAAGATAGAAATTGTCTTGGTCATGAACCTGCAGCGGTGATAAGAAACGGGGTGCCTAATCCCGACACTGGCCCTCCTGAAGGAAATATGCCCTAGAGGCAATAATAAAGTTATTATTTATTTCCTTATATCATGATAAATGTTTATTATTCATGCTAGAATTGTATTAACCGGAACATAATACATGTGTGAATACATAGATAAATAGAGTGTCACTAGTATGCCTCTACTTGACTAGCTTGTTGATCAAAGATGGTTATGTTTCCTAACCATAGACATGAGTTGTTATTTGATTAACAGGATCACATCGTTAGGAGAATGATGTGATTGACATGACCCATTCCGTTAGCTTAGCACACAATCGTTTAGTATGTTGCTATTGCTTTCGTCATGACTTATACATGTTCCTATGACTATAAGATTATGCAACTCCCATTTACCGGAGGAACAATGGGTGATTATAAAGGTGCTCTACAGGTGTCTCCAAAGGTACTTGTTGGGTTGGCGTATTTCGAGATTAGGATTTGTCACTCCGATTGTCGGAGAGGTGTCTTTGGGCCCTCTCGGTAATGCACATCACTTAAGCCTTGCAAGCATTGCAACTAATGAGTTAGTTGTGGGATGATGCATTACAGAACGAGTAAAGAGACTTGCCGGTAACGAGAATGAACTAGGTATTGAGATACCGATGATCGAATCTCGGGCAAGTAACATACCGATGACAAAGGGAACAATATATGTTGTTATGCGGTCAGACCGATAAAGATCTTCGTAGAATATGTGGGAGCCAATATGAGCATCTAGGTTCCGCTATTGATTATTGACCGGAGATGTGTCTCGGTCATGTCTACATAGTTCTCGAACCCGTAGGGTCCGCACGCTTAACGTTTCAATGATAGTTATATTATGAGTTTATATGTTTTGATGTACCGAAGGTTGTTCGGAGTCCCGGATGTGATCACGGACATGACGAGGAGTCTCGAAATGGTCGAGCATGAAGATTGATATATTGGAAGCCTATGTTTGGATATCGGAAGTGTTCCGGGTGAAATCGGGATTTTACCGGAGTACCGGGAGGTTACCGGAACCCCCTGGGGACTTAATGGGCCTTAGTGGGCCTTGGTGGAAGAGAGAGGAGGCGGCCAGGGCAAGGGCCGCGCCCCCTCCCCCCTAGTCTGAATAGGACAAGGAGAGAGGCGGCGCACCCCTTCCCTCTTCTCCTCCACCTCTTTCCCCTCCCAAGTCCTAGAAAGGGGAGTCCTACTCGATGGGAGTAGGACTCCTCTGGCGCGCCTCTCTCTAGGCCGCACCCCCCCCCTTGCTCCTTTATATACAGGTGCAGGGGGCACCCCAAAGACACAACAATTGATCTGTTTGATCTTTTAGCCATGTGCGGTGCCCCCCCTCCACCATAGCCCACCTCGATAATACTGTAGCGGTGCTTAGGCAAAGCCCTGCATCGGTAGAACGTCAACATCGTCACCACGCCGTCATGCTGACGAAACTCTCCCTCAACACTCGGCTGGATCGGAGTTCGAGGGACGTCATCGGGCTGAACGTGTGCTGAACTCGGAGGTGCCGTGCGTTCGGTACTTGATCGGTCGGATGGTGAAGACGTACGACTACATCAACGGCGTTGTGTTAACTCTTCCGCTTACGGTCCACGAGGGTACGTGGACAACACTCTCCCCTCTTATTGCTATGCATCACCATGATCTTGCGTGTGCATAGGAAAATTTTGAAATTACTACGTTCCCCAACAGTGGCATCCGAGCCTGGTTTTATGCATAGATGTCATATGCACGAGTAGAACACAAGTGAGTTGTGCGCAATATAAGTCATACTACTTACCAGCATGTCATACTTTGGTTCGGCGGTATTGTGAGATGAAGCGGCCCGGACCGACATTACGCGTACGCTTACGCGAGACTGGTTTCACCGTTGCGAGCACTCGTTGCTTAAAGGTGACCGGCGGGTGTCTGTCTCTCTCACTTTAGTTGAACCGAGTGTGGCTATGCCCGGTCCTTGCGAAGGTTAAAACAACATCAACTTGACAAACTATCATTGTGGTTTTTGATGCGTAGGTAAGAACGGTTCTTGCTAAGCCCGTAGCAGCCACATAGAACTTGCAACAACAAAGTAGAGGACGTCTAACTTGTTTTTGCATGGCATGTTTTGATGTGATATGGTCAAGACATGGTGCTAATTTTATTGTATGAGATGATCATGTTTTGTAACCGAGTTATCGGCAACTGGCAGGAGCCATATGGTTGTCGCTTTATTGTATGCAATGCAATAGCCCTGTAATGCTTTACTTTATCACTAAGCGGCAGCGATAGTCGTAGAAGCATAAGATTGGCGAGACGACAACGATGCTACGATGGAGATCAAGGTGTCGCGCCGGTGACAATGGTGATCATGACGGTGCTTCGGAGATGGAGATCACAAGCACAAGATGATGATGGCCATATCATATCACTTATATTGATTGCATGTGATGTTTATCTTTTATGCATCTTATCTTGCTTTGATTGACGGTAGCATTAAGATGATCTCTCACTAAATTTCAAGATAAAAGTGTTCTCCCTGAGTATGCATCGTTGCCAAAGTTCGTCGTGCCTGCACACCACGTGATGATCGGGTGTGATAAGCTCACGTCCATCTACAACGGGTGCAAGCCAGTTTTGCACACGCAGAATACTCGGGTTAAACTTGACGAGCCTAACATATGCAGATATGGCCTCGAAACACTGAGACCGAAAGGTCGAGCGTGAATCATATAGTAGATATGATCAACATAGTGATGTTCACCATTGAAAGCTACTCCATTTCACGTAATGATCGGTTAAGGTTTAGTTGATTTGGATCACGTGATCACTAAGAAGATTAGAGGGATGTCTTTATAAGTGGGAGTTCTTAAGTAATATGATTAATTGAACTTAAATTTATCATGAACTTAGTACCTGATAGTATCTTGCTTGTCTATGGTTGATTGTAGATAGATGGCCCGTGCTGTTGTTCCGTTGAATTTTAATGCGTTCCTTGAGAAAGCAAAGTTGAAAGATGATGGTAGCAATTACACGGACTGGGTTCATAACTTCAGGATTATCCTCATTGCTGCATAGAAGAATTACGTCCTGGAAGCACCGCTGGGTGCCACCTCGCCGATGTAACCGACGACGTTAAGAACGTCTGGCAGAGCAAAGCTGATGACTACTCGATAGTTCAATGTGCCATGCTTTACGGCTTAGAACCGGGACTTCAACGACGTTTTGAACGTCACGGAGCATATGAGATGTTCCAGGAGTTGAAGTTAATATTTCAAGCAAATGCCCGGATTGAGAGATATGAAATCTCCAATAAGTTCTATAGCTGCAAGATGGAGCAGAATAGTTCTGTCAATGAGCATATACTCAAAATGTCTGGGTATAATAATCACTTGATTCAAGTGGGAGTTAATCTTCCGGATGATAGCATCATTGACAGAATTCTCCAATCACTACCACCAAGCTACAAGAGCTTCGTGATGAACTATAATATGCAAGGGATGGATAAGACGATTCCCGAGCTCTTAGCAATGCTAAAGGCTGCGGAGGTAGAAATCAAGGAGCATCAAGTGTTGATGGTTAATAAAACCACCAGTTTCAAGAAAAAGGGCAAATGGAAAAAGAAGGGGAACTTCAAGAAGAACAGCAAGCAAGTTTCTGCTGAGGAGAAGAAACCCAAGTCTGGACCTAAGCCTGAAACTGAGTGCTTCTACTGTAAGCAGACTGGTCACTGGAAGCGGAACTGCCCCAAGTATTTGGCGGATAAGAAGGATGGCAAGGTGAACAAAGGTATATGTGATATACATGTTATTGATGTGTACCTTACTAGAGCTCGCAGCAGCACCTGGGTATTTGATACTGGTTCTGTTGCTAATATTTGCAACTCGAAACAGGGACTACAGATTAAGCGGACACTGGCTAAGGACGAGGTGACGATGTGCGTGGGAAATGGTTCCAAAGTCGATGTGATCGCGGTCGGCACGCTACATCCACATCTACCTTCGGGATTAGTTTTAGACCTAAATAATTGTTATTTGGTGCCAACGTTGAGCATGAACATTATATCTGGATCTTGTTTGATGCGAGATGGTTATTCATTTAAATCAGAGAATAATGGTTGTTCTATTTATATGAGTAATATCTTTTATGGTCATGCACCCTTGAAGAGTGGTCTATTTTTGATGAATCTCGATAGTAGTGATACACATATTTATAATGTAGAAGCCAAAAGATGCAGAGTTGATAATGATAGTGCAACTTATTTGTGGCACTGCCGTTTAGGTCATATCGGTGTAAAGCGCATGAAGAAACTCCATACTGATGGACTTTTGGAACCACTTGATTATGAATCACTTGGTACTTGCGAACCGTGCCTTATGGGCAAGATGACCAAAACGCCGTTCTCCGGTACTATGGAGAGAGCAACAGGTTTGTTGGAAATCATACATACATATGTATGTGGTCAAATGAATGTTGAAGCTTGTGGCGGATATCCTTATTTTCTCACCTTCACAGATGATTTTAGCAGATATGGGTATATCTACTTAATGAAGCATAAGTCTGAAACATTTGAAAAGTTCAAAGAATTTCAGAGTGAAGTTGAAAATCATTGTAACAAGAAAATAAAGTTTCTACGATCTGATCATGGAGGAGAATATTTGAGTTACGAGTTTGGACTACATTTGAAATAATGTGGAATAGTTTTGCAACTCACGTCACCCGGAACACCACATCGTAATGGTGTGTCCGAACGTCGTAATCGTACTTTACTAGATATGGTGCGGTCTATGATGTCTCTTACTGATTTACCGCTATCGTTTTGGGGTTATGCTTTAGAGACGGCCGCATTCATGTTAAATAGGGCACAATCAAAATCCATTGAGACGACGCCTTATGAACTGTGGTTTGGCAAGAAACCAAAGTTGTCGTTTCTGAAAGTTTCGGGCTGCGATGCTTATGTGAAAAAGCTTCAACCTGATAAGCTCGAACCCAAATCGGAGAAATGTGTCTTCATAGGATAACCAAAGGAAACTGTTGGGTACACCTTCTATCACAGATCCAAAGGCAAGACTTTCGTTGCTAAGAATGGATCCTTTCTAGAGAAGGAGTTTCTCTCAAAAGAAGTGAGTGGGAGGAAATTAGAACTTGATGAGGTAACTGTACCTGCTCCGTTATTGGAAAGTAGTGCATCACAGAAACTGGTTTCCGTGACACCTACACCAATTAGTGAGGAAGTTAATGATGATGATCATGGAACTTCAGATCAAGTTGTTACTGAACCTCGTAGATCAACCAGAGTAAGATCCGCACCAGAGTGGTACGGTAATCCTATTCTAGAAGTCATGTTACTAGATCATGATGAACCTACGAACTATGAAGAAGCGATGGTGAGCCCAGATTCCGCAAAATGGCTTGATGCCATGAAATCTGAGATGGGATCCATGTATGAGAACAAAGTGTGGACTTTGGTTGACTTGCCCGATGATCGGCAAGCAATTGAGAATAAATGGATCTTCAAGAAGAAGACTGACGCTGACGGTAATGTTACTGTCTACAAAGCTCGACTTGTTGCGAAAGGTTTTCAACAAGTTCAAGGGATTGACTACGATGAGACCTTCTCACCCGTAGCAATGCTTAAGTCTGTCCGAATCATGTTAGCAATTGCCGCATTTTATGATTATGAAATATGGCAGATGGATGTCAAAACTGCATTCCTGAATGGATTTTTGGAAGAAGAGTTGTATATGATGCAACCAGAAGGGTTTGTCGATCCAAAGGGAGCTAACAAAGTGTGTAAGCTCCAGCGATCCATTTATGGACTGGTGCAAGCCTCTCGGAGTTGGAATAAACGATTTGATAGTGTGATCAAAGCATTTGGTTTTGTACAGACTTTTGGAGAAGCCTGTACATACAAGAAAGTGAGTGGGAGCTTTGTAGCATTTCTGATATTATATGTGGATGACATATTGTTGATTGGAAATGATATAGAATTTATGGATAACATAAGGATACTTGAATAAGAGTTTTTCAATGAAAGACCTCGGTGAAGCTGCTTATATATTGGGCATTAAGATCTATAGAGATAGATCAAGACGCTAAATTGGACTTTCACAAAGCACATACCTTGACAAAGTTTTGAACAAGTTCAAAATGGATCAAGCAAAGAAAGGGTTCTTGCCTGTGTTACAAGGTGTGAAATTGAGTAAGACTCAATGCCCGACCAGTTCAGAAGATAGAGAGAAAATGAAAGATGTTCCCTATGCTTCAGCCATAGGCTCTATCATGTATGCAATGCTGTGTACCAGACCTGATGTGTGCCTTGCTATAAGTCTAGCAGGGAGGTACCAAAGTAATCTAGGTGTGGATCACTGGACAGTGGTCAAGAACATCCTGAAATACCTGAAAAGGACTAAGGATCTGTTTCTCGTTTATGGAGGTGACAAAGAGCTTATCGTAAATGGTTACGTTGATGCAAGCTTTGACACTGATCCGGACGATTCTAAATCGCAAACCGGATACATGTTTACATTGAACGGTGGAGCTGTCAGTTGGTGCAGTTCTAAACAAAGCGTCGTGGCGGGATCTACAAGTGAAGCAGAGTACATAGCTGCTTCCGCGGAAGCAGCAAATGAAGGAGTCTGGATGAAGGAGTTCATATCCGCTCTAGGTGTCATACCAAGTGCATCGGGTCTAATGAAAATCTTTTGTGACAATACTGGAGCAATTGCCTTGGCGAAGGAATCCAGATTTCACAAGAGAACAAGGCACATCAAGAGACGCTTCAATTCCATCCGGGATTTAGTCCAGGTGGGAGACATAGAAATTTGCAAGATACATACGGATCTAAATGTTGCAGACCCGTTGACTAAGCCTCTTCCACGAGCAAAACATGATCAACACCAAGGCTCCATGGGTGTTAGAATCATTACAGTGTAGTCTAGATTATTGACTCTAGTGCAAGTGGGAGACTGAAGGAAATATGCCCTAGAGGCAATAATGAAGATATTATATATTTCCTTATATCACGATAAATGTTTATTATTCATGCTAGAATTGTATTAGCCGGAAACATAATACATGTGTGAATACATAGACAAACAGAGTGTCACTAGTATGCCTCTAGTTGACTAGCTCGTTGATCAAAGATGGTTATGTTTCCTAACCATAGACATGAGTTGTCATTTGATTAACGGGATCACATCATTAGGAGAATGATGTGATTGACATGACCCATTCCGTTAGCTTAGCACACGATCGTTTAGTATGTTGCTATTGCTTTCTTCATGACTTATACATGTTCCTATGACTATAAGATTATGCAACTCCCGTTTACCAGAGGAACACTTTGTGTGCTACCAAATGTCACAACATAACTGGTTGATTATAAAGGTGCTCTACAGGTGTCTCCAAAGGTACTTGTTGGGTTGGCGTATTTCGAGATTAGGATTTGTCACTCTGATTGTCGGAGAGGTATCTCTGGGCCCTCTCGGTAATGCACATCACTTAAGCCTTGCAAGCATTGCAACTAATGAGTTAGTTGTGGGATGATGTATTGCAGAACGAGTAAAGAGACTTGCTGGTAACGAGATTGAACTAGGTATTGAGATACCGACGATCGAATCTCGGGCAAGTAACATACCGATGACAAAGGGAACAACATATGTTGTTATGCGGTCAGACCGATAAAGATCTTTGTAGAATATGTGGGAGCCAATATGAGCATCCAGGTTCTGCTATTGGTTATTGACCGGAGATGTGTCTCGGTCATGTCTACATAGTTCTTGAACCCGTAGGGTCCGCACGCTTAACGTTTCGATGACAGTTATATTATGAGTTTATATGTTTTGATGTACCAAAGGTTGTACGGAGTCCCGGATGTGATCACGGACATGACGAGGAGTCTTGAAATGGTCGAGACATGAAGATTGATATATTGGAAGCCTATGTTTGGATATTGGAAGTGTTCCGGGTGAAATCGGGATTTTGCCGGAGTACCGGGAGGTTACCGGACCCCCCCGGCAACTTAATGGGCCTTAGTGGGCCTTGGTGGAAGAGAGGAGAGGAGGCCAGGGCAGGGCCGCGCCTCCCCTAGTCCGAATAGGACAAGGAGGCGCCCCCAGCTTTCCCTCTTCTCCTCCACCCTTTCCCCCTCCCAAGTCCTAATCCAACTAGGAAAGGGGGGGAGTCCTACTCCCGGTAGGAGTAGGACTCCTCTGGCGCCTCTCTGGGCCGGGCCGCACCCCTTGCTCCTTTATATACGGGGCAGGGGCACCCCAAAGACACAACAATTGATCTGTTTGATCTTTTAGCCGTGTGCGGTGCCCCTTCCACCATAGTCCACCTCGATAATCAGAAGGCGGTGCTTAGGCGAAGCCCTGCGTCGGTAGAACATCAACATCATCACCACGCTGTCGTGCTGACGAAACTCTCCCTCAACACTCGGCTGGATCGGAGTTCGAGGGACGTCATCAGGCTGAACGTGTGCTGAACTCGAAGGTGCCGTGCGTTCGGTACTTGATCGGTCGGATCGTGAAGACATACTACTACATCAACCACGTTGTGCTAATGCTTCCGCTTACGGTCTACGAGGGTACGTGGACAACACTCTCCCTTCTCGTTGGTATGCATCACCATGATCTTGCGCGTGCGTAGGAAATTTTTGAAATTACTACGTTCCCCAACACCTCCACCCTTTGGATTCCGTCGATGAGGCTGATGATGAGCTTGACACGTTCCCTGAGCGGCGCGAGGTCCATACCCTCCATCAAGCTCTCCAGTGCGGCCTCGAAGTCAAGGGTGGGGTTCTAGTACACCACCTTGGTGAGGACCTTGGTCATGGCGCACCGGCAGAGCCTTCGGTTCTCGTCGGCCAAAGAAGCCTCCCTGTTGGAGTGAAACTACTCCAGGGCCCCGAGAACACACTCGAAGAACAGGGTCAGCTTGGTGTTGGTGGTCCCGCTGCGCTCTGGGGCGTACCTCACATTTTGCATCCCCGTAGCGGCTAGCTGCGCGGTGATCCTGCCGGCGACGTCCTCGAGACGGCCGATCTAGCGGTTCACGCCCTCCGCGGAATTCTTGTGCTTGGCGGCCTCGTTCTTATGCAGCTGCTTCTCGGTCTCCAGCTCCTTGGCCAGGGTCCCCTCCCGGGCCTTGGCCTCCGTGAGCATCCCCTGAAGACCCTCCAGCTTCAGCTTGAGGTCCTTGATGGAGTTGTTGGCCTCAGAAAGCTCCCCGGCCCTGCTGAGGGCCGCGCCCTGCGCCTCCGTCAGGGCGCCGTTGAGCATGTCCTTCTCCTGGGACAGCTTCAGGGCCTGCTCCTTCTGCCCGTCCCGCTCCACCTCCAGCTCCTTCACCTTGCCGGCATGAACCAGAGCCTGGGCATCGAGCGTCTCCCTGTGCCTCTGCTCCAGCTCTTGGATCCGCTGCATGACCAGCTTCTCCACCTCCTCGTCCTTGGCGCGGAGTTTGGCGTCAAGGTCCGCCTAGCGTTTGGCAAGGTCCTCCTCCTGGGAGTTCAGCGCGGCCTGGTGCTGGGTCCGGGCGGCCTCGGCTGCGGCGGCCAAGCCCTCTGCCGTCTCCTGGGCCTTCTCGATGTCGGCCAACTTCATGGTGAGATCCATGTCGCGCTTGGCCAACTCGCCCTGGGTGGCCTTCAGCTCTTCGCTAGTTTGGCGGAACTAAGTTTGCGCCTCGGTGAAGCGCACCTCGAGGTCCGCTTCTGCCTTGTCCACCGTTGCCATCCTAGACTTGGCCTTGTCCAGGCAGGCGCGGTGGAGCGCCTGGAGCCTCCGGAAGTTGGCGCCCATGGCCTGGAGAAGCCGCTCCTCCTGAGAGCCGCCGCCACCAGCGCTCGACTCGTTGACAACCTCAAGCTCGGCGGCAGCAAGCACCTCCTCGTCTAACACCTCTCCCTCGACGGGCACCCTGGAGCTGGACGCCCCTGGGAGGTGGACGAAGAGGTCATCGGTCACCCTCAGATACCTGCCGGAGCCGGAGGCAGCAGAAGAGGAGGGCTGGTCATCGACCACCTCCTCATTAGTGGCGGCCTTGCCGGCCTCTCCGGTAGACCCCTTGCCGGGCTCCCCGGTAGGCCCCTTGCCGGCCTCTTCGGCAGTAGCCTTGTCGGGCTCCCCGGCAGGCCCCTTGGCGGCGTCCTCCGCAGTGCCCCTGGCGTTTTCCTCGGCGGCAATCTTCTCGGCGTCCGCCGCGGCGTCCTTGGCAACATCCTTAATAACGGTGTACAGGTCCTCCCGGTCCGCCGAGAGAGGATCTGGATATCAAGAAGAGGGTGAGGTGAAACCGAGACCAAGATTCAAAAAGAAGAAAAGGAACGGGGACGAAGGGCGAGCGGCTTACCAGCGCCGGGCTGGGAAGCATAAGTCCCCTCCCTTCCAACATTTGGCGCCGAGGCAAAGCCATCGGCGCCCAAGTTCTCCTCCTCCTCCTCCTCCTCCATGTGCAAGGGCTCGGTGCTTGGCGCCCTTGCCGGGGACGCCCCTCGGGGCGGCGTGGTCTATGGGGGCTGCGTGTTGGGAGTAGCACTGTGTGGCTCCTCCTGCCGCTGCTCTCCTCCTGCATCCACGGCAAGGTCAACGTCAAAGTATCATACCCCTGACACATGTCGACGAGGGGTGAGTGATGAACTTACGCTGGGGGCTGCACCGGGGGCTGCTGTCCGGGCTGCTCAACACCACAAGTGGCGCCCTTGAAGTACCAGCCGGGGGCTGCTGTCCGGGCTGCTCAACACCACTAGTGGCTCCCTTGAAGTACCAGCCGGGGGCTGGCCGCCTGCCGAGGCCTTGTCCCTCTTCACCCTCTGGGCCAGCGTCTCCGCGTCCTTGCAAAGATAAAAACAAGTCAAGACAAGCTGCACAGATTGAGGAGACAGAGATGACAGAAAGGAGCAGAATACTTACTCGTCATCCACCTCCTCCTCTGTTGCTTTCCTTTTCCTCCTGGGGCTGAGGGACCCGAAGTCGAAGGTGACCTCCGCGTAGACGTATGTCGGAGGAGGGGAGGAGGGTGGGGTCTGCACGCGCTTGGACGAAGAGGAGGCAGATGCTTTCTTCTTCGCCACCGCAGCCTTCACCACCTTCTTCGCCACCGCGGCCCTCGTCTGATGCGCGGACTCCTCCGGAGAATTTAGCCGCCGCGTGGCCTTGACGGGCCGGACCGGCTCGCCAGAAGTGGCCCGCCGCAAGACTTGCCCTCTCCCGGTGACCGGAGGGTCAACAGCCTCGGCCTCCTCCTCCGATGACTCGTCGGCCGTATCTTCAACAAGAGGAGCCCCGGTGCCGGCGCTGCTGGCCTCCCCAGTGGCCTCCGCCCACCTGGCAAGCTCCTCCTCCTCCGCGGCCGTCGCATCCTAGTCCTCCACGCCATCGGCGCTGCCGGCCTCCTCGGCAAGCTTCGCCTCCATCGCCCTGACGGCGATGTATTCCAGCTCCGCCTGGGTGGTGTCCTGGACAAGCCGTGGCTCGGTGGTGACGTACCCCTCATGTAAGGTGTCGAAGAACTCCTGCACTTGAATGTCCTCCGGCTCGACCTAGCTCGGGTCAAACCCATGCGCGTTGAAGTCCGGCATCATGGCGATGATGTCGGTTGATACGTCTCCAATGTATCTATAATCTATGAAGCATTCATGCTATATTATTATCTGTTTTGGATGTTTATGGGCTTTACTAAGCACTTTTATATTATTTTTGGGACTAAGCTATTTACCGGAGGCCCAGCCCAAATTACTGTTTTCTTGCCTATTTTAGTGTTTCGAAGAAAAGGAATATCAAACGGAGTCCAAACGGAATGAAACCTTCGAGAGCGTGATTTTTGGAACGACCGTGATCCAGGAGAAGTGGAGCTGAAGTTAGGGAAGCTTCGAGGACGCCACGAGGCAGGGGGGCGCGCCCACCCCCCTGGGCGCGCCCTCCACCCTCGTGGGCCCCTCGTGGCTCCCCTGACCGACTTCTTTCGCCTATATATCTCCATATACCCTAAAAACACCGAAGAAGAGAATAGATCGGGAGTTCCGCCGCCGCAAGCCTGTGTAGCCACCAAAAACCAATCGGGACCCCATTCCGGTGGCCATCTTCATCATCCCGATGCTCTCCATGACGAGGAGGGAGTAGTTCACCCTCGGGGCTAAGGGTATGTACCAGTAGCTATGTGTTTGATCTCTCTCTCTCTCTCGTGTTCTTGAGGTGATACGATCTTGATGTATCGCGAGCTTTGCTATTATAGTTGGATCTTATGATGTTTCTCCCCCGCTACTCTCTTGTAATGGATTGAGTTTTCCCTTTGAAGTTATCTTGTCGGATTGAGTCTTGAAGGATTTGAGAACACTTGATGTATGTCTTGTCGTGCTTATCTGTGGTGACAATGGGATATTCACGTGATCCACTTGATGTATGTTTTGGTGATCAACTTGCGGGTTCCGCCCATGAACCTATGCATAGGGCTTGACACACGTTTTCATCTTGACTCTCCGGTAGAAACTTTGGGGCACTCTTTGAAGTACTTTTGTGTTGGTTGAATAGATGAATCTAAGATTGTGTGATGCATATCGTATAATCATACCCACGGATACTTGAGGTGACAATGGAGTATCTAGGTGACATTAGATTTTGGTTGATTTGTGTCTTAAGGTGTTATTCTAGTATGAACTCTATGATAGATTGAACGCAAAGAATTGCTTCGTGTTATTTTACTACAGACTCTTGAATAGATCGAGCAGAAAGAATAACTTTGAGGTGGTTTCGTACCCTACCATAATCTCTTCGTTTGTTCTCCGCTATTAGTGACTTTGGAGTGACTCTTTGTTGCACGTTGAGGGATAGTTATATGATGCAATTATGTTATTATTGTTGAGAGAACCTGCTCTAGTGAAAGTATGATTCCTAGGCCTTGTTTCCTAGCATTGCAATACCGTTTACGCTCACTTTTATCATTAGTTACCTTGCTGTTTTTATATTTTTAGATTACAAAAACCTATATCTACTATCCATATTGCACTTGTATCACCATCTCTTCGCCGAACTAGTGCACCTATACAATTTATCATTGTATTGGGTGTGTTGGGGACACAAGAGACTCTTTGTTATTTGGTTGCAGGGTTGCTTGAGAGAAACCATCTTCATCGTACACCTCCTACGGATTGATAAACCTTAGGGCATCCACTTGAGGGAAATTTGCTACTGTCCTACAAACCTCTGCACTTGGAGGCCCAACAACGTCTACAAGAAGAAGGTTGTGTAGTAGACATCATCGGTCCGGCACGAGTTGTTGCTCAGCGGGACCACTCCCGCCGGCAACTTGAACAAGGGCCCCTTGGGGACCTTGCCGGCCTTTGCGGCGGCCCTCGCGGCCTTGCCAGTCCGCTACACCTCGCTGTCGTGGTTCACGTCGAGCTGGAAGAGTCGCTGGCAGAAGTGGGCGTGCCCCATCACCGTGAAGTTATGGTCGAGGCCGGGGCGGAGCCTCATGATGTCGGCGGCGTTCGTGAAGAGCCAGGCCGGCCTCCCCTTGTTATGCAGCGGAGCGATTCGGCGGCGGATAAAATTCGCCCCGATCATCTCAAGGGTGAGCCCGGCCTCGGTAAGGTGAAGGATCCGGGTGGTGGCGACCGTGAGCTTCGCCTCGTTGGCATCAACGTCGCTCCAGTCGCCCCGGCGAACCGGCGGCGCATCGCGAACCCGGCAAAAGTTCGGCGGGTCCTTCTCTTCGATCCAGCACCACCGGCCCCGCCATTCTTCCCACCTCTCCTTCATGGCGCCCTCCGGGTATGCCCCCTTGGACCGTGGGATCCAGGTGATGCACCGGAAATGGCGCCCCCGGTTGGATCCGAGGGGTGAAGTAGTGGCGGAAGAGCGCCGTGTTGGGATGCACCCCGACGAAGCCCTCGCAGAGGTGCGCGAAAAGAGCCATGCACGCCACAGCGTTTGGAGTAAAATCCAAAAGGTGGAAGCCGTAGGTGTGCATGATGTAGTTGAAGAAATCGGAGAAGGGGGGACAGAGCCCGCAGGAGAAGTAATCGACAAAGAAAGGGTACCGATTTGGGGCGGCCTCGGCGCAATTGGCGGGGATGACACGCGTGGCTGGGTGCCCCATCTTCTCTCCCCCTGTATTCACCCCCCACAGGGGTTTGAAGGCTTCCCGGAGCTCGAACACGTCGACGGTCGAGGGGAAGTAGGCGAGCTGCGTCCGTTGCGCCGCCAACGCACTCTCCGGCGGCTCCGTTGCTCCGGCATCCTTGGCCACTCCCTTGCCCTAGGTGGATTTGGGCGCCATGGCGGCTGGGGGGAGCAAGGGACAGAAGACGGTGGAAACACAGCGGCGACGAGCAAAGGCGAAAGCTTAGGGAGGAAGGAGAAGGGGCGGCGGCTCTGAGATTGGAGAAGACGCGGGAAGGGGGGGTAAAGTGAGCAGCACGCCCGCGGTTATCCCTTTTTACGGGGAAGGCGCGGGCCGCCTCCTTTCCCATTAACTGCGACGTGACGCATGCGTGCGGGAACCGCCCCATGCATGACCCCCACGTCACACACGCCCTCCCACGTCGCGCGTTCAACACGGGTCATGGGGAAGCGCAGTGGATGAAACAGCTACCGCGGTAAAATCCGCCCCTCCTACCCGCGCACCGTTCTGGGCCTGGCCCAACAACGCGTTGCGCTTATGTGTGGCCCAGGCCCGGGGGCTTCTATCGGTGTACAAAAGTAGGGCTCTCCTTTTGACCCCTTTACTTGTGCACGGGCAGTCAGAGCCGCGCTCCACGGTCACATGAAGCAGAGCAAGGGAGGGGAGCCGGAGAGAAGCCGGCGCCCAAGGCAAACAAGACAACGCCAAGGCCAAGAACACAAAGAAGCATAGGGGCGCAGCGGGTTCCCCCGGCAAGACCCTTGCCGGGACAGCTCGCCCACGCCAACAGAGTGCGCCACCCTTGAGCACATGGGCTCCAACTCAACCAACCACTTTGGGCCAGGGCTCGGGAGGCACCTCCGTGGTAGCATGCAGATCTTCGTCAAGACCATAGAGATATGAGGTCAGATGAAGATTAGAAGACGGCGGCCCTCGACGGGATCCTTGCCGAGGAGATCCACAAGATCCCCGGCAAGTGCCTTGCCGGGACGACTGCAACGCCGCAGCAAGACCCTTGACGGGCCCCCCAGCAAGGCCCTTGCCGAGGGCGTCAGCGGGGCCACTGCCAGGCCCGCACCAACCAAGTCTCCACCGCCGTTCACATGCAGCTGCCAGCCCAACCAGCTGGGCAGGCACCTACATGGCAACATGCAGCTTCCAGGACAACTCAGCGAGCGCCTGCGTGGCGGCATGCGGACCTTCGTGAAGGCCCTACCACCGCGCCACCTCAGCTGCCTGCCTGCCTACATGGCGCCGCATGCACCGCTGGCCAGGGCGCGCGTTGAAGCGAAGAGGAGCGGCGACGGACGGGACGGGCCTCGTTCCCGTCCCCAATAAAGAAAGGGGACACCTAAGCTACGTATTAAATGCACTTTGTCCTGTAATATGAGCGATAAGCTCATAGCACTGTAGGCCTTTCCACCTCCTGTGTGCCACTGTGGCAGCCCCTTTCGACTATAAAAGGAGGCCCTTGGCATATTGGAGGGGGATTCGGCTCTTTTGAACCACACAGCCACCATAGCTAGTTCGAGAGCTCAAGAACTCTCTGAAATACAGCCACCAAAGCAGGATTGGGGTATTACGCATCCTCGTGGCCCGAACCTGGGTAAACGATCCTTGTGCTGACTGTTATCCCTGCTCTTCTCACAACCCTGCGCCCCGACAATCGTAGTACGGATTCTTGTGATCCCATAGCTGTCATTTCCTGATACGTCCATTTTGCATCATGCTTTTATATCGATATTTATTGCATTATGGACTGGTATTACACGTTACGTTACAATACTTATGCCTATTCTCTCTTATTTTACAAGGTTTACGTAAGGAGGGAGAATGCCGGCAGCTGGAATTCTGGGCTGGAAAAGGAGCAAAAATTAGAGACCTATTCTGCACAACTCCAAAAGTCCCGAAACTCCAAAAGTCTCGAAAGAAGTTCACCAGAGGGGGACCCACCTGGCGACGAGGGTGGGGGGCGTGCCCTACCCCCCAGGGCGCGCCTCCCTGTCTCGTGGGCCCCCTGTTGGCTCTCCGATGGCCATCTTCTGCTATATGAGGTCTTTCGTCAAGGGAAAAATCAGAAGCAACCTTTCGGGAGAAACTCCGCCGCCACGAGGCGGAACCTTGGCGGAACCAATCTAGGGCTCCGGCAGAGCTGTTCTGCCGGGGACACTTCCCTCCGGGAGGGGAAATCATCGCCATCGTCATCACCAATGCTCCTCTCATCGGGAGAGGGCAATCTCCATCAACATCTTCACCAGCACCATCTCCTCTCAAAACCCTAGTTCATCTCTTGTATCCAATTCTTGTCTCCAAGTCCGGGATTGGTACTAGTAGGTTGCTAGTAGTGTTGATTACTCCTTGTAGTTGATGCTAGTTGGTTTATTTGGTGGAAGATCATATGTTCAGATCCCTTATGCATATTAATACCCCTCTGATTATGAACATGAATATGCTTTGTGAGTAGTTACGTTTGTTCCTGAGGACATGGGAGAAGTATTGCTATTAGTGGTCATGTGAATTTGGTATTCGTTCGATATTTTGATGAGATGTATGTTGTCTAGCCTCTAGTGGTGTTATGTGAACGTTGACTACATAACACTTCACCATTATTTGGGCCTATAGGAAGGCATTGCAAAGTAATAAGTAGATGATGGGTTGCTAGAGTGACAGAAGCTTAAACCCTAGTTTATGCGTTGCTTCGTAAGGGGCTGATTTGGATCCATATGTTTCATGCTATGGTTAGGTTTACCTTAATACTTTTGTTGTAGTTGCGGATGCTTGCAATAGAGGTTAATCATAAGTGGGATGCTTGTTCAAGTAAGAACAGTACCCATGCACCGGTCTACCCACATATCAAATTATCAAAGTACCGAACGCGAATCATATGAACGTGATGAAAACTAGCCTGACGATATTCCAATGTGTCCTCGGGAGCGATTTTCCTTATATAAGAGTTTGTCCAGGCTTGTCCTTTGGTACAAAAGGATTGGCCCAACTTGCTGCACTTTATTTAGTTTTGTTACTTGTTGCTCGTTACAAATTATCCTATCATAAAACTATCTGTTACCACTTATTTCAGTACTTGCAGAGAATAGCTTGCTGAAAACATCTTATCATTTCCTTCTGCTCCTCGTTGGGTTCGACACTCTTACTTATCGAAAGGACTACGATAGATCCCCCATACTTGTGGGTCATCAAGACTCTTTTCTGGCGCCGTTGCGGGGGGAGTGAAGTGCCTTTGGTAGGTGGAATTTGGTAAGGAAAAATTTATATAGTGTGCTGAAATTTACTGTCACTTGTTATTATGGAAAGTAATCCTCTGAGGGGCTTGTTCGGGGTATCTTCACCCCGACCAGTAGAGCAAAGAGTTGCTCCTCAACCTACTGAACCTACTGAAAATGAAAATATTCCCTTTGAAGTTCCTTCGGGTATGTTAGACAAACTGCTAGCTAATACTTTTACATGAGATGGAACAAAGCATCCTGATGAGCACCAAATATACGTGGATGAAGTTTGTGGATTATTTAAGCTTGCGGGTATACCCGATGATGTTGTGAAGAAGAAGGTCTTGCCTTTATCTTTGAAGGGAGACGCATCGACATGGTATAGGCTATGTGATGACACGGGATCATGGAACTATAAACGAATGAAATTGGAATTTCATCAGAAGTATTACCCTATGCATCTTGTTCATCGTGATTGCAATTATATATATAACTTTTGGCCTCGTGAAGGAGAAAGAATCGCTCAAGCTTGGGGGAGGCTTAAATCAATGTTATATTCATGCCCCAATCATGAGCTCTCAAGAGAAATGATTCTTCAAAAAAATTATGCTCGGCTTTCTCATAATAATCAAACCATGCTCGCTACTTCTTGTGTTGGCTCTTTTATGATGAAGACTATTGAATTAAAATGGAATTTATTAGATAGAATTAAACACAACTCTGAAGATTGGAATCTCGACGAAGGTAAGGAGTCAGGTATGACACCTAAGTTTGATTGTGTTAAATCTTTTATCGATACCGATATTTTCCGTAAGTTTAGCACTAAATATGGGCTTGACTCTGAGATAGTAGCTTCTTTCTGTGAATTCTTTGCTACTTATGTTGATCTCCCCAAGGAGAAGTGGTTTAAATATCATCCTCCCATAGAAGTAAAAGTAGCTGCACCTATTAAAGTTGAAGAAAAGATTGTCACTTATAATGATCCTGTTGTTCCTACTTCTTATGTTGAGAAACCACCTTTCCCTGTTAGGATAAACGATCATGCTAAAGCTTCAACTGTGGTTCGTAAAAGCAATATTAGAACTTATACACCTCCTGAGAAAATTAAGTTTAACCTAATGTTTCTATTGTTAAAGATCTCTTAGCTGATAATATTGATGGGCATGTTATTCAGTTCTGCGGTGAAACTGCTAGAATTGCCAAACCTTGCGCTAAAGATAAACATAGACCTGTGGTAGGCGTGCCTGTTATTTCTGTTAAAATAGGAGATCATTGTTATCATGGCTTATGTGATATGGGTGCTAGTGCTAGTGTTATACCTCATACTTTATACGAAGAAATTAAGCATGAAATTGCACCTGCTGAGTTAGAAGATATTGATGTCACATTTAAACTTGCCAATAGAGATACTATATCAGCAATGGGAATTGTTAGAGATGTTGAAGTCTTGTGTGGGAAAACTAAATATCTTGCCGATTTTCTTGTTCTTGGTTCCCCACAAGATAGCTTTTGTCCCATTATATTTGGTAGACCCTTCTTGAACAACTTTATTAATGCTAAGGTAGACTGCGAAAAGAATGTTGTTACTATTGGCTTGGATGATATGAATCATGAGTTTAATTTCTCTAAATTTAGTAGACAACACCGTGAAGAAGAATTTCCTAGTAAGGATGAAATTATTGGTCTTGCTTCTATTGCCGTACCTCCTAACGTTCCTTTAGAACAATATTTGCTAGATCATGAAAATGATATGGTTATGAATGAAACAAGGGAAAAAGATGAAACACAATTTACCTGTTGAAATCCTAGGGGATCCTCCTCCACCCAAGGGTGATCCCGTGTTTGAGCTTAAACCGTTGCCTGATAATCTTAAATATGCTTATCTTGATGAAAAGAAAATATATCATGTTATTATTAGTGCTAACCTTTCAGAGCATGAAGAAGAGAGATTATTGAAAACTATGAAGAAGCACCGTGCATGCTATTGGATATACTCTTGATGATCTTAAGGGTATTAGTCCCACTCTATGTCAACATAAAATAAATTTGGAAGAAGATGCCAAACCAGTTCGTGATCATCAACGGCGGCTGAATCCTAAGATGAAAGAAGTGGTAAGAAAAGAAATACTAAAGCTTCTGGAGGCAGGTATAATTTATCCCGTTGCTGATAGTCAATGGGTAAGTCATGTCCATTGTTCCCTAAGAAGGGAGGTGTTACTGTTGTTCCTAATGATAAAGATGAATTGATTCCACAAAAAATTATTACAGGTTATAGGATGGTAATTGATTTCCGCAAATTTAATAAGGCTACTAAGAAAGATCATTACCCCTTACCTTTTATCGATCAAATGCTAGAAAGATTATGCAAACATACACACTATTGCTTTCTAGATGGTTATTATGGTTTCTCTCAAATACCTGTGTCGGCTAAGGATCAATCAAAGAATACTTTTACATGCCCTTTTTGTACTTTTTCTTATAGACGTATGCCTTTTGGTTTGTGTAATGCACCTGCTACCTTTCAAAGATGCATGATGGCTATATTCTCTGACTTTTTTGAAAAGATTTGTGAGGTTTTCATGGACGACTTTTCCGTCTATGGATCTTCTTTTGATGATTGCTTGAGCAATCTTGATCGAGTTTTGCAGAGATGTGAAGAAACTAATCTTGTCTTGAATTGGGAAAAGTGCCACTTTATGGTTAATGAAGGTATTGTCTTGGGGCATAAAGTTTCTGAAAGAGCTATTGAAGTTGATAAAGCCAAGGTAGATGCTATTGAAAAGATGCCATGTCCCAAGGACATTAAAGATATAAGAAGTTTCCTTGGTCATGCCGGATTTTATAGGAGGTTCATTAAGGACTTCTCAAAAATTTCTCGGCCTGTGAGTAATTTAGTACAAAAAGATATACCATTTGTCTTTGATGATGATTGTGTAGAAGCATTTGAAATACTTAAGAAAGCATTGGTTTCCGCACCTATTGTTCAGCCACCTGATTGGAATTTACCCTTTGAAATTATGTGTGATGCTAGTGATTATGCTGTAGGTGCTGTTCTAGGGCAAAGAGTTGATAAGAAATTAAATGTTATCCATTATGCTAATAAGACTCTAGACAATGATCAAAGAAACTATGCTACTACTGAAAAAGAATTCTTAGCAGTTGTATTTGCTTGTGATAAGCTCAGACCTTATATTGTTGATTCTAAAGTAACTATTCACACTGATCATGCTGCTATTAAATATCTTATGGAAAAGACAGATGCTAAACCTAGTCTCATTAGATTGGTTCTCTTGCTACAAGAATTTGATTTGCATATTGTTGATAGAAAGGGAGCCGAGAACCCGCTGCGAACAACTTGTCTAGGTTAGAAAATGTTCTTGATGACCCACTACCTATTGATGATAGCTTTCCTGATGAGCAATTAAATGTCATAAATGCTTCTTGTAGTACTCCGTGGTATGCTGATTATGCCAATTACATTGTTGCTAAATTTATACCACCTAGTTTCACATACCAACAAAAGAAAAAGTTTTTCTATGATTTGAGACATTACTTTTGGGATGACCCACATCTTGATAAAGAAGGAGCAGATGGTGTTATTAGACGTTGTGTACCTGAGCATGAACAGGAACAGATCCTACGCAAGTGTCACTCCGAAGCTTATGGAGGGCACCACTCTGGAGATAGAACTGCACATAAGGTATTGCAATCTGGTTTTTATTGGCCTACTCTCTTCAAGGATGCCCATAAGTTTGTCTTATCTTGTGATGAATGTCAAAGAATTGGTAATATTAGTAGACGTCAAGAAATGCCTATGAATTATTCGCTTGTTATTGAACCATTTGATGTTTGGGGCTTTGATTTTATGGGACCTTTTCCTGCCTCTAATGGATATACACATATTTTAGTTGCTGTTGATTACGTTACTAAGTGGGTAGAAGCTATTCCAACTAGTAGTGCTGATCATAACACTTCTATTAAAATGCTTAAAGAAGTCATTTTTCCGAGGTTTGGAGTCCCTAGATATTTAATGACTGATGGTGGTTCACATTTTATTCATGGTGCTTTCCGAAAAATGCTTGCTAAGTATGATGTTAATCATAGAATTGCATTTCCGTATCACCCTCAGTCTAGTGGTCAAGTAGAATTGAGTAATAGGGAGCTCAAATTAATTTTGCAAAAGACTGTCAATAGGTCTAGAAAGAATTGGTCCAAGAAACTTGATGATGCGTTATGGGCCTATAGAACTGCATATAAAAATCCTATGGGTATGTCTCTGTATAAAATGATTTATGGAAAAGCATGTCACTTACCTATTGAACTAGAACATAAGGCATATTGGGCTATTAAAGAGCTCAATTATGATTTCAGACTTGCCGGAGAGAAGAGGTTATTTGATATTAGCTCACTTGATGAATGGAGAACCCAAGCTTATGAAAATGCCAAGTTGTTTAAAGAAAAAGTTAAAAGATGGCATGGCAAAAGGATACAAAAGCGTGAGTTTAATGTCGGTGATTATGTATTGCTATACAACTCTCGTTTAAGATTTTTTGCAGGAAAACTTCTCTCTAAATGGGAAGGCCCCTACGTTATCGAGGAGGTCTATCGTTCCGGTGCCATATAAATCAACAACTTCGAAGGCACGAATCCGAAGGTGGTAAACGGTCAAAGAATCAAACACTATATCTCAGGTAATCCTATAAATGTAGAAACCAATGTTACTGAAATCGTAACCCCGGAGGAATACATAAGAGACACTTTCCAGAACGTTTCAGACCCCGAAAAGGAATAGGTATGTGGTACGGTAAGTAAACCGGCTCCAAAACAGTTTTTAAGGCAATATTTCTCCGTTTTGGAATATTTAGAAAAATAGAAAAATAAGTAGCAGTCCGGGAAGGACACGAGGGTGGAGGGCACGCCCTACCCCCTGGGCGCGCCCCCTACCTCGTGGGCACCTCGTGTGCCTTCTGGACTCCGTTTTCTTGCACGATACGTATTTTAGTAGGTAAAAATTCATTATATATCTTTCCAAAGGTTTTGACCACTGTATCACGCAATTATCCTCTGTTTTTGTTTCGAGTTGTTGCTGCTGCAGATTAGAGCAAGATGTCTTCTCAAGAGTCAGTCTGGGAGAGCCGGGTGTCTCATCCGGCATTGGAACCAAGGGCAAACAGCGACGCTGACCACTTTGGGTCGGCAACAGAGGAAGAGATAGAGGCTGACTTGATGAGAGTAGATGCCATGGAGGATCAAGAAGTCACTTCCCACTTCCAAGCTGGGCTCACGATGGGGGAACTTTCCAATGTTATATTTCTTTCTTATGAAAATATGAGGAGGAGTGTCACTTGTTCTCCCGCAGCTATGCAACACCCTTGGGTGCAAGGAGCTTTAGCTATTACAGGAAAGCTTCGTAAGGAAATAATGGACCTCAAGCATCAAGTCAGTAAGCTCGAGGAGGAGAATCGCATCCTGAAGGGCATCATCACCAAGAATATTTCACCAACAACAAAGAAGGAGACATAATCACATGGGTATGGGCACTCCCCTTGGCAACTGCCAAGCTTGGGGGAGGTGCCCCGGTATCGTATCACTATCACATCTCCTATCTTTACCGTTTTTCTTAGTTCGATCCTATTAGTAGTATCTTGATCTAGTAGAATAAAGTTTATGGCATGATCTAGTTTTGAGTTTTGCTTTATGATCTCTCTATATAATCGAGTCTGTGAGCTACATAATAAAGATTAGTGTTGAGTCAAGGTCTTGATTGTTTTGACATGATCTTGAGTGAATAAAAGAAAAGAAGAAAAAGAATAAAAATAAACAAGAGTTCATATTGATCTTATTGAGAGTAATGACTTCACATAGAAAGAGTATGATGATTAAAAGTTGTTGGGAGTTGGCAGACATAGCTTTGGTCATCGTTGCAATTAATAGGAAGTAATAAGGAAAGAGAGGTTTCACATATAAATATATTATTATTGACATCTTTTATGATTGGGAGCACTCATTAAAATATGACATGCTAAAGAGTTGATGTTGGACAAGGAAGACAACGTAATGGGTTATGTTCTCTTATATCTGAGATAAAGTATATTGTCATGGATCGTCCAACATGTTGAGCTTGCCTTTCCCCCTCATGCTAGCCAAATTCTCTGCACCAAGTAGAGATACTACTTGTGCTTCCAAAACCCTCAAACCAGTTTTGCCATGAGAGTCCACCATATCTACCTATGGATTGAGTAAGATCCTTCAAGTAAGTTGTCATCGGTGCAAGAAAAAAAAATTGCTCTCTAAATATGTATGATTTATTAGTGAGGGAGAAAATAAGCTTTATACGATCTTGTGATGTAGAAGTAATAAAAGCGACGGACTGCATAATAAAGGTCTATATCACAAGTGGCAATATAAAGTGACGTTCTTTCGCATTAAGACTTTGTGCATCCAACCCTTAAGCGCATGACAACCTCTGCTTCCCTCTGCGAAGGGCCTATCTTCTATTATTATCCTCTATCTTATGCAAGACTCATGGTGACCTTCACCTTTCCTTTTTACATTTTATCCTTTGGCAAGCACAGTATGTTGGAAAGATCCTGATTGATATATCTAATTGGATGTAGGGGGGCATGAGTGATTATTGTGGACATTACCCTTGAGGTACAAGGTTGGGAGGCGAAACTATAAGGCCCTATCTTTCTCTCTGTCCGATTAAAACTCCGTAACCACAAGTATCGCGTGAGTGTTAGCAATTATGAAAGACTAAATGATAGTTGAGTATGTGGACTTGATATTAAGCTCTGACATAGACTCTTTCTGATGTTATGATAAATTGCAATTGCTTCAATGACTGAGATTATAGTTTGTTGGTTCTCAATAAAGTTTATGATTCGTACTCTACATTGTGAATGGATTATTACTTGAACATAAGAAATCATATGACAATATCTATTTATGTTGCTGTTATGAGAATAATCATGATGCCTTCATGTACGTATTTTTTTATCGACACGTCTACCTCTAAACATGGGGACATATTTATCGTTATCGGCTTCTGCTTGAGGACAAGCGAGGTCTCAGCTTGGGGGAGTTGATATGTCCATTTTGCATCATGCTTTTATATCAATATTTATTGCATTATGGGTTGTTATTACACGTTATGTTACAATACTTATGCCTATTCTCTCTTATTTTACAAGGTTTACATAAGGAGGGAGAATGCCGGCAGCTGGAATTCTGGGCTGGAAAAGGAGAAAAAATTAGAGACCTATTCTGCACAACTCCAAAAGTCCCTAAACTCCACGAAAGTCATTTTTGGAAAATATAAAAAATATTGAGCGGAAGAAGTTCACGGAGGGGACCCACACAGCCCACGAGGGTGGGGGGCGCGCCCTACCCCCCAGGGCGCGCCCCCCTGCCTCATGGCCCCCCTGTTGGCTCTCCGATGGCCATCTTCTGCTATATGAGGTCTTACGTCAAGGGAAAAATCAGAAGCAACCTTTCGGGACGAAACTCCACCGCCACGAGGCGGAACCTTGGCAGAACCAATTTAGGGCTCCGGCAGAGCTGTTCTATCGGGGACACTTCCCACTGGGAGGGGGAAATCATCGCCATCGTAATCACCAACGCTCCTCTCATCGGGAGAGGGCAATCTCCATCAACATCTTCACCAGCACCATCTCCTCTCAAAACCCTAGTTCATCTCTTGTATCTAATTCTTGTCTCCAAGTCCGGGATTGGTACTAGTAGGTTGCTAGTAGTGTTGATTACTCCTTATAGTTGATGCTAGTTGGTTTATTTGGTGGAAGATCATATGTTCAGATCCTTTATGCATATTAATACCCCTCTGATTATGAGCATGAATATGCTTTCTGAGTAGTTACATTTGTTCCTAAGGACATGGGAGAAGTCTTGCTATTAGTAGTCATGTGAATATGGTATTCGTTCGATATTTTGATGAGATGTATGTTGTCTAGCCTCTAGCTGTGTTATGTGAACGTCGACTACATAACACTTCACCATTATTTGGGCCTAGAGGAAGGCATTGGGAAGTAATAAGTAGATGATGGGTTGCTAGAGTGACAGAAGCTTAAACCCTAGTTTATACGTTGCTTCGTAAGGGGCTGATTTGGATCCATATGTTTCATGCTATGGTTAGGTTTACCTTAATACTTTTGTTGTAGTTGCGGATGCTTGCAATAGATGTTAATCATAAGTGGGATGCTTGTTCAACTAAGAATAGCACCCAGGCACCGGTCCACCCACATATCAAATTATCAAAGTACCGAACGCGAATCATATGAACGTGATGAAAACTAGCTTGACCATATTCCCATGTGTCCTTGGGAGCGCTTTTCCTTATATAAGAGTTTCTCCAGGCTTGTCCTTTGCTACAAAAGGATTGGGCCACCTTGCTGCACTTTATTTACTTTTGTTACTTGTTGCTCGTTAAAAATTATCCTATCATAAAACTATCTGTTACCACTTATTTCAGTACTTGAGAATACTTTGCTGAAAACTGCTTATCATTTCCTTTTGCTCCTCGTTGGGTTCGACACTCTTACTTATCGAAAGGACTATGATAGATCCCCTATACTTGTGGGTCATAATTTCCCACCGACAAGTGTCCTCTCTTATCTCCGTGCTTGGTTTACCAACGCTACTGATATGCCTAAACATGGCTTAGATTAATCCAATCCATGTTCATTTCACCCACTGATATATAATAACTCTTCATGCTCACATCATGCATCATCATAATAACAAGTCCTACTAATCATCATCATACAACTTCCACTTGTTATTAATAACAAGTCATACGATCATCATCCTCATAGTCATCGAACTAACCCTACTTAATTGTTCTTAGCACATGATCATCAGTATTAGGTAGGACCTAAATACCCTCTTTAAGGTAAAATCGTAAAATAAATTAGTATTCAAATTAGCATGCATTCAATAAGCAAAACTACATCATCTTTTGCGTCCGTACATCGTCATATATTATCACTAATACACCTCGAATAGTATCATACATATAGCATCGCTAATACAACTAGAACCGTAGCGCCCGACGGGTATCGGCGCGAGCGGTGGACACCCAAAGAGAAGGAACCATCACAGGATCATAGCTGCAGTGAGAGCCCTGGAGAACCTGCCAGGTATTGTTGAACCTGCCCTCCAACGCAACCATGTAGCGACAGACGTGGTCGTCCTCCTCGCTGACACGTGGACGTACCACCTCCGCGGTGTTCGAAAACTTCGGCACCGTCACTGGCCCACGCGACCGCCACCAAACAAGGTTTGGGTCAACGACGGGCTGGCTCCTCACCAAGCTACGCCCCCTGGAAGATAGCACCTCCCAATACCAGCCTGGCGGAGCCCAGTTCCGGACATGGCCCCTCTGATCAAGCAGGTCTCCTCCGCCGAGTCGATTTACGAGGATGTAGATAGGCATCGTCGACGTCGATCACGGGAATAATTGCTTTAACTAAAAATAAACTAGTTCTATTAATTTTCTTACTAAAAATAAACTACTTCTATAGTAAAATAAAGTAGTTTTATTAAATCAACTGGTCCAACTAAGCACTTACTATAAATAAAATAAAGTACTACTTACTAAAAATAAACTAGTTTAACTAGTTCTATTATTTTTCTAACTAATTATATTAAACACTTACTAAAAAATATCTAATTCAACCAATCCAAAATGCACACTAACCTAACATCTAATGCACTAACCTAAATCAGAGAATGTTCAAATAAAGTAGTATTGCTTGTTTTTTAAAAGAAATGTTCAAATAGAAAATTATCACTCTGCAATTTAATAATTTAGTACTGTGACTATACATAATAATTTATACAAATTACTAGTATATATACATGAAAAAAAAACACACACACACACACACACACACACACACACACACACACACACACATATATATATATATATATATATATATATGAAAAAATGAAAAAAAGAGAGCCGGGGCAGCGGCGGCTCACAGCGGGGCCGGCTGGTGAGGGCGACGGCGGGGGCGGCTAGGGCGTCGGCGGGGCGACGAGGGCGTCAGTGGGGATGGGCGACGACGACACGGGCGACGGCGAGGCGACGGTGTGTGGGGGCAGGGGCACGGGCGACAAAGAACGGGCGCTGGGCGGCGGACGGCGTTGACGTGGGCTCCGGGGCGGGGGCGACGGCGTCCGGCAGCCTGGCGGCGTCGAGGAGGTACGCGCGCGTCGTCGGGGGCAAACTGCAAGATGAAAACCAAAATTTTCACAAGTGTTCCTTATATACATGAAGCTTTAGTCCCGGTTCTTGGCACGAATCGGGACGAATGTACCCTTTTGGTCCCGGTTCGTAACACCAACCGGGACCAAAGGCCTCTTTTCAGCAGCCCAAAGGGCGGGAAACAGAGACCTTTGGTCCCGGTTGGTGGCACCAACCGGGACCACCAAAATTTTCACAAGTGTTCCTTATATACATGAAGCTTTAGTCCCCGTTCTTGGCACGAACCGGGACGAATGTACCCCTTTGGTCCCGGTTCGTAACACCAACCGGGACCAAAGGCCTCTTTTCAGCAGCCCAAAGGGCGGAAATGAGACCTTTGGTCGGTTGGTGGCACCTACCGGGACTAAAGGGCGCATTGGTCCCGGTTGGTGCCACGAACCGGGACCAAAGGGGGGCCTTTGTCCCGGTTCATGGCACCAACCGGGACCAATGGCCTTGCACAGTGGCGTGGTGGGAGTTTAATCTCACCTCGCTGGTTGAGAGAGTGTCGCACATGTTTATAAGGCGCCGTGCCTGAGCCTTCGACCTCCTCTCCAAAGCAGGCTTACGGGCCTAACCACTCTCACTAGTAGAAAAATGGTCAAATGTGAAGCACAATAGTGCCGGTTTGAATTTCAGCCGGCACTAATGTGTACACTAGTGCCGGTTCGTGGCGGCGATCAATAGCACCGTTCGTGGCGAACCTTTAGTACCGGTTCATGCCACGAACCGGTACTAAAGAGGCTGTGTCACCTGCGGTCGAACTATGGCCCCACCATCACCATTTAGTGCCGGTTCGTACCACGAACCGTACTAATGAGGTTATGGCAAGCTGTTTTAGTCCCACCTCGCTCCCCTAACAAGCCTTTTACCACCTTAAATATGTTATTTCTCAAACTATCACAAGCACTTGGTCTTCATTGAACTCTATGTGTAGAATTTGTGGCCGCAATATGAGTCTTCATCGGTTTATAAATCGTTGATGACTCATATTGACAATTCAGATTGTACACACAAAGATCATTGATGATCAAAGTATTTTTGATGTTATAAGATCATATTGACATTTAGACCGTAAAGAAATATAAGATCATGATCTAAATGCTCTTATATTTTTTGCTCAAGATGCACCATTCAAAGCGACGCCATCAACTTTCAACCGTTTATGCCTTCATTTGCTATTTTTCATGCATTTAATGATTTGTTTTGAGAACTAAATGACCTGGAAATTGAAAAGCACTACAAATGAACTCTGAAAAAGTTGAAACTTGGCATGGTATCATCATTTCACCCACATATCATGTTCAAAAAGTAGAGAGGGTTACGGCAAAACTGGATGCACTTCGTTTCCAAACTGGACAATCTCTTTCAAGTATTCGGGTTTATGACGAAATTAAACTCATCTGTTACAAAAGCATTTCATTTTTAAACTTATTACAACTCCAGGACTTTTTGTGCATTCAGTATGCACCATTCAACTGCTAGGCGGGAGGAGCTCTTAAGTACCGGTTCCAACTGCTAGGCGGGAGGAGCTGTTTAGTACCGGTTCGTGGCGAACCGTTAGCACCGGTTCGTGCCACGAACTGGTACTAATGAGGTTGTGTCAGGTAAGGCTGGGGCCCCACGAGCACCTTTAGTACCGGTTCATGGATGAACCAGTACTACTGATTTCTTAGTAAGCTGTTTTTAGTCCCACCTCGCCAAGAGAGAGGGACTAGGAAGCGGTTTATAAGCCCTGAGTGCAGAGGCGATGAAGAAGAGGCTCAATGCTCACGTTAGCTTAGCTTCAAGCCTTCAGGAATATGGTAGACTGCACGGAGCTATGCGCAGTGCAGTTTACACTATTCAAAGGCTTGAAGCAAATTAACGAGCATTGCACCTCTTTTTATTTTAATAACTTATTACAACTCCGGACTTCTTCTGTTATGGCAAAAACTAATTGCACGTCGGCATTTTTTTTAAAACTTTGGTTATAACTCCAGACTTTGACCATCAAGTTTTGCAGAAAAGAAAAAATAGCAGAAAAGAAAAAATAGCAGAAAAAAAAACTATAGCTAAAAAGAAAAAACTATATAAAATGACCGTGAAATTGAAAATCACTACAAAATGTTGAATTTTGGCAAACTAGATGAAAAACTACTCACAAATAAATAGAAGAAAATAAATATAACAGAAAAGAAAAAACTATACAAAAAAATATGCAGAAATAAATAGAAGAAAATAAAGCAGAAAAGAAAAAAACTATAAAAATATTGGGGCGCTGCCCTGTGGGCCTGCTAGGCCACGGGCGTGCAATTACAGGCCTTAAAGGCCCAGCAGACTCACAGGGCAGCGCGAAGAATTTAGGCCCACAAGCCTGCTATATAGAGGAGTTCAAAGAGGTAGCCGTGGCTGGGTTTATAAACCAGTGCGGCTGCCCTTCGCCCGGCGAGGTGGGACTAAACTTTGGGGTGGCAGCGCGAGGCCTTTAGTACCGGTTGGTGGCTCCAACCGGTACTAAAGAGTGATCTTTAGTACCGGTTGGAGCCACCAATCGGTACTAAAGGCCTACTCTTCCCGCCTCTTGGCCTGGCCAAAGTTGGCCTTTAGTACTGGTTGGTGGCTCCAACCGGTACTAAAGGCCCATCCTATATATATAGCACTTACGAAATTCAGTTACATCTCCCCACTTCGTCTCCAACCTCTCGCGACATCGCGGCGCGCCGCTCGATCCCGTCGTCGCCGCCCGTCGTCCGTCGTCGTCGTCGCTGTCCCCGCCGCCGCCCGTCGTCGTTGTCGTCTCGCGCCGCTGTCCCGAACGCCGCCACGGTCCATCGTTGCCGCCATGGTCCCAGACGTCTCTCGCGCCTGCCTCAGACGCCGGGCGCCCCGCCAGACGTGGGCGGCGGCGTACGGGGCGGCGCCGTACACACACATACACATATACACACATATATATACACGTACACATACACACAGTACACACATACACACACACACATTTTTTTACTTATTTTCTGTTTTCTGTTTTCTGTTTTTTAGAAAATTTAATTAGATATTAATTAGCTAGGTATGTGAGATTTGAACTAGTTGAATAATTAATATAACTAGTTTATTTTTAGTAAGAAAATTGTCGAACTAGTATATTTAGGTATATGAGATTTGAACTAGTTGAATAATTAGTATAACTAGTTTATTTTTAGTAAGAAAATTGTCGAACTAGTTTATTTAGGTATTTGAGATTTGAACTAGTTGAATAATTAATATAACTAGTTTATTTTTAGTAAGAAAATTGTCGAACTAGCTAGTTTATTTAGGTATATGAGATTTGAACTAGTTGAATAATTAATAGAACTAGTTTATTTTTAGTAAGAAAATTGTCGAACTAGTTTATTTAGGTATTTGAGATTTGAACTAGTTGAATAATTAATAGTAATGTCAATTGTTAGAGATGAATATAGTTAGATATATATTTGAATTGGCTAGATATTAATTAATGTTAGATAGTAATAAGTGTTTAATGATTCAAATATATGAAAATATATTAAATGTCATATGACGACGAAAATGATTTCATTATTTGCTAAAAATTTTAAGACCATAGAGGCCTGTGCGACATAAATTTCCTTGTTGCTGGTAGGCGCTTCAGCATCAAGCTGAATGAGACATTCTAAGTGGATACAGTAAGTCACAACGGCAATTATTATTTGAATGCAAAACATATGCTTCAATTGCTTCAACTTATAATTTTAAAGCATGACTTATGCTTCATTTGCTTCAACTTATAATTTTAATTTTTCACTATTCTACTAGCGCATCCCCTGCCATGCAAGAATTTTTGTCTTGGATAAGATAGGTTTTAGTGCTATAGATGATATGGAGGTAAAGAGAGTTTACTTGAAGACGGAGACATGGGTATACTTTCAACGTCAAATTATATAATGGAGACACATACACCCATTTTGAATGCAAAACTTGGCAAGCACTATGCAAGGCTTATGCATTTGAGCCTGATATGGTTATCACCTTTGATATTCGTCCGGAAGATGATATTGAAGGTAATATAGACATCTGGGTTGATGTGCAAACGCCTTCAGTTCTACCATTATGTGAGTTTTTCTCAACCATGCATGCATATGTTTATGTCTTTGATACAGTTCATTCAAAAATAGTTGACAACTAATTTGTATTGTCAGCTTATTTCGGTTCAAGCAAACATGTCCGGCGCTTGGTAGACAGGACCTACTACTGCCCCTGGGCTCAACTAAACTGCGAGGAGATAAGTCATTATGTTTCATGGCTTGAGGATCTTAATACTGTCAAGACAATTTTTTTTCCAGAACTTAGAAATGTTAGTACTCAAAAGTGCGACCAATGGTGATCGTATTGAACTACGGTCACATCTATAATCGAAAGATGGTAAGATTTTAACTATTTGTCCTTAATTAGTGCATCTTTGCATACATTATTTTGAAGCTAAACTTTCATTGCTTAGTATATTAATTACTATACGATGTTCTTTCATCAACAGGGACTTCCGATGACAGTTGTGCCTTAGTGGATCGAGACAAAAGGTCGCATGTCAATGGTTAGCTTACGACCAAGATTTCCTACATTACACATGAGTGCATTCAGGATTTCTTAAAGCGAATAATGCTTAATAGTGAAAGATTGGAGCAAAATTGTAAACGATCGCAGAGAAGTACTAGGGGGCAGCAAGGAGAAGCGCAACCCAAGATTAGGAGACAGATTCATCTGCATGCTCCAATATGATGAAGATGGAGAGTTATACATGTTCTATGCTATTCTACCTGAGAGGGAGCAACATGAGTAGCTAGTTCATGCTCTTAATTAATTAGTACTTGTCCTCTCTCATGCATGTCCGTATTGTCCTGAACTTGATGTTGGTGATGATTATGTTGAACTCGATGATATCTTTGCTTACATTACAAAGTGAACTCGATGATTATGTTGGTGATTAGATAGCTAGCGGTAATGACTATGATGATTAAATAGTAGTGGTAACTATAATGACGACTATGATGATTTTTAGCTAGCTAAAGTTTATTTATTTATTAATATGCGATGATGATGATGATGATGATGATGACCACTACAACTCACTATAACGTAAAACAATCCTAAATTAAATTGATAACACAAATTTAATTGAAAAATAAAAAATAAAACAAAAACCCACAAACATTTAGTACCGTTTGGCGTTACCAACCGGTACTAAAGGGCCTCGCCCCGAGCTGCCTCGTGCCACGTGGTTGGCCTTTAGCACCGGTTCGTCTTTGAACCGGTACTAAAGGGGGGGGCCTTTAGTGACCACACTTTAGTGCCGGTTGTGGAACCGGCACTAAAGGGCCTTACGAACCGGTGCTATTGCCCGGTTCTGCACTAGTGTCTGTATCTGCCTGTGCGTCTGTTGGGCCTTCTGCGGGCCTGAATTCTGGCCCAACTGGCTCGTTCGGTTTCTAGTCGTATTCAGGACGTGGTGGCCCAATAGGCGTCATTTTTTTAAATTTTTTTAGTATTTTTGTTTTGTTTTTTCATTATCTATTTTCTTTTGTTTTTTCTTTATTTTTTAATTCTTTTTTCTTTTAGGTCAGAACAATTATAAACTTTCTGCTAGTGCCATTAGTTTTCAAATTTGAATAGTTTAAATTTGAATTCTTTGAAATTTGTGTGAATCACTAGTTTGTGATTAACTTTACTATAAAAATAGTTTTTGGAGTGATTCTTTTTCCTGCTATTTTTACTGTGTTTTATTATTATATTCGAAAACAGTTTTTGTTATTTTAGTTTCTAACAAAAAAATCTTTATGACAATTCATTTTACTATTAAAGTTTCTACCAAAAAAAGATCTTTATGAAAATTCTTTTTTGCTTATGATGTTTTGAACAGAAAATACTTTGATAATTTTAGTTGCATAAATTTTATATAATTTTAGTTTCGATAATACTAGAGGTTTATAAAAGCTTTTTAGTTGATTCCTTTTGCTATTAGAGTTTCATTAAAGTTTTCTAGTTCATTCTTTTTTTCTATTAGAGTTTCATTACAGTTTTCTAGTTCATTGTTTTAGTTTATTATTTTTTCTATTAAAGTTTCATAAAATTTTCCCAAATCATTTTTTTATATTAGTTCATTTTTCGAAATATCAGGGTTTCGGACGAAAACTCATCTGTTACAAAGAGATTTTATTTTTTTGAACTTATTTGAACTCCAGACTCTTTTTGTGTTCAAAATGCACCATTCAAAGCCACATCAGCAATTTTCAACCCTTTCTGACTTCATTTGTTATTTTCCATGCATTCATTGACATTTTTGAGCTAAATGACCCTAAAATTCAAAAGCACTACAAATGAACTCTGAAAAGGTTGAAAGTTGGAACGGTATCATCATTTCACCCACATAGCATGTGCTAAAAAGTTGAGAGGGTTACGGCAAAAAGTGTATGCACTCCGCGTATAAAACGGACAATCTCTTTCAAGTATCGGGGTTTCTGCATTTAAAACTCATCTGTTACAAAGGAATTTCATTTTTTGGACTTATTCGAACTCTAGACTCTTTGTGTGTTCAAAATGCACCATTCAAATCCACATCAACAATTTTCAACCTTTTCTGACTTCATTTGTTATTTTTCATGCATTCACTGATATTTTTGAGCTAAATGACCCTGAAATTGAAAAGCACTACAAATGAACTCTGAAAAGGTTGAAACTTGGCATGGTATCATCATTTCACCCACATAGCATGTGCTAAAAAGTTGAGACGGTTACGGCAAAAACTGGATGCACTTCGTGTAGAAAACCGACAATCTCTTTCGAAGTATCAGGGTTTCGGACGAAAACTCATCTGTTACAAAGGGATTTCCTTTTTTGAAATTATTTGAACTCCAGACTCTTTATGTGTTCAAAATGCACCATTCAAAGCCACATCAGCAATTTTCAACCCTTTCTGACTTCATTTGTTATTTTTCATGCATTCACTGATATTTTTGAGCTAAATGGCCCTGAAATTGAAAAGCACAACAAATGAACTCTGGAAAGGTTGAAAGTTGGCATGGTATCATCATTTCACCCACATATCATGTGCTAAAAAGTTGAGAGGGTTACAACAAAAACTGGATGCACTTCGTGTACAAAACGAACAATCTCTTTCGAAGTATCAGGGTTTCGGACGAAAACTCATCTGTTACAAAGGGAATTTTTTTTGAACTTATTTGAACTCCAGACTCTTTGTGTGTTCAAAATGCACCATTCAAAGCCACATCAGCAATTTTCAACCATTTCTGACTTCATTTGTTATTTTTCATGCATTCACTGATATTTTTGAGCTAAATGACCCTGAAATTGAAAAACACTACAAATGAACTCTGAAAAGGTTGAAAGTTGGCATGGTATCATGATTTCACCCACATAGAATGTGCTAAAAAGTTGAGAGGGTTACGGCAAAAACTGGATGCACTTCGTGTACAAAACGGACAATCTCTTTTCAAGTATCGTGGTTTCGCATTTAAAACTCATACATTACAAAGGGATTTTATTTTTTTGAACTTATTTGAACTCCAGACTCTTTGTGTGTTCAAAATGCACCATTCAAAACCACATCAGCAATTTTCAACCCTCTCTGACTACATTTGTTATTTTTCATGCATTCACTTATATTTTTCATGCATGCACTACAAATGATTCTTTTTAGTTACATAAATTTTATCTAATTTAAGTTGCATAAATTTTATTTTTTATCGATTCTTTTTAGTTGATTCCTTTTCCTATTAGAGTTTAATTAAAGCTTTTTAGTTGATTCTTTTTGCTATCGTAGAATATTATAGTTTTGTTTGGGTAAAAAAACACCTTTGGTCCCGGTTCCAGACACTAACCGGGACTAAAGGTGGTGGGCCAGGAGCAAGGTCCATTGGTCCCGGTTTTTGTCTAGAACCGGGACCAATGGTCTCAGACGAACCGGGACCAATGGCCCCCGAGGCCCGGTCCGCGCCCTGGCCTCATGAACCGGGACCTATGCCCCCATTGGTCCCGGTTCATGGGTGAACCGGGATTAATGGGCTTTCCCTGCCTGGACCAAAGCCCTGTTTTCTACTAGTGAATGAGAAGCACCACCAAGATTTAAACAAAAGGATGCAATGAGAAGCACCACCAATGAAATATACCTGACTGGGCTAGTCTTGATTGTAAATAATAATTTGCCACACCCTAGAGAACACGAAAATCCGTAAACTTGCCATGTGATAAGTCCAATTATTATCACAAAAATTGAAATATCATCTAGATCAAAATTCATGAAATTGTCATGTGGCATAACCAAAATAATAAAAATTTCTCTAAAACATGGAAATATGGCCAAACTTGCAACAAAAATTTCTCTAAATTAGAGTCGTTGATGTGTTTAGAGGGAGTGTAGCGAAACAAAAGTGAATAACATATTGATAATATCATCTCGTTACACTTCTGAGAAGACATATGGAACAAATAGTGCTTAGATATAGGCAACAATACAGAACTAGAGATCAAATCTTTCTCCTCTCGTGCCAAGTGAAGATTCAGATTGGGCTGCGACCTTTGTGACCCTGAAGATACAGAACTAGAGATTAAATCTGTATCCTCATCTCCACAATAAACTTACGGGAGACAGGATATCACTCCATGATAACTCCAGAATGGTGCTCTGGAACTGTGTCTACAATGCCTGTGCAAAGAAATTAACATCTTAAGCATTGAGAATGAGAACAAAAAAACTCACAGGTTCTAACATTCAGAGGCAACAATGAGATGGCTGAAAGGATGCAATGAGAAGCACCACCAAGATTTAAACAACTCACAAATACTCCTATGAAATACCTGACTGGGCTAGTCTTGAGTGAAAATAATAATGAGCTGGAAGATCAGCTCGTTCATCTTGTTCCTTCGACGACTGCTGCCTCCTCATCTCCATCATCAAGATGTGAGAATCGAGATCGACGACACGAGCGTACTGGCAGAAATTGGAAGCGACGAAGTTGGGGATGAAAGGCTCGTCAAAGCATTCCTCAAGAGATATTGTGCTCTGGATGCTGTTCATCCCTATGTTGAGCGCGAGTATATATCGTGCCCCTCTTGGGATGCACATCCAGTTGCTCCGGTTCTCACGGAGCTTGCCAAGCGCCAAGTAGACAACGCCATCATCGGCGGGGCTGACAAGAGGGTACATGGGAGTTAAGCTAGTGGGCAGATCGTTGCCGAATCCACCGAGTCGTGGAAGGTCCTTGACGTGGACCTTGTACACCAGCTCCCAGTCCATCTCTTCTTTGCGCAGCGACCAGACGGACACGGCGCGGTCCTTGTTCTTGACAGGCTCGAGGAAGCCGTCGACGGAGACAAACAGCACGGCTTGGTTGACGACGCCGACGGTTCGGTAGGCTTTCGGCTGCGCCACCCGACTGTTGCTGCGGCTGTGATCCAACGACTTTGCGTTGGCCAACTCTTTTGGCAGGGGAAAGAGGTGAAACTTGAGCAAGGGCTCGTTGTCACCGCCATTGCTGAAGAGGGTGTCCCAGTGGCAGTACACGCCGCCTCGCAGAAGATCCGCCCAGCAGCCCATGCCGCTGGCCGAAAAGGTGACATCAGCTCGGTAGTATGGGGAGCTCTTGCCGGTGATGCACGAGGGAAAGCTAGCCAGCTTGACCTCGGACCATGGCACGATTGACGAGCCGGGCCGCCATACCAAGAGGGCATCCCCCTGTTGATCCAGCTTCCCCAATAGGACCAGCGCGTAGTCATCCCCACAGGACGGGCGCGCAATGAGAAGGCGAACTGTGAGCCCGGTGAATATCCAGGAGGCGTCTTCCGGCGCTGGGGCCATGTGAAGCGATCCCCGGACAGCATCGTAGACGACATAGATGATGTGGCTGAAATCATGCAGGAATGTCGTCGTGAGGACGATGACGCCCTCGTCCACGGCTTCGATCGTGGTCAGCGGGCTGCCGCCTTTGAGGACCAGACAAGACAGATTTGTCGAACTGCTGTCTTCATCCTTGGCGAGATGCACACCGATGTGTAGGCTCTGAACTACCTCCTCGGCATAGGGCTGCATCACGGGTGAGAACCCCGAAGCCTTTCTTTCTACACACCTGAGAATCCTGAATGGTTGCTGGTCGGCGATAAAATCGAACTCATATTCGTCCTCGAAGTCCGTCCGCACGCGGCGGTCCAGCAGGCAGCCGGGTGGCAACCTATCTAGGTGTGGAGGTAGAGCCATGGAAGCGGCGGCGGGCGGCGGGCGACAGGGGAGGAGAGCGGCCGAGGCTAGCCGGCGAGGGCGCGCGAGATAGGAGACGCCGATCGAGGAGCGAGAGGCGGTGCGTTGGCCAACGCGTAGACGTGACGACTATATGAATCTTTTCCAAATAATAATGCGAGTAGGTTAGGAGTTGGACACCGAGTAGGATTCATCGTGTACGCTTATAGTTAGACACGGTTAGGAGTTGGACACCGAGTATAATCTTTTGCAGTCCTTAGAGAAAATCTAGCAAATTCGCTAAAACCCTGTTCCGCAAATTTGATATAAGGGCGTCTGTAAAAAATAATTGCAGTATAGTGAGGTCTCCGGCTGGCAAATGTTGACATGTAGTAGAATTTATATGGATGCACGAAATTTATATAAAACATAGTCATGCCGCACTAGTTCACACCCAGAATCATGCGCATACGAGGTAGCAAGTTTGGCCATACGAATGCGCAATCAAACAAAATAAAACACGATCAAATCATCACCGACCAATAAACAAATCAAGCAACATAATCATTGTTGCGAAGATCGTCGCCACCACCACCAGCCATAGCACCTCGATCACCATCTTCATCCACATCGACCTCCACCTCCGTGGGTGGCGGCGGAGAGGGGAGAGAGGAGGCGGGCTGCACAGTGGCGAGGGCTAGGTTTTCCTTTTTGTTAAAACAAGGGTTGGTTTTTCTTGGGGATGATACCGATGGGGAATCTTGTGGCAGATGTCAACGAATGAGGTAGGTGGCTAGGTGCACGGTATACTGGCTCGCTCTTTCGGTCTCCTGAACCTCCACGCAAACCTTGGCCAACTAGGCCCAGGAGGACCGGTTCCCCACACGCGAACATGAGTCAGCCCAGGTGCGGGGTGGGGCTCCCGTGATTTTATTTTATTTTTGAAATCTCAAAAAAATTGAAAAAAAAACAAAAAAAAATCACGGGAGCCCCACAATGTTCAATGGTGCAAAAAAATGTTCATGAATTCACAAAAAAATGTTCTCAGTTTAAAAAAATTGAACATTTTTTGAATTTTGATGAACATTGTACATATTTTGATGAACACAATTTGATTTTTCATGAACATTTTTCGAATTTCTATGAACATTTTCGTATTCAGGAATATATTTTGAATTCAAAAACTTTTTTCTAGTTCAATGAACATTTTTTAATATGATGAATGAATTTTTCATTCAATTAACAGATTTTGAATTTCAAAGAATGTTCACCGATTTGAAAAATCTTCGAATTCAATAATATTCACCAATTTCAAAAAATATTCCCGGACGTCGGACAATGTTCATGAGTTTGGAAAGAAAAAATAAAATGAAAATAAAAAACAAAAATTAATAGATCAAGGAAAATATGAAAAAGAAAAGGAGAAAAAACAAAAGTAAAAAGAAAAAACGGTTGGGGTACAAGATAGTTGGGCCGGCCCAGACATACACAGTGGAAAGCCGAGCGAGTACGCTCGCGGTCACTATCTTGCGACCTATGTGCCAAATAGGATTACCCGACCCAGATGACGTGACAGAGCGGCCCGTTTAGTTTTTTTTACAGCCCATTAGGCTGAATAATACATGGGCTGACATGCTAAAAGTGTCATTCCTGGGCTTGGACGCTGGGCACGCGGGTCGGCACGATACGGCTTGTGTACTAAATGTGCTCTCAAAGGTTGTGTACTAAACATGCTCTCAAAGGTCGTGTCATGCCAGTCACGCAATCCGTTATTTTGTTGTTGCATTTATTTGTAATAGTGATGAACTTTGATGTTCAGTAAATATACTTCGTGTAATAGCTATAATATCCTAGCATAAATTGCTTGTTTATTTATTTGCTTAGTTACTGCAGTTTTATTTACGCGGTCTGCTAATGGACGAATGTCCTGTCAGCCGTTAACGAGTCATAATAACCATGGGCATATACTGACTGTATGGGCCACATACGCACCGGGTGACCATATGCCACATATGTTTCGTAGTAAAAATGGATCACCTACCGGCGTATGTCCATTAAAATGATTTAAAATTCAGTAAATACTAGAAGATTCCTCGCAGCATGTTGCTCTGGAACCATTTGCAACAACCATGTTTTTATATAAAGAATAAGTAAAAAGATATAATATAAACTCAATGGGCTATGTAATCTTGCAAGAATTAAGTGATGAGTTATAACATGTTGCTGATAATAACACAATACATATGCAGGAATGAACTCCAAAACCAATGATAGAATCGGAGCACCAACTATCAGGCTTGGAAATGAACTACTGAATGTTTTCTCTAAGCTGGTTTCTGAAACACAAAAGTGAAGGACAAGCTTGTATTAGAGTAAATCTCTAAAGGAGAAAATAAGTGACAAAAACGACATGGTTTTCTGACCTTCCAAGTCGTAGTGTCTGCTTCACCAAAACTAAAAGAATGAAAATAAATAAATTAGGATGCATCTACTTAATAGTAATCTCGTGTATACCTCCATCAATGTGGATGTATGATAGCACCATCTATTGGAACCACGGAAAAAATCTTCAAGTATACTTTAAACTTGCAAAAAATATTTAAGATGTATACTTGCATGTTCTTTAATTTCCGCTGCCCATACTCTAGATATGCATGTGTAGGTTGTATTACTTGTTATTAACTTATGCTAAAATATGTCTAAGTTTCAAGAGAACTAAAATCTGCCTATACTGTAGATAATTTATTCTTGCAAAATTGTGTTGTACACAATAATAGTTCTTTCAGTCTCGTTACTTATACAACTATCAAACTTGCCTACAATACTACTTGTGGGATGGAAAAGAAGAAGAAGAAGAAGAAGAAGAAGAAGAAGAAGAAGAAGAAGAAGAAGATTTAACGGCAAACAAAGTGACTAGTTTGCAAGAATAAAAGAATTATGGGTCATTGAGGTCATCGACCCATTTATAAGAACAAGAAAGGGTTGGCAATCACAACGCCGGCGAAGAAGGTCATTGATGTTTTAAGTTGGGCACAACTACATGTGGGATGTGAGTTAGGTTAAGCCGAGAGTGAATCTGGAGACACTAATGAGTGAGACAATTGGAAGGGAGTGTTTATGGTCCATACATCGCCTTTCTTGCTCACTATGCAGAAGTGTAATAATTGGTTTTGAAGAGGAAAATAAGAATGCAAAAGGTATATTCTTTCCTTGCGTCAAATATGACACAAGATTTTGATTTGTCTAACTCAAACTCCCTATACCACACACACACACACACACACACACACACACACACACACACACACACACACACACACACACACACAAGGTGTTTCCCCAGTCCCCATTCCAAATAAGGCCTTCTTTGGTTTGAAGAAATTACATAGGAATTCTATAGGATAGGATTCTTAGAGGAATATTTTTTTCTTTAGAGCTCTTTGGTTCATAGGAATGGAGTTCTATTTGTACATAGGATTGGTTCAAATCCATCACATTTCAAAGGAAAAATATACATGAGTCTAGACTCAATGAAAGAATTCATATGATGTGAACCAAATGATATCTCAGTTTCCATTTCTACTCATAGAGTTTGAGATACATGTCATCTCATTTCCTACAAAATTTCTATTCCTATGATAATCCTATCCTATGAACCGAAGGAGGCCTAAGGGCATCTCCAACGTTAACCGACAAATTTCCTCCCACATCCGTCCGCGGACACGGGGATCAGTTCGCGGACATGGATGCGGGAGCCAGCCATCCAAGACTACCCGCATACATTTCAAGTATGGTTTGACTATACCGGACGAAATTCATGCAAACACGACGGATTTCATTAAAGCTCAGACATAATTTACATAAAGCTGTCGATATTTTGACTGTTTAAGTAAAACCTAACTAAAACCTACACCGGACGACCACCTTGTACGTGTGGCCGCCCTATCCTGCCACACGACCGTTACCATTCATGTTGTCATCACCATCGTTGTTGTTGTCCCTCCTCCTGCGCGGTGCGGAGGGCCGCTGCACCAGAGAGAAGACGGCGCCATGAGCTCCATTGGCGGCCTTACCGCAACCGGGGTTGATGGAGGAGTCGCTAAGAGGCTGCTCCTCACTGATCTTGGCGAGCCCGCCGTCAAGGCGGTGACGGCGAGTGGCCATCTCCGTAGTGGTGACGGAGCGGTCGAGGACCCGACGGAAGCTAGACCGGGTTGTTGTGGACTCCTTCCTGTGTCGTGCCGGACTTCGCGAACATGGAGAGGCAAGCGGCGTTGCGCCGGTCGTACCATGGCTGCTGCCTCGCCATGCGCTCCTCCTCGGGCACGGCGTCCCTCAAGCCCGAGGCACTGCCGTAACCGCCTTCTTTGGATTTTCTTTGTTCAAAACGACCACTTGTCCAGTGCATTTGTCAAAAAAGACCACCTCTGAGAGCATTTGACAGAAAGGACCACCCCAGCCGTGGCGGCAGGCGTGGCGGGCGACGCGTGTAGCCTGCCACCACGCACGGTGGCGACTAGACCTGCCGCCACGCTGAGAGGCGGCCTCTTGGCTATAACAGGACGCCGGGGATTGCTCGCACCGCGACGGAACGGACAAGTTCCGGTGGGCCCTGCCGCCATGGTGTGGGGCGGCCGTTACTGGCGTTGTGTGCCCTGCCGCCACCCGCGTTGGCGGCAGTCCTGCAGCTGTTGCGTCCGAACCGACGGCAGCGCCGTGACAGACAGCGCTGATTCCCAGAAATTCCGATGCTCCGGAATCTTGTTGCGGCAGAGGTGACATCACCCAATTCGATGCGCATGCCTTGTTTTGCTTTCTGCCACAAGTTTTGATGATCTGGAATTGGATTCCCGCCTAAACTTTGTACTAATTCCTACGTAGACGACACTGATTAAAGCACTGTGTGATTCCCGCTTCAGTCTACGCCCGCAAAACCCCGACTTTGTCTCCAGTTTGCTGAAAAAAGCGTGTTTGAACCGCTCGATGGATCAATGTAAGACCAGTAAAACACGTTGGAGTCGGTTGCGGACAGGCCCGAGCGCGGGGGTGTGCGACCTGTGCGGCCGCACAGGTCCTCTGGGTGGTTGGGGCCCCAATTTTGGAGCACATCAGTAAAATAGGCCTACACGTTAGTTAATGACAGACAGCGGGCCGGAAGATTTTTAGAATCCCCAAAAACCTAACAGAATAAAAGATACGGGGCTTTTAAGATATGGAGGCAAAAAAATCGAAAAAAAAAATACAAAAAAATTAAATATATAAGCAATGGCGCAACTTATGAATAATGCGCCACTACTATTTTCCCGCCTTCACAATTCAAAAAAGTTCGAAAAAAAATAAAATTGCAATGGCGCATCAGTGAATAGTGTGCCACTACTATTTTTCCGCCTTCACAATTCAAAAAAATAGCAATGGCGCACCAGTGCACGGTGCGCCACTGCTAAGTTGGGAGAGAAGTTAAAAGGGTCGGCCAGCGACTTACCCATTCATTCTTCTCCTCCTCTCCTCCACTCCATCTCCTCCTCTCCTCCTCTCCTCCACTCCATCTCCTCCTCTCCTCCTTTCCTCCACTCCATCTCCTCCTCTCCTCCACTCCATCTCCTCCTCTCCAGCGACCTCCTCGTCCTCACGGTGCTCCTCCTCCGGCGACCTCCTCCTCCCTCCTCTCCTCCTCACGGTGCTCCTCCTCCGGCGACTCCCTCCTCTCCTCCTCACGATGCTCCCCCTTCCTCTCCTGCTCACTGTCCTCCTCCTCCTCTCCGGCGACCTCCTCCTCCCTTCTCTCCTGATCCTCACGGTCTCTCCTCCCTCCTCTCCTCCTCACGGTCTCTCCTCCCTCCTCCTCTACTTCCGGCAACATGTGGATCTCCCCCGGCACAAAGAACGTACCAGATCCAGGTCGAGAACGAAATTTGAAAAAAATTCAAGCAAAAACACAAGCCAAAAAAATGAGCCAGATCTAGATCCAGATCCATATTCAAAATTCAAAAATAGCAATGGCACACTGTGGGGGTTAGACGGTGCGCCACTACTATTTTCCCGCCTTCAAAATTAAAACAAAAATAAAGAAATTTCAAAAAAAGAGTTACCAGTGGCGCACCAGTAGCAATAGTAATGGCGCACTACAAGGTGCGCCACTGTTACCTGCAATACTAATGGCGCACCAGAGGTGCGCCATGGCGTGGTAATAGTGGCGCACCTATAGTGCGCCAATAATGGCAAAAATAGGTGCGCCACTAACAGCCTTTTTTCTAGTAGTGCATGAAACATAATGACCTATGTCCTCGCAGTTTAGTTCAGCCCTGGGACAGTGGACGATAATGTCTACCAAGCGTCGGACATGTTTGCTTGAATGGAAATAAGTTGTCAATAGAAATTAGTTGTCAACTATTTTCGAATAAACAATATCGAAGACATAAATATGGTTGAGAAACTCACATAATGGTATAATCGAGGCGTCAAGACATCGACCCAGATGTCGATATTACCTTCAATATCATCTTAGGACGAATATCAAAGGTGATAACCACATCAGGCTCAAATGCATAAGTCTTGCATAGTGCTTGCCAAGTTTTGCATCCAAAATAGGTGTAGGTGTCTGCGTTGTATAATTTTGCGTGGAAAGTATAACCATGTTCGGTCTTCAAGTAAACTCTCTTTACCTCCATAGTAGTTTTCATAGGACTGAAATCTATCTTATCCAAGACAAAAACTCTTGCATGGCAGGGGATACGCTAGTAGAATAGTAAAAAAATTAGATTATAAGTTGAAGCAAATGAAGCAGATGTCATGCTTAATTACGAAAAAAGACTTGCGTTGTGACTTATTGTGTCCACTTCGAAGTTCCCGTTCAGCTTGATGCTGAAGCGCCTATCATCATCTAGGAAGATTCTATCGCACAGGCCGCGCTCGTCTTCACAGTATTTGCAAATAAAGAAATCCTTTTCGTCGTCAGACATTTCCTATGTTCATAGTTGAAACATTAATTGAAAATCGATCGAAGGCAACTACCAGGATACTCAACACACAAATCCGGGGCACTCGATATTTCCTACATATTCTGGCACAAGTCATGCCAAAATTTACGGAAAAATCCAGCATGACCTTTGCTAAAATAGGACATATCGAGCGCGTGAAATTTGCTGGAACGAAAATGAATCAACACTCTGGCGAAACATAGGCCACTCGGAGGTGTAACCTGCAAACATGACCGGCCACTTGGGCAAGCACATATCCTATTTGAGCAACACAAGATATACATTTCAAAATATCTTATAGGACTCATATTGACATGAGCATTCAATAAGCAAAACCAAATAAATAAATAAATAAGTATTCTAATTAGCATGCATTCAATAAGCAAAAGTAAATCATCTCTTGCGTCTGTACATCGTCGAATATTATCACTAATACACCTAAATAGTATCATACATATAACATCACTAATACAATTAAAACCCTAGCGAACGACGGGTATCGGCGCGGGCGGTGGACACCCAAAGAGAAGGAACCATCACAGGATCATAGCTCTAGTGAGATCCCTAGAGAACCTGCCAGGTATTGGAGAACCTGCCAGGTATTGGAGAACCTGTGCTCCAACGCAACCAAGTAGCGACAGACGTGCACGTCCTCCTCACTGACACGGTGACGTACCACCTCCGCGGGGTCCTCAAGCCTCTGGACCGTCACTGGCCCACGCGACCGCCACAAAAGAAGGTTCGGATCAACGACGGGCTGACTCCTCACCAAGCTGCGCCCCCGATAGGTAGCGCCTCCCAGTACCAGCTCGGCGGAGCCCAGTCCTGGACATGGCCCATTTGGTCAAGCAGGTGTCCTCCGCCGATTCGACGACGAGGATGCGGGATAGGCATCGTCGACGTCGATGCGGGAATAATTGCTTTAACTAAAAAAATAACAACAAATGTGACATGTTCAACTAGTTCTATTAATTCAACTAGTTCTTACTAAAAATAAACTTACTATAAATAAAAATAAACTAGTACCTAATTAGTACCTAGTTCTTACTAACTAATTAGTATATAGGAACTACTGCCCTAATTACCATCTAATTTGATGAACCTAGGGGTGGAGAGTGGTAGCGGATAATCCAAATTTGATGCAATAGATGAACCCTAACTAATTTGATGCAATTAAAATTTAAAGAACCCTAGGCATGTTGGAAATATGCCCTAGAGGCAATAATATTATTATATTTCCTTGTTCATGATAATTGTCTTTTATTCATGCTATAATTGTATTATCCGGAAATCGTAATACACGTGTGAATACTTAGACCACAACATGTCCCTAGTGAGCCTCTAGTTGACTAGCTCGTTGATCAACAGATAGTCATGGTTTCTGACTATGGACATTGGATGTCATTGATAACGAGATCACATCATTAGGAGAATGATGTGATGGACCGAACAATCCTAAGCATAGCACAAGATCGTGTAGTTCGTTTGCTAGAGCTTTTCCAATGTCAAGTATCTTTCCTTAGACAATGAGATCGTGTAACTCCCGGATACCGTAGGAGTGCTTTGGGTGTACCAAACGTCACAACGTAACTGGGTGACTATAAAGGTATACTACGGGTATCTCCGAAAGTGTCTGTTGGGTTGACCCGAATCGAGACTGGGATTTGTCACTCCGTATGACGAAGAGGTATCTTTGGGCCCACTCAGTAATGCATCATCATAATGAGCTCAAACTGACCAAGTGTTTGTCACGGGATCATGCATTATGGTACGAGTAAAGTGGCTTTCCGTAGCGAGATTGAGCGAGGTATTGGGATACCGACGATCGAATCTCGGGCAAGTAACGATACCAATTGACAAAGGGAATTGTATACGGGGTTGCTTGAATCCTCGACATCGTGGTTCATCCGATGAGATCATCGAGGAGCATGTGGGATCCAACATGGGTATCCAGATCCCGCTGTTGGTTATTGACCGGAGAGTCGTCTCGTTCATGTCTACGTGTCTCCCGAACCCGTAGGGTCTACACACTTAAGGTTCGGTGACGCTAGGGTTGTAGAGATATGAGTATGCAGTAACCCGAAAGTTGTTCGGAGTTCCGGATGAGATCCCGGACGTCACGAGGAGTTCCGGAATGGTCCGGAGGTGAAGAATTATATATGGGAAGTCGAGTTTCGGCTATCGGGAAAGTTTTGGGGGTCACCGTTATTGTACCGGGACCACCGGAAGGGTCCCGGGGGTCCACCGGGTGGGGCCACCTATCCCGGAGGGCCCCATGGGCTGAAGTGGGAGGGGAACCAGCCCCTGGTGGGCTGGTGCGCCCCAGGCCCCCCTGCGCCTAGGGTTGGGACCCTAGGGGAGGCGCCTCCACTTGCCTTGGGGGCACTCCACCCCTTGGCCGCCGCCCCCTTGGGAGATCCCATCTCCAGGGCCGGCGCCCCCCTAGGGGGCCTATATAAAGGGGGGAGGGAGGGCAGCCGCACCCATGCCCCTGGCGCCTCCCTCTCCTACTCCAACACCTCCTCCTCCTCCGTAGAGCTTAGCGAAGCCCTGCCGAGATCCCTGCTGCATCCACCACCACTCCGTCGTGCTGTTGGATCTCCATCAACCTCTCCTTCCCCCTTGCTGGATCAAGAAGGAGGAGACGTCTTCCCCATACGTACGTGTGTTGAACGCGGAGGTGTCATCCGTTCGGCACTCGGTCATCGGTGATTTGGATCACGACGAGTACGACTCCCTCAACCCCGTTCTCTTGAACGCTTCCGCTCGCGATCTACAAAGGTATGTAGATGCACTCCTATCACTCGTTGCTAGATGAACTCATAGATAGATCTTGGTGAAACCGTAGGAAATTTTTTAATTTTCTGCAACGTTCCCCAACAGTGGCATCATGAGCTAGGTCTATGCGTAGTTCTCTTGGCACGAGTAGAACACAATTTGTTGTGGCCGTAGATGTTGTCAACTTTCTTACCGCTACTAGTCTTATTTTGCTTCAGCGGTATTGAGGGATGAAGCGGCCCGGGCCGACCTTACATGTACGCTTACGTGAGACAGGTTCCACCGACTGACATGCACTAGTTGCATAAGGTGGCTAGCGGTTGTCTGTCTCTCCCACTTTAGTTGGAGCGGATTCGATGAAAAGGGTCCTTATGAAGGGTAAATAGAAGTTGACAAATCACGTTGTGGCTTTCTTCGTAGGTAAGAAAACGTTCTTGCTAGAACCCTATTGCAGCCAGGTAAAAGATGCAACAACAATTAGAGGACGTCTAACTTGTTTTTGCAGCAATTGCCTTGTGATGTGATATGGCCAAAAGTTGTGATGAATGATGAATGATATATTGTGACGTATGAGATCATGTTCTTGTAATAGGAATCACGACTTGCATGTCGATGAGTATGACAACCGACATGAGCCATAGGAGTTGTCTTAATTATTGTATGACCTGCGTGTCATTGATTTAACGCCATGTAATTACTTTACTTTATTGCTAAACCTTTAGCTATAGTAGTAGAAGTAATAGTTGGCGAGCAACTTCATGGAGACACGATGATGGAGATCATGGTGTCATGCCGGTGACAAGATGATCATGGAGCCCCAAGATGGAGATCAAAGGAGCTATATGATATTGGCCATATCATGTCACTATTATTTGATTGCATGTGATGTTTAGCATGTTTTTGCATCTTGTTTACTTAGAACGACGGTAGTAAATAAGATGATACCTCATAATAATTTCAAGAAAGTGTTCCCACTAACTGTGCGCCGTTGCGACAGTTAGTTGTTTCGAAGCACCACGTGATGATCGGGTGTGATAGATTCTAACGTTCACATACAATGGGTGTAAGACAGATTTACACATGCAAAACACTTAGGTTAATTTGACGAGCCTAGCATGTACAGACATGGCCTTGGAACACAAGAGACCGAAAGGTCGAACATGAGTCGTATGAAAGATACGATCAACATGGAGATGTTCACCGATGATGACTAGTTCGTCTCACGTGATGATCGGACACGACCTAGTCAAGTCGGATCATGTAACACTTAGATGACTAGAGGGATGTCTAATCTGGGTGGGAGTTCATTAAATAATTTGATTAGATGAACTTAATTATCATGAACTTAGTCTAAAACCTTTGGATAAATGTCTTGTATATAAAATGGCCAACGCTCATGTCAACATGAACTTCAACGCGTTCCTAGAGAAAACCAAGCTGAAAGATGATGGCAGCAACTATACGGATTTGGGTCCGGAACACGAGATCATCCTCATAGCTCACAAGAAAGCATATGTCCTAGAAGGACCGCTAGGTGAAGCACCCATCCCAGAGAACCAAGACGTTATGAACGCTTGGCAGTCACATGCTGATGATTACTCCCTCGATCAGTGCGGCATGCTTTACAGCTTAGAACCGGGGCTCCAAAAGCGTTTTGAGCAACACGGAGCATAAGAGATGTTCGAGGAGCTAAAAATGGTTTTCCAAGCTCATGCCCGGGTCGAGAGATATGAAGTCTCCGACAAGTTCTATAGTTGTAAGATGGAGGAAAACAGTTACGTCGGTGAGCACATACTCAAAATGTGCAGGTTGCACAACCGCTTTGTCCCATTTGGACATTAACCTCCTGGACGAGGCGGTCATTGACAGAATCCTTGATCGCTCCCACCGAGCTACAAGAGCTTTGTGATGAACTACAATATGCAGGGATGGTGAAAACTATTCCTGAAGTATTTTCAATGCTGAAATCAGCAGAGGTAGAAATCAAGAAGGAACATCAAGTGTTGATGGTCAATAAAACCACTAAGTTCAAGAAAGGCAAGGGTAAGAAGAACTTCAAGAAGGATGGCAAGGATGTTGCCGCGCCCGGTAAGCATGTTGCCAGGAAGAAGTCAAAGAATGGATCCAAGCCTGAGACTGAGTGCTTTTATTGCAAAGGGAAGGGTCACTGGAAGCCGAACTACCCCAAATACTTAGCGGACAAGAAGGCCCGCAACGCTAAAGGTATATGTGATATACATGTAATTGATGTGTACCGTACCAGTGCTCGTAGTAGCTCCTGGGTATTTGATACCGGTGCCGTTGCTCATATTTGTAACTCAAAGCAGGAGCTGCGGAATAAGCGGAGACTGGCGAAGGACGAGGTGACGATGCACGTCGGGAATGGTTCCAAGGTCGATGTGATCGCCGTCGGCACGCTACCTCTACATTTACCTACGGGATTAGTTTTAAACCTCAATAATTGTTATTTAGTGCCAAGTTTGAGCATGAACATTGTATCAGGATCTCGTTTAATACGAGATGGCTACTCATTTAAATCCGAGAATAATGGTTGTTCTATTTATATGAGAGATATGTTTTATGGTCATGCTCCGATGGTCAATGGTTTATTCTTAATGAATCTCGAGCGTGATGTTACACATATTCATAGTGTGAATACCAAAAGATGTAAAGTTGATAACGATAGTCCCACATACTTGTGGCATTGCCGCCTTGGTCACATTGGTGTCAAGCGCATGAAGAAGCTCCATGCTGATGGACTTTTAGAGTCTCTCGATTATGAATCATTTGACACATGCCAACCATGCCTTATGGGCAAAATGACCAAGACTCTGTTCTCCGGAACAATGGCGCGAGCAACCAACTAACTGGAAATCATACATACTGATGTGTGCGGTCCAATGAGCGTTGATGCTCACGGAGGATATCGTTATGTTCTCACTCTCACTGATGACTTAAGTAGATATGGGTATGTCTACTTGATGAAACAGAAGTCTGAGACCTTTGAAAAGTTCAAGGAATTTCAGAATGAGGTAGAGAATCAACGTGACCGAAAAATAAAGTTCTTACGATCAGATCGTGGAGGAGAATATTTAAGTCACGAATTTGGTACACACTTAAGGAAATGTGGAATCGTTTCACAACTCACGCCGCTGGAACACCTCGGTAATAACGGTGTGTCCGAACATCGTGTCGCACTCTATTGGATATGGTGCGATCTATGATGTCTCTTCTTGATTACCGCTATCATTTTGGAGATACGCTCTAGAGACAGCTACATTCACTTTAAATAGGGCATCGTCTATATCCGTTGAGGCGACGACTTATGAATTATGGTTTGGGAAGAAACCTGGTATGCGTTTCTAAAAGGTTGGGGATGCGATGCTTATGTCAAGAAACTTCAACCTGAAAAGCTTGAACCCAAGTCGGAAAAATGCGTCTTCATAGGATACCCTAAGGAAACCATTGGGTATACCTTCTACCTTAGATCCGAAGGCAAGATTTTTGTTGCCAAGAACGGATCCTTTCTAGAAAAAGAGTTTCTCTCGAAAGAAGTAAGTGGGAGGAAAGTAGAACTCGATGAAGTACTACCTCTTGAACTGGAAAGTAGTGCAGCTCAGGAAATTGTTCCTGTGGTGCCTACACTGACTGAAGAGGACATTAATGATGATGATCAAGGTACTTCAGATCAAGTTGCTCTTGAACCCGTGGGTCCACAAGGACACGTTCCACACCAGAGTGGTATGGCAACCCTGTCACCGGAAATCATGTTGTTGGACAACGGTGAACCTTCAAACTATGAAGAAGCGATGGCGGGCCCAGATTCCAACAAATGGCTTGAAGCCATGCAATCCGAGATAGGATCCATGTATGAAAACAAAGTATGGACTTTGACAGACTTGCCCGATGATCGGTGAGCGATAGAAAACAAATGGGTCTTTAAGAAGAAGACGGACACGGATGGTAATGTTACCATCTATAAAGCTCGACTTGTCGCTAAGGGTTATCGGCAAGTTCAAGGGGTTGATTACGATGAGACTTTCTCTCCCGTAGCGAAGCTGAAGTCCGTCCGAATCATGTTAGCAATTGCCGCATACTATGATTATGAGATATGGCAGATGGACGTCAAAACGGCATTCCATAACGGCTATCTTAAGGAAGAACTGTATATGATGCAGCCGGAAGGTTTTGTCTACCCTAGGAATGCTAACAAGGTGTGCAAGCTCCAGCGATCCATTTATGGGCTGGTGCAAGAATCTCGGAGTTGGAACATTCGCTTTGACGAGATGATCAAAGCGTTTGGGTTTATGCAGACTTATGGAGAAGCCTGCGTTTACAAGAAAGTGTGTGGGAGCTCTGTAGCATTTCTCATATTATATGTAGATGACATACTTTTGATGGAAAATGATATAGAACTTTTGGACAGCATTAAGGCCTACTTGAATAAGTGTTTTTCAATGAAGGACCTTGGAGAAGCTGCTTATATATTAGGCATCAAGATCTATAGGGATAGATCGAGACGCCTCATAGGTCTTTCACAAAGCACATACCTTGATAATATGTTGAAGAAGTTCAATATGGATCAGTCCAAGAAAGGGTTCTTGCCTGTATTGCAAGGTGTGAGATTGAGCTCGGCTCAATGCCCGACCACGGCAGAAGATAAAGAAGAGATGAGTGTCATCCCCTATGCCTCAGCCATAGGATCTATTATGTATGCCATGTTGTGTACGGACCTGATGTAAACCTTGCCGTAAGTTTGGTAGGAAGGTACCAAAGTAATCCTGGCAAGGAACAACTTGGACAGCGGTCAAGAATATCCTGAAGTACACGAAAAGGACTAAGGACATGTTTCTCGTCTATGGAGGTGACGAAGAGCTCGTCAGAAGGGTTACGTCGACGCTAGCTTCGACACAGATCTGGATGACTCTAAGTCACAAACCGGATACGTGTATATGTTGAATGGTGGAGCAGTAAGCTGGTGTAGCTGCAAGCAGAGCGTCGTGGCGGGATCTACATATGAAGCGGAGTACATGGAAGCCTCGGAGGCAGCGCCTGAAGCAATTTGGGTGAAGGAGTTCATCAACGACCTAGGAGTCATACCCAATGCGTCGGGGCCGATCAAACTCTTCTGTGACAACACTGGAGCTATTGCACTTGCCAAGGAGCCCAGGTTTCACAAGAAGGCCGAGCACATCAAGCGTCGCTTCAACTCCATTCGTGAAAATGTTCAAGATGGAGACATAGAAATTTGCAAAGTGCATACGGATCTGAATGTCGCAGATCCGTTGACTAAACCTCTTCCGTGAGCAAAACATGATCAACACCAGAACTCTATGGGTGTTCGATTCATCACAATGTAACTAGATTATTGACTCTAGTGCAAGTGGGAGACTGTTGGATATATGCCCTAGAGGCAATAATAAAGGATTATTATTATATTTCCTTGTTCATGATAATTGTCTTTTATTCATGCTATAATTGTATTATCCGGAAATCGTAATACATGTGTGAATACTTAGACCACAACATGTCCCTAGTGAGCCTCTAGTTGACTAGCTCGTTGATCAACAGATAGTCATGGTTTCCTGACTATGGACATTAGATGTCATTGATAACAAGATCACATCATTAGGAGAATGATGTGACGGAAAAGACTCAATCCTAAGCATAGCACAAGATCGTGTAGTTCGTTTGCTAGATCTTTTCCAATGTCAAGTATCTTTCCATAGACCATGAGATCGTGTAACTCCCGGATACCGTAGGAGTGCTTTGGGTCTACCAAACGTCACAACGTAACTGGGTGACTATAAAGGTATACTACGGGTATCTCCGAAAGTGTCTGTTGGGTTGACACGGATCAATACTAGGATTTGTCACTCCGTATGACGGAGAGGTATCTCTGGGCCCACTCGGTAATGCATCATCATAATGAGCACAAAGTGACCAAGTGTTTGGTCACGGGATCATGCATTACGGTACGAGTAAAGTGACTTGCGATAACGAGATTGAGCGAGGTATTGGAATACCGACGATCGAATCTCGGGCAAGTAACGTGCCGATTGACAAAGGGAATTGTATACGGGGTTGCTTGAATCCTCGACGTCGTGGTTCATCCGATGAGATCATCGAGGAGAATGTGGGAGCCAACATGGGTATCCAGATCCCGCTGTTGGTTATTGACCGGAGAGTCGTCTCGGTCATGTCTACGTGTCTCCCGAACCCGTAGGGTCTACACACTTAAGGTTCGGTGATGCTAGGGTTGTAGAGATATGAGTATGCAGTAACCCGAAAGTTGTTCGGAGTCCCATATGAGATCCCGGACGTCACGAGGAGCTTCAGAATGGTCCGGAGGTGAAGAATTATATATGGGAAGTCGAGTTTCGGCCATCGGGAAAGTTTCGGGGGTCACCGGTATTGTACCGGGACCACCGGAAGGATCCCGGGGGTCCACCGGGTGGGGCCACCTATCCCGGAGGGCCCCATGGGCTGAAGTGGGAGGGGAACCAGCCTGGTGGGCTGGTGCGCCCCCAGGCCCCGCGCCTAGGGTTGGGAACCCTAGGGGAGGCGCATCCACTGCCTTGGGGACACTCCACCCCTTGGCCGCCGCCCCCTTGGGAGATCCCATCTCAGGGGCGCGCCCCGCCCTTGGGGGCCTATATAAAGACGGGGGAGGGAGGGCAGCCGCACCATGCCCTGGCGCCTCCTCTCCCACTCCAACACCTCCTCCTCCTCCGTAGAGCTTGGCGAAGCCCTGCCAAGATCCCTGCTGCATCCACCACCACGCCGTCGTGCTGCTGGATCTCCATCAACCTCTCCTTCCCCCTTGCTGGATCAAGAAGGAGGAGACGTCTTCCCCAACCGTACGTGTGTTGAACGCAGAGGTGCCGTCCGTTCGGCACTCGGTCATCGGTGATTTGGATCACGACGAGTACGACTCCCTCAACCCGTTTCTCTTGAACGCTTTCGCTCGCGATCTACAAAGGTATGTAGATGCACTCCTATCACTTGTTGCTAGATGAACTCATAGATAGATCTTGGTGAAACCGTAGGAAATTTTTCATTTTCTGCAACATTCCCCAACAAGGCAAAGGTAGGGGAGAGGGAGGGGCAGGCGGCATCGAGGTCGGGGTCAGGGCTCGGACGCGCGGCGGAGGGCGGCGTCAAGGTCGGGGTCGGGGGCGGCGTCGAGGGTGTGCGGAGAGCGACGGGAGAGCGTGCGGCGGCCGACGGGCGACGACGGCGGCGACAACGGAGGAGTTGGGATTTGGGGGAAGTGGTCGTGGGGAAGAACGAACCGCGTGGTTAAGTCAAAAGTAGTAGTAGCGCTTTCCAGGAAGTGCGCTACTGCTAAGTTAGCTATGGCGCGTTCCTGGATATGTGCTACTGCTATTCCTTTCTCTTTTTCCCCTTTTTCATTTATTTTTCTTTACATTTTTTCCCTTTCTCCTTTTCTATTTCTTTCATTTTCATTTACTTTTCTATTTGCTTTCCATTTAATTTTATTTCCTTTATTAGTAGTGCCTTTCTGTGTAAACGTGTTGCTACAAAGCATGTAGCGGTAGCGTTGTTCGCCGTAGATCGCTACTACTATGTGTAGCCTATCGGCTAAGCAGTGGAAATTTTAGTAATAGCGCTTTTATCTTCAGGCGCGCTACTGCTACAATTGTATCTGTAGCGCGGTTTACGTCAACGCGCTACTGCTACTTAGCACTAGAGTGGTTTTTTAACACGCGCTACTACTAAAGTTCTGTGTATAAGATTTTCCCTAGTAGTGTGTGCCCCTTCCAGATGGAAGAGAACTAGGATCCAGTTCCGGCACCGCAGCCAGGCCAACCGCCCAAGCAAAGCACCACTACTAGGGAAAAGCCTAGCAGCAGCGAGGGTTTTAGACCTATCAGTAGCGCGTGCTGGAGCGCTACTGGTACGGCGCTACAGCTAAAGGTTAGCAGTAGCGTGCCTCAACCCACGCTACTGCTAAATCGACATAGTAGTAGCACTTTCCTAGAGGAGCGCTACTGGTAATTAGTAGTAGTGCTTCTCCCTACCCGCGCTACTACTATTATTTTGTATTTTTTTTATTTCATGTTGTATTCATATACCTTTACACAAGTTTTCATACAACAGGGATTTAGAGATGTCAATCCACTTGAAACTAATCCGTGGTTCTTTCACCCAATGATACAATAAATATCATCATCATCATTATATCATTAACAACTTATCATCATAATACATCATTGTCATATAACACCTCCTCAAGATCATCGTTTTCATCAATGAGACATCACATAGCAAATTGGTCACTAGTCGTAATCACAAATACTCCTCAGCATCAACTCTAACACATTGTACCACATAATAAACATATTGTACCTCATAGTACCTACTACATTCTCTTAGGACCTACTATATTCTCTAAGGTAAAATAGCAAAAAACAAGATAGCCCCAGACTCTCCATTATGGAGAATGGAGATTATCCTGTCTCCAATTCTTGATTTTCGCTTAATGTTACTTTCAAGAACCTCCTTGCGAATGTCCAAACATTTTTTTTCATTCTTTGATTAGCATGTGTTCACCGGTTTTAGATATTCGATATGCACAGGTGAGCTCCCTAGATTGACCTGGTTGTATGTTTAGAACTGCAAGGCGACCATTCTGATACATCAGATGAGGCACACAATCCATCGGGATTTTCTGTTGAAAAACATAGTAACAACTTCGTAGTTAGCAATGATGTACTAGTTTTAGAAGTATGAAAAGATGCACGGATGTCATAATAGTAAAAAATCTTACCAGGGTATCTCCATAGAAGTTACCGTGGTTCAACACGTGCACTAGTGGCACGTATTCACCATAATTTGGAGGAGTTCGATAATAGGTATTGTAATTCTCAAGATAAGTACAAAATGCGATCAGATGACTTTTCTCCTTATAAGTTAATTCGAAGCCATTAGTGTAGTGGGTTTTTTCTACCATCTTCCACACATTCTTTGAAGAATCAAAATAAGCTGTCAATGGAAATAAGTTGTCAACTATTTTGAAATAAACAATATAAATTTGTTAATAACTATGTTTGAGAAACTCACATTGCGGTAGAATCGGAAGCGTATCAACAAGGACCCAAATGTCCATATTGTCTTGCTCGATGTCAGGATCACCAAGATCCATGGTGACAATCATACCCTCATAAAAACCATACATTTTGCAAAGTGCTTCCCAATTTTGGCAACCAAAATGGGTTACGCTCTGAGAATTGTACAGATTTACTTCAAAATCCATATCATGGTGGATCCTTAGGTGTATTTTCTTTGTTTCAAAATTTTCATGGTCTTCAAAACCCATCCTCTCCAAGACATAGCGTCTTTCATGGCATGGGATAAGCTAGTCGAATTGTAAAAGATGAAAATTAGACGTTGAAATAGTTGAAGTCATGCTTAATTACGAAAAAAACACTTGTCGTTGTTGCGTACAGTTTCAACATCGAAGGTCTCCTCGAGCTTAATGCTGAAGCGCCGATCTTCGTCCAGCTGAAGGAACCTGTCGCATAGACCTCGATCGTCGTGGCACCAGCTGCACTCCCCAGGAGACTGCCGTCGTCCGAGTACGACATTTCCTACGTTCATAATTCAAAGATTAGACTTGTACAATTAAATATATGTATTAAAAAACCTAAATTAGATCATTATTTTTTGAGAAAATCCAGGCCACTCAATATTTCCTACATATTCTAGCACAAGTCATGCCAGAATTCAAGGAAAAATCCGGCATGACCTTTGCTAAAAAAGGACATATCGAGCGCCTGTAATTTGCCGGAACGGAAATTAATCAACACTCCGGCAAAACACAGGCCACTCGGAGGTGTAACCTGAACATGACCGGCCACTTGGGCAACCACATATCCTATTTGAGCAACACAAAATATTCATGGAGATTTGGCTGGTCTCACCTCGAGATCGGAGGGGGTCGGTGACGGGGACGACGGCGGGCATGATGGAGGGGCTCCTTGATTTCTGCAAAAGCAAAAACCCTATTAAGTTATCACTAATACATCCCGAATAATTGCTTAAACTAAAAAAATAACAACAAATTGACATGTTCAACTAGTTCTATTAATTCAACTAGTTCTTACTAAATATAAACATACTATAAATAGAAAAAAAACTAGTTCTTTCTAAAAATAAAGTAGTTCAACTAGTTATATTAATTATCTTACTAAAAATACATTAGTTCTATTAATTCAACTAGTTCAACTAGTTTATTAATTTACTTACTAAACTAGTTCAACTAAAACTAAACTAGTTCAACTAGTTTATTAATTTACTTACTAATTATTTTAAACACTTACTAAAAACAGTAAAAATAAAATACAATATACAATAATAAAAAACATCTACTATTAACCATACTGCCCTAGTTAACTAGTACCATCACTACTACTAATTAACATCTACTACTACTAAAAATCATTATCTATGAGCCCTAAATTAACATCTACTACTACTAAAAAGCATCTAGTACTAACTAAGCAGGGGACGGGGAGGGGTGGGGGCTTACAGAGAGGGGAGAGACGGTGGCGGGGAGGTGCTCGGCGACGGAGAGGTAGGGGCGGCGAGGGCCGGCTCGGGATCGGGAGGCGGTGGTGCTGGACGGGCTCGGGCGGCGGCGGTGAGTTCGAGGGCGGAGGCAGTGAGGTCAAGGGCGGCGACGGTGAGGGCTAGAGCAGCAGCGGGCTGCGGCGGTGAGATTGAATGCGGCCTCGGGCGGCGGCGGTGAGGGCAGGCTCGGGCGGCGGCGACAGAGAAGTAGGGGAACATGGGGGAATGGAGGACTTAGCAAAATTTTGAGCCCGCGGGTGGTTAAGTCGAACTAGCAGTAGCGCACTTTAGTAAACGAGCTATAGCTAATGTAGTAATAGCGCATTTTACGTAAAAATGCTACTCATAAGTCTAAACTTAATTAGGCGCAATACTTAGCAGTAGCGAGTTTTGAAGAAAAACGCTGCTACTAAGTACTTTAGCAGCAGCGCGTCCAGGGAAGGGTGCTACTACTATATCTAGCCTGGAGGCAACGCCGTGGCAATTATAGTAGTAGCGCTTGTTTCATCTAGGGCGCTACTGCTACCGCGTTATTAGTAGCGAGCTTTCGTCAAGCTCGCCACTGCTAAGTAGCAGTAGCGTTTGTTTTTAAACCGCGTTGCTGCTAAGATTTTGTGTATAAGGTTTTTCCTAGTAGTGCACCCTCCAGTAGTAGCACAAAGAATGAAGAAGAGCAGCTGCAGAAAATCATACCGACGAGGAGGAAGAAGAATCTGCGTCTCCACACAACCACCTCCCATCCAAGGACCCAACCGGCAGTGTCAGTTGACCTTCAGACACCATAGCCATGACCTTGACAAGATCTTAGGATCCCCCACCCCGCTGGTTCCTAGACAAAGGCAAGAGCTCCATCTGACCGTGAATGAAGCCCGAGAAAAACTTATTCAGACGAGATGTCACCGCAACGGCCTCGGCAGCGTCTCCACAACCCTAACCCTACTGCAAACCCACCACGCACAAATCTGAAGTCCCCCCTCCCGCTAGCCGATGGAGCGGCCTGCGGAGAGAGGGAACCAGTGGCAGTGCCGGCGACACGCAAAGGGAAGCCGCGCCGCCTCATTTCCGCCTGCATACAAGATCCTCTTTTTATGGGATGATCAGTTGTTGTCGTCTTGCTTTTTTTCATTTTTTTGACATCTTCTAAGATGTCTTGTAACTTTTGATGACTACTTCCTGTGTTCCAAAATATAGGTGATTTTAACAAGCTGCTTTAGCTTGCTAAAACGACTTATATTTAAGAACGGAGGGAGTAGTTCTTTTTTGGACCCCAAGAAAAGGGAACAGGCGTCGGATGGGGAGGAACGATCCATCTGACGTTCGTCCCTTCTCAATTGTTTGCACTATTTCTTCTGAGGATCCCAGATAACCCACGTAAAGCGCGGGAAAAAAAGATAGCCTAACTAGCTCATGTTTAAAAAGTAAAACAAAAACTTATTTTCTGATACAAACAGAGAAACATAAAAATACAGTTGACACGTTCGAAATTAAAAACATTTTGCCAAGCTATAGCCTATGAAACTGCCACCCACTAATTTAAAATTTTACCGTGGTATATTCAATGAATATGACAAAGGTATCTACAAATATTAAATTTGCCATGCTATAATTTAAGACATGTATGTGACATTAAATTACGACAAAAAATAAAGGATACATGCATGTAAAAACACAAAAACAAATGGGGGGGTTTGCCAAAAGAAATAAAACTCGGGACAATTTCCCTAAAAATGTCATTTAGAGTAATACAAATAGATTCCTTCAAAAATTACCGATGGTTATGTATGTAATTTGCCATCTCCTATAGAACACAAAAATCTGTAAAACTTGTCATTAGTCCAATCATTTTCACAAAAAACTGTCATGTTATGTAGATCAAAATTCATGAAATTGCCATGTGACTATAATGGGAGTTATATTGATTATATAGGTTTTCAGATTCTGCATGATCTTTTAATGGAGCATACAGGTTGTACATTCGCCTTCCATGCTTATGATATTTAGGAAGTCGAGAATTAACATTTGAACCATAAAACTCCTAGAACATTCCTCTATATTGGTTATGCCAATTGGGTTATATTGGATAATTGAATTCATGCGATGCCTCACACCTTTTCTTTCATCTAAATCTAGAGTTGCTCTGGTTATCAAGAATACTGAGCGAAGCTGTGACTGAGCAAATGATGAATTGATGGCCACATGGAATTCGTTAAGTGAATGCTATAATTGTAATTTAGGCTTGCCTTGTAATTGAGAAAATTAGGACCAGTGCTTCAACTCAGTCACATCTAAAGCATCTCCAATAGATGATGTAGATGCAAAAATAACTAACTTTTGCATCTCCAGACCCAAAACCCCCTCTCCAACAGATGATATAGATGCAAAAAAATATACATCTCGGCCTCTCAGAGATGTAAACTATAACACCTCGCGGTGCAAATTTGCACCTTCACCTACATGAGATGTAAAAACGGCGGTCGCACGCCAACTACCCAACTGCCTTCATTTCACTTCAGCACGACGGCCGGCCGTCCACCCGCCGCCGCCATGGCCGCCGCCGATGACCCCATCGCGCTGCCCGCCCGTCGTTGGCCTGACCTATCTCGCTGCAGCCGCCGTCGGCGCGACCACGGGCCCCTATTTGGCCTCCACCCCAGATTTGCCCCACCTCGACCGGTCACCATCGTTCCGAAGCTGCCTACGAAGAAGCAACGGGCCGCCAAGCCACGCGGTGGAGGCGTGAAGCGGCAGATGGGGCGGGGGGCGCAACCCGGTGGCGAACCAACCTCGGCCGGCCAAAATTTCGAAGCCGAACGCGGCTACGGCAGGTAATTGGCCGCCGGCGGCGGCCGTGGCTTCCTCCTCTGGCCAAAGAGGCCCTCCTCCACCTTCATCGCCGCCGCTACGCCGTTCCTCCTCCTCTCTCTCCACCTCGGATCGTCGCTGCTCCGCCGCCACAATTCGCGCCACCGATGTTGCTCCGTCGCCCCGATTCGCGCCACCGCCGCACCAATTCGCCACTCCCTTCGCCCCTCCGCCGCTCCTCCGCCACCGCCCGAATCGCATCGCACCGCCGCCGTCCCGATTCAGCTGCCGCATACTAGTTTTTACATCTCCATTTTGCATCACCTATTGGAGTTGCACTTTTACATCTCCGTTTTGCATCATCCGTTGGAGTTGGCCCTTTTTTAAGATGCAAAAGGCACTTTTTGGAGATGTAAATTTTTACATCTCCTAATTTGCATCTTCTATTGGAGATGCTCTAATGCTGCTTCCTCGTGGAGTGTCACATGGTGACTAGCAAGTATGGTCGCTTTTTGGCTATGATATGGACAAACTATCAATGCACTGGTGTTTTGGCTATAATAAGTAACTGTTGCGTTAAAGAAAAGTAACTGTTATGTCCGAACATGAGCTATGTTGAATATAGGTTTTTTCAAATTCTGCATGTTCTTTTTCATGGAGCATGGAGGTTGTACGTTATTAGCATGGCATGCTCATGATATCTATAGGGAGTATCAAAAGGTGTGTTAGAGCATCTACAGCCGGACTTGAAAAATCAAACCTCTCAAACGCCCACTTATCGGTCTTGCCTCAAATAATGCATTTCACATCCGTATACCTCAAATCAGAAACACATTTGTAGATGTATAATGTGCTGACATGGCACCATATCTGACTGATGTGGCATGGAGTCCACTTGTAATGACGAAATATGATTATTTGAATCTACAAACTGATAGATAATAACATATTGATAATATCATCTCGCTACACTTCTGAGAAGATCATATGGAACAAAGAGTGCCAAAGATCATGTGGTTGGACTTGCACGGCATCGCGGCAGGTGGCCGGTGATGCTCCCAGAGGTGGAGCGATGTTTCCTCCTCCGCATCGAAGAAAACAGATCTCGACGGCGTGGCGCAGTGGAGTCTTAGCGTTCGATGCGGGTAGATGGACTTGTGCAGGAGGTTGGACCTATCTGGCATCGTGGTGACGTCGATGGTAGGCCTCGCAAGGTCGATGCGTCGGCAAATGCTCTGAAGATGGACCGGTGGAAGGCGGTGACAGCGGCCTCTGAGAGTGCGCCGGACCTGTGTGTGCCCCAGACCCGGCAGTTGCTTGGTTGGGGCCTCCGATTCTAGATGTTAGGCTTGCTCCGAGGTCTGTTTGGTATTAGGCTCGGACTATCAACACCCCTTCATCAAGTGGATAGGAGTAGTGACAGATGTTGCTGAGCGGTGGCTTCAGACTTACTTATGTATTACTTTGTAAGGTCTTCGTGAATAATTAATAAAATGGCTGCATACATAGCCCAGATGTAGAGACCGGGGGTCTCCTCCTTTAAAAAAAGATATAGGAGACATTACTTAATACAGAACTAGAGATCAAATCTTTTCCCCTCTTGTGCCAAGTGAAGATTCAAATTGGACTGCGATCTTTGTGACCCTGAAGATAGAGAACTAGAGATAAAAAAGTTCTAAATGACCAAACAAATAATTAGGAAAAATACACATGCATGATTGATGAGCCCATTACAAATAATTCTAGAATTTGAATGTACAAACTGATAGATAATAACATATTGATAATATCATCTCGTTACACTTCTGAGAAGACATATGGAACAAATAATGCTTAGATACAGGCGACAATACTTAATACAGAACTATAGGGATCAAATCTTTCCCGCAAAAAAAAGGGATCAAATCTTTCTCCTCTCGTGCCAAGTGAAGATTCAGATTGGACTGCGACCTTTGTGAGCCTGAAGATACAGAACTGGAGGTTGAATCTGTATCCTCCTCCTCTCCACAATAAACTTACCGGAGACAGGATATCACTCCATGGTAACTCCAGAATGGTGCTCTGGAACGGTGTCTACAATGCCTGCGCAAAGAAATTACCATCTTAAGCATTGAGAATAAAAAAAACTCACAGATTCTAGCATTCAGAGACAATGAGAGATGGCTGAAAGGATGCAATGAGAAGCACCACCAAGATTTAAACAACTCACAAATACTCCTATGAAATACCTGACTGGGCTAGTCTTGAGTGAAAATAATAATGAGCTGGAAGATCAGCTCGTCCATCTTGTTCCTTCGACGACTGCTGCCTCCTCATCTCCATCATCAAGATGTGAGAATCGAGATCGACGACACGAGCGTACTGGCAGAAATTGGAAGCGACGAAGTTGGGGATGAAAGGCTCGTCAAAGCATTCCTCAAGAGATATTGTGCTCTGGATGCTGTTCATCCCTATGTTGAGCGCAGTATATATCGTGCCCCTCTTGGGATGCACATCCAGTTGCTCCGGTTCTCACGGAGCTTGCCAAGCGCCAAGTAGACAACGCCATCATCGGCGGGGCTGACAAGAGGGTACATGGGAGTTAAGCTAGTGGGCAGATCGTTGCCGAATCCACCGAGTCGTGGAAGGTCCTTGACGTGGACCTTGTACACCAGCTCCCAGTCCATCTCTTCTTTGCGCAGCGACCAGACGGACACGGCGCGGTCCTTGTTCTTGACAGGCTCGAGGAAGCCGTCGACGGAGACAAACAGCACGGCTTGGTTGACGACGCCGACGGTTCGGTAAACTTTCGGCTGCGCCACCCGACTGTTGCTGCGGCTGTGATCCAACGACTTTGCGTTGGCCAACTCTTTTGGCAGGGGAAAGAGGTGAAACTTGAGCAAGGGCTCGTTGTCACCGCCATTGCTGAAGAGGGTGTCCCAGTGGCAGTACACGCCGCCTCGCAGAAGATCCGCCCAGCAGCCCATGCCGCTGGCCGAAAAGGTGACATCAGCTCGGTAGTATGGGGAGCTCTTGCCGGTGATGCACGAGGGAAAGCTAGCCAGCTTGACCTCGGACCATGGCACGATTGACGAGCCGGGCCGCCATACCAAGAGGGCATCCCCCTGTTGATCCAGCTTCCCCAATAGGACCAGCGCGTAGTCATCCCCACAGGACGGGCGCGCAATGAGAAGGCGAACTGTGAGCCCGGTGAATATCCAGGAGGCGTCTTCCGGCGCTGGGGCCATGTGAAGCGATCCCCGGACAGCATCGTAGACGACATAGATGATGTGGCTGAAATCATGCAGGAATGTCGTCGTGAGGACGATGACGCCCTCGTCCACGGCTTCGATCGTGGTCAGCGGGCTGCCGCCTTTGAGGACCAGACAAGACAGATTTGTCGAACTGCTGTCTTCATCCTTGGCGAGATGCACACCGATGTGTAGGCTCTGAACTACCTCCTCGGCATAGGGCTGCATCACGGGTGAGAACCCCGAAGCCTTTCTTTCTACACACCTGAGAATCCTGAATGGTTGCTGGTCGGCGATAAAATCGAACTCATATTCGTCCTCGAAGTCCGTCCGCACGCGGCGGTCCAGCAGGCAGCCGGGTGGCAACCTATCTAGGTGTGGAGGTAGAGCCATGGAAGCGGCGGCGGGCGGCGGGCGACAGGGGAGGAGAGCGGCCGAGGCTAGCCGGCGAGGGCGCGCGAGATAGGAGACGCCGATCGAGGAGCGAGAGGCGGTGCGTTGGCCAACGCGTAGACGTGACGACTATATGAATCTTTTCCAAATAATAATGCGAGTAGGTTAGGAGTTGGACACCGAGTAGGATTCATCGTGTACGCTTATAGTTAGACACGGTTAGGAGTTGGACACCGAGTATAATCTTTGCAGTCCTTAGAGAAAATCTAGCAAATTCGCTAAAACCATGTTCCGCAAATTTGATATAAGGGCGTCTGTAAAAAATAATTGCAGTATAGTGAGGTCTCCGGCTGGCAAATGTTGACATGTAGTAGAATTTATATGGATGCACGAAATTTATATAAAACATAGTCATGCCGCACTAGTTCACACCCAGAATCATGCGCATACGAGGTAGCAAGTTTGGCCATACGAATGCGCAATCAAACAAAATAAAACACGATCAAATCATCACCGACCAATAAACAAATCAAGCAACATAATCATTGTTGCGAAGATCGTCGCCACCACCACCAGCCATAGCACCTCGATCACCATCTTCATCCACATCGACCTCCACCTCCAGGGGTGGCGACGGAGAGAGGGGAGAGAGGAGGGGGCGGGGCTGCACAGGTGGCGTAGGCTAGGTTTTCCTTTTTGTTAAAACAAGGGTTGGTTTTTCTTGGGGATGATACCGATGGGGAATCTTGTGGCAGATGTCAACGAATGAGGTAGGTGGCTAGGTGCACGGTATACTGGCTCGCTCTTTCGGTCTCCTGAACCTCCACGCAAACCTTGGCCAACTAGGCCCAGGAGGACCGGTTCCCCACACGCGAAGATTCCTCGCAACACGTTGCTCTGGAACCATTTGCAACAACCATGTTTTTACATAAAGAATAAGTAAAAAGATATAATATAAACTCAATGGGCTATGTAATCTAGCAAGAATTAAGTGATGAGTCATAACATGTTGCTGATAATAACACAATACATATGCAGGAATGAACTCCAAAACCAATGATAGAATCGGAGCACCAACTATCAGGCTTGGAAATGAACTACTGAATGTTTTATCTAAGCTGGTTTCTGAAACACAAAAGTGAAGGACAAGCTTGTATTAGAGTAAATCTCTAAAGGAGAAAATAAGTGACAAAAACGACATGGTTTTCTGACCTTCCAAGTCGTAGTGTCTGCTTCACCAAAACTAAAAGAATGAAAATAAATAAATTAGGATGCATCTACTTAATAGTAATCTCGTGTATACCTCCATCAATGTGGATGTATGATAGCACCATCTATTGGAACCACGGAAAAAATCTTCAAGTATACTTTCGCTTGCAAAAAAATATTTAAGATGTATACTTGCATGTTCTTTAATTTCCGCTGCCCATACTCTAGATATGCATGTGTAGGTTGTATTACTTGTTATTAACTTATGCTAAAATATGTCTAAGTTTCAAGAGAACTAAAATCTGCCTATACTGTAGATAATTTATTCTTGCAAAATTGTGTTGTACACAATAATAGTTCTTTCAGTCTCGTTACTTATACAACTATCAAACTTGCCTACAATACTACTTGTGGGATGGAAAAGAAGAAGAAGAAGAAGAAGAAGAAGAAGAAGAAGAAGATTTAACGGCAAACAAAGTGACTAGTTTGCAAGAATAAATGAATTATGGGTCATTGAGGTCATCGACCCATTTATAAGAACAAGAAAGGGTTGGCAATCACAATGCCGGCGAAGAAGGTCATTGAAGTTTTAAGTTGGGCACAACTACATGTGGGATGTGAGTTAGGTTAAGCCGAGAGTGAATCTGGAGACACTAATGAGTGAGACAATTGGAAGGGAGTGTTTATGATCCATACATCGCCTTTCTTGCTCACTATGCAGAAGTGTAATAATTGGTTTTGAAGAGGAAAATAAGAATGCAAAATGTATATTCTTTCCTTGCGTCAAATATGACACAAGATTTTGATTTGTCTAACTCAAACTCCCTATACCCCACACACACACACACACACACACACACACACACACACACACACACACACACACACACACACACACACAAGGTGTTTCCCCATTCCCCATTCCAAATAAGGCCTTCTTTGGTTTGAAGAAATTACATAGGAATTCTATAGGATAGGATTCTTAGAGGAATATTTTTTTTTCTTTAGAGCTCTTTGGTTCATAGGAATGGAGTTCTATTTGTACATAGGATTGGTTCAAATCCATCACATTTCAAAGGAAAAATATACATGAGTCTAGACTCAATGAAAGAATTCATATGATGTGAACCAAATGATATCTCAGTTTCCATTTCTACTCATAGAGTTTGAGATACATGTCATCTCATTTTCTACAAAATTTCTATTCCTATGATAATCCTATCCTATGAACCGAAGGAGGCCTAAGGGCATCTCCAACATTAACCGACAAATTTCCTCCCACATCCGTCCGCGGACACGGGGATCAGTTCGCGGACATGGATGCGGAGCCAACCATCAAGACTACCCGCATACATTTCAAGTATGGTTTGACTATACGGACGAAATTCATGCAAACACGACGGATTTCATTAAAGCTCAGACATAATTTACATAAAGCTGTCGATATTTTGACTGTTTAAGTAAAACCTAACTAAAACCTACACCGGACGACCACCTTGTACGTGTGGCCGCCCTATCCTGCCACACGACCGTTACCATTCATGTTGTCATCACCATCGTTGTTGTTGTCCCTCCTCCTGCGCGGTGTGGAGGGCCGCTGCACCCAGAGAAGACGGCGCCCGCGGAGCTCCATTGGCGGCCTTACCGCAACCGGGGTTGATGGAGGAGTCGCTAAGAGGCTGCTCCTCACTGATCTTGGCGAGCCCGCCGTCAAGGCGGTGACGGCGAGTGGCCATCTCCGTAGTGGTGACGGAGCGGTCGAGGACCCGACGGAAGCTAGACCGGGTTGTTGTGGAGTCCTTCCTGTGTCGTGCCGGACCTGGCGAACATGGAGAGGCAAGCGGCGTTGCGCCGGTCGTACCATGGCTGCTGCCTTGCCATGCACTCCTCCTCGGACACGGCGTCCCTCAAGCCCGAGGCACTGCGGTAACCGCCTTCTTTGGATTTTATTTGTTCAAAAGGACCACTTGTCCAGTGCATTTGTCAAAAAAGACCACCTCTGAGAGCATTTGACAGAAAGGACCACCGCAGCCGTGGCGGCTGGCGTGGCGGGCGACGCGTGTAGCCTGCCACCACGCACGGTGGCGACTAGACCTGCCGCCATGCTGAGAGGCGGCCTCTTGGCTATAACAGGACGCCGGGGATTGCTCGCACCGCGACGGAACGGACAAGTTCCGGTGGGCCCTGCCGCCATGGTGTGGGGCGGCCGTTACTAGCGTCGTGTGCCCTGCCACCACCCGCGTTGGCGGCAGTCCTGCAGCTGTTGCGTCCGAGCCGACAGCAGCGCCGTGGCAGACAACGCTGATTCCCAGAAATTCCGATGCTCCGGAATTTTGTTGCGGCGGAGGTGACATCACCCAATTCAATGTGCATGCCTTGTTTTGCTTTCTGCCACAAGTTCTGATGATCTGGAATCGGATTCCCGCCTAAACTTTGTACTAATTCCTACATAGACGACACTGATTAAAGCACTGTGTGATTCCCGCTTCAGTCTACGCCCGCAAAACCCCGACTTTGTCTCCAGTTTGCTGAAAAAAGCGTGTTTGAACAGCTCGATGGATCAATGTAGGACCAGTAAAACACGTTGGAGTCGGTTGCGGACAGGCCGAGCGCGGGGGTGTGCGACCTGTGCGGCCACACAGGGCCTCCGGGTGGTTGGGGCCCCAATTTTGGAGAACATCAGTAAAATAGGCCTACACGTTAGTTAATGACAGACAGCGGGCCGGAAGATTTTTAGAATCCCAAAAACTTAACAGAATAAAAGATACGGGGCTTTTAAGATATGGAGGCAAAAAAAATCGAAAAAAATACAAAATAAATAAATGTATAAGCAATGGCGCACCTTATGAATAATGCGCCACTACTATTTTCCCGACCTCACAATTCAAAAAAATTTGAAAAAAAAATAAAATTAAAATGGCCATCACTGAATAGTGTGCCACTACTATTTTTCCGCCTTCACAATTCAAAAAAATAGCAATGGCGCACCAGTGCATGGTGCGCCACTGCTAAGTTGGGAGAGAAGTTAAAAGGGTCGGCCAGCGACTTACCCATTCATTCTTCTCCTCCTCTCCTCCACTCCATCTCCTCCTCTCCTCCTCTCCTCCTCTCCTCCACTGCATCGCCTCCTCTCTTCCTTTCCTCCACTCCATCTCCTCCTCTCCTCCACTCCATCTCCTCCTCTCCAGCGACCTCCTCCTCCTCACGGTGCTCCTCCTCCGGCGACCTCCTCCTCCCTCCTCTCCTCCTCACGGTGCTCCTCCTCCGGCGACCTCCTCCTCCCTCCTCTCCTCCTCACGGTGCTCCTCCTCCGGCGACCTCCTCCTCCCTCCTCTCCTCCTCACGGTGCTCCTCCTCCGGGGACTCCCTCCTCTCCTCCTCACGAAGCTCCCCTTCCTCTCCTGCTCCCGTCCTCCTCCTCCTCTCCGGCGACCTCCTCCTCCCTTCTCTCCTGATCCTCACGGTCTCTCCTCCCTCCTCTCCTCCTCACGGTCTCTCCTCCCTCCTCCTCTACTTCCGGCAACATGTGGAGCTCCCCCGGCACAAAGAACGTACCAGATCCAGGTCGAGAACGAAATTTGAAAAAAATTCAAGCAAAAACACAAGCCAAAAAAATGAGCCAGATCTAGATCCAGATCCAAATTCAAAATTCAAAAATAGCAATGGCGCACTGTGAGGGTTAGACGGTGCGCCACTACTATTTTCCCGCCTTCAAAATTAAAACAAAAATAAAAAAAATTCAAAAAAAGAGTTACCAGTGGCGCACCAGTAGCAATAGTAATGGCGCACTACAAGGTGCGCCACTGTTATCTGCAATACTAATGGCGCACCAGAGGTGCACCATTAGTATTTGTTACTAGTGGCGTGGTAATAGTGGCGCACCTATAGTGCACCAATAATGGCAAAAATAGGTGCGCCACTAACAGGCTTTTTTCTAGTAGTGCATGAAACATAATGACCTATCTCCTCGCAGTTTAGTTCAGCCCTGGGACAGTGGACGATAATGTCTACCAAGCGTCGGACATGTTTGCTTGAATGGAAATAAGTTGTCAATAGAAATTAGTTGTCAACTATTTTTGAATAAACAATATCGAAGACATAAATATGGTTGAGAAACTCACATAATGGTATAATCTGGGCGATACGCACATCGACCCAGATGTCGATATTACCTTCAATATCATCTTCCGGACGAATATCAAAGGTGATAACCACATCAGGCTCAAATGCATAAGTCTTGCATAGTGCTTGCCAAGTTTTGCATCCAAAATAGGTGTAGGTGTCTGCGTTGTATAATTTTGCGTGGAAAGTATAACCATGTTCGGTCTTCAAGTAAACTCTCTTTACCTCCATAGTAGTTTTCATAGGACTGAAACCTATCTTATCCAAGACAAAAACTCTTGCATGGCAGGGATACGCTAGTAGAATAGTAAAAAAATTAGATTATAAGTTGAAGCAAATGAAGCAGATGTCATGCTTAATTACGAAAAAAGACTTGCGTTGTGACTTATTGTATCCACTTCGAAGTTCTCGTTCAGCTTGATGCTGAAGCGCCTATCATCATCTAGGAAGATTCTGTCGCACAGGCCGGGCTCGTCTTCACAGTATTTGCAAATAAAGAAATCCTTTTCGTCGTCAGACATTTCCTATGATCATAGTTGAAACATTAATTGAAAATCGATCGAAGGCAACTACCAGGATACTCAACATACAAATCCGGGGCACTCGATATTTCCTACATATTCTGGCACAAGTCATGCCAAAATTTACGGAAAAATCCAGCATGACCTTTGCTAAAATAGGACATATCGAGCGCGTGAAATTTGCTGGAACGAAAATGAATCAACACTCCGGCGAAACATAGGCCACTCGGAGGTGTAACCTGCAAACATGACCGGCCACTTGGGCAAGCACATATCCTATTTGAGCAACACAAGATATACATTTCAAAATATCTTATAGGACTCATATTGACATGAAAATTCAATAAGCAAAACCAAATCGTAAAATAAATAAGTATTCTAATTAGCATGCATTCAATAAGCAAAAGTAAATCATCTCTTGCGTCTGTACATCGTCGAATATTATCACTAATACACCTAAATAGTATCATACATATAACATCACTAATACAATTAAAACCCTAGCGAACGACGGGTATCGGCGCGGGCGGTGGACACCCAAAGAGAAGGAACCATCACAGGATCATAGCTCTAGTGAGATCCCTAGAGAACCTGCCAGGTATAGGAGAACCTGCCAGGTATTGGAGAACCTGTGCTCCAACACAACCAAGTAGCGACATACGTGCGCGTCCTCCTCGCTGACACGGTGACGTACCACCTCCGCGGGGTCCTCAAGCCTCTGGACCGTCACTGGCCCACGCGACCGCCACCAAAGAAGGTTTGGATCAACGACGGGCTGACTCCTCACCAAGATGCGCCCCCGATAGGTAGCGCCTCCCAATACCAGCTCGGCGGAGCCCAGTCCTGGACATGGCCCATTTGGTCAAGCAGGTGTCCTCCTCCGAGTCGACGACGAGGATGCGGGATAGGCATCGTCGACGTCGATGCGGGATTAATTGCTTTAACTAAAAAAATAACAACAAATGTGACATGTTCAACTAGTTCTATTAATTCAACTAGTTCTGACTAAAAATAAACTTATTATAAATAAAAATAAACTAGTACCTAATTAGTACCTAGTTCTTACTAACTAATTACTATATAGGAACTACTGCCCTAATTACCATCTAATTTGATGAACCTAGGGGTGGAGAGTGGTAGCGGATAATCCAAATTTGATGCAATAGATGAACCCTAACTAATTTGATGCAATTAAAATTTAAAGAACCATAGGCATGTTGGAAATATGCCCTAGAGGCAATAATAAAGGATTATTATTATATTTCCTTGTTCATGATAATTGTCTTTTATTCATGCTATAATTGTATTATCCGGAAATCGTAATACACGTGTGAATACTTAGACCACAACATGTCCCTAGTGAGCCTCTAGTTGACTAGCTCGTTGATCAACAGATAGTCATGATTTCCTGACTATGGACATTGGATGTCATTGATAACAAGATCACATCATTAGGAGAATGATATGATGGACCAGACCCAATCCTAAGCATAGCACAAGATTGTGTAGTTCGTTTGCTAGAGCTTTTCTAATGTCAAGTATCTTTCCTTAGACAATGAGATCGTGTAACTCCCGGATACCGTAGGAGTGCTTTGGGTGTACCAAACGTCACAACGTAACTGGGTGACTATAAAGGTATACTACGGGTATCTCTGAAAAGTGTCTGTTGGGTTGACACGGATCGAGACTGGGATTTGTCACTCCGTATGACGGAGAGGTATCTCTGGGCCCACTCGGTAATGCATCATCATAATGAGCTCAAACTGACCAAGTGTTTGTCACGGGATCATGCATTATGGTACGAGTAAAGTGGCTTTCCGGTAACGAGATTGAACGAGGTATTGGGATACCGACGATCGAATCTCGGGCAAGTAACGTACCGATTGACAAAGGGAATTGTATACGGGGTTGCTTGAATCCTCGACATCGTGGTTCATCCGATGAGATCATCGAGGAGCATGTGGGATCCAACATGGGTATCCAGATCCCGCTGTTGGTTATTGACCGGAGAGTCGTCTTGGTCATGTGTACGTGTCTCCCGAACCCGTAGGGTCTACACACTTAAGGTTCGGTGCCGCTAGGGTGTAGAGATATGAGTATGCAGTAACACGAAAGTTGTTCGGAGTCCCGGATGAGATCCCGGACGTCACGAGGAGTTCCGGAATGGTCCGAAGGTGAAGAATTATATATGGGAAGTCGAGTTTCGGCCATCGGGATAGTTTCGGGGGTCACCGTTATTGTACCGGGACTACCGGAAGGGTCCCGGGGGTCCACCGGGTGGGGCCACCTATCCCGGAGGGCCCCATGGGCTGAAGTGGGAGGGGAACCAGCCCCTTGTGGGCTGGTGCGCCCCCCCCCCCTTGGCCCCCCCTGCCCCTAGGGTTGGGAACCCTAGGGGAGGGGGCGCCTCCACTTGCCTTGGGGGGCACTCCACCCCCTTGGCCGCCGCCCCCCTTGGGAGATCCCATCTCCAGGGCCGGCGCCCCCCCTTGGGGGCCTATATAAAGAGGGGGGAGGGAGGGCAGCCGCACCCATGCCCCTGGCGCCTCCTTCTCCTACTCAAACACCTCCTCCTCCTCCGTAGAGCTTGGCGAAGCCCTGCCGAGATCCCTGCTGCATCCACCACCACTCCGTCGTGCTGCTGGATCTCCATCAACCTCTCCTTCCCCCTTTGGATCAAGAAGGAGGAGACGTCTTCCCCATCCGTACGTGTGTTGAACGCGGAGGTGCCGTCCGTTCGGCACTCGGTCATCGGTGATTTGGATCACGACGAGTATGACTCCCTCAACCCCGTTCTCTTGAACGCTTCCGCTCGCGATCTACAAAGGTATGTAGATGCACTCCTATCACTCGTTGCTAGATGAACTCATAGATAGATCTTGGTGAAATCGTAGGAAATTTTTTAATTTTCTGCAACGTTCCCCAACAGTGGCATCATGAGCTAGGTCTATGCGTAGTTCTCTTGGCACGAGTAGAACACAATTTGTTGTGGGCGTAGATGTTGTCAACTTTCTTGCCGCTACTAGTCTTATTTTGCTTCAGCGGTATTGAGGGATGAAGCGGCCCGGACCGACCTTACACGTACGCTTACGTGAGACAGGTTAAAACGACTGACATGCACTAGATGCATAATGTGGCCAGCGGTTGTCTCTCTCCCACTTTAGTTGGAGCGGATTCGATGAAAAGGGTCCTTATGAAGGGTAAATAGAAGTTGACAAATCACGTTGTGGCTTTCTTCAGAGGTAAGAAAACGTTCTTGCTAGAACCCTATTGCAGCGGGTAAAAGATGCAACAACAATTAGAGGACGCCTAACTTGTTTTTGCAGCAATTGCCTTGTGATGTGATATGGCCAAAAGTTGTGATGAATGATGAATGATATATTGTGATGTATGAGATCATGTTCTTGTAATAGGAATCACGACTTGCATGTCGATGAGTATGACAACCGACAGGAGCCATAGGAGTTGTCTTAATTATTGTATGACCTACGTGTCATTGATTCAACGCAATGTAATTACTTTACTTTATTGCTAAACCATTAGCTATAGTAGTAGAAGTAATAGTTGGCGAGCAACTTCATGGAGACACGATGATGGAGATCATGGTGTCATGCCGGTGACAAGATGATCATGGAGCCCCAAGATGGAGATCAAAGGAGCTATATGATATTGGCCATATCATGTCACTATTATTTGATTGCATGTGATGTTTATCATGTTTTTGCATCTTGTTTACTTAGAACGACGGTAGTAAATAAGATGATCCCTCATAATAATTTCAAGAAAGTGTTCCCACTAATGTGCGCCGTTGCGACAGTTCGTTGTTTCGAAGCACCACGTGATGATCGGGTGTGATAGATTCTAACGTTCACATACAACGGGTGTAAGACAGATTTACACATGCAAAACACTTAGGTTAACTTGACGAGCCTAGCATGTACGGACATGGCCTCGAACACAAGAGACCGAAAGGTCGAACATGAGTCGTATGAAAGATACGATCAACATGGAGATGTTCACCGATGATGACTAGTTCGTCTCACGTGATGATCGGACACAGCCTAGTCAAGTCGGATCATGTAACACTTAGATGACTAGAGGGATGTCTAATCTGAGTGGGAGTTCATTAAATAATTTGATTAGATGAACTTAATTATCATGAACTTAGTCTAAAACCTTTGCATAAATGTCTTGTAGATCAAATGGCCAACGCTCATGTCAACATGAACTTCAATGCGTTCCTAGAGAAAACCAAGCTGAAAGATGATAGCAGCAACTATACGGACTGGGTCCGGAATCTGAGGATCATCCTCATAGCTGCCAAGAAAGCATATGTCCTAGAAGGACCGCTAGGTGAAGCACCCATCCCAGAGAACCAAGACGTTATGAACGCTTGGCAGTCACGTGCTGATGATTACTCCCTCGATCAGTGCGGCATGCTTTTTAGCTTAGAACCGGGGCTCCAAAAGTGTTTTGAGCAACACGGAGCATATGAGATGTTTGAGGAGCTAAAAATGGTTTTTCAAGCTCATGCCCGGGTCGAGAGATATGAAGTCTCCGACAAGTTCTATAGTTGTAAGATGGAGGAAAATAGTTACATCGGTGAGCACATACTCAAAATGTCTGGGTTGCACAACCGCTTTGTCCCGGTGGACATTAACCTCCTGGACGAGGCGGTCATTGACAGAATCCTTCAGTCGCTCCCACCGAGCTACAAGAGCTTTGTGATGAACTACAATATGCAGGGGATGGTGAAAACTATTCCTGAAGTATTTTCAATGTTGAAATTAGCAGAGGTAGAAATCAAGAAGGAACATGAAGTGTTGATGGTCAATAAAACCACTAAGTTCAAGAAAGGCAAGGGTAAGAAGAACTTCAAGAAGGATGGCAAGGATGTTGCTGCGCCCGGTAAGCATGTTGCCGGGAAGAATTCAAAGAATGGATCCAAGCCTGAGACTGAGTGCTTTTATTGCAAAGGGAAGGGTCACTGGAAGCGGAACTGCCCCAAATACTTAGCGGACAAGAAGGCCGGCAACACTAAAGGTATATGTGATATACATGTAATTGATGTGTACCTTACGAGTGCTCGTAGTAGCTCACAGGTATTTGATACGGTGCCGTTGCTCATATTTGTAACTCAAAGCGTGAGCTGCGGAATAAGCGAAGACTGGCGAAGGGCGAGGTGATGATGCTGGCGTCGGGAATGGTTCCAAGGTCGATGTGATCGCCGTCGGCACGCTACCTCTACATTTACCTCACGGGATTAGTTTTAAACCTCAATAATTGTTATTTAGTGCCAAGTTTGAGCATGAACATTGTATCAGGATCTCGTTTAATATGAGATGGCTACTCATTTAAATCCGAGAATAATGGTTGTTCTATTTATATGAGAGATATGTTTTATGGTCATTCTCCGATGGTCAATGGTTTATTCTTAATGAATCTCGAACGTGATGTTACACATATTCATAGTGTGAATGCCAAAAGATGTAAAGTTGATAACGATAGTCCCACATACTTGTGGCAATCGCCGCCTTTGGTCACATTGGTGTCAAGCGCATGAAGAAGCTCCATCTTGATGGACTTTTAGAGTCTCTCGATTATGAATCATTTGACACATGCGAACCATGCCTTATGGGCAAAATGGCGAAGACTCCGTTCTCCGGAACAATGGAGCGAGCAACCAACTTATTGGAAATCATACATCTTGATGTGTGCGGTCCAATGAGCGTTGAGGCTCATGGAGGATATCATTATGTTCTCACTCACTGATGACTTAAGTAGATATGGGTATGTCTACTTGATGAAACACAAGTCTGAGACCTTTGAAAAGTTCAAGGAATTTCAGAATGAGGTAGAGAATCAACGTGACCAAAAAATAAAGTTCTTACGATCAGATCGTGGAGGAGAATATTTAAGTCACGAATTTGATACACACTTAAGGAAATGAGGAATCGTTTCACAACTCACGCCGCTGGAACACCTCGGTAACGGTGTGTCCGAACGTCGTAATCGCACTCTATTGGATATGGTGCAATCTATGATGTCTCTTACTGATTTACCGCTATCATTTTGGAGATACGCTCTAGAGACAGCTACATTCACTTTAAATAGGGCGCCGTCTAAATCCGTTGAGACGTCACCGTATGAATTATGGTTTGGGAAGAAACCTAAGCTGTCGTTTCTAAAAGTTTGGGGATGCGATGCTTATGTCAAGAAACTTCAACCTGAAAAGCTCGAACCCAAGTCGGAAAATGCGTCTTCATAGGATACCCTAAGGAAACCATTGGGTATACCTTCTACCTTAGATCCGAAGGCAAGATCTTTGTTGCCAAGAACGGATCCTTTCTGGAAAAAGAGTTTCTCTCGAAAGGAGTAAGTGGGAGGAAAGTAGAACTTCGATAAAGTACTACCTCTTGAACCGGAAAGTAGTGCATCTCGGGAAAGTGTTCTGTGGTGCCTACACCGGATCAAGAGGACATTAATGATGATGATCAAGGTACTTGGATCAAGTTGCTCTTGAACCCATTAGGGTCCACAAGGACACTTCCACACCAGAGTGGTATGGCAACCCTGTCCTGGAAATCATGTTGTTGGACAACGGTGAACCTTCAAACTATGAAGAAGCGATGGCGGGCCCAGATTCCAACAAATGGCTTGAAGCCATGCAATCCGAGATAGGATCCATGTATGAAAACAAAGTATGGACTTTGACAGACTTGCCCGATGATCGGTGAGCGATAGAAAACAAATGGATCTTTAAGAAGAAGACGGACACGGATGGTAATGTTACCATCTGTAAAGCTCGACTTGTCGCTAAGGGTTATCGGCAAGTTCAAGGGGTTGACTACGATGAGACTTTCTCTCCCGTAGCGAAGCTGAAGTCCGTCCGAATCATATTAGCAATTGCCGCATACTATGATTATGAGATATGGCAGATGGACGTCAAAACGGCATTCCTTAACGGCTATCTTAAGGAAGAACTGTATATGATGCAACCGGAAGGTTTTGTCGACCCTAAGAATGCTAACAAGGTGTGCAAGCTCCATGATCCATTTATGGGCTGGTGCAAGCATCTCGGAGTTGGAACATTCGCTTTGATGAGATGATCAAAGCGTTTGGGTTTATGTAGACTTATGGAGAAGCCTGCGTTTACAAGAAAGTGAGTGGGAGCTCAGTAGCATTTCTCATATTATATGTAGATGACATACTTTTGATGGAAAATGATATAGAACTTTTGGACAGCATTAAGGCCTAATTGAATAAGTGTTTTTCAATGAAGGACCTTGGAGAAGCTGCTTATATATTAGGCATCAAGATCTATAGGGATAGATCAAGACGCCTCATAGGTCTTTCACAAAGCACATACCTTGATAAGATATTGAAGAAGCTCAATATGGAACAGTCCAAGAAAGGGTTCTTGCCTGTATTGCAAGGTGTGAGATTGAGCTCGGCTCAATGCCCGTCCACGGCAGAAGATAAAGAATAGATGAGTGTCATCCCCTATGCCTCAGCCATAGGATCTATTATGTATGCCATGTTGTGTACGGACCTGATGTAAACCTTGCCGTAAGTTTGGTAGGAAGGTACCAAAGTAATCACGGCAAGGAACACCGGACAGCGGTCAAGAATATCCTGAAGTACACGAAAAGGACTAAGGACATGTTTCTCGTTTATGGAGGTGACGAAGAGCTCGTCAGAAGGGTTACGTCGACGCTTAGCTTTGACACAGATCTGGATGACTCTAAGTCACAAACCGGATACGTGTATATGTTGAATGGTGGAAGCGATGGCTGGTGTAGCTGCAAGCGAGGCGTCGTGGCGGGATCTACATGTGAAGCGGAGTACATGGAAGCCTCGGAGGCAGCGCTGAAGCAATTTGGGTGAAGGAGTTCATCAACGACCTAGGAGTCATACCCAATGCGTCGGGGCCGATCAAACTCTTACGTGACAACACTTGGAGCTATTGCACTTGCCAAGGAGCCCAGGTTTCACAAGAAGACCAGGCACATCAAGCGTCGCTTCAACTCCATTCGTGAAAATGTTCAAGATGGAGACATAGAAATTTGCAAAGTGCATACGGATCTGAATGTCGCAGATCCGTTGACTAAACCTCTTCCGTGAGCAAAACATGATCAACACCGGAACTCTATGGGTGTTCGATTCATCACAATGTAACTAGATTATTGACTCTAGTGCAAGTGGGAGACTGTTGGAAATATGCCCTAGAGGCAATAATAAAGGATTATTATTATATTTCCTTGTTCATGATAATTGTATTTTATTCATGCTATAATTGTATTATCCGGAAATCATAATACACGTGTGAATACTTAGACCACAACATGTCCCTAGTGAGCCTCTAGTTGACTAGCTCGTTGATCAACAGATAGTCATGGTTTCCTGACTATGGACATTGGATGTCATTGATAACGAGATCACATCATTAGGAGAATGATGTGATGGAGAAGACTTAATCCTAAGCATAGCACAAGATCGTGTAGTTCGTTCGCTAGAGCTTTTCCAATGTCAAATATCTTTCCTTAGACCATGAGATCGTGTAACTCCCGGATACCGTAGGAGTGCTTTGGGTCTACCAAACGTCACAATGTAACTGGGTGACTATAAAGGTATACTACGGGTATCTCCGAAAGTATCTGTTGGGTTGACACGGATCGAGACTAGGATTTGTCACTCCGTATGACGGAGAGGTATCTCTGGGCCCACTCGGTAATGCATCATCATAATGAGCTCAAAGTGACCAAGTGTTCGGTCACGGGATCATGCATTACGGTATGAGTAAAGTGACTTGCCGGTAACGAGATTGAATGAGGTATTGGAATACCGACGATCGAATCTTGGGCAAGTAACGTACCGATTGACAAAGGGAATTGTATATGGGGTTGCTTGAATCCTCGACATCGTGGTTCATCCGATGAGATCATCGAGGAGCGTGTGGGAGCCAACATGGGTATCCAGATCCCGCTGTTGGTTATTGATCGGAGAGTCGTCTCGGTCATGTCTACGTGTCTCCCGAACCCGTAGGGTCTACACACTTAAGGTTCGGTGCCACTTGGGTTGTAGAGATATGAGTATGCAGTAAACCAAAAGTTGTTCGGAGTCCCAGATGAGATCCCGGACGTCACGAGGAGTTCCGGAATGGTCCAGAGGTGAAGAATTATATATGGGAAGTCGAGTTTCGGCCATCGGGAAAGTTTCGGGGGTCACCGGTATTGTACCGGGACCACCGGGTGGGGCCACCTATCCCGGAGGGCCCCATGGGCTGATGTGGGAGGGGAACCAGCCCCTGGTGGGCTGGTGCGCCCCCCCTTGGGCCCCCCTGCACCTAGGGTAGGGAACCCTAGGGGAGGGGGCGCCTCCACTTGCCTTGGGGGGCACTCCACCCCCTTGGCCGCCGCCCCCCTTGGGAGATCCCATCTCCAGGGCCAGCGCCCCCCCCCCCGCCCTTGGGGGCCTATATAAAGAGGGGGGAGGGAGGGCAGCCGCACCCATGCCCCTGGCGCCCCCCTCTCCCACTCCAACACCTCCTCCTCCTCCTCCGTGGAGCTTGGCAAAGCCCTGCCGAGATCCCTGCTGCATCCACCACCACGCCGTCGTGCTGCTGGATCTCCATCAACCTATCCTTCCCCCTTGCTGGATCAAGAAGGAGGAGACGTCTTCCCCAACCGTACGTGTGTCGAACGCAGAGGTGCCGTCCGTTCGGCACTCGGTCATCGGTGATTTGGATCACGAGGAGTACGACTCCCTCAACCCCGTTCTCTTGAACGCTTCCGCTCGCGATCTACAATGGTATGTAGATGCACTCCTATAACTTGTTGCTAGATGAACTCATAGACAGATCTTGGTGAAACCGTAGGAAAATTTTTATTTTCTGCAACGTTCCCCAACAAGGCAGAGGTAGGGGAGAGGGAGGGGCAGGTGGCGTCGAGGTCGGGCTCGGGGCTCGGACGCGCGGTGGAGGGCGGCGTCGAGGTCGGGGTCGGGGGCGGCGTCGAGGGTGTGCAGAGAGCGACGGGAGAGCGCGCGGCGGCCGACGGGCGACGACGGCGGCGACAACGGAGGAGTTGGGATTTGGGGGAAGTCGTCATGGGGAAGAACGAACCGCGCGGTTAAGTCAAAAGTAGCAGTAGCGCTTTCCAGGAAGTGCGCTACTGCTAAGTTAACTATGGCGCGTTCCTGGATATGCGCTACTGCTATTCCTTTCTCTTTTTCCCCTTTTTCATTTATTTTTCTTCACATTTTATTTTTTTCCCTTTCTCCTTTTCTATTTCTTTCATTTTCATTTACTTTTCTATTTGCTTTCCATTTAATTTTATTTCCTTTATTAGTGGTGCCTTTCTGTGTAAACGTGTTGCTACAAAGCATGTTGCGGTAGCGCTGTTCGCCGTAGATCGCTACTACTATGTGTAGCCTATCGGCTAAGCAGTGGAAATTTTAGTAATAGCGCTTTTATCTTCAGGCGCGCTACTGCTACAATTGTATCTGTAGCGCGGTTTAGGCCAACGCGCTACTGCTACTTAGCACTAGAGTTGTTTTTTAACACACGCTACTACTAAAGTTCTGTGTATAAGATTTTCCCTAGTAGTGTGTGCCCCTTCCAGATGGAAGAGAACTAGGATCCAGTTCCGGCGCCGCAGCCAGGCCAACCGCCCAAGCAAAGCACCACTACTAGGGAAAAGCCTAGCAACAGCGAGGGTTTTAGGCCTATCAGTAGCGCGTGCTGGAGCGCTACTGGTACGGCGCTACAGCTAAAGGTTAGTAGTAGCATGCCTCAACCCACGCTACTGCTAAATCGACATAGTAGTAGCGCTTTCCCAGAGGAGCGCTACTGGTAATTAGTACTAGTGCTTCTCCCTACCCGCGCTACTACTATTATTTTGTATTTTATTTCTTTTTTTATTTCATGTTGTATTCATACACCTTTACACAAGTTTTCATACAACAGGAATTTAGAGATTGTTTTTACATCATAATGAGTTATTACATCACGAGGTGAAAGAACCGTGGATTAGTTTCAAGTGGATGTCAATCCACTTGAAACTAATCAGTGGTTCTTTCACCCAATGATATAATAAATATCATCATCATCATTAATATCATTAACAACTTATCATCATAATACATCATTGTCATATAACACCTCCTCAAGATCATCATTTTCATCAATGAAACATCACATAGCAAATTGGTCACTAGTCGTAATCACAAGTACTCCTCAGCATCAACTCTAACACATTGTACCACATAATAAACATATTGTACCTCATAGGACCTACTACATTCTCTTAGGACCTACTATATTCTCTAAGGTAAAATAGCAAAAAACAAGATAGCCCCAGACTCTCCATTATGGAGAATGGAGATTATCCTGTCTCCAATTCTTGATTTTCGCTTAATGTTACTTTCAAGAACCTCCTTGCGAATGTCCAAACATTTTTTTCATTCTTTGATTAGCATGTGTTCACCGGTTTTAGATATTCGATATGCACAGGTGAGCTCCCTAGATTGACCTGGTTGTATGTTTAGAACTGCAAGGCGACCATTCTGATACATCAGATGAGGCACACAATCCATCGGGATATTCTGTTGAAAAACATAGGGACAACTTCGTAGTTAGCAATGATGTACTAGTTTTAGAAGTATGAAAAGATGCACGGATGTCATAATAGTAAAAAATCTTACCAGGGTATCTCCATAGAAGTTACCGTGGTTCAACACGTGCACTAGTGGCACATATTCACCATAATTTGGAGGAGTTCGATAATAGATATTGTAATTCTCAAGATAAGTTTAAAATGCGATCAGATGACTTTTCTCCTTATAAGTTAATTCGAAGCCATCAGTGTAGTGGGTTTTTTCTACCATCTTCCACACATTCTTTGAAGAATCAAAATAAGCTGTCAATGGAAATAAGTTGTCAACTATTTTGAAATAAACAATATAAATTTGTTAATAACTATGTTTGAGAAACTCACATTGCGGTAGAATCGGAAGCGTATCAACAAGGACCCAAATGTCCATATTGTCTTGCTCGATGTCAGGATCACCAAGATCCATGGTGATAATCATACCCTCATAAAAACCATACATTTTGCAAAGTGCTTCCCAATTTTGGCAACCAAAATGGGTTACGCTCTGAGAATTGTACAGATTTACTTCAAAATCCATATCATGATGGATCCTTACACTACTAGAGAAAGGGCTATAGATGGGATTGACACTAATGGCGCACCAGACAGTGGGTGCGCCATTAGTATATACTAATGGCGCACCACCTGCTGATACGCCATTAGAGTTGAAACTACTAATGGCGCACCTGTCCCAGAGTGCGCCATTAGTATAATTTTTTTTGAACTAGTGCGCCTGTCCAAACATACTAATGGCGCATCCAGGCAAAGTGCGCCATTACTAGTTGTAACTACTAATGGCGCACCCTTCCGCAAGTGCGCCACTAATGTTGTTTTTTTATTATATTTTTTATTCCTTTTTTTGCAATACTACTAATGATCGATCAACCGTGCGCCATTACTAGTTTAAACTAGTAATGGCGCACTATGGATCAGTGCGCCATTAGTATTTTTTTTATATTTTTTTTGCAAAACTACTAATGGCGCACCGCCAGAGGGTGCGCCATTAGTAACCTGGATTACTAATGGCGCATTTAGTGCTGGTGCGCCATTAGTAAGTGGGCAGCAACAAGATATTTTGGACAGCCTCTCCTACCCACACTCATTTTCTCCCCACTTCATTCTCTCCACCTCCTGCTTGTCTCGGGTGCCTCCTCTTTTTCACCTCATTTCCACCATAGATTCATTCAAATTAAGTGGTTAAATTACCTTGTTTTAATAGGTAAGTAAGGGGAAGCTATATTTATGTTGTTCTCCCTACAACAATGTGCACATGCACTTTTTATGGCCTAGCTAGATCTATGTATGTTCGTGGTGTTGCATATGTTTGTGGTGTTGCATATGTGTTTGTGTTTGGAGGTGTACCGGTATTTGAAATGCGATAGTTGCCAATATTTTGCGGAAAGTTGATTCATTTCCGCTTGGCGAGAATTTTGGCATTAAGCATTCTTTTGGTCCTATTTTAGGGAAAGTCATGCCAAATTTTTTCTTGGTTCTAAAATATCGCTTTTGCTCTACCTGCAGCGACCATGGTCCGCATGATGACCGAAGGCATCGTGAATAGGTTTTTGAGGTCCGCGAAGGCCGAGATGCTTCAAAAGAACGAGACGGAGATAAGATGTCCGTGTCGAAGATGCAAGCTGAAGAGCTTATTGCGGACCCGGATTCCGGGCAGGTGCGGGACCACCTGCTCTTGCGTGGTTTCATGGATGGCTATCGATGGCAAGGTGATGAAGATGACTACGAAGTCGTCCATGGGGGCCGGGCAAGAAATGATGAAGGGCAGCAAGACAACCACCGCAGCTCGGGCGGGCAAGAAGACGAAGAATCCCCAGGAGATGATCACGACGGTCATCATGTAGAAGATGCAGGACATGATGATGAGGAAGATGCCGGAGCAGACGACGGGCATGATCATGAAGATGATGATGCCGGGCGGAGCGCATTTACGCTGGACCATCGATGGGCTGGGTGCAGGACCCTCATATTCAAGAGCTGCTTCTCAAGCAGACGGATAATGCAAGAGCTGCCGCCCGAGAGAAAGCCAACATGGATCAACTTGAGTTAGACGCAGTTACTCCATTGTATGAAGGATGCAGGCCCAAGGATACCCGCCTGAAAGTAACGCTCATGGCTCTGGAGATGAAGGTAAAACACAAAATGACCGACGCATGCTTCGACGAGAACATGTCATTCTGGCACGAACGTCTTCCCAAGGGGAACAAGTGCCCGACCAGATTGGAGGAGGCGAAGAAAATCGTGTGTCCTCTCGATTTACCGCACGTGAAATACCATGTGTGCATGAACAATTGCATCATTTATCGGGACGAGCACGCGGAGTCTACCATATGTCCGGTGTGCGGCGTCACTCGATATAAGAAGAGGAAGAAAGCTCCTCGAAAAGTGGTGTGGTACTTTCCGATCACTCCTCGTCTGCAGCGGTATTTCGCGTACCCTAAGGTAGCAAAGCTCCTGCGTTGGCACGCGGATAGGGAGGAGAAGAAGCGAGGAGATGACGCAAATGATCCGGAGATAAATAAAAAAGACAAGATGCTGAGTCACCCTAAGTATGCGAGCCAGTGGCAAGCGTTGAACTTCGAAGACTCGGAATTTGGGAACGATCCAAGGAACATCGTGCTGGGCGCGAGCACCGATGGATTCTATCCGTTTGGCAGCCAGAGAAGCACACATAGCACCTGGCCTGTGTTTGTGTGGATGTACAACCTTCCCCCCTGGTTGTGCACGAAGAGGAAGTACATTCACATGAGTATTCTAATTGAAGGGCCGAAACAACCAGGGAACGACATCAATCTGTATCTGGGGCTGCTGAAAGAGGAGCTTGACCTACCGTGGAAAACGCCAGCCAATACGTGGACGCCGCAGAAAGAATATTTCCCTATGAGAGCCGCACCGCTCACGACGGTGCATGACTATCTCGATTACGGATATCTCATGGGCAGGTAGTCCACGGATTTTACGGATGCGTAAGGTGCATGGATGACACAACGACGCCAGCCTAGATAGAGATCCGGGTCTTGAAAACTGTGTTCATGGGACATCGAAGGTGGCTTCGCGACGATGACCCGTGGAGGAAACGCAAATGATCTGTTCGATGGTGAAACCGAACCCAAAACGCCTGTGGTACGAGGAGCGGCGAGGAAATAGACAAGCTGTTGAAAAATTGGAAAGACTGCCCACCGCCGAAAGAAGCAAAAGGCGCCAGAGCCGGAAAGAAGCGAAAGGCGCCAGAGCCGCTGCTGAAGGTATGGAAAACGAGGTCTGTTTTACGGGACTTGCCGTCTTTGGAAGATCCACCGTGTGCCTCACAGCCTTGATGTCATGCATATCACGAAGAACGTGTGAGAGTCTGCTTGGTACCCTGCTCAACATGCCGAGAGGACCAAAGATGGGCCGAAAGCAAGGGCAGACTTGAAATCAATGGGCATCGTGCAGGAGCTTCACGCTAATGATGATGATGATGATGATGATGATGAGGCGAAGCAGGACACGTAAAGTTGTCGAAAGGCAAAAGGCCAAGAAGACCGAAATGACTACCCTCCGCGTGCTTCACTCTAAGTCGAGGAGATCGAGCAGTTTTCACCTGCCTCCTAGGAGTAAAACTTCCTTACGGTTACGCTGGGAAGATAAGCAGATACCTAGACCCAGTGAAGCGAAGTTCAGCGGGATGAAGTCTCACGACTGTCACGTGCTGATGACGCAGATACTTCCGATTGCAATCCGTGGGATCATGGACGCGCACGTCCGTGAAACGCTATTTGGCCTATGCAACTTTTTTGACGTCATCTCTCGGAAGTCGATTGGCGTGAGGCAACTCAGAAGGCTACAGGAAGAGATCGTGGTGATACTATGCGAGCTTGAGATGTACTTCCCGCCCGCATTCTTCGACGTTATTGTCACGCCCAATTTGCGACCCTATCCAAAAGGAACTCGAAGGTCCCACCAAGGATAGACCCGCATATTGAAACGCTTTTGCAAGGTGGATATCATTACATCAACATTACATAATAGATGGGGATACATACATAAGGCACAAATGCCACAAGAATACATCAACATCATAATATACAAGATCAACATCCGACTACGGATGAAATATAAACAGAAGCTCAAACGACATCCACCCTGGTAGCCCAGGCTGCCGACCTGGAACCTATCCCCTGATCGAAGAAGCAGAAGAAGAACTCAACGCAAGCAAGCATCGCTCTCACGTCATGATCATCGTGACAACCTGTACACTGCAAATCGATGGTGTAGTAACTGTGAGCCACGAGGACTCGGCAATCCCATTACCATGGGTATCAAGACTACCAAAGCTTAAAGGGAAAGGAAGGGATCAAGTGGTGAGGTTGCAGCAGCGACTAAGCATATATGGTGGCTAACATACGCAAATGAGAGCGAGAAGAGAAACAAAGGAACGGTCGCCAACTAGTAATGATCAAGAAGTGATCCTGAACCCCTACTTACGCCGACATAACCCGTAAACTGTGTTCTCCTCTCGATCAACCCCGAAAAGAGACACTCATGGTTACGCTTTACGGTTGGTGTATTTTAGAAGAGTTTGCTTCAAGTTTACTACAACCGGATATTAACAAATTCCCATCTGCCACATAACCGCGGCACGGCTTTGAAAGTTTATACCCTGCGGGGTGTCCCAACTTAGCCCATGATAAGCTCTCGCGATCAACGAAGGATATTCCTTCTCCCCGGGAAGACCCGATCAGTCTCGGAATCCCGGCTACAAGACATTTCGACAGCAATAAAACTAGACCAGCAAGACCGCTCGATGCGCCGACAATACCGATAGGAGCTGCACATATCTCATTCTCAGGGCAACACCGGATAAGCTAAGCGCACAGGTACCGACGTAACCCAAGTTGCCAAGGGATGGTCCCGCACGGTGCTCTAGTTTGGACCAACGCTTAGACAAGCACCGCCCGGGGTAAATAAAGATGACCCTTGAGAGTGCGAATCCCAAGGGAAAAAAGGGCTAGGTGAGGCAAATGGTAAAACCAATGTTGGGCCTTGCTGGAGGAGTCTTATTCAAAGCGAACTGTCAAGGGGGTCCCATAAATCACCCGGCCGCGTTAGGGACGCAAAATCCGGGAACATAATACCGATATGACGGAAACTAGGGCGGCAAGAGTGGAACAAAACACCAGGCATAAGGCCGAGCCTTCCACCCTTTACCAAGTATATAGATGCATTAATTAAATAAGATATATTGTGATATCCCAACAAGTAAACATGTTCCAACAAGGAACAACTTCTCCATGTTCCAACAAGGAACAAACTTCCTCTTCCCTACAACTAACAACGCTATAAGAGGGGCTGAGCAAAGCGGTAACATAGCCAAACAACGGTTTGCTAGGAAGGGTGCAAAAGGTTAGAGGCTGACATGGCAATTTGGGAGGCTTGAGGAACAAGTGATAGGTAGCGCAGCATAGCGAAAGAAGGAAGCAACTAGCATAGCAATGATAGTAGTGAGATCCAAGGTAGCGGTCATCTTGCCTGAATTCCCGCAAGGAAGAAGAACGAGTCCATGAAGAAGATGAACGGATGAAGCCGAACCAAGCGTAGACGAACGAATCCTCACGATCGCAACGAAACAGGAACTAACAAGAAGAAGCACACAACATAGTAAACACACCACACATGAACAAGACATGATACTCAAACAAGTATGATGCATGACAAATCTAGATGAGGCTACTCATGGCAAGAGATGATGCAAACAAGAGCAACACATCAAAGCAAGTTTAAATGAGGCCGGAAACAACATAGAACAATTCTGGTCCAGATCTGAATAAACCTTATGTTCAAGTTGTTAAACAGAAAGTTAAGATGCACCGCGATGATCTACACGAAATTCTAGTCAAGTTACATATAAAGTTCATTTAATTCGGAGCTACGGCCTAGAAGATATGAGCAAAACAAGATAAACATGGCATTGATGCAAAATTCATACAAAAATCAAGCAAACACCTCAAAACAAGGATGCAACATGATAATATGAAACTACATGCAAAATCAAGCAAGTTTCATATAGGGCACACTCAAAACGGAGCAACGGTTCAACACATACACTCTATACAAGTTATAGCAACAATCTGCCCAAAACAACAAGTAGGCATATTGCAAGCATCAAAACAACATGCCACAGAACCTCAACGTAATAACAAAAGGCATGGGCATGATGTACAGGTAGAGCATTACAAACCATGAACACTGAGCTAACTCCAGAAATCACTATAACATGCCCAAACACACATCGCAAGATTGCAAATAATAACAGTTTCAGACTTTACCAGAAATAACATCAGGTTGCAATGTTTAGAGCTATCACACAACATGCTACAAGAACTTATCATGGCAAACAAAGGCATGGCATGATACTACTAAATGCATAGAACAAAAGTCCTTTACTGACCATAAGCCAAAAAGGATCAGAAGATATGATGGCACCCATGTAAACATGGAAAGTTATATTAAAGATTTAAACATGGCAGGAACAACAATAAGTAGGCATGTTGGTGAGATTGAACCACTCACCACAGCGCAATACATGGCAACCTTGGCAAAATTGAATAACATGTAAACAACCTGCCAGGAAACATTTTATAGCAAAAGTAGAGCTCGATTGACTCAAGCTATGGCACTCCATAATTCCAAACAAGGGCATGGATGGATAGAGAATAACCATATGTTCAAAACATCCTTACTGAAGTATCTCAAAATAAGCATGGATCTCTCGCTAGCATCAAGTTAACATGGCATAAAAATATCAGCAGAACAGGGCTGAAATCAGCAACATCATGAAGCCTAGTTTGCATGCTTGTGCTAGTCACCACAGAGATCACAAAAATACATGGCATACACCCTGTAAATATGGCATGGCATATTACAAAACACATGTAGGACTCAAGTTCATTGGGTGCACACATCAATCATGGCAAAATGACAAAGTGCATGTTCGATAAGAATCAGAAACTAACATCACATAGCACTATTCTAACAGCATTTCGGGCATCAAGATGAGCTCAAATGAAAATAATGCAATGAGATGAAATTATGTACTCGTCGAGTCGAACAATTTGACATATTAGACGCATGAAACGGAGCTACGGATGCAGAGATATGATGCGATGAAAATGCATGAAAAATTACAGAATCTGGGGACTAGAGAAATCGGGGTCAACCTCGTTTTGGATCTAGGGTTCGGGCGCGACTCCCGAGGTCCGCCGGAGTTGGAGGAGACGGGGAGGCGCCAGCGACGAGGGAGGAGGGCTCGGGGAGGCGCGGCGTCGGGGCGGGCGGGCGAGGGCCGCAAGGCCCGGGCGAAAGCGACGAGGCGCATCGGAGGCGGCGGCGGCCGGGCGGGCGGCCGGACTGGGCGGAGGCGGCGGGAGACGCGGGAGGAGGTGGTGGCTGTTGGCGCCGACGCTGGGCGGGCGGGCGCAAGACGGGAGGCGGCGGGCGCTGCAGCCGGGCGGCGCGGAGGGAATTTTTAGGGTTTGGGGGTGGAATCATCCGCAAATTTCGGGGGAGTGGACCTATTTATAGATAGAGGGAGCTAGGAGAGTCCAAATGAGGTGCGGTTTTCGGCCACGCGATCGTGATCGAACGACCGAGAGCATGGAGGGGAGTTTGCTGGGTTTTGGGCCACTTTGAAGGGGGTGTTGGGCTGCAAGGAGAAAGGGGCTTTTGCGGTTACCCGGTTAACCGTTGGAGTACCAAACGACCTCCAAATGGCACGAAACTTGACAGGCGGTCTACCGGTGGTATACCAAGGCCGCTTGACAAACCTCGGTCCATTCCGAGACCGTTTAACACTTGCACATGAAAAGAGGTAAAAGGGGGCGCCGAGAGACATAGGAGTGCCGGATTGCAAAACGGACAACGGGGAAAATGCTCGGATGCATGAGACGAACACGTATGCCAATGCGATGCACATGACGACATGATATGAAATGCAGATGATGACATGGCAAAGTGCAACACGCAAGCAAATGACATGGCAACGACGGCAAATAACTGGCGGACACCTGGCGCATCGAATTCGGTGCGTTACAACACTCCTCCACTAACAAGAGATCTCGTCCCGAGATCTTAGGACCGAGACAGAAGGGAAAAGGGATGAGGTGAAACAAGAACTCAAGAGAAGAAGCAAAGAATCGAGAGCATTCGAGAAGAAGAGAGGAACGATGAGAATGACGAGAATCGAAAGCTCACGGAATCAGATAGACTATGAAACCACTCGTTCTAACCGGAGTGGTTAGAATGAGAAAAGAAACGAATAAGACTGAAACGATTTAGGCGGCACTCCGGTTGAACAAGGAAAGAATAGAACATGAGCTTCAAAAGATGGAATGACACTTGACGAGATAAACAACGCAATGCCTCCAGGAAGAATTCAAAGAATTTGAATGAAAATAACTTAGAAGGAAGGATTGAACGGAGTTGTTGAAAAAATCACCAACGAAAAGAATAAGATTGTTGTGGATTTATGGATAACCTCTCGAAATTATGAGGTGATAACCGACCACAATCAGAAAAAAAATTAAATAGCTGAGAAGAACGAAGAAATGCAAAACTCCGCTTCAAAAGAATACAAAGATTTAATTGCACTTCGAGACTCGAGAAGAAAGATACTTGAACTCCGCCAACAAAATCTTGATGAACTCTTGAAGAAAAGATTAAATCATGAAGAAGCACCATGAAGGACTCCGGTAACAAAAGGATGACGAGATAAAATGAAGGATGAAAGAATAGATGAGCGTTGCGATGATTTAGATGGAGGTTCCGACGAGACGTCCGAAGAAAAGTTGAACTCCGGAAAAGAAAAGATGAAAGCACTTGGAACTAGAATTTATTCCTCAAGAACAAACTCCGAAGGAAGGGATTAATCACTTGGATGAAATAAGAATAAGATTTATTGTATGCTTATCCTTCATCAAATTAAATTGATGACAAGCAATGGATTTTGCAAACTACTTATTCTTCTTGAAAAAGAATTGAGAAGTGACATATCGCAAACTTGAGAAGGTCTTCAAGAACCACCGGTAGGTTGAAAAGAACGAATGGATTAATATGATAAACAAGGAAAAAGAATCTTGAACGAACCACCGTAAAAATCGGAAATGACTGACGAAAGAGATTGAATCACCGGGAAGAATTAGAAGAACCAATATGCTCGAGGGGATTTAGATGCAAAAGAACGGGAAGAGCTCGAACTGATTAAAGAGCACTTGAGCGCGGCACCGGGATACTCAGAGAATGATAACTGGAATGCGAGGACGAAGAATTCTTCTGGAACGATTACCTCCGAAAAACAACTGCTGACAAACTCCGGATGGTTGAGAAGAATTCGAGAGGGTAACATGAAGCTAGAACCACGAATCTTCGGGAGAACGGGCAAGATTTAGAAGGAGCTCTTCTTCGGTCTTCAAATGATGACGAGAAACACCACCAAAATTAATGAGATACTCCGGAAGAAAGAAAAGCAGAGAGGTTGAGCCAACAATGAAATGATTTGGAATTGATCTTGAAAAGGCATCTGACTGATGAAATTCATTCTTACGTCAGACTCCGAAAAGAATTGAGAATAACTCCGGGGGAATTAGAAGAGTCAGGTAAGATCCTGGGAAAAGACCTGTGGGTTAGGGCCCACTAAAAGAGAAAAAACACCGTTGGAAAGGGATGACGAACAGATAGATGATGCACCGGAACAATTGAAATATTTAAATGAGGTGACAACCTCGAATTAATTGAAACACAGACGAATCCCCTGAGATGTCTTGAACACTCCAGAAGGATAAGCTGGCGAGAGGCGAACGAGCAAGGAAAATATTTGAGCTGAGGGAAAGAATACGATCGACAACGAAAAACTTGAATTGAGTCCACCGGAAAAAGAAAGGGATGAAGAATTACGAACGAGACGAGAATTCACCGGTTGAAATAATTGAGGGAAGACTGAAGAGGCTCCACACGAATGAAATAGATGGTCGGGAGAGAGGCAAACTCCGGGAAGAAGAGGGTGGGAGGGCGGAAACGACGAATATCTTGAAGAGGAAACACCAGTTGAAATCACTAAGGAGAGAGAGCAAAAACTTCACACGAGTAGGATGGATACTCGATTACGGACTCCGGTTCCGAGAAGAAGAACAGGGAGGGCGGGTGGGAAAAACAAGGACAACTTCGGACAAGGAAAAACAAAGACGTCGGAGGAAGAACTGAGGATTGATCTCGCGAAAGACAAAGAGGTTCGAGTCGACTTGACGAGAAAAGCACCAGATGAAAAGAGCTGAGGAACAACGATCGAAAAACCAACTGCGTGATCCTAAAGAAAAAATTTGAACGGGAAAAGGAGAAGTTCAAAACACCTACGTCAAGATTTCTCACCAGAGCGACGAAGGGGCTGAGGAGTAAAAAGAATTCCTACTCTCCGATATAACTAGACTCCGAAAACAGTTTTCTTCTAGACTCAACAACGGCCAAACTACACGATCAATCAAGGGGGCTCCTAGGGTCGGTCGAGGCTCTGATACCAACTTGTCACGCCTAATATGCGACCCTATCCAAAAGGAACTCAAGGTCCCACCAAGGATAGACCCGCATATTGAAACGCTTTTGCAAGGTGGATATCATTACATCAACATTACATAATAGATGGGGATACATACATAAGGCACAAATGCCACAAGAATACATCAACATCATAATATACAAGATCAACATCCGACTACGGATGAAACATAAACAGAAGCTCAAACGACATCCACCCTGCTAGCCCAGGCTGCCGACCTGGAACCTATCCCCTGATCGAAGAAGCAGAAGAAGAACTCAACGCAAGCAAGCATCGCTCTCACGTCATGATCATCGCATAACCTGTACCTGCAAGAATCGGTGGTGTAGTAATCTGTGAGCCACGAGGACTCAGCAATCCCATTACCATGGGTATCAAGACTAGCAAAGCTTAAAGGGAAAGGAAGGGATCAAGTGGTGAGGTTGCAGCAGCGACTAAGCATATATGGTGGCTAACATACGCAAACGAGAGCGAGAAGAGAAACAAAGGAACGGTCGCCAACTAGTAATGATCAAGAAGTGATCCTGAACCCCTACTTACGTCAGACATAACCCAGAAACCGTGTTCTCCTCTGGATCAACCCCGAAAAGAGACACTCACGTTACATTACGCACACGTTGGTGTATTTTAGAAGAGTTTGCTTCAAGTTTACTACAACCGGATATTAACAAATTCCCATCTGCCACATAACCGCGGCACGGCTTTCAAAGTTTATACCTGCAGGGTGTCCCAACTTAGCCCGTGATAAGCTCTCGCGATCAACGAAGGATATTCCTTCTCCCCGGGAAGACCCGATCAGTCTCGGAATCCCGGCTACAAGACATTTCGACAGCAATAAAACTAGACCAGCAAGACCGCCCGATGCACCGACAATCCTGATAGGAGCTGCACATATCTCGTTCTCAAGGCAACACCGGATAAGCTAAGCGTACAGGTACCGACGTAACCCAAGTTTCCAAGGGATGGTCCCGCACGGTGCTCTAGTTTGGACCAACGCTTAGACAAGCACAGGCCCGGGGGGGGGGTAAATAAAGATGACCCTTGAGAGCGCGACTCCCAAGGGAAAAAAGGGCTAGGTGAGGCGAATGGTAAAACAAATGTTGGGCCTTGCTGGAGGAGTCTTATTCAAAGCGAACTGTCAAGGGGGTCCCATAAATCACCCGACCGCGTTAGGGACGCAAAATCCGGGAACATAATACCGATATGACGGAAACTAGGGCGGCAAGAGTGGAACAAAACACTGTGCATAAGGCCGAGCCTTCCACCCTTTACCAAGTATATAGATGCATTAATTAAATAAGATATATTGTGATATCCCAACAAGTAAACATGTTCCAACAAGGAACAACTTCTCCATGTTCCAACAAGGAACAAACTTCATCTTCACCTGCAACTAACAACACTATAAGAGGGGCTGAGCAGAGCGGTAACATAGCCAAACAACGGTTTGCTAGGAAGGGTGCAAAAGGTTAGAGGCTGACATGGCAATTTGGGAGGCTTGAGGAACAAGTGATAGGTGTTGGAAATATGCCCTAGAGGCAATAATAAAAGCATTATTATTATATTTCCTTGTTCATGATAATTGTCTTTTATTCATGCTATAACTGTATCATACGGAAATCGTGGTACACGTGTGAATACATAGACCACAATACATCCCTAGTGAGCCTCTAGTTAACTAGCTCGTTGGTCGACAGATAGTCATGGTTTCCTGACTATGGACATCAGATGTCATTGACAACGGGATCATGTCATTAGGAGAATGACGTGATGGACAAGACCCAATCCTAAGCATGGCACAAAGATCGTGTAGTTCGTTTTTGCTAGAGCTTTTCCAATGTCAAGTATATCTTCCTTAGACCGTGAGATCGTGTAACTCCCGGATACCGTAGGAATGCTTTGGGTGTACCAAACGCCACAACGAATCTGGGTGACTATAAAGGTGCATTACAGGTATCTCCGAAAGTGTCTGGGTTGACACGGATCGAGACAGGGATTTGTCACTCCGCATGACGGAGAGGTATCATCGGCCCACTCGGTAGTGCATCATCATAATGAGCTCAAAGTGACCAAGTGTCCGGTCACGGGATCATGCACTACTGCATGCGAGTAAAGTGACTTGCCGGTAACGAGACTAAACGAGGTATTGGGATATCGACGATCGAAGTCTCGGGCAAGTAACATACCGTCGACAAAGGGAATAGCATACGGGTTGCTTGAACCCTCGACATCGTGGGTTCATCCGATGACAACATCGAGGAGCGTGTGGGAACCAACATGGGTATCTAGATCCCGCTGTTGGTTATTGACCGGAGAGCTGCCTCGGTCATGTTCAAGATGTCTCCCGAACCCGTAGGGTCTACACACTTAAGGTTCGGTGACGCTAGGGTTAATAGGAAGACTTGTATGTGACTACCGAATGTTGTTCGGAGTCCCGGATGAGATCCCGGACGTCACGAGGAGTTCCGGAATAGTCCGGGGGTAAAGATTTATATATGGGAAGTCGTCAAACGGACACCGGAAAAGTTTCGGGTCATGTCGGTATTATGGAGGGTCCACCGGAAAGGTTCCGGAGAACCACCGGGAGGGGCCACCCCATTGGGAGGGCCCCTTGGGCTGCGTGGGAGGAGGCCAGCCCCACATGGGCTGGGCGCACCTCCCTTGGCCCATGCGCCTAGGGTTGAGGGGAACCCTAAGGGGGCGCCTTGCTTGGGGGCAAGCCCTCCCTTGGCCGCCCCCTCTAGATGCATCTAGAGGGGCCGCCCTCCTCCCTTCCCTATAAATACAAGGGTGAGGGAGGGCTGCAAACACCATTGAAGGTGCAGCCCTCCCTCCCCAACACCTCTCCTCCTCCGCACACGCTTGGCGAAGCCTCGCCGAGTACAGTCCCTCCATCCGCATCACGCCGTCGTGCTGCCATTGAGTGATCTTCCTCAACCTCTCCTTCCTCCTTGCTGGATCTAGACGGCGAGACGCCGTCGTCCGCACGTGTGTTGAACGCGGAGGTGCTGTCCGTTCAGCACTTGGTCATCGGTGATCGGAATCACGTTGGGAACGTCTTCATCATCACCACTCCCTCGGACGCTTCCGTACTCGATCTACAAGTGGTATGTAGATGCAAACTCTCTCTAGTAACTCGTTGCTTAGATGAACTCACAGATAGATCTTGGTGAAACCGTAGAAAAATTTTAATTTTCTGGAACGTTCACCAACAGTGGCATCATGAGCTAGGTCTATGCGTAGTTCTCTTTGCATGAGTAGAACACAATTTAGTTGTGGGCGTGGATCTTGTCAATTTACTTGCCGCTACTAGTCTTATCTTGCTTCCGCGGTATTGTGGGATGAAGCGGCCCGGACCAACCTTACACGCACGCTTACGTGAGACCGGTTCCACCGACTAACATGCACTAGTTGCATAAGGTGGTTGGCGGTGTCTGTCTCTCCTACTTTAGTTGGAGCGGATTCGATGAAAAGGGTCCTTATGAAGGGTAAATAGAAGTTGACAAGATCACGTTGTGGTTATTCGTAGGTAAGAAAACGTTCTTGCTAGAACCCAATTGCAGCCACGTAAAAGATGCAACAACAATTAGAGACGTCTAACTTGTTTTTGCAGCAATTGTCATGTGATGTGATATGGCCAAGTTGTGATGAATGATGAATGACATATTGTGATGTATGAGATCATGTTCTTGTAATAGGAATCACGACTTGCATGTCGATAAGTATGACAACCGGCAGGAGCCATAGGAGTTGTCTTTATTTTTGTATGACCTGCGTGTGTCATTGAAGAACGCCATGTAACTTACTTTACTTTATTGCTAAACGTTAGCCATAGAAGTAGAAGTAGTCGTTGGCGTGACAACTTCATGGAGGCACAATGATGGAGATCATGATGATGGAGATCATGGTGTCATGCCGGTGACAAGATGATCATGGAGCCTCAAGATGGAGATCAATGGAGCTTTATGATATTGGCCATATCATGTCACTACTATATAATTGCATGTGATGTTTATTATGATTATACATCTTGTTTACTTAGAACGACGGTAGTAAATAAGATGATCCCTTACAACAATTTCAAGAAGTGTTTCCCCTAAGCGTGCACCGTTGCCAAAGTTCGTAAACTTCTAAGCACCACGTGATGATCGGGTGTGATGGATTCTTACGTTCACATACAACGGGTGTAAGACAGATTTACACACGCCGAAAAACACTTAGGGTTTACTTGACGAGCCTAGCATGTACAGACATGGCCTCGGAACACGGAGACCGAAAGGTCGAACACGAGTCGTATGGAAGATACGACCAACATGAGAATGTTCACCGACGAGACTAGTCCGTCTCACGTGATGATCGGACACGGCCTAGTCGACTCGGATCGTGTAACACTTAGATGACTAGAGGGATGTCTAATCTGAGTGGGAGTTCATTTAAAAATAATTTGATTAGATGAACTTAATTATCATGAACTTAGTCTAAAAACTTTTGAATGATATGTCTTGTAGATCAAATGGCCAACGCTCATGTCAACTTGAACTTCTACGCGTTCCTAGAGAAAAACAAGCTGAAAGATGACGGCAGCAACTATACGGACTGGGTCCGGAACTTGAGGATCATCCTCATAGCTGCCAGGAAACAATATGTCCTAGAAGGACCGCTAGGTGACGCCTCCGTCCCTGCAGAACCAAGACATTATGAATGCTTGGCAGTCTCGCGTTGATGATTACTCCCTCGTTCAAGGCGGCATGCTTTACAGACTTAGAACCGGGGCTCCAAAAGCGCTTTTAAGCATCACGGAGCATATGAGATGTTCGAGGAGCTGAAACTTGTTTTCCAAGCTCATGCCCGGTCGAGAGATATGACATCTCCGACAAGTTCTATAGTTGTAAGATGGAGGAAAACAGTTACACAAGCTGAGCATATTCTCAAGAAGTCTGGTTGCACAACCGTATGACCCAAATTGAATATTAACCTCCCCGATGAGGCGGTCATTGACAGAATCCTCCAGTCGCCCCACCAAGCTACAAGAGCTTTGTGATGAACTACAACATGCAGGGGATGGTAAAGACCATTCTGAAGTGTTCTCTATGCTGAAGTCAGCCGAGGTTGAGATCAAGAAAGAACATCAAGTGTTGATGGTCAATAAGACCACTAAGTTCAAGAAGGGCAAGGGTAAGAAGAACTTCAAGAAGGACGGCAAGGAGGTTGCCGCTACTGCAAAACAAGTTGCCGGAAGAAGTCAAAGAATGGACCCAAACCCGAGACCGAGTGCTTTTATTGCAAGGAGGGGTCATCGAAGCGGAACTGCCCCAAATACTTAGCGGACAAGAAGGCCGGCAACACCAAAGGTATATTTGATATACATGTAATTTGATGTGTACTTTGCCAAGATCGTAGTAACTCCCGGGTATTTGATACCGTGCCGTTGCTCATATTTGTAACTCACAGCAGAGCTGCGGAATAAACGGAACTGGCGAAGGCGACGAGGTGACGATCTTGGCGTCGGGAATGGTTCCAGTCGATGTGATCGCCGTCGGCACGCTACCTCTTCATTTACCTACGGGATTAGTTATGAACCTTAATAATTGTTATTTGGTGCCAAGTTTGAGCATGAATATTGTATCCGGATCTCGTTTAATGCGAGATGGCTACTCATTTAAACCGAGAATAATGGTTGTTCTATTTATATGAGAGATATGTATTATGGTCATGCTCCGATGGTCAATGGTTTATTCTTAATGAATCTCGGCGTTTAGTATTACACATGTTTATAGCGTGAATACCAAAAGATGTAAAGTTGATAACGATAGTCCCACATACTTGTGGCAATCGCCACCTTGGTCACATTGGTGCCAAGCGCATGAAGAAGCTCCATGCTGATGGACTTTGGAGTCTTTAGATTATGAATCATTTGACACATGCGAACCATGCCTCATGGGCAAGATGACCAAGACTCCGCTTCTCCGGAACAATGGAGCGAGCAACCAACTTGTTGGAAATCATACATACCGATGTGTGCGGTCCAATGAGCGTTGAGGCTCGCAGAGGATATCGTTATGTTCTCACTCACAGATGACTTGAGTAGATATGGGTATGTCTACTTGATGAAACACAAGTCTGAGACCTTTGAAAAGTTCAAGGAATTTCAGAATGAAGTAGAGAATCAACGTGACCGAAAGATAAAATTCTTACGATCAGATCGTGGAGGAGAATATTTAAGTCACGAATTTGGTACACACTTAAGAAAATGTGGAATCGTTTCACAACTAACGCCGCCGGAACACCTCAACAGAACGGTGTGTCCGAACGCCGTAATCGCACTCTATTGGATATGGTGCGGTCTATGATGTCTCTTCTTGATTTACCGCTATCATTTTGGGGATACGCTCTAGAGACAGCTACATTCACTTTAAATAGGGCACCGTCTAAATCCGTTGAGACGACACCGTATGAATTATGGTTTGGGAAGAAACCTAAGCTGTCGTATCTAAAAGTTTGGGGATGTGATGCTTATGTCAAGAAACTTCAACCTGAAAAGCTCGAACCCAAGTCGGAAAAATGTGTCTTCATAGGATACCCTAAAGAAACCATTGGGTATACCTTCTACTTAAGATCCGAGGGCAAGATCTTTGTTGCCAAGAACGGAACCTTTACGGAAAAGAGTTTCTCTCGAAAGAAGTAAGTGGGAGGAAAGTAGAACTCGATGAAGTACTACCTCTTGAACAGGATAGTAGTGCAGCTCAGAAAATGTTCCTGTGATGCCTACACCAACCGAAGAGGAAATTCATGATGATGATCAAGGTACTTCGGATCAAGTTGCTACTGAACTTCGTAGGTCCACTAGGACACGTTCCGCACCAAAGTGGTACGGCAACCCTGTCTTGGAAATCATGTTGTTAGACAACAATGAACCTTCGAATTATGAAGAAGCGATGGCGGGCCCAGATTCCAACAAATGGCAAGAAGCCATGAAGTCCGAGATAGAATCCATGTATGAAAACAAAGTGTGGACTTTGACTGACTTGCCCGATGATCGGCGAGCAATAGAAAACAAATGGATCTTTAAGAAGAAGACGGACGCGGATGGTAATGTCACCATCTATAAAGCTCGACTTGTCGCTAAGGGTTACCGGCAAGTTCAAGGGATTGACTACGATGAGACTTTCTCTCCCGTGAGCGAAGCTTAAGTCCGTCCGAATCATGTTAGCAATTGCCGCATACTATGATTATGAGATATGGCAGATGGACGCCAAAACAGCGTTCCTTAACGGTTATCTTAAGGAAGAGCTGTATATGATGCAGCCGGAAGGTTTTGTCGATCCTCGAATCGTCGACAAAGTATGCAAGCTCCAAATGATCCATTTATGGGCTGGTGCAAGCATCTCGGAGTTGGAACATTCGCTGATGAGATGATCAAAGCGTTTGGGTTTATGCAGACTTATGGAGAAGCCTGCGTTTACAAGAAAGTGAGTGGGAGCTCTGTAGCATTTATCATACTATATGTAGATGACATACTTTTGATGGGAAATGATATAGAATTCTTGTACAGCATTAAGGCCTACTTGAATAAGTGTTTTTCAATGAAGGACCTTGGAGAAGCTGCTTATATATTAGGCATCAAGATCTATAGAGATAGATCAAGACGCCTCATAGGTCTTTCACAAAGTACATACCTTGATAAGATTTTGAAGAAGTTCAAAATGGATCAGTCCAAGAAAGGGTTCTTGCCTGTATTGCGAGGTGTGAAATTGAGCTCAGCTCAATGACCTACCACGCAAAAAGATAAAGAAGAGATGAGCGCCATCCCTTATGCCTCAGCCATAGGATCTATTATGTATGCCATACTGTGTACCAGACCTGATGTAAACCTTGCCGTAAGTTTGGTAGGAAGGTACCAAAGTAATCCCGGCAAGGAACACTGGACAGCGGTCAAGAATATCCTGAAGTACCTGAAAAGGACAAAGTACATGTTTCTCGTTTATGGAGGTGACGAAGAGCTCGTCGTAAAGGGTTACGTCGACGCTAGCTTCGACATGCATCCGGATGACTCTAAGTCACAAACCGGATACGTGTATATGTTGAATGGTGGAGCAAGAGCTGGTGCAGCAAGCAGAAAGGCCGTATGGCGGGATCTACATGTGAAGCGGAGTACATGGCAGCCTCGGAGGCAGCGCATGAAGCAATTTGGGTGAAGGAGTTCATCACCGACCTAGGAGTCATACCCAATGCGTCGGGCCGATCAAACTCTTCGTGACAACACCGGAGCTATTGCCCTTGCCAAGGAGCCCAGGTTTCACAAGAAGACAAGGCACATCAAGCGTTGCTTCAACTCCATCCGTGAAAATGTTCAGGATGGAGACATAGAAATTTAGAAGTGCATACGGATCTGAATGTCGCAGATCCGCTGACTAAACCTCTTCCGCGGGCAAAACATGATCAACACCGTAACTCTATGGGTGTTCGATTCATCACAATGTAAACTAGATTATTGACTCTAGTGCAAGTGGGAGACTATTGGAAATATGCCCTAGAGGCAATAATAAAAGCATTATTATTATATTTCCTTGTTCATGATAATTGTCTTTTATTCATGTTATACCTGTATCATACGGAAATCGTGGTACACGTGTGAATACATAGACCACAATACGTCCCTAGTGAGCCTCTAGTTAACTAGCTCGTTGGTCGACAGATAGTCATGGTTTCCTGACTATGGACATCAGATGTCATTGACAACGGGATCACGTCATTAGGAGAATGACGTGACGGACAAGACCCAATCCTAAGCATGGCACAAAGATCGTGTAGTTCTTTTTTGCTAGAGCTTTTCAAATGTCAAGTATCTCTTCCTTAGACCGTGAGATCGTGTAACTCCCGGATACCGTAGAGGAATGCTTTGGGTGTACCAAACGTCACAACGAATCGGGTGACTATAAAGGTGCATTACAGGTATCTCCGAAAGTGTCTGTTGGGTTGACACGGATCGAGACAGGGATTTGTCACTCCGTATGACGGAGAGGTATCACTGGGCCCACTTGGTAGTGCATCATCATAATGAGCTCAAAGTGACCAAGTGTCTGGTCACGGGATCATGCACTACGGTAAGAGTAAAGTGACTTGCCGGTAACGAGACTAAACGAGGTATTGGGATACCGACGATCGAAGTCTCGGAAAGTAACATACCGTCTCGACAAAGGGAATAGCATACGGGTTGCTTGAACACTAGACATCGTGGTTCATCCGATGACAACATCGAGGAGTGTGGGGAACCAACATGGGTATCCAGATCCCGCTGTTGGTTATTGACCGGAGAGCGCCTCGGTCATGTTCAAGATGTCTCCCGAACCCGTAGGGTCTACACACTTAAGGTTCGGTGACGCTAGGGTTAATAGGAAGACTTGTATGTGACTACCGAATGTTGTTCGGAGTCCCGGATGAGATCCCGGACGTCACGAGGAGTTCCGGAATAGTCCGGAGGTAAAGATTTATATATGGAAAGTCATCAAACGAACATCGGAAAAGTTTCGGGTCATGTCGGTATTATGGAGGGTCCACCGGAAAGGTTCCGGAGGACCACCGGGAGGGGCCACCCCTTTTGGGGGGCCACTTGGGCTGCGTGGGAGGCAGCCAGCCCCTCATGGGCTGGGCGCACCCTCCCCTCGGCCCATGCGCCTAGGGTTGAGGGGAACCCTAAGGGGCGCCCCCTTGCTTGGGGGCAAGCCCCCTCCCTGGCCGCCCCCCTCTAGATGCATCTAGAGGGGCCGCCCTCCTCCCTTCCCTATAAATACAAGGGTGAGGGAGGGCTGCAAACCCATTGAAGGCGCAGCCCTCCCTTCCCAACACCTCTCCTCCTCCGTGACACGCTTGGCGAAGCCTCGCCGAATTGGGCCCTCCATCTCGCATCACGCCGTCGTGCTGCCATTGGAGTGATCTTCCTCAACCTCTCCTTCCTCCTTGCTGGATCAAGACGAAGGAGATGCCGTCGTCCGCACGTGTGTTGAACGCGGAGGTGCTGTCCGCTCAGCACTTGGTCATCGGTGATCGGAATCACGTTGGAACGCCTTCATCATCACCACTCCTCGAACGCCTGCACTCGATCTACAAGTGGTATGTAGATGCAAACTCTCTCTAGTAACTCGTTGCTTAGATGAACTCATAGATAGATCTTGGTGAAACCGTAGAAAATTTTTAATTTTCTGCAACGTTCACCAACAATAGGTAGCGCAGCATAGCGAAAGAACGAAGCAACTAGCATAGTAATGATAGTAGTGAGATCCAAGGTAGCGGTCATCTTGCCTGAAATCCCGCAAGGAAGAAGAACGAGTCCATGAAGAAGATGAACGGATGAAGCCGAACCAAGCGTAGACGAACGAATCCTCACGATCGCAACGAAACAGGAACTAACAAGAAGAAGCACACAACATAGTAAACACACCACACATGAACAAGACATGTACTCAAACAAGTATGATGCATGACAAATCTAGATGAGGCTACTCATGGCAAGAGATGATGCAAACAAGAGCAACACATCAAAGCAAGTTTAAATGAGGCCGGAAACAACATAGAACAATTCCGGTAAGTCCTCATATGCAAATTTCGAAATTGGTCCAGATCTGAATAAACCTTATGTTCAAGTTGGTAAACATCAAGTTAAGATGCACCACGATGATCTACACGAAATTCTAGTCAAGTTACATATAAAGTTCATTTAATTCGAGCTACTACTAGAAGATATGAGCAAAACAAGATAAACATGGCATTGATGCAAAATTCATACAAAAATCAAGCAAACACCTCAAAACAAGGATGCAACATGATAATATGAAACTACATGCAAAATCAAGCAAGTTTCATATAGGGCACACTCAAAACGGAGCAACGGTTCAACACACACTCTTTACAAGTTATAGCAACAATCTGCCCAAAACAGCAAGTAGGCATATTGCAAGCATCAAAACAACATGCCACAGGACCTCAACGTAATAACAAAAGGCATGGGCATGATTTACAGGTAGAGCATTACAAAACATGAACACTGAGCTAACTCCAGAAATCACTATAACATGCCCAAACACACATCGCAAGATTGCAAATAATAACAGTTTCAGACTTTACCAGAAATAACATCAGGTTGCAATGTTTAGAGCTATCAAACAACATGCTACAAGAACTTATCATGGCAAACAAAGGCATGGCATGATACTACTAAATGCATAGAACAAAAGTCCTTTAATGACCATAAGCCAAAAAGGATCAGAAGATATGATGGCACCCATGTAAACATGGCAAGTTATATTACAGATTTAAACATGGCAGGAACAACAATAAGTAGGCATGTTGGTGAGATTGAACCACTCACCACAGCGCAATACATGGCATGTCAAGGCAACTCATAGTAAGAAGACATGGCATAGAGGCTATAAATGGCAACAACAACATCATAGCATGCAAGGATCAACTACAACAACCTTGGCAAAATTGAATAACATGTAAACAACCTGCCAGGAAACATTTTATAGCAAAAGTAGAACTCGATTGACTCAAGCTATGGCACTCCATAATTGCAAACAAGGGCATGGATGGATGGAGAATAACCATATGTTCAAAACATCCTTACTGAAGTATCTCAAAATAAGCAAGGATCTCTCGGTAGCATCAAGTTAACATGGCATAAAAATATCAGCAGAACAGGGCTGAAATCAGCAACATCATGAAGCCTAGTTTGCATGCTTGCTAGTCACCACAGAGATCACAAAAATACATGGCATACACCCCTGTAAATATGGCATGGCATATTACAAAACACATGTAGGACTCAAGTTCATAGGGTGCACACATCAATCATGGCAAAAATGACAAAAGTGCATGTTCTGATAAGAATCAGAAACTAACATCACATAGCACTATTCTAACAGCATTTAGGGCATCAAGATGAGCTCAAATGAAAATGATGCAATGAGATGAAATGATGTACTCGTCGAGGCGAACAATTTGACATATTACAAGCACGAAACGGAGCTACGGATGCACAGATATGATGCGATGAATATGCATGAAAAATTACAGAATCTGGGGACTAGAGAAATCGGGGTCAACCTCGTTTTGGATCGACGGTTCGGGCGCGACTCCCGAGGTCCGCCGGAGTTGGAGGAGATGGGGAGGCGCCGGCGACGAGGGAGGAGGGCTTGGGGAGGCGCGGCGCCGGTCGGGGGCGGCCGGGGCGGCGAGGGTCACAAGGCCCGGGCGAAAGCGGCGTGAGGCGATCGAGGCGGCGGCGGCGGGCGGCCAGATCGGGCGGAGGCGGCGGGAGACGCGGGAGGAGGCGGCGTTGGCGGCGGCGGCGGCGCTGGCGTTATGGGCGGCGCGGGCGGCGGGCGCCAAGACGGAGGCGGGCGCGGCAGCAAGGCGGCGCGGACGGAATTTTTAGGGTTTGGGGGTGGAATCATCCGCAAATTTCGGGGAAGGGGACCTATTTATAGATAGAGGGAGCTAGGAGAGTCCAAATGAGGTGCGGTTTTTGGCCACGCGATCGTGATCGAACGACCGAGAGTATGGAGGGGAGTTTGCTGGGTTTTGGGCCACTTTGAAGGGGGTGTTGGGCTGCAAGGAGAAAGGGGCTTTTGCAGTTACCCGGTTAACCGTTGGAGTACCAAACGACCTCCAAATGGCACGAAACTTGACAAGCGGTCTACCGGTGGTATACCAAGGCCGCTTGACAAACCTCGGTCCATTCCGAGACCGTTTAACACTCGCACATGAAAAGAGGTAAAAGGGGGCGCCGAGAGACATAGGTGTGCCGGATTGCAAAACGGACAACGGGGAAAATGCTCGGATGCATGAGACGAACACGTATGCCAATGCGATGCACATGACGACATGATATGAAATGCAGATGATGACATGGCAAAGTGCAACACGCAAGCAAATGACATGGCAACAACGGCAAATAATCAAGGACACTGGCGCATCGAATGCAGTGCGTTACAAAGACTCCTCCACTAACAAGAGATCTCGTCCCGAGATCTTAGGACCGTGACGGAAGGGAAAAGGGATGAGATGAAACAAGAACTCAAGAGAAGAAGCAAAGAATCTAGAGCATTCGAGAAGAAGAGAGGAACGACGAGAATGACGAGAATCGAAAGCTCACGGAATCAGATAGACTATGAAACCACTCGTTCTAACCGGAGTGGTTAGAATGAGAAAAGAAACAAATAAGACTGAAACGATTTAGGCAGCACTCCGATTGAACAAGGAAAGAATAGAACATGAGCTTCAGAAGATGGAATGACACTTGACGAGATAAACAACGCAATGCCTCCGGAAGAATTGAAAGAATTTGAATGAAAAGAACTTAGAAGGAAGGATTGAACGGAGTTGTTGAAAAAATCACCAACGAAAAGAATAAGATTGTTGTGGATTTATGGATAACCTCTAGAAATTATGAGGTGATAACCCACCACAATCAGAAAAAAAAAATAGCTGAGAAGAACGAATAAATGCAAAACTCCGCTTCAAAAGAATACAAAGATTTAATTGCACTTCGAGACTCGAGAAGAAAGATACTTGAACTCCGCCAACAAAATCTTGATGAACTCTTGAAGAAAAGATTAAATCATGAAGAACCACCATGAAGGACTCCGGTAACAAAAGGATGACGAGATAAAATGAAGGATGAAAGAATAGATGAGCGTTGCGATGATTTAGATGGAGGTTCCGACGAGACGTCCGAAGAAAAGTTGAACTCCGGAAAAGAAAAGATGAAAGCACTTGGAACTAGAATTTATTCCTCAAGAACAAACTCCGAAGGAAGGGATTAATCACTTGGCTGAAATAAGAATAAGATTTATTGTATGCTTATCCTTCATCAAATTAAATTGATGACAAGCAATGGATTTTGCAAACTACTTATTCTTCTTGAAAAAGAATTGAGAAGTGACATATCGCAAACTTGAGAAGGTCTTCAAGAACCACCGGTAGGTTGAAAAGAACGAATGGATTAATATGATAAACAAGGAAAAATAATCTTGAACGAACCACCGTAAAAATCGGAAATGACTGACGAAAGAGATTGAATCATCGGGAAGAATTATAAGAACCAATATGCTCAAGGGGATTTAGATGCAAAAGAACGGGAAGAGCTCGAACTGATTAAAGAGCACTTGAGCGCGGCATCGGGATACTCAGAGAATGATAACTGGAATGCGAGGACGAAGAATTCTTCCGAACGATTACCTCCGAAAAACAATCACGACAAACTCCGGATGGTTGAGAATAATTCGAGAGGGTAACATGAAGCTAGAACCACGAATCTTCGGGAGAACGGGCAAGATTTAGAAGGAACTCTTCTTCGGTCTTCAAATGATGACGAGAAACACCACCAAAATAAATGAGATACTCCGGAAGAAAGAAAAACAGAGAGGTTGAGCCAACAATGAAATGATTTGGAATTGATCTTGAAAAGGCATCTGACTGATGAAATTCGTCAGACTCCGAAAAGAATTGAGAATAACTTCGGGGGAATTAGAAGAGTCAGGTAAGATTCTGAGAAAATATCTGTGGGTTAGGGCCCATTAAAAGACAAAAAACACCGTTGGAAAGGGATGACGAACAGATAGATGATGCACCGGAACAATTGAAATATTTAAATGAGGTGACAACCTCGAATTAATTGAAACAGATTTAATCCCACGAGATGTCTTGAACACTCCGGAAGGATAAGTCAAGTAGAGGCGAACGAGCAAGGAAAATATTTGAGCTGAGGGAAAGAATACGATCGACAACGAAAAACTTGAATTGAGTCCACCGGAAAAAGAAAGGGATGAAGAATTACGAACGAGACGAGAATTCACCGGTTGAAATAATTGAGGGAAGACTGAAGAGGCTCCACACGAATGAAATAGATGGTCGGGAGAGAGGCAAACTCTGGGAAGAAGAGGGTGGGAGGGCGGGAAAAACAAAGGCAACTTTGAAGGGGAAACGGCGAATATCTTGAAGAGGAAACACCAGTTGAAATCACTGAGGAGAGAGAGCAAAAACTTCACACGAGTAGGATGGATACTCGATTACGGACTCCGGTTCCGAGAAGAAGAACAGGGAGGGCGGGTGGGAAAAACAAGGACAACTTCGGACAAGGAAAAACAACGACGTTAGAGGAAGAACTGAGGATTGATCTCGCGAAAGACAAAGAGGTTCGAGTCGACTTGACGAGAAATGCACCGGATGAAAAGAGCTGAGGAACAACGATCAAAAAACCAACTGCGTGATCCTAAAGGAAAAATTTGAACGGGAAAAGGAGTAGTTCAAAACACCTACGTCAAGATTTCTCACCAGAGCGACGAAGGGGGCTGAGGAGTAACAAGAATTCCTACTCTCCGATATAACTAGACTCCGAAAACAGTTTTCTTCTAGACTCAACAACGGCCAAACTACACGATCAATCAAGGGGGCTCCTAGGGTCGGTCGAGGCTACGATACCAACTTGAACACGCCTAATATGCGACCCTATCCAAAAGGAACTCGAAGGTCCCACCAAGGATAGACCCGCATATTGAAACGCTTTTGCAAGGTGGATATCATTACATCAACATTACATAATAGATGAGGATACATACATAAGGCACAAATGCCACAAGAATACATCAACATCATAATATACAAGATCAACATCCGACTACCACTACTAGAAAAAGGGCTATAGATGGGATTGACACTAATGGCGCACCAGAAAGATGGTGCGCCATTAGTATATACTAATGGCGCACCACCATCTGATGCGCCATTAGAGTTTGAACTACTAATGGCGCACCTTGCAAAGGGTGCGCCATTAGTATAAAATTTTTTTTTTTAACTAGTGCGCCTGTCCAAACATACTAATGGCGCATCCTGCCCAAGTGCGCCATTAGTAGTTGTAACTACTAATGGCGCACTGCAGTGGGTGCGCCATTAGTATATAAATTTTTTGAACTAGTGCGCCTATTCAAACATACTAATGGCGCATCCTGCCCAAGTGCGCCATTAGTAGTTGTAACTACTAATGGCGCACCAGGCGGTGCGCCATTAGTATAGAATTTTTGAACTAGTGCGCCTATCCAAACATACTAATGGCGCATCCTGCTTAAGTGCCATTAGTAGTTGTAACTACTAATGGCGCACCATGCAAGAGGTGCGCCATTAGTAAGTGGGCAGCAACAAGATATTTGGGACAGCCTCTCCTACCCACACACTCACTTTCTCCCCACTTCATTCTCTCCACCTCCTCCCTGTCTCGGGTGCCTCCTCTTTTTCACCTCATTTCCACCATAGATTCATTCAAATTAAGTGGTTAAATTACCTTGTTTTAATAGGTAAGTAAGGGGAAGCTATATTTAGGTTGTTCTCCCTACAACAATGTGCACATGCACTTTTTACGGCCTAGCTAGATCTATGTATGTTCGTGGTGTTGCATATGTTTGTGGTGTTGCATATGTGTTTGTGTTTGGAGGTGTACCGGTATTTGAAATGCGATAGTTGCCAATATTTTGCGGAATGTTGATTCATTTCGCTTTCGAGAATTTTGGCATTAAGCATTCTTTTTGGTCCTATTTTTAGGGAAAGTCATGCCAACTTTTTGTTTGGTTCTAAAATATCATTTTGCTCTACCCCACAGGCGACCATGGTCCGCACGATGACCGAAGGCATCATGAATAGGTTTTTGAGGTCCGCGAAGGCCGGTATGCTTCAAAAGAACGAGACGGAGATAAGATGTCCGTGTCGAAGATGCAAGCTGAAGAGCCTTATTGCGGACCCGGATTCCTGGCAGGTGCGGGACCACCTGCTGTTGCGTGGTTTCATGGATGGCTATCGGTGGCAAGGTGATGAAGATGACTACGAAGTCGCCCATGCGGGCCGGGCAAGAAATGAGGAAGGGCAGCAAGACAACCACCGCTGCTCGGGCGGGCGAGAAGACGAAGAATCCCAGGAGATGATCACGATCGTGATGTCGCATACAGTCATCATGTAGAAGATGCGGGACATGATGATGAGGAAGATGCCGAGCAGGCGACGGGCATGATCATGAAGATGATGATGCGGCGGAGCGACGACGCTGGACCATCGATGGGCTGGGTGCAGGACCCTCATATTCAAGAGCTGCTTCTCAAGCTGCACGGATAACGCAAGAGCTGCCGCCCGAGAGAAAGCCAAGATGGATCAACTTGAGTTAGACGCGGTTACTCCATTGTATGAAGGATGCAGGCCCGAGGATACCCGCCTGAAAGTAACGCTCATGGCTCTAGAGATGAAGGTAAAACACAAAATGACCGACGCATGCTTCGACGAGAACATGTCATTCTGGCACGAACGTCTTCCCAAGGGGAACAAGTGCCCGATCAGTTTTGAGGAGGCGAAGAAAATCGTGCGTCCTCTAGATTTACCACGCGTGAAATACCATGCGTGCATGAACAATTGCATCATTTATCGGGACGAGCACACGGAGTCTACCATATGTCCGGTGTCTTGGCGTCACTCGATACAAGAAGAGGAAGAAAGCTCCTAAAAAGTGGTGTGGTACTTTCCGATCACTCCTCGTCTGCAGCGCTATTTCGCGGACCCTAAGGTATCAAAGCTCCTACGTGTGCACGCGGATAGGGAGGAGAAGAAGCGGGAAGATGACGCAAATGATCCGGAGATAGATAAAAAAGACAAGATGCTGAGTCACCCTAAGGATGCGAGCCAGTGGCAAGCGTTGAACTTTGAAGACTCGGAATTTGGGAACGATCCAAGGAACATCGTGCTGGGCGCGAGCACCGATGGAGTCAATCCGTTTGGCAGCCAGAGAAGCACACATAGCACCTGGCCTGTGTTTGTGTGGATGTACAACCTTCCCCCCTGGTTGTGCATGAAGAGGAAATACATTCACATGAGTATGCTAATTGAAGGGCCGAAACAACCAGGGAACGACATCAATCTGTATCTGGGGCTGCTGAAAGAGGAGCTTGACACGCTGTGGAAAACGCCAGCCAATACGTGGGACGCCGCAGAGAAAGAATATTTCCCTATGAGAGCCGCACTTCTCACGACGGTGCACGACTATCTCGGTTACGGATATCTCGCGGGGCAGGTAGTCCACGGATTGTCTGGATGCGTAAGGTGCATGGATGACACAACGTATCGCCAGCTAGATAGGGATCCCGGGTCTTCGAAAACCGTGTTCATGGGACATCGAAGGTGGCTTCGCGACGATGACCCGTGGAGGAAACGCAAGGATCTGTTCGATGGTGAAACCGAACCCGAAAAACGCCTGATGTACGAGGAGCGGCGAGGAAATAGACAAGCTGTTGAAAAATTGGAAAGACCGCCCACCGCCGGAAAGAAGCAAAAGGCGTGAGCCGGAAAGAAGCGAACGGCGCCAGAGCCGCTGCTGAAGGTATGGAAAACGAGGTCTGTTTTCTGGGACTTGCCGTACTGGAAGATCCACCGTGTGCCTCACAGCCTTGATGTCATGCATATCACGAAGAACGTGTGCGAGAGTCTGCTTGGTACCCTGCTCATCATGCCAGAGAGGACCAAAGATGGGCCGAAAGCAAGGGCAGACTTGAAATCAATGGGCATCAGGCAGGAGCTTCACGCTATATATGATGATTATGATGATGATGATGATGATGATGATGATGATGATGATGAGGCGAAGCAGGACACAGAAAGTCGTCGCAAAGGCAAAAAGGCCAAGAAGACCGGAAATGACTACCCTCCCGCGTGCTTCACTCTAAGTCAGGAGATCGAGCAGTTTTTCACCTGCCTCCTAGGAGTAAAAATTCTTACGGTTACGCTGGGAAGATAAGCCGATACCTAGACCCAATGAAGCGAAGTTCAGCGGGATGAAGTCTCACGACCGTCATGTGCCGATGACGCAGATACTTCCGATTGCAATCCATTGGGATCATGGACGCGCACGTCCGTGAAACGCTATTTGGCCTATGCAACTTCTTCGACGTCATCTCTCGGAAGTCGATTGGCGTGAGGCAACTCGAAGGCTACGAGGAAGAGATCGTGGTGATACTATGCGAGCTTGAGATGTACTTCCCGCCCGCATTCTTCGACGTTATGGTGCATCTGCTGGTCCATATAGTGGAGGATATCATCCAACTCGGCCGACGTTCCTGCACAGCATGATGCCGCTCGAAAGGATGAATGGTGTCATCAAAGGATACGTTCGCAACATGTCACGCCCAGAAGGAAGCATAGCGGGGCTACGATCAAGAGTGCATCTCCATCGCACGAATTATCTAGGCATCGAGAACCCCGTTGGTCTGCCCGTCAACAGGCACCTCGGCAGGCTCACCGGATGGGGTCACCTTGAGGGTCGCCAAAATGCATGTCGACTTCGAGGGTCGACTCGCCGACTTTGAAAGAGCAAACCTAGTCGCTACAACACATAGACGTGGTCGATCCTTGGGTGGTAGAGCACAAAACCTTTATTAAAAGACGCATACAATGACCGAGGCCAATAGAGGACGGACGGAGATACACTCAAAGAGCACAACTCATGTTTCACGCGTTGGTTCAAGCATAAGATTCTGTCGCACTTTTACATGAGGATTCTTCCGCGGAAGAACAACTCATATTCGCCTTTGTCACGGCGCCGAGCACAACGATGACCTATGAGGCGTCACGATATCAACGACCACACATTCTACACCGAGGGAAAGGACATGAAGAGCGATGGTTATCAGAACTCTGTGGTAACGATGGAATCCCACACCGGTAACGACAAGGACAGATACTACGGAAGGATCGAGGAGATCTGGGAGCTGAGCTACGCTGGAGAGAAGGTCCCGATGTTCCGTGGTCGATGGGCCAAGAACGTCCTAAAAGAAGACTGGTATTTCACCACCATGGTTATACCCGAAGCCAAATCCAAGACTGCGGGCGCAAACGTCACCGCGAAAAATGAGCCATGGGTACTGGCTTCCCAAGTGGACCAATGCTTCTTCATTACCGACCCGTCAAAGCCCAGTCGTGTTGTCGTGAGGAGAGGCAAAAGGAAGATCATCGGAATGGATGGAGTAGCCAATGAGCAAGACTTCGACAAGTACGGGCGACCGAGGATCGAACATGACGATTTATGAAGAAGTAGCAGCATACACCACAAGAAGAAGCAGGACCACCCTACCTAAAGGACGTCTGCTCCACGGAAGAACTCCATTTGCGAAAAAAGAAGGGCAAGAAGATTGTGAACATATAGCTAGCTAAGATCGATTGTATTTAAATCGTAGCCTTCATTTCTCGATTGTATTTCATGGGTACTTTTTGAACTATCATGAATATTTTTAAATTTCATGGACACTCGATCTCGATCCCCCTCCATCTCGATCGCTATCCCACCTCGCCAGATCCGGTCCCCCTCGCCAGATCCGGCCCCCCTCGCCGCCGAGCACCCCCCCAGTCCACCGGCCGCCGCCGCCGACCCCCCGCACCCTCGATTCCCCTACTCAACCGCCGTCGCCGACCCCGCACCCAGCACCGTCTTATAAAAAATTAGTATCAAACAGCTTTTTAAATGCTCTTGTCTTATAAAAAATATTACTGTTATTATTTAAACAAGTTTGAACATATTTAAACACAAATAAGTATCAAACAGCTTTTAAATGCTAAAAAATTTGTGGAGCCCACCTCGATCCCTCCATCTCGATCGCTATCCCACCTCGCCAGATCCGGTCCCCTCGCCACCGAGCACCCCCAGTCCACCGGCCGCCCGCCATGACCCCCGCACCCTCGATTCCCCTACTCAACCGCCGCCGACCCCCGCACCCAGCACTGCCTTATAAAAAATAAGTATCAAACAGCTTTTTAAATGCTACTGTCTTATAAAAAATATTACTGTTATTATTTAAACAAGTTTGAACATATTTAAACATAAATAAGTATCAAACAGCTTTTAAATGCTAAAAAATTTGTGGAGCACAGGAGTCGAACCCAGGACCTCCTGGTGTGAGAACTGGTCACGACCAGTCAAGCTAGTAGAGTGGGCTTGACGTGGATACGTTCTGGTAGTACATAACCTTTTGGCTAGTTGAAATAAAAAAAAATACTAATGGCGCACCACGGTGAGGTGCGCCATTAGTATGGACATGCTAATGGCGGACCACGGTGAGGTGCGCCATTAGTATTGTGCCCGATCCCCCCTGCCCTCTCCCCCTTCGCCCAATCCCCCCTTCCCTCTCCTCCTCTCCCTCTCCCTCTCCCTCTCGATCCACCGCCGCCGCCGCCGCTGCCCTGACCCTCGCCCTCGCCCTCGCCCTCTCCCTCCCTCGCCCTCTCCTCGCCTTCCCTCTCCCTCGCCCGCCTCCCTCGACGCCACCGTCCCGCCACCTCGGCGCTGCCACGCCGCCTCGGCTGACCCTACTGCCGGGCGCCGCCCAGCGCCGCCTCGACTCGACCCGCCCAGCGCCGCGCCTCGGCGACCCCTTGCCCGGACGTCGCCCGACGCCCGCCTCGGCTGACCCGCCGCCCAGCGCCGCCTCGGCGCAGCCCCGCCGCCAGACGCCGCCCCGACTCCGCCTCGACGCTGCCCCGCCGCCCCGACGCCGCCTCGACCCCGCCCCGACGCCGCTGCCCCACCGCGGCCCCGCCCCGGCCACACCACCCTCGCCGGAGCACCACCACCCCGTGAGCTCCCCTCCTCCTCCTCCTCCTCCTCCTCCTCCCCTCCTCCTCCTCCTACTCATATTGATTCTTCATGCTTCACCATATCTTGTTTTCAAATATTTATAGATTACTTATCTTGATTTACTTATATCGAAACATCATCTGCATCTGCCATTGATCATCAAAACTAAATCAATGGAGATGACATGAATTAGTCTTATCATTTCTGCTATTCAGTGCTTGCATATTTAAGTATCTCATCACAAAATTACATTTATTTATTTCTACTGCTATGTCTATCATGAAACTACATGTATATCAATTTTGCAAAGCTTGAAAGCTCAGCCCAATTTTCGCTCGAGCAGACCTGCAAGTCTTTCCACAACACCGACGCCATCTATGGCCCATTCTCCATCTGACATAAGTAGCAAATTGTTGTGTTTAGTGATCAATTCTGTGTTGTGGTCATGTTCAATGGTTTCAACAGGGCTAACTATCCACTCTACTATTCCATACCATGATATATATCATTCTGTTGAGATCGATGAGTCAGTATTCCTCTGCTAAAACTCATGAAAGATACTTGTGATTGATGACACGCTCATTTCAGTCCAAAAGAAAAGAAGAACACTTTTGCATAAAAACTCCAAATGTCAACAAATGATGATTGGCAAGATTAACAATACCATATGTTCAGTTAAACAAAATTACAGTAATGCCCATTGATGAGTATTAATTCCCAGTCCAGCAATTCATTTTGCAATTATAGTTTCCTTGCCTTTGTAGGGATTAAAAATATGTACATTTTTCAAGACCCATCAATGTTTATCTCCGTGAACATTCAAAGTTCTGTGGTAAGAGCAAGAAGTGTTTCAGATGTGGGGATTGTAGCTGAATTTTATTTTGCGATTGTTGTGCAATTTGTATCCACTTTTTGTCACACTTGTGATATGAGAACTGAGATAAACCTTGGAGACTATGCTGAAGCTTGCGGAGGGGTAGTTACGACTAGATTCAGACTTACATGAACTAAGGACGGGCTATGGAAATTGATTACTGTGTATGATATGACAGAGTTCTTACCATGCCTAGGAAGCTAGTAATCACATTAGATCTTTCGCCTAAATAGATGAAGATTTTGTGCTGTAGAATGTATGCTAATTGCTGGTTTGGTCGTTGCTAATGCCTAAAGAAACTGACAATTTAATTCTTGAGCCCTGAAGTGTTAATGTTGTCATTAAGTAGACAAGAAAGCATCGGCTACAATCTTTGAAAATGAGCGTCCATGCATATATCGACTGCCATTTTTAGGATAATGGCAGACTAATTCATGTTTTCAAATATCTTGTCTCGATTTAGTTTTCACCATATCTTCTTATATTGATTTAGTTTTGATGATCAATGGCAGAGATACATGGCGACCCAAGTTATATCTATTTTCTCATATTTGTAGAGAAGATTTTCACACGTGTAAAAGTTTTTTTTCAAATATATTTTCAGTTAAAACAGAGTGAAGGTTCAGTTATTTGCTGCCACGGTGGTTTCTTCAATCAAATAATCTTTTCATTCCTGCTTGGCGATTTATTATTTCTAAGAAAAGAGAGAGCTAGGATCTTACTAACAACTCTTCTAGATTGTTAAGTTGGGTGGGATGTAAAAGCAAGTCTTCTTCTAAGTGCAATATACTTAGTGCTGCTATATGAGTGTATAAATATTTGTTGCTATATAAATGTGAACAAAATTCGTGCTTGTATATGATATTCTGCCATGAAGCTTCACCAGCTCCTGTGGGTGTGGGATCCATGTGACATGTGACATTGCATCCATGTCCACCTGGGATAATGATATTGCAGGTACCCGAGAGGTTCTTTGAGTTTGCCGGAATGTCGATTAACTTCCGCTCCGCAAATTCGGTTACTCCATATGTCCTATTTTCAGCAAAGGTCATGCTGAAATTTTCCGTGAATTTTAGCATGACTTTGCTAAAAATAGGACATATGGGGTACTTGTGACTAATGCATGGGCCGGGTATCTTAGTAGTTAATTAAGTAGGATCAAGTGCCCGGCGTACTTGTGACTAATGCATGGCTTTTAGGGTGCCTCGGTGTCGATAAAACCGAAATGATGAAAGGTTAGGCTTTTAGGGTGCCTTGGCGTCGAAAAACCCTCAATGATAAAAGCTTAGATTTTAGGATGCCTCGGTGTCGACAAACCCTAAATGATGAGACCATGATCTTGTTCCTTGACAATAACCAACTTTTGACCAAACTTTGTTTCTATTTAGAGAGAAACATGGCCCACAACGATGAGGCCGGGGGTTCGGGCGGCAAGGCATTCTGGGAGCTGTCCCAGGAGATGGAGGAACAACCTCACTTGTATGAGGCCGCCGCCTTCCCCACCGATCCTGAGACCACGGATGGTGCTGCCGAGGATGACCACACTGATGCCACCACTGATGGTGCCGCCGAGGATGCCACCACTGATGATGGCGGCGCACACACAGATGGCAGCCAACCAAAGAGGCAACGGAAGGACCGGCGCCCGATCGTGCTCCGCACCCTCAAGGAGGAAGTTACTGAAGTGGACTCCAACGGGAATCCAACGGCGCCCGAACGAATAGTCAAGGGGTACTCGCTTCAGCTCGGGTGCATTGTCCGGAGCACCGTCTCGATCAACACCGAGAACCCGAGGCATCGACCGAGGGAATTTGCAACCTCCTCTTCACGAAGCTGCACGAACGATACAAGTTCCCGCTGAATTTGAAAACACAAGCCTCAAAGGGAATAAAGTGAACAATGCTGCCCTCACGAAGATGAGCAAGGCCCTGTCTACTTGGAAAAGCAATGTGAAGAGAATGATCGAGAAAGGTGAGAGTTATGAGAAGATCAAGGAGAAAAATCCTTCGATCACCGAAGATGACTACAAGGACTTCAAGATCAATTGCTCGAGCACCGCAAGCTCCCAATCAAGTGAGTGGGGAAACAAATGCGGAGCTGAACATAGGGGAACACACACTCGGTCCCGGCGGTTCTGAGTGGCGGAGCCTATATGGGACAAGGAGGAGGCGGACCGTGCCGAGCAAGGCCTACCGCCTCTTCGATACATACGGTGACAAGCAGACCAGGAACTTTGTCGGGCCCGGTACAAGAAGGACCCGAAAACAAAGGAGCTTACCACGGATCCGAAGACCGTGCAGCTTGAGCTTGTTACGGTAAGGAATACACCCAGCGTAATTAGCTCCATATGGTTGCATTCTAATTAATGAAACCGAATTTCTAAATGGTTCACATTCCTTCCGCAGCGATCGAAAGCGAGCGCGGGGTCGACTAAGAGCAACCCTTGGGACACCACTCTAAATAGGGGTTGAATGTAATGAAGAACAAGGATAAGCTCAGTAAGCCGACGTCAGCTGGTCGTGTGGCCGGCAAAGGCTTGTCGACAAAATGGGGGTCATACTATACATTTGGTGTGCGGAAGGAGAAAAAGACCAGCTCGGAAAGCCAGCGCGAGAGGTTCAAGAACTCAAGGCACAGGTGGCGCGGATTCGGAGATTGTCCAAGAGCAAGTGGAACAACGACTCGAGCGACGATCACCGCCCTTGTGCCTACCTTGATCTCGGGGTTGAGTCGTGGATTGCGGGCGGCCAACAGGGCCGCCCGATTCCTAGCTTCACGGCCAGCAACTCGCATAATGCGATGGCGGGGCCATTGGTGCCTCCGGCGAGGCGGCATTGGTGTCTCCGACGCCGCACGGGAGCTTAATGCACCCGGGTGTACGCCCGGCGCACCTCTGTAGTAAGCGGCCCCTCCGTCAACTGCACGCCCGCCGTTGGCGGTGCCTCTACATTAGCCGAGCTCGGCGCCATCATCACGGTAACTAATTAAGCCTCTCTCGGCCGAGGACTTCATCTCCTTGCCTTTGGTAGGCATCCCCGACGCCCTACATGTTTTCGCAGGCGCCGCCGACGTTGCATGCACTCTCCTCCACTTCGTGAACAACGAAGTTGGTCGATGTCGCCAAGGGCAAAATCGTTCAACCGGGCAACCTTGTTCCACGGTACCCAGATGCCACCCAACTTGTTTAGGGTTCAACTGGTTCGGTGCTGCCGTGCTGCGACGACTTGTTACCTCCGAATCGACCCGTCGGGGCCGACGGCGATGATGACGTGATGACCCTCGGCCACCTGAGCTGGCCCCTGCTTTGGCCGAAGAGCCAGATTCGTTTGGGGGCAGGGGACACCACCCCAAATACAACACCGCCAGTCGTGCCGGCGCCAAGTCGGCCCCATGGCAAGACCGCCGTAACGGTGCCGGACATCCCTATGCCACTGGATCCAAACATGCATATGGCACAGGATCAGAACGACGACGACGACGACTATGATACATTTGGCAACGTCGATTAGTACTTTGCCGAGAATGGGTACGATGGCGACTTCATGGGGCCTCCTTCTCAAGAACCAAACCCAACAAAAGACGTGTGCGATCTAGCTCGCACTGCTGGAGAAGCCAAGTTGCAACAGCGCCGTCATGCGTTCAGCTCAGAGACGCCTCCGCTGCCGACTTCACCGAGCCTCGAGATAGGCGAGGTGCGTAAATATTATCAGCCCCAACACACTCAAGAAGGCGGTCTATGAGCAAAACTTCGGTCCCATTACAGGAGAAGAAGAAGGCACGCAAAAGAAAGACTAAGAAGGGTGCGAGCCAGCCCGGCACCGAAATGCGATCAGTGCTCAGGACGGGCCACCTTCACCGCAGGATATCTTGAGGAGGGTGCATGTGGCGGGTAGGGCGATGCTACCGACAAATATGCTCAATGCTGCAACCGGTGCTATGAGGAGTCTGCATGACAGTGTTCTTTCTTTGGAGAAGCGGCGTCTCAGGGAGAAGGATGTGGCATACCCGGTTTCGCGGCCAAGGTGCCGAGGGCAAGGGCTTTGTGGATAACTCCATCGGGCGTATGATCGCCCTGCGTTTTGATGACATCCACGCTATGTTGAACCTTCATCCGCTGCACTACACCTTCGCTCGCTATTTTCGCTGAGTATGGAGATGCGGATCATTCGCGACAAGACCCGGACATCGTGATAGTTGACCCCTTCTACATGCGTGCCAAGATCTTGGGCAGCGCTGGGGACCGCAAGTCGCGAGTTCTTACCTCGAAGGCGTCATTACGGCAAACCAAGATAAGGATAACTTCCTCGTGCCTTACTTTCCCGAGTAAGTCCTCCCTCAACCGCCCGTAACATATGAATTCTTACATTTCGATCGCTTTTTCTTTTAACATTCCGTGTTTTCTGCGGTGACACACGTTGCACGCTCATCCTCCTAAGCCCCAAATATTCCATGGCCACGTATTTCGACCCGGACCGTCGATCGAACGTAGACTACACAAATGTCAAGAAGGTTCTTGATGATGTTCTCCTGCCACGCCAAATCTGGAGGCACCTTCACCAGGCCTATCCGTAAGTACGGCAAGCACGTGTTCTCCCACAATCTGACGTTACGCTGCGTCAAGCAGCCGCTTTGGCGGTCGAAGGGTGCCTACTACGCCATCCATCACATGCGGGCGATCGACGGGACCATCATCAACTTCGCTACCGAGTAAACTCCAAGATTGGGCCGCGGCGTGTCGGCAATCCAGGATGCGGACCTCCGACAAGAATTCTTTCGCATCCGTCGGAGTTTGCGGAAATCATCCATCAAGATGTCCTTCGTACCTCGGGGCAGTTCTACCTCAGAAATCAACCGTCCAACGGTGACATCGACACAATGCTACAAATGCAGGATGACAACGCCCGTTCTTTCATGACTCCCACGATAGACGGCGGCTTCATCCACGCTCCGTTCCCTTGAGTCGAGTTGTCTAGTTCTGAAACATCGATTGGCTCATGTTGTAATTAAACTTTAATGAACTTGTAGTATGTCTCTTTGGTTTCGAGAGTCGTTCAACTTAGATGTAATCGAAGCTATTAATGTCTTGCTTTTCTCATCCGAATGTTCTGTAGCAAACTAATATAATGCTTAAGAATTGTCTGTGAATAGGTACTAACTAATCGATAGTCTAGTGCATAGCGATGCCGACGTATGTCGTGTACAAGGGTAAGGTTCCCGGAGTCTACGATGACTGGGAGGAGTGTCGGAGATAGGTTCACCGATTCAGCGGTAACAGTTACAAAGGGTACACCACTAGGGCCGAGGCCGAATCTAGATACGCCCGCTATCTAGCAGGAGAGGGGAGGGAGCGTTGGAGGAACCGGATGAAGACGAGTTTCATCGTGATGATGCTCATCGTGATGACCGCAGCTCTCTTCTATGTGATGGTAGTTTAGATGATCGATATCGACTTGTAATGCAAAGACAAACTCGCTACTCGCGGTCTCGAGACTTGTAATATAATGTTCTATCTTTGTTCGGTCTTTTCAATTCGAAGACTAATATGATGAATTGTATTCGGAGACTAATATGATGAATTGTATTCAAAGACTAATCTTCTATTCTATTTGATGAATCTATTGTTGATGTGTGCTGTCTATATTTTGTCAAATTATACATTTTGTAACCTGTGCAAAAAACAGAAAATAAAAAATAAAAAACCTAATATTCATACTAATGGCGCATCACATGATAAAGGCGCCATTAGTATGAACGATCTATACTAATGGCGCATCACTGGGTAGTGCGCCATTAGTATCTGTGATTACTAATGGCGCATCCAGAGGTGGTGCGCCATTAGTATGCCAAAGCACTGGGTATACATGCCCCGGGAGGCATACTAATGGCGCACCCTCGCATATACTAATGGCGCATGGTGGTGCGCCATTAGTCTCTCAGATACTAATGGCGCACTGTGGTGCGCCATTAGTAAAAATTACTAATGGCGTGCTATTAATGGCGCACTAGTGATGCGCCATTAATGGCCAAATTAGGTGCGCCATTAGTAGTGGTTTTTCTAGTAGTGTACGGATGAAACATAAACAGAAGCTCAAACGACATCCACCCTGCTAGCCCAGGCTGCCGACCTGGAACCTATCCCCTGATCGAAGAAGCAGAAGAAGAACTCAACGCAAGCAAGCATTGCTCTCACGTCATGATCATCGCATAACCTGTACCTGCAACTGGTGGTGTAGTAATCTGTGAGCCACGAGGACTCAGCAATCCCATTACCATGGGTATCAAGACTAGCAAAGCTTAAAGGGAAAGGAAGGGATCAAGTGGTGAGGTTGCAGCAGCGACTAAGCATATATGGTGGCTAACATACGCAAATGAGAGCGAGAAGAGAAACAAAGGAACGATCGCCAACTAGTAATGATCAAGAAGTGATCCTGAACCTGTCGTGGAATTGTCACGGCAGAAGTCCTCGTGAAAAGACTTAGTCGTAGGGCCATCGCACGGGTTAACCTAGAGGGGTTAAAGCGGACACAAGACACGTGAGTTATACTAGTTCGGCCCCTTCGATGAAGGTAAAAGCCTACGTCTAGTTTGTGATGGGATTGATGTGATTTCGGCGACTAGGGAGCAATAGCTTCGCCTCAGCCTCGAATTCTCTGTCCTTAATCCGCCGCCGGGTCGTCCCCTTATATACACGGGTTGACGCCCGGCTGGTCTACAGAGTCCCGATCCGGCTCATACAAGTGTCCGGTTCAGTCTCTTCTCTCTTGTCTTACAGCACAAGTTACAACACTAAGGCGGTTCACATAAATGGACCTTAATTCGCCTCTAGGCTCCGGGCCTCCTCCGTGGGCCTGGATCATGGACGAGGGTAAACCGGCCCCTCCAGGGCGGTTCACACTCAGTAGTTGTATCCCCAACATTAGGCCCCAGATTGACTTGAACTGGTTCATGTTAATCTTCAACACCTTCAGGAAACTCTTGATCTCTTTTCATATTTTGTAAACCGCCAGCTGCTTGAACCGCCATGATGTCATCTTCCGATCCGCGTGTCAGGGCGTCTTGACATCATCTTTAATAAAGAAATCCAAACAGTAAGATTCCCTTCATTTAATGCTATCCCGGAAATCGAGGCGGCCACTGCACCGTCCGCCGCTTTTGACTCCTCGATTCTCGCGCCCGTTGATTGCTCCGGTTCCTTATAAATAGACCGGTCGCACCTTTCTCATCTTCTTCCGCTCTTCTCCTTCCTCGCGACGCTCCAACCCTGAAGCTCCGCCGTCGCCTCCGACCTTCCAACGACGCGTCAACGCCGGGCCGCTGCATCAACTTGATCGTATCAGAGTTTTCCGGCGCTCCTCCTCGGTTTTGCTCATCAGGTAAGGTCCTTTTTCAAGCCCTAGATCCCATCTGTAGATCATGTTCATCCCGCAGTTCATATCGGTTTCTTCACACCTGCTCCGCCATGGCCATGCGATTCAGTCGTACCGTATATCTTGTGCAGGTGACTGCCCCGCCGTCCATTTAACCCTTCACGCATCTTCCTTTTTGCTTAGACCCTCGAGTTTAGAAAACCCGAACCCTCCTACTCTTTATGAGGTTTGCATAGGTCGTAAAGGTTTTTCTTACTGGAACTTCGGTAGATCTCGATTACTTCCATTCGCATGTGAAAACTGTTTCTGTCCACACTTAGTAGATTTTTCAGCTCTGCCTTATTTGGCGGTTTAACTTTTGATAGCTAATCCGTCACTCCATTAGTCCTCAGTTAAACCGGAATGGGAAGTCGGCTGCTGAATCGCCGGTTTAACAATGTATAATATGCCTGAACCGTTTAATGGTGAACCGTTTCTCCCTTTCTTTCACAGCTTAGTCTTCCGGAATGGCTCCTCAATTCTCAGCTTGCAATTGGGTCCGGTCCAAAATCACTGAAACGCAACTCAACGGCTATGTCACCACTGGCGGTTTGGCTCCAAAAAATGTCCTCCACTGGCGTGTTCCGGATGGCGAGTTTCCTCCCGAGCCACAAGAGGGAGAAGTAATTGTGTTTATGTAGCACTTAGACCGGGGATTCTGCCCGCCCGGTTCAAAATTTTTCCGGGACGTCCTTGCAAGTTTGCAACTCCATCCGCAGGATATCGGCCCGAACTCTGTGTCAAACATATGCAACTTTCAAGTCTTCTGTGAAGTCTATCTTCAGGAAGAACCATCTGTGGAGCTGTTCCGGGATTTTTTCCATTTGAACCGTCGTACAGAATTTTCTGATGGTCCCAACACAGAGCTGGGCGGCGTTTCAATCCAGAAGAGGAAGGAAGTGGATTTTCCTCACGCCAAACACCACAGCCATCCAAAGGATTGGAACCAAACCTGGTTCTACTGCCGGAACACTGCTCCTGCCAATGAGAACCCCTTGCCGGGTTATCGTCCTCACCGGCTCAGCAACCAGCATCCACTGCCTTCACGCTTAACCGCCATGAATGAAGAACTTCGCCTCAAATAATCAAGCTCCGGGCTCTAATGGCCAATGGCTTAACTGGCGTGGACCTTGTGCGGTGTTGGGTTTCTTGGGGCGTCTTGCCACTAAGCCGCCGGCCCGGATTGATGCTTGAGTACACCGGCAGCCTCAAAGACCCTCAAAGACGTCACGAGCTGCCCATAACTGAACTTGAGGTCACAGAGATTGTAAAGAAAATGCTTGATGAACCGATCTCCGTCTGCAGCCTAACCGGGTTGGCTCCCTTCTGTGTTGCCAACAAACCGCCGGCGGTAAAGCTCTACTCACCGCTTTTTGGGTCCTTAATACTTTGTTGATATGCATTAATCCGTGTTACTTCTCAGGCTGACAGCTCCTTCTGGAAACGTACTAAACCGGTTCGGGCGCCGCGTGTAAAGTCCAAAGCCACCAAGAAAGCAGGCAAGAAGAAAGCCGCCGAGTCCTCTGATCCGCCGGAGGACGAAGAATCAGAAGCTGAGGTAAAACTTGATATTCTTACGGGGGAGCCGCCGTAAACCGGCTTTCCGCTTTGTGTTTCTTCTTGCTTATGATTTTATCCCTTTGTATTCCTTTTTCTGACAATTTCACCTCCCAGGATGATGCTGAAGCCAGTCATGCCGACCCTGTTGAGGTAATCATTCTTTCTTCCGAATCCGATCTTGCGCCGGTTAAAAGAATTCGTCGCGCCGTCCGGAAAGTGAAAAAATATCATTCCTGTGCTTACTTGAATCCAAATCTTTCCTTGAAGACACAGCAGGCTGAAGAGCGCCGTACAACCCGGCACAGTGGCCAACGGATTACCTCATCCGGTTTACCAGACACACCAACCCGGAAGCGTCGTCCAGAGGTGACTTGTTCTCCTGAAAAGCGTTATCCCTTAAAAGGTTTCTTCCGATGTCCTCTCAATCCGTCGACCAATTATCAGGCCTCTTCCAACTCTTCTGGCGGTTCATCAACCACGCAACTGCCTCCGCTGAAAGTTGCTGCAGGGTATGTAACTGCTGTCCGTCAATTCGATTTACAATTGCCTTGGTCGATTTGCCTTAATCCAATTCTGAATATTGCAGCACCAAGGCTCGCTTGAGTAAGAAAGCGAAAACCCTTGACCCTACTGCGGATGTTGATCCGGAAAAGACCCCAGAACAAACCCACGAAAATCCTGAAGTCGCCAAAGATAGCTCTGGCGAGTTGTACAAAGACGATACTGCTGATCCGCCAGAAGCTGAACCGGAGGTCCAAGTGGAAACCTCGCAGCCTGCTCCACCAAACCCGTCCACAGAGCGGGTCGTAATTGTTGAACCGCCGAGCCAGAGTAAGAAAACATCAAGCCCAAAGAAGACCGCCGAAAATGACGATGTTATTGTGACAGGCACTGGCTACACCGCTCCTAGCCAACCGGTCGCTTTAGCAAAACACAGCGCCAAGGACGAGTCTGCCGCCATGAGTAAAGATAAAGGAAAAACTGATCTGTCAGCTTACGACAACTTCTCTGCCCAAGAACTGCACTCCGGGTTTCTGAACCGGCTCTATACCAGCCATGACTTTGAAGCTGGTCTGGTAAACCGAATGAAGGACCGCTATGAGGTAATGAATTATGTCTTTCCTGTACTTTGGCTGTATAGTAGCCCCCAAGGGTCGGTTCAACTTAGCATAGTTAAACCGGGACTTAACTTTACATAAAGAACATACGCTTTAAACTGCAGTATTGTAGCCCCCAAGGGTCGGTTCAACTTAGCATAGTTAAACCGGGACTTGATGTCTGTATCCTCATGGCAAACTGAGATCAACTAGCCATTAGCCCCCAAGTGCCAAGGTGAATATTTATATTGAGCTTGGGACTTTATAATGAAACAACTAACGTGCTCCCTTTGTTACCAGAATGAAATATACCAGCAAAGCGTGCAACTCAAGGATCTGCGAGCCAATCTGGAAACTCAACAAGCAGAAACCACTAAGGCCAAGGACGAATTGAGAACGGCCTTGGCCACTATGGAACAGCTGAAGGAGTGGTATAAATCCGAACGAGCCAAGCTGGGACACCGAGAAGGCGGTTTGAAGAAACGGGCGGAAGAAGCCGAAGCAGCCCTTAAACCGGTGACTGAAGAGCTTACCGGACTCAAGCGTCAAGTGCATGCCATGACCTCTGCCGTCTTTGGTAAGAAAATTTGCACTGACTATCTTAATTTTGATATTTCCGCCGGTTTACCCTGAGTTGTCTGAAACCGGCGCAGGCAAGCGTATTGCGCATATGGGCTCTGATGTGCGGAAGAAGCTCAAGGCCGCTTATACGCTGATTGAACAGCTGTATACCGGCGCCCAGCGAGTCATATGTGCTACATCATACGACAACACGGCGCCGTCCCTGATCAGAGAGACACTGGACCGGCTGTCCATGGTTCCGGGGCAGCTTGAAGAGTTGAAGCGATCCGGCTCGGCTGGCACCCTCTTGGCTCGACGCGCCAAGGCGTGGATAGCAGATCTTGATCCGGCTGACATAGCCAAAGGTTTCCCCAGCGCTCAAGAGAACGGTGAAGCCTTTGATAACGACACCCTGAAACGGATAACAAAGGAAATGCGTCCATTGGCGAGTCAACTGGCAGCTGAAGCCAACCTGGCGGTTCACCGCTCTTTTTATGACGCAAACAACAAGCGGGTGGAGTTTGTCATCCCTGAAGTGCAGAGCCTTGTTCCTCCAATCCGTAAGCACACTTATGCCCCTGACGTTGATCCGGCTGAGCTGATAAGTGAAGAAGCTGTCTTTCAGGCCTTAACCCGGATTGACTGGTCTACCAATGACTTCCGGGCTTTGGGTGAGGAAGAAGAAGAAGTTGAACCGACGCCAGGCGCCCCCTCTACCTCACGTCAACCCGGCGAAGAAGCGTAATTCGTCAAGCCGGGTGACGCCTCCGAAGCTTCAAGGCATAACACCACATGAAACACCGGGCCTTAAAAGGCTTTGTAATAGGATAGTCAGCACTTTGTTTTGAACAATGCCTTTACAACCTCAGTCTGTAACCTTTTGCATGGTGGTGCTGGATACTGTGGATTGATGAACCGTCAACTTATTTCGCCTGCAATCACAAATTCTTTAACCCGCCACGGCGGCTTGTGTCGCCAGCCGGCTTGTGACGCCCATATATTTATATAAGAAAATAGGGATGTATATAACCAAACGTTATGATATAAAAATACCTGCCAGCGTTGGGCATGCAGTTGGCTTAGCCAATCTTGAGGCGGAGGTGCAGAAACCATTACCGGCAAAGGAGAAAATAACTCCTGTGCTCAAAATGCCGGTTTACCGTGTAAACCGTGTCGGGCATGATAAGCCCCCTGTTACTCCATAATGGGATGTTAACAGAAAAATCAAACCGGAACAAAATCGCCGGATTAAAAATGGACCGAATTCTGACAACTTGAATCCGGTTTAAATAGGTTTGTCGGTTTAAGAAGGCAAACAAAAATCAAATAATTGGTATAAAAACCACATGGAAGCAAAGGCAATGATAAAAACCGTTTTGCAAGAAAAGGCTTTACTGAGCCAGATCAGATGGTGTTACCATGGTCGCACAGGACCAAGCTCCCTATAAGGTGTAGCGATGGTTCAAGTCAGCCAGGTCCCCAACTGAAATCGTGGCATGATGCTGATCAAGTGGCATTGCAATGGTTCGGGTTCGACCAAAGCCCCCAAGTGATTCTATGGCCTTAGGCCGACCAAGAGGCGTGACTGGTTCAGACGTGACCATCTCCCCAAGTGATCTGGTGGCTTTCACCTGTCAAGAGGTGTTGCATTGGTTCGGACACGACCAAGCCCCCAAGTGACAAAAATTTCTGAAAATCAAGGCAAAGGGTTAAACCGGAGGCCGCTTCACGACAACATCTCCATGTACCCAAACCGGACTTTATACAGAACGGATACCCCGCTTTGGCCGAGGATCCGCCATCGCTTTATTCATAATATATACATTGTCTTAATATGTACATAAGTGGAGCCGATGGCTCAGGTATAATAAGGCCGAAAATGAGCTATGTTCCACGGCCTGTTGGTCTCCTCTTCTGACGTGCGTGAGTCTTTCCGCTCTCGAACATCAATCAGATAGTATGACCCGTTGTACAGATTCTTGATCGACCACAAAGGGCCCTTCCCAAGGTGGGGATAGCTTGTGCATATCTGTCTGGTCTTGAATGAGCCGAAGCACCAAGTCTCCTTCCTGAAAGGTTCTTGTTCTAACCCGCCGGCTGTGATACCGACGAAGATCTTGTTGGTAAATCGCCGAACGAGCAGCCGCCATATCTCGCTCCTCATCCAGTCGATCCAAATCGTCCTGCTGGGCTGCCTCACTATCGGCCTCAACATAAGCCGCCACGCGGGGCGAGTCATGACGTATATCACAGGGAAGGACCGCCTCCGCTCCATAGACCATAAAGAACGGCGTGTATCCAGTGGATCTGTTTGGTCTAGTATTGATACTCCATATCACAGATGGCAGCTCCTCGACCCAACAACCCGGCGTCCTCATTAAAGGGACCATAAGCCGGGGTTTAATACCCCTCAAGATCTCCTGATTAGCTCGTTCCGCTTGAACATTGGACTGCGGGTGGGCCACTGAAGAAACGTCAAGCCGGATGTGCTCTCGTTCACAAAACTCTTTCATGGCTCCCTTGGACAAATTGGTGCCATTGTCCGTGATGATACTGTGTGGAAACCCAAACCGAAAATCACCTTTTGATGAACTGAACCGCCGTGGCCGCATCACACTTGCTAACAGGCTCTGCCTCGACCCACTTGGTAAACTTATCAACCGCCACCAACAGGTGGGTTTTCTTGTCTTTGGACCTTTTGAAAGGTCCAACCATATCCATCCCCCAAGTCGCAAACGGCCAAGTAATTGGAATCATCCTCAATTCTTGGGCCGGTACATGAGCACGTCTGGAGAAATTTTGGCAACCATCACATCGTCTGACCAGATCTTCCGCATCAGCATGGGCAGTCAACCAATAGAAACCGTGGCGAAACGCTTTGGCCACCAAGGATTTTGAACCGGCGTGATGACCACAATCCCCTTCATGGATCTCACGCAATATCTCACGGCCTTCCTCAGGGGACACACAACGCTGAAACGCCCCGGACACGCTGCAACGATGCAACTCGCCCTTATGTATGGTCATAGACTTAGACCGCCGAACTATCTGTCGGGCCAGCGTCTCATCTTCTGGTAACTCGCCCCGGTTCATGTATGCCAAATAAGGGAGGGTCCAATCCGGAGTGACATGCAAGGCTGCCACCAAGTGAGCCTCCGGATCGAGAATAGCTAAATCGACCTCATCAGAAGCTTAAGCGACGGATTGTGCGATATGTCAAGGAAGACATTAGGCGGGACGGTTTACGTTGAGAACCGAGCGGCTTATAGAATCCGCAGCCTCGTTCTTCCGGAGATCCACATGGTCAAACTGATAACCTTTAAAGTGTCCTGGTACCATATCCAGCTCCCGACGGTACGCAGCCATGAGTGGGTATTTGGAATCCCAAGTGCACGATACTTGCCGGGCCACCAAGTCTCGAGTCACCAAAGCACTTGACCCGGCTTAGATTCATCTCCTTAGCCATCCGTAGACCATGGAGCAAAGCTTCATACTCAGCTGCATTGTTAGTACAGGGGAACATTAAACAGAGAACGTAACAGAACTTGTCACCTCGCGGGGAAGTTAATACGACTCCAGCACCCGAGCCCTCCAATTGCCTGGACCCATCAAAGTGGATGGTCCAATAGGTATGATCCGGCTTTTCTTCAGGTGCTTGCAACTCCGTCCAATCATTAATGAAATCCACAAGTGCTCGAGACTTTCTTGCCGTCCAAGGCACATACCTTAAACCGTGCGGCCCAAGTTCTATAGCCCACTTAGCAATCCGGCCAGTCGCTTCCCGGTTCTGTATGATGTCGCCCAAAGGAGCTGAACTGACCACTGTGATGGGGTGCCCTTGGAAATACTGCTTCAGCTTCCGGCTTGCCAAAAAAACTCCATATACCAGCTTCTGCCAATGCGGATATCTTTGTTTGGACACAATGAGAACCTCGCTGATGTAATAAATCGTCATTGAACCGGATACTCCTTCCCTGCCTCCTTTCGCTCCACCACAATGGCTACACTGATTGCCCTGGCATTAGCAGCAACATATAACAGGAGCGGCTCCTTGTCAATGGGAGCGGCAAGAACAGGCGGGTTGGCCAACTGCCGCTTTAAGTCCTCCAAAGCTTCATCAGCGGCTGAACTCCAGATGAACTGATCCGTCTTCTTCAGCATCTGGTACAAGGGAATGGCCTTCTCTCCTAAGCGGCTGATAAACCGGCTTAGCGCAGCAATCCGGCCCGCCAAACGTTGGACATCATTGATACACTTTGGCTTAGCCAAGGAGGTGATAGCTGTAATCTTCTCCGGATTAGCTTCAATCCCCCTGTTGGACACAAGGAAACCCAACAACTTGCCTGCCGGAACACCAAACACACACTTGGCCGGGTTAAGCATCATCTTGTACACCCGCAAGTTGTCAAAGGTTTCTCTCAAATCCTCAATCAGTGTTTCTTTCTCCCTTGACTTAACCACGATATCATCCACATAAGCGTGCACATTACGGCCGATCTGTTCATGCAAGCAGTTACATGCATAGCGTTGATAAGTTGCTTGGGCGCTCTTGAGCCCAAAGGGCATAGATACATAGCAGAAGGCTCCAAAAGGGGTGATAAACGCCGTCTTCTCCTGGTCCTTAACCGCCATCTTAATCTGGTGATAACCGGAATACGCATCCAAAAAGCTCAAACGCTCACAACCCGCTGTAGCGTCGATAATCTTGTCAATGCGGGGGAGGGCGAAAGGATCTGCTGGACAAGCTTTGTTAAGATCTGTGTAATCCACACACATGCGCCAAGTGCCATTCTTCTTAAGGACCAACACCGGATTAGCAAGCCACTCTGGATGAAAGACTTCAACAATAAACCCTGCCGCTAAGAGCCTAGCAACTTCCTCTCCAATGGCCTTGCGCCTTTCCTCATTGAACCGTGAAGAAACTGCTTTACCGATCTGTACTTGGGGTCAACATTAAGAGTGTGCTCACGAGTTCCTCGGTACACCTGGCATGTCAGAAGGCTTCCATGCAAAAATGTCCCGATTCTCACGTATGAACTCGATGAGCGCGCTTTCCTATTTAGGATCCAAGTTGGCACTGATGGTGAACTGCTTGGACGAATCGCCGGGCACAAAATCAACAAGTTTTGTCTCAGCTGCCGATTTAAACTTTAAATCCGGATCGTGCTCTGTAGTTGGCTTCTTCAAAGGGGTCATATCCGCCGGATCAACATTGTCTTTATAATACTTTAACTCTTCAGTGGCACAAACCGACTCTGCATAAGCCGCATCACCTTCCTCGCACTCCAAAGCGATCCGACGGCTACCATGAACTGTTATCGTCCCTTTGTGACCCGGCATTTTCAGCTGCAAATAAACATAACAGGGCCGTGCCATAAACTTAGCATAAGCCGGCCGCCCAAAAAGGGCGTGGTAAGGACTTTGAATTTTCACCACCTCAAACGTCAATGTTTCCGATCTGGAGTCATGTTCATCCCCAAAGGTCACCTCCAGAGCTATCTTACCGATCGGGTATGCCGACTTGCCAGACACCACACCGTGAAAGACTGTGCTGGACGGCCTAAGATGCCTATCAGTTAACCCCATACGCCGGAAGGTCTCATAGTACAGGATGTTGATGCTGCTTCCGCCATCCATAAGCACCTTGGTAAACTTGTATCCTCCTACCTGAGGCGCCACCACGGGGCTAATCGACCGGATTGTAAACCGGGGAGGGTGGTCCTCTGCTCACACGATAGGTTGCTCGACCAGCGAGGTAATGCGGGCGCAGCCGGTTCAACAACACCGACCGCCCGCTTGAAGTTTTCGGTCTCGTCTGTCCAAGCTGGTGGTAAAGACGTGGTATCGTCCACCGCTCAACAGCTTTGGGTTAATTTGGTAACCCGTCTGCTGCTGTTGTTGATTGTAACCCCTTGGTTACGATTGTTACGATTGTTACGATTACTCGATTGTTACGATTACTCTGATTGCCTTGCCGCCGGATTACCACGAATCTCGGGCGAATTTCCTCCACCGTAACCGGGCGGATCACGAACGCCGCCGGGCCCTTGATCATACCGGAAAGAGTTAGAGTTTTGAACTCCTGCATAATATAACAATCCTTCCAAAGGTGGTTTGCGGTGCCTCCTTCGTCCCATGCTTCGGACAAGGTTGATTCAATATGTAATTCAGACGATCCGGATTGTGACCGCCCCGGTTTGACTGCTTACCCTTGCGCCGCTGACCCTTGTCCTGCGCGTTGGTGTTGGCTACGAAGCCCATGTTACCGTTTGCTTTACGCTTGTTCCCTCCATTGCCTGAATGATGCTGCTGGCTTCTGGAATTGTTGTTCTGTTTTCCCTTCCCTACATCGTCATCCCCAGACTCGGGATCCTTGGTACTATCAGAATCAGCATACTTTACCAAAACGCCCATTAGAGTGCCCATGTCATTGCAAAAACGCTTCATGCGACCCAGCTTCAATTTCAATGGTTCAAACCGGCAATTGGCTTCCAAGGTTAAGATCGTGGAATCAGGGTTGATCCGGTCTGAAGAGTGTAAAACTTTCGAAACGCGGCGCACCCAATGGGTTGTGGATTCTCCCTCCACCTGGACACAAGCCGCTAAATCCACCACAGACATGGGCTGCTTACAGGTGTCTTTGAAATTTTGAATGAACCGGGTCCGCAACTGGGTCCATGAACTGATCGAGTTGGGCGGCAAGTTCTTCAACCAAGTCCGGCCGTACCTTCCAACATCATAGTGAAATACTTCGCACACGCAGCTTCATCCACATCCGGCATCTCCATGGCCATCTCATAGCTTTCTATCCATGCTTCCGGAGCCAGATCGGCAAAGATAATTGGGCACCTTGCGCGCCCTTTGAAGTCCTTGGGCAAACGCACGTTATGTAAAGCGGGACGAGGCAAGGCACCCCAAAGAGCCGTGACGTGACCCCCGGTTCGAAGATGGTCGGACGAACCGGTGCGAGCGGATGATCCTCAGGTTGTGCTGCTAACTCGGCCTCCCTACGTGCCTTGGCGCGGTCCACTACCACTTGAGCATCCTCAAAGCCACCTGTCGGGTTGTTGCCGCGAGGCGGACCGCGCTGCGCATTGCTTGACACGGCTGGTTCGTCGACGCGTCGGCTATAGCTCCGGCTTGGGCGGGGGGTGGAGTGGATCCGATCCCGACTATATGAATACGCTTCCTGTTGAGCCAGGGCCGTCCTGAGGAGCTCCTTAACCCGGCGTGTCTCTACCGCCTGTGGTGAATCGCCTTCAATTGGAATCGCCTCCAACCGTGCCGCAGCCGCAACAAGGTTATCCATCGGGTTGGAGTAGTGACCCGGAGGTGTCTGCACAGCCTGGGGCGCGCCGGTATGATGTCGTGGCAGATCTATTACACGGGGCTGAACCGGCGCGGCCGTCCTAGGTGCTTCCGGCCGGTTTATAACCGGCGGCGGATTACTGGTCCCTGCCCCTGGGGAATTGAAAAGCTCTCTTCCCTCGAACACCGAAGGTAAACGGGATCTGTACTTCCTTTTCATGACTTCATGTGACGCGCTCTGATCCAAAGATGAGCCTATAAGCCTGCGCAAGATCCAAAGCGGCCTGCCCGCCGCCATCCTCACGTCCGCGGCTGCCAGGTCCGCTTTAGCTTTGGTGATCTGTTCCCTCACCTTTGCAATCTCCGCATTGTGGAGGTCCTGATCCGGCGGATTAGCCTCTGCCATGAGCACAGCCAATGCGTCGAGAAGTTCTGATAAGACTTGAGCCGGTGGGCGCACAGGGCCTCCTTCCCCGGCTACCGTCACCGCCGTTGAACCGGCGACCAGGGGCACCGCGGTCGAAGAGTGAAGCGCCGCTTGCGTGCCGGCCATGAAGATTCCAACCCGGTTGGGTAGATCAAAGGGGTCCGGAATACTCTCACCGTCGGAACAGCCCCCGATCTGGCCATCTTGCAGCTGGTACAGAGACTCAGTTTCTCCGGCCGACGACTCGTCGCCAGAGTAGACAACGGTTTCGCCGCCGGATGCTGATCCGTCCTCGTAGCCTCCGTGGACGACTCCCACGAAAGCACGCCTGACCGCCGGTTTAGCTGAGGCAGGACTCTTCCTGCCCGCTGAGCCGTCTCGGCGAGGTCGGTGCAGATGTCCGCCCAGCCCTGCTCTCGCCGATCTTGCCGATGAACACGTGTATGCCGCCAAAGGGGACTCGGTATCCAGACTCAACCGAGCCGCCTCGGGCCCCAAATGATCCGCATCGTCGATGTAGAGCTTGCCGCGACGACTCTTAGTCATCCGGCCCACAGCATAGCCTTCGAGTCCTTCGAACTTGCCCTCTAAGATCATCAAACCGTCGCGCGATAGCCACACGGTGGGCGCCAACTGTCGTGGAATTATCACGGCAGATGTCCTCGTGAAAGGACTTAGTCGTAGGGCCATCGCACGGGTTAACCTAGAGGGGTTAAAGCGGACACAAGACACGTGAGTTATACTAGTTCGGCCCCTTCGATGAAGGTAAAAGCCTACGTCTAGTTTGTGATGGGATTGATGTGATTTCGGCGACTAGGGAGCAATAGCCGCCTCAGCCTCGAATTCTTCGTCCTTAATCCGCCGGGTCGTCCCCTTATATACACGGGTTGACGCCCGGCCGGTCTACAGAGTCCCGATCCGGCTCATACAAGTGTCCGATTCGGTCTCTTCTCTCTTGTCTTACAGCACAAGTTACAACACTAAGGCGGTTCACATAAATGGACCTTAATTCGCCTCTGGGCTCCGGGCCTCCTCCGTGGGCCTGGATCATGGACGAGGGTAAACTGGCCCCTCCAGGGCGGTTCACACTCAGTGGTTGTATCCCCAACAGAACCCCTACTTACGTCAGACATAACCCAGAAACCGTGTTCTCCTCTCGATCAACCCCGAAAAGAGACACTCACGGTTACGCACACGGTTGGTGTATTTTAGAAGAGTTTGCTTCAAGTTTACTACAACCGGATATTAACAAATTCCCATCTGCCACATAACCGTGGGCACGGCTTTCGAAAGTTTATACCCTGCAGGGGTGTCCCAACTTAGCCCATGATAAGCTCTCGCGATCAACGAAGGATATTCCTTCTCCCCGGGAAGACCCGATCAGTCTCGGAATCCCGGCTACAAGACATTTCGACAGCAATAAAACTAGACCAGCAAGACCGCCCGATGCGCCGACAATCCCGATAGGAGCTGCACATATCTCGTTCTCAGGGCAACACCGGATAAGCTAAGCGTACAGGTACCGACGTAACCCAAGTTGCCAAGGGATGGTCCCGCACGGTGCTCTAGATTGGACCAACGCTTAGACAAGCACTGTCCCGGGGGGGGGGGGGGTAAATAAAGATGACCCTTGAGAGCGCGACTCCCAAGGTAAAAAAGGGCTAGGTGAGGCGAATGGTAAAACCAATGTTGGGCCTTGCTGGAGGAGTCTTATTCAAAGCGAACTGTCAAGTAGGTCCCATAAATCACCCGACCGCGTTAGGGACGCAAAATCCGGGAACATAATACCGATATGACGGAAACTAGGGCGGCAAGAGTGGAACAAAACACCAGGCATAAGGCCGAGCCTTCCACCCTTTACCAAGTATATAGATGCATTAATTAAATAAGATATATTGAGATATCCCAACAAGTAAACATGTTCCAACAAGGAACAACTTCTCCATGTTCCAACAAGGAACAAACTTCATCTTCACCTGCAACTAACAACACTATAAGAGGGGCTGAGTAAAGCGGTAACATAGCCAAACAACGGTTTGCTAGGAAGGGTGCAAAAGGTTAGAGGCTGACATGGCAATTTGGGAGGCTTGAGGAACAAGTGATAGGTAGCGCAGCATAGCGAAAGAATGAAGCAACTAGCATAGCAATGATAGTAGTGAGATCCACAGAAGCGGTCATCTTGCCTGAAATCCCGCAAGGAAGAAGATCGAGTCCATGAAGAAGATGAACAGATGTAGCCGAACCAAGAGTAGACGAACAAATCCTCACGATCGCAACGAATCAGGAACTAAGAAGAAGAAGCACACAACATAGTAAACACACCACACATGAACAAGACATGATACTCAAACAAGTATGATGCATGACAAATCTAGATGAGGCTACTCATGGCAAGAGATGACGCAAACAAGAGCAACACATCAAAGCAAGTTTAAATGAGGCCGGAAACAACATAGAACAATTCCGGTAAGTCCTCATATGCAAATTTCAAAATTGGTCCAGATCTGAATAAACCTTATGTTCAAGTTGTTAAACAGCAGTTAAGATGCACCACGATTATCTACACGAAATTCTAGTCAAGTTACATATAAAGTTCATTTAATTCGGAGCTACGGCCTAGAAGATATGAGCAAAACAAGATAAACATGGCATTGATGCAAAATTCATACAAACATCAAGCAAACACCTCAAAACAAGGATGCAACATGATAATATGAAAATACATGCAAAATCAAGCATGTTTCATATAGGGCACACTCAAAACGGAGCAACGGTTCAACACATACACTATACAAGTTATAGCAACAATCTGCCCAAAACAGCAAGTAGGCATATTGCAAGCATCAAAACAACATGCTACAGGACCTCAACGTAATAACAAAAGGCATGGGCATGATGTACAGGTAAAGCATTACAAAACATGAACAATGAGCTAACTCCAGAAATCACTATAGCATGCCCAAACACACATGGCAAGAATGCAAATAATAACAGTTTCAGACTTTACCAGAAATAACATCAGGTTGCAATGTTTAGAGCTATCAAACAACATGCTACAGGAACTTATCATGGCAAACAAAGGCATGGCATGATACTACTAAATGCATAGAACAAAAGTCCTTTACTGACCATAAGCCAAAAAGGATCAGAAGATATGATGGCACCCATGTAAACATGGCAAATTATATTACAGATTTAAACATGGCAGGAACAACAATAAGTAGGCATGTTGGTGAGCTTGAACCACTCACCACAGCTCAATACATGGCATGGAAAGGAAACTCACAGTAACAAGACATGGCATAGAGGCTATACATGGCAAGAACAACATAATAGCATGCAAGGATCAACTACAACAACCTTGGAAAAATTGAATAACATGTAAACAACCTGCCAGGAAACATTTGATAGCAAAAGTAGAGCTCGATTTACTCAAGCTATGGCACTCCATAATTGCAAACAAGGGCATGGATGGATATAGAATAACCATGTGTTCAAAACATCCTTACTGAAGTATCTCAAAATAAGCATGAATCTCTCGGTAGCATCAAGTTAACATGGCATAAAAATATCAGCAGAACAGGGCTGAAATCAGCAACATCATGAAGCCTAGTTTGCATGCTTGTGCTAGTCATCACAGAGATCACAAAAATACATGGCATACACCCCTGTAAATATGGCATGGCATATTACAAAACACGTAGGACTCAAGTTCATAGGGTGCACACATCAATCATGGCAAAAATGACAAAAGTGCATGTTCTGATAAGAATCAGAAACTAACATCACATAGCACTATTATGACAGCATTTCGGGCATCAAGATGAGCTCAAATTAGAATGATGCAATGAGATGAAATGATGTACACGTTGACGCGAACAAGTTGTCATATTGCACGCACGAAACGGAGCTACGGATACAGAGATATGATGCGATGAAAATGCATGAAAAATTACAGAATCTAGGGACTTAGAGAAATCGGGGTCAACCTCGTTTTGGATCTAGGGTTCGGGCGCGACTCCCGAGGTCCGTCGGAGTTGGAGGAGACGGGGAGGCGCCGGCGACGAGGGAGAAGGGCTCGGGGAGGCGCGGCGCCGGTCGGGGACGGCCGGGGCGGCGAGGGTCGTGGCGCCCGGCGAAGCGTGAGGCGATCGGAGGCGGCGGCGGGCGGGCGGGAGACGCGGGGAGGAGGCGGCGGCTATTGGCGGCGGCGCCAAGAGGCGGGCGGTGGCGGGCGGGCGCGCACGGAGGCGGCGTGGCGCGGCAGCCCGGGCGGCGGCGCGGCGGGAATTTTTAGGGTTTGGGGGTGGAATCATCCGCAAATTTCGGGGGAGGGGACCTATTTATAGATAGTGGGAGCTAGGAGAGTCCAAATGAGGTGCGGTTTTCGGCCACGCGATCATGATCGAACGACCGAGAGCATGGAGGGGAGTTTGCTGGGTTTTGGGCCACTTTGAAGGGGGTGTTGGGCTGCAAGGAGAAATGGGCTTTTGCGGTTACCCGGTTAACCGTTGGAGTACCAAACGACCTCCAAATGGCACGAAACTTGACAGGCGGTCTATCGGTGGTATACCAAGGCCGCTTGACAAACCTCGGTGCATTCCGAGACCGTTTAACACTCGCACATGAAAAGAGGTAAAAGGGGGCGCCGGGAGACATAGGAGTGCCGGATTGCAAAACGGACAACGGGGAAAATGCTCGGATGCATGAGACGAACACGTATGCCAATGCGATGCACATGACGACATGATATGAAATGCAGATGATGACATGGCAAAGTGCAACACGCAAGCAAATGACATGGCAACGACGTCAAATAACTGGCGGACACCTAGCGCATCGAATCCGGTGCGTTACAGTTATGGTGCATCTGCTGGTCCATATCGTGGAGGATATCATCCAACTCGGGCCGACGTTCCTGCACATCATGATGCCGTTCGAAAGGATGAATGATGTCATCAAAGGATATGTTCGGAACATATCACATCCAGAGGGAAGTATAGCCAGGGCTTTCGATCAAGAGTGCATCTCCCATCGCATTTAATTATCTAGGCATCTTGAACCCCGTCGGTCTGCCCGTCAACAGGCACCTCGGCAGGCTCGCTAGATGGGGTCACCGTGAGGGTCGCCGTGAAATGCATGTCGACTTCGAGGGTCGACTCGCCGACTTTGAAAGAGCAAACCTAGTCGCGCTACAACACATAGACGTGGTCGATCCTTGGGTGGTAGAGCACAAAACCTTTATTGAGAAGACGACAATGACCGAGGCCAATGAGGACGGACGGAGATATACTCAAAGAGCACAACTCATGTTTCACGCGTTGGTTCAAGCGAAGCTTCTATCGTACCCTTTACATGAAGATTCTTCCGGAAGAACAACTCATATTCACCTTGTCATGGCGCCGAGCACAACCTCGATGACCTATGAGGCGTATTTATATCAATGGCTACACATTCTACACCGAGGACAAGGACATGAAGAGCGATGGTTATCGAACTCCGGGTAACGATGGAATCCTACACCGGTAAGGACAAGGACAGATACTACGAAAGGATCGAGGAGATCTGGGAGCTGCGCTACGCTGGAGAGAAGGTGCCGATGTTCCATGTCAGATGGGCCAAGAGCGTCCTAAAAGAAGACTGATATTTCACCACCATGGTTATACCCGAAGCCATATCCAAGATAGCGGGCACAAACGTCACCGCGAAAAATGAGCCATGGGTACGGGCTTCCCAAGTGGACCAAAGCTTCTTCATTACCGACCCGCCAAAGCCCAGTCGTGTTGTCGTGAGGAGAGGCAAAAGGAAGATCATCGAAATGGATGGAGTAGCCAATGAGCAAGACTTCGACAAGTACGGCGACCCGAGGATCGAACATGACGACGATGATGAAGTAGCAGCATACACCACAAGAAGAAGCAGGACCACCCGACCTAAAGGACGTCCGTTCCACAGAAGAACTCCATTTGCGAAAAAGAAGGGCAAGAAGATTGTGAAAAGATAGCTAGCTAAGATCGATTGTATTTAAATCGTAGCCTTCATTTCTCGATTGTATTTCATGGGCACTTTTTGAACTGTCATGAATATTTTTAAATTTCATGGACACTCGATCTCGATCCCCCTCCATCTCGATTGCTATCCCACCTCGTCAGATCCGGTCCCCCTCGCCTTGAGCACCCCAGTCCACCGGCCGCCGCCGCCGACCCCCCGCACCCTCGATTCCCCTACTCAACCGCCGCCGCTGACCCCCCGCACCCCTCCCCTACTCAACCGCCCCGACGCCGTGACGCCGCACCGTCGTCCTCGTCTCCGCCCCGACGCCCCGAGGCCGCGACGCCGCCCTCTCCTCTTCCGACGCCGCCGCCCCGCCGCTTTCCCCCCGGAGAAGGAGGAGGAAGAGGGGGCGCTCGCCGTTGACCTCGCCCGGCCGACTCCGGTGGCCCGGCCGACTCGCCATCGCCCCGCCGCCCTGCCGGTGGCGGGACGCCGCCCCGTCCACACCACCGTCGCCGGAGCACCACACCACCACCCGGACCTCGTCGCCCCACCTCGTCGCCCCGTCCACACCACCGCCCCCGTGAGCTCCCCCTCCTCCTCTCCCCCTCTCCCCCTCACTCTACAAACATTCAATGGATCGTCGAGCTTTCGGTCAGGACTGCGTGCGTCGCTGGGTGTTGCCATAGGCCCAATTAGCGTCGCTGCGTGCATCATCAATCAAATTGGTTAATTTTGGTAGCATGGTATTGTGGAGATCAATCAGGAACCATCTTCGTTGATTTTTCCGTGGGGGTTGCCTTTCTGTACTTGCTGGTGCCGGGGCTGGGACGTGCGCATCAATTGCGTTAAAATTCCTTTCAAAAGGGGTTGGGCGATTTGGATTTGGCGCCATCATTCGGGTAGTGGATGCAGCACACAGTGATTTCTCCTCTTTTCTCTTTGTTGTGTCATGCTTTTGGGTGGGTGTAGTGATGTGAATTAGGATATGTGTGTGTGTGTGTGTGTGTGTGTGTGTGTGTGTGTGTGTGTGCAGGCGGAGGACCCAGTAGGGCGAGGTTGGGCGTCCGCCCTACTTTGATTTCGTACGAAATACATACCTGTATGCATACCATCATTTCCTGACTCGCTGGCTCTCGTTAGATGGAAAGAAATCGCTGAGAAAAGAAAAGGGTCACGTAGCCACGCTTAATTGGGCCTATGGCAACACCCAGCGACGCACACACCACTGCTGCACCGCCCTTCAATGGATCGTCGAGCTTTGGTCGGGACCTGCTAGTGCTGGTGGGAGTGGTTTCAAACACTTGAACAAGCATGTTACTGTTACAGAAGCATCATTCCTATTGACAAGTTAAGCATGTTAGCATATTTGGGCAAGGAAATTAGCATAGCAACCTCTAGGAAGAAACCAAGACAATAGAAAACTACACTATGGGACCATGAACAGTAGCTAGCCACATCAGGTCATGTCATTAATCCACACATGGAGCACGACCTCCCAGTCACCGAATCAATCCATAATGGACCACACGCTAATCTGCTGGCTTCTCATTTATCAAGTAAATGTAGCTCCTATTTCACTCTCTTTGTTTTTACTTGTATTTTACTTTCCTACTTGACCCTGTTTTTCTCTCATTTGTGAACATAAGCAGCTAGTGTCTACAAACTATCCTAGAGCAGAGCCGGTGATAACATGGCATAATGCTAATGAATAAGGTCCTTGTCAATGCCAAGTAGGCATTGACAATTCTCTTGGGAAAATAAAGTTCCACATATTCCAAAGAACAGGACAAGCACTACTCCATTTCAGAAAAACAAGGATAAATTGTAGTTACTAGCTTACAGTTTGATGTTTTAAATAAATAGGGGATGGTAGAGCTGGAACGGAACTTCGGAAATAGGAACATCCTTCATTACCATAGAGCACAAATTGATCCTTCGGAGATGATCCCCCTCCTTAAGACATCCATGTTCTTTCTTCTGAATTAGTTCTATGTTGGAAGAGAAGAAGCAAACTTGTTGCTTGGAGAATGCTTCTGTTTTTTTCCTTTGATTTTGTAATGTTGATTCCTGGCTGGCAATTTTGATGTATACTTTATATGATGATGAAGTGCTCTCTTGAGTTGTGTGCAAATTTCGTTAAATCAGTGATGTGTATGTGTGCTGTCAGTTATGTGTATGTGCTTATTTTAATCCAGTGAAAAGAGTAGTCAACCAACAACCAAGAAATCAGAGAGCCCAAACCTCCATTAATTTGAACCAAGGTGACATATCAAGCAAAGTTATTTATGAAAATGATGATGATATACAAAAAATTGGAAGTTCTCATACTGTTACGCAAGTAGATTACTACGTGTTTTGAACGATGTTAGGTAGAAAGTGTAATTAGAGTGTCCTACCAAACCTCGTGAAACTATTACAAGTTCATCTTCTAATTTTATTATCTAGTTCATCTCTCAGAAACTGATGTTTTCAGTCTCATATATACAATGTAGTAACCCGTGAACTTGCCGAATGTCGGTGTTCCTTATAATCTCCATTTGCAAAACGTCATATATTTGAGGTTCCTATAATATGTTCGGAAAACATGATAACATAATACTAGCTCTAGCCAGTAGCTGCCAATTTGTTTCTTATGTTGTGCGATTGACTTGCTTCCACATTTGTGTTCTTGCTAGGGACTGTTTAAAATGCTGCGATCAGTTTTGGAGACTGACCGACAATTTAGTACTGCTTGTGCATTTCATTTTTGTCTTAGATCATTAACTACTCTTTGCGAACATAAATTGATGATCTCAAATCACCATAGTACTTGTGGAAATGGTTTAATGCTACTACGGCGTTCTTACTTCAGCATCTGTATGCCCATGCAATGATTTGCTTTGTTGTGATGGAGGCTTTTTTGCCTTGTCCACCGAGAGGCCCTTGAGTTTGCTGGTATGTCGATTAACTTCCGTTCCAGCTAATTCGGGTACTCCATATGTCATATTTTCAGCAAAGGTCATGCTGAAATTTTCCGTGAATTTTAGCATGACTTTGCTAAAAATAGGACATATGGGGTACTTGTGACTAATGATGAAAGCTTAAGCTTTTAGGGTGCCTCGGCGCCGAAAAACCCTCAATGATAAAAGCTTAGGTTTTAGGATGCCTCGGTGTCGACAAACCCTAAATGATGAGACCATGATCTTGTTCCTTGACAATAACCAACTTTTTGACCAAACTTTGTTCCTATTTAGAGAGAAACATGGCCAACAACGATGAGGCCGGGGGTTCGGGTGGCAAGGCATTCTGGGAGCTGTCCCAGGAGATGGAGGAACAACCTCACTTGTATGAGGACGCCGCCTTCCCCACCGATCCTGAGACCACTGATGGTACCGCCGAGTATGATTCCCATCGATGCCACCACCGATGGTGCCGCCGAGGATGCCACCATCGATGATGGCGGCGCGGACAGATGGCAGCCAATGTAAGAGGCAACAGAAGGACCGGCGTCGACCGTGCTCCGCACCCTCAAGGAGGAAGTTATCAAGTGGACTCCGACGGAATCCAACGGCGCCGAACGAATAGTCAAGGGTACCCGCTTCAGCTCAGGTGCATTCTCCGAGCACCGTCTCGATCAACACCGAGAACCCGAGGCATCCCGACCGAGGGAATTTGCATAACCTCCTCTTCACGAAGCTGCACGAACGATACAAGTTCCCGCTGAATTTGAAAACACAAGCCTCAAAGGTAATAAAGTGAACAATGCTGCCCTCACGAAGATGAGCAAGGCCCTGTCTACTTGGAAAAGCAATGTGAAGAGAATGATCGAGAAAGGTGAGAGTTATGAGTTGATCAAGGAGAAAAATCCTTCGATCACCGAAGATGACTACAACGACTTCAAGATCAATTGCTCGAGCACCGCAAACTCCAAATCAAGTCAGTGGGGGAAAGAAATGCGGGAGCTGAACTTAGGGGAACACACACTCGGTCCCGGCGGTTCTGAGTGGCGGAGCCTATATGGGATAAGGAGGACGCGGAGCGTGCCGAGCAAGGCCTACCGCCCCTCTTCGATAAATACGGTGACAAGCAGAACAGGAACTTTGTCAGGGCCCGGTACAAGAAGGACCCGAAAACAAAGGAGCTTACCACGGATCCGAAGACCAGGGCGCTTGAGGTTGTTCTGGTAAGGAATACCACCCCCGGGGTAATTAGCTCCATATGTGTTGCATTCTAATTAATGAAGCCAAATTTCTAAATGGTTCACATTCCTTCCGCAGGCGATCGAAAGCGAGCTGGGTCGACTAAGAGCAACCCTTGGGACACCACTCTAAATAGGGCGTTGAATGTAATGAAGAACAAGGATAAGCTCAAGAAGCCGACGTCACCTGGTCGTGGTGGCCGGCAAAGGCTTGTCCACAAAATGGGGTCATACTATACCGCTGGTGTGCGGAAGGAGAAAAGACCAGCTCGGAAAGCGGTAGCGTGAGGTTCAAGAACTCAAGGCACAGGTGGCGCGGATTCCAGAGATTGTCCAAGAGCAAGTGCAACAACAACTTGGAGCGACGATCACCGCCATTGTGCCTACCTTGATCCAGGGGTTGAGTGCGTGAATTGCGGGCGGCCAACAGGGGGCCGCCCGATTCCTAGCTTCACGGCCAGCAACTTCGCAGAATGCGATGGCGGGGCCATTGGTGTCTCCGGCGGAGGCGGCATTGGTATCTCCGACGCCGGCACGGGAGCTTAATGCACCCGGGTGTACGCCGGCCGGCACCTCTGCAGCAAGCGGCCCCTCCGTCAACTGCACGCCCGCCGTTGGCGGTGCCTCGACATTAGCCGAGCTCGACGCCATCATCAAGGTAACTAATTAAGCCTCTCTCGGCCGAGGACTTCATCTCCTTGCCTTTGACTGGGCATCCCTGACGCCCTACATGTTTTCGCAGGCGCCGCCGATGTTCCGTGCACTCTCACGCACTTCGTGAACAACGAGTTGGTCGATGTCGCCAAGGGCAAAATCGTTCAACCGGGCAACCCCTTGTTCCACGGTACCCAGATGCCACCCAACTTGTTTAGGGTTGAACTGGTTCGGGTGCTTCCAGGCTGCGACGAGTTGTTACCTCCGATTCGACCCGTCGGGGCCAACGATGATGACGTGATGACCCTCAGCGCCTGCCTGAGCTGGCCCCTGCTTTGGCCGAAGAGCCAGATTCGTTTGGGGGCGGGGGACACCACCCCAAAGACAACACCGCCAGTCGTGCCGTCGCCAAGTCGGCCCCATGGCAAGACCGCCGCAACGGTGCCGGACATCCCTATGCCACTGGATCCAAACATGCATATGGCACAGGATCAGAACGACGACGACGACGATACATTTGCCAACGTCGATCAGTACTTTGCCGATCATGGGTACGGTGGCGACTTCATGGGGCCTCCTTCTCAAGAACCCAACCCAACAAAAGACGTGCGCGATCTAGCTGGTACCGCGGAGAAGCCAAGTTGCAACAGGTGTCGTCTGCCGTTGAGCTCTCAGGAGAAGCCTCCAGCTGCCGACTTCACCGAGCCTCAGATAGGCGAGGTGCGAAATATTATTAGCCCCAACACACTCAAGAAGGCGGTCTGTGAGCAGAACTCGGTCCCATTACAGGAGAAGAAGAAGGCACGCAAAAGAAAGACTAACAAGGGTGCAGGCCAGCCGGCACCGAGTATGATCCGTGCTCAGGACGGGCCACCTTCACCTGAGGATATCTCGAGGAGGGTGCATGTGGCGGGTAGGGCGATGCTACCGACAAATATGCTCAATGCTGCAACCGGTGCTATGCGGAGTCTGCATGATAGTGTTCTTTCTTTGGAGAAGCGACGTCTTAGAGAGAAGGATGTGGCATACCCGGTTTTCGTGGCCAAGGTGCCGGAGGGCAAGGGCTTTGTGGATAACTCCATCGGGCGTACGATCGTCCTGCGGTTTGATGACATCCACGCTATGTTGAACCTTCATCCGCTGCACTACACCTTGGTTCGGCTATTTTCGCTGAGTATGGAGATGCGGATCATTCGCGACAAGACCCGGACATCGTGATAGTCGACCCCTTCTACATGCGTGCCAAGATCTTGGGCAGCGCTGGGGACCGCAAGTCGCGAGTTCTTACCTCGAAGGCGTCATTCGGCAAACCAAGATAAGGATAACTTCCTCGTGCCTTACTTTCCCGAGTAAGTCCTCCCTCAACCGGCCCGTAACATATGAATTCTTAGATTTCGATCGTTTTTCTTTTAACATTCCGTGTTTTCTGCAGTGACACACATTGCACGCTCATCCTCCTAAGCCCCAAATATTCCATGGCCACGTATTTCGACCCGGACTGTCAGTCGAACGTAGACTACACAAATGTCAAGAAGGTTCTTGATGATGTTCTCCCCGGCTACGCCCAATCTGGAGGCACCTTCACCAGGCCTATTCGTAAGTACAGCAAGCACGTGTTCTCCCACAATACGACGTTCTGCTGCGTCAAGCAGCCGCCTGGCGGTCAGAAGGGTGCCTACTATGCCATCCATCACATGCGGGCGATCGTACGGGACCATCATCAACTTCTGCTACCGAGTAAACTCAAAGATTGGGCCGCGAGCGTGTCGGCAATCCAGGACGCGGACATCAGACAAGAATTCTTTCGCATCCAGTCGGAGTTTGCGGAAATCATCCATCAAGATGTCCTTCATACCTCTGGGCAGTTCTACCTCAGAAATCAACCGTCCAACAGTGACATCGACACAATGCTACAAATGCAGGCTGACAACACCCGTTCTTTCATGACTCCCACGATAGACGGCGGCTTCATCCACGCTCCGGTCCCTTGAGTCGAGTCGAAAGCAGTGATGCTGTGTCTAGTTCTGAAACATCGATTGGCTCATGTTGTAATTAAACTTTAATGAACTTGTAGTATATCTCTTTGGTTTCGAGAGTCGTTCAACTTAGATGTAATCGATGCGATTAATGTCTTGCTTTTCTCTTCCGATCGTTCTGTTGCATACTTATATATTGCTTATGTATTGTCTGCGTGAATTGGTACTAACGCTTCGCGTTTGGCTAGTGCATAGCGATGCAGACGTATGTCGTGTACAAGGGTAAGGTTCCCGGAGTCTACGACGACTGGGAGGAGTGTCGGAGACAGGTTCACCGATTCAGCGGTAACAGTTACAAAGGGTACACCACTAGGGCCGAGGCGAATCTAGATACGCCCGCTATCTAGCGGGAGAGGGAGGGAGCGTTGGATCTAACCGGATGAAGACGAAGTTTCATCGTGATGATGCTCATCGTGATGACCGCAGCTCTCTTCTATGTGATGGTAGTTTAGATGATCGATATTGACTTGTAATGTGAAGACAAACTCGCTACTCGCGGTCTCGAGACTTGTAATATAATGTTCTATCTTTGTTCGGTCTTTTCAATTCGGAGACTAATATGATGAATTGTATTCAGAGACTAATATGATGAATTGTATTCAGAGACTAATCTTCTATTGTATTCGATGAATCTGTTGTTGATGTGTGCTGTCTATATTTTGTCCAATTATACATTTTGTAACCTGTGCAAAAAACAGAAAATAAAAAATAAAAAACCTAATATTCATACTAATGGCGCATCACATCGGTGCGCCATTAGTATGCCAAAGGATACTAATGGCGCATCATTAAACAGTGCGCCATTAGTATGCCGGGTTACTAATGGCGCATCATGCCGTTAGCGCCATTAGTATGCCAAAGCACCGGTATACATGGCCCCCTGGCAGGCATACTAATGGCGCACTGTTGTATATACTAATGGCGCATCCAGTGGTGCGCCATTAGTATATCAGATACTAATGGCACACCAGTGGTGCACCATTAGTAAAATATACTAATGGCGTGGCACTAATGGCGCACCACTAATGCGCCATTAATGGCCAAATTAGGTGCGCCATTAGTAGGCTTTTCCTAGTAGTGTTAGGTGTATTTTCTTTGTTTTAAAATTTTCATGGTCTTCAAAACCCATCCTCTCCAAGACATAGCGTCTTGCATGGCATGGGATAAGCTAGTCGAATTGTAAAAGATGAAAATTAGACGTTGAAATTGTTGAAGTCATGCTTAATTACGAAAAAAACACTTTTCGTTGTTGCGTACCGTTTCAACATCGAAGGTCTCCTCGAGCTTAATGCTGAAGCGCCGATCTTCGTCCAGCTGAAGGAACCTGTCGCATAGACCTCGATCGTCATGGCACTAGCTGCACTCCCCAGGACACTGCCGTCGTCCGAGTACGACATTTCCTACGTTCATAATTCAAAGATTAAACTTGTACAATTAAATATATGTACTAAAAAACCTAAATTAGATCATTATTTTTCGAGAAAATCCAGGCCACTCAATATTTCCTACATATTCTAGCACAAGTCATGCCAGAATTCAAGGAAAAATCCGGCATGACCTTTGCTAAAAAAGGACATATCGAGCGCCTGTAATTTGCCGGAACGGAAATTAATCAACACTCCGGCAAAACACAGGCCAATCGGAGGTGTAACCTGAACATGACCGGCCATTTGGGCAACCACATATCCTATTTGAGCAACACAAGATATAAATGGAGATTTGGCTGGTCTCACCTCGAGGTCGGAGGGGGTCGGTGACGGGGACGACGACGGGCATGATGGAGGGGCTCCTTGATTTCTGCAAAAGCAAAAACCCTATAAGTTATCACTAATATATCCCGAATAATTGCTTAAACTAAGAAAATAACAACAAATATGACATGTTCAACTAGTTCTATTAATTCAACTAGTTCTTACTAAATATAAACATACTATAAATAGAAAAAAAACTAGTTCTTTCTAAAAATAAAGTAGTTCAACTAGTTATATTAATTATCTTACTAAAAATACATTAGTTATATTAATTCAACTAGTTCAACTAGTTTATTAATTTACTTACTAAACTAGTTCAACTAAAACTAAACTAGTTCAACTAGTTTATTAATTTACTTACTAATTATTTTAAACACTTACTAAAAACAGTAAAAATAAACTACATTATACAATAATAAAAAAACATCTACGATTAACCATACTGCCCTAGTTAACTAGTACCATCACTACTACTAATTAACATCTACTACTACTAAAAATCATTATCTATGAGCCCTAAATTAACATCTACTACTACTAAAAAGCATATATTACTAACTAAGCAGGGGGTGGGGAGGGGTGGGGGCTTACAGAGAGGGGAGAGACGGTGGCGGGGAGGTGCTCGGCGACGGAGCGGTAGGGGCGGCGAGGTCCGGCTCGGGATCGGGAGGCGGTGGTGCTGGGCGGGCTCGGGCGGCGGCGGTGAGGTCGAGGGCGGAGGCAGTGAGGTCAAGGGCGGCGACGGTGAGGTCGAGAGCAGCAGCGGGCTGCGGCGGTGAGATTCAATGCGGCCTCGGGCGGCGGTGAGGGCAGGCTCGGGCGGCGGCGACAGAGGAGTAGGGGAACAGGGGGGAATGGAGGACTTAGCAAAATTTTGAGCCCGCGGGTGGTTAAGTCGAACTAGCAGTAGCGCACTTTAGTAAACGAGCTATAGCTAATGTAGTAATAGCGCATTTTACGTAAAAATGCTACTCATAAGTCTAAACTTAATTAGGTGCAATACTTAGCAGTAGCGAGTTTTGAAGAAAAACGCTGCTACTAAGTACTTTAGCAGCAGCGCGTCCAGGGAAGGGCGCTACTACTATATCTAGCCTGGAGGCAACGCCGTGGCAATTATAGTAGTAGCGCTTGTTTCATCTAGGGCGCTACTGCTACCGCGTTATTAGTAGCAAGCTTTCGTCAAGCTCGCTACTGCTAAGTAGCAGTAGTGATTGTTTTTAAACCGCGTTGCTGCTAAGATTTTGTGTATAAGGTTTTTCCTAGTAGTGCACCTTCCAGTAGTAGCACAAAGAATGAAGAAGAGCAGCTGCAGAAAATCATACCGACAAGGAGGAAGAAGAATCTGCGTCTCCACACAACCACCTCCCATCCAAGGACCCAACCGGCAATGTCGGTTGACCTTCAGACACCATAGCCTTGACCTTGACAAGATCTTAGGATCCCCCACCCCGCTGGTTCCTAGACAAAGGCAAGAGCTCCATCTGACCGTGAATGAAGCCCAAGAAAACTTATTTAGACGAGACGTCACCGCAACGGCCTCGGCAGCGTCTCCACAACCGTAACCCTACTGCAAACCCACCACACACAAATCTGAAGTCCCCCCTCCCGCTAGCCGATGGAGCGGCCTGCGGAGAGAGGGAACCAGTGGCAGTGCCGGCGGCACGCAAAGGGAAGCCGCGACGCCTCATTTCCGCCTGCATACAAGATCCTCTTTTTATGGGATGATCAGTTGTTGTCGTCTTGCTTTTTTTCATTTTTTTGACATCTTCTAAGATGTCTTGTAACTTTTGATGACTACTTCCTGTGTTTCAAAATATAGGTGATTTTAACAAGCTGCTTTAGCTTGCTAAAACGACTTATATTTATGAACGGAGGGAGTAGTTCTTTTTTGGACCCCAAGAAAAGGGAACAGGCGTCGGATGGGGAGGAACGATCCATTGACGTTCGTCCCTTCTCAATTGTTTGCACTATTTCTTCTTGAGGATCCCAGATAACCCACGTAACGCGCGGGAAAAAAAAGATAGCCTAACTAGCTCATGTTTAAAAAGTAAAACAAAAACTTATTTTCTGATACAAACAGAGAAACATAAAAATACAGTTGACATGTTCGAAATTAAAAACATTTTGCCAAGCTATAGCCTATGAAACTGCCACCCACTAATTTAAAATTTTACCGTGGTATATTCAATGAATATGACAAAGGTATCTACAAATAATAAATTTGCCATGCTATAATTTAAGACATGTATGTGACATTAAATTACGACAAAAAATAAAGGATACATGCATGTAAAAACACAAAAACAAATGGGGGGGTTTGCCAAAGGAAATAAAACTCGGGACAATTTCCCTAAAAATGACATTTAGAGTAATACAAATAGATTCCTTCAAAAATTACCGATGGTTATGTATGTAATTTGCCATCTCCTATAGAACACAAAAAACTGTAAAACTTGTCATTTGATTAGTCCAATCATTTTCACAAAAAACTGTCATGTTATGTAGATCAAAATTCATGAACCAGCGACTATAATGGGAGTTATATTGATTAAATAGGTTTTCAGATTCTGCATGATCTTTTAATGGACCATACAGGTTGTACATTCGCCTTCCATGCTTATGAAATTTAGGAAGTCGAGAATTAACATTTGAACCATAAAACTCCTAGAACATTCCTCTATATTGGTAATGCCAATTGGGTTATATTGGATAATTGAATTCATGCGATGCCTCACACCTTTTCTTTCATCTAAACCTAGAGTTGCTCTGGTTATCAAGAATACTGAGCGAAGCTGTGACTGAGCAAATGATGAATTGATGGCCACATAGAATTTGTTAAGTGAATGCTATAATTGTAATTTAGGCTTGCCTTGTAATTGAGAAAATTAGGACCAGTGCTTCAACTCAGTCACATCTAAAGCATCTCCAATAGATGATGTAGATGCAAAAATAACTAACTTTTGCATCTCCAGACCCAAAACCCCCTCTCCAACAGATGATATAGATGCAAAAAAAATACATCTCCGCCTCCCAGAGATGTAAACTATAACACCTCGCGGTGCAAATTTGCACCTTCACCTACATGAGATGTAAAAACGGCGGTCGCACGCCAACTACCCAACTGCCTTCATTTCACTTCAGCGCGACGGCCGGCCGTCCACCACCGCTGCCGCCATGGCCGCCGCCGATGACCCCATCGCGCCGCCCGCCCGTCGTTGGCCTGACCTATCTCGCTGCAGCCGCCGTCGGCGCGACCACGGGCCCCTATTTGGCCTCCACCCCAGATTTGCCCCACCTCGACCGGTCACCATCGTTCCGGAGCTGCCTACGAAGAAGCAACGGGCCGCCAAGCCACGCGGTGGAGCCGTGAAGCGGCAGATGGCGCGGGGGGCGCAACCCGGTGGCGAACCAACCTCGGCCGGCCAAAATTTCGAAGCCGAACGCGGCTGCGGCAGGTAATTGGCTGCCGGCGGCGGCCGTGGCTTCCTCCTCTGGCCAAAGAGGCCCTCCTCCACCTTCATCGCCGCCGCTACGCCGTTCCTCCTCCTCTCTCTCCGCCTCGGATCGTCGCTGCTCCGCCGCACCAATTCGCCACTCCATTCGCCCCTCCGCCGCTCCTCCGCCACCGCCCGAATCGCGTCGCACCGCCGCCGTCCCGATTCGGCTGCCGCATACTAGTTTTTACATCTCCATTTTGCATCACCTATTGAATTTGCACTTTTACATCTCCGTTTTGCATCATCCGTTGGAGTTGGCCCTTTTTTAAAGATGCAAAAGGCACTTTTTGGAGATGTAAATTTTTACATCTCTAAATTTGCATCTTCTATTGAAGATGCTCTAACGCTGCTTCCTCGTGGAGTGTCACATGGTGACTAGCAAGTATGGTCGCTTTTTGGCTATGATATGGACAAACTATCAATGCACTGGTGTTTTGGCTATAATAAGTAACTGTTGCGTTAAAGAAAAGTAACTGTTATGTCCAAACATGAGCTATGTTGAATATAGGTTTTTTCAAATTCTGCATGTTCTTTTTCATGGAGCATGGAGGTTGTACGTTATTAGCATGGCATGCTCATGATATCTATAGGAAGTATCAAAAGGTGTGTTAGAGCATCTACAGCCGGACTTGAAAAATCAAACCTCTCAAACGCCCACTTATCGGTCTCGCCTCAAATAATGCATTTCACATCCGTATACCTCAAATCAGAAACACATTTGTAGATGTATAATGTGCTGACATGCCACCATATCTGACTGATGTGGCATGGAGTCCACTTGTAATGACGAAATATGATTATTTGAATCTACAAACTGATAGATAATAACATATTGATAATATCATCTCGCTACACTTATGAGAAGATCATATGGAACAAAGAGTGCCAAAGATCATGTGGCTGGACTTGCACGGCATCGCGGCAGGTGGCCGGCGATGCTCCCAGAGGTGGAGCGGTGTTTCCTCCTCCGCATCGAAGACAACAGATCTCGACGGCGTGGCGCAGTGGAGTCTTAGCGTTCGATGCGGGTAGATGGACCTGCGCAGGAGGTTGGACCTATCTGGCATCATGGTGACGTCGATGGTAGGCCTCGCAAGGTCGATGCGTCGGCAAATGCTCTGAAGATGGACCGGTGGAAGACGGCGGCAGCGGCCTCTGAGAGTGCGCCGGACCTGTGTGTGCCCCAGATCCGGCAGTTGCTTGGTTGGGGCCTCCGATTCTAGATGTTAGGCTTGCTCCGAGGTCTATTTGGTATTAGGCTCGGACTATCAACACCCCTTCATCAAGTGGATAGGAGTAGTGACAGATGTTGCCAGAACGGTGGCTTCAGACTTACTTATGTATTACTTTGTAAGGTCTTCGTGAATAATTAATAAAATGGCTGCATACATAGCCCAGATGTAGAGACCGGGGGTCTCCTCCTTTAAAAAAAGATATAGGAGACATTACTTAATACAGAAATAGAGATCAAATCTTTTCCCCTCTTGTGCCAAGTGAAGATTCAAATTGGACTGCGATCTTTGTGACCCTGAAGATAGAGAACTAGAGATAAAAAAGTTCTAAATGACCAAACAAATAATTCGGAAAAATACACATGCATGATTGATGAGCCCATTACAAATAATTCTAGAATTTGAATGTACAAACTGATAGATAATAACATATTGATAATATCATCTCGTTACACTTCTGAGAAGACTTATGGAACAAATAGTGCTTAGATATAGGCGACAATACTTAATACAGAACTAGAGATCAAATCTTTCTCCTCCCGCGCCAAGTGAAGATTCAGATTGGATTACGACCTTTGTGAGCCTGAAGATACAGAACTGGAGGTTGAATCTGTATCCTCCTCCTCTCCACAATAAACTTACCGGAGACAGGATATCACTCCATGGTAACTCCAGAATGGTGCTCTGGAACGGTGTCTACAATGCCTGCGCAAAGAAATTAACATCTTAAGCATTGAGAATAAAAAAAACTCACAGAATCTAACATTCAGAGACAATGAGAGATGGCTGAAAGGATGCAATGAGAAGCACCACCAAGATTTAAACAACTCACAAATACTCCTATGAAACACCTGACTGGGCTAGTCTTGAGTGAAAATAATAATGAGCTGGAAGATCAGCTCGTCCATCTTGTTCCTTCCACGACTGCTGCCTCCTCATCTCCATCATCAAGATGTGAGAATCGAGATCGACGACACGAGCGTACTGGCAGAAATTGGAGGCGACGAAGTTGGGGATGAAAGGCTCGTCAAAGCATTCCTCAAGAGATATTGTGCTCTGGATGCTGTTCATCCCTATGTTGAGCGCGAGTATATATCGTGCCCCTCTTGGGATGCACATCCAGTTGCTCCGGTTCTCACGGAGCTTGCCAAGCGCCAAGTAGACAACGCCATCATCGGCGGGGCTGACAAGAGGGTACATGGGAGTTAAGCTAGTGGGCAGATCGTTGCCGAATCCACCGAGTCGTGGAAGGTCCTTGACGTGGACCTTGTACACCAGCTCCCAGTCCATCTCTTCTTTGCGCAGCGACCAGACGGACACGGCGCGGTCCTTGTTCTTGACAGGCTCGAGGAAGCCGTCGACGGAGACAAACAGCACGGCTTGGTTGACGACGCCGACGGTTCGGTAGGCTTTCGGCTGCGCCACCCGACTGTTGCTGCGGCTGTGATCCAACGACTTTGCGTTGGCCAACTCTTTTGGCAGGGGAAAGAGGTGAAACTTGAGCAAGGGCTCGTTGTCACCGCCATTGTTGAAGAGGGTGTCCCAGTGGCAGTACATGCCGCCTCGCAGAAGATCCGCCCAGCAGCCCATGCCGTTGGCCGAAAAGGTGACATCAGCTCGGTATGAGGAGCTCTTGCCGCTGATGCCTGAGGGAAAGCTAGCCATCTTGACCTCTGACCATGGCACGGTCGAGGAGCCGGGCCGCCATACCAAGAGGGCATCCCCCTGTTGATCCAGCTTCCCCAATAGGACCAGCGCGTAGTCATCCCCACAGGACGGGCGCGCAATGAGAAGGCGAACGGTGAGCCCGGTGAATATCCAGGAGGCGTCTTCCGGCGCTGGGGCCATGTGAAGCGATCCCCGGACAGCATCGTAGACGACATAGATGATGTGGCTGAAATCATGCAGGAATGTCGTCGTGAGGACGATGACGCCCTCGTCCACCGCTTCGATCGTGGTCAGCGGGCTGCCGCCTTTGAGGACCAGACAAGACAGGTTTGTTGAACTGTTGTCTTCATCCTTGGCGAGATGCACACCGATGTGTAGGCCCTGGACTACCTCGTCGGCATAGGGCTGCATCACGGGTGAGAACCCCGAAGCCTTCCTTTCTACACACCGGAGGATCCTGAATGGTTGCTCGGCGATATAATCGAATTCATCTTCGTCTTCGAAGTCCGTCCGCACGCGGCGGTCCAGCAGGCAGCCGGGCGGCAACCTATCCAGGTGTGAAGGTAGAGCCATGGAAGCGGCGGCGGGGCGACAGGGGAGGAGGGCGGCGGAGGCTAGCCGGCGAGGGCGGCGGAGGCTAGCTGGCGAGGGCGCGCGAGATAGGAGACGCCGATCGAGGAGCGAGAGGCGGTGCGTGGGCCAACAAGTGGACGTGACGATTATGAATCCCTTCCAAGTAATAATGCGAGTAGGTTAGGACTTCGGAGTAGGACACCGAGTAGGATTCATCACGTACGCTTATAGTTGGACACTGATCGAGTAGGTTAAGGAGTTGGACACCTAATAGAATCTTTCTCAGTCCTTAGAACAAATCTAGCAAATTCGCTAAAACCCTGTTCCGCAAATGTGATATAAGGGCGTCTGTAAAAAAAATTGCAGTATCCTGAGGCCTCCGGCTGAAAAATGTTGACATGTAGTAGAATTTATATGGATGCACGAAATTTATATAAAATAGAGTCATGCCGCACTAGTTCACACCCAAAATCATGCGAGGTAGCAAGTTTGACCATACGAATACGCAATCAAACAAAATAAAACACGATCAAATCACCACCGACCATTAAACAAATCAAGCAACATCATCATTGTTACGAAGATCGCCGCCACCACCAGCAGCCATAGCACCTCTATCACCATCTTCATCCACATTGACCTCCACCTCTATTGCCAAAATCTTGACCACCTCCACCAGGAACACCACCAAACCCACCACCACCACCAATGCCGAAGCCAACACCTACTCTAAACCCACCACCACCACCAATACCGAAGCCAACACTACTCTAAACCCACCACCACCACCAATGCCGAAGCCAACACAACTCCAAACCCACCACCAACACCAATGTCGAAGTTCGTCTGCACGCAACGGTCCAGCAGGCAGCCAGGTGGCAACCTATCTAGGTGTGGAGGTAGAGCCATGGAAGTGGGGTTGGGGCGACACGGAGCGGCAGCGGGGAGAGGGGAGAGGGAAGGGGGCAGGGCAACACGGACGACGTAGGCTAGGTTTTCCTTTTATTTTGGAAGATGCTAGGTTTTCCTTGCGGAAGATGCCGATTGGGAATCTTGTGGCAGATGTGGACGCATGAGGTAGGTGGCTAGGTGCACGGTAGACCCGCTCGCTCTTTCGGTCTCCTGAACATCCACGCAAACTTGGCCACCTAGGCCCAGGTGGACTGGCTCCCCACGCGCGAACATGGGCCGACCCAGGTGCGGGGCGGGGCTCCCATGATTTTTTCATTTCTTTTTTGTTTTTTTATTCTTCAAAAAAGTTTGAGATTTCAAAATAAATTTAAAATTTCAAAAAAAGTTCTCCAATGCAATAAAAAAAAGTTCATGAATTCACAATAAATGTTTGAAATTTCAAAAAATGAACATTTTTTTGAATTTTGATGAACACAAACTGATATTTGAATGAACATTTTTTGAATTTAGATGATTTTTTTTGTATTTCATGAATTAAATTCAATGATTTTTTTTGAATTTGATGAACAAAATTTGAATTAAAAAATGTTTTTCGTGTTCAATGAACATTTTTAATATGACCAATAAATTTTTAATTCAATGAACGGATTTTGAATTTAATAAATGTTCACCAATTTGGAAAATCTTTGAATCTCAAAAACTATTCAGCGATTTGAAAAATATTCCTAGACTTCAAAAAATGTTTATGAATTTGGGAAAAAAAGAAAATCAATAGAAAAAAATAAAAAATGTAAATTAAAATATCAAGAAAAAATGAAAAAGAAAAGGAGAAAACGCGGATTGGGTACGAGCTAGTTGGGCCTGCCCAGATGTCAGTGGGAAGCCAGGCGGGTACATGCGCGGTCGCGAGGCTGGGCACGCGTGCCATGACGGCGTGGCCCGTTTAATTTTTATTTTATTTTTTACAACCCAATAGGCTTAATAATACGTGGGCTGACATGCTAAAAGTGTCGTACCTGGGCCTAGAGGCTGGGCACACAGGTCAGCACGACATGACCCGTGTACTAAACGTGCTCTCGAGAGTCGTGTCATGCCATGCATGCAATCTATTTTTGTTGTTGCATTTATTTGCCGTAGTAGCGAACTTCGATGTCCAGTGAATGTAGTCTGTGTAATCGCCGTAATATCCTACTATAAATTTATTGTTATTTATTTGCTTAGTTACTGCAGTTTTATTTACGCGATCTGCTAATGGACAAACATTCCGTCAACTATTAATGGGTCGTGTAAGTGCATCTAGTGCCACCCCTAGTTGTTTTTGGAGTATTGACGACAAACGTGGTTGAGGGACTAATGTGTTTGTGAGAATTGCAGGATAACACAGGTAGAAGTCCCTCATTGATTCGGTTTACTTACCAGAGATGACCCCTAAAAATGTATGAAGACATTGGTGGTTCGCGAAGACCTACACGTCGAAGATAATGACGTGTGAAGACAATCACATGAAGATAATGGAGTGCGAAGACATAGTTTCTTTCGTAGTTTCGTTTTCTTCTTACTTGAGTCATAGGAACCACCGAACTGTTAAGTGGGGTCCAAGTGAACAAAGTCAGAGAAACTGACGTGATGCTCAACCCAAATCATGTGTCTTCGTATGAAGACAATGAGAGAAAATCTTATCCAGAGTTGGATGAGTCAGCTTGGCTTGTAGCACAAGTCAAGTTGCCGCGTGAGTTTGGAATCCGACCGTTGGACAAGTGTCAGTTCCTTACTGACCCAGGGTCATTTCGGACATATCATGTCGGGTTGCCTCTTGGCTATAAATAGCCCACCCCCTCCAGCATAAGTCGGTGGCTGCTCAGAGTTAGTGCACGGCTTTTGTCGTTTGAGAGCAACCCACCTCCGAAGCCTTTGAGAGAGAATCCTTGCAAGGACAAAATCCAAAACACCCAAAGCCCAAAGAGTGTTGGCATTGCTGAAGTCTTTTTGTCCGCGTGATCTGATGACTTGTTACACTTGAGGACTGTGTATCCTCCAGCCGATTAGGCGTTACGTTCTGAGGATCCAAGAGTCATTATGAATCACCGGTGAACGGGGTCTGTGAAGGTTTGGAAGTCTACCTTGAAGACTTACTAGAGTGATTGGGCGAGGACTAAGTGTCCTTAGTTCAAGGGGAATAAGGTGAAGACATGGTCTTCTAAGTCAAGTCTCAGCCTCCCTAACCAGACGTACAGTTTGTCTTCACCAAGCAACTGGTTCTATCCCCTAACTCCTTTACATTTTAGTCTGTCTTCGTGAAGTCATTGCTTGCTTGCCTAGTCTGTTTGACTTCATTGTGTGAAAACTATCACGTGTTCGGCTTCATACTGTCTTCCTATTCCGATCTTCTCTACGCTGCTATTAGTCTTCGTGCTTCTACTATTCTATTTACTTGACTATGGCATATCCAGCGTAGCCTATCTTCCGCTGCATATCATATAGGCGATGTTTGGTTGTCTGTCTTCGAAGATCTAGCATCTTTTGATGACTCTCATAAAAATCGCCTATTCACCCCCCCCCCCCTCTAGTCGATAACTAGCACTTTCAGTCCGGTACAGGGTTTAGTTAGTTTTTAGTTAAACGGTCAAAATATCGACTGTTTTATGTGAAATCCACCGTGTTTGCATGAATTTCACCCAGTTTAGTTGAACCGTATTTGAAATGTATGGGGATTTCATTGAAGTTTGAACATAATTTACATAAAATAGTCGATATTTTGACCATTTAACTAAAAACTAACTAAACCCTATACCGGACTAAAAGTGCTAGTTATCGACTAGAGGGGGGTGAATAGGCGATTTTATGAGAGTCTTCAAAAGATGCAAGATCTTCGAAGACAGACAACCAAACAGAACCTATATGATATGCAGCGGAAGATAGGCTATGCTAGACATGCCATAGTCAAGTAAACAGAACAGTGGAAGCACGAAGACTAATAGCAGCTAGGTAGAGCAGATCGGAATAGGAAGACAGTATGAAGCCAAACACGTGATAGTCTTTACACAATGAAGTCAAACAGATCAAGCAAGCAGGCAATGACTTCACGAAGACAAACTGAAACGTAAAGGAGTTAGGGGATAGAACCAATTGCTTGGTGAAGACGGGGATTTGGTAGACCAGTTCCAGTTGTTGTGACAGTTGTACGTCTTGTTAGGGAAGCTGAGATTGGACTCAGAAGACCACGTCTTCACCTTATTCCCCATGAGCAAAGGACACTTAGTCATCGCCCAATCACTCTGGTAAGTCTTCAAGGTAGACTTCCAAACCTTCACAGACTCCGTTCACCGGTGATCCACAATGACTCTTGGATCCTTAGAACGTGACGCCTAACCGGATGGAGGATACACAGTCCTCAAGTGTAATAAGTCTTCATATCACGCGGACAGAAAGACTTCGGTGGTGCCAACACTCTTTGGGCTTTGGGTGTTTTGGTTTTTTCCTCACAAGGATTCTCTCTCAAAGGTTTCAGAGGTGGGTTGCTCTCAAACGACAAAAGCCGTGCACTAACTTTGAGCAGCCACCGATTTATGGTGGAAGGGGTGGGCTATCTATAGCCAGGAGGCAACCCGACATGATATGTCGAAATGACCCTGGGTCACTAAGGAACTGACACGTGTCCAATGGTCGGATTCCAGACTCACGTGGCAACTTGACTTGTGCTACAAGCCAAGCTGACTCATCCGACTCTGGATAAGATTTTTCTCTCATTGTCTTCATACGAAGACATAGGATTTGGGTTGAGCATCACGTCAGTTTCTCTAACTTTGTTCACTTGGACCCCACTTATTAGTTCGGTGGTTCCTATGACTCAAGAAAGATGAAACTACGAAAGAAACTATGTCTTAGCACTCCATCGTCTTCAAGTGAATGTCTTCACACATCATTATCTTCAGCGTGACTGTCTTCACGAACCACCATTGTCTTCAATGTCTTCATATATTTTTAGGGGTCGTCTCTGGTAGGTACATCGAATTAATGAGGGACTTCTACATGTGTTATCCTGCAATTCTCATAAACACATTAGTCCCTCAACCACGTTTGTCGTCAATACTCCAAAACCAACTAGGGGTGGCACTAGATGCACTTACAATCTCCCCCTTTTTGGTGATTGATGACAAACTGGTTGAAGTTTTCAACGGGGATAAAAAGATGTGTAAGTTAAAGAACGTGGTCATTGTCATGAAGTTAAAAGGGCTCCTGTAACACCCCGGATGTAACTTTCCATATTTGTAACTCCAACTCTTGCCATTTTCGGCATTGTGATATGATATTCCCTCCGTGGTTGGGTTTTTGTCTTTTGTTTTGCATTTTGTTCTTGTCATGCATCTCATATCATGTCATCATGTGCATCTCATTTGCATACGTGCTTTCGCCTCATGCATCCGAGAATTTTCCCGTTGTCCGCTTTTGCAATCCGGCACTCCTATGTTCCCCGCGTTCCCTTTATACATTTTTTTTCGTGTTCGGTGTTAGCGTTCTCGGAATGGACCGAGCCTTGCCAAGTGGCCCTGGTATAGCACCGGTAGACCACCTGTCAAGTTTCGGGTCATTTGGAGCTCGTTTGGCACTCCCACGGTTATCCGCATATCCGCGGAGGCCTCTTTTGGGTTGCAGCCCAACACCCCTTCAAAACAGCCCAATAACCCATCTAAGTCACTTCCATGTCCATCGCCGTTCGATCACGATCGTGTGGGCGAAAACTACACCTCATTTGGAGCTTCCTAGCTCCTTCTACCTATAAAAACACCCCCTCCCCCAAAATTCTGGATCAATTCCACCCCTAACCCTAGCCCCGTTCCTCTCCGCGCCGCCGGACACGTCCGGACGGAGCCGGACGCGTCCGCCTCCGCGCCCCGGCGAATCGCAGGCCGCCACGTCGGCAGCCGCGCCCGCCGCCGCCGACCTGTGGGACGCGAGGCCCGTGCGGGGCCCTCCCGGCCCGCACCGCCGCCTCCCGCCCGGCCCCGCCGCCCGCTCACCGCCTCGGCCGCCCGCCTCCGCTGCCGCGACGGCCGGCCGCCGCCGCGCCCGCCATGACCCAGCGCTCCGCCCGCCGGCAGTCGCGCCCGCCCGTCCAGCCGCCTCGCCCGTCCGCGACGCCGCCCGGCCCCGCCTCCGGCCGCCCCGGCCTCTCCTCCCTCCGGCCCGAGCTCCCGCTCCGGCGACGCCTCGATCGGATCTGAGAAGGTTGACTTCTCCTGCCCCCCCCCTCCCCCGTTTTTCGTAGTCATATTCTGCCATTATTTTGTTGCATCTTCATTCCATCACATCTTTGCACCCGTGGCTCCGTTTTGGACGTTTAGCATACCGAATTGTTCGCCTCGAAGAGTACATCATTTCATCTCATTGCGTCATTTTCATTTCAGCTCATCTTGATGCCCGAAATGCTGTTGGAAGAGGGCTATGTGATGTTAGTTTCTGTTTCTTAACAGAACATGCAGTTTTGTCATTTTTTCCATGATTGATGTGTGCATCCTATGAACTTGAGTCCTACATGTGTTTTGTAATATGTCATGCCATCTTTACACGGGTGTATGCCATGTATTTTTGTGGTCTCTGGGTGACTAGCACAAGCATGCAAACTAGGCTTCATGATGTTGCTGATTTCAGCCCTGTTTTGCTGATATTTTTATGCCATGTAACCTTGATGCTACCGAGAGATCAGTGCATATTTTGAGATACTTCAGTAAGGATGTTTTGGACATATGGTTATGCTCTATCCATCCATGCCCTTGTTTGCAATTATGGAGTGCCATAACTTGAGTCAATCGAGCTCTACTTTTGCTATAAAATGTTTCCTGGCAGATTGTTTACATGTTATTCAATTTTGCCAAGGGTATTGTAGTTGATCCGTGTATGCTATGATGTTGTTCTTGCCATGTATAGCTTCTATGTCATGTCTTCTTGATGGATGTATGCTTAGTTTATCCTGAAATGCTCTGTAGTGAGTGCATCGAGCTCGCGAAGATGCCTTCATAATTCTGTCAATGTCATGCCCTGTGTGCTGAATCTGTTAACGAAACTTGCTATATTGACATGGGTGCTATTACATTTTCTGATCCCTTTTGGCTCATGATCAGTAAGGGACTTTTGTTCTATGCTTTTAGTAGATTCATGCCATGCCTTGTTTTGCTATTATAAGTTCCTGTAGCATGCTGTTTGCTTGCTCTGAACATTGCTTCCTGATGCTGATTCTGCCATGTTCAGTATTTTCTCTAAGTCTGTGAAGCTAATATATTTTGGACTTTTGCCATGCTTGTTTGGACCTGTTATGGTGTGATTTAGCCATAGCTCATTGTTCATATTTTGTGAAGCATCTTGAGTAGATCACTGCCATATGCTTTGTTAGTACGTTTGGGTGCAGTAGCTTAATTGCTTGTTGCTTGCTATGTGGCATCATGCTGTTAATGGCAGATTTGTGTCATTCTTGTTTTGCTTGTCATTTGCAAAGCGTGCATCCGATTCCGGTGATCTTTATATCGATTTCAACCGAAATCATCTCATTTTCCAGCGGCATACTTGGTTTGCCAAGTTGATGCCTTGTTCATCATTTTCCTTCCGGAGCACGCATATGCATTGCCTCTCACATCTCGCATATCATGCCATGTATTGCATCATGTTGCTTGTGCATTGCACCGTGATTTATTGTGGTTCCTTTGTTTGTGTTCTTGCTTTGGGTAGAGCCGAGACGCAGTACGTGAACGAGGAACCTGTTGAGAACGCCACGAGGATCAAGCTTTCGACAACTCGAGAACTTTGCGTGCAAGATGACCATACCCTCGAAATCACTTCTATCTTTGCTTGCTAGATGCTCGCTCTTTTGCTATGCCTATGCTACGATGCCTATCACTTGCTTATCATGCCACCCATATTTCCATGTCAAACCTCTAACCATCCTTTCCTAGCAAACCGTTGATTGGCTATGTTACCGCTTTGCTCAGCCCCTCTTATAGCGTTGCTAGTTGCAGGTGAAGATGAAGTTTGTTCCTTGTTGGAACATGGAGATGTTGTTCCTTGTTGGAACATGTTTACTTGTTGGGATATCACAATATCTATTATTTAATTAATGCATCTATATACTTGGTAAAGGGTGGAAGACTCGGCCTTATGCCTGGTGTTTTGTTCCACTCTTGCCACCCTAGTTTTCCGTCATACCGGTGTTATGTTCCTTGATTTCGCGTTCCTTACACGGTTGGGTGATTTATGGGACCCCTTGACAGTTCGCTTTGAATAAGACTCCTCCAGCAAGGCCCAACATTGGTTTTACCATTTGCCACCTAAGCCTTTTTCCCCCGGGTTTTCGCGAGCCCGAGGGTCATCTTTATTCTAGCCCCCCCCCCCCCCCGGGCCAGTGCTCCTCTAGGTGCTGGTCCGAAACGAGCAGACTGCGGGGCCACCTTGGGGAGACTTGAGGCTTGGTTTTACTTGTAAGATGTCTCATCCGGATGTGCCCTGAGAACGAGATATGTGCAGCTCCTATCGGGATTTGTCGGCACAATCAGGCGGCTTTGCTGGTCTTGTTTTATTGCCGTCGAAATGTCTTGTAGTCCGGGATTCCGAGACTGATCGGGTCTTCGGTAGAAGGAATATCCTTCGTTGACCGTGAGAGCTTATAATGGGCTGTTGGGACACCCTGCAGGGTATTATCTTTCAAAGCCGTGCAGCGGTTATGAGGCAGATGGGAATTTGTTAATGTCGGTTGTAGAAAACCCGAAGTTGACCTTGATTAAAATACATCAACCACGTGTGTAACTGCGTGATGGTCTCTTCTCGGAGTCCGGGAAGTGAAAACGTGTTGGAGTTATGTTTGATGTAAGTAGTTTCAGGATCACTTCTTGATCGCTACTAGCTTCTCGACCGTGCCTTGCTTCTCTTCTCGCTCTCTTTGCGAATGTAGCCACCATATATGCTAGTCGGTTGCTGCAGCTCCACCTCACAACTCTGTCCTTCCTATAAGCTTAAATAGTCTTGATCTCGCGGGTGTGAGATTGCTGAGTCTCCATGACTCACAGATTCTACCAAAACAGTTGCAGGTGCCAAGATGCGGTCTGAGATGACGCAACCGAGCTCAAGTGGGAGTTCGACGAGGAACGTGGTCGTTACTATGTGTCTTTTTCCTCGATGATCAGTAGTGGAGCCAGTTGGGACGATCGGGATCCGTGTAGCATTTGGGGTAGTCTTCTTTTATTTTGGTTCCGTAGTCGAACCTTGAGTGTAATCTGGATGATGGATGTTTATTTATGTATTGTGTGAAGTGGCATCGTAAGCCAACTATGTATCTTTTTCCCTTATTTATTACATGGGTTGTGTGAAGATTACCACTTGCGACATTGCTTTCAATGCGGTTATGCCTCTAAGTCGTGCTTCGACACGTGGGAGATATAGCCGCATCGAGGGCGTTATAAGTTGGTAATCAGAGCCATCCCCGACTTAGGAGCCACTGCTTGATTGTTTGCTGGCGTTGTTGAGTCTAGAACAAAAATGTTTTGAGTCTTAGGATTATATATATCAGAGAGTAGGATTCTTTTTACTCCCCAGTCCCTTCTGCCGCTCTGGTGAGGTCTCCGACGAGAAGTTTTGACTCTCCTCTCCTCAAATTTCACTAAAAAATTTAGGATCACGCTGGTATCTTGGAATCGTTCTGATGGTTTTGTGACGAGAAAATTGTTCTCGGTGCCTCCTGTCATTTAGGGGTTGTGGCAGTGTCCCGGGGAGATGAGCTCCGAGGTGTTGTCGTCACAATTTTATCGTTGCAGTTCTGGAATACCTGAACTTTGCCGACATCGAAAATCTCTTCTGTACAGTTGTTGGTGAGATAACCTCGATAACCCAAAGATCTTGGGCGAGCTCGAGTATTGCCATGACTCAGATAACGGATGCTTTTCAAGGTCGAGGTACACGATTTCTGAAGGTTTCTTGGTTATGTGTTGACGGATGGATACAATCGGATCTAGGTATTGTTAGTTTGGGTGATATATTTTGTGTCCCCTGTATCCCCAACACCAGATTGCATAACCAGAAAGTTTCGGGAGTTTATAGGTGGGATTCAAGTAGCTCTTAGCATTTCTTCCCGCAGATATTTGGTTTGTGATTGGGTAATCCTTACCACTTATTTTTTCCAGTCGTACCTTGTTATTTTTTTTCATCAACCCTTAATCAAGTGGCTTCTCACCTTAATGGACGTGTGATGTCAACTTTGGAATTCATTCGTTCATCCTTGTTCGAATGTTTATTATGAAGACTATATGTTGCAATTTCTATCCGTTGATTCAACTTGTCTATCTGACTATGAAAGTGCTAACGGATGTCACCCTCTTCAGGATGGCTCCGCCAACGCGTCTGAATCCGGATCGCAATGATGGGAGTCAGTCGAACCCTCCACCTCCACCTCCGCCTCCGGAGGCATGGCAAGCTATCATGGCAGCCACCAACGCAAATGCTCAGATGATTTTGCAACTCTTGCAAGAGCATACCCAAGGGCAAGGCAATCAAGGAAATCAAGGCCAAGGCAACAACCAGCCGCACTTTGCTACCCTCAATCAGTTCCTCGCTAATCAGCCGAAGTCTTTCAGCTTCTGTGTCGAGGCCACAGACGCCGACGATTGGCTTGTGGACATCTGCAAACATTTTTAATGTAGCAATGTCAGACCTGAGGACTTTGTCAAGTTTGCTTCGTTTCAACTCAAGGACCAAGTTGCTGAGTGGTATCAACAATACAAAGATTCCATAGGAGGTCGTGTAATTACCTGGGATGAGTTCCGCTGGGACTTCAAAGCTCACCACATTCCGAAAAGTGTTGTTGAGAGCAAGCGTGAGGAGTTCCGCAATCTCAAGCAAGGCGGCATGTCTGTGTATCAATACAATATCCAGTTCCAGAAACTCGCTCGCTTTGCTAAGCAAGACGTCCCTGATGAAAAGAGTATGATCTATCAATTCAGAGGTGGTCTCAGAGAAGATTTGCAATTAGCTCTCGTGCTTTTTGAGCCGGAAAAGTATGATGAATTCTACAACATGGCGCTGAATCAAGAAGCTGCCCAGCTCAAATGTGAAGCTTCTAAGAAGAGAATCAGGGATGCAGTTCAGTCTTCTTCTTCCTCACAAGTGGCAGCTAAGCAGCAGAAGTTCTACCTTCCTCCTCCTCCGTTCCGTCAGCCTTATCAGCAGAAGAACTCAAGTGGTCGTGGATCTTCCCACCCGCCCAACCCTGGCTATCAGAACAAGTCTAATTCTCAAGCTCCAAGGTCAAATGCTCCTTATCACTGTCCGTCTCAGAGGTGACTTGCAACAAATGTCAGCAGAAAGGTCACTACGCGAACAAGTGCTTCAACCAAAGGCGCCTTCCGCCTCCTCCTCCTGTGAGATCTTCAAGCAATGCAGTGGTCAAGCATAATCCCAAGTCTGCAAAGGTGAACATGATGAATGCAGCGCAAGCAGAGGATTCTTCTGATGTGATAATGGGTAATCTCTCAGTTAATGATATTCCTGCAAAAGTCTTATTTGATACTGGTGCATCGCATTCTTTCATGTCATATCCTTTTGCATCAAAGCACAATGTTGACACAGAGATTTTGTCCAAAGTTATGCAAGTTGTTTCTCCCAGAAAGCTTATGACTTCTAGTTTGATTGCTCCCGATGTCTCTATCAAGATGGGCGACTATAGATTTTTGGCTAAACCAATTGTCCTTGGTGACTCGGATATTGATCTTATTCTTGGGATGGACTGGCTTTCTCAGCACAAAGCTCATCTTGATTGTGCTGCGAGGGAAATTTCAATTGACTCACTCTTCTGACGATGTGATCATCTATGCCGCTCGTGATGAAACCATTCGGTTGTTTTCTCTCAATGAGAAGGGTGAGTTGGATGCTATCTCTCAGATTCCAATCGTTTGTGAGTACCAAGATGTCTTTCCAGAAGAGCTCCCGGGTATGCCTCCTCACCGGCCAGTTGAATTCGTTATCGATCTTGAGCCTGGCACGGAACCCGTTTGCAAGCGTCCATACAAGCTTGGACCTAATGAGCTGAAGGAACTGAAGAAGCAGCTCGATGAACAAGAGCGTCTGGGTTTGATCAGACCGAGTTCATCTCCTTGGGGTTGTGGTGTTCTTTTGTCCAGAAGAAGGATGGCACGGACCGGCTTTGCGTCGATTACCGTCCATTGAACAAGAAGACAATCAAGAAAAAGTATCCACTTCCCAACATCAATGAGCTTTTCGAGCAACTCAAAGGTGCTAAAGTGTTCTCCAAGCTTGACCTTCGTATGGGTTATTATCAGATTCGCATTCGTGAACAAGATATTCCCAAGACAGCATTCAGAACAAGCTTTGGTTCTTATGAATATCTTGTCATGTCTTTCGGCCTTGTCAATGCTCCTCCAACATTCTCTCGAATGATGAACTTCATCTTCAACCCCTACACCAATGAATTCGTCTTGGTCTATCTCGATGATATTTTGGTCTTCTCCAAGAATAAGAAGGATCATGCCAAACATTTGCGATTGGTGCTCGACAAGCTCAGAGAGCATCAATTCTATGCAAAGTTTTCCAAATGTGAATTTTGGCTTGATGAAGTTCTTTACCTTGGTCATATCATCTCCGCTTAAGGGCATCGCTGTTAATCCCGAGAAGGTGTCTGCAGTTGTGAATTGGGAACCTCCTCGGAATGTCAAGCAGCTCGTTGATTTTCTTGGTCTTGCAAGCTATTGTCAAGATTCGTTGAGAACTTCTCTAAGATTGCAAAGCCTCTTTCTAACCTCCTCCAGAAGCATGTGAAGTATGTCTGGTCTCCTGAGTGTGACGTTGCTTTCAATACCCTCAAAGAGAAACTCGTCACAGCTCCTGTCTTGACTCCTCCTGATGAATCCAAGCCATTCGAAGTTTTCTGTGATGCTTCTCTTCAAGGTTTAATTCAAGAGAAGAAAGTTGTGGCCTATACCTCTCGTCAGCTGAAGCCCAACGAAAAGAACTACCCCACTCACGATCTTGAGTTGGCGGCAGTTGTCCATGAATTAATAACTTGGAGACATCTATTGTTGGGAAGGAAAGTGGACATATTCAGCGATCACAAGAGTCTCAAGTATATCTTCACTCAACCCAACCTCAACCTCAGGAAAACTCGATGGGTCGAAATGATTCAAGAGTACAACCCAAGTATTGAATATACTCGCAAGGCCAATGTGATTGCAGATGCTTTGAGCAGGAAGGCTTATTGCAACAGCTTAATTCTCAAGCCCTTCCAACCGGATCTCTGTGAAGCTTTCCGCAAGCTGAATCTTCAAGTTGTTCCTCAAGGCTTTCTTGCCAACCTCATAGTCTCTCCTACGTTGGAAGACCAAATTCGTGAGGCTCAACTCCTGGATACCATGGTGAAAAAGGTGAAACGTGGTATCGACAAGGGCATTCAAGTACAAGTGCTTCCACATTGATGACAAAGATACTCTTTTCTTCGAGGACCGGATTGTGGTTCCTAAGGGTGATCTACGTAAAGTCATTATGAACGAGGCACACAATTCCCTTCTATCCATTCATCCTGGAAGTACGAAGATGTACAATGACCTCAAGCAGTCATATTGGTGGACTCGAATGAAGCGAGAAATTGCTCAATTCGTGAATGAATGTGATGTCTGCAGAAGGGTGAAAGCAGAACACCAACGACCAGCTGGTCTCCTCCAACCTCTTGCTATTCCAGAATGGAAGTTTGATCATATCGAGATGGATTTCGTGACTGGATTTCCTAAGTCCAAGCGTGGAAATGATGCTATCTTCGTTGTCATTGACAAGCTTACTAAAGTGGCTCATTTTCTTCCTATCAAATAATCTATCACAACAGCTCAGTTGGCAGAGCTATACACCTGCAGGATTGTCTCCTTGCACGGCATTCCACAATTGATCTCTTCAGACCGTGGAAGCATCTTCACCTCCAAGTTTTGGGATTCTTTTCAGAATGCCATGGGCACCAACATTCGTTTCAGCACAGCTTTCCATCCTCAAACAAGTGGCCAAGTCGAGCGAGTCAATCAAATCCTTGAAGATATGCTCAGGGCTTGTGTCATTTCCTTCGGTATGAAGTGGGAAGATTGTCTTCCATATGCCGAGTTCTCCTACAACAACAGCTTCCAAGCAAGTTCGGGCAAGGCCCCATTCGAAATTCTCTATGGCAGAAAGTGCCGTACTCCTCTCAATTGGTCCGAGACAGGTGAACGCCAACTTCTTGGCAACGACTTGATCACAGAAGCCGAAGAGATGTGCAAAGTCATTCGTGAAAATCTCAAAGCCGCGCAATCGCGCCAAAAGAGCTATTATGATGACAAGCACCGTGATGTGGCTTTTGAAATCGGAGACCATGTCTACCTCCGCGTCTCTCCAATGAAAGGCACTGCCGCCGGTATCAAAGGGAAGCTTGCCCCTAGATATGTGGGTCCTTTCAAGATCATTGGCAAAAGAGGCGATCTCGCCTATCAACTTGAGCTTCCGTCCAACTTCGCGAACGCGGCACGATGTGTTTCACGTGTCACAGCTTCGCAAGTGCTTCAAGACTCTGAGCGCACTATCAACTTCGAAGAAATTGACCTCCAAGAAGATCTCTCTTATCATGAGCACCCCATTGCTATTCTTGAAGAAACCGAGCGCAAGACTCGCAACAAGTCAATCAAATTCCTGAAAGTGAAGTGGTCACACCATTCCGACCGAGAAGCCACCTGGGAGCGCGAGGATCACCTCCGTTCCGAATATCCGGAGTTTTTTTCAGTCCTAGATCTCGGACGAGATCCTCTTGTAGTGGTGGAGTGTTGTAACACCCCGGATGTAACTTTCCATATTTGTAACTCCAACTCTTGCCATTTTCGGCATTGTGATATGATATTCCCTCCGTGGTTGGGTTTTTGTCTTTTGTTTTGCATTTTGTTCTTGTCATGCATCTCATATCATGTCATCATGTGCATCTCATTTGCATACGTGCTCGTCTCATGCATCCGAGCATTTTCCCCGTTGTCCGCTTTTGCAATCCGCACTCCTATGTTCCCAGCGTTCCTTTTAAATTTTTTTCGTGTTCGGGTGTTAAACGTTCTCGGAATGGACCGAGCCTTGCCAAGTGGCCCTGGTATAGCACCGGTAGACCACCTGTCAAGTTTCGGGTCATTTGGAGCTCGTTTGGCACTCCCACGGTTATCCGCATATCCGCGGAGGCCTCTTTTTGGTTGCAGCCCAACACCCCTCCAAAACAGCCCAATAACCCATCTAAGTCACTTCCATGTCCATCGCCGTTCGATCACGATCGTGTGGGCGAAAACTACACCTCATTTGGAACTTCCTAGCTCCTTCTACCTATAAAAACACCCCCTCCCCCGAAATCCTGGATCAATCCCGAATCGCAGGCCGCCACGTGGGCAGCTGCGCCTCGCCATCACCGGCCCCTTGGTCCCATGAGGCCCGTCTTGGGCCCTCCCGGCCGCCGCCTCCCGCCGGCCCCGCCGCCCGCTCACCGCCTCGGCCGCCTCGGCTGCCCGCCTCCGCTCGCGACCAAGCCGGCCGCCGCCCGCCAGCTGGCCCAGCCTCCGCCCGCCACGGTCGCGCCTTGTCTCATGGCCGCCTCGCCGTCCCGCCGCCGCCCGGCCCCGCCTCCGGCCGCCCCGACCTCTCCTCCCTCCGGCCCGAGCTCCCGCTCCGGCCGCTCCATGCCCTTGTTTGCAATTATGGAGTGCCATAGCTTGAGTCAATCGAGCTCTACTTTTGCTATAAAATGTTTCCTGGCATATTGTTTACATGTTATTCAATTTTGCCAAGGGTGTTGTAGTTGATCCGTGTATGCTATGATGTTGTTCTTGCCATGTATAGCTTCTATGTCATTTCTTCTTGATGGTTTTATGCTTAGTTTATCATGAGATGCTCTGTAGTGAGTGCATCGAGCTCGCGAAGATGCCTTCATAATTCTGTCAATGTCATGCCCTGTGTGCTGAATCTGTTAACGAAACTTGCGATATTGACATGGGTGCTATTACATTTTTTGATCCCTTTTGGCTCATGATCAGTAAGGGACTTTTGTTCTATGCTTTGAGTAGATTCATGCCATGCCTTGTTTTGCTATTATAAGTTCATGTAGCATGCTGTTTGCTTGCTCTGAACATTGCTTCCTGATGCTGATTCTGCCATGTTCAGTATTTTCTCCGAGTCTGTGAAGCTGATATATTTTGCACTTTTGCCATGCTTGTTTGGACCTGTTATGGTGTGATTTAGCCGTAGCTCATTGTTCATCTTTTGTCAAGCATCTTGAGTAGATCACTGCCATAGGCTTTGTTAGTACGTCTGGGTGCAGTAGCTTAATTTCTTGTTGCTTGCTATGTGGCATCATGCTGTTAATGGCAGATTTGTGTCATTCTTGTTTTGCTTGTCATTTGCAAACCGTGCATCCGATTCCGGTGATCTTTATATCGATTTCAACCGAAATCATCTCAACTTTCCAGCGGCATACATGGTTTGCCAAGTTGATGCCTTTTTCATCATTTTCCTTCCGGAGCACGCATATGCATTGCCTCTCACATCTCGCATATCATGCCATGTATTGCATCATGTTGCTTGTGCATTGCACCGTGATTTATTGTGGTTCCTTTGTTTGTGTTCTTGCTTTGGGTAGATCCGGGAGACGAGTACGTGAACAAGGAACCTGTTGAGAACGCCACGAGGATCAAGCATTCGACAACTCGAGAACTTTGCGGTGCAAGATGACCATACCCTCGAAATCACTTCTATCTTTGCTTGCTAGATGCTCGCTCTTTTGCTATGCCTATGCTACGATGCCTGTCACTTGCTTATCATGCCACCCATATTGCCATGTCAAACCTCTAACCATCCTTTCCTAGAAAACCGTTGATTGGCTATGTTACCGCTTTGCTCAGCCCCTCTTATAGCGTTGCTAGTTGCAGGTGAAGATGAAGTTTGTTCCTTGTTGGAACATGGAGATGTTGTTCCTTGTTGGAACATGTTTACTTGTTGGGATATCACAATATCTATTGTTTAATTAATGCATCTGTATACTTGGTAAAGGGTGGAAGACTCGGCCTTATGCCTGGTGTTTTGTTCCACTCTTGCCACCCTAGTTTTCCGTCATATCGGTGTTATGTTCCTTGATTTCGCGTTCCTTACACGGTTGGGTGATTTATGGGAACCCCTTGACAGTTCGCTTTGAATAAGACTCCTCCAAAGAAGGCCCAACATTGGTTTTACCATTTGCCACCTAAGCCTTTTTCCCCGGGTTTTCGCGAGCCCGAGGGTCATCTTTATTTTAGCCCCCGGGCCAAGGTTCTCCGGTGCTGGTCCAAACGAGCAGATCAAGGGGCCACCTTGGGGAGACTTGAGGCTTGGTTTTACTCGTAGGATGTCTCATACGGATGTGCCCTGAGAACGAGATATGTGCAGCTCCTATCGGGATTTGTCGGCACAATCGGGCGGCTTTGCTTTTCTTGTTTTATTGCTGTCGAAATGTCTTGTAGTCCGGGATTCCGAGACTGATCGGGTCTTCCCGGTAGAAGGAATATCTTTCGTTGACCGTGAGAGCTTATAATGGGCTAAGTTGGGCCACCCCTGCAGGGTATTATCTTCAAAGCCGTGCCCGCGGTTATGAGGCAGATGGGAATTTGTTAATGTCCGGTTGTAGAAAACCCGAAGTTGACCTTAATTAAAATACACCAACCGCGTGTGTAACCGTGATGGTCTCTTCTCGGCGGAGTCCGTGAAGTGAACACGGTGTTGGAGTTATGTTTGACGTAAGTAGTTTCAGGATCACTTCTTGATCGCTACTAGCTTCACGACCGTGCCTTGCTTCTCTTCTCGCTCTCTTTTGCGAGTGTAGCCACCATATATGCTAGTCGCTGTCTGCAGCTCCTCCTCACAACTCTGTCCTTCCTATAAGCTTAAATAGTCTTGATCTCGCGGGTGTGAGATTGCTGAGTCCCCGTGACTCACATATTCTACCAAAACAGTTGCAGGTGCCGACGATGCCAGTGCAGATGACGCAACCGAGCTCAAGTGGGAGTTCGACGAGGAACGTGGTCATTACTATGTGTCTTTTCCTAATGATCAGTAGTGGAGCCCAGTTGGGACGATCGGGGATCTGTGTAGCATTTGGGGTAGTCTTCTTTTATTTTGGTTCCGTAGTCGGACCTTGAGTGTAATCTGGATGATGGATGTTTATTTATGTATTGTGTGAAGTGGCTTAATCGTAAGCCAACTATGTATCTTTTTCCCTTATTTATTACATGGGTTGTGTGAAGATTACCTCACTTGCGACATTGCTTTTAATGCGGTTATGCCTCTAAGTCGTGCTTCGACACGTGGGAGATATAGCCGCATCGAGGGCGTTATAGCTCCCCCTGAAGATGTGCATATTGGTAATTTGCCTTTGAATGCAAATGCACATGGCAGATTTTGCTTTTTGAATATCTTCTTCAATACATGAAGACAATCCATCGTGCATATAAAAATGTAGACAAGATAATGACATGCACAATGAAAAATGGACGTCTGCAGAATGACTTCATCTGAAATTAATCATGGCGATAAACGGTAGCAGCAAAAGTGGCAGACGACCATCAAGGTTTAAGTGTTACAACTCAAACACCAACAGTTCAAGAACGGGAGTTGCAAAACTTAACAAAAATAAGCACCCGACCCATATAGACCCGCTTGAAGACTATCAACGCATATGCTTCTCCCCCTTTTGTCAGGAATGACCAAAAAGGAGTGAAGACATAGAGTGTCTAAGTGTTCCCAGAAGGTGTTGGTGAAGATGTTGGGGCTGCAGGGGTCGACGTTGGAGTTGGGCGGCATAGAAGGGCCTGATGCCGAATCCTGATGTAGTGAAGCCATAGCTGGTGAAGTGGCGTCATCTTCTTTATCAATGACTCGAGCAACAACTGTTGCGGCTGGAGTTGAGTACTCTGAATATTCAATAGAATGAGTGTGATGCAAACTTGCTGACTAAGGAGGCCTGGAGTCAAACTTGAACTTTTCAGTGAAGCCATCTGCTTGAAGATCATCTTCAGAGCATAGCAGTGTGAGGCTCTTCCAGGCACACCGACAGGCTTCATGAGCAACAAACGAATTCTTAGTGGAGAGGTTGCAAATGCGATTGACGTCCATAAGAAGACTTTGCATCCGGCGCTTCATCCAATCATGATGCCTATCCTACTTCTGATGAAGTGAAACAAGAAGCTCTCGGTCATTAAGTACACGAGCACGCTTCCGTGGCCTTTGAGCAATAGTGCTAGTTGTGGCATCAGTGTTGGCACGATTTGGCAGCCGGAACTGACCAGCAAGAGGACCGTCAGCAGGAGGAGGAGCAGGATTAGGCACATGGACGACTTCAAGTGGTGTACTGAAGCTTTGGAAGGCAGTATTGTCATCACGAACAGGTGCTTTGCCAGGCTCAGAATATATGGCTTCATAGGACATATCCACTTCAGGCAGAAAGACAACATGATTGCGTGCTAAAGCCTGATAATTGATAGTAGAGTGAAGCTTGATCATCCACATGACCCATGGAGCATAGACCTTGAGGCCAAACAGATCAATTCCAGAAGCAGCCAACTGACAGATGAAGAAGTCTTGAGTATTGAACCTGATGCCATTTAGAATGTAGAAGACCAATGTCTTCATGGATCCTTCAAGCTTGGCATGTGGAGAATGCACTTTGATTGTCCATAGAGTATGCCTGAGAATATGATATATAGTGCGGGGCAGATACTCAAGGTCATTGACGAAGAATTCCTTGGGGTATTCAGCATCAACAGGCATAGGCTTCATCATGCTTAACATTTGGCTCATGTTTGGCTCTGGCTTCTGAAAGATGCTCTGCAATTCTTGTTCATAGCACTGACAACTTGGCTCATAGAGATCACCAGGAGTGGGCATGGAAGTTAGCTCGATGATGTCTTGAGCTTTGGCTTCATGATGTACATCACCTGACATCCACTTAAGGACCCATGTCTTTGGATCCCTGTTGTAGCCTGATATATGGAGTGTGGCATAGAATTGCAGCAAGAGTTCTTCATTCTAGTGCTCCTTGTCAATGACAAAGGGGAGCAAGCCAACTTCATGAAAGCAGTCTAGAGCTTCTTCAAGGCAAGGAAGACCAACAATGGCATCGTAGGACAGGCGCTTGTGGGCAAAGATCATGTCCTGGTTGTACATAATACATGAGTAGTAGCTCCATTGCTGGTGGCTCTAGAACCTGTTAGATGAAATCTTTGGCTTCTTAAAAGGATTCTTGGCACTATCAAAGAATGTGTTGTGCTCTCTGAAGCTTAAGACACTGAAAGCACACTGAGTTGTAGCAGCACTTGGAAGTCTTGGCAGCCTGGGCTTTGGCTTCTACGTCTGAGGCCTTTGCTCCACATGGTAATCGTATTGGGGACCAAGAGCAGCTTGAGGTGTCATGATCGGCCACTTGACACTTATGCGCTCACCTTCACGATTGAAGGCCCTTGCCATTGTGTGTGTCATAGAAGGAGCATCAGCGACATCCAAGGTGGATGGCTGAATGTTTTCAGTGGCATTTGGGGCTTCAGTCTGAAGAGTGGCTTCGGGCTGTGTATTGTCTTCAGCCATGACAACGTCATTGGCTTCAGTAGCAGTGGCATCAGCAGCCTCACTAGCAGTGACTTAAGTGTCTTCTAGTACTGGTGGGTCAGGCACATTCACATCTTCATTCTCACTTGGTTCATCAGTGGGGGGAATAACAACTTTATCTTCTTCTTTTTCCTTGGCTGGTGCAGCCGAATTATCTTCAGCCACTTTGGCTTCAGATTCTTGAGCAGTTTCTGAAGGGATGGCTTTAGGGAACACTTGACATGCTACTGAGCTTGTGGCTTGCACATCCTCTTCGGGAATGCTCGACATGGAGACTGTTGGCCTTGGGCCTCGGCGAAGCCTTCGGAAAGAGGGTGACGCCTGTGGCGAGGGAGTGGTCTTCTCCATGTCATCTGGGGTGTCTTGCAGAGTCGCAATCACTGGAGTGGTGACTTGAGCTGGTGGAGTGTGAGGAATAACCTCATGAAGCGGAGTGTTAGAGTGGTGCTCTTCCAGAAATCATCATGAGCGGTTGGCGTCGTAGGACCACCAATGCTAATTTTTTCACTGCTCGTGGGAGCAGGCGATGATACCGGCTGGGGCATGATCTGAGGGAACTGAGGAAGGACTTAATCATCATTAACATTTTCTTCGCGACCAATGTCTTCAGTTGCGATGGTGTAAGCAGCTGGAATCTCTTCAGACTCATGAGCCTCTGAGGCAGCAGGCTCATGCACAGCAAGACGATGCTCGCAGTTGGAGGAGGCCGGAAGAGTAACAGAGATGGGTTCAACGATTAAGGGCTCTTGAGGTGCGGCTTGATCTTTTCTCGAAGACTTAGAAGATTTCGTCTTCAACTTCTTCTTTGATGGAGCAGCATCAGAGGCTTGTTGATGCTTTCACCTTTTGGCCTTAACCTCAGTCTGCTTAGTCTTCTTCTGCTCAGAAGCAACTGATGTGACCTTTGGCTTCAAACCAGTCATGCTGGCAGGGAAGACAATGCCCGGTCTTTCCTGCCTTGGAGCTTCAGTTTCAACTGCAACTGGCTTCTTCTTTTTAGCAGCCAGCTTGGGGTCAATGCCTGGACGCCAAAGTGTCCAATACATGTGTTGTCATTTGATGAACAGGATCACATCATTAGGAGAATGATGTGATGGACAAAACCCATCTGTTAGCTTAGCATAATGATCATTAAGTTTTATTGCTATTGCTTTCTTCATGACTTATACGTATTCCTTTGACTATGAGATTATGCAACTCCTGAATACCGGAGGAATACCTTGTGTGCTATCAAATGTCACAACGTAAAAGGGTGATTATAAAGATGCTCTACAGGTATTTCCGGAGGTGTTTTGTTTGGTTGGCATAGATCGAGATTAGGATTTGTCACTCCGAGTATCATAGAGGTATCTCTGGGCCCTCTCGGTAATGCACATCATAATAAGCCTTGCAAGCAATGTGACTAATGAGTTAGTTACAGGATGATGCATTACGAAACGAGTAAAGAGACTTGCCGGTAATGAGATTGAACTAGGTATGTGGATATCGACGATCGAATCTCGGGCAAGTAACATACTGATGACAAAGGGAATAACGTATGTTGTCATAACAGTTTGACCGATAAAGATCTTCTTAGAATATGTGGGAGCCAATATGAGCATCCAGGTTTCGCTATTGGTTATTGACCGGAGAGGTATCTCAGTCATGTCTACATAGTTCTCGAACCCATAGGGTCCGCACGCTTAACGTTCAATGACGATTTGTATTATGAGTTATGTGTTTTGGCGACCGAAGTTTGTTCGGAGTCCCGGATGATATCACGGACATGACGAGGAGTCTCGAAATGTTCGAGAGGTAAAGATTGATATATTGGACGATGATATTCGGACACCGGGATTGTTCCGGATCATTTCGGGTATTTTTCGGAGTATCGGGAGGTTACCGGAACCCCCCGGGAGAAGTACTGGCCCTCATGGGCCATAGGGGAGAGAGGGTGAAAGGATCGATATAGTTGACTAGAGGGGGGGTGAATAGGCAACCAACAATTTTTAGCTTTTCTTTAACAATTTAAACTTTGCATCAAAGTAGGTTGTCTAGATATGCAACTAAGTGAGCAACCTATATGATGCAACAACGATAAGAACACAAGCAAGCAAGAGATGCAACACAAATAAGCTTGCACAAGTAAAGGCGCGAGATAACCAAGAGTGGAGCCGGTGGATACGAGGATGTGTTACCGAAGTTCCTTCCCTTTGAGGGGAAGTACATCTCCGTTGGAGCGGTGTGGAGGCACAATGCTCCCCAAGAAGCCACTAGGGCCATCGTATTCTCCTCACGCCCTCACACAATGCGAGATGCCGTGAATCCACAATTGGTGCCCTTGGAGGCAGCGACCAAACTTTACAAACAAGGTTGGGGCAATCTCCACAACTTAATTGGAGGCTCCTAACGACACCACGAAGCTTCACCATAATGGACTATGGCTCCGCGGTGACCTCAACCGTCTAGGGTGCTCAAACACCCAAGAGTAACAATATCCGTTAGGGATTAGTGGGGGGAATCAAATTTCTCTTGGTGGAAGTGTAGATCGGGTTTTTCAACCACTCCCGAGCAAATCAACAAGTTTGATTGGCTAGGGAGTGAGATCGGGCGAAAATGGAGCTTGGAGCAACAATGGAGCTTAGGGTTGGAAGAGGTGGTCAACTAAAGGTGGGAGACGACCCTTTTATAGTGGTGGACGAAATCCAACCGTTATCCACTTAACCAGCCCACGACACGCGGTATTACCGCTCCAGAGGCAAGGTACTACCGCAAGGCCACGCGGTACTACCGTGGGTGACTGACAAGATTACCGCTGTAGCAGGGGCTAGAGCGAGCTCGACAGGGGCAAGATTACCATGAAGCTGGTACTACCGCTCCCCCTTGCGGTAATACCGCAAGGCAGGAAAGCCCTAGCCTGCGAAGGGCGCAGATGAATAAAATTACATCCGTGCCTACTTCCGCTCGAAAACAAACGGTACAAAAATCCGACACGGTACTACCGCTGGAGAGCAGTACTACCGCGTGGCTGCTGGATCAGGCACAAGACGGTAATAGCAGACAAGGCGGCGGTATTATCATGGAGGCGTGGATGTAAAAATTACATCCGCCCTACTACCGCAACGCAGCGGTATTTTGGTTCGGGGCCACAGTAGTACGGCTCCAGAGGAGCGGTACTATCAGGCTCTCGTGGTACTACCGCTACTTAAGCCACGGTATTATCAAGAGGTGCTCAAGGGTACTACCGCTCCAAGGAGCAGTACTACCGCAAGCACAGCAACAGCATCCAAGACAATAGCAAAGAGGATAAACGGGGGATGCTCCAAAGTGCAAGGGAAAGGTGGAGACAAGGAAGGGAACTGCTACCTCTTGAGCACTGCGTTGGATTTCCCCGAAGAGGAGAGGATGATGCAGCAAAGTAGCGTAAGTATTTCCCTTAGTTTTTGAGAACCAAGGTATCAATCCAGTAGGAGGCTACGCACAAGTCCCTCGTGCACTGCACAAAACAATAGCTCCTCGCAACCAACGCGATTAGGGGTTGTCAATCCCTTCACGGTCACTTACGAGAGTGAGATCTGATAGAGATGATAAATAATATTTTTGGTATTTTTGATATAGAGATGCAAAGTGAAAAGTAAAAGGCAAAGTAAAAACAAAACAAGTATTAAAGTTATGGAGATTGGTATGATGAGAATAGACCCGGGGGCCATAGGTTTCACTAGTGGCTTCTCTCAAGAGCATAAGTATTCTACGGTGGGTGAACAAATTACTGATGAGCAATTGACAGAATTGAGCATAGTTATGAGAATATCTAGGTATGATCATGTATATAGGCATCACGTCCGAGACAAGTAGACCGACTCCTGCCTGCATCTACTACTATTACTCCACTCATCGACCGCTATCCAGCATGCATCTAGACTATTAAGTTAAAACAGAGTAATGCCTTAAGCAAGATGACATGATGTAGAGGGATAAATTCATGCAATATGATAAAAACCCCATCTTGTTATCCTCGATGGCAACAATACAATATGTGCCTTGCTGCCCCTTCTGTCACTGGGAAAGGACACCGCAAGATTGAACCCATAGCTAAGCACTTCTCCCATTGCAAGAACTACCAATCTAGTTGGCCAAACCAACCGGATAATTCGAAGAGACTTGCAAAGATAACCAATCATACATAAAAGAATTCAGAGAAGATTCAAATATTGTTCATAGATAATCTTGATCATAAACCCACAATTCATCGGTCTCAACAAACACACCGCAAAAAGAAGATTACATCGAATAGATCTCCACGAGAGAGGGGAGAACATTGTATTGAGACCCAAAAAGAGAGAAGAAGCCATCTAGCTACTAGCTATGGACCCGAAGGTTTGAAGTAAACTACTCACACTTCATCGGAGGGGCTATGGTGATGATGTAGAAGCCCTCCGTTGTGGATGCCCCCTCGTGAGCTCTAACAGGCCCCAAGATGGGATCTCGTGGATACAGGAAGTTGCGGCGGTGGAATTAGGTTTTTGGCTCCCCTTCTGATCGTTTGTGGGTACGTAGGTATATATAGGAGGAAGGAGTACGACGGTGGAGCAGCAGGGGGCCCACGAGGCAGGGGGTGCGCCCTGGGGGGGCGCCCCCTACCCTCGTGACCACCTCTGTTACTTCTTAGAGTAGGGTCCAATTCTCCTGGATCACGTTCGGTGAGAAAATCACGTTCCTAAAGGCTTCATTCCGTTTGGACTCCATTTGATATTCCGTTTCTTCGAAACACTGAAATAGGCAAAAAAACAGCAATTCTGGGCTGGGCCTCCGGTTAATAGGTTAGTCCCAAAAATAATATAAAAGTGGAAAATAAAGCCCAATATAGTCGAAAACAGTAGATAAAGTAGCATGGAGACGTATCAGGCATCCCCAAGCTTAATTCCTGCTCGTCCTCGAGTAGGTAAATGATAAAAAGAGAATTTTTGATGCAGAGTGATACTTTGGCATAACTTCAATGTAAATCTTCTTAATTGTGGTATGAATATTCAGATCCGAAAGATTCAAGACAAAAGTTCATATTGACAAAAAAAATAATACTTCAAGCATACTAACTAAGCAATTATGTCTTCTCAAAATAACATGGCCAAAGAAAGTTGTCCCTACAAAATCATATAGTCTGGCTATGCTCCATCTTCCCCACACAAAATATTTAAATCATGCACAACCCCGATGACAAGCCAAGCAATTGTTTAATACTTTAACATTTTCAAAACTTTTTCAATCTTCACGCAATACATGAGCGTGAGCCATGGATATAGCACTATATGTGGAGTAGAATGGTGGTTGTGGAGAAGACAAAAAGGGAGAAGATAGTCTCACATCAACTAGGCGTATCAACGGGCTATGGAGATGCCCATCAATAGATATCAATGTGAGTGAGTAGGGATTGCCATGCAACGGATGCACTAGAGCTATAAGTATATGAAAGCTCAACAAAAGAAACTAAGTGGGTGTGCATCCAACTCGCTTGCTCACGAAGACCTAGGGCATTTGAGGAAGCCCATCATTGGAATATACAAGCCAAGTTCTATAATGAAAAATTCCCACTAGTATATGAAAGTGACAAAATGAGAGACTCTCTATCATGAAGATCTTGGTGCTACTTTGAAGCACAAGTGTGGTAAAAGGATAGTAGCATTGTCCCTTCTCTTTTTCTCTCATTTTTATATTTTTTATTTGGGCCTTTTCTTTTTTTATGGCCTCTTTTTTTCTCTTCTTTTTTTTCGTCCGGAGTCTCATCCTGACTTGTGGGGGAATCATGGTCTCCATCATCCTTTCCTCACTTGGGACAATGCTCTAAAGAATGATGATCATCACACTTTTATTTACTTACAACTCAACAATTACAACTCGATTCTTAGAACAAAGTATGACTCTATATGAATGCCTCCGGCGGTGTACCGGGATATGCAATGAATCAAGAGTGACATGTACGAAAGAATTATGAACGGTGGCTTTGCCACAAATACGATGTCAACTACATGATCATGCTAGCAATATGACAATGATGGAGCGTGTCATAATAAACAGAACGGTGGAAGGTTGCATGGCAATATATCTCGGAATGGCTATAGAAATGCCATGATAGGTAGGTATGGTGGCTGTTTTGAGGAAGATATATGGTGGGTGTATGATACCGGCGAAAAGTGCGTGATATTAGAGAGGCTAGCAATGGTGGAAGGATGGGAAAAAGTGTGTATAATCCATGGACTCAACATTAGTCATAAATAACTCATATACTTATTGCAAAAATCTAGAAGTTATCAAAGCAAAGTATTACGCGCATGCTCCTACGGGGATAGATTGGTAGGAAAAGACCATCGCTCGTCCCCGACCGCCACTCATAAGGAAGACAATCAATAAATAAATCATGCTCCGAGTTCATCACATAACGGTTCACCATACGTGCATGCTATAGGGATCACAAACTTCAACACAAGTATTCTTTAAATTCACAACTACTCAACTAGCATGACTCTAATATCACCATCTTCATATCTCAAAACAATTATCAAGCATCAAACTTTTCTTAATATTCAACGCACTCAAAAGAAAGATTCACATATCTTGAATACCAAGTATATTAATATTAAGCAAATTACCATGCTATTAACGACTCTCAAAATAATCTAAGTGAAGCATGAGAGATCGATAGTTTCTTTAAAACAAATCCACCATCGTGCTCTAAAAGATCTAAGTGAAGCACTATAGCAAAAATTATCACGCTCAAAAGATATAAGTGAAGCACTATGAGCAAAACTATCAAGCTCAAAAGATATAAGTGAAGCACATAGAGTATTCTATCAAATTCCAATTTATGTATGGCTCTCTCGAAAGATGTGTACAGAAAGGATGATTGTGGTAAACTAACAAGCAAAGACGCAAATAATACAAGACGCTCCAAGCAAAACACATATCATGTGGTGAATAAAAATATAGCTCCAAGTAAATTACCGATGGAAGTAGACGAAAGAGGGGATGCCTTCCGGGGCATCCCCAATGTAACACCCCAAAATTTTAACCTTGTTTTGTTAATTAAAATTTTTCCAGGAATTTAAAACTTTTATTTTCTGGGCTCCCTTTGTTTTTCTAAACATTTCCTTCATTTTTTATCATGGAGTTATTTCCTTCAGTGAAAACTTTTCAAATATGTTATTGGACCTGTTTATCCTCTTATTTTCTTGAAAAATGGTTTCCCATGGTTTTATGGTCCTTTTTGAACTGCAACCCTTTTATAAATTCTTTAAAAAATTCCACCAAAATTTGGGGATGCCCTGTGATGTCACCAAACCACTTTTATGCAAAAAGATATTTAATTCCTTGGATATTTTGAGCTCTACATCATATTTTCAAATCTGGACCAGTGAGCAGTTTTACACTACAACCCATTTAAATATTTCTTTCTAGCTTCCACCAAAATTATGGGATGTCAGTGGTAGCATGCCATCCAAATTTATGCAAAAACCTAGTGATGTTCTTTGGAAAAATTGAGTGAATCAACCTCTTTTTCATTCTGGACCAGCCTTGTGTTTTCTACTGCAACCCTTTTCATTCTTGCTCCAGTGGCATTGTGCTTTCACCTGCTTGTAGTCAACCCTGCAAAACCCCTAAGTCCAGGAGCATGCACTCTTTGGGACATTTTTGGTCCATGTAATGGTGCCATTTACTCCCTGCCCAGAATTGAAGTTTTGCAAAACTTGCACTAGCAAGTTTCTTCATTTGGCAAACTAACCTCACCACCCTCTCTTTCATCTAAAGAGACCCCACTCTGGGAGATTTGGCCACTCCAAGAACTGCCTAGGAGCCTTTGGCATTTTGTCAAACACCTTGAGAGCATGGACAGTTTTGGCATGAGTTTTTGTTTACATTATGAACTTGACACCTGACCAGACCAGCATGTCCCATGGATTTGCCCTAGCCTATAAACCCACCCTGCGCGCTAACCCTCTTGTGGTTTAGAGCCCCCTAACATGCCTTAGCATTCTGTCGAGAACGTTCCGTGCGTGCTCTGGGCACGCCCAGAGCGCGAGCGGAGCACGCGTTTTGCACGTGCCAAGACCGAGCCGCCGCTGCCTCGCCTCAAGACTCACTCTGGTTTGTGGCCGATCGCAGCCAAGACGCCACGTCCCCTGCTGCTCCCCACGAGCACCACAGCCCTCGCCACGTCTCCGGCCAGCAGCTAGCCGCCATCGCCGCCTCGACAGCCGGCAATGGCCAGCGCCGCCCGAGCCACGCCCGCTCGCCAGCTCGCCCTTGGAGCAGTACCCACTCGTCCGCTAGCTCCTGCCGCCATCCCTAGCCTCGCCATGATGCCTGCAAGCTACAGAACGTCGGTCGCCGACGAGCTCATCAACTGCCGCCGCGAACCGACGTGGGAGCTCTATAAAAGGAAGCCCCTCGAGCCCTCCGAGCACGCAAGCAGCCTCAAAATCACCCGCCCTCGTTTCCCCGTGGCAGCCAGTCGACCCGGGGAGGTTGTCTTCCCCGCCTCCGGCAACCACAGCCACCACCGCCTCCCGGTTCCGTTCGTCGCAACCAGGGCCTCCCCCTCTCCACTCTCTTCACCAGGAAACCCCTCTCCCTCTCGTGAGTCCGTCCCCCTGCTCAATTTGGATCGGGACTCGCCGCGGGCAAAAACTCACTTTTCGCGATGACCACCGTCCGCCGCGGAGCTCGCCGCTGGCAGCTCCATCCACCCCAGAGACCAAAGCGACCACCGGAGTGACCGCCTCGACCCCCTGAGCCCGCGGGTGACCTCTGTTTCTCGAACGGTGCCGCCGTTCGCCGGCGAGCGTCGCCAGAGTCCCGCCCCCGGCACCACCCCCCCCCCCCATCACGGGCAGAGGAAGAGGAGGGTGGGTGGACTAGTCAAACCTGACCAGTGGGCCAGGCGGGCCCACTGTCAGTGACTCAGACGCGGTCCACGCTGGATAAGTGGAAACGTGTTTCCAGAATACGCTTCGACGATGTAATATATATTCGAATCGTTTTCTTTTCTGTTTTATTTTAATTAACAGATTTTGACCAAACGTTTGACCAGCTATAACTTTTTAAATATAACTCCAAATGAATTGATTCTTTTTCCTACCTCTCTCAAATATTGTCTAGTTTATTTTAAGATTTATTTGAAAAAAATTCGAAACAAATTTTTGTGCTGTTTTGGATTTGTGTGTTAATTCAAATATATTTTTAAATAGGATTTTTGAAGAGAGGAGAAAGATTTCAAGAGTTTTAGAATGCACCTTGCCTCCCCACGACTTGAAGGCAAGCATTCTGAACCCTTGTATAGTCTTTGTGTGTGTTGTTTGACACGGTGACAACACCACCCCGACACGAGCATACATCATTTTATGTGAGGATGTGTTTCTACTCATGAGTGCATATTAATGATTTTTATGCTGATGGAGTTGATATGGTTGTGATGGAAATCACCGTCATATGCCTTTCATGCATACCGGAAGGGAAGCCGGGAAGGCCTCTGTCTTGGGTAGACACGGTCTTGTCCCTAGTCCTCCGTCGAGGCGGTCATGTCCGGTATAGCATGAGGGGGTATGTCGCGTGGTGTTTCCATCTGTTGGTTGAAGTATATTTTGTTATACTAATCATGCAGAGTATATTCAAAACCTCCTGAGTCGACCGTAGATCGAGTCTTGTGCCAGTAACCCCCATACTTGCTTCGTACTACCACTCGTCTCCACAACAAGTAGGGTACGGTTCAGTAAGTTGTCAACCGCTTTCCTAGCACACACCGTACAGAGAGGCCATGGTGGAAGATACTGGAGGCATCCGGTAGTCATGCCACCTGGTCCGGGAGCATGGGTGTTTCGGTTGTAGCCGAAGGGGGTAGCTCCCCTAGTTTGCGCGCGGTATACATTTTGTGATCCCATGTTACATCGAGGTTGTAGCCTCCCCACTTAGAGTTTTGCTTGACAGGTGTCGTGGGTGATTCCAGACACATCTGGGTTAAGCTGGTGTGTGCAAGTTAGGTGTGTTTCCAACTAAAAGACCGTAGACGGAATTAGTCCAGATGGACTAAAGGAATCCGTTATTCGTGGGTAAAGAGTACACCCTCTACAGAGATTAAACCTATTCGAATAGCCGTGTCCATGGTTAAGGATTACAGTCTGGGATGGGTCAAGTTCGGTCTTAGTGTCGGTCTTCGGAGGTGAAACTGTTAAACCAGAACTGGAATTACGACTTGAGACTTGTGATGTTTATGATTATTATTTTGTTATGCACTAACCCGTTATATTATTGGTAATATCGAATATCCTTGGGATGGTTCTACCTCCCGGATATTCACTGTTATTTATTTTTGTAAGCCCTTTATGTGGTGTCGCTGAGACGCCCGACTGTGGCATTTTATTTTTTTTAAGCCCTTTATGTGGTATCGCTGAGACGCCCGACTGTGGCATTTTATTTTTATAAGCCCTTTATGTGGTGTCGCTAAGACGCCCGACTGTGGTGTTTTATTTTTATAAGCCTTTTATGTGGTGTCGCTAAGACGCCCGACTGTGGCATTTTATTTTTTTATAAGCCCTTTATGTGGTGTCGCTGAGATGCCCGACTGTGGCATTTTATTTTTATAAGCCCTTTATATGGTGTCGCTAAGGCGCCCGACTGTGGTATTTTATTTTTATAAGCCCTTTATGTGGTGTCGCTAAGCCGCCCGACTGTGGCATTTACTTTATAAGCCCTTTTCGTGGTGTCGTTCAGACGCCCGACTGAGTCATTTCTTTTGCTTACCAACCTTTCGAGGTGTCGCTTCAGACACCCGATCGGTGCATTATATTTATTTATTTGTGTCATTGCATATTCATAAATAACCTGCTTCCATGCATCAGAGTTTATATTAACTTTTGTGACTGACGTCATGAGCATAGATATTTGTTTTAGCATATCGTTGTTATGTTATGCCCGTGTTCATAATGTTTGCGAGTACATTCAAAGTACTCACTGGCTTGTCCCTGGCTATTGTCTTGGCCAGATTTATTGCGTAGAGAGGAGCGACCGTGACGACAACCCCGGAACCTAAGCAACGGCGATAGCAGTCTCTCGAAGATAGGAGTTAACCTGGTCAGTTGTTCCTGTGGGAAATGGAGTCCCATAGACGATGATGATCCACAAACCGCTTTCGCCATCAACCACTAGAAACCATTTGTTGTACTCACAGGCCAGAATGGTCTTGTACTACATATTTTGTGTTTTGCTTGGAATTTCTGTAACAAGTTGGTGCCTCATCAGCTAACAGTAATCCTGGGGCCGGTGAGCACAAAGGCCATTTTCCGAGAATTTAATACCCGGAAAATCGGTCGCCACACCCAATCTTTGACTTTTTGGTGTCCTTGGATTATCTTGGGGGTGCCATGGGCATCTCCAAGCTTAGGCTCTTGCCACTCCTTGTTCCATAATCCATCAAAAGAATTACCCAAAACTTGAAAACTTCACAACACAAAACTCAATAGAAATCTCGTGAGCTCCGTTAGAGAAAGAAAACAAAAGACTACTTTAAGGTACTGTAATGAACTCATTCTTTATTTATATTGGTGTTAAACTTACTGTATTCCAACTTATCTATGGATTATAAACTATTTTACTAGCCATAGATTCATCAAAATAAGCAAACAACACACGAAAAACAGAATCTGTCAAAAACAGAACAGTCTGTAGTAATCTGTAACTAACGCAAACTTCTGGAAATCCAAAAGTTCTACCAAAATAGGAAGACCTAGACAATTTTTTTATTGATCATCACCAATTGGAATCAGTATTTTATCACATTCTGGTGATTTTTAACAATTGTTTTCATGAACAGAAAGATTCTGGAAATTACAGCAAGATCAAATAACTATCATCCAAGAAGATCCTATAGGTCTAACTTGGCACAAACACTAATTAAAACATAAAACCACATTTAAGCAGAGGATAGATGGATTATTTATTCCTAAACAGAAGCAAAAGCAAAAAAAAAAACTAAAAATAAAATTGGGTTTCCTCCCAACAAGCGCTATCTTTTAACGCCCCTAGCTAGGCATAAAAGCAAGGATAGATTTAAGTATTGCCGTCTTTGGTAGGCAATCCATAAGTGGCTCTCATGATAGATTTGTGTGGTAATTTTATTTTCCTTCTAGGAAAATATTCCATGCCCTTCTTTAAGGGAAATTGGAATCTAATATTCCCTTCCTTCATATCAATAATTGCACCAATCATTCAAAGGAAAGGTCTACCAAGAATAATAGGGCAAGAAGGATTGCAATCTATATCAAGAACGATAAAATCTACGGGCACATAATTCCTATTTGCAACAATAAGAACATCATTAATCTTCCCATAGGCTTTTTAATAGTGGAATCCGCAAGATGCAAGTTTAGAGAGCAATCATCAAAGTCACGGAAATCTAGCAAATCACACAAGGTTTTGGGGATAGTAGAGACACTAGCACCCAAATCACACAAGGCATGAAAATCATAATTTTTAATTTTAATTTTAATAGTAGGTTCCCACTCATCATAGAGCTTTCTAGGGATAGAGACCTTCAACTCAAGTTTTTCTTCATAAGATTGCATCAAGGCATCAACAATGTGTTCGGTAAAGGCCTTATTTTGACTATAAGCATGAGGAGAATTTAGCACGGATTTGCGATAAGGAACTACAATCAATTAAAGAGCAATTTTCATAATTAAATTCCTTGAGATCCAATATAGTGGGTTTAGCAACATCTAGGTTTCTATTTCTTTCAATCCCACATTTATCAATTTCATCATCAAGATCTAAAAACTCCGAATTCTTAGAATGCCTTCTAGGTAAAGGAAGATCATATTCAGTTTCATCAAGATTCATATTGCAAAACAAAGATTTAATGGGGGACACATCAATAACTTTTAGATCTTCATCTTGATTTTCATAGGAATTCGGTTTAGCGGCCATCTTATTGACTAAGGTAGCTTGCATATCCGAAATTTCAGTGGTCAACTTTTCAAGATGAGCAATTTGGGATCTTATACCATCAAATTCTTTAGACATATCATCGAGCTCTTTATTCATATAACTCATAAAACCTTTTTGTTCCTTAAGCTCGTTTCTAAAGAAATTATTATGCTCAAATTGCAGAACCATAAACTTCCTGACATTGGTTTCGATCTCCTCTAACCTTTTAAGGTGAAGATCACCAAATCTAGGTAGAGCCATCGCGACAAACAAGCAAGAACACACGAGCAAACAAAAGGCAAGCGAGAAAAAGGCAAATGGGAAAAAGAGGAGGAGATTGGGAAAGAGAGGGTGAATAAAATGGCAAGGGTGAAGTGGGGGAGAGGAAAACGAGAGGCAAATGGAAAATAATGTAATGCGGGAGATAGGGATTGTGATGGGTACTTGGTATGTAGACTTTAAAGGTGCCAGAAGCGGCTTGTTGTTAGGGGTCCAAGTCTTGACTTGCTCTTGCGTAAGCCTCCCCGGCAACGGCGCCAGAAATTCTTCTTGCTACCTCTTGAGCACTACGTTGGATTTCCCCGAAGAGGAGAGGATGATGCAACAAAGTAGCGTCAGTATTTCCCTCAGTTTTTGAGGACCAAGGTATCAATCCAGTAGGAGGATACGCACAAGTCCCTCGTACCTGCACAAAACAATAGCTCCTCGCAACCAACGCGATTAGGGGTTGTCAATCCCTTCACGGTCACTTGCGAGAGTGAGATATGATAGAGATGATAAATAATATTTTTGGTATTTTTGATATAGAGATGCCAAGTGAAAAGTAAAAGGAAAAGTAAAATCAAAACAAGTATTAAAGTTATGGAGATTGATATGATGAGAATAGACCCGGGGGCCATAGGTTTCACTAGTGGCTTCTGTCAAGAGCATAAGTATTCTACGGTGGGTGAACAAATTACTGTTGAGCAATTGACAGAATTGAGTATAGTTATGAGAATATCTAGGTATGATCATGTATATAGGCATCACGTCCGAGACAAGTAGACCGACTCACCTCGCATCTACTACTATTACTCCACTCATCGACCACTATCCGGCATGCATCTAGAGTATTAAGTTAAAACAGAGTAACAGCATTAAGCAAGATGACATGATGTAGAGGGATAAATTCATGCAATATGATAAAAGCCCCATCTTGTTATCCTCGATGGCAACAATACAATACGTGCCTTGCTGCCCCTTATACATCGGGAAAGGGCACCGCAAGATTGAACCCAGATCTAAGCACTTCTCCCATTGCAAGAACTACCAATCTAGTTGGCCAAACCAAATGGATAATTCGAAGAGACTTGCAAAGATAACCAATCATACATAAAAGAATTCAGAGAAGATTCAAATATTGTTCATAGATAATCTTGATCATAAACCCACAATTCATCGGTCTCAACAAACACACCGCCAAAACAAGATTACATCAAATAGATCTCCACGAGAGAGGGGGAGAACATTGTATTGAGATCCAAAACGAGAGAAGAAGCCATCTAGCTACTAGCTATGGACCTGAAGGTCTGAAGTAAACTACTCACACTTAATCGGAGGGGCTATGGTGATGATGTAGAAGCCCTCCGTGGTGGATGCCCCTCCATGGAGCTCAAACAGGCCCCAAGATGGGATCTCATGGATACAGGAAGTTGCGGCGGTGGAATTAGGTTTTTGGCTCCCTTACGATCGCTTTGGGGGTAATGAGGTATATATAAGAGGAAGGAGTACGTCGGTGGAGCAACAGGGGCTCACGAGGCGGGGCGCTGGGGGCGCCCCCACCTCGTGACCGCCTCTATTACTTCTTGGAGTAGGGTCCAAGTCTCCTGGATCACGTTCGGTGAGAAAATCACGTTCCCGAAGGTTTCATTCCGTTTGGACTCTGTTTGATATTCCGTTTCTTCGAAACACTGAAATAGGCAAAAAAAAGCAATTAAGGGCTGGGCCTCCGGTTAATAGTTTAGTCCCAAAAATAATATAAAAGTGGAAAATAAAGCCCAATATAGTCCAAAACAGTAGATAAAGTAGCATGGAGCAATAAAAAATTATAGATACGTTGGAGCCGTATCAGGAACGTGTACGTGATGATTCCACCCAAACCTTTCCGACGCGGACCCCCTCTTAATAGTACGGCTTTCCTACGACTCAAATCCACCAAAAAGAAACGTAGAGAAACGCCGTCTTCAATAGTCTTCGAGGGGCACCAAACCGTCTTGTGCCTAGTGAAGAAATGTCTGAGAAACTCAAGGCACACGATTAGTCCGCAAAAGCATTGTCATCAATCACCAGAACACCTCAGGGATAAATATGCACTTACAATCTCCCCATTTTTGGTGGATTGATGACAATACGGATTTGTTAAAAAGGAAATAAACTAGAGCATAGGCAAACCCCTCCTCTCTAAAATATAGATGGGCTCCCCCTAGATGTGTGCAATCTAGATGGATGCATTGGACTGCATTGCACACAATTAGGATCAACACTCCCCCTATATTTTAGAGACAAAGCATATCTAGCAATGATAAGGCTAAACAACTAATCAAGAGCATAAAACATAGGTAGCACAATATAACATAAGCTCGCTAAGATAGGATAAAGTGCATATGTCTTACACCATATGAAGGATAATTCTCAAACCAAACCAAAGCAAACGAAACGAGGTTCAAACGAGACAGCAAACACACTAAACACAATGACACACGAGCAAATCCCTACACTCTCTCCCCCTTTGGCATCGAGACGCCAAAAAGGCAGAGAGGACACCTACACACTCGGGGTGGCTCAAGCGGAGAAATCATCCCAGTGCTCCTCGTCAGACTCGGCGGCAGGGATGTCCTCCTCGAAGTCCTCGTTAGAATAAGTCCACTTGAAGCCCTGCTTCACCATCCACTCGGCCTCTGGAGTGATGTTCCTCGCTGGATTGAGCCTCACCAAAGACCCTCAGGATGTGCAAGTCACGGCAGCGAGCCTCCTTGGAGGCAATGTTAGTCCTGCACTGCCCCTTAATTAGCTTGCATGCAGAAGAGAGACTTCATCTTGTCCTTCAGCTTCTTGGCCCACGAGAGCTTAGAGGAACTCTGGGAAGACCTAGCAGCACGGTCCTCAGCAACATTCTCTGCTCCAGTCTCGTTGAGGGAGTCCTGGATTAGGGGGAGTCCGGATAGCCGAACTATCACCGTTGGCCGGACTCCTGGACTATGAAGATACAAGATTGAACACTTCGTCCCGTGTCCGAATGGGACTTTCCTTGGCGTGGAAGGCAAGCTTGGTGATACGGATATGTAGATCTCCTACCATTGTAACCGACTCTGTGTAACCCTAACCCTATCCGATGTCTATATAAACCGGAGGGTTTTAGTCCGTAGGGGCGAACAACAATCATACCATAGGCTAGCTTCTAGGGTTTAGCCTCTTTGATCTCGTGGTAGATCCACTCTTGTACTACCCATATCATCAATATTAATCAAGCAGGAGTAGGGTTTTACCTCCATCGAGAGGGCCCAAAACTGGGTAAAAACATCGTGTCCCTTGTCTCCTGTTACCATCCGACTAGACGCATAGTTCGGGACCCCCTACCCGAGATCCGCCGGTTTTGACACCGACATTGGTGCTTTCATTGAGAGTTCCTTTGTGCCATCATCCTTAGGCCCGATGGCTCCTTCGATCATCAACAATGACGCGGTCCAGGGTGAGACTTTTCTCCCCGGACAGATCTTCGTATTCGGCGGCTTTGCACTGCGGGCCAATTCACTTGGCCATCTGGAGCAGATCGAAAGCTACGCCCTGGCCATCAGGTCAGATTTGGGAGTTTGAACTACACGGCCGACATCCGCGGAGACTTGATCTTTGACAGATTCGAGCCACGACCAAGCGCCGCCTTTGTCTCGATGGGCACGATCTAGCTCTGCCCGGCTGAACAGGTGTCACGAGGCCGACAGCGTCCGGTCCGAACCTTAGCTCGGAGCCGACTCCGCCGATCGAGGACGAGTGGTTGGACCCGCCTCGGGGCTATGATCTCACGGCGATTGAGCGAACTCCATCCCTGTCGCTGCGAAGACCGTGACTCCAAGGTGCGGACTCCTCTCCGGACTACGAACCCTCCGCGCCACCTAATCGAATCCGATTGGGCATCAGTTATGGAGTTCACCGCCATGGACATCTTTCAGCACTCGCCCTTTAGCGACATCCTGAATTCACTAAAGTCTCTCTCTTTATCCGGAGAGCCCTGGCTGGACTACGGTCTACAAGGTTGGGATGCGGAAGACGAAGAAATTCAACGCCCACTATCGGTGTCAAAACCGGTGGATCTCGGGTAGGGGGTCCTGAACTGTGCGTCTAGGCGGATGGTAACAGGAGACAAGGGACACGATGTTTTTACCCAGGTTCGGGCCCTCTCGATGGAGGTAATACCCTACTCCTGCTTGATTAATATTGATGATATGGGTAGTACAAGAGTAGATCTACCACGAGATCAAGGAGGCTAAACCCTAGAAGCTAGCCTAAGGTATGATTATTGTTGTGTCCTACGGACTAAAACCCTCCGGTTTATATAGACACCGGATAGGTTAGGGTTACACAGAGTCGGTTACAATGGTAGGAGATCTACATATCCGTATCGCCAAGCTTGCCTTCCACCCCAAGGAAAGTCCCATCCGGACACGGGACGAAGTCTTCAATCTTCTATCTTCGTAATCTTGGAGTCCGGCCGTGATGATAGTCCGGCTATCCGGACACCCCTACCCAGGACTCCTCAAGAGCCCTGAACCAGGCTTCAATAACGACGAGTCCGGCGCGCATATTGTCTTCGGCATTGCAAGGCGGGTTCCTCCTCCGAATACTTCATAGAAGGTTTTGAACACCAGGATAGTGTCTGGCTCTGCAAGACAAGTTCCACATACCATCGTAGAGAGATTAACTTTTGCACAGATTTGCTGACGTATTCCGCGGCGTGACATCACACCACGGCCAGGCCTTTATATGATTCATTTTTTACTGTGCCACCTCAGCGCGTTTAGCGAGGCGGTTTCCTTGGCACGTCTTATCAAAGCATAGATCATGCCCCCTTATTCCGGGATTCTCATCAATACGGACGTGGGTAACCCATCCGCGCCATTGATTACGGCGCTTGGGAGATAAGTGAGTTTTACCAGTTGGTGGGGACGATAGCTTCAGACGTCCATATAAGGGATAAGGATCCACCTTTTCACCTACGCCTTCTTCCTCCTTTGCTCATCCATTTCCGCGCACTCAAGCTCCAGCGCCCAAGTCCGCACATCCAACCTCAACCTTTCTCCAATCATGTCAGGAGCGGGAGGCAGGTGGATGGCCTCCTCCGTCACGGAGGGGCACATCACAAGACTGCGGGAGGCCGAATACTTGTCCGGCGATATCGCGCACAGGCTGCCCGACGAGGGGCAGCTCATTCCAACCCCCAGGCCCCATGAGAGGGTGGTGTTTCTCCCCCACTTCCTCCGCGGACTAGGTTTTCCACTTCACCCATTTGTCCGGGGGCTCATGTTCTACTACGGCCTGGACTTCCACGACTGCCCCAATTTCATCCTCAACATCTCGGCGTTTATCGTCGTGTGCGAGGCCTTCCTCTGCATCCAGCCCCACTTTGGCTTATGGCTGAAGATCTTCAAAGTCCGGCCGAAGGTAGTGGGCGGCTGTCAAGCGGAGTGCGGAGGCGCCATGGTTGGCAAGATAGCCAAAGTCCTATGGCTCGAGAGCTCCTTTGTGGAGACAATAAAGGGGTGGCAATCGGGGTGGTTCTACATCACCGAGCCACGCGACCCCGAATGGGTGGCGGCCCCCGAATTCAGATCTGGCTTCCCCACACGGCTCTCGTCATGGAAAGAGACGGGCCTGACTTGGGGGAATTCGGACGAGACATCCGGACTCCAAACATGCGTCTGAAACCTGGTGGGCAAGAATCTCCGGGTTGTCAATGTAATCCAGGTGATGCTCATCCGCCGAATCCTCCCATGCCAACAACGGGCCTTCAATTTATGGGAGTTCGATCCGGCACAGCACTCGACTCTAAAAAGGCTCTTCGACACTACGTACGAAGATGCCTGGAAGGGGCTGTTCAAGGGCGCCGAGGCTCCCTCATCCGCTACTGAAGATCGCGGGTACAGCTCGCAACGTCCAGCCGGCGAGGTAAGTTATTTTGCCCTTTACGGGACTCTTTTTTCATAGATTGACTCTATGTGGGATCTAAAAACTCCCTAATCTTTGACAGGACTGGCTGAAGACGGCCGGACAGATTAACTGTCCGGCTCCTTTGCCGGAAGACCCAGCGGACGCCCAATTGACGGGGCTGCTGGCTCCGGCACACCATGTGGTGCCGGAGAATAAGGCAAAGAAGGAGGCCACGGGAACTCGAAGGAGCTCCCGATGCCAGGTGCTGTCAGATTCTGAAGCAGAATCTTCTCCTGAGGACGAGGAGGAGGAAAAAGAAGCTTCTCCCCCAGCGGGGGAGGAGAGGAAAAGGAAGGCTGCCCCAACTGGGGAGGCCGGAGGGTCCAAGAAGGGAAGAACCCTTCCTCCGGACTTCTCCACCAACGTCGACAATGACGAGGAGGATTGGCCAACAAGGGCCAAGCCCCTGGCGAGATCGTAATTGTCCGGATACCCCTGACTCTTTTATTATCGCATAGTGTTCTCTAATGTCGAACAATCGTGCAGCCCGCCAAAGAGCGAGCTAGCCGCTTCGACGAGCGGTTCCCTGGGTCCGTCGGAAATGGAAAGTACTTCGCTTCCGACAGCCTCCTCGCCTCGCGCTGCGGACGATGCCGAGGTGGCACCCCAAGGGGGGCCTGGTCAAGAGGAGGTGGCGCAGGAGGCACCGCAAGGCGACCTCCCGGACTCCAGGCGCGCGGGGGGCAAGACCCCCAGGGGCTCTAAGCCCAACCCTTGTCCGGACTCCATGCCGGAACCTTCAGTGGTTCCGGAGTCCGGCAAGCGGTCCCTTTGTAAGAAGGGTAAGACGCCGGTGTCCTCCGTCCAACCAGAGGCACCGGATAGCTTACTGGAGGCACTTGACAGCGCCTCCATCGAGGAGGAGCACCGCACTGTTATGAGTGCGGTGATCCGGACAGTTCAGTCCGCCAAGAGCGGGCTGACCGAAGCCTGTACCAGCCTTCTAACAGGCTTTGGGGTAAGTTTAGAATATGTAAAAATATTACCGCATAGACAGTAGCCCCTGATGCTTAGTTCGGTGTTCGGAAAGAAAAGCCGGACTAAGGATCTAAAAAGATATATGCCGGAGTCTAACACAAGGATGTCAATATGGAAATGCAGGCTACGTTGCTGACCTCTCGCCAGACCGATCATGGAGGTCAATGCATCAAGGTAACCTCGAGCGGTCCGAGAACGAGCTCGGAAAAACCAAGAAGCAGCTCAAGGACAAGGAAGGTAATTAATACCTTATTAAGAAAAATACCTTATAGAAAAGGTTTTGGTTGCCAAAAAATAACAGGGATAACATGGGTACTGCAGGGGCCACGAACGAGGTGGCGACCCTGAAGGAAGCGGTGTCTGTGGCCGAAAACAAAGCGGCTGCGGAACGCACCGAGCGAGAGAAAGGGGAGGCACAGCTGGCCAAGGAACGGCAAGAGCTGCAAGCTCTCATGGAAAAACATGAGAGTTTGGAGCGTGACTCGAAGACTCGAGAGTCCGAGCTCGCCTCGGCTCTTGAGAGTGCCAAAGCTGCTAAGGCCGAGGCCCAAAAAGCCCTTCAAGAAATTGAATCGCTAAAGAAAATAGCGGAGGGTAAGGCATTCTTTATGCAAAGCAAGAATGTAAAAGTCAATTATCTATTACTTACCCGGATTCGGAGCTCTCCAGGAGCATTCGCAGATTTGCCCCAGAGGCCCCGATGTCGCCGCATTCTACCGCGCCCGGAGGGAGCTCAACGGAAAAGGTGTTACGGTCTCGGTATGCGAGGCGGACATCCGTGCCTCGAGCGACCAGCTGAAGCAGCTGGTCGAGCTCCACAAGGTCGCCGAACAGGCCATGAAGGTCCTTATAGCCCGGTGTGGCCATTGGAGGCCATGCACGGGAGCTACTTGGCTTGGTGCGGCGGCTGGTGGGCCTTTGTCCACGAATTGAAGTCATCAAGCGCTCCGTCTGCATCGAAGGTGTCCGTCGGGCCCTTGCCCGTGCTAAAGTGCACCGGGGTAAGCTGGATGCGGAGAAGCTTGTGACGGACAGGCCACCGAAGGGCAAGGAGCATCGCACGCCCGAAATGTACTATGACGGCCTTCTGAAGTGTGCTCGCCGAATAGAGGATGAGTGCTCCAAAGATGTAATTTTTTAGTAGACTCGCATTTGTTATCCTGTACGCTGAAAACTTGTTCATGTGCGCTATGCAACGCTTGTTAATTTAAAATATTACCTTCTGTGCGGCCGTTTATCAAATTTGAGAGATGGCAAGTCGTTGGCTTCAGCCCCATGCCACGCAGTCTTTGGGGTGTTCGGGATAAACTTGAACACTCTTGTTCCCATTCTTGGGTCCATCTATGGAGGTGCCCAACGCAACGAACAAGGCAACCGGACTTATAATGCTTGAACACTCTCACTTAGCCATAGAATTCTATAATTTTAAATTTCGGCGAAGCCCCTAGTATTCGAAAGACCGAGTTCGGGGCACTATCCACGCCTTGGCGGACAACTCGGTTCCTCGCTCTAAGCGGCATAAGTCTTTAGGGACCCGAAAAACCTCTCGAACAGCGATCGGCTCTCGCCCTATCATGACGGTCAGTTTAGCTTTCTCCATCGAGGTGCTCGACCCAGCTCAAGCTGGGGCACAATCGATGGTTCTCCGGTGCTACCTTAGCCGATATAACGGAACGTAAGGTACCAAAACACGGGAGCCGGACAAACCAACTATTGACCCAAGACATGATTCGGAGCCGATTCATATAATGCTATAAGTTCAGGGTGCCGCACTTGTGAAAGTGTTCGGACTTATCACACCATAATTTTGGGGTACTTAAGCCCCTGGTGTATTAGCCGTACCAAAGTGTACGGGTGCAACAGGTCATGAAATGAACATATATATAGATAAAAAAGAGTACAATAATAGACAAGAGCTATGTATTGTTTATTCAAAAAGGTACTGCAATGAAAGCAAAACGATACAAATAGTGCGATAAGCAAGGGATGGGACTATCTAACATGTCCCCCTCCAGGGGTAAGCTGCGGGATGGTATGTAAAACAGGTATAATGCTCGTAATAGAGACCACCTGAACACTCGACGGAGCTTTACTGCTTCCCTGGCTGTTGCATCGTGAGTTCGGCGATTCTAGTGCCGGACGGGACTGTTGAAAAACGGAGTCCTGAAAACAAAAAAAAGAATAAATAAAAAGAATGACACAATCGGGAGCCCCTGGTGCGGTTGAGCCGCATTCTTGGTGTGCCGTGGTCGTGCCCCTCCCCATATGCCCATGGTATATCCAGAGCGTAGTTATGTACGCGTAATACTGGCTTCGCAATTTTGCGAGGGCTGGGGTTGGGGCCGGATTGCTGCTCGTGCTTGAATCGTGCCAGGTGGTCTTGTTGTAGGTTACTCCGGGCGCGCTTGGCGGTGTCCTGGCGCTTAGTGGCCGGACTCGAGAATTGCCGTGAGAGGCTGCTTTGTACCTCCGCCGCAGGGGCCGCCGTGTGCTCCTCCGTTCGGAGAGAGCGTTCGGTGTTTCCATTGACCGTGATTACTCCTCGAGGGCCTAGAATCTTGAGCTTGTGGTACGCGTAGTGCGGCACCGCATTGAACTTTGCAAATGCGGTTCGTCCGAGCGATGCATGATAGCTTGCTGAACGGGACTATGTCAAGATTAACTCTTCGCCGGAAGTTATCCGGTGATCCGAAGACCACTTCGAGTGTGACCGAGCCTGTACAATTGGCCTCTACACCGGTATGACGCCTTTAAAGGTCGTCTTTGTAGGTTTAATCCTTGAGGGTCTATGCCCATCTTGCGCCTTGTATCCTCGATAAAGCAGGTTCAGTTCTTTGCCGCCTCCATCAGGACTACGGTGAGGTGAAATCCGTCAATAATTGGGTCAAGAACCAATGCGGCAAAACCGCCATGACGGATGCTAGTGGGTGATCCTTCGATCGAAGGTGATCGGTTAGGAAGACCATGGGTTGAACTTTGGGGCGGCGGCTCCATCGCATATACGCCCCGTAGTGCACGCTTCCGCTCCCTTTTGGGTATGTGGGTTGCGTATATCATGTTCACCGTCCGCACTTGTGTGGGAAAACCCTTCTGTCCTCTATTGTTCGGCGGCCGGGGCTCTTCCTCGTCATCACTATGAAGCCCCTTGTCATTGAGTTCGGCACCTAACTTGCCTGCTTGCTTGAACACCCAACAATCCCTGTTGGTGTGATTGGCTGGTTTTTCGGGGGTGCCATGTATCTGGCACAAGCGATTGAGTATGCGGTCCACGTTGGACGGGCCCTGGGTATTTATTTTGAATGGCTTCTTCCGCTGACTAGGTTTAGAGCCTCTGAATCCGGCATTGACGGCCGTATCTTCAATGTTATCGCCGTTGATGCGGCTTTTGTTCTTGTTGCGACGCGACCTGCCATTGCCGTCCTTGGTATCCGAACTATCAGGGTGTTTGGCCAAGTTGTTGCTTTGAGCTAGCCAGCTGTCCTCTCCCGCGCAAAAGCGAGTCATGAGGGTTGTGAGGGCTGCCATAGATTTCGGCTATTCCTGTCCTAGGTGACGGGCAAGCCACTCGTCGCGGATGTTATGTTTGAAGGCTGCAAGGGCTTCTGCATCCGGACAGTCGACGATTTGATTTTTCTTTGTTAGGAACCGTGTCCAGAATTGCTGGCCAATTCTTACGGCTGCTGAATTATGTGGCTAAGGTCATCGGCGTCTGGTGGTCGCACATATGTGCCTTGGAAGTTATCAAGGAATGCGGCTTCCAGGTCCTCCCAACAACCAATTGATTCGGCTGGCAAGCTGTTGAGCCAATGCCGAGCTAGTCCTTTAAGCTTGAGGGGGAGGTATTTGATGGCATGTAGATCATCACCGCGGGCCATGTGAATATGGAGAAGATAAACCTCGATCCAAACAACAGAATCTGTGGTACCATCATATGATTCGATGTTTACGGGTTTAAAGCCCTCAGGGATTTGATGATCCATTACTTCATCTGTGAAGCATAGTGGGTGTGCGGCGCCTCTGTATTGGGCTATATCACGACGTAGCTCCAATGAGCTTTGTCTATTGTGTTCGGCCCGGCCGGAGTTTCTGTATCCGGCGTGACGGTTATCGTCACGTGTCGTTGGGCGCCCACGCGATCCGTAGATCGATCTTGTATGTTTTGCCTTATCCTCCAATATATCTCGCAAGTCCGGCGCGTTTTCCCGTGCCCTGGTACTTTTTGAATGGCGTCGGGGTACGGCTTGAACGGAGGGTCTAGAGGCCTCTCTATCACGGCCACGGGGTGGCCGGTCTGCCATGTCGTACACTGGTGACTTGGGTACTTCCTCTGATCGAGGCAATGGCCTGCGTTTGGGGTAGCTTTTGGAGGGGCGTTCGAGTTCATACTCTTCGGCTGCGAGGACTTCGGTCCATCTGTCAGCTAGCAGGTCTTGATCAGCTCTAAGCTGTTGCTGCTTTTTCTTGAGGCTGTTTGCCGTGGCTATAAGCCTGCGTTTGAAACGCTCCTGTTCGGCGGGATCCTCGGGCACGACGAATTCTTCGTCGTCGAGGCTTGCCTCATCTTCGGAAGGGGGCGCTTAATTGTCGTCCTCAACCTCTCTTTCTGCCGCACTGTCGTGCGGACTTGCTTCTCCCTCCTCCCGCGCTGAGTCCTGCTTGAGGGGGTTTTCTTCGGCACTGTCCGGGGTGTTATTATCTCCCGTGCCGGAATCTGTGGCGGGATTTAGAGCGGCGCCGCTGACGTCGGCGCTTTGGTTGCTTCTTGGAGGGGTCATCCTCCGCTGTTCCATCGTCCTTCCCATCTTTTGGGATGTCCACCATGTATATGTCGTATGACGAGGTGGCCTTCCAGTGCCCTGTAGGCGCTGGGTCTTGGGCGTCTCCGGCATCGTCGTCCATACCGTCGATGTCTTCGGAGTCGAAGTCGAGCATGTCGGTTAAATCGTCGACAGTGGCTACAAAGTGGGTGGTGGGTGGGCGTTGAATTTCTTCGTCGTTCGCATCCCAACCTTCCTGACCGTAATCCGGCCAAGGCTCTCCGGATAAGGAGAGAGACTTTAGTGAATTCAGGATGTCACCAAAGGGCGAGTGCTGAAAGATGTCCGCGGCGGTGAACTCCATGACCGGCACCCAATCGGATTCGATTGGTAGGGGCGCGGAGGGTTCGGAGTCCGGAGAGGAGTCCGTCACCTTGGAGTCGAGGTCTACGCAAAGGACAGGGATAGAGTTCGGCTCAATCGCCGTAGAGATTGTAGCTCCCGAGGCGGTGTCCAACCAGTCGTCCTCGATCGGGGAATCCGGCTCCGGATTAAAGGTCGGAGCGGATCTTTGATGCGGCCTCGTGGCACCGCTCGTCAGCAGAGCTAGATCATGCCCATCGAGACAAAGGCGGCACGCTTGGCTGCGGCTCGAATCTGTCGAAGATCAAGTCTCCACGGATATCGGCCGTATAGTTCAAACTTCCAAATTTGACTGATGGCGGGGCGTAGCTTTCGATCTGCTCGGATGGCGGCGAATTGGCCCGCATGCAAAGCCGCCCGAATCTGAAGATCTGTCCGGGAGAAAGGTCTCACCCTGGACTGCGTCGTTGTTGATGATCGAAGGAGCCATCGGGCCTATCGGTGACGACACAGAGGAACTCTCAATGAAAGCACCAATGTCGGTGTCAAAACTGGCGGATCTCGGGTAGGGGGTCCCGAACTGTGCGTCTAGGCGGATGGTAACAGGAGACAAGGGCACGATGTTTTTACCCAGGTTCGGGCCTTCTCGATGGAGGTAATACCCTACTCCTGCTTGATTAATATTGATGATATGGGTAGTACAAGAGTAGATCTACCACGAGATCAAGGAGGCTAAACCCTAGAAGCTAGCCTATGGTATGATTGTTGTTGTGTCCTACGGACTAAAACCCTCCGGTTTATATAGACACCGGATAGGTTAGGGTTACACAGAGTCGGTTACAATGGTAGGAGATCTACATATCCGTATCGCCAAGCTTGCCTACCACGCCAAGGAAAGTCCCATCCGGACACGGGACGAAGTCTTCAATCTTGTATCTTCATAGTCTTGGAGTCCGGTCGTGATAACAGTCTGGCTATCCGGACACCCCCTAGTCCAGGACTCCCTCACCCACCCACCACCCACTTGGTAGCCATTGTCGATGATTTAACCAACATGCTTGACTTCGACCCCCAAGACATCGACGGTATGGACGACGATGCTAAAGACGACCAAGAACCTGCGCCTACAGGGCACTGGAAGGCCACCTCGTCATACGACATATACATGGTGGACATCAAGATGGGAACGACGATGGAACAGCGGAGGATGACCCCTCCAAGAAACAGCCCAAGCGTCGGCTCAGCGGCGCCGCTCTAAATCCCGCCACAGCAAAAACAGTGATTCCGGCACGGGAGATAATAACACCCCGGACAGTGCCGAAGACAACCCCCTCCAGCAGGATTCAGCACAAGAGGAGGGAGAAGCCAGCCCTCATGATAGAGCGGCAGACAGGGAGGTGGAGAACGATAACTATATGCCTCCCTCCGAAGATGAGGCAAGCCGAACAGGAGCGTTTCAAACGCAGGCTTATGGCCACGGCAAGCAGCCTCAAGAAAAGCGGCTGACTTAGAGCTGACCAAGACTTGCTACCTGACAGATGGACTGAAGTCCTTGCAGCCGAAGAGTATGAACTCGAACGCCCCTCCAAGAGATACCCAAAACGCAGGCTGCTACCCCAATTAGAGGAAGCAGCACCCAAACCTACATCACCAGCGCATGATGCGGCCAACCAGCCACCCCATGGCCGCGACAGAGAGGCCTCTAGACCCTCCATTCAAGCCGCACCCCGGTGCCGCTCGAAAAGTACCAAGGCACGGGGAAACGCGCCAGACCTGCGAGACATATTGGAGGACAAGGCAAGGCAAACAAGATTGATCTCACGGATCGGCGTGGGCGCCCACGACACATGATGATAACCGTCCACGCCGGATACAAGCAACTCCGCCGGGCCGAACACGATGAACAAAGCTCATTTGAGCTGCGTCGTGATATAGCCCAATCTGAGGCGCCACACACCCACTATGCTTCATGCGAAGTGATGGATCATCAAATCCCCGAGGGTTTCAAACCCGTAAACATCGAATCATACGATGGCACAACAGATCCTGCGGTTTGGATCGAGGACTACCTCCTCCATATCCACATGGCCCGCGGTGACGATCTACACACCATCAAATACCTCCCACTCAAGCTTAAAGGACCAGCTCGGCATTGGCTTAACAGCTTGCCAGCAGAATCAATTGGTTGTTGGGAGGACCTGGAAGCCGCATTCCTTGACAACTTCCAGGGCACATATGTGCGACCACCAGACGCCAATGACCTCAGCCACATAATTCAGCAGCCAGAAGAATCGGCCAGACAATTCTGGACATGGTTCCTAACCAAGAAAAATCAAATCGTTGACTATCCGGATGCAGAGGCCCTTGCAGCCTTCAAACATAACATCCACGACGAGTGGCTTGCCCGGCACCTAGGACAGGAAAAGCCGAAATCTATGGCAGCCCTCACAATGCTCATGACCTGCTTTTGCGCGGGCGAGGACAGCTGGCTAGCTCGTAGTAACAACTTTACCAAAAACCCTGGTAGTTCGGATACCAAGGACAGCAATGGCAGGTCGCGTCGCAACAAGCACAAGTGCCGTGATTAACGATAATGCTGAAGATACGGCAGTCAATGCCGGATTCAGAGGCTCTAAACCCGGTCAGCGGAAAAAGCCGTTCAAAAGAAATACTCAGGGCCCGTCCAATCTGGATCGAATACTCGATCGCTCGTGCCAAATACATGGCACCCCCGAAAAACCAGCCAACCACACCAACAGGGATTGTTGGGTCTTCAAACAGGCAGGCAAGTTAAATGCCGTACTCAATGACAAAGGGCTGCATAGCGATGACGAGGAGGAGCCCCGGCCGCCAAAGAATAGAGGACAGAAGGGTTTTCCCCCCACAAGTGCGGACGGTGAACATGATATACGCAACCCACATACCCAAAAGGGAGCGGAAGGCAGCGCTTAAGGGACGTATATGCGATGGAGCCAGTCGCCCCAAAGTTCAACCCATGGTCCTCCTGCCCGATCACCTTTGATCAAGGGACCACCCCACTAGCATCCGCCACGGTGGGTTCGCCGCATTGGTTCTTGACCCAATCATTGACGGATTTCACCTCACTAGAGTCCTGATGGACGGCGGCAGCAGCCTGAACCTGCTCTATCAGGATACAGTGCGAAAATGGGCATAGACCCCTCAAGGATTAAACCCACAAAGACGACCTTTAAAGGCGTCATACTAGGTGTAGAGGCCAATTGTACAGGCTCAGTTACACTCGAAGTGGTCTTCGGATCCCTGGATAACTTCCGAAGCAAGGAGTTAATCTTCGACATAGTCCCGTTCCGTAGCGGCTATCACGCACTGCTTGGACGAACCGCATTTGCAAAGTTCAATGTGGTGCCGCACTACGCATACCTCAAGCTCAAGATGCCAGCCCCTCGAGGAGTAATCACGGTCAACGGAAACACCAAACGCTCTCTCCGAACGGAGGAGCATACGGCGGCCCTCGCGGTGGAGGTGCAAAGCAGCCTCTCACAGCAATTCTCGAGTCCGGCTACTAAACGTCCGGACACCGTCAAGCGCGCCTGGAGTAACCTACAACAAGACCGCCTGGCACGATCCAAGCATGCGTAGCAATCCGTCCCCAACCCCAGCCCTCGCGAAATTGCAAAGCCAGTACTACGCGTACATAACTACGCTCTGGAGATACCATGGGCATAAGGGGAGGAGCACGACCACGGCACGCCCAGAGTGCGGCTGAACCGCACCAGGGGCTCCCAATTGTGCCATTCTTTTTCTTTCTTCTTTTCTCTTACTTTCAGGACTCCGTTTTCCATAAGCCCTGTCCGGCACTAGAATTTCCGAACTCACGATGCAACAGCCAGGGAAGCAGAAAGCTACGTCGAGTGTCCAGGTGGTCTCTACTACAAGCATTATACCTATTTTACATACCATCCCGCAGCTTACCCCTGGAGGGGGACATGTTAAATAGTCCTATCCCTTGCTTATCGCACTATTTGTATCGTTCTGCTTTCATTGCAGTACCTTTTTGAATAAACAATACATAGCTTTTGCCTATTATTGCACTCCTTTCTTTATCTATATATATGTTCATTCATGACATGTTGCACCCGTACACTTTGGTACGGCCATACACCAGGGGCTTAAGTACCCTAAAAATATGGTGTGATAAGTCCCAACACTTTCACAAGTGCGGCACCCCGAACTTATAGCATTATATGCATCGGCTCTGAATAATGTCTTGGGTCAATAGTTGGGTTTGCCCGGCTCCCATGTTTGGTTGCCTTACGTTCCGTTATATCGGCTAAGGTAGCGCTGGGAGAACCACTGCGATTGTGCCCGGTTGAGCTGGGTTGAGCACCTCGATGGAGAAAGCTAAAACTGACCGTCATGATAGGGCGAGAGCCGGTCGCTGTTCGAGAGGTTTTTGGGTCCCTAAAGACTTATGCCGCTTAGAGCGAGGAGTCGGCATTGTCCGCCAAAGGCATGGATAGCGCCCGAACTCGGTCTTCCGAATACTAGGGGCTTCGCGAAATTTAAAATTATAGAATTCTATGGCTAAGTGAGAGTGTTCAAGCACTATAGTCCTGTTGCCTTGTTCGTTATGCTGAGCGCCTCCCTTGAAGGACCCAAGAATGGGAACAAGAGCGCTCAAGTTTATCCCGAACAGCCCAAATATTGTGGCATGGGGCTGAAGCCAACGACTTGCCATCTCTCAAATTTGATAAACGGCCGCATGAAGGTTATATTGTAAATTCACAAGCGTTGCTTAGCGCATATGAACAAGTTTTCAGCATACAGGATAACAAATGTGAGTCTATTCAAAAATTACATCTTTGGAGCATTCACCCGCTATAAGGCGGGCACCCTTCAGGACGCCCTCATAATACATTTCGGCCATGCGATGCTCCTTGCCCTTCGGTGGCCCGTCTGTCACAAGATTCTTAGCATCCAGCTTGCCCCAAGACACTTTATCACGGGCAAGGCCCGACGGGCACCTTCAATGCAGACGAGCGCTTGATGACTTCAATCCATGGACAAAGGCGTCCACCAGCCGCCGTGACTAGCCCGAAGTAGCTCCTGTGCATGGCTTCCAATGGCCACACCGAATTATGAGGCCCTTCATGGCCTGCTCGGCGACCTTGTGGAGCTCGACCAGCTGCCTCGGTGGTCGCTCAGGGCACCGATGTCCGCCTCAAAGATATCGAGACTGAACACCTTTTCCGTCGAGCTCCCCTCCTTGGCGCGGTAGAACCCGGCAGCATCAGACACACTACGGGGCAGATCTCTGAATGCTCCTGGAGAGCTCCGGATTTGGGTAAGTAATAGGTAATTCACTTTCACATGCCTGCTTTGCATAAAAAATGCCTTACCCGCCGCTATCTTCCTTAATTCTTCAATTTCTTGGAGGCCTTTTTGGGCTTCGGCCTTAGCGGTTTTGGCACTCTCAAGAGCCGAGGCGAGCTCGGACTCTCGAGTCTTCGACTCACGCTCCAAACTCTCGTACTCTATGACAAATTAGCAGGTCGGCCCATATAAGGCCTACTTGTGTCAGGTCCATTTAAGCCCACGGCCCATACGAGATGTGCCAATTCGGCCCGTCAACGGACCGTTAAAGATTTCACACCATTGCAGCCCATCGTCAGTTCGAGCCTGTTAACAGCCCGCTATATATTTGGGCTAAATATCGGCCCGATGAGATTTCGGCCTGTTAACGGCCCATTCAATGGATGGGCCAATTTTCAGGATGTACATCTTTTGGCCTTTTAGCGACCCATTTAAATGTTGGGCTAATTTCCGGCCCGTTGTGTCTTTCAGCCTGTTGACGGCCCATAAATCTGATGGGCCATTTGTAGTCGGACATGAGTCTCGGCCTTTTAGCGGCCCATTTAAGTGTTGGGCCAATTTCCTGCCCGGTGTCACTTTCAGCCTGTTGACGGCCCATAAATCAGTTGGGCCATTTGTAGTCGGACCTGAGTTTTGGCCTTTTAGTGACCCATTTAAGTGTTGGGCCAATTCCTGGCCCTGTGTGCCTTTCAGCCTATTAACGGACCATAAATGAGTTGGGCCATTTGTAGTCGGACCTTGGTTTTGGCCTTTTAACGGCCCATGCCCTTCATGGTCCAATACCAGCCCGGTTTCTCTTTCGGCCTGCTAAAGGCCCTCAACATAGTTGGGCCATTTACAATACGACCTAACTTTCGGCCTCTTAGCGGCCCATGCTCTTCATGGTCCAGTACAAGCCCGCTGTCTCTTTCGGCCTGCTAAAGGCCTACAGTATAGTTGGGCAATATGTAGCCCAAACTTAGTAACGGCCTGTTAATGGCCCGTGAAATAAATTGGGCCCACCTGTTACCCGCTTTGATGTCGGCCTGTTAATGACCCGGGAGGTAAGAGGGCCGACCATTAACTTCCGGCCTAGTAACGGCCCATTAACTTAATGGGCCCACTAAAGTTTGTACATGTCTTTAGGCCAAATTAGATAATTTGAGCCCATTACGACGAGCAATTATGCATCGGACCAAAAACGATCAAGCAAAGGTACGGCATACAGGGAATAACGTTGCACATCCAACATATATTACAGGAAATTACATCCACTGGGAAATCAAAGATTGATTCCAGTGCAAATAAATGAGCAGAACCTAACCATCTACAACGTCACAATCTGCCACCTCAGCACAGATGACGCCCATAAGCATGTGGGCAAGTTCTTGCTGCTTTGCTACACTGTCTCTGAAAACATTGATCAGCTGTTGTGTCGCACGACTCTGCACATCTGATTCATCCACCATTTCCATCATTGCTTCAGCCATTAATTAGTTCACAAACATACATTTATTCCGTTGCATTCGAGACATAGGATACTGAACAGATTCAGATGGCAATTTTGGCATGCTTGTATTATTGATAGTGGAGAGTGTCTCGACCACTGCATCATAACATAAATTATGACGGGAACCAAACAGATTAATCATGAGTTATTGCCATATTACCTGGCCTAGATTTACTGGAAAGAAACAATGGGGTTGCCTTGCTGTTTTCAGAGTTTGTCTTCTTATCTTTCGCAGCCTGCACAAAATTAACACACTAGCATTGCTATCATTGGCCAAGTCAGATAATAGGAAAGCAACATTGACACAACAAACGTTTGGGCAACTAGCCTATACAAAATTAACACAATATGGCACAGCTATCATCAGCCAGGTAAGGTAATACGAAAGCAACATTGACACAATGAATGAATGGGCAACAAGAGAAGCACTACAATTCAGTAATGTGCGTGACATGAGATAGTACATTCATGCAGCTCAGTATGCAAAACTACCAGGCAGTTTTCCTTACAAAATTCAATATTGGAGCCTTTAACATTTTGCTACAACTAATTTTAGATCAGATAAATTTTAGATTCACGCCGATTAACAAAATACATGCTGATGTAAAAATATAGTGATATACAACAGGTACTTACATCAGCATTGGAGCACAGAGAATTTCAAGAAGATATTTTCCTCGAATACGATCCCAATGGAGGAAGTCTTCTATCGTTTAACCTTATTTTCTAAAAGAGAGATGGATAAGAAACATGTAGAAAATATGATCAGAATGCTATAAAATTTCATGATGCGAGGATACGCACACGCTTCTTAGAATGGAGTTGACATTCTTTTGCAGGACTGGAGCGGACTAGTTCTTTGGCTACTGGAATCTGCTTATTTTCAGTGGGAGTTCGGTTTCTCTGTGCTGGAGCAGTATCTATGAAAAATGGAGTTGGTTTATTATCTCCTGGTGTTTGGATCTTTTGCAAAGACCTGGTTTGTAACCCTTCAGATTCTAACATAGTCGTCTTCCCTTGCATGCCTTATATAGAAGAATGGTGATTCAGTTATAAAACATGCTACAGCAGAGATGGAATAGGTACTGAAGAATAGAAAGGCATGACATATTGACATGTATTCCCTCCATCCGGAAATAAATGGATGGGTCTAGGCGTATTTCAGTTCTAGATACATCCAATTTTATCCATTTATGCGACTTGTAATCCGGACGGAGGGAGTATGATGTAAGAGCTAGGGATAAGACAGGACAACACAGTAAAAAAACACTAAAAAAACCCACTGCAGAACCAAAGTATTCAAACCCATTGATATGAGATAGTACACTCATGCAGCTCAGGATGCAAAACTACCAGGCAGTTTTCCTTACAAAAACCAACATTGTGGCCTTTAATCATACATTTTGCTACAACTAAATTTAGATCAGATAAAGTTTGGATTCACGCTGATTAACAAAATACATGCTGATGTAAAAATATAGTGATATACAATAGGTACTTACATCTACATTGGAGCACAGAGAATTCCTGCAAGAATCTTTCCTCATAAATGATACCATTGCATAAATTCTTCTATCTGTTAAGCTTATTTTCTAAAAGAGAGATGGGTAAGAAACATGTAGAAAATATGATCAGCATGCTATAAAATTTCATGATGCAAGGATGCGCACACGCTTCTTAGAATGGAGTTGACATATTTTTGCTGGACTGGAGCGGACTAGTTCTTTGGCCACTGGAATCTGCTTATTATCAATAGGAGTTGGGTTTCTTTGTGCTGGAGCAGTATCTATAAAACTGGAGTTGGTTTATTATCTCCTGGCGTTTGGATCCTTTGCAAAGACCTAGTTTGTAACCCTTCAGATTCTAACATAGCCGTCTTCCCCTTGCATGCCTTGTATAGAAGAATGGTGCTTTAATTATAAAACATGCGACAATGAGAGAGATGGAATAGGTAATTGAGGAATAGAAAGGCATGACATATTGACATGTATTCCCTCCATCCGGAAAAAAATGGATGGGTCTAGGCGTATTTCAGTTCTAGATACATCATTTTTATCCATTTCGGCAACATGTAATCCTGACGGAGGGAGTATGGTGTAAGAGCTAGAGATACGACAGGACAACACAGCAAAAAAAACACTATTTGAATGTAAAACTGTATGCTAGCGGAATACATACAGAAATAACTAAGGCAACATACACGTGTATGATTGGGAAAATAAGATGGCATTGCAACAGAGCACTAGAACAACACTTCAATGTAAAAAACATGGTATGGTAGATGATGAAGTACATCTTGATGAATAACAATGCATAACATATTGGAAGCATGATGTCCAAATTAAGCGAGATGGCATTGCGATAGAGTAGAATGACAAGATTTGAATTTGAAAACATGTTATCATGAATGGAATAGGTCTTGAAAAACAGAAGGCATGACATATTTACATGCATGATCAGCATGCTAAGAACATGGCATTGCAACAGAGTAGATACACTCCAAGACATTATATGCATGTTGTACCCATATCACAGGCCAAGTTAGAGCAAGGACCTTGTGGGGTGAAGAGGATTCATCATCTTTCTGCAAGTCTTCTGAAGAACTGCCTTTACATGTTCCATCATATTGGGTATCATTGACATCAAGTTTATTGGCCTTTACATTGCTCCGTGAGGTTCTTGTGGATATATCAGTGTGCGCAATTATATCTGACATGAATGGAAGACAACTAGTAGTTAGATTTATGTAATGAGTGCCTGTAGGAGACAACATAAATAGTAGAACTGGGGTTAACTAGCAGTAACATGTCTCATAAACTAAAGGGAGAACACAGATGAAAGCTACAGAATATGTCTCGTTTGTACTCGAGATTAACTAGATGGCACACAAAAGTATTAAGAACAACATAGGTAATACTAGAAGTGGTATAATACTATAATCACCAGCCTGTGGGATAGCATTGGCTGATGGATGATAACTATGGAATAGTGTTACCTAAAGAACAAGTATATTAGCTGAACTATGGAACAACGTTAACTCCTGAACAAGACCTGTAAGAGATCAGCATGAATATACAGTGAAATGTGATGATCTATTTTCCATGCTTAGATGAATAACAAAGCCATAAATGTTGCACACAAGTAAGATGAGGGTACAACCTATCTGGCTGCCATCCATAGGAGTGAGCATCATGTGCTGACTTGTCGATGGCCCTGCAGTTGTTGTGGCTGTCCATGTCGGGCACGCGCATTCGATGCAGGGAACTGTTGAGTGGGGACTATAGCTCCCTTCTTGTGTATGCTTCCCTTGTTGGAGCAGCTGCGGTGAGTCAGAAGACGGTGTGTCTGAAGATGCAGATAACGCATAATGTTAAGAATGACATATCTCTTTGATCTGAAGAAATACACTAAGAGATCAATAGCAAGGTATGAGAGTTGTCACATGTCTGTTGACTGAAGACTAAATTGGGGTCACACGATTTTATTTTATTTTGGTACTGCCCGATCTACGCCGGATGGCTTGATGGCCGTCTTGTGCCTCTCGGCTGACACTATTCGGAATCTTCCCCGAAGAGCCAGCGACCAACGGCAGAGCAGCCTGCCTTCATCGTCTGTGGCCCCGGCCAAAACCCCACTCCTCACCCCACCACACTGCCGTGGTTGCGCCGCCCCGGGCCAATCCATAAAGACTCCCCGTCATCCAGATCCAGCGGGGGCAGTACCTTCAACCCACGCAACTCTAAAACATAGCCATCTAAGCGCTGCTTCACATGGGCGAACTTATGCCCGCAAGACCCTTATGTTAGACACCAGCCAACCGGCAGCCTAGGAGCTCCGCCGCCGAGGGGTGCTGCTTCCCATTGGGAATCGATTGGCCCAGAATACAAATTCAGACAACTGACGCCTAAATAAAGTGATTTGAGATGAGGGTGCGACCTATCTAGCGGCATGGTGAAGTAGGCAGATCCAGCTGCCGAGTCGGTGAGGCCGGTGCGGTTGCGGTGGCGACCGGTGGCAGGGAAAGAGCGATGTCGTGACGGTGGACGGCTACGGGGAAGCAGCGCCAGGACTTTGGACGGATCCAAAGTTGGGGCCGCTCCAGCACCGTGAACAACGGCGGGGGTGAATCGGCTCCGGTATGGTTCACGCAGCCGTCATCGAGGCAGCACCAGTAGCATGGAGTAAGAGGCGCCCGGCCCAGTGCATGACGGCAAATGGACAGCGTCTCCGGCATTAGGGAGGAGGGCGGCTGTGAAATTGGTGCGGTGGGGGGCTCCATGGAGGTGGGGCTAAGGTTTCGCGGCTCGGGAGAAGGGAGCTTCCCAGGGAGAAGGTGATTTGGAGCCCACGAGGTATGAATGGGGGGCGGGGGGGGGGGGGAATTGGGAGGGGGGTGAAACCATGTTTTCCGGACGCATTTGTCTGAAATGTGAGGGGGGGTTACAGTTCTACCCTTGCCTATAGGCTTCTCGGCTTGGATCTGTGTACTGAGGGTCGGGGATAGTAGAGTAACTTTGCTTCTCCCCAAATAGTGGGCAGGAGCGATTTCGGGCGAGGAGGGCATGTTTTGAACTATAGTGGGCGCGAGCGATTTCGGGCGAGGAGAGCGTGTTTTGAAATAGTGGGCGCGAGCTATTTCGGGCGAGGAGATCGTGTTTTTTCGACCATGGTTTATGAATTATTCGGCACATGTCATTTTGGCCGAGGAGAAGGCGCGCTTGCATGAAGTTACGAACCTACCCTCGATGTACAACGGGCCAATTGATGCGTCTCCCACATAGGACGGTAATTTCTCGTCTCCCATTTATTTGCTCGGGCGAATTCCACCGAGCAGAGAGGATGTTTAACGGTTCGTTCAAATTTTGGGAGAACGAGCATCCACCTTACCAAGTCAATTCGAATCAAATTTTGAAATATTAGCTTGCCACTTCTTTTTTAGATGGAGAGATGATGCTCGGGAGTAATGTGTTTTTACATGCTCGTTGCTAGCGATTTACTATATGAAAAATAGTTGACCCACTCAAAAACGCGAATCAAACCCAAAATGAAATATCTCGATTCAATGAAAAAGCTCGTTCAAGAGGGTCAAAATAGTGAACTAAATCCAAAATTGAACACCTCAATCGAGTAGCATGTTGTACAGTATTATAGTACTCCATGAACATGTTGAAAGTCAAATTAATGAACTTGTTTGATATACGCATATATCCGTTCATGTGTGGATTGCAGACAACATGTTCTCCAATTTAAATATTTGAATGCAAGTTTATATCGAAACATGGTTTATATCAGTCTTTGATGCATAAAACGCGACCTCCCCCTCTCCCGGACTCTTGTTCTCTCTCTCTCTCTCTCTCTCTCTCGCTCTCTCTCTCTCTCTCGCCGACAATCTTCAATTCTGTTGCACGCATCCGACACAAAAACCTTGTTGGTCCCTCTCCCTTCCTTTCCATCTCTCTCTCCCTCTCTCTCTTTGTGTGTGTGTGTGGGGGGGGGTCTTTCTAGTTTGCATGCATATATACACCATCTATAGCTCTCTCTCGCACACTATGTATGATACTCTATCTAGTCCAAGCTAGATATCTTGGGTGCACTCATCGTACGCACACAAATTCCTTGGCTCTTTGCCCGTAACTCTCTCAAGCACCACTTTGTCATCTCAGAGCTCTCCCCCCCCTCTCTCAAACTCTCCATCCACCTGGGTCACACATATGCATGCATATCTCACTCGCACTCGATAGGCCCATCTAAAACTCTATCTCTCTCCCTCGTTCTCTCTCCATCTCACACACATACACACACAATGTCATGCCTAGCTAGCCAAGTACGATGGTCTCTCACTCAATTGTAGGCACACGCAGTCCCCCCTATATGCATATGACTAGCTAATCTTAGTCTCCATCACAAATATGTGCATGGTCTCTATCTCGATTTCTCTTGGGGCATCTTTCTATCGCGCACGCACTCCTTCGATCTCCCACCCATATAATCCCCTCACGATCTCGAGGGGATCTCTCTATCACAAACACACCCTCTCTCCCTCCCCATGCGTCCATGCCATCCATGTGTCCCTCTCGACCTTTGTTCCTTGTTGGCCAGACCTCTATTGGACATGTGCTACAGGGGTGTCTCTCTCCGTTGCAAACAATCACACACTAGCTATCTTCGTGTATCTCCTCGCCTCGCTTTTCCATCTCGGAGATGCATGCATGATATGTTCGCATAAGAAACGAAAAAACACACTCTCTCTTTAATTTATCGTTTGTTGTCACTTTCTCTTTCACACACATACTCTTTTTGCACACTTATTCATTCTCCTTCACACACACTTGATCTGTCTCAACTTAGGCATTCTCCTCGGTCCATAGCATATAGATTTATTTAAAAGTCAAACATCACAAAGTTTGACCATGTACATGGAGAAAAACAATTACATCTATTATGGCAAACATATACCATTAGATTCACCATGAGATGTAGTTTTGTATGAAGTATCTTTGGTATTGTAGATACAAATAACATTTGCGTAAACTTGATCAAAGTTTCCAAAGTTTGACTTCTAAAAAATTTACATGCACTGCATTATCGAGCGGATGGAATATCTCTTTCCCCCTCTCAGCTATCTGACGCACCACTCAGCCTTATCGGGCTCCTCAATCTCTCTCAAACTTTATTGGTCAGTTTGGTTCGTGACCTGACCCTCATGCCTTGATGGCCAAGATCTTTGCTGGTGTGGACGTGAGATGTAAAATATTTCTGCCTGGCCAGGCTTGTGTGGTGCTGAAGCGTTTGGTTCATGCCTGGGCCAGGCAAAGCATCAACGTCCCATCAATCAATCCATGCAGCAATTATTTAATGCTAATATCCATCCATGTTGCTGTTAGCCTCGTGGCCGCACGACCAGGCACGGCCAGGCGTTCAAAATCGGTCGCCTGGGCCAGGCTACTTGCAGTGTCTGGAGTCCAGCCAGGCTAATTAAAGTGCAAGGGTACCCAGGCCAGGCGGGCTTTCTTTTTAACAGGGTAGCAACCAAACAAGCGTGCATGAAATCCAGCCACAACCCCAGGCCAGGCAAAAGATGCTCAGGACGCAAGCCAAACTGACCTTATATCTCCCTGGTTCACACACACACATGTCTCGCTCGCGCTATACATATAGACCCATCCAACACTCTCCGCCCTTGTTCCCTCTCCATGTGACACGCACCCCCCTAAGTACCATAATCCCTCACTCCATCATAGGCGCAAGCACTCCCCCCCCCTCCTAAGTATGATTATCTCTTACTAGCCATCAGGAACACACGTATTGTCTCCTTCCATCCATACGTCTATCTCGATATCTCTCGGGGCATCTTCTATCGCGCACACACCTTGTCACTCGATCTCCCACCCATGTAGTCCCATCACGATCTCCAGTTGATCTCTCTATGATAAACATACACTCTCTCCTCCCCATTTCTGCATTTTCTCCGTACGTCTCTCTCGACCTCTCTCCCTTGTTTGTCAGACCCCTCTTGGCCACGTGATAGAGGTCTTGCTCTCTCGGTTCCAAACAACCACACACTATCTCCTCACCTTGCCTCCGTTGTCGAAGATGCATGTGTGATATGTTTGCATAAGGCACGCACGCTTTTTCTCTACTTTTATCATGTGTTGTCCATGTCTCTTTCACACACGCACACACACTTCTCTCTCTCTCTCTCTCTCTCTCTCTCTCAAGTTAGGGACTCTGTCACGTCCATAAGCATAGGGATATTTTGAAAAGTCAAACCTCAGAAAAGTTTGACCAGGTATATGTGGAGAATAACATTTACATCTGAACGATCATTAGATTCATCACAACATGTACTTACTTCATACTATCATTTATCTTTGGTATTGTAGATATAAGTAATTTCTTTATAAACTTGGTCAAAGTTTCAAAAGTTTGACTTAAAAAATGTTGGAACTACATTATCGAGCGGAGGGAGTAGCTCTTTCTCTCTCTCGCTATCTCTCACGGGCCTGCCCTCTCACTCGAACTCTCTATACCGACGGATTATCGCTCACCGTGTCAACAGATAGCTCCGTATATTGTTTAGTTGACCGGTCAACCAATCCACATGCTGCCTTGTCACCGTGGTTCTGTATCTTCGTGTGCTTTGGCCCATGTGGCGGTGGGTGAAAATAAGTAAACCAGAGGCCCATCCGACACGCTGAAGTAAACAAAGTTGAAACCACTCGGGTAGCACCCGCACGCTAGTAAATTGAGGGTGCATTGAGGACACACTTCTTGCGCGTGAAGGACGCACTCGCGCACAATTCACCACTGCACGGCGGCATGCACAGAAGGACGCACTCGCGCACACCCAGCACACAACACACACCAGCACACGTGTAAACCGGCCACGCCGCTGGTTGAGATGGACGGCGAGGCAGCCAACAAGCGGAGGCGGCTCGAGCCAAAACCGCATCCGGCGAGCCTGGACTTCATCAGCAGCCTCCCCGACGACATGCTGCTTGTCATCATCGGCCTCCTCCCCACCAAATCTGCCGTGCGGACCGCCCTGCTCTCCCGGCGGTGGCGCCCCCTCTGGCGCTGCGTCCCCCTCAACCTCACCGTCGACAGCTGTCTCTGCGACGAGGATTGCAAACGCATGGCCGCAGTCTCCAAGATCCTTTCATCACACCCTGGGCCAGCTAGACGCCTTGACATCCGCATGTTCAGTACCAACTTCAAGGTCCAACCCAAGTTCGATGAGTGGTTCTTATCCCCCGCCCTAGATCAGCTCGAGGAGCTCAGCTTTGAAGCTGGACGATGTCGCTCTCTGCCGTCGTCCGCGCTTCGCCTCATGCCAACGCTCCGCCGCGCCAGCTTCAGCTCCTGCTATCTTCCCCAGATTAATGCCGCGCCCGCCCTTCTTCTCCCTCAACTCAAGCAGCTCGAACTCTTCGACGTTGTCATCTCGAAGAAGGCTATGGAGCACCTGCTCTGCAGCTATACTGCGCTCGAGTGCCTTCAACTTGAGCAGATCCACGGGTTCATTAGCCTCCACATCGCCTCGACGAATCTCCGATGGATTTATGTGTCTTGCTGGCCCCGCAACAAGACATCAATTGGGAAGAGATCACTCAGGCTGTTCCATGTTATGGTCATTGAGAATGCGCCTTTCCTTGAGAGATTGCTTGTATCAGATCTAGAAGGTCCAACAAAAATCAGGGTCATTGACGCGCCGAAATTGACAGCGTTGGTGTACTCATCTACCAAATTCTCCGAACTCTTTATTGGATCCGTAATCGTTCAGGTACAGCACTCATCTTCTTCTCCGTCTTCTTGAAATTCAAATTTTTAAATTTCTTCTTGATGTATTTACGACCGTCTTCCAGAAAATGATTCCCACAAGCTTGACCCAGTCCATGCGCACAGTGAAGATCTTAGCACTAAAATCTATCAGCCCCAATCTAGATCAAGTTGTTGGATTCCTTACATGCTTTCCATGCACGGAGAAGCTACTCATCGAGGTGAAACTTCTTTCCTATAAGTAAACGGTAATCACAGCGTAGCTCAATTTTTCGTAATTTTCCCAAATTACGATGACAAGTGTAGTGTTCAAAACTGCATCTACGCACTGCACCAAAAGAAATGTTTTTAGTATTTTTTTTTCTCACATGATCACCTGCATCGTTTTTATGCTGTACTACTATAGTAGCCTAGGCTAATCATAGTGGAAAGTAAGACTACTCCAGTAACTCTATGGTTACCCTAAGAGCAAGTACTACCTCCGTCCTGGTTTACTCTTCCAATTTTGTAGTATCCAAATTTGACCATAGATTTAACTGACAAAATTTTAATGCATGTCACTAAGAACTATATCGTTGGATTCGTATTTGAACATAATTTCAAATGGTGTAATTTTTAGTGACATGCATTGGCATTTTCTTAGGTAAATCTATGGTCAAAATTTTATACTAAATACGAGGTAGTATAACAAAAGTGGGCTATTAGGCCAAAACATGTGCCAAATTCACTTGTGATGCATTTGGCGTCGATGCCCCTCCATTGCTCACCTGGTGCCCCAATCTGGATCACACCTACTTTGCTCCGGTGCCAAATTAACTCACGCAATGAAAAAACACTGCGTGGGAGAGAGAGAGGACTGAGGCAATAAAAAACACTTTGTTTGGGAGAGTGAGAGGCTGGTGTAGTTGGTTTGATTGATTTGTTTATGCATGTGGGTATGTGTGCACAGCGGTGCCAACTCTCACATCGCGAGAGCGGTGCCAAAATCTTTTGATTTGACATCGATGCGTATTATATGGCATACTTTTGTGAAATATGGCATCGGCCACATAGTGGAAGGCAACAAATACCCAAGCTCATCACGTGCTCCTAGTTAAATGAGAGGAAACAGAGAGAGAGAGAGAGAGAGAGAGAGAGAGAGAGTGAAAAAATATCACTAGCCAGCCAACCCTATCGTATGAGCGAATGATATTGGACCTCTTGATGACACGGCAATCTTATTCAGCCAGCTGATCTAATATGTTCTCTTCTTTTGCAGATAAAAAAAGACCCGAAAGTGAAAAATGTGCTGCACTATAACATTCTCATCGAATGCCTTTATCTCCATCTTACAGAAATTGATCTGATCGACTACCGAGGCAGCACATCTAAGATTAAATTGGCGAGGTTCTTTGTTCTGGAGGCAAGTTTGCTCAAGGTAATGAGGTTTGGCGTTCTCTGGCGCAACAATGAATGGCGTGCTGATCACCGCAAGCGTCTAAGCCTAAATGACAAAGTCTCATGAAGCTGAATTTGTTTTTGAAACATCAAGTGGCTAGAGACTCGAAAACTTATTTACCCATTAGTGACTTGTCGAGGCGGTGGATTTTAGTTTATGCGATAATGCTGCATCCACCTAAAGAAACGAAAGTTCTTACGTAAACTTCCTAGTAATTCCCTCTTCGTAGGTGCAGCATTACTCCTAACATTTGCAATATCAGTTTGAAACATGTAATATTGCCATGTCCTATTCCTGTGTTTTCAAAAACCTGCGAATCAAACAGGTCCTGGGTTGGTGATGATGTTGTGCCTCCCATCTTTCACCAATAGCCGTCGGATCTTGATCTGACGCATACAAACCAAGCTTCTCCATTTTGCAAAAAGATGCCGCACTTGTTCCCTATTTACAAACAACTCCTTATCTCTCACAATCAGCCTTATCTCCTCCCCACCACATCTAGAAGGCCGTGGAAAAATCTGGCGCGATGGCCGCTGCTGGCGCCGTCCACCCCCAATCTTTGTGTTCCATGCAATGCACGGGCATCTACGCACGGGAAATTATGTCGAACAGGGCTACTTGTAAGCAGGCTAGCTCTACAGCCATGATGATAGTGACTGCAGACGGTGAGGCTGACTATGGTATGCCGAACACGGCACCTATACTCAGGCGTCATCTCCGGCGCAGGGTCTTGTCACTTCACTGTGAGGAGCAGCACGTAATAATTTGACCAACGGGGAGTACATTGGTAGTACTACTACTAGTACTAGTAGCACCACCGTCTGGATTTAGGAGTATTACCACGTCCATCTGGATTTTAGTATTTCACTAGCAATATCTAGTAATGCATGTCACAAAAAATGTACTACTCCCTCTGTAAATAAATACATGTACTCCATGCATGAACGGCGCCAGAACCAAACTTCTCATTACTCTAGGCAAAATCGTTATTTTCTATCTATCGGTCGCGCCATGGAGCAAAACCAAATTTTACAAATTCACGAGTTCAAAAGGAAAAGTCTGCCGTGTTCGCGTCGCACCCCACACGGTTGGTCTCACGCACGCTCAAGCGGGAATGCATGCGGTGTTGCATTTTCACTTACAAGTGGGACCGCATGATTGAGCAAACCGACTATCGGCAAACCCCACCCGCCCACAGCGTGATGGCTGAGAAAACAGGAGGGAGAAGAGATGGTTGTAGCACGGACTCCAAGAAAATTGCTGTCGGATGGGACTCGTGTGGGTGGCATGTGCCGTACTGCTAGACGTGAATGCTAGTTATGGCCCATGCCACCCCACTATATCGAGCCTATATCGAGGTATGTAGAACAAATTTCCTGCAGTCCGTGCTCAGCCCTCCTCTATCTCTCTTCTCAGCCAGCCAATGGGCCTTGTGGAGCCCATCGTCTGTTTGCTCACATGCGGTCCCACATGTCGGTGAAAACACAAGAGGACCCGAACCTACACATCTTTCACCTCGGCGTGTTGGTGATGAAAAACAAATCCAATAAAGATCTTTGGTGGCCGCTTTTGGTGTTACTCAAGAGTAGTAAGATTATATTTCTGATTTAACCCAAGATGCACATCTCGTGGCTTCAACTACCACTCTATTTTCTTTCATGACACGACCTGGATGCTTTGGATGTCCCACGTGTCGGCAAAAGGAGGAAGAACCCGACCAAATCTTCGGTTGCGCTCTCGGATTAGACTAGTTGTGCTAACTTAAAATTTTTATTGTGTACTACCTTCGTTCCAAAATACTTGCCTTCCGTTTGTCCAAAAAGGGATGTACCTATATACTAAAACATGTCTAGATACATATATATTTTGACAAATAGAAGGCATGTATTGTGCAACGAAGGGAGTAGAATGGATGCAAGTCTTTGTATTGGGAAGAAGAGTACATCCATATATTGATAGAGCGCAATTTAGTAGATGTTCTAGCACTTTTAGCTAGCATAGAGGCTAGAGATGAGACTAGTGCACTTGTTGATACTCCTACTAGAATAGAGGCCAGACATGAGACTAGATGCGAGGAAGCAACGTCTACTTCCCTTCTTTACACTCGAAGAAGAAAGAAGCACGCAAGATCGAGCCTCCCCGGATCAACAATGAATGCATCGAGAAGGCACTAATCCAACTTACAGGAGTAGTAAAATGTATTCTTGTGGTTCTTGTTTTCCTTGGTCTTGCTTGTCTAGTTAAAATTATCATTGGAGTTCGTGCAAAACAGAGGTCTGTTTGGGGTCGTGCGTTGGAGTTGGCCTTACAAGTGGGACCGTAGTTGAGGAAACCGACTATCGGCAAACCCCCACCTCGCCTGCCGCGCGATGGCTGAAGTTAGAGAAACGACGAGGTTGAAGAGATTGCTCTAGCACGGAGTCCAAGAAATAATTGGTGTCAGATGGATGTCGTGGTGGTGGCGTGTGCCATACTCATGGACGTGAATGCTTGTTCTGGCCCATGCCACCCTACTACTCCTACTACTACTACTTACTATATACTACTAGTATCGAGGATTCGAGGTGCTGGTTACGTACAGCGAACACATATTAACATATGGCTACAGTAAAAACACCCGACCGATGCGCGAAGCATGTGAAGCTAGTACAAATAGTGTACTACTATTGTTGATTGGCCTCATCCGAGAACCTGTTGCAATGCACGTAGAATTATGTATTCGGAAAATAAATTCCCTTGTCGCACCACTCACTCAGAGAAGCGACTCGAAAGCCATTCATAAATTTAGTAAGTTTATCACGGGCATGTCATTTTATTACATACAACAGGTCATCAACCCACATCGACAACGAGGATACATTATAAATACTAAAGTTTTCACCACACAACAAATAACAAGCAATGAAGTGAACTTCAACTCAACCATTCCTCGGCGTTGGAAACGCTTGCTTTGAACCACAAGTGATTCTCTGGGACGGGCCATCTATTGTCGATCTCGAGACCAACGCAGGACTGATCATCCAGGCTGAAGCGGCCTACTATATCAGTACCAGGGTAGGGAACCACCCAAATGTCCGAGGTATAGACATAGTTGCTTCTCATAAATGGTACTAGTAACGTTGTGTCAACAGCAGTTGGATCGCCTTTCACCATCATCGGATAGTTTTGTCCAAGGAAGAGCAAGTTTTCTCCAAGACTATCAATTTTGTACCATGGCGAAGGTGTTGGCGCTAGCACACTACTATCCATCCCGAATACCATGCAACGGGTGTTGGAATAGGTCGAAGAGTGCGACCATGGGAGACAACACGTGCTCCCCGGTAGTAACAAACTCGGTCTGTTTGTATACAGACAAGAAGAGGTGATCCATCGGAATTAGTTGCCAGGCGCCACTGAGTATATACGTTCTGCTCGTCCTCATGCTCGTGATCATCACCATCGTCATCTCCCCCTTGGTTATAAAAAATTTCAAGTATAGGTGGTGGAATGTTCACAGGACCTTGGAAACACAAGAAGAAGGTTAATTAGTAAAGGGAAACTTGCTAACCCGCATGCATGTGGATGAAACAATTATAATTACGGTGGAAGACAAACGTACCGAAAGTATAAGGATTCCATGCAAAAACGGTGCCACAGTGGTGGCAGCAAACACAAGGCCCTCGTATTGAATTGCATCACGGTACTCATCCGTGTCTGAAACTGATTTTTGAGCAATATCCATCCGGTCAAACCACGAAGGGCGGCAACAAGCTTGTCGAAGATAGCAACAACTTCATAGTTGTTGTAATTCCAAGAGCGGTTGGGAACTCGACAAATTGCTATCTTCCGTAGAAGACAGTCACCATGATCGTATTTGAGCGATGCGTAAAATACCGGTGTGCTGCGGGCGGTATCTTTGAGATGTTTGGAAGTGGAACCCGGTCACAGTGTACACATTCACAAGTTCCCACTGTGATTGGACCCAATGTAAACAACCCAATCTCCATTTGCGCCTGCCCAAGCCTTACCCTCAAGCGATGGCATCTTAACATCATACGTATCATTATCAAGCGGCATCAACTTGCACAGGGCGAGGCCTCCGTCGTGCCGGCGCCAGTCATCAGGGTCACGGCGAAGAAGATAGGGGAGATTAAACCGCTCCTAGACTCTTGGGTTCCTTGTAATGATGTTATTAGTTGAGTCGAGAATGGGCTTGAACGAACCTGCCATGCTAGCCGAGGTGATGATGTCGCACCGATCAATGAGTTCCTCCACCACGTCATCTTTCAGATCGGGGCAAGAATAACGGGGTCATTTCCGGCCTGTTCCCTCTATGGAGAAGACGATCGAACAATGGCAGAAGAAAGGGTGAAGGGCTGAAGGAAAATGGAGGAGGGAGAGGAAGAGCGTCGACGGCGATTCAAATCGAGAGGGAAAGGCGAAGAGTCGGTGGACGGTTACCAGTTTGCCATGGTTCACGAAGAGGCGCCCCGGCCTACACGTTCGTTCGGAAATACTACTACTCGCCGTCATCTCACTGATATGTTGGAACGGGACCACATGTCAACGAAACATGGTGTGGAATTTCTCGTGCAAAATGCAATCTGGCCGCGTTGGCCCGAGGTGCCGCATTAGTTATCGACCTTTATTTTTTTAATGGTGTGCCGTTCAGTTTTGAAGCACGACTAACTGATGCTTGTCTGAGAGAAAATATAAACTACTCTACCACTACTCCACCTCCAGTACTAGTAGTATAAAAAAGATATATAGGCTGGGGCTTCAGTGCTTTCTTGCTAAGGGCTGCCCACTTGCTTCTCACACTACCACCCTCTCTCCAGATTTAAAAAAGATGGCCTCTCTCTCCCTCCGAACCGGTGGTCACAGATCCGCTGGGGAAGAAAAGGACGTGCAGCGTTGACGCACTCGTCGGCGGCGAGCGAGGTCACGCACTGCCGACAAGGATGTCCACTCAGACCTAGCGCCCGCGTGGGATGGCATCCGTCCCCAAGCTCGCTGTCGTAGTGTGTGCGGAGGATGACGACCACGAGTGAAGCCACTTCCCGCCGACCCTCAGGTATGCTACCTCTTTTCGAACCATACCCTTGTTCTATTGCCCCATCTGCCACGTCGTTGCATGTGGATCTTTTTCCACTCCACCATCTTCCCAATTTGCTATCCTCTGCTTTCTGCTGTACGCAGACAAAACCATAATTTGCACTATTAAAGGAAACCCTACATCATGCAGACTAATCCATATGCAGGTTGAATAAGGAAAGGAAGGGAGACTGTACTGTCCAACAGAGTAGGCACCGAACCCGCATCTAGGTTGAAAAGGGGAAAATCAGTAGCTAAGGAATGAGTCTCGTGTCTCTTGGTACTAGCACAGCCAGTATACCAACGATGAAACTTGTTACTACCTTCAGATTTTTGCATTGATAATGCTTATAGATTACATACCTCACTTTCATGAGATAAGTTATTTTTTTGTACAGTGTCACCAAAATGCCAAGGCGATGATGTCATTTTATTTTGGTTAAACTGCACAAAAAATTATGAAGACAATAGGAAAGGTCAAGAGTGGGCACCTCCTCCTTTGGCTATTGTATTGATTTGTTCGATCAAGTTTTTATGTTTGATCGATTATCAAGATTGGATAGCAATTTTTCATGTCCCCTCGAGTTTGAAATGATATTTACCTTGAAGGTACATGGGTTGCAATTTTTTTTAATACTGTCATTAGTTAATAATGCTAGTTACCTTCAGAATTTTGTATTTGGTTTAATGCTCTTGCACAACTAGTATACCAATGCTGAAACTTGTTACCTTTACATTTTGTATTGTTAATTCTTATAGAAATCTTCCAGTGCTAGAGCTTATGGAAATCTGTTCAGTAAAACCATTGTACTGTACCCTGTAATAAAATAACTACTCTATTGTTGCACTAGCCCTTTGGATTAGTGTATATTTGTACTATTCGAATGGTGTTGCATTAAGCGTATGAACATATATAAAGTGTGGCAAGCTTTCCGGATATTTGCTCAAGAAAAGCGACTACCTGTTTTTCTAAATACTGGGCGTTTGGGTACTTTAAATTGAACTGCGAAAACGTCTTATATTAAGGAGCGAGAGGTGTAGTGTTCACTCAAATTATCCCGGTAAAGCTAGTAACACCTTTGTTAAAATTAATGTTCATTATGTTATCGGAGGCGGTGCATATGTTTGTCTCTAATGCACATCGACTACATACGACATGATGATGTAATGTTAAGTCATTTCCTTTTATGCAGTGTCCTTTGAATTGTCAAAGCGGTGATGGCATTTTATTTAAGTTGAACTGCACAAAATATGCTTAAAAGAAGAGGAAAGGTCAGGAATGGCTCAATTTTCAGAAAAAACTATGTATGCCTTCCTGACATCAGCCGATGTTGCTTTATTTATTCCTTCAAACATGTGGTTAGAAATAGTCTTGCTACCTTTTCCTATTAAGAAATTGGAATGCTTATATTTGTGAGTCTATGCTTCAACTAGTGCCACTTTTATAGTAATCACACTTTCAATATCTATGCAAACAGGGATGCTCGATTTTAGTGGAACTACACAATAGTCCAACTGGTTCAACATTAGGAGCATGTTTTTTCTAAACCTTTATATCCAATTGGTGGCACTATGAGTTGTTCATTCTGAAGGTACATGGTTTGCTACTATCTTGATACTCTTTTTGTCTTGTCATTAGATAGTAATATTAGTGGTTTGCATGTGAATTTATTGGCGGTGGACCTACATTGGAGGTGAGGACAGGATTCAATGATTGGATGCTCAATTTCAGTTGTATCGATTTCACCTCTTCCATCACTGCGAACATGGATATCCTTGGTCTGATGAAGAATAGGCGCTATATTTCTGCTCTGAACCAGCAAATCAATTCAGTATGAAATTGTCCATGGCAAAACATAACTGTATCAGATTGTCTAGTGCAGAACATGACATATGCTAAGCGGAAGAGACATGTTTAAACCGAAAATACATGGTGTGGTATATGTTTACTAGCTGCTTGATATTTGTGCGAGACAGAGATATACGCCCATTGCTATTTGGAAAACAAATAAAGTGTCCGCATAATTTTGGTTGAACTGCACAAGAGAATAGTATAGTCCTTGCATGCGATTGCCATTTGAAAATAGACAGAAAGATTGGATAGTCACTTCATGGACTGCAGAAAAGTAGTACTGTACTATTTATTGGCCAACACTAGGTGCTTCATTGCTTTGGTCTGACTATACAATGGGCATAATTTTGCCTAAGTTAAAGTTTGTATTCCGAAAATAGTCTCGCGGTGTGATCGAGAGAAGACCAAATCATATTGTAGTGGATGTTCCTCCATCATGTGTGGTTCATTCTCATGGTTCCAGCTGTTGGTGAAACCACTTACGTTTGCAAGAGGAATTGTAGTCTTCACAAACAAATTTGTCTTCGATGCATGCGAGAATGTTGGCCAAGAGAAGCATCCATGTTAGTAGGAAGAACAGATGTTTTTCTAGATCTTTGCTTTTGGAGCTACATATTTGTATATGATTTTTGAATCATTGAGATGCATTAACATGCTGATCTTATGTATGAGAATCATACTAGTTAGTTTTAGTTGCGATGCAAGATCCGAAGTGGCTGATCTTTCCTTTTGGAGCTACATATTTGTATATGATCTGTGAATCATTGAGATGCATTAATAGTTACTTATTTACATTACGCTTAGTGTTTACAAGTTACTGATCGATCACTAGCTAGCCTACAAATGTGCTCTTGGTAGTTTTATTTGCGATGCAAGATGCAAAATCGCAGTTTTTTGAATAAAAATGCCTACCTCTGAAGAAACTGACAAGCTACACTATCGATCCTACACGGATAAATAGCGGATCATGCACGTACTACCTCCTTTACGGTTTGCGGGGCTCAATTCAAGAAAGCGACCTACTCGATCCTACACGAATAAATAGCGGATCACGCCGCGTACTAGTACCTCCTTTCCGGTTTGCAGGGCTTAATTCAAACCTCTCACCAACCAAGGTACTCCCTCCGTCCGGGTTTATTAGTACCTCCAGAAGTTTAAGCCTAATTAATTCCAGCGATTTAAGTGGTTGCATGTGTGCCCTCGGCTGCGACTCGTTGCATGCTGCTCAGCGTCTTGGCTGCGGCGATTCTGAGTGCTGCATGCAGCGGCCGTAATTAAGGCAGCTTTAATTGTTGCGGGCTTTTTAAATCCGTGGAATCATTATTGACAAGGAGGAGATGATTGAGTGCACTCGTTTGACCGCCATGCGGCGTGCGACCAGACGGGGACGGGGCGACACAGTCATAATTTCAGTTTCTCTAGTTTTCCGCCATGAGGTGGCGCGCTAAGCCATTATGCATTGAATTCCGATGACCGTCGCGCTACCTTCCGCCTATAAGTACAGTTTCCTAGCCTTCTCCGGTGGCACCGTGACCCAACTCGCCATATCCTCATAAGACCCCACCGGCCCGACGTCGCTCGCCACGTCCGCCATGCCCCCGCCCGTCCGCGGTAGGCGACGCCGAAGGCGGTCACCGCCGGAACTAGTGTTCGGTTTTTCACCGAAAGGCAGACGGAGGGAGGAGGCATTCTATATGTCTTTAGATGGAAATGCGGAGTTCGAGGAGTTGTTGGAGCGCGACCGCCTGGCGGAGGAGCAGGAGTTTTTGGAGCGCGACCGCCTGGCGGAGGAGTAGCGTATCGCCGATTTGCGCCGCCAGCAGGACATGGAGCAGCAGCGCACCGACGCTCTGAGTCACGAGCAGAGCGCCCGCAACTGGGCCGACTACGTGGAGGCTGGCGCCCGGCAAATAGCCCTGGAGGCTGTCGGGCACGCACGCGTTCACGACACCGATTTTTACTACCATCTCGTCAAGTGGGTTTCCCGATTGGAAGTCGAAGCTTCGGTGGACCACGCCGGCATGGAAAAGAACCCAGCAGCAGCAGCAACGCGCCCTATCACACCTCTTGCAAGTCCGAGGCGGCGCGGGGCGCGGTGCGGCGTTTAGCGTGTACCACAGATGGCGGCCGCATCGTCTAGTTAGCTAAGAGTAAGTTAGTACTTGTATGCTACTAGAGTATTAGTGGGAGTAGATAGTTAACTTGGCTATGATGGTTGTTGAGGAGTTCCGGACTAGGGGGTGTCCGGATAGCCGAACTATCATCATCGGCTGGACTCCAAGACTATGAAGATACAAGATTGAAGACTTTGTCCCGTGTCCGGATGGGACTTTCCTTAGCATGGAAGGCAAGCTTGGCGATACGGATATGTAGATCTCCTACCATTGTAACCGACTCTGTGTAACCCTAGCCCTCTCCGATGTCTATATAAACCGGATGGCTTTAGTCCATAGGGCCGAAGAACAACAATCATACCATAGGCTAGCTTCTAGGGTTTAGCCTCTTTGATCTCGTGGTAGATCCACTCTTGTAACACACATCATCAATATTAATCAAGCGGGGCGTAGGGTTTTACCTCCATCAAGAGGGCCCGAACCTGGGTAAAACATCGTGTCCCTTGTCTCCTGTTACCATCCGCCTAGACGCATAGTTCGGGACCCCCTACCGAGATCCGCCGGTTTTGACACCGACATTGGTGCTTTCATTGAGAGTTCCTGCGTATGCGTCACCGATAGGCTCGATGGCTTCTTCGACCATCATCAGCAGCGCAGTCCAGGGTGAGACTTTTCTCCCGGGCAGATCTTCGTATTCGGGCGGCCGCCGCTGCGGGCTGATTAAGCAGCCATCTGGAGCATATCGAAGCTTCGCCCCTGGCCGTCGGTCAGATTTGGAAGTTTGAACTTCACGGCTGACATCCAGCGGGGACTTGATCCTCGATGGAGTCGAGCCACAACCCGGCGTGCCGCCTTTATCACGGCGAGCATGATTTAGCTTCTGCGGCCGGACGGTACCACGGAGGCCTTTCGAACCCGCTCCGATCTTCAATTCGGAGCCGGCTGCATGGTCGGGGCGGATGGCTAGACACCGCCTCGGGGCTGCAACCTCTACGGTGATAGAGCCGAACACTGATCTTGTCCCTCATAAAATTTGGCGACTCAAGTGCGGACTCCTTGCCGGATTTGAACCTCCGCCCCCTCAATCGAATCCTATTGGGCGCGGTCATGGAGTTCACCGCAGCGGACATCTTTCAACTCTCACCTTTTGGCGACATCTTGAGTTCGCTAAAGTACCTCTCGTTATCGGAGAGCCCTGGCGGACTGCGGTCGGGGCGGTAGGGATGCAGACGACGAAGAAATTCAAAGCCCACCCACCACCCACTTGGTAGCCTTTGTCGATGATCTAACCGACATGCTGAACTACGACTCGAAGACATCGGCGGTATGGGCGGCGATGCGGAGGCGAACAAGAACCAGCGCCTACAAGACCGGAAAGCCACCTCATCATATGACATATACATGGTGGATATCCCAAAGGATGGGAATGGCGAAGGAGCAGAGGAGGATGACCCCTCAAGAAACAGCCCAAGCGCCCGGTGTCGTGGCGCCGCTCTAAATCCGCCACAGCAATAATGAAGATTCCAGCACCGGAGATAACAATACACGGAGAGTGCGAAGACAATCCACTCCAGCAAGATCCGGTAGCGAGGAGGATGGAGGCGCCAGCCCTCACGAGAAGGCGGCGAGAAGAAGAGGTAGAGGATTATATGCCTCCCTCAGGAGATGAAGCAAGCCTCGGCGACGATGAATTCATCGTGCTGAGGATCCCGTCGAACAAGAGCGTTTTAGGCGTGGGCTTATGGCCACGACAAACAGCCTCAAGAAAAAGCAGCAACGACTTAGAGCTGATCGGGATCTGCTGGCGACGGATGGACTGAAGTCCTCGCGGCGAAGAGCATGAGCTCGAGCGCCCCTCAAAAGCTACCCTAAGCGCAAGCTGCTCCCCGATTAGAGGAGGAGGCTTACGAACCCGCATCACCGGGGAGACAATACGGCTAACCGACCACCCGTGGTCGCGGCGGAAGAAGGCCTCTAGGCCCTTCACTAGAACCGTACCCGGCATCGCTCAAAAAGCACCACGGCCACAAGGGAGCGTTCCGGACCTGCGGGATATATTGGAGGACAAGGCAAGACAATCAAGATCGATCTATGGATCGGCGTGGGCGCACGATGCGTGATGACAACCGTCGCGCCGGACCTGATAAGTCGGTCGGGCGAACAAAAGCAGACAAAGCTCTTTTGAGCTCCGTCGTGATATCGCCCGATCTGAGGCGCCGCACACCCACTATGCTTCACGAGACGAAGTAATGGATCATCAAAACCCCGAAGGGTTTAAACCCGTCAATATTGAATCCTAAGATGGCACAACAGACCCCGCGGTTTGGATCGAAGACTATCTCCTTCACATCCACATGGCCCGCGGTGACGATCTTCACGCCATCAAATACCTCCCCCTCAAGCTTAAAGGACCAGCCCGGCATTGGTTCAACAGCTTGCCAGCAGAGTCAATTGGGAGCTGGGAGGACATGGAAGCCGCATTCCTCGATAACTTCCGGGGCACTTATGTGCGACCACCGAACGCTGATGACCTAAGCCACATAATTCAGCAGCAGACGAATCGGCGGACAATTACGGACGCGGTTCTTAACCAAGAAAAACCAAACCGTCATTGTCCGGATGCGGAGGCCCTCGCGACCTTCAAGCATAACATCATGACGAGTGGCTTGCCCGGCACCTAGGACAGGAAAAGCCGAAATCCATGGCAGCCCTCACATCACTCATGACCCGCTTCTGGCGGGTGAGGACAAGCCAGCTGTAGCGCAGCAACAACCTCGGCAAAAATTCTGGCGGTCCGGACTTCAAGGACCCGAAATGGCGGTCGGCGTCGTAACAAAAACAAGCGCCGCGTGCTTGGCGACAATATTGAGGATACATCAATCAATGCGGATTCAAAGGCTCTAAACCGGTCAGTGAAAAAAGCCATTCAAAAGAACTACTCTGGTCCGTCCAATTTGGACCGAATACTCGACCGCTTGTGCGGATAGGCGGCACCCGAAAAGCCAGCTAACCACACCAATAGGGACTGTTGGGTATTCAAGCAGGCGAGCAAGTTAATTGCGAAAACAATGACAAGGGGCTGCATAGCGATGGCGAGGCGAGACCCAACCGCCCGAACAATAGAGGACGAAGGGTTTCCCCCACAGTGCGGACGGTGAACAAGATATCATAGCGCACATACCCAAAAGGGAGGCGGAAGTGTGCACTCGGGGATGTCTCTGCGATGGAGCCAGTTGCCCGAAGTTCAATCCATGGTCCTCCTACCCGATCACTTTTGTAGAAGGACCACCCCACCGACATCCGCCACGGCGGATTCGCGCCTGGTCTTAGACCCAATCGTCGATGGATTTCACCTAACGAGTCACGATGGATGGCGGCGGCAACTTTGAACCTGCTTTACCCGGGATACGGTCGCCAAAATGGGCATAGACCCTTAAGGATTAAACCTACCAAAGCGACCTTTAAAGGCGTCATACCAGGTGTAAAGCCAATTATGCAGGCTCAATTACCTTTGGAAGTGGTCTTCGGATCCCGATAACTTCCGGCGAGGAGTTAATCTTCGACATAGTCTCGTTCATGGCGGCTATCATGCCTTGCTCGGACGTGCAGCGTTTGCAAAGTTCAACAGCGGTTGCCGCACGCATACCTCAAGCTCAAGATGCGGGCCCTCGAGGAGTCATCACGGTCAGCGGAAACAGCGAGCGTTCTCTCCGCGCGGAGGAACATCTGGACTCTCATGGCGGAAGTGCAATGCAGCCTCTTAAGGCAATTCTCGAGTCCGGCCGTTAAGCGGCGGACACAGCTAAGCGGCGCCGGAGTAACTTACAACAAGACCACGGCATGTTAGAGCACGCATAGTAGTGCGGCCCCAACCCCAGCTCTGCGAAACGTCAAAGCAGGTCGCCAGCATTACACCATTACGCTCACGAAGATACCATGGGCATGGGGAGAGGGCACGACCACGATAAACCAGGACTGCGGCTCAACCACACCGGGGGCTCTCAAGTGTGTCGTTCCTTTTTCTTTTCTTTTTACCTTTTACTTTTTACCCACAGGACTCCGTTTGTCGGAGGCCACATCCGGCAGCAGACTGCCGAACTCACGATGCAACAGCCGGGGAAGGATAAAGGCTACAGCGAATATACTGGTGGTCTCCATTCACGAGCATTTTTATACACCAATCTGCAGCCTACCCACGGAGAGGACATGTTTAACAGTCCCATACCTTGCTTATCGCACTATTTGTATCGATCTGCATTCGTAGCAGCACTTATTGAATAAAACAATGCAGCACCTTTTTGCTTATAATTGCATTTCTTTTTCATACATATGCTCATTCACGGCATGTTGCATCCATTACACTTTAGTGCGGCTAATATACACCGAGGGCTTATGTTTCCGCATTATGGTATGATGAGTCCGAACACTTTCACAAGTGCGGCACCCGAACTTATAGCACTATATGCATCGGCTCGAATCATGTCTTGGGTCAATAGTTGGGTTTGCCCGGCTCCCATGTTTTGGTACCTTACGTTCCGTTATATCGGCTAAGGTAGCCTTTGGGAGAACCAACTGCGATTCCGCCCTAGTTGAGCTGGGTTAACGCCTCGATGGAGAAAGCTAAAACTGTTGTCATGATGAGGCGAGAGCCGGTCCTATTCGAGAGGTTTTTGCGAGTCCTTAAAGACTTATGCCGCTTAGGCGAGGCGGATCTTGTCCGGCCAAAGGCGTGGATAAGCGCCCCAAATTGACCTTCCGAAGACTAGGGGCTCCGCTGAAATTTAAAATTATAGAATTCTATGGCTAAGTGAGAGTGTTCAAGCATTATAAGTCCGGTTGCCTTGTTACATTTGTGTTGGCGCCTCCCTAGATGGACCCAAAAATGGGAACAAGAGCGCTCAAGTTTATCGAACACCCGGCACTTGTGGCATGAAATTTGAAGCCGACGACTTTCCATCTCTCAGATTTGATAAACAGCCGCCTGAAGGTAATATTTTAAATTAACAAAGCGTTGCTTAAGCGCATATGAACTAAGTTTTCAGCGCACGGGATAACAAAATGCGAGTCTACTCAAATATTACATCTTTGGAGCACTCACCGCAATAGTGCGAGGCGCCCTTGACACACTCTTATAATACATGCAGGCGTGCGATGCTCCTTGTCCTCTGGTGGCGGGTCCGTCCACGAGCTTACAGGCATCCATCTTGCCCGGTGCACCTTCTTGGCGGGCAAGGGCCCGGCAGGCACCCTCAATACAAAGCGGAATGCTTGATGACTTCTACCAGAGGCACGCATCCATCGGCCGCCGCGCAGGGCGAAGTAGCTCACAGGCATGGCCTCCTTGAGCCACGGCCGAACTATGAGGCCCTTCATGGCCTGTTCGGCCGCCTTGTGGAGCTCGACCAGCTGCTTGACTGGTCGCTAAAAACACCGGATGTCCGGCCTCGACATCTTGAGACGAAGACCTTCTCCGTCAAGCTCCCTCCTCGGCTGGTAGAATCACGGCAGCATCGGACACGCTGCGAGGAAGATCTCTGAAGCAGCTCTGGAGAGCTCCGAATTCGGGTAAGCAAAAGGTAAATAACACTCACATGCTTAATTTGCATGAAAAATGCCTTACCAGATTCTATTTTCATCACCGCCTCAATCTCTGGAGGGCCTTGTAGACTTGACCTTAGCGGCTTTGGCACTCTCAAGAGCCGTTGCAAGCTCGGACTCTCGAGTCTTTTAGTCACGCTCCAAGCTCTCATGATTTTTCACGAGATCCTGGAGCTCTTGCTGTAGCTCCGCCACCCGCGCCTCCTGCTTCTCTCGCTCGGTGCGCTCCAGCCGCATTGCGTTCGGCATGACCACCGCCTCGTTCAGGAGTCGCCACCTCGTTAGTGGCCCCTACAATACCCACGTTATCCTTGTCATTTTTCTTGCAACCAAATCCTTTCTGTAAGGTACAATTTTCATAAGGTATTACTCACCTTCTTTTTCCTCAAGCTGCTTCTTGGCATGACCGAGCTCGTTCTCGGACCGCTCAAGGTTTTCCTTCAAAGTATTGACCTCCAGATCGGTCTTGGCGGAGGTCGGCAACCTGACCTGCAATCCCATATTGACATATTTTTATGACTCCTGCGTTTATCTTTCTAAAGATCCTCGATCCTGCTTTTCTTTCCGAACACGAACCGAGCATCGGGGAGCTCTTGTCTACAGCGGTACCATTTTACATATATTGAAATTCTTACCTCAAAAGGCTGTTAGAAGGCTGCTGCAGGCTTGGTCAGCCCGCTCTTGGCGAGCTAAACCTTACGAATCACCGCACTCATAACGATGCGGTGTTCCTCTTCGATGGGCGCCGTTGAGCACCTCCGGCCAAATTATCCGGCACCTCCGGTTGGGCCGGAGGCAGCGGCGTCATGATCTTGCCCTTTTTACGAAGGGTGCGCCCGCGGACTCGGAGCCACTATGGCCTTGAGGCTGAGTCGGTGCAAAGTCCGGGAGGGTGTCTGTGACACCTCCGGGGCCTCTTCATCCTAGTGGGTCCCTTCACGGGATCCCACCTCGGCGTCGTCCAGCGGCTTGCGAAGTGGAGGCAGTCGGAAGGAATCCATATCCGGCGCGCAAGGACCCGCTTTCGGCAAGCAGGAAGATCATCCTTGGGCGGACTGCAGGGTTGTATGCGGCATTAGAAAGACATTATATGGCGAAAAGAAAAAACCTTGAAGTTATTCGGGAGTCCGGATACTTATGATCTCGCCAGGGATTTGGCCCTTGGAGGCCAGTCCTCGTCGTCATCACTGGCGTTGGCGGAGCAGTACGGGGGAAGAGTTTTTCCCTGGACCCTTCGGCCTCCCTTGTTGGGGAGGCCTTCCTTTTCTTCCCTCCCCCCGCTGGGGGAGAGGCTTTCTTCTTCTCCTCCTCGCCTTGGTGGGAGGAGTCGGCCTCGGATTCATCATCCGATAGCACCTGAAAATGGGAACTCTTCCGAGTCCCGTGGCCGTCTTCTTGGCCTTCTTCTCCGGCACCACGTGGGGTCTTTGGAGCAACAACCCGATTAGGCGGGCATCCGCTGGGTCCTCGGCAATGGGGCAGACGGATAGTCCGTTCGACCTTCGCCCGACCATTCTGTCAAAGGTAAAGGGAGTTTAGATCCCGCATAGAGCCAAACTATGGAAAACAAGTGGTGAAATCACTTACCTCGTCGGCTGGGCTGCGGCGGAATCCAGCGATCTTGATGGCGGATCACGGGAGCTTCGGCGTATGAACAACACCTTCCGGACATCTTCGTGCGTAGTGTCGAAGAGCCCGCTTTCGAGTGCAGTGCTGCGCGGATCAAACTCCCACATGTTGAAGCCCCATCACTGGCACGGGAGAATCCGGCGGATGAGCATGACCTGGACTACATTGACAAGCTTGAGCTTCTTGTCCACCAGCTTATGGATACAGCCTTGGAGTCCGGTCAGCTCCTCCGAATCCCCCCAAATCCGGCCACTCTCTTTCCAGGAGGTGAGCCGTGTAGAAACCAGATCTGGTCGGGGCGGCTGCCCAATCAGTCCGCAGCGGCTCGGTGATGTAGAACCACCCGATTGCCACCCCTTGATGGTTTCCATGAAAGTGCCCTCCGGCCACGTAGCGTGGGACATCACGCCCACCATGGCGCCTCCGCACTCCGCTTGGCTGCCCTTCACAACCTTGACTTGACCTTTGAAGGTCTTGAGCCTGGCGAAGTGGGGCTGGATGCAGAAGGAAGGCCTCGCACCTGACGATAAGCGCCGAGATGTTGAGGATGAAATTCGGGGCGGATCATGGAAATCTAGGCCGTGGTAGAACATGAGCCCCAGACAAAGGGATGAAGCGGGAAGCCCAGTCCAGCGGAGGAAATGGGGAAGAAATACTACCCTCTCATGGGGCACAGGGTTGGGGCGAGCTCTCCCTCGTCGGGGGAGCCGATCTGCAGCGATGTTCTTTGGACAAATATCCTGCGTCGCGCAGCTTCTGGACCTGCCCCTCCGTGGCGGAGGAGGCCATCCACTTGCCTCCGCTTGGACATAGTTGGAGAAGGTTGAGGTGAGAAGTGCGGACTTGGTATTTGGAGCTCGAGTTCGAGGAGATGGATAAGCCAAGGAGGAAGAAGGCACAAGTAAAAGGGTTGGATCTTTATCCCCTTATATGGGTGGACAAAAACATGTGTCCCCACCGGCCTGGTAAAACTCGCTTATCTCCCAAGCGTCACAATCAATGGCGTGGTTGGGTTACCCACGTCCGTATTGATGGGAATCCCGGAATAAGGGGAACACGATCTACTGCCCGACAAGGCGTGCCAAGGAAACCGCCTCGCTAAGCATACGGAGGTGGAACAATAAAAACAAGTAAAGGCTTGGTAATGGCATGACGTCACGCCACTAAATCGTCGTGATTGAACTTGTGTAATATTATTCTCTCTACGGTGATGCGTGGAATTTATCTTTGCGAGCGGACACTATCCTGGTGTTCACAATCTTCTATAAATTATTCGGAGGAAGAACCCGCCTTGCAATGCGAAGAAGACAACATGCGCGCCCGGACTCGTCGTCATTGAAGCCTGGTTCGAGACTCTTGAGGAGTTCCGGACTAGGGGTGTCCGGATAGCGAACTATCATCATCGGCGGACTCCAAGACTATGAAGATACAAGATTGAAGACTTACGTCCCGTGTAGGATGGGACTTTCCTTGGCGTGGAAGGCAAGCTTGGCGATACGGATATGTAGATCTCCTACCATTGTAACCGACTCTGTGTAACCCTAGCCCTCTCCGGTGTCTATATAAACCGGATGGCTTTAGTCCATAGGATGAAGAACAACAATCATACCATAGGCTAGCTTCTAGGGTTTAGCCTCTTTGATCTCGTGGTAGATCCACTCTTGTAACACACATCATCAATATTAATCAAGCGAGGCGTGGGGTTTTACCTCCATCAAGAGGGCCTGAACCTGGGTAAAACATCGTGTCCCTTGTCTCCTGTTACCATCCGCCTAGACGCACAGTTCGGGACCCCCTACCCGAGATCCGCCGGTTTTGACACCGACAGTTGTCAACATGGAAGTTCACTACTCTATATGTGGATCAGACCTGTTACTTTGCTTTGAATGTTGAACTTTCTGTTTGAACGTATGGAATGGGCTGTTATTTTTTTAAATGGGTTGTATTTGTCCTCCATGGGCTTAGAGGCTGACTTGTGGGCCTACCAAGTTGGCCAGCGTACACAATCGAGGAGATGATTATGCGTGGAGAGGATAATGACAAGGATCCGCCAAGGTCATGGTAATGCATAAGCAAGTGCCTCCTTATTTCAAGCCAATAAAAATGGCTCCTCCTAGTGGATTTACGGCATCTAGGTCCCATGCCATTCTCAACGTAGTCAATAAGCGAGAGAATTACTGTGACGGTGACACCAGGGACCCAGCAGCTCGCCCAGTTATTTTTTATTTTGGGTTAATTTGATAAATGCCACTCCAAATCTGGTGTATCCAAGAAATGCCACTGCAATTTCCAGACTTTAAAAATGCCATTTCATTCCATTTCTAGTGGCATTTTTCGAAGTCTAGAGTGGCGTTTTTTGAAGTTTGGAAACTGCAGTGGCGTTTTTCAAAGTTTGCAAAAATTGCAGTGGCATTTTTCAAAGTTTGGAAATTTCAGTGGCATTTTATGAATCGCCATAATTGGAGTGGCATTTATCTAATTTGTTTTTGACACAGGCAGGGTGTCAAGCTGGGCTGTGTGGGACACTCTGGCTGTCTAGACAGCCTTTTTCTTTTATGTTTACATGAGACCAGCCCGGTAGTCTTTTCTTTACGAAAATGGCTAGCCCAGTTTTGTGATTTGTCAAGTAAGTCGCTTTATCGGGCTGTTGGGCTGCAAATCTTTCAAAACAAGGAAAGTTTCATTAATTTGGCGAGAAAATAGCCTATCGATAATGAGAAATGGGTTGTACATTTTAAAACACATCAAACCAGCAATTAGTTTCAAATATCTTTTTTTCATTTCGAGATTTTAAATTGCATTGATTTTTATGCATGGACAATTTATTGGATTTTATATTGATATACATTTATTTTTAAAATCAGTCTGAATATGACTCAAAATTTCGGGATTAAAAACAGTTCAGACCGCACTGACATATGCAAAATTTCGTATAATTTTTTAACCATGGCCACAATATGGGCTGTAATGCTAACAAAAAGAATATGGGCTCCAAAAAAACCCGTAAGAATTAGCAAATGGGCTGTAAATTATTTGAAATAATGGCGAGATGGCACGTATCTTTATTTTCCATAGATTTGAGGCTTTCCACAGATGGCATGTATCTTGTTGGGCGTCCATCCAACGGCCGTTGTGCTTCTTTAATCTCTGCTCTTCCTGCTCGGCCCGCTCAAACAAGCACCGGCGGGACTGCTGCTCCCTCCTCCCATGACGGTTGTCTTTGCCCTTGTGACCGCCCACCCGTACTCCCATCGCTGGCCTAGCCATCCCTCTACTCATCCACAGTCCCACACCTGCTGTTATTCTCCGGCGACCGCAGACCAACCAGTAAACCCTCGTATAGTCGTACTCCCCTCCGCGTGGGAAACAACTGCTGAGTCTTCCCTGCCTCCATCTCGTTCCCTTCCTAGGCCTCGCCGTCGTCCACCGCCCTGGTGCTCTCGGTGTGGCGTGGTCAACATAGTCAATGACCGACATGCATCTAAAGTGGACTGTACGTGGAGAGGCTGACAGCTGGGTCCTGACGCCGCATGAAATGTCTCCTTATTACAGCATAAAACAATGATTCCTCCACGACATCTGGGACCCACGGAAGGGCCTCTGAATTTCGCGAAAAAAATGTTACCACCGGCTGACAGCTCGGACCCACCAGCTATATCTTGGACGCAAGGAAGTGCCTCCTTATTACGCACAAAAAATGAGTACTCCCCCTGCTAGCTGGGACCCAGTATAGTGGGCCTACTAAGTTGACGGGGACGAAGGGCTTTGTCAACTTAGTCAATATGCACGATTCTAGCTCGGCTGACCGTACAATGTCCATCCAACGGCCGTAGTGCTTCTTCAACCTCTGGTCTTCTTGCTCCAGCCGCCCAAAGCAGCGCCGGTCGTGTCGCCTGCTCCTGCCTCCCATGGCCGGCTGTGCTGCCGTGGAGGCCTCACCGCCCCCATACTACTCCCACTGCTGGCCAGGCAATCCCTCCACTCCACTCACCCACACCCCCTGTTATTCTGCGGTGACGGCAGCACAGCCGAACCAGTGAATCCTCGTACTCCTCTCCGCGTGGGCATCCACTGCTGCATCTTCCCCGGCTCCGCGTCGTCCCCTTACTAGGCCTCGCCGTTGTCCACCGCCGTTGTGCTCTCGGCGCGGCGTGGTCAATGTGGTCAACGACCGAATTCCATCGGAAGAATACTGTATGTGGAGAGGCTGACAGCTGGGTCCACGGCAGCCGCAAGGAAGTGCCTCCTTATTACGCGGAAAATAATTATTCCTCCACCTGACAGCAGGGACCCACCGGACGGGCCACCAGTATTTTGCGAAAAAAACGTTTGCCCCTGACTGCTAGGACCCGCCGGACGGGCCACCGTATTTCACGAAAAAAACGTTCCCCTGCTGTCAGCTCGGACCCACCAGAAGTGTGTAACGCCCTCGATGCGGCTATATCTCCCACGTGTCGAAGCACGACTTAGAGGCTTAACCGCATTGAAAGCAATGTCGCAAGTGAGGTAATCTTCACACAACCCATGTAATACATAAGGGAAAGAGATACATAGTTGGCTTACAATCGCCACTTCACACAATACATAAATAAACATACATCATCCAGAATACACTCAAGGTCCGACTACGGTACCAAAATAAAAGAAGACTACCCCACATGCTACCACGGATCCCGATCGTCCCAAGCTGAGCTCCACTATTGATCATCGGGAAAAGACACATAGTAACGACCACGTTCCTCGTCGAACTCCCACTTGAGCTCGGTTGCGTCATCTGCCTTTGGCATTGTCGGCTTTTGCAACTGTTTTGGTAGAATCACATGAGTCACGGGGACTCAGCAATCTCACACCCGCGAGATCAAGACTATTTAAGCTTATAGGAAGGACAGAGTTGTGAGGTGGAGCTGTAGCAAGCGACTAGCATATATGGTGGCTACATTCGCACAAGAGAGCGAGAAGATAAGCAAAGCACGGTCGTGAAGCTAGTAGCGATCAAGAAGTGATCTGAACTACTTCGTCAAACATAACTCCAACACCGTGTTCACTTCCGGACTCCGCCGAAGAGACCATCACGGTTACACTGCCTTGATTGATGTGTATTTTAATTAAGGTCAACTTGGCTTTTCTACAACGGACATTAACAAATTCCCATCTGCCTCATAACGCGGGCACGGCTTTGAAAGATAATACCTGCGGGGTGTCCCAACAGCCCATTATAAGCTCTCACGGTCAGCGGAGGATATTCCTTCTACCGGGAAGACCCGATCGATCTCGGAATCCCGGACTACAAGACATTTCGACAGCAATAAAACAAGACCAGCAAAGCCGCCCGATTGTGCCGACAAATCCCGATAGGAGCTGCACATATCTCGTTCTCGAGGCACATCCGGATAAGTCAAGCTACGAGTAAAACCAAGCCTCGAGTTTCCCGTGGTGGCCCATGATCTGCTCGGTTCGGGCCCGACACTTTCGAAGGAGCACTGATCCGGGGGGTAAAATAAAGATGACCCTCGGGCTCGCGAAAACCGGGGAAAAAGGCTTAGGTGGCAAATGGTAAAACCAAAGTTGGGCCTTCTTTGGAGGAGTCTTATTCAAAGCGAACTGTCAAGGGGTCCCATAAATCACCCAACCGTGTAAGGCAGCGAAATTAAGGAACATAACACCGGTATGGCCGGAAAGTAGAGGCGGCAAGAGTGGAACAAAACACCAGGCATAAGGCCGAGTCTTCCACCCTTTACCAAGTATATAGGTGCATTAATTAAACAATAGATATTGTGATATCCCAACAAGTAAACATGTTCCAGCAAGGAACAACATCTCCATGTTCCAACAAGGAACAAACTTCAACTTCACCTGCAACTAGCAACTCTATAAGAGGGGCTGAGCAAAGCGGTAACATAGCCAAACAACGGTTTGCTAGGAAAGGATGGTTAGGGGTTTGACATGGCAATATGGGAGGCATGATAAGCAAGTGATAGGCATCGTAGCATAGGCATAGCAAAAGAGCGAGCATCTAGCAAGCAAAGATAGAAATGATTTCGAGGGTATGGTCATCTTGCCTGCAAAGTTCTCGAGTTGTCGAAAGCTTGATCCTCGTGGCGTTCTCAACAGGTTCCTCGTTCACGTACTCGTCTCCCGGCTCTACCCAAAGTAAGAACACAAGCAAAGGAACCACAATAAATGACGGTGCAATGCACAAGCAACATGACGCAAAACATGGCATGGTATGCGAGATGTGAGATGCAATGCATATGCGTGCTCCGGAAGGATACTGATGAACAAGGCATCAACTTGGCAAACCAAGTATGCCGCTGGAAAGGTGAGATGATTTCGGTTGAAATCGATATAAAGATCACCGGAATCGGATGCACGGTTTGCAAATGACAAGCAAAACAAGAATGGCACAAATCTGCCATTAACAGCATGATGCCACATAGCAAGCAACAAGAAATTAAGCTACTGCACCCAAACGTACCCATAAAGCAAATGGCAGTGATCTACTCAAGATGCTTGACAAAAGATGAACAATGAGCTATGGCTAATTCACATATTAACAGGTCCAAACAAGCATGGCAAAAGTGCAAAATATATCAGCTTCACAGACTTAGGAAAAATACTGAACATGGCAGAATCAGCATCCGGAAGCAATGTTCAGAGCAAGCAAACGACATGCTACAGGAATTTATAATAGCAAAACAAGGCATGGCATGCATCTACTCAAAGCATAGAACAATAGTCCCTTACTGACCATAAGCCAAAAGGATCAGAAAATATAATAGCACCCATGTCAATATAGCAAGTTTAGTTAACAGATTCAGCAACAGGGCATGACAAAAACAGATAACAAGTAGGCATGTTTAAGAGCTCGATGCACTCACTACAGAGCATCTCATGATAAACTAAGCATACATCCATCCAAAATACATGGCATAGAAGCTACACAAGGCAAGAACAACATCATATCATACACGGATCAACTACAACAACCTTGGCAAAATTGAATAACATGTAAACAATCTGCCAGGAAACATTTTATAGCAAAAGTAGAGCTCGATTGACTCAAGCAATGGCACTCCATAATTGCAAAAAATGGCATGGATGGATAGAGCATAACCATATGTTCAAAACATCCTTACTGAAGTATCTCAAAATAAGCATGGATCTCTCGGTAGCATCAAGTTAACATGGCATAAAAATATCAGCAAAACAGGGGCTGAAATCAGCAACATCATGAAGCCTAGTTTGCATGCTTGTGCTAGTCACCACAGAGATCACAAAAATACATGGCATACACCCCTGTAAATATGGCATGGCATATTACAAAACACATGTAGGACTCAAATTCATAGGATGCACACATCGATCATGGCAAAAATGACAAAAGTGCATGTTTTGATAAGAATCTGAAACTAACATCACATAGCCCTCTTCTAACAGCATTTCGGGCATCAAGATGAGCTCAAACGAAAATTATGCAATGAGATGAAACGATGTACTCATCGAGGCGAATAATTCGGTATGCTACGCCCGAAAGCAGACCACGCGTGCAAAGTTATGGCATGATGAAAATGCAACAAAAATATGACAGGAAAATGACTTAGAGGAAATCTGGGCTCGGGGAAAGTCAACCGTTGCGTTTTGGATCGGATCTGGCCGGATCGAGGTGGCCGGCGGCGTGGAAGCTCGGGGCGAGGAGGAGAGACAGGCGGCGACCGGGCGGAGGCCTTGGCGCGGCGGGCGGCCGTGGCCCGGCGAAGAAGCGGCTGACAAGCGGCCCGGAACATGGCCAGCCGGCATGGTGTGGCGGCGGCGGATGGCGGTGGTGGCAGCTTCGAGGGGCAAGGCGGCGGCAGGCTCGGGAGCTCCGCCACGGGACCTGCCCGGCGAAGTGGGCCTGAGGGGCTACGTGGCGGCTCCGGTTGGCAGGCGGCGTGGCGGACGTGTCCGGCCCGTTCCGGACGCGTCCGGCGGCGCGGAGAGGAGCGGGGCTTGGGTTTGGAGGAGGATTGATCCGAAATTTCGGGGGAGGGGGTGTTTTTATAGGTAGAAGGAGCTAGGAAGCTCCAAATGAGGTGTGGTTTTCGCCCACACGATCGTGATCCGACGACGGAGAGCATGGAAGTGATTTAGATGGGTTATTGGGCTGTTTTGAAGGGGTGTTGGGCTGCAACTTAAAAGAGGCCTTTGCGAGAGTGCGGTTAACCGTTGGAGTACCAAAGCGAGCTTCAAATGACCCGAACTTGACAGTGGTCTACGGTGGTGTACCAAGGCCACTTGACAAACCTCGGTCCGATTCTGAAAGTTTAGTACCCGCTCACGGAAAAAGCGTAAAAGGGGCGCCCGGGGGACATAGTTGTCTTGGGATTGCAAAGCAGACAACGGGGAAAATGCTCGGAATCATGAGGCGAACACGTGTCACGAATCACGATGCACATGATGACATAATATGAAATGCATGACATGGACAAAATGCAAAACGAAAGACAAAAACCCAACCACGGAGGGAATATCATATCACAAAGCCGAAAATGGCAAGAGTTGGAGTTACAAATATGGAAAGTTACATCCGGGGTGTTACAAAGTGCCTCCTTATTACGCACAAAAAAATGAATACCCCCCTGCTAGCTGGGACACACCTTGGTGGGAGGCTGACTTGTGGCCTACTAAGTTGACGGGGACGGAGGGCTTTGTCAACTTAGTCAATATAAACGATTCTAGCTCCAGTGACCGTACGATGTCCATCCAACGGCCGTAGTGCTTCTTCAACATCTGGTCTTCTTGCTCCAGCCGCCCAAAGCAGCGCCGGTCGTGCCACATGCTCCTGCCTCTCGTGGCCGGCTGTGCTGCCGTTGAGGACTCACCGCCCCCTACTATTCCCACCGCTAGCCAGGCCCTGCGGCGACGACAGCCTCACACCGCAGCCGAACCAGTGAACCCTCGTACTCCTCTCTGCGCGGGCTTCCATTGCCGCGTCTTCCCCGGCTCCCAGTTGTCCCCTTCCTAGGCCTCGTCGTCGTCCACCGCCCTGGTGCTCTCAGTGTGGCGTGGTCAACGTAGTCAATGACCGACATGCATATAAAGTGGACTGTACGTGGAGAGGCTGACAGCTGGGTCCACGGCCGCACGCAAGGAAATGCCTCCTTATTACGCGCAAAATAATGATTCCTCCACCTGACATCTGGGACCCACCGGAAGGGCCTCTGTATTTCGTGAAAAAAATGTTACCACGGTGACAGCTCGGACCCACCAGCTATATATTACACGCAAGGAAGTGCCTCCTTATTACGCACAAAAATGAATACTCCCCACCTTTAGCTGGGACCCGGTATAGTGGGCCTACTAAGTTGAGGGGACGAAGGGCTTTGTCAACTTAGTCAATATGCACGATTCTAGCTCGACTGACCGTACAATGTCCATCCAACAGCCGTAGTGCTTCTTCAACCTCTGGTCTTCTTGCTCCAGCCGCCCAAAGCAGCGCCGGTCGTGTCTCCTGCTCCTGCCTCTCGTGGCCGGGTCTGCTGCCGTGGAGGCCTCACCGCCACAATACTACTCCCACTGCTGGCCAAGCCATCCCTCCACTCCACTCACCCACACCCCCTGTTATTCTGCGGTGACGGCAGCGCAGCCGAACCAGTGAACCCTCGTACTCCTCTCGCGTGGGCATCCTTTGCGCGTCTTCCCGGCTCGCGTCCTCCTTCCTAGGCCTCGCCGTTGTCCATCGTCGTTGTGCTCTCGGCGCGGCGGCGTGGTCAATGTGGTCAACGACCGAATTCCATCAAAAGAATCTCATGACGTGGAGAGGTGACAATTTGGGTCCACGGCGGCCGCAAGGAAGTGCCTCCTTATTATGCGGAAAATAATTATTCCTCCACCTTACAGCGAGGACCCACGGACGGGCCACGGTATTTTCTTGAAAAAAAGCGTTTTCCCACGACTCTTTGGGACCCACCGGACAGACCACCGTATTTCACGAAAAACATTCCCCTAACTTTGTCGGCTCGGACCCACGAAGTGCCTCCTTATTACGGACAAAAAAATGAATACCCCCACCTGGCTGGGACCCACCTTGGTGGGAGGCTGACTTGTGGCCTACTAAGTTGACGGGGACGGAGGGCTTTGTCAACTTAGTCAATATAAACAATTCTAGCTCTAGTGACCGTACGATGTCCATCCAACGGCCGTAGTGCTTCTTCAACCTCTGGTCTTCTTGCTCCAACCGCCCATAGCAGCGCCCGGTCGTGCCGCATGCTCCACGCCTCCCGTGGCGGTTTGTGCTGCCATGGAGGCATCACCGCCCTACTATTCCCACCGCTGGCGAGCCCTGCGGCGGCGATAACCTCACACCGGTCGAAAGGTGAACCCTCGTACTCCTCTCCACGCGGGCTTCCATTGTCGCGTCTTCCCCATCTCCCAGTCGTCCCCTTCCTAGGCCTCGCCGTCGTCCACCGCCCTGTGCTCTCGGCGCGGCGTGGTCAACGTGGTCAAAGAACGACTTCCATCGGACGTGGACTACATGGAGAGGCTGACAGCTGGGTCCACGGCCACAGCAAGGAAGTGCCTCCTTATTACGCGGAAAATAATGATTCCTCCACCTAACAGCTGGGACCCACCGGGCAGACCCCTTTGTATTTCGAAAAAAAACATTTCCCCTTACTGCTGGGACCCACCAGCTACATCTTCGCACGCAAGGAAGTGTGTCCGGGCAAAAAAAACGATTCGCCCGCTGACTGCTGGGACCCACCAGCTACATCTTCGCACGCAAGGAAGTGCTTCCGGGCAAAAAAAACAATTCACCCCCCTGACTGCTGGGACCCACTAGCTACATCTTCGCACGCAAGGAAGTGCCTGACAGTCGGGACCCACCTGGTCGAAGCGTACGTAGCGTTGTCATTCTGGTCGCGAACATGTACGTACATACTAGTGGATGTAGAGGCGCGCACGTGTCGTAGTAGAGGCGTGCACGTGTCGTAGTAAGCGCGCATGTAGCATGTACACGCGTCATTACAGCGGCCAGGGTGCAAGAAAGAAAATCTGACCCGCGTCACGTACATCTGGGCGGGGTCTCGAACGCCTACTCGCGCATACGTACGGCCAGGGCTCGTGTACATGGCTGGGTCGGAACAGAGAAACAGCGTTGTCTTCGTGTTCATGGGGAGGCAATGAAATGCGTCGTGTTCATGGGGAGGCAACGAATGCGTCGTGTTCATCGGGAGGCAGCAGGCGTGTAGGAGCCAACCCGGCTAGGTCGGAGCGGAATGCGTGGTCGTGTTCGCCGGGAGGGCTTGGGCGGAACAGGCGATGGAAAGCGAGGCCTAAGCGTACCCGCGAGCGGAGAAGCGGACCTCCCTACGGTCGAAGCGGGGTCTGTTGATCGGGAGGGTGTGGCGTGCCGCATAAAGCGGAGGAAATGGACCTCCTACGGTGAAACCAGGGTCTGTTGATCGGGAGGGTGTGGCATACCGCAAAAGCAGATAAGCGGACTTGTTGGGCGCTACGGTCGAAGCAGGGGGTCCTGTTCGCCGGGAGGGTGTGGCGTGCATAAGCAGGACTCCACGGGATATTGTTCATCTCCACCATCGACCTCCTCCAGCCTCTACGGGCTACCATCGACCTCCTCCAGCCTCCACGGGCTCCTGTTCATCCAGCCTCCACCGCGCGCTACTCCACCGGCTACTGTTCAACCACCCCTACACGGGCACCCCTCCATCGTCTACTGTTCATCCAGCCCTCCGCACCACGCGGTCCTGTTCAACCACCCCTCCACGGGCACCCCTCCACCATCTACTGTTCATCCAGCCCTCCACACCACGGGGTCCTGTTCAACCACCCCTCCACCGTCTACTGTTCATCTAGCCCTCCACACCACGGGGTCCTGTTCATCCAGAGGCAACGCCACCGCTCACTGTTCATCCAACCCCCCTGCAACGCTCACTGTTCATCCCAGGCAGCATCGATCGGCTTGATTAGCGGCGATGGCGAAGAATCGCTCAATCGGGTTCGATTAACGACCATCGATCGATCGCGCGGGTTCGATAGCAGCGTAACTGCGGTCTGTCGCTTCGGGTTTAATTAGAGCCCAACGCCTCGCTCGGGTTGATTAGATCCAATGCCTCGCACACATGCGCATATGTGTACGAGAGAAACGCGCATCGCTCGGCCCCCGACATCCCACCGTAACCGGGAACTCCCCGAAATTTTCCTCTCCCTCGCTTCTACCACGGTTTTTTCCGTCATGGACGGCCCAAAGAATGTCATGCAGCTGCGTCTCCGGCCCGCCCAGGACGAAAAGCCCATTTTCTGTCATCATTTTTTGTCATAGAAGTAGGAGCCCACCACATCTATGATGATACCGGGTTTTGTCACAATTATCGTCATAGAAGTGTCATATGTATGACAGAAAAAAATTCGTTCGGCCCAAAATGTCACGGATGTGTCTTTTTTTTGTAGTGCATTAAGATATATTGGTCCCCCTTCAATCCCGTATGCATTAGTTTCTATGCTAGGTTGAAGCTTCTGTCAGTCTTGCCCTCCAATACATAGTCCTATCAACATACAACTAACCCTATGGTGTGATCCACGCGCACGCTCATATGATGGGCACCAAAGGACAACACCATAACCACAAGCAAATTAAACCAATCATAGCAATTCACCAATTACCGGTAGGACAACGAAAATCTACTCAGACATCATAGGATGGCAACACATCATTGGATAATAATATGAAGCATAAAGCACCATGTTCAAGTAGAGGGTACAGTGGGTTGCGGGAGAGTGGACCGCTGTAGATAGATGTGGGCAGGTGATTGATACGTCTCCAATGTATCTATAATTTTTGATTGCTCCATGCTACTTTATCTACTGTTTTAGGCTTTATTGGGCTTTATTTTCCACTTTTATATTACTTTTGGGACTAACCTACTAACCGGAGGCCCAGCCCAGAATTGCTGTTTTTTGCCTATTTCAGTATTTCGAAGAAAAGGAATATCAAACGGAGTCCAAATGGAATGAAACCTTCGGGAACGTGATTTTCTCGCGAGCGATCCAGAGAACTTGGAGTGCAAGTCAAGAAGCAACCGGAGCCTCCACGAGATAGGAGGCGCGCCCTGTCTCGTGGGCCCCTCAATGACCACCGACGTACTTCTTCTTCCTATATATACCTACGTACCCCGAAAACATCCAGGGGCACCACAAAACACAATTTCCACCACCATAACCTTCTGTATTCGCGAGATCCCATCTTGGGGCCTTCACCGGCACTCTGCCGGAGGGGGAATCAAGCACGAGGGGCCTCTACATCAACATCCCTGCCCCTTCGATGAGTTGTGAGTAGTTTACCACAGACCTACGGGTCCATAGTTATTAGCTAGATGGCTTCTTCTCTCTTTTTGGATCTCAATACAATGTTCTCCCCCTCTCTTGTGGAGATCTATTTGATGTAATCTCTTTTTGCGGTGTGTTTGTCGAGATCCGATGAATTGTGGGTTTATGATCAAGTTTATCTATGAATAATATTTGAATCTTCTCTGAATTCTTGTATGTGTGATTAAGTTATCTTTGAAAGTCTCTTCGAATTATCGGTTTAGTTTGGCCTACTAGATTGATCTTTCTTGCCATGGGAGAAGTGCTTAGCTTTGGGTTCAATATTGCGGTGTCCTTGCCCAGTGATAGAAAGGGTTGCAAGGCATGTATTGTATTGTTGCCATCGAGGATAACAAGATGGGGTTTATATCATATTGCATGAGTTTATCCCTCTACATCATGTCATCTTGCTTAATGCGTTACTCTATTCTTATGAACTTAATACTCTAGATGCATCTTTGGATAGCGGTCAATGTGTGGAGTAATAGTAGTAGATGCAGGCAGGAGTCGGTCTACTTGTTATGGATGTGATGCCTATATACATGAACATGCCTAGATAATCTCATAACTATGCGCTTTTCTATCAATGCTCGACAGTAATTTGTTCACCCACCGTAATATTTATGCTATCTTGAGAGAAGCCACTAGTGAAACCTATGGCCCCCGGGTCTATCTCTTATCATACTTGTTTCCAATCTACTTTTATTTGCATCTTTACTTTTTGCATCTATATTATAAAATACCAAAAATATATTTATCTTATCATACTATCTTTATCAGATCTCACTTTCATGAAGTGGCTATGAAGGGATTGACAACCCCTTTATTGCGTTGGTTGCGAGTTCTCGGTTGTTTGTGTAGGTGCGTGGGACTTTTGTGGAGCCTCCTCTTTGGATTGATACCTGTGGTTCTCAAAACTGAGGGAAATACTTACGCTACACTTTGTTACATCACCCTCTCCTCTTCGAGGAAAACCAGCATAAGCTCAAGATGTAGCGGTGATGAAGATGTTGGTGAGGATAGCGGAGGTGTTGGTGTAGATCGCCGTCACCACGATGATGGCCCGGCGGTGTTCGGCGCCACCGAGAGAGAGGGAGAGAGCCCCCCTTCTTCTTCTTCTTCCTTGACCTTCGCCCTAGACGGGAGAAGGGTTTCCCCTCTGGTCCTTGGCTTCCATGGCATGAGAGGGGCGAGAGCCCCTCCGGGATTGGATCTGTCTCTCTGTCTCTCTCTCTGTTTCTGCGTTCATCTGCCCTCCAGATTCTGGTCTTTCACCGTTTCTTATATTCCAGGAGATCCGTAACTCCGATTGGGCTGAATTTTGGACACGGTCTCTATCCGGATATTAGCTTTGTTGTGGCAAAAGAAGGGCACCAACCGCCTTTCAGGGTGGCCACGAGGGCCCAGGGCGCGCCTGACCCCCTGGGGCGTGCCCCCTGCCTCGTGGCCCCCTCGGGCATCATCTCGCGTTTATTCTTCTTCCCAAAAATCACATATATTCCAAAAAAATCTCCGTCAGTTTTTATCCCGTTTGGACTCCGTTTGATATGGATTTTCTGTGAAACGAAAAACATGCAACAAATAGGCCCGACCTTTGGGCCTTTGGATCAATATGTTAGTCCCAAAAATAGTATAAAAAGTTGCCAAAAGTATGTAAAAGTTGTAGAATATTGGCATGGAACAATCAAAAATTATAGATCTGAGGGAGACGTATCAATCCAACACCCTCTTTTCTAGGGTTTCGGTTCAGAACCTACTTCTTGAAGACATCACATAGAGTCTGATGCCCTTTGAGGCTTTTGTACATGCATGTTTCAAGCAATGTCTTCAACCTGGCATTCTCATCAGCAATAGTAGTGTCATCCTTAGATGAGGGGTTAGTTACCACAGCAGCAGTTGAAGATATTGCAACTTCAGAAGCAGTAGAGCATTCAGCAACAGATACAACATTATTACGCTCAAGGCATTTTAAACAAGGTGGCACAAAGTCTTCCTGAGCGGAACTGATCTATTGAGCGAGAAGTGAATCGTTTTCTTTTTGAAGATCTTCATGAGACGCTCTTAGTTTCTCAAGATCTAGCTTCCTTTGAAGATAATCATAGGAAAGCTTCTCATGAGTAGTTGTGTGGGTTTCATGACGACTTTCAAGTTCCTCGTACTTAACGCGAAGATTTTTGATGTCTTCGATTAAGGACTGAGTTCAATTCATTTCCTCGTCCAATAGGTCATTGTTTTTGTCTAGCAATTTTTTAATGTGTTCCATAGCAGTTTGCTGTTCAGTTGCAATCTTAGCGAGAGTCTTATAGCTGGGTTTGGATTTACATTCAGAGTCATCTTCACTAGCTAGAGGTCTGAAAGTAAGCATCACGAGAGTTTACCTTGGCACCTCGTTCCATGAAGCAGTAGGTTGGAGCATAGTCATCTTCATCATCGGCTTCAGCATCGGTGATGTGACCATTGTCTTCGGTGTTGAAGATGGACTTGGCGATGAACGCCTAAGCCAAATCCAGGCTTGGCACACCTGAATCAAACTCCCCCTTAGACTCCACCTCCGCCTCCTTAGAAGTAGACTCCTCCTCTGAATCCATTTCCTTTCCCCCGGGTCTATCTCTTATCATACTTGTTTCCAATCTACTTTTATTTGCATCTTTACTTTTTGCATCTATATTATAAAATACCAAAAATATATTTATCTTATCATACTATCTTTATCATATCTCACTTTTGCAAGTGGTCGTGAAGGGATTGACAACCCCTTTATTGCGTTGGTTGCGAGTTCTCAGTTTGTTTGTGTAGGTGCGTGGGACTTTTGAGGAGCCTCCTACTGGATTGATACCTTGGTTCTCAAAACTGAGGGAAATACTTACGCTACACTTTGCTGCATCACCCTCTCCTCTTCGAGGAAAACCAACGCAAGCTCAAGACGTAGCAAGAAGGATTTCTGGCGCCGTTGCCGGGGAGGTCTTCGCTCAAGTCAACACATACCAAGTACCCATCACAAACCTATGTCCCTCGCATTTACATTATTTGCCATTTGCCTCTCGTTTTCCTCTCCCCCACTTCACCCTTGCCGTTTTATTCGCCCTCTCTTTCCCAATCTCCTCCTCTCTTTCCATGTGCCTTCTTTTTGCTTGCATCTTTGCTTGCTAAGAGTTTATGGATCCCCATCCACTTGCTAATCTCTTTAAGAGATCGAATTATGATGAACCTATTGCTAGTGAGTTGGGTGCACTAGATTATCTTTATAAGGTTTTGCTTGAAATCCGTGAATCTGAAAATTGTGATGAAGTGCTTTATGAAGTGATTCACGATAGATCTTTGAATAAAAAGCATGATTGCAATGATTTTATTATAAATTCTCTTGATGCCAATTGTGCTAATAATATGCAAAACCCTAAGCTTGGGGATGCTAGTTTTGCTATGTCTACTACTTGTTGCAATGATCATGGTTGGGGTGATTATTCTTATGATCTTGAAAATTTATTTAAGCCCCATGATGAATATGAGGTTGATAATATTGTTTGCAATAATATTGTAAGTGGGTTTGGAAGAGTGTCAACTTTAGATCCCACATATTTGGAGAATATTCAATCTTATGAAATTTTTGATAAAAATGGGTTTGGAGAGGTCATGACTTTAGTTAATGTTAATCCCACTATCTTGGAAGAGTGTCAACTTTGCATGCATGTGGGTCGTGTTGAGAATATTGTTTAATTTTATTATGATCCTACATGTAATTATTATGAGAGAGGAAAATATGGTTATAGAAATTTTCATGTTACTAAATTACCTCTCGTTATGTTGAGATTGCTATTGTTCCTTTCCGCTTCCTTGCATATGCTAGTTTTTGCTTGGTATGATAATTTGTTTGCCTATAATATGCCTATGCATAGGAAGTATGTTAGACTTAAGTGTGTTTGTCACATGTTTTATGATGCTCTCTTTGTGCCTCAATTCTTGTCTTTCTTGTGAGCATCATTGAATCTCAATGCCTAGCTAGGGCGTTAAACGATAGCGCTTGTTGGGAGGCAACCCAATTTTATTTTTAGTGTTTGTTGTTTTTGTTTCTGTTTAGGAATAAATAATCCATCTACCTTCTGTTCAGATGTGGTTTTATCTTTTAATTAGTGTTTGTGCCAAGTTAAACCTATTGGATCTTCTTGGATGATAGGTATTTGATCTTGCTGTAATTTCCAGAAACTTTGCGCTCAGTGCCCGAATTGTTAAAAATCACCAGAACGTGATAAAATAGTGATTCCAATTTATGCTGATCAATAAACAAATTGTATAGGTAGTCTAATTGTGGTAGAATTTTTGGAGTTCCAGAAGTTTGCGTTAGTTACATATTACTACAGACTGATCTGTTTTTGACAGATTCTATTTTTCGTGTGTTGTTTGCTTATTTTGATGAATCTATGGCCAATAAAATAGTTTATAATCCATAGAGAAGTTGGAATACAGTAGGTTTAACACCAAATTAAATAAAAAATGAGTTCATTACAGTACCTTAAAGTAGTCTTTTGTTTTCTTTCTCTAACGGAGCTCACGAGATTTCTATTGAGTTTTGTGTTGTGAAGTTTTCAAGTTTTGGGTAAAGCTTTTATGGATTATGGAATAAAGGGTGGCAAGAGCCTAAGCTTGGGTATGCCCATGGCACCCCAATATATTCAAGAATAGCCAAAAGCCTAAGCTTGGGGATGTTGGAAATATGCCCTAGAGGCAATAATAAAAGGATTATTATTATATTTCCTTGTTCGTGATAATTGTCTTTTATTCATGCTATAATTGTATTATCCGGAAATCGTAATACACGTGTGAATACATAGACTACTATATGTCCCTAGTGAGCCTATAGTTGACTAGCTCATTGATCAACAAATAGTCATGGTTTCACGAGTATGGACATTGGATGTCATTGATAACGGGATCACATCATTAGGAGAATGATGTGATGGACAAGACCCAATCCTAAGCATAGCGCAAGATCGTGTAGTTCGTTTTGCTAGAGCTTTTTCAATGTCAAGTATCTTTTCCTTAGACCATTAGATCGTGTAACTCCCGATACCGTAGGAGTGCTTTGGGTGTACCAAAGCGTCACAACGTAATCGGGTGACTATAAAGGTGCACTACAAGTATATCCGAAAGTGTGCATTGGGTTGTCACGGATCGAGGCTGGGATTTGTCACTCCGTATTACGGAGAGGTATCCTTGGGCCCACTCGGTAATGCATCATCATAATGAGCTCAAAGTGACCAAGTGTTTGGTCACGGGATCATGCATTACGATGCGAGTGAAGTGACTTGCGATAACGAGATTGAGCGAGGTATTGGGATACCGACGATCGAATCTCGGGCAAGTAACATACCGATTGACAAAGGGAATTGTATACGGGGTTGCTTGAATCCTCGACATCGTGGTTCATCCGATGAGATCATCGAGGAGCATGTGGGAGCCAACATGGGTATCCAGATCCCGCTGTTGGTTATTGACCAGAGAGCCGTCTCGGTCATGTCTACATGTCTCCCGAACCCGTAGGGTCTACACACTTAAGGTTCGGTGACGCTAGGGTTGTATGAATATGAGTATGCAGCAAACCGAAAGTTGTTCGGAGTCCCGGATGAGATCCCGGACGTCACGAGGAGTTCCGGAATGGTCTGGAGGTAAATAATTATATATGGGAAGTCGAGTTTCGGCCATCGGGAAAGTTTCGGGGTCCACCGGTATTGTACCGGGACCACCGGAAGGGTCCCGGGGGGTCCACCGGGTGGGGCCACCTATCCCGGAGGGCCCCATGGGCTGAAGTGGGAGGGTAACCAGCCCCTGGTGGGCTGGTGTGCCCCCCTGGGCCCCCCTCTGCGCCTAGGGTTGGGAGCCCTAGGGGAGGGGCGCCTCCACTTGCCTTGGGGGGCACTCCACCCCCCTTGGCCACCCCCCCCTAGGAGATCCCATCTCCTAGGGCAGCCCAGGGGTCCCTATATAAAGAAGGGGTGGGAGGGCAGCCGCACCCAACACTGGCGCCTCCCTCCCTCCTGCTACACCTCTCCCTCCCATAGTTGCTTGGCGAAGCCTGGGAACCTGCTGCATCCACCACCACGCCCGTCGTCTTGCTGGATCTTCATCAACCTATCCCTCCTCCTAGCTGGATCAAGGTGCGGGAGAAGTCATCCGCTCCGTATGTGTGTTGAACGCGGAGGTGCTGTCCGTTCGGCACTTGGTCATCGGTGATTTGGATCACGGCAGTACGACTCCCTCAACCCCGTTCTCTTGAACGCTTCCGCTCATGATCTACAAAGGTATGTAGATGCACTCCTATCACTCGTTGCTAGATGAACTCATAGATGGATCTTGGTGAAACCGTAGGAAATTTTTTATTTTACGCAACGTTCCCCAACAAAGTGGCATCATGAGCTAGGTCTGTGCGTAGTTCTCTATTGCACGAGTAGAACACAATTTGTTGTGGGCGTAGATGTTGTCAACTTTCTTGCCGCTACTAGTCTTATTTTGCTTCAGCGGTATTGTGGGATGAAGCGGCCCGGACCGACCTTACACGTACGCTTACGTGAGACAGGTTCCACCGACTGGCATGCACTAGTTGCATAAGGTGGCTAGCGGGTGTCTGTCTCTCCCACTTTAGTTGGAGCGGATTCGACGAAAAGGGTCCTTATGAAGGGTAAATAGAAGTTGACAAATCACGTTGTGTCTTTTTCGTAGGTAAGAAAACGTTCTTGCTAGAACCCTATTGCAGCCACGTAAAAGATGCAACAACAATTAGAGGACGTCTAACTTGTTTTTGCAGCAATTGCCTTGTGATGTGATATGGCCAAAAGTTGTGATGTATGATGAATGATATATTGTGATGTATGAGATCATGTTCTTGTAATAGAAATCACGACTTGCATGTCGATGAGTATGACAACCGGCAGGAGCCATAGGAGTTGTCTTAATTATTGTATGACCTGCGTGTCATTGATTCAACGCCATGTAATTACTTTGCTTTATTGCTAAACCGTTAGCTATAGTAGCAGAAGTAATAGTTGGCGAGCAACTTCATGGAGACACGATGATGGAGATCATGATGATGGAGATCATGGTGTCATGCCGGTGACAAGATGATCATGGAGCCCCGAAGATGGAGATCAAAGGAGCTATATGATATTGGCCATATCATGTCACTACTATATAATTGCATGTGATGTTTATTATGTTTATGCATCTTGTTTACTTAGGACGACGATAGTAAATAAGATGATCCCTTATAATAATTTCAAGAAAGTGTTCTCCCTAACTGTGCGCCGTTGCTAAAGTTCATCGTTTCGAAGCACCACGTGATGATCGGGTGTGATAGATTCTAACGTTCACATACAACGGGTGCAAGACAGTTTTACACATGCAAAACACTTAGGTTAACTTGACGAGCCTAGCATGTACAGACATGGCCTCGGAACACAAGAGACCGAAAGGTCGAACATGAGTCGTATGAAAGATACGGTCAACATGGAGATGTTCACCGACGATGACTAGTCCGTCTCACGTGATGATCGGACACGGCCTAGTCGACTCGGATCATGTAACACTTAGATGACTAGAGGGATGTCAAATCTGAGTGGGAGTTCATTAAATAATTTGATTAGATGAACTTAATTATCATGAACATTAGTCTAAAATCTTTGCAAAAATGTCTTGTAGATCAAATGGCCAACGCTCATGTCAACATGAACTTCAACGCGTTCCTAGAGAAAACCAAGCTGAAAGATGAGGCAGCAACTATTCGGACTGGGTCCGGAACCTGAGGATCATCCTCATAGCTGCCAAGAAACAATATGTCCTAGAAGCACCACTAGGTGAAGCACCCATCCCAGAGAACCAAGACGTTATGAACGCTTGGCAGTCATGTGCTGATGATTACTCCCTCGTTCAGTGCGGCATGCTTTACAGCTTAGAACCGGGGCTCCAAAAGCGTTTTGAGCAACACGGAGCATATGAGATGTTCGAGGAGCTGAAAATGGTTTTCCAAGCTCATGCCCGGGTCGAGAGATATGAAGTCTCCGACAAGTTCTATAGTTGTAAGATGGAGGAAAATAGTTACATCGGTGAGCACATACTCAAAATATGCAGGTTGCACAACCGCCTGTCCCAGCTGGACATTAACCTCCCGGACGAGGCGGTCATTGACAGAATCCTTCAGTCGCTCCCACCGAGCTAAAGAGCTTTGTGATGAACTACAATATGCAGGGGATGGTGAAAACTATTCCTGAAGTATTTTCAATGCTAAAGTCAGCAGAGGTAGAAATCAAAAAGGAACATCAAGTGTTGATGGTCAATAAAACCACTAAGTTCAAGAAGGGCAAGCTAAGAAGAACTTCAAGAAGGACGGCAAGGATGTTGCCGCGCCCGGTAAGCCAGTTGCCGGAAAGAAGTCAAAGAATGGACCCAAGCCAGAGACTGGGTGCTTTTATTGCAAAGGGAAGGGTCACTGGAAGCGGAACTGCCCCAAATACTTAGCAGACAAGAAGGCCGGCAACACTAAAGGTATATTTGATATACATGTGATTGATGTGTACCTTACCAGTACTCGTAGTAACTCCTGGGTATTTGATACCGGTGTCGTTGCTCATATTTGTAACTCACAGCAGGTGTTGGGGAACGTAGTAATTTCAAAAAAATTCCTACGCACACGCAAGATCATGGTGATGCATAGCAACGAGAGGGGAGAGTGTGTCCACGTACCCTCGTAGACCGAAAGGGGAAGCGTTATGACAATGCGGTTGATGTAGTAAATGCGTCTTCACGATCCGACCGATCCAAGCACCGAACGTACGGCACCTCCGTGTTCTGCACACGTTCAGCTCGATGACGATCCCCGGACTCCGATCCAGCAGGGTGTCGGGGATGAGTTCCGTCAGCACGACGGCGTGGTGACGATGATGATGTTCTACCGACGCAGGGCTTCGCCTAAGCACCGCAACAATACGACCGAGGTGGAATATGGTGGTGGGGGGCACCGCACACGGCTAAGGAACGATCACGAAGATCAACTTGTGTGTCCTAGGGTGCCCTCCTGCCCCCGTATATAAAGGAGCAAGGGGGGAGGGCCGGCCCTCTCGATGGCGCGCCCTAGGGGAGTCCTACTCCCACCGGGAGTAGGATTCCCCCTTTCCTAGTAGAACTAGGAGCCTTCCAAGTAGTAGGAGTAGGAGGGAAGGAAAGGGAAGGGAAAAGGAGAAGGAAGGAAGGGGGCGCCCCCCCCTCCCTAGTCCATTTCGGACCAGCTTATGGGGAGGGGTGCGGCCACCCTTTGAGGCCTTTCTCTCCTTTCCCGTATGGCCCATTAAGGCCCAATACGAATTCCCGTAACTCCGCGGTACTCCCGAAAATACCCGAATCACTCGGAACCTTTCCGAAGTCCGAATATAGTCGTCCAATATATCGATCTTTACTTCTCGACCATTTCGAGACTCCTCGTCATGTCCCCGATCTCATCCGGGACTCCAAACTCCTTCGGTACATCAAAACTCATAAACTCATAATAAAACTGTCATCGAAACCTTAAGCGTGCGGACCCTACGGGTTCAAGAACTATGTAGACATGACCGAGACACGTTTCCGGTCAATAACCAATAGCGGAACCTGGATGCTCATATTGGCTCCTACATATTCTACGAAGATCTTTATCGGTCAAACCGCATAACAACATCGTTGTTTCCTTTGTCATCGGTATGTTACTTGCCCGAGATTCGATCGTCGGTATCTCAATACCTAGTTCAATCTCGTTACCGGCAAGTCTCTTTACTCGTTACGTAATACATCATCTCGCAACTAACTCATTAGTTGCATTGCTTGCAAGGCTTAAGTGATGTGCATTACCGAGACGGCCCAGAGATACCTCTCCGACAATCGGAGTGACAAATCCTAATCTCGAAATACGCCAACCCAACATGTACCTTTGGAGACACCTGTAGAGCACCTTTATAATCACCCAGTTACGTTGTGACGTTTGGTAGCACACAAAGTGTTCCTCCGGCAAACGGGAGTTGCATAATCTCATAGTCATAGGAACATGTATAAGTCATGAAGAAAGCAATAGCAACATACTAAAAGATCGGGTGCTAAGCTAATGGAATGGGCCATGTCAATCACATCATTCTCCTAATGATGTGATCCCGTTAATCAAATGACAACACATGTCTATGGTTAGGAAACATAACCATCTTCGATCAACGAGCTAGTCAAGTAGAGGCATACTAGTGACGTTTAGTTTGTCTATGTATTCACACAAGTATTATATTTCCGGTTAATACAATTCTAGCATGAATAATAAACATTTATCATGTAATAAGGAAATAAATAATAACTTTATTATTGCCTCTAGGGCATATTTCCTTCAGTCTCCCACTTGCACTAGAGTCAATAATCTAGTTCACATCGCCATGTGATCTAACATCAATAGGTCACATCTTTATGTGGTTAACACCCATAGTTCACATCGATATGTGACCAACACCCAAAGGGTTTACTAGAGTCAGTAATCTAGTTCACATCACTATGTGATTAACACCCAAAGAGTACTAAGGTATGATCATGTTTTGCTCGTGATTGAAGCTTAGTCAACGGGTCTGTCACATTCAGAGCCGTATGTATTTTGCAAATATTCTATGTCTACAATGCTCTGCACGGAGCTACTCTAGCTAATTGCTCCCACTTTTAATATGTATCCAGATTGAGACTTAGAGTCATCTGGATTGGTGTAAAAAGCTTGCATCAATGTAACTCTTTACGACGGGCTCTTTTATCACCTCCATAATCGAGAAATATTTCCTTAGTCCTCACTAAGGATGTTCTTGACCAATGTCCAGTGATCTACTCCTAGATCACTATTGTACTCCCTTGCCAAATTCAGAGCAAGGTATACAATAGGTCCGGTACATAACATAGCATACTTTATAGAACCTATGACTGAGGCATAGGGAATGACTTTCATTCTCTTTTCTATTTTCTGCCGTGGTCGGGATTTGAGTCTTACTCAATTTCACACCTTTGCAACACAGGCAAGAACTTTTCTTTGACTGTTCCATTTTGAACTACTTCAAAATCTTGACAAGGTATGTACTTATTGAAAAAACTTATCAAGCGTCTTGATCTATCTCAATAGATCTTGATGCTCAATATGTAAGTAGCTTTACTGAGATCTTTCTTTTAAAGAACTCCTTTCAAATACTCCTTTATGCTTTCCAGAAAAATTCTACATCATTTCTGATCAACAATATGTTACTCACATATATTTATCAGAAAGGCGGTAGTCCTCCCACTCACTTTATTGTAAATACAGGCTTCACTGCAAGTCTGTATAAAACTATATGCTTTGATCAACTTATCAAAGCGTGTATTCCAACTCTGAGATGCTTGCACCATTCCATAAATGGATCGCTGGAGCTTGCACACTTTGTTAGCTCCCTTAGGATCGACAAAACCTTCCGGTTGCATCATATACAACTCTTCTTCCAGAAATCCATTCAGGAATGCAGTTTTGACATCCATCTGTCATATTTCATAATCATAAAATGCGGCAATTGCTAACATGATTCGGACTGACTTAAGCATCGCTACGGGTGAGAAGGTCTCATCGTAGTCAACCCCTTGAACTTGTCGAAAACCTTTTGCAACAAGTCGAGCTTTATAAACAGTAACATTACCGTCAGCGTCAGTCTTCTTCTTGAAGATCCATTTATTCTCTATTGCTTGTCGATCATGGGGCAAGTCAACCAAAGTCCACACTTTGTTCTCATACATGGATCATATCTCAGATTTTATGGCCTCAAGCCATTTTATGTATCTGGGCTCATCATCGCTTCCTCATAGTTCGTAGGTTCATCATGGTCTAGTAACATGACTTCCGAACATGATTACCGCACCCTACAGTGCGGATCTTACTCTGGAAGACCTACGAGGTTTGGTAGCAACTTGATCTGAAGTTTCATGATCATCATCATTAACTTCCTCACTAATTGGTGTAGGAATCACAGGAACTGATTTACGTGATGAACTACTTTCCAATAAGGGAGAAGGTACAATTACCTCATCAAGTTCTACTTTCCTCCCACTCACTTCTTTCGAGAGAGACTTCTTCTCTAGAAAGGATCCATCTTAGCAACGAATAACTTGCCTTCGGATCTGTGATAGAAGATGTACCCAATAGTTACCTTTGGGTATTCTATGAAGACGCACTTCTCCGATTTGGGTTCGAGCTTATCAGGTTGAAACTTTTTCACATAAGCATCGCAACCCAAAACTTTAAGAAACGACAACTTTGGTTTCTTGCCAAACCACATTTCATAAGGCGTCGTCTCAACGGATTTTAATGGTGCCCTATTTAAACGTGAACGCAGCTATCTCTAATGCATAACCCCAAAATGATATTGGTAAATCGGTAAGAGACATCATTGATCGCACAATATCCAATAAAGTGCGCTTACGATGTTTGGACACACCATAACGCTATAGTGTTCCAGGTGGTGCGAACTGTGAAACTATTCCACATTGTTTTTATATGAAGGCCAAACTCGTAACTCAAATATTCTTCTCCACGATCAGATCGTAGAAACTTTATTTTCTTGTTACGATGATTCTTCACTTCACTCTGAATTTCTTTGAACATTTCAAATGTTTCAGACTTGTGTTTCATTAAGTAGATATACCCATATCTGCTCAAATCATCTGTGAAGGTCAGAAAATAACGATACTCGCCACGAGCATCAACACTCATTGGATCGCATACATCGGTATGTATTATTTCCAATAAATCAGTAGCTCGTTCCATTGTTCCGAAGAACGGAGTTTTAGTCATCTTGCCCGAAAGGTGCGGTTCGCAAGCATCAAATGATTCATAACAAAGTGATTCCGAAAATCCATCTTTTATGGAGTTTCTTCATGCGCTTTACACCGATATGACCCAAACGGCAAGTGCCACAAATATGTTGCACAATCATTATTAACTTTGCATCTTTTGGCATCGATATTATGAATATGTGTATTACTACGATTGAGATCCAACAAACTATTTTCATTGGGTGTATGACCATTGAAGGTTTTATTCATGTAAACAGAACAACAATTATTCTCTTACTTTAAATGAATAACCGTTTTGCAATAAACATGATCAAATCATATTCATGCTCAACGCAAACACCAAATAACATTTATTTAGGTTTAACACTAATCCCGAAAGTATAGGGAGTGTGCGATGATGATCATATCAATCTTGGAACTACTTCCAACACTCATCGTCACTTCCCCTTCAACTAGTCTCTGTTTATTCTGTAACTCCTTTTTCGAGTTACTAATCTTAGCAACCAAACAAGTATCAAATACTCAGGGGCTACTATAAACACTAGTAAGGCACACATCAATAACCTGTATATCAAATATACTCTTGTTCACTTTGCCATCCTTCTTATCCACCAAATATTCAGGGCTTCCAGTGACCATTTCCTTTGCAGTGTAAGCACTTTCGGTTGTGCTTTGGTCCAGCTTTGGTCTTCTTCATGGGAGTGACAACTTGTTTGCCATTCTACTTGAAGTTTCCCTTTCTTTCCCTTTGCCCTTTTCTTGAAACTAGTGGTCTTGTCAATCATCAACACTTGATGCTCTTTCTTGATTTCTACCTTCGTCGATTTCAACATCAAGAAGAGCTCGGGAATCTTTTTCGTCATCCCTTGCATACTATAGTTCATCACGAAGTTCTAGTAACTTAGTGATGGTGACTAGAGAATTCTGTCAATCACTATTTTATCTGGAAGATTAACTCCCACTTGATTCAAGCGATTGAAGTACCCAGACAATCTGAGCACATGCTCACTAGTTGAGCGATTCTCCTCCATCTTTTAGCTATAGAACTTGTTGGAGACTTCATATCTCTCAACTCGGGTATTTTCTTGAAATATTAACTTCAATTCCTAGAACATCTCATATGGTCCATGACGTTCGAAACGTCTTTGAAGTCCCGATTCTAAGCCGTTAAGCATGGTGCACTAAAGTATCAAGTAGTCATCATATTGAGCTAGCCAAACGTTCATAATGTGCGCATCCGCTCCTGCAATAGGTCTATCACCTAGCGGTGCATCAAGGACATAATTCTTCTGTGCAGCAATGAGGATAAACCTCAGATCACGGATCCGATCCGCATCATTGCTACTAACATTTTTCAACATAAGTTTTCTCTAGGAACATATCAAAATAAACATATGAAAGCAACAACGCGAGCTATTGATCTACAACATAATTTGCAAAATACTATCAGGTACTAAGTTCATGATAAATTTAAGTTAAATTAATCAAACAAAGTATGGACTTTGACAGACATGCCCGATGATCGGCGAGCGATAGAAAACAAATGGATCTTTAAGAAGAAGACGGACGCGGATGGTAATGTTACCATCTATAAAGCTCGACTTGTCGCTAAGGGTTATCGGCAAGTTCAAGGGGTTGACTACGATGAGACTTTCTCTCCCGTAGCGAAGCTGAAGTCCGTCCAAATCATGTTAGCAATTGCCGCATACTATGATTATGAGATATGGCAAATGGACGTCAAAACGGCATTCCTTAACGGCTATCTTAAGGAAGAACTGTATATGATGCAGCCGAAAGGTTTTGTCGACCCTAAGAATGCTAACAAGGTATGCAAGCTCCAGTGATCCATTTATGGGCTGGTGCAAGCATCTCGGAGTTGGAACATTCGCTTTGACGAGATGATCAAAGCGTTTGGGTTTATGCAGACTTATGGAGAAGCCTGCATTTACAAGAAAGTGAGTGGGAGCTCTGTAGCATTTCTCATATTATATGTAGATGACATACTTTTGATGGGAAATGATATAGAACTTTTGGACAGCATTAAGGCCTACTTGAATAAGAGTTTTTCAATGAAGGACCTTGGAGAAGATGCTTATATATTAGGCATCAAGATCTATAGAGATGGATCGAGACGCCTCATAGGTCTTTCACAAAGCACATACCTTGATAAGATATTGAAGAAGTTCAAAATGGATCAGTCCAAGAAAGGGTTCTTGCATGTATTACAAGGTGTGAAATTGAGCTCGGCTCAATGTCCCACCACCTGACGTAAGATATAGAAGAGATTAGTGTCATACCCTATGCATCAGCCATAGGGTCTATTATGTATGCCATGCTGTGTACCAGACCTGATGTAAACCTTGCCGTAAGTTTGGTAGGAAGGTACCAAAGTAATCCCGGCAAGGAACACTGGACAGCGGTCAAGAATATCCTGAAGTACCTGAAAAGGACTAAGGACATGTTTCTCGTTTATGGAGGTGACGAAGAGCTCGTCGCAAAGGGTTACGTCGACGCTAGCTTCGACACAGATCTGGATGACTCTAAGTCACAAACCGGATATGTGTATATGTTGAATGGTGGGGCGATGGCTGGTGCAGCTGCAAGCGAAGCGTCGTGGCGGGATCTACATGTGAAGCGGAGTACATGGCAGCCTCGGAGGCAGCGCATGAAGCAATTTGGGTGAAGGAGTTCATCACTGACCTAGGAGTCATACCCAATGCATCGGGGCCGATCAAACTCTTCTGTGACAACACTGGAGCTATTGCACTTGCCAAGGAGCCCAGGTTTCACAAGAAGACCAGGCACATCAACCGTCGCTTCAACTCCATTTGTGAAAATGTTCAAGATGGAGACATAGAAATTTGCAAAGTGCATACGGATCTGAATGTCGCAGATCCGTTGACTAAACTTTCTCTTCCATGAGCAAAACATGATCAACACGAGAACTCTATGGGTGTTCCATTCATCACAATGTAACTAGATTATTGACTCTAGTGCAAGTGGGAGACTGTTGGAAATATGCCCTAGAGGCAATAATAAAAGGATTATTATTATATTTCCTTGTTCGTGATAATTGTCTTTTATTCATGCTATAATTGTATTATCCGGAAATCGTAATACACGTGTGAATACATAGACTACTATATGTCCCTAGTGAGCCTCTAGTTGACCAGCTCGTTGATCAACAGATAGTCATGGTTTCCTGACTATGGACATTGGATGTCATTGATAATGGGATCACATCATTAGGAGAATGATGTGATGGACAAGACCCAATCCTAAGCATAGCGCAAGATCATGTAGTTCGTTTTGCTAGAGCTTTTTCAATGTCAAGTATCTTTTCCTTAGACCATGAGATCGTGTAACTCCCGGATACCGTAGGAGTGCTTTGGGTGTACCAAGCGTCACAACGTAATCGGGTGACTATAAAGGTGCACTACAGGTATCCGTGAAAGTGTACATTGGGTTGTCACGGATCGAGACTGGGATTTGTCACTCTGTATTACGGAGAGGTATCACTGGGCCCACTCGGTAATGCATCATCATAATGAGCTCAAAGTGACCAAGTGTTTGGTCACGGGATCATGCATTACGGTATGAGTAAAGTGACTTGCTGATAACGAGATTGAACGAGGTATAGGGATACCGACGATCGAATCTCGGGCAAGTAACATACCGATTGACAAAGGGAATTGTATACGGGGTTGCTTGAATCCCCGACATCGTGGTTCATCTGATGAGATCATCGAGGAGCATGTGGGATCCAACATGGGTATCCAGATCCCGCTGTTGGTTATTGACCGGAGAGCCGTCTCGGTCATGTCTACATGTCTCCCGAACCCGTAGGGTCTACACACTTAAGGTTCGGTGACGCTAGGGTTGTATGAATATGAGTATGCAGCAAACCGAAAGTTGTTTGGAGTCTCGGATGAGATCCCGGACATCACGAGGAGTTCCGGAATGGTCCGGAGGTAAAGAATTATATATGGGAAGTCGAGTTTCGGCCATCGGGAAAGTTTCGGGGTCCACCGGTATTGTACCGGGACCACCGGAAGGGTCCCGGGGGTCCACCGGGTGGGGCCACCTATCCAGGAGGGCCCCATGGGCTGAAGTGGGAGGGGAACCAGCCCCTGGTGGGCTGGTGCGCCCCCCCCCCCTGGGCCCCCCTCTGCGCCTAGGGTTGGGAACCCTAGGGGAGGGGGCGCCTCCACTTGCCTTGGGGGGCACTCCACCCCTTGGCCGCCGCCCTAGGAGATCCCATCTCCTAGGGCCGGGCGCCTGGGTCCCTATATAAAGAGGGGGGGTGGGAGGGCAGCCGCACCCAACACCTGGCGCGTCCCTCCCCTCCCTGCTACACCTCTCCCTCCCGTAGTTGCTTGGCGAAGCCCTGCCGGAACCCTGCTGCATCCACCACCACGCCGTCGTGCTGCTGGATCTTCAACAACCTCTCCCTCCTCCTTGCTGGATCAAGGTGCAGGAGACGTCATCCGCTCCGTACGTGTGTTGGACACGGAGGTGATGTCCGTTCGCACACACTTGATCTGTCTCAACTTAGGCATTCTCCTCGGTCCATAGCATATAGATTTATTTAAAAGTCAAACATCACAAAGTTTGACCATGTACGTTGAGAAAAACAATTACATCTATTATGGCAAACATATACCATTAGATTCACCATGAGATGTAGTTTTGTATGAAGTATCTTTGGTATTGTAGATAGAAATAACATTTGCGTAAACTTGATCAAAGTTTCCAAAGTTTGACTTCTAAAAAATTTACATACCTTTGCATTATCGAGCGGATGGAATATCTCTTTCCCCCTCTCAGCTATCTCGACGCACCACTCAGCCTTATCGGGCTCCTCAATCTCTCTCAAACTTTATTGGTCGGTTTGGTTCGTGACCTGACCCTCATGCCTTGATGGCGATCTTTGCTGGTGTGGACGTGAGATGTAAAATATTTACGCTGGCCAGGCTTGTGTAGTCTTTGAAGCGTTTGGTTCATGCCCAGGCCAGCAAAGCATCAACGTCCCATCAATCAATCCATGCAGCAATTATTTAATGCTAATATCCATCCATGTTCTGTTAGCCTCGTGGCCGCACGACCAGGCACGGCCAGGCGTTCAAAATCGGTCGCCTGGGCCAGGCTACTTGCAGTGTCTGGAGTCCAGCCAGGCTAATTAAAGTGCAAGGGTACCCAGGCCAGGCGGGCTTTCTTTTTAACAGGGTAGCAACCAAACAAGCGTGCATGAAATCCAGCCACAACCCCAGGCCAGGCAAAAGATGCTCAGGACGCAAGCCAAACTGACCTTATATCTCCCTGGTTCACACACACACATGTCTCGCTCGCACTATACATATAGACCCATCCAACACTCTCCGCCCTTGTTCCCTCTCCATGTGACACGCACCCCCCTAAGTACCATAATCCCTCACTCCATCATAGGCGCAGGCACTCCCCCACCCTCCTAAGTATGATTATCTCTTACTAGCCATCAGGAACACACATATTGTCTCCTTCCATCCATACGTCTATCTCGATATCTCTCGGGCATCTTCTATCGCGCACACACCTTGTCACTCGATCTCCCACCCATGTAGTCCCATCACGATCTCCAGGTGATCTCTCTATGACAAACATACACTCTCTCCTCCCCATGTCTGCATTTTCTCCGTACGTCTCTCTCGACCTCTCTCCCTTGTTTGTCAGACCCCTCTTGGCCACGTGATAGAGGTCTTGCTCTCTCGGTTCCAAACAACCACACACTATCTCCTCACCTTGCCTCCGTTGTCGAAGATGCATGTGTGATATGTTTGCATAAGGCACGCACGCTGTTTCTCTACTTTTATCATGTGTTGTCCATGTCTCTTTCACACACGCACACACACTTCTCTCTCTCTCTCTCTCTCTCTCTCTCTCTCTCTCTCTCAAGTTAGGGACTCTGTCACGTCCATAAGCATATGGATATTTTGAAAAGTCAAACCTCAGAAAAGTTTGACCAGGTATATGTGGAGAATAACATTTACATCTGGAACGATCATTAGATTCATCACAACATGTACTTACTTCATACTATCATTTATCTTTGGTATTGTAGATATAAGTAATTTCTTTATAAACTTGGTCAAAGTTTCAAAAGTTTGACTTAAAAAATGTTGGAACTACATTATCGAGCGGAGGGAGTAGCTCTTTCTCTCTCTCGCTATCTCTCACGGGCCTGCCCTCTCACTCGAACTCTCTATACCGACGGATTATACGCCACTTTGTGTCGGCCAGATAGCTCCGTATATTGTTTAGTTGACTGGTCAACCAATCCACATGCTGCCTTGTCAGCTCGTGTTCTGTATCTTCGTGTGCTGGCCCATGTGGCAGTGGGTGAAAATAAGTAAACCAGAGGCCCATCTGACACGCGCTGAAGTAAACAAAGTTGAAACCACTCGGGGTAGCACCCCGCACGCTAGTAAATTGAGGGTGCATTGAGGACACACTTCTTGCGCGTGAAGGACGCACTCGCGCACAATTCACCACTGCACGGCGGCATGCATGAAGGACGACTCACAAGACACCGAGCACACAACACACACCAGCACACGTGTAAACCGGCCACGCCGCTGGTTGAGATGGACGGCGAGGCAGCCAACAAGCGGAGGCGGCTCGAGCCAAAACCGCATCCGGCGAGCCTGGACTTCATCAGCAGCCTCCCCGACGACATGCTGCTCGTCATCATCGGCCTCCTCCCAACCAAATCTGTCGTGCGGACCGCCCTGCTCTCCCGGCGGTAGTGCCCCCTCTGGCGCTGCGTCCCCCTCAACCTCACCGTCGACAGCTGTCTCTGCGACGAGGATTGCAAACGCATGGCTGCAGTCTCCAAGATCCTTTCATCACACCCTGGGCCAGCTAGACGCCTTGACATCCGCATGTTCAGTACCAACTTCAAGGTCCAACCCAAGTTCGATGAGTGGTTCTTATCCCCCGCCCTAGATCAGCTCGAGGAGCTCAGCTTTGAAGCTGGACGATGTCGCTCTCTGCCGTCGTCAAGGCCGCCTCATCATGCCAACGCCCGGCGCCCAGCTTCAGCTCTGCTATCTTCCCAGTTAATGCCGCGCCCGCCCTTCTTCTCCCTCAACTCAAGCAGCTCGAACTCTTCGACGTTGTCATCTCGAAGAAGGCTATGGAGCACCTGCTCTGCAGCTATACTGTGCTCGAGTGCCTTCAACTTGAGCAGATCCACGAGTTCATTAGCCTCCACATCGCCTCGACGAATCTCCGATGGATTTATGTGTCTTGCTGGCCCCGCAACAAGACATCAATTGGGAAGAGATCACTTAGGCTGTTCCATGTTATGGTCATTGAGAATGCGCCTTTCCTTGAGAGATTGCTTGTATCGGATCTAGAAGGTCCAACAAAAATCAGGGTCATTGACGCGCCGAAATTGACAGCGTTGGTGTACTCATCTGCCAAATTCTCCGAACTCTTTATTGGATCCGTAATCGTTCAGGTACAGCACTCATCTTCTTCTCCATCTTCTTGAAATTCACATTTTTAAATTTCTTCTTGATGTATTTACGACCGTCTCCAAAAAATGATTCCCACAAGCTTGGCCCAGTCCATGCGCACAGTGAAGATCTTAGCACTAAAATCTATCAGCCCCAATCTAGATCAAGTTGTTGGATTCCTTACATGCTTTCCGTGCACGGAGAAGCTACTCATCGAGGTGAAACTTCTTTCCTATAAGTAAACGGTAATCACAGCGTAGCTCAATTTTTTCGTAATTTTCCCAAATTACGATGACAAGTGTAGTGTTCAAAACTGCATCTACGCACTGCACCAAAAGAAATGTTTTTAGTATTTTTTTTCTCACGTGATCACCTGCAACGTTTTTATGCTGTACTACTATAGTAGCCTAGGCTAGTCATAGTGGAAAGTAAGACTACTCCAGTAACTCTATGGTTACCCTAAGAGCAAGTACTACCTCCGTCCTGGTTTACTCTTCCAATTTTGTAGTATCCAAATTTGACCATAGATTTAACTGACAAAATTTTAATGCATGTCACTAAGAACTATATCGTTGGATTCGTATTTGAACATAATTTCAAATGGTGTAATTTTTAGTGACATGCATTGGCATTTTCTTAGGTAAATCTATGGTCAAAATTTTATACTAAATATGAGGTAGTATTACAAAAGTGGGCTATTAGGCCAAAACATGTGCCAAATTCACTTGTGATGCATTTGGCGTCGATGCCCCTCCATTGCTCACCTGGTGCCCCAATCTGGATCACACCTACTTTGCTCCGGTGCCAAATTAACTCACGCAATGAAAAACACTGCGTGGGAGAGAGAGAGAGGACTGAGGCAATAAAAAACACTTTGTTTGGGAGAGTGAGAGGCTGGTGTAGTTGGTTTGATTGATTTGTTTATGCATGTGGGTATGTGTGCACAGCGGTGCCAACTCTCACATCGCGAGAGCGGTGCCAAAATCTTTTGATTTGACATCGATGCGTATTATATGGCATACTTTTGTGAAATATGGCATCGGCCACATAGTGGAAGGCAACAAATACCCAAGCTCATCACGTGCTCCTAGTTAAATGAGAGGAAACATAGAGAGAGAGAGAGAGAGAGAGAGAGAGAGAGAGTGAAAAAATATCACTAGCCAGCCAACCCTATCGTATGAGCGAATGATATTGGACCTCTTGATGACACGGCAATCTTATACAGCCAGCTGATCTAATATGTTCTCTTCTTTTGCAGATAAAAAAAGACCCGAAAGTGAAAAATGTGCTGCACTATAACAATCTCATCGAATGCCTTGATCTCCATCTTACAGAAATTGATCTGATCGACTACCGAGGCAGCACATCTGAGATTAAATTGGCGAGGTTCTTTGTTCTGGAGGCAAGTTTGCTCAAGGTAATGAGGTTTGGCGTTCTCTGGCGCAACAATGAATGGCGTGCTGATCACCGCAAGCGTCTAAGCCTAAATGACAAAGTCTCCGCAGAAGCTGAATTTGTTTTTGAAACATCAAGTGGCTAGAGACTCGAAAACTTATTTACCCATTAGTGACTTGTCAGGGCGGTGGATTTTAGTTTGTACGATAATGCTGCATCCACCTAAAGAAACGAAAGTTCTTACGTAAACTTCCTAGTAATTCCCTCTTCGTAGGTGCAGCATTACTCCTAACATTTGCAATATCAGTTTGAAACATGTAATATTGCCATGTCCTATTCCTGCGTTTTCAAAAACCTGCGAATCAAACAGGTCCTGGGTTGGTGATGATGTTGTGCCTCCCATCTTTCACCAATAGCCGTCGGATCTTGATCTGACGCATACAAACCAAGCTTCTCCATTTTTGCAAAAAGATGCCCGCACTTGTTCCCTATTTACAAACAACTCCTTATCTCTCACAATCAGCCTTATCTCCTCCCCACCACATCTAGAAGGCCGTGGGAAAATCTGGCGTGATGGCCGCTGCTGGCGCCGTCCACCCCCAATCTTTGTGTTCCATGCAATGCACGGGCATCTACGCACGGGAAATTATGTCGAACAGGGCTACTTGTAAGCAGGCTAGCTCTACAGCCATGATGATAGTGACTGCAGACGGTGAGGCTGACTATGGTATGCCGAACACGGCACCTATACTCAGGTGTCATCTCCGGCGCAGGGTCTTGTCACTTCACTGTGAGGAGCAGCTCGTAATAATTTGACCAACGGGGAGTACATTGGTAGTACTACTACTAGTACTAGTAGCACCACCGTCTGGATTTAGGAGTATTACCACGTCCATCTGGATTTTAGTATTTCACTAGCAATATCTAGTAATGCATGTCACAAAAAATGTACTACTCCCTCTGTAAATAAATACATGTACTCCATGCATGAACGGCGCCAGAACCAAACTTCTCATTACTCTAGGCAAAATCGTTATTTTCTATCTATCGGTCGCGCCATGGAGCAAAACCAAATTTTACAAGTTACGAGTTCAAAAGGAAAAGTCTGCCGTGTTCGCGTCGCACCCCCACACGGTTGGTCCGGCACGCCGCTCAAGCGGGAATGCATGCGGTGTTGCATTTTCACTTACAAGTGGGACCGCAGTTGAGCAAACCGACTATCGGCAAACCCCCACCCCGCCCACCGCGTGATGGCTGAGAAAACAGGAGGGAGAAGAGATGGTTGTAGCACGGACTCCAAGAAAATTGGTGTCGGATGGGACTCGTGTGGGTGGCATGTGCCGTACTGCTAGATGTGAATGCTAGTTATGGCCCATGCCACCCCACTATATCGAGCCTATATCGAGGTATTTAGAACAAATTTCCTGCAGTCCGTGCTCAGCCCTCCTCTATCTCTCTTCTCAGCCAGCCAGCGGACGCGCGGAGCCCATCGTCTGTTTGCTCACATGCGGTCCCACATGTCAGTGAAAACACAAGAGGACCCACTGAACCTACACATCTTTCACCTCGACGTGTTGGTGATGAAAAACAAATCCAATAAAGATCTTTGGTGGCCGCTTTTGGTGTTACTCAAGTGTAGTAAGATTCTATTTACAGTTTAACCCAAGATGCACATCTCGTGGCTTCAACTACCACTCTATTTTCTTTCATGACACGACCTGGATGCTGGATGTCCCACGTGTCGGCAAAAGGAGGAAGAACCCGACCAAATCTTCGGTTGCGCTCTCGGATTAGACTAGTTGTGCTAACTTAAAAATTTTATTGTGTACTACCTTCGTTCCAAAATACTTGCCTTCCGTTTGTCCAAAAAGGGATGTACCTATATACTAAAACATGTCTAGATACATATATATTTTGACAAATAGAAGGCATGTATTGTGCAACGGAGGGAGTAGAATGGATGCAAGTCTTTGTATTGGGAAGAAGAGTACATCCATATATTGATAGAGCGCAATTTAGTAGATGTTCTAGCACTTTTAGCTAGCATAGAGGCTAGAGATGAGACTAGTGCACTTGTTGATACTCCTACTAGAATAGAGGCCAGACATGAGACTAGATGCGAGGAAGCAACGTCTACTTCCCTTCTTTACACTCGAAGAAGAAAGAAGCACGCAAGATCGAGCCTCCCCGGATCAACAATGAATGCATCGAGAAGGCACTAATCCAACTTACAGGAGTAGTAAAATGTATTCTTGTGGTTCTTGTTTTCCTTGGTCTTGCTTGTCTAGTTAAAATTATCATTGGAGTTCGTGCAAAACAGAGGTCTGTTTGGGGTCGTGCGTTGGAGTTGGCCTTACAAGTGGGACCGTAGTTGAGGAAACCGACTATCGGCAAACCCCACCTACTTTGCTTGTAGCGATGGCTGAAGTTAGAGAAACGAGAGGTTGAAGAGATTGCTCTAGCACGGAGTCCAAGAAATAATATGATGTCAGATGGATGTCGTGGTGGTGGCGTGTGCCATACTCATGGACGTGAATGCTTGTTCTGGCCCATGCCACCCTACTACTCCTACTACTACTACTTACTATATACTACTAGTATCGAGGATTCGAGGTGCTGGTTACGTACAGCGAACACATATTAACATATGGCTACAGTAAAAACACCCGACCGATGCGCGAAGCATGTGAAGCTAGTACAAATAGTGTACTACTATTGTTGATTGGCCTCATCCGATAACCTGTTGCAATGCACGTAGAATTATGTATTCGGAAAAAAAATTGCCTTGTCGCACCACTCACTCAGAGAAGCGACTCGAAAGCCATTCATAAATTTAGTAAGTTTATCACGGGCATGTCATTTTATTACATACAACAGGTCATCAACCCACATCGACAACGAGGATACATTATAAATACTAAAGTTTTCACCACACAACAAATAACAAGCAATGAAGTGAACTTCAACTCAACCATTCCTCGGCGTTGGAAACGCTTGCTTTGAACCACAAGTGATTCTCTGGGACGGGCCATCTATTGTCGATCTCGAGACCAACGCAGGACTGATCATCCAGGCTGAAGCGGCCTACTATATCAAGATGTGGTAGGGAACCACCCAAATGTCCGAGGTATAGACATAGTTGCTTCTCATAAATGGTACTAGTAACGTTGTGTCAACAGCAGTTGGATCACCTTTCACCATCATCGGATAGTTTTGTCCAAGGAAGAGCAAGTTTTCTCCAAGACTATCAATTTTGTACCATGGCGAAGGTGTTGGCGCTAGCACACTACTATCCATCCCGAATACCATGCAACGGGTGTTGGAATAGGTCCGAAGAGTGCGACCATGGGAGACAACACGTGCTCCCCCAGTAGTAACAAACTCAGTGCGCTGTATACACACAAGAAGACGTGATCCATCGGAATTAGTTGCCAGGCACCACTGAGTATATACGTTCTGCTCGTCCTCATGCTCGTGATCATCACCATCGTCATCTACCCCTTGGTTATAAAAAATTTCAAGTATAGGTGGTGGAATGTTCACAGGACCTTGGAAACACAAGAAGAAGGTTAATTAGTAAAGGGAAACTTGCTAACCCGCATGCATGTGGATGAAACAATTATAATTACGGTGGAAGACAAACGCATCGAAAGTATAAGGATTCCATGTAAAAACAAAGGCTAATGAAAGTGGTGGCAGCAAACACAAGGCCCTCGTATTGAATTGCATCACAAGTACTCATCCGTGTACAGAAACTGATTTTTGAGCAATATCCATCCAGTCAAACCACGAAGGACGGCAACAAGCTTGTCGAAGATAGCAACAACTTCATAGTTGTTGTAATTCCAAGAGCGGTTGGGAACTCGACAAATTGCTATCTTCCATAGAAGACAGTCACCATGATCGTATTTGAACGTGCGTAAAATACCGGTGTGCTCTGGGCAGTATGCTGAGATGTTTGGAAGTGGAACCCGGTCACGAGTGTACACATTCACAAGTTCCCACTCGCAGTTGGACCCAATGTAAACAACCCAATCTCCATTTGCGCCTGCCCAAGCCTTACCCTCAAGCGATGGCATCTTAACATCATATGTATCATTATCAAGCGGCATCAACTTGCACAGGCGAGGCCTCCGTCGTGCCGGCGCCAGTCATCAGGGTCACGGCGAAGAAGATAGGGGAGATTAAACCGCTCCTAGACTCTTGGGTTCCTTGTAATGATGTTATTAGTTGAGTCGAGAATGGGCTTGAACGAACCTGCCATGCTAGCCGAGGTGATGATGTCGCACCGATCAATGAGTTCCTCCACCACGTCATCTTTCAGATCGGGGCAAGAATAACGGGGTCATTTCCGGCCTGTTCCCTCTATGGAGAAGACGATCGAACAATGGCAGAAGAAAGGGTGAAGGGCTGAAGGAAAATGGAGGAGGGAGAGGAAGAGCGTGCGACAGCAGTTCCAAATCGAGAGGGAAAGGCGAAGAGTCGGTGGACGGTTGCCAGTTTGCCATGGTTCACGAAGAGGCGCCCCGGCCTACACGTTCGTTCGGAAATACTACTACTCGCCGTCATCTCACTGATATGTTGGAACGGGACCACATGTCAACGAAACATGGTGTGGAATTTCTCGTGCAAAATGCAATCAGGCCGCGTTGGCCCGAGGTGCCGCATAAGTAAACGACCTTTAATATTTTAATGGTGTGCCGTTCAGTTTTGAAGCACGACTAATCGGTATCAGACGCAGAGAAAATATAAACTACTCTACCACTACTCCACCTCCAAAGTACTAGTAGTATAAAAAAGATATATAGGCTGGGGCTTCAGTGCTTTCTTGCTAAGGGCTGCCCACTTGCTTCTCACACTACCACCCTCTCTCCAGATTTAAAAAAGATGGCCTCTCTCTCCCTCCGAACCGGTGGTCACAGATCCGCTCGGGAAGAAAAGGACGTGCAGCGTTGACGCACTCGTCGGCGGCGAGCGAGGTCACGCACTGCCGACAAGGATGTCCACTCAGACCTAGCGCCCGTGGGATGGCATCCGTCCCCAAGCTTTGTCAGTGTGTGCGGAGGAGGATGGCGACCACGAGTGAAGCCACTTCCCGCCGACCCTCAGGCATGCTACCTCTTTTCGAACCAGACCCTTGTTCTATTGCCCCATCTGGCACGCCGTTGCATGTGGATCTTTTTCCACTCCACCATCTTCCCAATTTGCTATCCTCTGCTCTGCTGGCCACGCAGACAAAAACCATAATTTGCACTATTAAAGGAAACCCTACTTCATGCAGACTAATCCATGTCTGGGTTGAATAAGGAAAGGAAGGGAGACTGTACTGTCCAACAGAGTAGGCATCGAACCCGCATCTAGGTTGAAAAGGGGAAAATCAGTAGCTAAGGAATGAGTCTCGTGTCTCTTGGTACTAGCACAGCCAGTATACCAACGATGAAACTTGTTACTACCTTCAGATTTTTGCATTGATAATGCTTATAGATTACATACCTCACTTTCCTGAGATAAGTTATTTTTTTGTACAGTGTCACCAAAATGCCAAGGCGCTGATGTCATTTTATTTTGGTTAAACTGCACAAAAAATTATGAAGACAATAGGAAAGGTCAAGAGTGGGCACCTCCTCCTTTGGCTATTGTATTGATTTGTTCGATCAAGTTTTTATGTTTGATCGATTATCAAGATTGATAGCAATTTTTCATGTCCCCTCGAGTTTGAAATGATATTTACCTTGAAGGTACATGGGTTGCAATTTTTTTTAATACTGTCATTAGTTAATAATGCTAGTTACCTTCAGAATTTTGTATTTGGTTTAATGCTCTTGCACAACTAGTATACCAATGCTGAAACTTGTTACCTTTACATTTTGTATTGTTAATTCTTATAGAAATCTTCCACTGGTAGAGCTTATGGAAATCTGTTCAGTAAAACCATTGTATTGTACCCTGTAATAAAATAACTACTCTACTGTTGCACTAGCCACTGGATTAGTGTATATTTGTACTATTCGAATGGTGTTGCATTAGCGTATGAACATATATAAAGTGTGGCAAGCTTTCCCAGATATTTGCTCAAGAAAACGACTACCTGTTTTTCTAAATACTGGACGTTTGGGTACTTTAAATTGAACTGCGAAAACGTCTTATATTAAGGAACAGAGGGTGTAGTGTTCACTCAAATTATCCCGGTAAAGCTAGTAACACCTTTGTTAAAATTAATGTTCATTATGTTATCGGAGGAGGTCTGTATGTTTGTCTCTAATGCCTGTCGACTACATACCTGACATGATGATGTAATGTTAAGTCATTTCCTTTTGTACAGTGTCACTGAATTGTCAAGGCGGTGATGGCATTTTATTTTAGTTGAACTGCACAAAATATGCTTGAAAGAAGAGGAAAGGTCAGGAATGGCTCAATTTTCAGAAAAAACTATGTATGCCTTCCTGACATCAGCCGCTGTTGCTTTATTTATTCCTTCAAACAGGTGGTTAGAAATAGTCTTGCTACCTTTTCCTATTAAGAAATTGGAATGCTTATATTTGTGAGTCTATGCTTCAACTAGTGCCACTTTTATAGTAATCACACTTTCAATATCTATGCAAACAGGGATGCTCGATTTTAGTGGAACTACACAAAAAGTCCAACTGGTTCAACATTAGGAGCATGTTTTTTTCTAAACCTTTATATCCAATTGGTGGCACTATGAGTTGTTCATTACGAAGGTACATGGTTTGCTACTATCTTGATACTCTTTTTGTACTGTCATTAGATAGTAATATTAGTGGTTTGCATGTGAATTTATTGGCAGGTGGACCTACATTGGAGGTGCAGGACAGGATTCAATGATTGGATGCTCAATTTCAGTTGTATCGATTTCACCTCTTCCATCACTGCGAACATGGATATCCTTGGTCTGATGAAGAATAGGCGCTATATTTCTGCTCTGAACCAGCAAATCAATTCAGTATGAAATTGTCCATGGCAAAACATAACTGTATCAGATTGTCCAGTGCAGAACATGACAGATGCTAAGCGGAAGAGACATGTTTAAACCGAAAATACATGGTGTGGTATATGTTTACTAGCTGCTTGATATTTGTGCAGACAGAGATGTCTGCCCATTGCTATTTGGAAAACAAATAAAGTGTCCGCAATTTTGGTTGAACTGCACAAGAGAATAGTATAGTCACTGCATGCAGTGCCATTTGAAAATAGACACAGAAAGATTGGATAGTCACTTCATGGACTGCAGAAAAGTAATCTTGTACTATTTATTGGCCAACACTAGGTGCTTCATTGCTTTGGTCCGACTATACAATGGGCATAATTTTGCCTAAGTTAAAGTTTGTATTCTGAAAATAGTCTCACCGTGTGATCGAGAGAAGACCAAATCATATTGTAGTGGATGTTCCTCCATCATGTGTGGTTCATTCTCATGGTTCCAGCTGTTGGTGAAACCACTTACGTTTGCAAGAGGAATTGTAGTCTTCACAAACAAATTTGTCTTTCAGTCTGTACAGAATGTTGGCCAAGAGAAGCATCCATGTTAGTAGGAAGAACAGATGTTTTTTCTAGATCTTTGCTTTTGGAGCTACATATTTGTATATGATTTGTGAATCATTGAGATGCATTAACATGCTGATCTTATGTATGAGAATCATACTAGTTAGTTTTAGTTGCGATGCAAGATCCGAAGTGGCTGATCTTTGCTTTTGGAGCTACATATTTGTATATGATCTGTGAATCATTGAGATGCATTAATAGTTACTTATTTCTGTTCGCTTAGTGTTTACAAGTTACTGATCGATCACTAGCTAGCCTACAAATGTGCTCTTGGCAGTTTTATTTGCGATGCAAGATGCAAAATCGCAGTTTTTTGAATAAAAATGCCTACCTCTGAAGAAACTGACAAGCTACACTATCGATCCTACACGGATAAATAGCGGATCATGCACGTACTACCTCCTTTCTGGTTTGCAGGGCTCAATTCAAGAAACGACCTACTCGATCCTACGCGAATAAATAGCGGATCACGCACGTACTAGTACCTCCTTTCCGGTTTGCAGGGCTTAATTCAAACCTCTCACCAACCAAGGTACTCCCTCCGTCCGGGTTTATTAGTACCTCCAGAAGTTTAAGCCTAATTAATTCCAGCGATTTAAGTGGCTGCATGTGTGCCCTCGGCTGCGACTCGTTGCATGATGCTCCGCGTACTGGCTGCGAGCGATTCTGAGTGCCTGCATGCAGCCGGCCGTAATTAAGGCAGCTTTAATTGTTGCGGGCTTTTTAAATCCGTGGAATCATTATTGACAAGGAGGGAGATGATTCGAGTGCACTCGTTTGACCGCCATGCCGGCGTGCGACCCAAACGGGACGGGACGGCACAGTCATAATTTCAGTTTCTCTAGTTTTCCATCGCAAGGTGGCGCGCTAAGCCATTATGCATTGAATTCCGATGACCGTCGCGCTACCTTCCGCCTATAAGTACAGTTTCCTAGCCTTCTCCGGTGGCACCGTGACCCAACTCGCCATATCCTCATAAGACCCCACCGGCCCGACGCCGCCGCCACGTCCGCCATGCCCCCGCCCGTCCGCGGTAGGCGACGCCGAAGGCGGTCACCGCCGGAACTAGTGTTCAGTTTTTCACCGAAAGGCAGACGGAGGGAGGAGGCATTCTATCTGTCTTTAGATGGAAATGCGGAGTTCGAGGAGTTGTTGGAGCGCGACCGCCTGGCGGAGGAGCAGGAGTTGTTGGAGCGCGACCGCCTGGCGGAGGAGTAGCGTATCGCCGATTTGCGCCGCCAGCAGGACATGGAGCAGCAGCGCACCGACGCTCTGAGTCACGAGCAGAGCGCCCGCGAATCGGGCCGACTACGTGGAGGCTGGCGCCCGGCAAATAGCCCTGGAGGCTGTCGGGCACGCACGCGTTCACGACACCGATTTTTACTACCATCTCGTCAAGTGGGTTTCCCGATTGGAAGTCGAAGCTTCGGTGGACCACGCCGGCATGGAAAGGGCCAACGCGCGCGAGCAACGCGCCCTATCGCACCTCTTGCAAGTCCGAGGCGAGGCGCAGGACGCCGGTGCCGGCGTTTAGCGTGTACCACAGATGGCGGCCGCATCGTCTAGTTAGCTAAGAGTAAGTTAGTACTTGTACGCTACTAGAGTATTAGTGGGAGTAGATAGTTAACTTGGCTATGATGGTTGTTGAGGGAGTTCCGGACTAGGGGGTGTCCGGATAGCCGAACTATCATCATCGGCTGGACTCCAAGACTATGAAGATACAAGATTGAAGACTTTGTCCCGTGTCCGGATGGGACTTTCCTTGGCATGGAAGGCAAGCTTGGCGATACGGATATGTAGATCTCCTACCATTGTAACCGACTCTGTGTAACCCTAGCCCTCTCCGGTGTCTATATAAACCGGATGGCTTTAGTCCATAGGACGAAGAACAACAATCATACCATAGGCTAGCTTCTAGGGTTTAGCCTCTTTGATCTCGTGGTAGATCCACTCTTGTAACACACATCATCAATATTAATCAAGCAGGACGTAGGGTTTTACCTCCATCAAGAGGGCCCGAACCTGGGTAAAACATCGTGTCCCTTGTCTCCTGTTACCATCCGCCTAGACGCATAGTTCGGGACCCCTACCCGAGATCCGCCGGTTTGACACCGACATTGGTGCTTTCATTGAGAGTTCCTCTGTGTCGTCACCGATAGGCTCGATGGCTTCTTCGACCATCATCAACGACGCAGTCCAGGGTGAGACTTTTCTCCGGGCAGATCTTCAGATTCGGGCGGCTTTCGCTGGGCTGATTCGCAGGCCATCCGGAGCAGATCGAAAGCTACGCCCTGGCCGTCCAGTCAGATTTGGACGTTTGAACTTCACGGCCGACATCCGCGGGGACTTGATCCTCGATGGAGTCGAGCCATACCGAAGCGTGCCGCCTGTCACAGCGAGCATGATTTAGCTCTGCAGCCGGACAGTACCCTGGAGGCCGCACTCGAACCCGCTCCGATCTTCAATTCGGAGCCGGCTGCGCAGATCGGGGACGGATGGCTAGACACCGCCTCGGGGGCTGCAACCTCTACGGTGATAGAGCCGAACACTGATCTTGTCCCTCATAAAGCTGGCGACTCCGAGGTGCCGGACTCCTTGCCGGATTTCGAACCTCCCGCGCCCCCTCCAATCGAATCCTATTGGGCGCCGGTCATGGAGTTCACCGCAGCGGACATCTTTCAACTCTCACCTTTTGGCGACATCTTGAGTTCGCTAAAGTACCTCTCGTTATCAGGAGAGCCCTGGCCGGACTGCGGTCAGGACGGTAGGTATGCGGACGACGAAGAAATTCAAAGCCCACCCACCACCCACTTGGTAGCCTTTGTCGATGATCTAACCGACATGCTAGACTACGACTCCGAAGATATCGACGGTATGGACGACGATGCCGAGATTTAACAAGAACCAGCGCCTACCGGCAATCGGAAAGCCACCTCATCATATGACATATACATGGTGGATATCCCAAAGGATGGGAATGGCGAAGGAACAGAGGAGGATGACCCCTCCAAGAAACAGCCCAAGCGCCGGTGTCAGCGGCGCCGCTCTAAATCCTGCCACAGCAATAATGAAGATTCCAGCACCAGAGATAACAATACACCGGAGAGTGCCGAAGACAATCCACTCCAGCAAGATCCAGCGCAGGAGGATGGAGACGCCAGCCCTCACGAGAGAGCGGCAGAAGAAGAGGTAGAGGATTATATGCCTCCCTCCGGAGATGAAGCAAGCCTCGACGACGATGAATTCATTGTGCCTGAGGATCCTGTCGAACAAGAGCGTTTTAGACGTAGGCTTATGGCCACGGCAAACAGCCTCAAGAAAAAGCAGCAACAGCTTAGAGCTGATCAGGATCTGCTAGCCGACAGATGGACTGAAGTCCTCGCGTCAAGAGCATGAGCTCAACGCCTCCAAAGCTACCCTAAACGCAAGTTGCTCCCCCGGTTAGAGGAGGAGGCTTACGAACCCGCATCACCAGGAGACAATACGGCTGACCGACCACCCCGTGGTCGCGACAGAGAGGCCTCTAGGCCCTTCACTAGAACCGTACCCCGGCATCGCTCAAAAAGCACACGGCCACAAGGGAACGTTCCGGACCTGCGGGATATATTGGAGGACAAGGCAAGACAATCAAGATCGATCTATGGATCGCATGGGCGCCCCACGGTACGTGATGACAACCGTCGCGCCGGACACAAGAAGTCGGTCGGGCGAACAAAACAGACAAAGCTCTTTTGAGCTCCGTCGTGATATCGCCCGACAGAGGCGCCAAGACACCCACTATGCTTCATGCATTTAAGTAATGGATCATCAAACCCGAAGGGTTTAAACCCGTCAATATTGAATCCTAAGATGGCACAACAGACCCCGCGGTTTGGATCAAGACTATCTCCTTCACATCCACATGGCCCGCGGTGACGCATCTTCACGCCATCAAATACCTCCCCTCAAGCTTAAAGGACCAGCCCGGCATTGGTTCAACAGCTTGCCGCCAGAGTCAATTGGGAGCTGGGAGGACCTGGAAGCCGCATTCCTCGATAACTTCCAGGGCACTTATGTGCGACCACCAGACGCTGATGACCTAAGCCACATAATTCAGCAGCCAGACGAATTGGCCAGACAATTCTGGACACGGTTCTTAACCAAGAAAAACCAAACCGTCGACTGTCCGGATGCGGAGGCCCTCGCGGCCTTCAAGCATAACATCATGACGAGTGGCTTGCCCGCACCTAGGACAGGAAAAGCCGAAATCCATGGCAGCCCTCACATCGCGATGACCCGCTTCGCTGCTGGTGAGGACAACTGGCTAGCACGCAGCAACAACCTCAGCAAAAATTCTGGCAGTCCGGACTTCAAGGACCGAAATGGCAGGTCGCGTCGTAACAAAAACAAACGCCGCATTAACGGCGACAATATTGAGGATACAGCAATCAATGCCGGATTCAAAGGCTCTAAACCCTGTCAGCGGAAAAAGCCATTCAAAAGAACTACTCCTGGTCCGTCCAATTTGGACCGAATACTCGATCGCTTGTGCCAGATAGACGGCACCCCCGAAAAGCCAGCTAACCACACCAATAGGGACTGTTGGGTATTCAAGCAGGCAGGCAAGTTAATTGTCGAAAACAATGACAAGGGGCTGCATAGCGATGACGAGGACGAGACCCAACCGCCGAACAATAGAGGACAGAAGGGTTTCCCCCCACAGGTGCGGACGGTGAACAAGATATACGCAACGCACATACCCAAAAGGGAGCGGAAGTGTGCACTCAGGGATGTCTACGCGATGGAGCCAGTTGCCCCGAAGTTCAATCCATGGTCCTCCTACCCGATCACTTTTGTCCGAAGGGACCACCCCACCAGCATCCGCCACGGCGGATTCGGCCAGACCGGTCTTAGACCCAATCGTCGATGGATTTCACCTAACCAGAGTCCCGATGGATGGCGGCAAAGAGCCTGAACCTGCTTTACCGTGATACAAAGGCGCAAAATGGGCATAGACCCCTTAAGGATTAAACCTACCAAAACGACCTGTAAAGGCGTCATACCAGGTGTATAAGCCAATTGTACAGGCTCAATTACACTGGAATTGGTCTTCGGATCCCCGGATAACTTCCGAAGCGAGGAGTTAATCTTCAACATAGTCCCGTTCCGCAGCGGCTATCATGCCTTGCTCGGACGTACCGCGTTTGCAAAGTTCAACGCGGTGCCGCACTACGCATACCTCAAGCTCAAGATGCTAGGCCCTCGAGGAGTCATCACGGTCAACGAAAACACCGAACGTTCTCTTCCAGACGGAGGAACATACAGCGGCTCTCATGGCAGAAGTGCAATGCAGCCTCTTAAGGCAATTCTCGAGTCCGGCCGTTAAGCGGCCGGACACAGCTAAGCGCGCCCGGAGTAACTTACAACAAGACCACCTGGCATGTTCCGAGCACGCATAGTAGTGCGGCCCCAACCCCAGCTCCTGCGAAACATCAAAGCAGGTCCTTCGCGTACACCATTATGCTCTGAAGATACCATGGGCATGGGGAGAGGGGCACGACCACGATAAAACCAGACTGCGGCTCAACCACACCAGGGGCTCTCAAGTGTGTCGTTCCTTTTTCTTTTCTTTTTACCTTTTACTTTTTACCCACAGGACTCCGTTTGTCGAGGCCTGTCCCAAGCAGACTGCCGAACTCACGATGCAACAGCCAGGGAAGGATAAAGGCTACAACGAATATATGTGTGGTCTCCATTACGAGCATTTTTATACACCAATCTGCAGCCTACCCCTGGAGGGGGACATGTTTAACAGTCCCATACCTTGCTTATCGCACTATTTGTATCGATCTGCATTCGTAGCAGCACTTATTGAATAAAACAATGCAGCACCTTTTTGCTTATAATTGCATTTCTTTTTCATACATATGCTCATTCACGGCATGTTGCATCCGTACACTTTGGTACGGCTAATATACACCAGGGGCTTATGTTTCCCGCATTATGGTATGATGAGTCCGAACACTTTCACAAGTGCGGCACCCCGAACTTATAGCACTATATGCATCGGCTTCGAATCATGTCTTGGGTCAATAGTTGGGTTTGCCCGGCTCCCATGTTTTGGTACCTTACGTTCCGTTATATCGGCTAAGGTAGCACTGGGAGAACCACTGCGATTCCGCCCTAGTTGAGCTGGGTTAACGCCTCAGTGGAGAAAGCTAAAACTGACTGTCATGATGAGGCGAGAGCCGGTCCCTGTTCGAGAGGTTTTTTGCGAGTCCTTAAACACTTATGCCGCTTAGAGCGAGGAGCCGGATACTGTCCGGCCAAGGCGTGGATAGCGCCCCAAATTCGGCCTTCCGAAGACTAGGGGCTCCGCTGAAATTTAAAATTATAGAATTCTATGGCTAAGTGAGAGTGTTCAAGCATTATAAGTCCGGTTGCCTTGTTCGCTGTGTTGAGCGCGTCCCTAGATGGACCCCAAAATGGGAACAAGAGCGCTCAAGTTTATCCCGAACACCCCAGCACTCGTGGCATGGGGGCTGAAGCCGACGACTTTCCATCTCTCAGATTTGATAAACAGCCGCACAGAAGGTAATATTTTAAATTAACAAGCGTTGCTTAGCGCATATGAACTAAGTTTTCAGCGCACAGGATAACAAAATGCGAGTCTACTCAAATATTACATCTTTGGAGCACTCACCCGCAATAATAGTGCGGGCGCCTTCAAAGACACTCTTATAATACATCTCGGGCGTGTGATGCTCCTTGCCCTCTGGTGGCGGGTCCGTCACGAGCTTCTGGGCATCCATCTTGCCCCAGTGCACCTTTGCGCGGGCAAGGGCCCGACGGGCACCCTCAATACAAGCGGAATGCTTGATGACTTCTACCCACGGGCACGCATCCATCAGCCGCCGCACCAGGCCGAAGTAGCTCACAGGCATGGCCTCCTTAGGCCACAGCCGAACTATGAGGCCCTTCATGGCCTGTTCGGCCGCCTTGTGGAGCTCGACCAGCTGCTTCAGCTGGTCGCTAAGGGGCACCGGATGTCCGGCCTCAAAGATATCGAGACCAGAAGACCTTCTCCGCCGAGCTCCCTCCTCGGCTCGGTAGAATGCGGCAGCATCGGACACGCCATGAGGAAGATCTGCGAACGCCTCTGGAGAGCTCCGAATTCGGGTAAGCAATGTAATTAACACTCACATGCTTACTTTGCATGAAAAATGCCTTACCAGCTGCTATTTTCTTCACCGCCTCAATCTCCTGGAGGGCCTTGTAGACTTCGGCCTTAGCGGCTTTGGCACTCTCAAGAGCCGTTGCAAGCTCAGACTCTCGAGTCTTTGAGTCACGCTCCAAGCTCTCATGTTTTTTCACGAGATCCTGGAGCTCTTGTTGTACCTCCGCCACCCGCGCCTCCTGCTTCTCTCGCTCGGTGCGCTCGCCGTCAGATTATGCTCGCCGCATGCCACCGCCTTGCCTGTGGTCGCCACCTCGTTAGTGGCCCCTACAATACCCACGTTATCCTTGTCATTTTTCTTGCAACCGAATCCTTTTCTGTAAGGTACAATCTTCATAAGGTATTACTCACCTTCTTTTTCCTCAAGCTGCTTCTTGGCATGACCGAGCTCGTTCTCGGACCGCTCGAGGTTTTCCTTCAAAGTATTGACCTCCATGATCAAGGTCGGCGGAGGTCAAGAAGACAGCCTGCAATCCCATATTGACATATTTTTTATGACTCCTGCGTTTATCTTTCTAAAGATCCTCAGTCCTGCTTTTCTTTCCGAACACCGAACCGAGCATCAGGGGCTACTGTCTATGCGGTACCATTTTACATATATTGAAATTCTTACCTCAAAGGCTGTTAGAAGGCTGCTGCAGGCTTCGGTCAGCCCGCTCTTGGCGAGCTAAACCTTTTCAATCACCGCACTCATAATAAAGGCGGTGTTCCTCTTCGATGGAGGCGCCATTGAGCACCTCCAGCAAATTATCCGGCACCTCCGGTTGGACGGAGGCAGCCGGCGTCGCGGTCTTGCCCTTTTTACGAAGGGGTCGCCCGCCGGACTCCGGAGCCACTATGGCCTTCGGGGCTGAGTCCGGTGCAAAGTCCGGGAGGGTGTCCTGTGACACCTCCGGGGCCTCTTCATCCTGGTGGGTCCCTTCCTGGGATCCCACCTCAGCGTCGTCCATGCACGGGGTGGAGGCAGTCGGAAGGGAATCCATATCCGACGCACCCAAGGACCCGCTCGACGAAACGGGAAGATCATCCTTGGGCGGACTGCAGGGTTGTATGCGGCATTAGAAAGACATTATATGGCGAAAAGAAAAAACCTTGAAGTTATTCGGGAGTCCGGATACTTATGATCTCGCCAGGGATTTGGCCCTTGGAGGCCAGTCCTCGTCGTCATCATCGGCGTTGGCGGAGCGACGGGGAAGAGTTTTTCCTCGATTCTTCGGCCTCCCTTGTTGGGGAGGCCTTCCTTTTTCCCCTCCTTCACTGGGAGAGGCTTTCTTCTTCTCCTCCTCGCCTTGGTGGGAGGAGTCGGCCTCGGATTCATCATCCGATAGCACCTGAAAATGGGAACTCTTCCGAGTCCCGTGGCCGTCTTCTTGGCCTTCTTCTCCGCACCACGTGCAGTGCCGGAGCCAAGAGCCCGTTAGGCGGGCGTCCGCTGGGTCCTTCGGCAATGGGGTCGGACAGATAGTCCGTTCGGCCTTCGCCAGCCATTCCTGTCAAAGGTAAAGGGAGTTTAGATCCGCATAGAGCCAAACTATGGAAAACAAGTGGTGAAATCACTTACCTCGTCAGCTGGACGCTGCGAGCGGAATCCGCGATCTTCGGTAGCGGATGCGGGAGCTTCGGCGCCCTTGAACAACACCTTCCAGACATCTTCGTACGTAGTGTCAAAGAGCCCGCCAGTGGTCCGGTGCTGCGCCGGATCAAACTCCCACATGTTGAAGCCCCATCACTGGCACGGGAGAATCCGGCGGATGAGCATGACCTGGACTACATTGACAAGCTTGAGCTTCTTGTCCACCAGCTTATGGATACAGCCTTGGAGTCCGGTCAGCTCCTCCGAATCCCCCCAAATCCGGCCACTCTCTTTCCAGGAGGTGAGCCGTGTAGGGGAGCCAGATCTGAATTCGGGGGCCGCTGCCCAATCAGGGTCACGCGGCTCGGTGATGTAGAACCACCCCGATTGCCACCCCTTGATGGTTTCCATGAAAGTGCCCTCCAGCCACGTAACGTGGGACATCCTGCCCACCATGGCGCCTCCGCACTCCGCTTGGCTGCCCTTCACAACCTTCGGCTTGACATCAAGGTCTTGAGCCACAAGTCAAGTGGGGCTGGATGCAGAGGAAGGTTTCGCACACGCATTTATAAACGCCGAGATGTTGAGGATGAAATTCGGGGCCGATCATGGAAATCTAGGCCGTGGTAGAACATGAGCCCCCAGACAAAGGGATGAAGCGGGAAGCCCAGTCCGCGGAGGAAATGGGGAAGAAATACTACCCTCTCATGGGGCCTGGGGTTGGGGACGAGCTCTCCCTCGTCGGGGAGCCGATGCGCGATGTTGCTGGACAAATATCCTGCGTCGCGCAGCTTCTGGACCTGCCCCTCCGTGACGGAGGAGGCCATCCACTTGCCTCCCGCTTGGACATAGTTGGAGAAGGTTGAGGTGAGAAGTGCGGACTTGGGCGCTGGAGCTCGAGTTCGAGGAGATGGATAAGCCAAGGAGGAAGAAGGCACAGGTAAAAGGGTTGGATCTTTATCCCCTTATATGGGTGGACAAAAACATGTGTCCCCACCGGCCTGGTAAAACTCGCTTATCTCCCAAGCGTCACAATCAATGGCGCGGTTGGGTTACCCACGTCCGTATTGATGGTAATCCCGGAATAAGGGGAACACGATCTCTGCTTCGACAAGACGTGCCAAGGAAACCGCCTCGCTAAACGCACGGAGGTGGAACAATAAAAATGAGTAAAGGCTTGGTAATGGCATGACGTCACGCCACTAAATACGCCGCCAGATTGAACTTGTGTAATATTATTCTCTACGGTGGTACGTGGAATTTATTTTTGCAGAGCCGGACACTATCCTGGTGTTCACAATCTTCTATAAATTATTCGGAGGAAGAACCCGCCTTGCAATGCCGAAGACAACATGCGCCCCGGACTCGTCGTCATTGAAGCCTGGTTCAGGGGCTACTGAGGGAGTTCCGGACTAGGGGGTGTCCGGATAGCCAAACTATCATCATCGGCACGACTCCAAGACTATGAAGATACAAGATTGAAGACTTCGTCCCGTGTCCGGATGGGACTTTCCTTGGCGTGGAAGGCAAGCTTGGCGATACGGATATGTAGATCTCCTACCATTGTAACCGACTGTGTAACCCTAGCCCTCTCCGGTGTCTATATAAACCGGATGGCTTTAGTCCATAGGATGAAGAACAACAATCATACCATAGGCTAGCTTCTAGGGTTTAGCCTCTTTGATCTCGTGGTAGATCCACTCTTGTAACACACATCATCAATATTAATCAAGCAGGGCGTAGGGTTTTACCTCCATCAAGAGGGCCTGAACCTGAGTAAAACATCGTGTCCCTTGTCTCCTGTTACCATCCGCCTAGACGCACAGTTCGGGACCCCCTACCCGAGATCCGCCGGTTTTGACACCGACAGTTGTCAACATGGAAGTTCAGTACTCTATATGTGGATCAGACCTGTTACTTTGCTTTGAATGTTGAACTTTCTGTTTGAACGTATGGAATGGGCTGTTATTTTTTAAATGGGTTGTATTTGTCCTCCACGGGCTTAGAGGCTGACTTGTGGGCCTACCAAGTTGACGCGTACACAATCAGGAGATGATTGTACGTGGAGAGGATGACGGCAAGGATCCGCCAAGGTCATGGTAGTACGCAAGCAAGTGCCTCCTTATTTCAAGCCAATAAAAAAATGGCTCCTCCTAGTGGATTTCTGGCATCTAGGTCCCATGCCATTCTCAACGTAGTCAATAAACGAGAGAATTGCACAACGAGCGGCTGACACCAGGGACCCAAAGAGCTCGCCTTTATTATTTTTATTTTGGGTTAATTTGATAAATGCCACTCCAAATCTGGTGTATCCAAGAAATGCCACTGCAATTTCCAGATTTAAAAATGCCATTTCATTCCATTTCTAGTGGCATTTTTCGAAGTCTAGAGTGGCGTTTTTTGAAGTTTGGAAACTGCAGTGGCGTTTTTCAAAGTTTGCAAAAATTGCAGTGGCATTTTTCAAAGTTTGGAAATAGCACTGGCATTTTTATGAATCGCCATAATTGGAGTGGCATTTATCTAATTTGTTTTTGACACGGAAGCAGGGTGTCAACTGGGCTGTGTGGGACACTCTGGCCTGTCTAGACAGCCTTTTCTTTTATGTTTACCGCAGACCAGCCCAGTAGTCTTTTTCTTTCTGAAAATGGCTAGCCCAGTTTTTTTGTGATTTGTCAAGTAAGTCGCTTTATCAGGCCTGTTGGGCTGCAAATCTTTCAAAACAAGGAAAGTTTCATTCGGCTGGCCGAGAAAATGGCCTATCAGTAATGAGAAATGGGTTGTACATTTTTAAAACACATCAAACCGGCAATTAGTTTCAAATATCTTTTTTTCATTTCGAGATTTTAAATTGCATTGATTTTTATGCATGGACAATTTTTATTGGATTTTATATTGATATACATTTATTTTTAAAATCAGTCTGAATATGACTCAAAATTTCGGGATTAAAACAGTTCAGACTGACCGACATATGCAAAATTTCGTATAATTTTTTAACCATGGCCACAATATGGGCTGTAATGCTAACAAAAAGAATATGGGCTCCAAAAAAACCCGTAAGAATTAGCAAATGGGCTGTAAATTATTTGAAATAATGGCAGATGGCCTGTATGCTGTTTTCCACAGATTTGAGGCTTTCCACAGATGGCATGTATACTGTTGGACGTCCATCCAACGGCCGTTGTGCTTCTTTAATCTCTGCTCTTCCTGCTCCAGCCGCTCAAACAAGCACCGGCGGGACTGCCTGCTCCCTCCTCCTCACAAGGCCAGTTGCTGCCACAGCCTCACCGCCCCAATTGCATTCCCATCGCTGGCCTAGCCATCCTCTACTCATCCACAGTCCCACACGATGTTATTCTCCGCGACCGCAGACCAACCAAGAAACCCTCAGATAGTCGTATTCTCCGCGTGGGAAACAACTGCTGAGTCTTCCCTGCCTCCGTCTCGTTCCCTTCCTAGGCCTCGCCGTCGTCCACCGCCCTGGTGCTCTCGGTGTGGCGTGGTCAACATAGTCAATGACCGACATGCATCTAAAGTGGACTGTACGTGGAGAGGCTGACAGCTGGGTCCACGGCCGCACGCAAGGAAATGTCTCCTTATTACGCGCAAAACAATGATTCCTCCACCTGACATCTGGGACCCACCGGAAGGGCCTCTGAATTTCGCGAAAAAAATGTTACCACCGCTGACAGCTCGGACCCACCAGCTATATCTTCGGACGCAAGGAAGTGCCTCCTTATTACGCACAAAAAATGAGTACTCCCCCTGCTAGCTGGGACCCAGTATAGTGGGCCTACTAAGTTGACGGGGACGAAGGGCTTTGTCAACTTAGTCAATATGCACGATTCTAGCTCTACCGACCGCATAATGTCCATCCAACGGCCTTAGTGCTTCTTCAACCTCTGGTCTTCTTGCTCCAGCCGCCCAAAGCAGCGCCGGTCGTGTCGCCTGCTCCTGCCTCCCATGGCCGGCTGTGCTGCCGTGGAGGCCTCACCGCCCCCATACTACTCCCACTGCTGGCCAGGCAATCCCTCCACTCCACTCACCCACACCCCCTGTTATTCTGCGGTGACGGCAGCACAGCCGAACCAGTGAATCCTCAGATTCTCTCCGCGTGGGCATCCATCGCTGCATCTTCCCGGCCCGCCGTCCCTTACTAGGCCTCGCCGTTGTCCACCGCCGTTGTGCTCTCGGCGCGGCGTGGTCAATGTGGTCAACGAATCAATTCCATCGGAAGAATATCGTATGTGGAGAGGCCGATACTGGTCCACGGCAGCCGCAAGGAAGTGCCTCCTTATTACGCTGAAATTAATTATTCCTCCACCTGACAGTAGGGACCCACCAGATGGGCCACCAGTATTTTGCGAAAAAAACGCTTTGCCTCGATCGCTAGGACCGCCGGACGGGCCACCAGATTTCACAAAAAACGTTCCCTGTCACCGGACCCACCGTAAGTGTGTAACGCCTCGATGCGGCTATATCTCCCACGTGGTCAAGCACGACTTAGAGGCTTAACCGCATTGAAAGCAATGTCGCAAGTGAGGTAATCTTCACACAACCCATGTAATACATAAGGGAAAGAGATACATAGTTGGCTTACAAATGCCACTTCACACAATACATAAATAAACATCCATCATCCGTAATACACTCAAGGTCCGACTACGGTACCAAAATAAAAGGAGACTACCCCAAATGCTACACAGATCCCCGATCGTCCCAACTGGCTCCACTATCGATCATCGTGAAAAGACACATAGTAACGACCACGCCTCGTCGAACTCCCACTTGAGCTCGGTTGCGCCATCCGTGACCGGCATTGTCGGCACTCGCAACTGTTTTGGTAGAATCTGTGAGTCACGGGACTCGTGCAATCTCACACCATGAGATCAAGACTATTTAAGCTTATAGGAAGGACAGAGTTGTGAGGTGGAGCTGTAGCAAGCGACTAGCATATATGGTGGCTACATTCGCACAAGAGAGCGAGAAGATAAGCAAAGCACAGTCGTGAAGCTAGTAGCGATCAAGAAGTGATCCTGAACTACTTACGTCAAACATAACTCCAACACCGTGTTCACTTCCCGGACCACGAGAAGAGACCATCACGGTTACACACGCGTTGATGTGTATTTTAATTAAGGTCAACTTCGCTTTTCTACAACCGGACATTAACAAATTCCCATCTGCCTCATAACCGCATGGCACGGCTTTCGAAAGATAATACCCGCAGGGTGTCCCAACTTAGCCCATTATAAGCTCTCACGGTCAATCTGAGGATATTCCTTCTACCGAAGACCCGATCAGTCTCGAATCCCGGACTACAAGACATTTCGACAGCAATAAAACAAGACCAAAGAAAGCCGCCCGATTGTGCCGACAAATCCCGATAGGAGCTGCACATATCTCGCTCGTGGCACATCCGGATAAGTCAAGCTACGAGTAAAACCAAGCCTCGAAGTTTCCCGTGGTGGCCCCGCAGGTTGCTCGGTTCGGGCCAAGACTCAAGGAGCACCGATCCGGGGTAAAATAAAGATGACCCTCGGGCTCGCGAAAACCCGGGGAAAAGGCTTAGGTGGCAAATGGTAAAACCAAAGTTGGGCCTTGCTGGAGGAGTCTTATTCAAAGCGAACTGTCAAGGGGGTCCCATAAATCACCCAACCGTGTAAGTAACGCGAAATTAAGGAACATAACACCGGTATGACGGAAAGTAGGGCGGCAAGAGTGGAACAAAACACCAGGCATAAGGCCGAGTCTTCCACCCTTTACCAAGTATATAGGTGCATTAATTAAACAATAGATATTGTGATATCCCAACAAGTAAACATGTTCCAGCAAGGAACAACATCTCCATGTTCCAACAAGGAACAAACTTCAACTTCACCTGCAACTAGCAACTCTATAAGAGGGCCGAGCAAAGCGGTAACATAGCCAAACAACGGTTTGCTAGGAAAGGATGGTTAGGGGTTTGACATGGCAATATGGGAGGCATGATAAGCAAGTGATAGGCATCGTAGCATAGGCATAGCAAAAGAGCGAGCATCTAGCAAGCAAAGATAGAAATGATTTCGAGGGTATGGTCATCTTGCCTGCAAAGTTCTCAGAGTTGTCGAAAGCTTGATCCTCGTAAGCGTTCTCAACAGGTTCCTCGTTCACGTACTCGTCTCCCGGCTCTACCCAAAGTAAGAACACAAGCAAAGGAACCACAATAAATGACGGTGCAATGCACAAGCAACATGACGCAAAACATGGCATGGTATGCGAGATGTGAGATGCAATGCATATGCGTGCTCCGGAAGGATACTGATGAACAAGGCATCAACTTGGCAAACCAAGTATGCCGCTGAAAGGTGAGATGATTTCGGTTGAAATCGATATAAAGATCACCGGAATCGGATGCACGGTTTGCAAATGACAAGCAAAACAAGAATGGCACAAATCTGCCATTAACAGCATGATGCCACATAGCAAGCAACAAGAAATTAAGCTACTGCACCCAAACGTACCCGCAAAGCAAATGGCAGTGATCTACTCAAGATGCTTGACAAAAGATGAACAATGAGCTATGGCTAATTCACATATTAACAGGTCCAAACAAGCATGGCAAAAGTGCAAAATATATCAGCTTCACAGACTTAGGAAAAATACTGAACATGGCAGAATCAGCATCCGGAAGCAATGTTCAGAGCAAGCAAACGACATGCTACAGGAATTTATAATAGCAAAACAAGGCATGGCATGCATCTACTCAAAGCATAGAACAATAGTCCCTTACTGACCATAAGCCAAAAAGGATCAGAAAATATAATAGCACCCATGTCAATATAGCAAGTTTCGTTAACAGATTCAGCAACAGGGCATGACAAAAACAGATAACAAGTAGGCATGTTTAAGAGCTCGATGCACTCACTACAGAGCATCTCATGATAAACTAAGCATACATCCATCAAAAATACATGGCATAGAAGCTACACAAGGCAAGAACAACATCATATCATACACGGATCAACTACAACAACCTTGGCAAAATTGAATAACATGTAAACAATCTGCCAGGAAACATTTTATAGCAAAAGTAGAGCTCGATTGACTCAAGCTATGGCACTCCATAATTGCAAAAAAGGGCATGGATGGATAGAGCATAACCATATGTTCAAAACATCCTTACTAAAGTATCTCAAAATAAGCATGGATCTCTCGGTAGCATCAAGTTAACATGGCATAAAAATATCAGCAAAACAGGGGCTGAAATCAGCAACATCATGAAGCCTAGTTTGCATGCTTGTGCTAGTCACCACAGAGATCACAAAAATACATGGCATACACCCCTGTAAAGATGGCATGGCATATTACAAAACACATGTAGGACTCAAATTCATAGGATGCACACATCGATCATGGCAAAAATGACAAAAGTGCATGTTTTGATAAGAATCTGAAACTAACATCACATAGCCCTCTTCTAACAGCATTTCGGGCATCAAGATGAGCTCAAACGAAAATTATGCAATGAGATGAAACGATGTACTCATCGAGGCGAATAATTCGGTATGCTACACGCCCGAAACGGAGCCACGCGTGCAAAGTTATGGCATGATGAAAATGCAACAAAAATATGACAGGAAAATGACTTAGAGGAAATCTGGGCTCGGGGAAAGTCAACCGTTGCGTTTTGGATCGGATCTGGCCGGATCGAGGCGGCCGGCGGCGTGGGAGCTCGGGGCCGGAGGAGGAGAGACCGGGGCGGCGACCGGCGGAGGGCGGCGCGGGCGCTGGCGGCGGCCGCCGGGCGAGGCGGCGGAGGCCGGCGACGGGCGGCTGGGCTGCGGCGGGCGGCGGCGGCCGGGTCGCGGGCGGCGGGCGGCGGAGGACGGCGGTGGCGCTGGCGCGCGGCGCTGCTCGGGACGGGCGGCGACAGGTTTCGAGGGCTCAAGACGATCGCAGGCCGGGCGGGCGGCGGGCACGGGCTACGTGGCGTTCCCGTTGGGCGGGCGGCGGGCGGACGTCCGCCCGTTCGGACGCTGCCGCGGCGCGAAGAGGAGCGGGGCTTGGGTTTGGAGGAGGATTGATCCGAAATTTCGGGGGAGGGGGTGTTTTATAGGTAGAAGGAGCTAGGAAGCTCCAAATGAGGTGCGGTTTTCGCCCACACGATCGTGATCCGACGACGGAGAGCATGGAAGTGATTTAGATGGGTTATTGGGCTGTTTTGAAGGGGTGTTGGGCTGCAACTTAAAAGAGGCCTTTGCGAGAGTGCGGTTAACCGTTGGAGTACCAAACGAGCTTCAAATGACCCGGAACTTGACAGGTGGTCTACCGGTGGTGTACCAAGGCCACTTGACAAACCTCGGTCCATTCTGAGAAAGTTTAGTACCCGCTCACGGAAAAACGTAAAAGGGGACGCCGGGGGACATAGTTGTGCCGGATTGCAAAACAGACAACGGGGAAAATGCTCGGAATCATGAGACGAACACGTATGCGAATGCGATGCACATGATGACATAATATGAAATGCATGACATGGACAAAATGCAGAACGAAAGACAAAAACCCAACCACGGAGGGAATATCATATCACAAAGCCGAAAATGGCAAGAGTTGGAGTTACAAATATGGAAAGTTACATCCGGGGTGTTACAAAGTGCCTCCTTATTACGCACAAAAAAATGAATACCCCCCTGCTAGCTGGGACACACCTTGGTGGGAGGCTGACTTAGGCCTACTAAGTTGACGGGACGGAGGGCTTTGTCAACTTAGTCAATATAAACGATTCTAGCTCCAGTGACCGTACGATGTCCATCCAACGGCCGTAGTGCTTCTTCAACATCTGGTCTTCTTGCTCCAGCCGCCCAAAGCAGCGCCAGTCGTGCCACATGCTCCTGCCTCTCGTGGCCGGCTGTGCTATCGTTGAGGACTCACCGCCCCCTACTATTCCCACCGCTAGCCAGGCCCTGCGGCGACGACAGCCTCACATCGCAGCCGAACCAAAGGAACCTCAGATTCTCTCTCTGCTGGCTTCCATTGCCGCTGTCTTCCCGGCTCCCAGCTTGTCCCCTTCCTAGGCCTCGCTGCCGCCCACCGCCTGGTGCTCTCGGTGTGGCGTGGTCAACGTAGTCAATGACCGACATGCATATAAAGTGGATCAGACGTGGAGAGGCTGACAGCTGGGTCCACGGCCGCACGCAAGGAAATGCCTCCTTATTACGCGCAAAATAATGATTCCTCCACCTGACATCTGGGACCCACCGGAAGGGCCTCTGTATTTCGTGAAAATAATGTTACCACCGCTGACAGCTCGGACCCACCAGCTATATATTCGCACGCAAGGAAGTGCCTCCTTATTACGCACAAAAATGAATACTCCCCCTGCTAGCTGGGACCCAGTATAGTGGGCCTACTAAGTTGACGGGGACGAAGGGCTTTGTCAACTTAGTCAATATGCACGATTCTAGCTCGACTGACCGTACAATGTCCATCCAACAGCCGTAGTGCTTCTTCAACCTCTGGTCTTCTTGCTCCAGCCGCCCAAAGCAGCGCCGGTCGTGTCTCCTGCTCTTGCCTCTCGTGGCCGGCTGTGCTGCCGTGGAGGCCTCACCGCCACAATACTACTCCCACTGCTGGCCAGGCCATCCCTCCACTCCACTCACCCACACCCCCTGTTATTCTGCGGTGACGGCAGCGCAGCCGAACCAGTGAACCCTCGTACTCCTCTCCGCGTGGGCATCCACTGCCGCGTCTTCCCCGGCTCCGCGTCCTCCCCTTCCTAGGCCTCGCCGTTGTCCATCGTCGTTGTGCTCTCGGCGCGACGTGGTCAATGTGGTCAACGACCGAATTCCATCAAAAGAATACTGTACGTGGAGAGGCTGACAGCTGGGTCCACGGCAGCCGCAAGGAAGTGCCTCCTTATTATGCGGAAAATAATTATTCCTCCACCTTACAGCAGGGACCCACCGGACGGGCCACCAGTATTTTGCGAAAAAAACGTTTTCCCCTGACTGCTGGGACCCACCGGACGGGCCACCGTATTTCACGAAAAAACATTCCCCCTGCTGTCAGCTCGGACCCACCAGAAGTGCCTCCTTATTACGGACAAAAAAAATGAATACCCCCCTGCTAGCTGGGACCCACCTTGGTGGGAGGCTGACTTGTGGCCTACTAAGTTGACGGGGACGGAGGGCTTTGTCAACTTTGTCAATATAAACAATTCTAGCTCTAGTGACCGTACGATGTCCATCCAACGGCCGTAGTGCTTCTTCAACCTCTGGTCTTCTTGCTCCAACCGCCCATAGCAGCGCCGGTCGTGCCGCATGCTCCTGCCTCCCGTGGCGGGTCAGGTTGCCATGGAGGCATCACCGCCCCTACTATTCCCACTGGCCAGGGCCCTCAAGGGCGGCGATGGCCTCACACCGCAATCGAACCAGGTGAACCTCAGATTCTCTCCACGCTGGCTTCCATTGCCGCTTTTCCCCGCCTCCCGCCGCCCCTTCCTAGGCCTCGCCGTCGTCCACCGCCCTGTGCTCTCGGCGCGGCGTGGTCAACGTGGTCAAAGAACGACATGCATATAAAGTGGACTGTACATGGAGAGGCTGACAGCTGGGTCCACGGCCTCAGGAAGGAAGTGCCTCCTTATTACGCGGAAAATAATGATTCCTCCACCTGACAGCTGGGACCCACCAGACGGGCCACTGTATTTCGCGAAAAAAAACATTTCCCCTTACTGCTGGGACCCACCAGCTACATCTTCGCACGCAAGGAAGTGTGTCCGGGCAAAAAACGATTAAGCTTGCATTGGCTGGGACCCACCAGCTACATCTTCGCACGCAAGGAAGTGCTTCCGCAAAAAACAATTCACCCCGACCGCTGGGACCCACTAGCTACATCTTCGCACGCAAGGAAGTGCTCGATACCGGGACCCACCTGGTCGAAGCGCACGTAGCGTTGTCATTCGGTCGCGAACATGTACGCATATACTAGTGGATGTAGAGGCGCCGCACGCGTCGTAGTAGAGGCGCACGTGTCGTAGTAGAGGCGCCGCATGTAGCATGTACACGCACGCATAACGGCCAGGGTGCAAGAAAGAAAATACGCCACGCACGCATACGGGCGGGGTCTCGAACGCCATCACAGATACGCACGCCGTGGCTCGTGTACATGGCTGGGTCGGAACAGAGAAACAGCGTTGTCTTCGTGTTCATGGGGAGGCAATGAAATGCGTCGTGTTCATGGGGAGGCAACGAATGCGTCGTGTTCATCGGGAGGCAACGGAACGTGTGGGAGCCAACCGGCTGGGTCGGAACGGAATGCGTGGTCGTGTTCATCGGGAGGGCTTGGACGGAACAGGCGATGGAAACGAGGCCTGGCGTACCACAGAACGGAGGAAACGGACCTCCTACGGTCGAAACGGGGGTCCTGTTGATCGGGAGGGGTGTGGCGTACCGCAAAACGGAGGAAATGGACCTCCTACGGTCGAAACCAGGGTCCTGTTGATCGGGAGGGGTGTGGCATACCGCAAAACGAATGAAACGGACTTGTTGGAGCGCTACGGTCGAAACGGGGGTCCTGTTCATCGGGAGGGGTGTGGCGTACCGCAAAACGGGACTCCACGGGATATTGTTCATCTCCACCATCGACCTCCTCCAAATTTCTACGGGCTACCATCGACCTCCTCCAGCCTCCACGGGCTCCTGCTCATCCAGCCTCCACCGCCGCTACTCCACCGGCCATCGCTCAACCACCCCTACACGGGCACCCCTCCATCATCTATCGCTCATCCAGCCCTCCGCACCACGCGGTCCTGTTCAACCACCCTCCACGGGCACCCCTCCACCATCTACCGCTCATCCAGCCCTCCACACCACGGGGTCCTGTTCAACCACCCTCCACCGCTCATCGCTCATCCAGCCCTCCACACCACGGGTCCTGTTCATCTAGAGGCAACGCCACCGCCAATCGCTCATCCAACCCCCCGCAATGCTCACTGCTCATCCCAGAGGCAGCATCGATCGGCTTGATTAGCAGCAGAGCGGCGAATCGCTCAATCGGGTTCGATTAACAGCCATCGATCGATCGCGCTGGTTCAAGAACGCGTAGTTCGCAGCGGTAATCGCTCGGGTTTAGTTAGAGCCCAACGCCTCGCTCGGGTTCAGTTAGATCCAATGCCTCGCACACATGCGCGTACGTGTACGAGAGAAACGCGCATCGCTCGGCCCCCGACATCCCACCGTAACCGGGAACTCCCCGAAATTTTCCTCTCCCTCGCTTCTACCACGGTTTTTTCCGTCATGGACGGCCCAAAGAATGTCATGCACCTGCGTCTCCGCCCGCCCAGACGAAAAGCCCATTTTCTGTCATGATTTTTGTCATAGAAGTAGGAGCCCACCACATCTATGATGATACCGGTTTTGTCACAATTATCGCCATAGAAGTGTCATATGTATGATGTAAAAAATTGCTCGCCCAAAATGTCACGGATGTGTCTTTTTTGTAGTGCATTAAGATATATTGGTCCCCTTCAATCCCGTATGCATTAGTTTCTATGCTAGGTTGAAGCTTCACGCCTCTTGCCCTCCAATACATAGTCCTATCAACATACAACTAACCATATGGTGTGATCCACGCGCACGCTCATATGATGGGCACCAAAGGACAACACCATAACCACAAGCAAATTAAACCAATCATAGCAATTCACCAATTACCGGTAGGACAACGAAAATCTACTCAGACATCATAGGATGGCAACACATCATTGGATAATAATATGAAGCATAAAGCACCATGTTCAAGTAGAGGGTACAATGGGTTATGGAGAGTGGACCGTCAGAGATAGATGTGGGCAGGTGATTGATACGTCTCCAATGTATCTATAATTTTTGATTGCTCCATGCTACTTTATCTACTGTTTTAGGCTTTATTGGGCTTTATTTTCCACTTTTATATTACTTTTGGGACTAACCTACTACCGGAGGCCCAGCCCAGAATTGCTGTTTTTTTGCCTATTTCAGTATTTCGAAGAAAAGGAATATCAAACGGAGTCCAAACGGAATGAAACCTTCGGGAGCGTGATTTTCTCGCCGAACGCGATCCAGAGAACTTGGAGTGCAAGTCAAGAAGCAACCGGAGCCTCCACGAGATAGGAGGGCGCTACCGTCTCGTGGGCCCCCTCATGCCACCGACGCATTTCTTCTTCCTATATATACCTACGCACCCGAAAACATCCAGGGCACCACAAAACACAATTTCCACCACCATAACCTTCTCAGATTCATGAGATCCCATCTTGGGGCCTTCACCGGCACTCTGCCGGAGGGGGAATCAAGCACGAGGGGCCTCTACATCAACATCCCTGCCCCTTCGATGAGTTGTGAGTAGTTTACCACAGACCTACGGGTCCATAGTTATTAGCTAGATGGCTTCTTCTCTCTTTTTGGATCTCAATACAATGTTCTCCCCTCTTGTGGAGATCTATTTGATGTAATCTCTTTTATGTGTGTTTGTCGAGATCCGATGAATTGTGGGTTTATGATCAAGTTTATCTATGAATAATATTTGAATCTTCTCTGAATTCTTGTATGTGTGATTAAGTTATCTTTGAAAGTCTCTTCGAATTATCGGTTTAGTTTGGCCTACTAGATTGATCTTTCTTGCCATGGGAGAAGTGCTTAGCTTTGGGTTCAATATTGCGGTGTCCTTACTCAGTGATAGAAAGGGTTGCAAGGCATGTATTGTATTGTTGCCATCGAGGATAACAAGATGGGGTTTATATCATATTGCATGAGTTTATCCCTCTACATCATGTCATCTTGCTTAATGCTACTCTATTCTTATGAACTTAATACTCTAGATGCATGCCGGATAGCGGTCGATGTGTGGAGTAATAGTAGTAGATGCAAAAGGAGTCGGTCTACTTGTTATGGATGTGATGCCTATATACATGAACATGCCTAGATAATCTCATAACTATGCGCTTTTCTATCAATGCTCGACAGTAATTTGTTCACCCACCGTAATATTTATGCTATCTTGAGAGAAGCCACTAGTGAAACCTATGGCCCCCGGGTCTATCTCTTATCATACTTGTTTCCAATCTACTTTTATTTGCATCTTTACTTTTTGCATCTATATTATAAAATACCAAAAATATATTTATCTTATCATACTATCTTTATCAGATCTCACTTTCATGAAGTGGCTGTGAAGGGATTGACAACCCCTTTATTGCGTTGGTTGTAGTTCTCGCTTGTTTGTGTAGGTGCGTGGGACTTTTGTGGAGCCTCCTACTGGATTGATACCTTGGTTCTCAAAACTGAGGGAAATACTTACGCTACACTTTGTTACATCACCCTCTCCTCTTCGAGGAAAACCAACGCAAGCTCAAGATGTAGCGGTGATGAAGATGTTGGTGAGGATGACGGAGGTGTTGGTGTAGATCGCCGTCACACGATGATGGCCCCGGCGGTGTTCCGGCGCCACCAGGAGAGAGAGGGAGAGAGCCCCCCTTCTTCTTCTTCTTCCTTGACCTTCGCCCTAGACGGGAGAAGGGTTTCCCCTCTGGTCCTTGGCTTCCATGGCATGAGAGGGGCGAGAGCCCCTCCGGGATTGGATCTGTCTCTCGGGCTCTCTCTGCTTCTGCTCATCTCGCCTCCAGATTCTCGGTCTTTCACCGCTTTCTTATATTCCAGAGATCCAGAATCTGATTGGGCTGAATTTTGGACACGGTCTCTATCCGGATATTAGCTTTGTTGTGGCAAAAGAAGGGCACCAACCGCCTTTCAGGGTGGCCACGAGGGCCCAGGGCGCGCCTGACCCCCTCGGGCATCATCTCGCGTTTATTCTTCTTCCCAAAAATCACATATATTCCAAAAAAATCTCCGTCAGTTTTTATCCCGTTTGGACTCCGTTTGATATGGATTTTCTGTGAAACGAAAAACATGCAACAAATAGGAACTGACACTGGGCACTGGATCAATATGTTAGTCCCAAAAATAGTATAAAAAGTTGCCAAAAGTATGTAAAAGTTGTAGAATATTGGCATGGAACAATCAAAAATTATAGATACGAGGGAGACGTATCAATCCAACACCCTCTTTTCTAGGGTTTCGGTTCAGAACCTACTTCTTGAAGACATCACATAGAGTCTGATGCCCTTTGAGGCTTTTGTACATGCATGTTTCAAGCAATGTCTTCAACCTGGCATTCTCATCAGCAATAGTAGTGTCATCCTTAGATGAGGGGTTAGTTACCACAGCAGCAGTTGAAGATATTGCAACTTCAGAAGCAGTAGAGCATTCAGCAACAGATACAACATTATTACGCTCAAGGCATTTTAAACAAGGTGGCACAAAGTCTTCCTGAGCGAAACTGATCTATTGAGCGAGAAGTGAATCGTTTTCTTTTTGAAGATCTTCATGAGACGCTCTCAGTTTCTCAAGATCTAGCTTCCTTTGAAGATAATCATAGGAAAGCTTCTCATGAGTAGTTGTGTGGGTTTCATGACGACTTTCAAGTTCCTCGTACTTAACGCGAAGATTTTTGATGTCTTCGATTAAGGACTGAGTTCAATTCATTTCCTCGTCCAATAGGTCATTGTTTTTGTCTAGCAATTTTTTAATGTGTTCCATAGCAGTTTGCTGTTCAGTTGCAATCTTAGCGAGAGTCTTATAGCTGGGTTTGGATTTACATTCAGAGTCATCTTCACTAGCTAGAGGTCTGAAAGTAAGCATCACGAGAGTTTACCTTGGCACCTCGTTCCATGAATCAGTAGGTTGGAGCATAGTCATCTTCATCATCGGCTTCAAAGATCGGTGATGTGACCATTGTCTTCGGTGTTGAAGATGGACTTGGCGATGAACGCCTAAGCCAAATCCAGGCTTGGCACACCTGAATCAAACTCCCCCTTAGACTCCACCTCCGCCTCCTTAGAAGTAGACTCCTCCTCTGAATCCATTTCCTTTCCCCCGGGTCTATCTCTTATCATACTTGTTTCCAATCTACTTTTATTTGCATCTTTACTTTTTGCATCTATATTATAAAATACCAAAAATATATTTATCTTATCATACTATCTTTATCATATCTCACTTTTGCAAGTGGTCGTGAAGGGATTGACAACCCCTTTATTGCGTTGGTTGTAGTTCTCGCTTTGTTTGTGTAGGTGCGTGGGACTTTTGAGGAGCCTCCTACTGGATTGATACCTTGGTTCTCAAAACTGAGGGAAATACTTACGCTACACTTTGCTGCATCACCCTCTCCTCTTCGAGGAAAACCAACGCAAGCTCAAGACGTAGCAAGAAGGATTTCCGGCGCCGTTGTCGGGAGGTCTTCGCTCAAGTCAACACATACCAAGTACCCATCACAAACCTATGTCCCTCGCATTTACATTATTTGCCATTTGCCTCTCGTTTTCCTCTCCCCACTTCACCCTTGCCGTTTTATTCGCCTCTCTTTCCCAATCTCCTCCTCTCTTTCCATGTGCCTTCTTTTGCTTGCATCTTTGCTTGCTAAGAGTTTATGGATCCCCATCCACTTGCTAATCTCTTTAAGAGATCGAATTATGATGAACCTATTGCTAGTGAGTTGGGTGCACTAGATTATCTTTATAAGGTTTTGCTTGAAATCCGTGAATCTGAAAATTGTGATGAAGTGCTTTATGAAGTGATTCACGATAGATCTTTGAATAAAAAGCATGATTGCAATGATTTTATTATAAATTCTCTTGATGCCAATTGTGCTAATAATATGCAAAACCCTAAGCTTGGGGATGCTAGTTTTGCTATGTCTACTACTTGTTGCAATGATCATGGTTGGGGTGATTATTCTTATGATCTTGAAAATTTATTTAAGCCCCATGATGAATATGAGGTTGATAATATTGTTTGCAATAATATTGTAAGTGGGTTTGGAAGAGTGTCAACTTTAGATCCCACATATTTGGAGAATATTCAATCTTATGAAATTTTTTGATAAAAATGGGTTTGGAGAGGTCATGACTTTAGTTAATGTTAATCCCACTATCTTGGAAGAGTGTCAACTTTGCATGCATGTGGGTCGTGTTGAGAATATTGTTTAATTTTATTATGATCCTACATGTAATTATTATGAGAGAGGAAAATATGGTTATAGAAATTTTCATGTTACTAAATTACCTCTCGTTATGTTGAGATTGCTATTGTTCCTTTCCGCTTCCTTGCATATGCTAGTTTTTGCTTGGTATGATAATTTGTTTGCCTATAATATGCCTATGCATAGGAAGTATGTTAGACTTAAGTGTGTTTGTCACATGTTTTATGATGCTCTCTTTGTGCCTCAATTCTTGTCTTTCTTGTGAGCATCATTGAATCTCAATGCCTAGCTAGGGGCGTTAAACGATAGCGCTTGTTGGGAGGCAACCCAATTTTATTTTTAGTGTTTGTTGTTTTTGTTTCTGTTTAGGAATAAATAATCCATCTACCTTCTGTTCAGATGTGGTTTTATCTTTTAATTAGTGTTTGTGCCAAGTTAAACCTATTGGATCTTCTTGGATGATAGGTATTTGATCTTGCTGTAATTTCCAGAAACTTTGCGCTCAGTGCCCGAATTGTTAAAAATCACCAGAACGTGATAAAATAGTGATTCCAATTTATGCTGATCAATAAACAAATTGTATAGGTAGTCTAATTGTGGTAGAATTTTGGAGTTCCAGAAGTTTGCGTTAGTTACATATTACTACAGACTGATCTGTTTTTGACAGATTCTATTTTTCGTGTGTTGTTTGCTTATTTTGATGAATCTATGGCCAATAAAATAGTTTATAATCCATAGAGAAGTTGGAATACAGTAGGTTTAACACCAAATTAAATAAAAAATGAGTTCATTACAGTACCTTAAAGTAGTCTTTTGTTTTCTTTCTCTAACGGAGCTCACGAGATTTCTATTGAGTTTTGTGTTGTGAAGTTTTCAAGTTTTGGGTAAAGCTTTTATGGATTATGGAATAAAGGGTGGCAAGAGCCTAAGCTTGGGGATGCCCATGGCACCCCAATATATTCAAGAATAGCCAAAAGCCTAAGCTTCGGGATGTTGGAAATATGCCCTAGAGGCAATAATAAAAGGATTATTATTATATTTCCTTGTTCGTGATAATTGTCTTTTATTCATGCTATAATTGTATTATCCGGAAATCGTAATACACGTGTGAATACATAGACTACTATATGTCCCTAGTGAGCCTATAGTTGACTAGCTCATTGATCAACAAATAGTCATGGTTTCCTGAGTATGGACATTGGATGTCATTGATAACGGGATCACATCATTAGGAGAATGATGTGATGGACAAGACCCAATCCTAAGCATAGCGCAAGATCGTGTAGTTCGTTTTGCTAGAGCTTTTTCAATGTCAAGTATCTTTTCCTTAGACCATTAGATCGTGTAACTCCCCGATACCGTAGGAGTGCTTTGGGTGTACCAAACGTCACAACGTAACTGGGTGACTATAAAGGTGCACTACAAGTATATCCGAAAGTGTCTGTTGGGTTTTCACGGATCGAGACTGGGATTTGTCACTCAGACACGGAGAGGTATCACTGGGCCCACTCGGTAATGCATCATCATAATGAGCTCAAAGTGACCAAGTGTTTGGTCACGGGATCATGCATTACGGTACGAGTGAAGTGACTTGCCGGTAACGAGATTGAACGAGGTATTGGGATACCGACGATCGAATCTCGGGCAAGTAACATACCGATTGACAAAGGGAATTGTATACGGGGTCGCTTGAATCCTCGACATCGTGGTTCATCCGATGAGATCATCGAGGAGCATGTGGGAGCCAACATGGGTATCCAGATCCCGCTGTTGGTTATTGACCAGAGAGCCGTCTCGGTCATGTCTACATGTCTCCCGAACCCGTAGGGTCTACACACTTAAGGTTCGGTGACGCTAGGGTTGTATGAATATGAGTATGCAGCAAACTGAAAGTTGTTCGGAGTCCCGGATGAGATCCCAGACGTGACGAGGAGTTCCGGAATGGTCTGGAGGTAAATAATTATATATGGGAAGTCGAGTTTCGGCAATCGGGAAAGTTTCGGGGGTCACCGGTATTGTACCGGGACCACCGGAAGGGTGCCGGGGGTCCACCGGGTGGGGCCACCTATCCTGGAGGGCCCCGTGGGCTGAAGTGGGAGGGTAACCAGCCTCGGTGGGCTGGTGTGCCCCGGCCCCCTCTGCGCCTAGGGTTGGGAACCTTAGGGGAGGGGCGCCTCCACTTGCCTTGGGGGGCACTCCACCCCCTTGGCCGCCGCCCCCCTAGGAGATCCCATCTCCTAGGGCCGGCGCCCCCTGGGGTCGCTATATAAAGAGGGGGTGGGAGGGCAGCCACACCCAACACCTGGCGCCTCCCTCCCCTCCCTGCTACACCTCTCCCTCCCATAGTTGCTTGGCGAAGCCCTGCCGGAACCCTGCTGCACCCACCACCACGCCGTCGTGCTGCTGGATCTTCATCAACCTATCCCTCCTCCTTGCTGGATCAAGGTGCGGGAGACGTCATCCGCTCCGTACGTGTGTTGAACGCGGAGGTGTTGTCCGTTCGGCACTTGGTCATCGGTGATTTGGATCACGACGAGTACGACTCCTCAACCCCGCTCTCTTGAACGCTTCCGCCGCGATCTACAAAGGTATGTAGATGCACTCCTATCACTCGTTGCTAGATGAACTCATAGATGGATCTTGGTGAAACCGTAGGAAATTTTTTATTTTCTCGCAACGCTCCCCAACAAAGGGCATCATGAGCTAGGTCTATGCGTAGTTCTCTATTGCACGAGTAGAACACAATTTGTGGGCGTAGATGTTGTCAACTTTCTTGCCGCTTACTAGTCTTATTTTGCTTCAGCGGTATTGTGGGATGAAGCGGCCCGGACCGACCTTACACGCACGCTTACGTGAGACAGGTTCCACCGACCGCATGCACTAGTTGCATAAGGTGGCTAGCGGTTTCTGTCTCTCCCACTTTAGTTGGAGCGGATTCGACGAAAAGGGTCCTTATGAAGGGTAAATAGAAGTTGACAAATCACGTTGTGTCTTTTTCGTAGGTAAGAAAACGTTCTTGCTAGAACCCTATTGCAGCCACGTAAAAGATGCAACAACAATTAGAGGACGTCTAACTTGTTTTTGCAGCAATTGCCTTGTGATGTGATATGGCCAAAAAGTTGTGATGTATGATGAATGATATATTGTGATGTATGAGATCATGTTCTTGTAATAGAAATCACGACTTGCATGTCGATGAGTATGACAACCGGCAGGAGCCATAGGAGTTGTCTTAATTATTGTATGACCTGCGTGTCATTGATTCAACGCCATGTAATTACTTTGCTTTATTGCTAAACCGTTAGCTATAGTAGCAGAAGTAATAGTTGGCGAGCAACTTCATGGAGACACGATGATGGAGATCATAATGATGGAGATCATGGTGTCATGCCGGTGACAAGATGATCATGGAGCCCCGAAGATGGAGATCAAAGGAGCTATATGATATTGGCCATATCATGTCACTACTATATAATTGCATGTGATGTTTATTATGTTTATGCATCTTGTTTACTTAGGACGCATTTATAGTAAATAAGATGATCCCTTATAATAATTTCAAGAAAGTGTTCTCCCTAACAAAGGCGCCGTTGCTAAAGTTCATCGCTTCAAGCACCACGTGATGATCGGGTGTGATAGATTCTAACGCTCACATACAACGGGTGCAAGACAGTTTACACATGCAAAACACTTAGGTTAACTTGACGAGCCTAGCATGTACAGACATGGCCTCGGAACACAAGAGACCGAAAGGTCGAACATGAGTCGATGAAAGATACGGTCAACATGGAGATGTTCACCGACGATGACTAGTCCGTCTCACGTGATGATCGGACACGGCCTAGTCGACTCAGATCATGTAACACTTAGATGACTAGAGGGATGTCAAATCTGAGTGGGAGTTCATTAAATAATTTGATTAGATGAACTTAATTATCATGAACATTAGTCTAAAATCTTTGCAAAATGTCTTGTAGATCAAATGGCCAACGCTCATGTCAACATGAACTTCAACGCGTTCCTAGAGAAAACCAAGCTGAAAGATGAGGCAACAACTATTCGGACTGGGTCCGGAACCTGAGGATCATCCTCATAGCTGCCAAGAAACAATATGTCCTAGAAGCACCACTAGGTAAAGCACCCATCCCAGAGAACCAAGCCGTTATGAACGCTTGGCAGTCACACTACTAGAAAAACGGCTATAGGTAATATCACTGTTAGTGGCGCACCAGAGATGTGGTGCGCCACTACTATATAGCAGTGGCGCACCAGACACAGGTGCTACACTAATAGTGACTTTTCTATTGGCGCACGTGTTGTGGGGTGCGCCAATACTATTTTTTTTTACAGTAACCAGCCATGCCCAGGCTTACCAGTGGCGCACCAGGACAAGGTGCGCCACTACTATTTTTGATAGTAGTGGCGCACCTGCCCTGGTGCGCCACTACTATTTTTTTGAACAGTAGCCAGCCATGCTCAGGATTACAGTGGCGCACCAGGCCGTGGTGCGCCACTACTATTTTTGATCGTAGTGGCGCACGTTGCCCTGGTGCGCCACTGGTAAGGCTGGGCGTGGTGGTCCAAAAAAACATAGCAGTGGCGCACCCTTCACTGGTGCGCCACTAGTATTCCTGGCTACTAGTGGCGTACTAGTGAAGGGGTGCGCCACTGGTAACCTGGGGAGCAAGAGCTATAATTAGGCAGCCACACCTACCACACACTCACTTTCCCTCCACCAAAACAGATTTGGTCTTCTTGCTCCTCCTCCTCACCTCATTTGCACCATAGATTCACCCAAATTAAGTGGTTAAATTTCCTTTTTTGATAGGTAAGTAAGGGAAAGCTTTCTTTATGTTCTAGATCTACTTTTCTCTCCGTCTCCAACAACGCATACACACTTTTTATGGCCTAGAGATCTACGTATGTTTGTGGTGTTGCATATGTTTGTGTTTGCAGTACCGGTATTTGAAATGCGATAGTTGCCAATATTTTGCTGGAATGTTGATTCATTTCCGCTTCGCAAGAATTTGGCACTATATGCATTCTTTTTGGTCCTATTTTTAGGCAAAGTCATGCCAAATTTTTTTGTTCTAAAATATCATTTTGCTCTACCTCGCAGCGTAATTATGGTCCGCACGATGACCGAAGGCATCGTAAATAGGTTTTTGAGCTCCGCCAAGGCCGAGATGCTTCAAAAGAACGAGACGGAGATAAGATGTCCGTGTCGAAGATGCAAGTCAAGAGCCTTATTGCGGACCCGGATTCCGGCAAAAGGGACCACTTGCTCTTGCGTGGTTTCATGGATGGCTATTGGTGGCAGGTGATGAAGATGATTATGAAGTCGTCCATGGGGGCCGGGCAAGAAATAAGGAAGGGCAGCAAGACAATAGCGGCGAGGGCGGGCGAGAAGACGAAGAATCTCCAAGACATGATCACGAAGTAGATGCAGGACACAGTCATCATGTAGAGGATGCCGGACATGATGATGAGGAAGATCAAGACGAAGGGCATGATCATGAAGATGAAGATGCCGGAGCGCATTTACGATGGACCATCGATGGGCTGGGTGCATGACCCTCATATTCAAGAGCTGCTTCGCAAGCGACGGTAACGCAAGAGCCGCCGCCGAGAGAAAGCCAAGCTGGATCAATCGGAGATGACGCGGTTACTCCATTGTATGAAGGATGCAGGCCCGAGGATACCCGCTGAAAGTAACGCCATGGCTCGGAGATGAAGGTAAAACACAAAATGACGGACGACATGCTTCGACGAGAACATGTCATTCGCACGAACGTCTTCAAGGGGAACAAGTGCCCGACCAGTTTGGAGGAGGCGAAGAAAATCGTGTGTCCTCCGGATTTACCGCACGTGAAATACCATGTCTGCATGAACAATTGCATCATTTATCGGGCGAGCACGCTGGAGTCTACCATATGTCCGTGTGCGGCGCCACTCGATACAAGAAGAGGAAGAAAGCTCCTCGAAAAGTGGTGTGGTACTTTCCGATCACTCCTCGTCTGCAGCGGTATTTCATGGATCCTAAGGTAGCAAAGCTCCTGCGCTGGCACCGGATAGGGAGGAGAAGAAGCGAGAAGATGACGCAAATGATCCGGAGATAGATAAAAAGACAAGATGCTGAGTCACCCTAAGGATGCGAGCCAGTGGCAAGCGTTGAATTTTGAATACCCAGAATTTGGGAAGGATCCAAGGAACATCGTGCTGGGCGCGAGCACCGATGGAGTCAATCCGTTTGGCAGCCAGAGAAGCACACATAGCACCTGGCCTGTGTTTGTGTGGATGTACAACCTTCCCCTGGTTGTGCATGAAGAGGAAGTACATTCACATGAGTATGCTAACTGAAGGGCCGAAACAACCAGGGAACGACATCAATCAGATTCCGGGCTGCTGAAGGAGGAGCTAGACACGCCAGGAAAACGCCAGCCAATACGTGGGACGCCGCAGAGAAAGAATATTTCCTATGAGAGCCGTGACCGCTCACGACGGTGCACGACTATCTCGATTACGGATATCTCGCAGTGTAGTCCATGGATTTTCCGGATGCGTCACGGTGCATGGATGACACAACGTATCGCCAGCCTAGATAGAGATCCCGGTCTTCGTAAACCGTGTTCATGGGACATCGAAGGTGGCTTCGCGACGATGACGCATGGAGAAAACGCAAGGATCTGTTCGATGGTGAAACCGAACTCAAGACCCCTAATGCACGAGGAGCGGCGAGGAAATAGACGAGCTGTTGAAAAATTGGAAAGAGTGCCCACCGCCGGGAAAGAAGGGAAAGGCGCCAGAGCCGCTGTTGAAGGTATGGAAAACAAGGTCTGTTTTCTAGGACTTGCCGTACTGGAAGATCCTCTGTGTGCCTCACAGCCTTGATGTCATGCATATCACGAGGAACGCAGCGTAGAGTCTGCTTGGTACCCCGCTCAACATGCCGAGAGGACCAAAGATGGGCCGAAAGCAAGGGCAGACTTGCAAAAAATGGGCATTAGGGAGGAGCTCGCGCCCTAATGATGATGATGATGATGATGATGATGATGAGGCGAAGGACACGGAAAGTCATCGCAAAGGCAAAAGGCCAAGAAGATCGAATATGACTACCCTCCCGCTGCTTCACTCTAAGTCGAAGGAGATCGAGCAGTTTTTCACCGCCTCAGAGGAGTAAAACTTCCTTACGGTTACGCTGGGAAGATAAGCAGATACCTAGACTCAGCCAAGCAGAAGTTCAGCGGGATGAAGTCTCACGACCGTCACGCGGCCGATGACGCAGACATACTTCCAGTTGCAATCCGTGGGATCATGGACGCAAGACGTCCGTGACACGCTATTTGGCCTATGCAACTTTTTCGACGTCATCTCTGGAAGTCGGTTGGCGTGAGGCAACTCGGAAGGCTACAGGAAGAGATCGTGGTGATACTATGCGAGCTTGAGATGTACTTCCTACCGCATTCTTCGACGTTATGGTGCATCCGCTGGTCCATATAGTGGAGGATATCATCCAACTCGGCCGACGCTCCTGCACAGCATGATGCCGCTCAAAGGATGAATGGTGTCATCAAAGGATACGCTCGCAACATGTCACGCCCAGAGGGAAGCATAGCCAGGGGCTTTCGATCAAGAGTGCATCTCAGATCGCATTTAATTATCTAGGCATCGAGAACCCGTTGGTCTGCCTGGTCAACAGCACCTCGGCAGGCTCGCCGGATGGGGTCACCGCGAGGGTCGCCACAAATGCATGTCGACTTCATGGGTCGACTTCGCCGACTTTGAAAGAGCAAACCTAGTCGCGCTTACAACACATAGACGTGGTCGATCCTTGGGTGGTAGAGCACAAAATCTTTATTGAGAAGACGCATACAATGACCGAGGCCAACAGAGGACGGAGGGAGCTATAATCAAAGAGCATAACTCATGTTTCACGCGTTGGTTCAAGGAGAAGCTTCATTGCACTTTACATGAGGATTCTTCCGCGGAAGAAAAACTCATATTCGCTTTGTCACTGTATGCCGAGCACAACCTCGATGACCTATGAGGCGCATTTATATCAACGGCTACACATTCTACACCGAGGAAAAGGACATGAAGAGCGATTATCGTAACTCCGGGTAACGATGGAATCCTACACCGTAACGACAAGGACAGATACTACGGAAGGATCGAGGAGATCTGGGAGCTGAGCTACGCCGGAGAGAAGGTCCCGATGTTCCGTGTCGATGGGCCAAGAGCGCCCTAAAAGAAGACCGGTATTTCACCACCATGGTTATACCCGAAGCCAAATCCAAGATCATGGGCAAACGTCACCGCGAAAAATGAGCCATGGGTATCGGCTTCCAAAGTGGACCAATGCTTCTTCATTACCGACCCGCCAAAGCCCGGTCGTGTTGTCGTGAGGAGAGGCAAAAGGAACATCATCGGAATGGATGGAGTCGCCAATGAGCAAGACTTTGACAAGTACGGGCGACCAAGATGGAAGATGACGACGACGATGAAGTACCATACACCACAAGAAGAAGCAGGACCACCCTACCTAAAGGACGTCCGCTCAAGAGAAGATCAATTCAAGGGGTTCCGGGCTAAATTATTCAACCGCGAGGAAGAAGGGCAAGAAGATTGTGAAAAGATAGCTAAGATTGAATCACGACGTGTCGGGGCTGTGTGTGTGTGTGTCGCTGGCAAGCTCAATTATTACATGCAACTAAATTATTACATGTATCACTTGATTTCAACCATTATTAAAGATCTTTTAAACATTATATTACTTTACATGCAAACTCAATCTTAATTTGACGATCGTTATTTCATGTCAATCTTTGATGACTGTTATTTCATCTCACTTGATTTCAACCATGCCATAGCATTGTAAATGATTCTATATTGTGATTGAGTAAAGGAGATGCATTGTAAAAAAATTATACGCCCTACTTTTAGGAATGGAGGGAGTATTAAAATTGCCATGTGTTTATTTTAAAGTGTTTGGATGTTTATCATAAGGTTAAAATAAAATTTTAAAAAATATGCAAAAAGTGGGGTTGCTGTGATTCAACCTCGGGTGGTTCATCCCATAACCAACGCGCCAACCACTAGGCCATGTGTGTGGTTCTGTCCATAACCACACACACAATTCTTATGACTTTGATATTGAGCTGTTTATATGCATGTCCTCGGTGCGCCATTGATATCGATCTGTTATGGCGCATGTCCTCGGTCCGCCATTGCTAGCTGGCCCTCCCCGCTTTCTCTTCTCCCGCGCCTCCCTCTCCTCCCCTGCTTTCTCTTCTCCCTTTTAAATCCCCCTCCCCGCCCGCCCCCACCGCCGCCGCACTCCGCCCTCAAGAATTAAGTAGGACTAGTTCTGAATAGCTTCTATCAACGGCACTCTAAATGATAAAACCGTAGCTTTTAGGATGCCTCGGTGTCGACAAACCCTAAGTGATGAGACCATGATAATTCCTCACAAACCCTAAATGATGAGATCTTGTTCCTTGACAATAACCAACTTTTTGACCAAACTTTTTCCTATTTAGAGCGAACATGGCCGACAACGATGAGGCCGGGCGGTTCGAGGCGGCAAGCCATTCTGGGAGCTGTCCCAGAGATGGAGGAATACCCTCACCGCTATGAGGACGCCATGGAAGACACCGATCCCGACTACACAACCCCTAGTGGCGCCGGGATGACACCACCGATGAAAGCCGCCGGGATGCCACCACCGATGATGGCAGCGAACGCACAGATGGTAGCCAACCGAAGAGGCAGCGGAAGGACCGGCGCTCAACGTGCTAAGACCGCTAAGGAGGAATTCTTGAAGTGTCCTCCAAAGGCATCCAACGGCGCCCAAAGAATTAGTCGATGGAGTACGCGGGACAACTCGGTGCATTGTCCGGAGCACCGCCACGATCAACACCGAGAACCTAAGGCATCGTGGAACGAGGGAATTTATGGATCCTCCTCTTCACGAAGCTGCACGAACGATACAAGTTCCCGGTGACTTCGCAAACACACGCCTCGTGGGAATAAAGTGAACAAAGTGCCGCCCTCACGAAGATGAGCACGGCCCCGGCTTCTTGGAGAGCCCGGTGAAGAAAATGATTGAAAGAGGTGATAGTTATGAGAAGATCAAGGAGAAAAATCCTTCGATCAAGAAAGCTGACTACCTGGAGTTCAAGACCAAGTGCGAGAGCAACGCATCCGTGGAATCAAGTCGATGGGGGAAAGAAATGCGAATTGAACTTAGGGGTCCACAAACTCGGTCCCGGCGGTTACAGAGTGGCGGAACCTAAATGGGACAAGGAGGACGCGAGCGTGTCGAGCAAGGCCTACCGCCTCTTCGATAAATACCGCCATGAAAAGCAGACCAGGAACTATATCAGAGCCGGTACAAGGAGGACCCGGTAACAAAGGAGCTTACCACGGATCCGAAGGTCAAGGCGCTTGAGCTTGTTCTGGTAAGGAATACACCCCGCGTAATTAGCTCCATATGGTTGCATTCTAATTAATGAAGCCAAATTTCTAAATGGTTCACGCTCCTTCCGCAGAAATCGAAAGCAGTAGCGGGGTCTCAGAGCTCTCCCCGCCTTTGGGACACCACTTTAAATAGGGCGTTGAATGTAATGAAACGAAGGATAAGTTAACTAAGCCGACGTCAGCTGGTCGTGGTGGCCGGGCGAAGGCTTGTCCACGAAATGGTCGGAATACTATAAGATCGGGCGAAAGGAGAGAAAGACCAGCTTGGAAAGCCAGGAGGTAAAACAACTCAATGCAAAAGTGGAGCAGATTCCTCAGATAGTCGAAGAGCAAGAGCGAGACCAAACGGGAGCGACGATCACCGCCATTATGCCTACCTTGGATGAGGGGCTGCGGGGGTGGTTTGTGGGCGGCCAACAGGGGCGGCCCCCGATTCCCAGCTTGACGGGCAGCAACTTCGCACAACGCTACCGGCAGTGGTGTCTCCGGCGGAGGCGTCATTGGTGTCTCCGGTGCGGCGCCCGGCATTGGAGCTTGATGCACCCGGTGTGGGAAGAATACGCCGGCACCTCGGCAGCAAGCGGCCCCTCCGTCACTTGCACGCCCGCCGTTGGCGGTGCTCGACATTAGCCGAGCTCGACGCCATCACGGTAACTCAAGCCTCGGCCGATGACTTCATCTCCTTGCCTTTGATCGGCATCCCCGACGCCCTACATGTTTTTCGCAGGCGCCGCCAACGAAGTTCCATGCGCTCTCCTGCACTTCATGGACGGCGAGTTGATCGATGTCGCCAAGGCCAAAATCGTTGAACCGGGCAACCGCGTGTTCCACGGTAATCCGATGCCACCCACCGTGTATAGGGTTCAACTGGTTCGGGTGCTGCGGGGCTGCGACGACTTGTTACCTCCGTATCGACCCCCTGGGGCCGACGAAGATGATGTGATGACCCTCAGCGCCGCTTCAACTGGCCATTGCTTTGGCGAAGAGCCAGATTCGTTTGGGGCGGGGTCACCACCCCACGAACAACACCGCCCGATCTGCCGGCGCCAAGCCATGGCAAGACCGCCGCAACGCTACCGCCCGTCGATTGATCCGGCATGCATATGGCACAGGATCCGGACGTCGACGACGGTACATTTGTCAACGCCGATGACTACTTCAACGAACATGGTGGGTACGGTGACGAATTCTTGGCGCCTCCTTCTCAAGAACCCAACCTCGCAAAAGTCGATCGCGATCTAGCTGGTACCGCGGAGAAACCCAATTGTAACAGCGCCGTCTGCTCGGTTCTCGAGACGCCTCCATTGCCGCCTTCACCGAGACTCAAACAATGAGGTGGGAAATATTATCAGCCCCACCACACTCAAGAAGGTGGTCTCGAGCAGACCTCGATCCCATTACATCAGCGAAGCCAAAGAAGGGACGGAAAAGAAAAAACTAACAAGGGTGCGAGCCAGCCGGCACCGAAAATGCGATCCGTGCTCGTGACGGGCCACCAATACCTAAGGATATCATGAGGGCGATGCATGTGGCGGGTAGGCCGATGCTACCGGCTAATCTGCTCAAGGCTGCAACCGGTGCTATGCGGAGTCTGCATGACAGTGTTCTTTCTATGGAGAAGCGGCGTCTCTCCGAGAAAGATGACTCATACCCGGTTTTCGTGGCCAAGGTGCCAGAGGGCAAGGGCTTTGTCGATGGCACCATTGGGAGTATGATCGTCCTGCGGTTTGATGACATCTTCGCTATGTTTAACCTTCATCCGCTGCACTACACCTTCATTCGGCTATTTTCGCTCAATATGGAGATGCAGATCATTAGAGACAAGACCCGTACATCATGATAGTCGACCCCTTCTACATGCGTGCCAAGCACTTGGACAGCGCTGGGGACCGGCAAATCGCGAGTTCATACCTCGAAGGCGTCATTATGGCGAACAAAGATAAGGATACCTTCCTCGTGCCTTACTTTCCTGAGTAAGTCATCCCCTCACCGCCCCGTAACATATGATTTCTTAGATTTCGATCGTTCTTTTTTTCTAACATTCCGTGTTTTGTGCAGTGACACACGTTGCACACTCATCCTCTTAAGCCCGAAATATTCCACGGCCACGTATTTCGACTCGGACCGTCAGTCGAAGAAAGACTACACAAATATCAAGAAAGTTCTTGATGATGCTCTCCCCGGCTACGCCAAATCTGGAGGCACCTTCAGGAGGCCAATGTGTAGGTACGGCAAGCACGTGTTCACCCACATAACGACGCGTTCCCCTGCGTTAAGCAGCCGCCTAGCAGTCGGAAGGATGCCTACTACGCCCTCCATCACATGCGGGCGATCATACGGGACCATAATCACCTTATGCTACCAAAGGGTCTCCAAGATTGGGCCGCACGCTTGTCGGCAATCCAGGACATGGACATCGAGACAAGAATTCTTTCGCATCCAAATGGAGTTTGCGGAAATCATCTGTCAAGATGTCCTTCGTACCTCGGGGCAGTTCCACCTCAAATATCAACCGTCCAACAGGGAAATAGAAACAACGCTACGAATGCAGGTGACAACTACCGCACATTCATGACGCCGACGGATGACGGCGGCTTCATCCACGCCCGGTCCCCGAGTCGAGTCGAAGAAAGTATTGATGGTATATAGTTCTGAAATGTCGATTAGCTCGTGTTGTAATTAAACTTTAATGAACTTGTATGTCTCTTTAGTTTGGAGAGTCGTTCAACTTATATGTAATCGATGCTATTTATTAGTAGGACCATGAACCGTGCTATTAATGTGTTGCTTTTCTCTTCCGATCCTTTTGTTGCATACTTATATATTATCTGTGAATTGCTACTAACGCTTTTGTTTGTCTAGTGCATAGAGATGCCGTCGTATGTCGTGTACAAGGGTAGGGTTTCCGGAGTCTATGACGACTGGGAGGAGTGTCGGAGACAGGTTCACCGTTTCAGCGGTAACAGTTACAAAGGGTACACCACTAGGGCGGAGGCGGAAGCTAGATACGAGCGCTATCTAGAGGGAGAGAGGAAGGAGCGGAGGAGGAACCGGATGAAGACTAGTTTCATCGCGATGATGCTCATCGTGACCGCAGCTCTCTTCTATGTGATGGTAGTTTAGATGATATCAACTTTGTAATGTGACGACAAACTCGCTACTCGGTCTCGAGACCTAAACTTGTCTAATATTTGAACTTTGTTCGCTATTTCGAATTCGGAGACTAATGTGATGATTTGTATTATGTGCTGTTTATATTCTGTGATGTATTGTATTTTGTAACCTGTGCAAATACCAGAAATGCAGAAAAAAATTCCTAGAATTAATAGTAGTGGCGCACCATATTGCACATTAGTGGCGCACCCGTTAAATAACGATGGCGCACCCATATGGATATCGATGGCGCATCAAGAGGGACCCCTGCTGTAATACCGATGGCGCACCATCTTGCACATTAGTGGCGCACCCAATTAAATAACGATGGCGCACCCAAATGAATATCGATGGCGCACCCGTATGAATATCGATGGCGCACCCGTATGAATATCGATGGCGCACCCATATGATTACCGATGGCGCACTATGTGGAATACCAATGGCGCGCAGTGGTGCGCCACCGTTATTTGATTAACAAAGGGCGCATCGGAGGTGCGCCATTAGTATTCCTTATTAGTGGCGTGGTATTAGTGGCCCACCCATGGTGCGCCACTAATGGCAATATTGGGTGCGCCACTAATAGCCTTTTTTCTAGTAGTGTCATGTGTTGATGATTACTCCCTCGTTCAGTGCGGCATGCTTTACAGCTTAGAACCGGGGCTCCAAAAGCGTTTTGAGCAACACGGAGCATATGAGATGTTCGAGGAGCTGAAAATGGTTTTCCAAGCTCATGCGGGTCGAGAGATATGAAGTCTCCGACAAGTTCTATAGTTGTAAGATGGAGGAAAATAGTTCTGTCGGTGAGCACATACTCAAAATGTCCAGGTTGCACAACCGCTTTGTCCCAGCTGGACATTAACCTCCAGACGAGGCGGTCATTGATTTAAATCCTTCAGTCGCTCCCACCGAGCTAAAGAGCTTTGTGATGAACTACAATATGCAGGGGATGGTGAAAACTATTCCTGAAGTATTTTCAATGCTAAAGTCAGCAGAGGTAGAAATCAAAAAGGAACATCAAGTGTTGATGGTCAATAAAACCACTAAGTTCAAGAAGGGCAAGCTAAGAAGAACTTCAAGAAGGACGGCAAGGATGTTGCCGCGCCCGGTAAGCCAGTTGCCGGAAAGAAGTCAAAGAATGGACCCAAGCACGAGACCGAGTGCTTTTATTGCAAAGGGAAGGGTCATCGGAAGCGGAACTGCCCCAAATACTTAGCGGATAAGAAGGCCGGCAACACCAAAAGTATATTTGATATACATGTAATTGATGTGTACCTTACCAGTACTCGTAGTAACTCATGGGTATTTGATACCGGTGTCGTTGCTCATATTTGTAACTCACAGCAGGTGTTGGGGAACGTAGTAATTTCAAAAAAATTCCTACGCACACGCAAGATCATGGTGATGCATAGCAACGAGAGGGGAGAGTGTGTCCACGTACCCTCGTAGACCGAAAGGGGAAGCGTTATGACAATACGGTTGATGTAGTCGTACGTCTTCACGATCCGACCGACCCAAGCACCGAACATACGGCACCTCCGTGTTCTGCACACGTTCAGCTCGATGACGATCCCCGGACTCCGATCCAGCAGGGTGTCGGGGATGAGTTCCACAAGACGACGCAAGCGTGGTGACGATGATGATGTTCTACCGACGCAGGCTTCGCCTAAGCACCGCAACAATACGACCGAGGTGGAATATGGTGGTGGGGGCACCGCACCGCGACTAAGGAACGATCACGAAGATCAACTTGTGTGTCCTAGGGTGCCCTCCTGCCCCGTATATAAAGGAGCAAGGGGGAGGGCGGCCCTCTCGATGGCGGCGCCCTAGGGGAGTCCTACTCCCACCGGGAGTAGGATTCCCTTTCCTAGTAGAACTAGGAGCCTTCCAAGTAGTAGGAGTAGGAGGGAAGGAAGGGAAGGGAAAAGGAGAAGGAAGGAAGGCGCCCCCTCCTAGTCCAATTCGGACCAGCTTATGGGGAGGGGTGCGGCCACCCTTTGAGGCCTTTCTCTCCTTTCCCATATGGCCCATTAAGGCCCAATACGAATTCCCGTAACTCCGCGGTACTCCCGAAAATACCCGAATCACTCGGAACCTTTCCGAAGTCCGAATATAGTCGTCCAATATATCGATCTTTACTTCTCGACCATTTCGAGACTCCTCGTCATGTCCCCGATCTCATCCGGGACTCCAAACTCCTTCGGTACATCAAAACTCATAAACTCATAATAAAATTGTCATCGAAACCTTAAGCGTGCGGACCCTACGGGTTCGAGAACTATGTAGACATGACCGAGACACGTTTCCGGTCAATAAACAATAGCGGAACCTGGATGCTCATATTGGCTCCCACATATTCTACGAAGATCTTTATCGTTCAAACCGCATAACAACATACGTTGTTCCCTTTGTCATCGGTATGTTACTTGCCCGAGATTCGATCGTCGGTATCTCAATACCTAGTTCAATCTCGTTACCGGCAAGTCTCTTTACTCGTTACGTAATACATCATCTCGCAACTAACTCATTAGTTGCATTGCTTGCAAGGCTTAAGTGATGTGCATTACCGAGAGGGCCCAGAGATACCTCTCCGACAATCGGAGTGACAAATCCTAATCACGAAATAAGCCAACCCAACATGTACCTTTGGAGACACCTCAGAGCACCTTTATAATCACCCGATTACGTTGTGACGTTTGGTAGCACACAAAGTGTTCCTCCGGCAAACGGGAGTTGCATAATCTCATAGTCATAGGAACATGTATAAGTCATGAAGAAAGCAATAGCAACATACTAAAAGATCGGGTGCTAAGCTAATGAAATGGGCCATGTCAATCACATCATTCTCCTAATGATGTGATCCCGTTAATCAAATGACAACACATGTCTATGGTTAGGAAACATAACCATCTTCGATCAACGAGCTAGTCAAGTAGAGGCATACTAGTGACGTTTAGTTTGTCTATGTATTCACACAAGTATTATGTTTCCGGTTAATACAATTCTAGCATGAATAATAAACATTTATCATGAAATAAGGAAATAAATAATAACTTTATTATTGCCTCTAGGGCATATTTCCTTCAGTCTCCCACTTGCACTAGAGTCAATAATCTAGTTCACATCGCCATGTGATCTAACATCAATAGTTCACATCTTTATGTGGTTAACACCCATAGTTCACATCGATATGTGACCAACACCCAAAGGGTTTACTAGAGTCGATAATCTAGTTCACATCACTATGTGATTAACACCCAAAGAGTACTAAGGTATGATCATGTTTTGCTCGTGATTGAAGCTTAGTCAACGGGTCTGTCACATTCAGAGCCGTATGTATTTTGCAAATATTCTATGTCTACAATGCTCTGCACGGAGCTACTCTAGCTAATTGCTCCCACTTTTAATATGTATCCAGATTGAGACTTAGAGTCATCCGGATTGGTGTAAAAAGCTTGCATCGATGTAACTCTTTACGATGTGCTCTTTTATCACCTCCATAATCGAGAAATATTTCCTTAGTCCTCACTAAGGATGTTCTTGACCAATGTCCAAAGGATCTACTCCTAGATCACTATTGTACTCCCTTGCCAAATTCAGAGCAAGGTATACAATAGGTCCGGTACATAACATAGCATACTTTATAGAACCTATGATCGAGGCATAGGGAATGACTTTCATTCTCTTTTCTATTTTCTGCCGTGGTCGGGATTTGAGTCTTACTCAATTTCACACCTTTGCAACACAGGCAAGAACTTTTCTTTGACTGTTCCATTTTGAACTACTTCAAAATCTTGACAAGGTATGTACTTATTGAAAAAACTTATCAAGCGTCTTGATCTATCTCAATAGATCTTGATGCTTAATATGTAAGTAGCTTTACTAAGATCTTTATTTTAAAGAACTCCTTTCAAATACTCCTTTATGCTTTCTAGAAAAATTCTACATCATTTCTGATCAACAATATGTTACTCACATATATTTATCAGAAAGGCGGTAGTGCTCCCACTCACTTTATTGTAAATACAGGCTTCACCGCAAGTGCAGATAAAACTATATGCTTTGATCAACTTATCAAAGCGTGTATTCCAACTCTGAGATGCTTGCACCATTCCATAAATGGATCGCTGGAGCTTGCACACTTTGTTAGCTCCCTTAGGATCGACAAAACCTTCCGGTTGCATCATATACAACTCTTCTTCCAGAAATCCATTCAGGAATGCAGTTTTGACATCCATCTCGCCATATTTCATAATCATAAAATGCGGCAATTGCTAACATGATTCGGATCGACTTAAGCATCGCCACGGGTGAGAAGGTCTCATCGTAGTCAACCCTTGAACTTGTCGAAAACCTTTTGCAACAAGTCGAGCTTTATAAACAAAGAATATTACCGCCGTCAGTCTTCTTCTTGAAGATCCATTTATTCTCTATTGCTTGTCGATCATGGGGCAAGTCAACCAAAGTCCACACTTTGTTCTCATACATGGATCATATCTCAGATTTTATGGCCTCAAGCCATTTTGCGGTATCTGGGCTCATCATCGCTTCCTCATAGTTCGTAGGTTCATCATGGTCTAGTAACATGACTTCCAGAACATGATTACCGCACCCTCTGGTGCGGATCTTACTCTGGAAGACCTACGAGGTTTGGTAGCAACTTGATCTGAAGTGTCATGATCATCATCATTAACTTCCTCACTAATTGGTGTAGGAATCACTGGAATTGATTTCGGTGATGAACTACTTTCCAATAAGGGAGAAGGTACAATTACCTCATCAAGTTCTACTTTCCTCCCACTCACTTCTTTCGAGAGAGACTTCTTCTCTAGAAAGGATCCATCTTAGCAACGAATAACTTGCCTTCGGATCTGTGATAGAAGGTGTACCCAATAGTTACCTTTGGGTATTCTATGAAGACGCACTTCTCCGATTTGGGTTCGAGCTTATCAGGTTGAAACTTTTTCACATAAGCATCGCAACCCAAAACTTTAAGAAACGACAACTTTGGTTTCTTGCCAAACCACATTTCATAAGGCGTCGTCTCAACGGATTTTAATGGTGCCCTATTTAAACGTGAACGCAGCTATCTCTAATGCATAACCCCAAAATGATATTGGTAAATCGGTAAGAGACATCATTGATCGCACAATATCCAATAAAGTGCGCTTACGATGTTTGGACACACCATAACGCTATAGTGTTCCAGGTGGTGCGAACTATGAAACTATTCCACATTGTTTTTATATGAAGGCCAAACTCGTAACTCAAATATTCTTCTCCACGATCAGATCGTAGAAACTTCATTTTCTTGTTACGATAATTCTTCACTTCACTCTGAATTTCTTTGAACATTTCAAATGTTTCAGACTTGTGTTTCATTAAGTAGATATACCCATATCTGCTCAAATCATCTGTGAAGGTCGGAAAATAACGATACTCGCCACGAGCATCAACACTCATTGGATCGCATACATCGGTATGTATTATTTCCAATAAATCAGTAGCTCGTTCCATTGTTCCGGAGAACGGAGTTTTAGTCATCTTGCCCAAAAGGTACGGTTCGCAAGCATCAAATGATTCATAACAAAGTGATTCCGAAAATCCATCTTTTATGGAGTTTCTTCATGCGCTTTACACCGATATGACCCAAACGGCAGTGCCACAAATATGTTGCACAATCATTATTAACTTTGCATCTTTTGGCATCGATATTATGAATATGTGTATTACTACGATTGAGATCCAACAAACTATTTTCATTGGGTGTATGACCATTGAAGGTTTTATTCATGTAAACAGAACAACAATTATTCTCTTACTTTAAATGAATAACCGTTTTGCAATAAACATGATCAAATCATATTCATGCTCAACGCAAACACCAAATAACATTTATTTAGGTTTAACACTAATCCCGAAAGTATAGGGAGTGTGCGATGATGATCATATCAATCTTGGAACTACTTCCAACACTCATCGTCACTTCCCCTTCAACTAGTCTCTGTTTATTCTGTAACTCCTTTTTCGAGTTAGTAATCTTAGCAACCAAACAAGTATCAAATACTCAGGGGCTACTATAAACACTAGTAAGGCACACATCAATAACCTGTATATCAAATATACTCTTGTTCACTTTGCCATCCTTCTTATCCACCAAATATTCAGGGCTTCCAGTGACCATTTCCTTTGCGATTGTAAGCACTCAGTTTTGAGTGCTTTGGTCCAGCTTTGGTCTTCTTCACGGGAGTGACAACTTGTTTGCCATTCTACTTGAAGTTTCCCTTTCTTTCCCTTTGCCCTTTTCTTGAAACTAGTGGTCTTGTCAATCATCAACACTTGATGCTCTTTCTTGATTTCTACCTTCACGATTTCAACATCAAGAAGAGCTCGGGAATCTTTTTCGTCATCCCTTGCATACTATAGTTCATCACGAAGTTCTAGTAACTTAGTGATGGTGACTAGAGAATTCTGTCAATCACTATTTTATCCGGAAGATTAACTCCCACTTGATTCAAGCGATTGAAGTACCTGACAATCTGAGCACATGCTCACTAGTTGAGCGATTCTCCTCCATCTTTTAGCTATAGAACTTGTTGGAGACTTCATATCTCTCAACTCGGGTATTTTCTTGAAATATTAACTTCAATTCCTAGAACATCTCATATGGTCCATGACGTTCGAAACGTCTTTGAAGTCCCGATTCTAAGCCGTTAAGCATGGTGCACTAAAGTATCAAGTAGTCATCATATTGAGCTAGCCAAACGTTCATAATGTCTGCATCTGCTCCTGCAATAGGTCCGCATCACCTAGCGGTGCATCAAGGACATAATTCTTACGTGCAGCAATGAGGATAAACCTCAGATCACGGATCCAATCCGCATCATTGCTACTAACATTTTTCAACATAAGTTTTCTAGGAACATATCAAAATAAACATATGAAAGCAACAACGCGAGCTATTGATCTACAACATAATTTGCAAAATACTATCAGTACTAAGTTCATGATAAATTTAAGTTAAATTAATCAAACAAAGTATGGACTTTGACAGACTTGCCCGATGATCGGCGAGCGATAGAAAACAAATGGATCTTTAAGAAGAAGACGGACGCGGATGGTAATGTTACCATCTATAAAGCTCGACTTGTCGCTAAGGGTTATCGGCAAGTTCAAGGGGTTGACTACGATGAGACTTTCTCTCCGTGAGCGAAGCTGAAGTCCGTCCAAATCATGTTAGCAATTTCCGCATACTATGATTATGAGATATGGCAAATGGACGTCAAAACGGCATTCCTTAACGACTATCTTAAGGAAGAACTGTATATGATGCAGCCGAAAGGTTTTGTCGACCCTAAGAATGCTAACAAGGTATGCAAGCTCCAAATGATCCATTTATGGGCTGGTGCAAGCATCTCGGAGTTGGAACATTCGCTTTGGACGAGATGATCAAAGCGTTTGGGTTTATCTTGAGACTTATGGAGAAGCCTGCATTTACAAGAAAGTGAGTGTGAGCTCTGTAGCATTTCTCATATTATATGTAGATGACATACTTTTGATGGGAAATGATATAGAACTTTGGACAGCATTAAGGCCTACTTGAATAAGAGTTTTTCAATGAAGGACCTTGGAGAAGCTGCTTATATATTAGGCATCAAGATCTATAGAGATAGATCGAGACGCCTCATAGGTCTTTCACAAAGCACATACCTTGATAAGATATTGAAGAAGTTCAAAATGGATCAGTCCAAGAAAGGGTTCTTGCCTGTATTACAAGGTGTGAAATTGAGCTCGGCTCAATGTCCGACCCTGACGTAAGATATAGAAGAGATTAGTGTCATCCCTATGCATCAGCCATAGGGTCTATTATGTATGCCATGCCGTGTACTGCACTGATGTAAACCTTGCCGTAAGTTTGGTAGGAAGGTACCAAAGTAATCCCGGCAAGGAACACTGGACAGCGGTCAAGAATATCCTGAAGTACCTGAAAAGGACTAAGGACATGTTTCCCGTTTATGGAGGTGACGAAGAGCTCGTCGTAAAGGGTTACGTCGACGCTAGCTTCGACACAGATCTGGATGACTCTAAGTCACCAACCGGATATGTGTATATGTTGAATGGTGGGGCAGTAAGCTGGTGCAGCTGCAAGCAGAGGCCGTGGCGGGATCTACATGTGAAGCGGAGTACATGGCAGCCTCGGAGGCAGCGCATGAAGCAATTTGGGTGAAGGAGTTCATCACCGACCTAGGAGTCATACCCAATGCGTGGGGCCGATCAAACTCTTCTGTGACAACACCGGAGCTATTGCACTTGCCAAGGAGCCCAGGTTTCACAAGAAGACCAGGCACATCAAGCGCCGCTTCAACTCCATTTGTGAAAATGTTCAAGATGGAGACATAGAAATTTGCAAAGTGCATACGGATCTGAATGTCGCAGATCCGCTGACTAAACCTCTTCCGCGAAAGCAAAACATGATCAACACCGTAACTCTATGGGTGTTCCATTCATCACAATGTAACTAGATTATTGACTCTAGTGCAAGTGGGAGACTGTTGGAAAGATGCCCTAGAGGCAATAATAAAAGGATTATTATTATATTTCCTTGTTCGTGATAATTGTCTTCTATTCATGCTATAATTGTATTATCCGGAAATCGTAATACACGTGTGAATACATAGACTACTATATGTCCCTAGTGAGCCTCTAGTTGACCAGCTCGTTGATCAACAGATAGTCATGGTTTCCTGACTATGGACATTGGATGTCATTGATAACGGGATCACATCATTAGGAGAATGTTGTGATGGACAAGACCCAATCCTAAGCATAGCGCAAGATCATGTAGTTCGTTTTGCTAGAGCTTTTTCAATGTCAAGTATCTTTTCCTTAGACCATGAGATCGTGTAACTCCCGGATACCGTAGGAGTGCTTTGGGTGTACCAAACGTCACAACGAATCGGGTGACTATAAAGGTGCACTACAGGTATCTCTGAAAGTGTCATGGGTTGTCACGGATCGAGACTGGATTTGTCACTCCGTACACGGAGAGGTATCACTGGGCCCACTCGGTAATGCATCATCATAATGAGCTCAAAGTGACCAAGTGTTTGGTCACGGGATCATGCATTACGGTACGAGTAAAGTGACTTGCTGATAACAAGATTGAACGAGGTATAGGGATACCGACGATCGAATCTCGGGCAAGTAACATACCGATTGACAAAGGGAATTGTATACGGGGTTGCTTGAGTCCTCGACATCGTGGTTCATCCGATGAGATCATTGAGGAGCATGTGGGATCCAACATGGGTATCCAGATCCGCTGTTGGTTATTGACCGGAGAGCGGTCTCGGTCATGTCTCCGTGTCTCCCGAACCCGTAGGGTCTACACGCTTAAGGTTCGGTGACGCTAGGGTTGTATGAATATGAGTATGCAGCAAACCGAAAGTTGTTCGGAGTCTCGGATGAGATCCCGGACATCACGAGGAGTTCCGGAATGGTCCTGAGGTAAATAATTATATATGGGAAGTCGAGTTTCGGCCATCGGGAAAGTTTCGGGGTCCACCGGTATTGTACCGGGACCGGGAAGGGTCCTGGGGTCCACCGGTGGGGCCACCTATCCAGGAGGGCCCCATGGGCTGAAGTGGAGGGGAACCAGCCTGGTGGGCTGGTGCGCCTGGCCCCCCTCTGCGCCTAGGGTTGGGAACCCTAGGGAGGCGCCCACTTGCCTTGGGGGCACTCCACCCCTTGTCGCCGCCCCTAGGAGATCCCATCTCCTAGGGGCCAGCGCCCCACAGGGTCCCTATATAAAGGCAGGGGTGGGAGGACAGCCGCACCCAACACTGGGCGCGTCCTCCCCTCCCTGCTACACCTCTCCCTCCCGTAGTTGCTTGGCGAAGCCCTGCCGGAGCCCTGCTGCATCCACCACCACGCCGTCGTGCTGCTGGATCTTCATCAACCTCTCCCTCCTCCTTGCTGGATCAAGGTGCGGGAGACGTCATCCGCTCCGTACGTGTGTTGGACACGGAGGTGATGTCCGTTCGGCACTTGGTCATCGGTGATTTGGATCACGACGAGTACGACTCCCTCAACCCCGTTCTCTTGAACGCTTCCGCTCGCGATCTACAAAGGTATGTAGATGCACTCCTATCACCCGTTTCTAGATGAACTCATAGATGGATCTTGGTGAAACCGTAGGAAATTTTTTATTTTCTGCAACGTTCCCCAATAGGGGATGCCCCGGGAAGGCATCCCCGCTTTCGTCTTCGTTCATTGGTAACTTTACTTGGGGCTATATTTTTATTCACCACATGATAAGTGTTTTTCTTGCAGCGTCGTGTGTTATATTAGTCTTTGCTTTTTAGTTTACCACAATCATCCTTGTTGTACACACCTTTTGAGAGAGCCATACATAAATTGGAATTTGATGGAATACTCTATGTGCTTCACTTATATCTTTTGAGCTTGATAGCTTTGCTCATAGTGCTTCACTTATATCTTTTGAGCGTGATAATTTTTGCTCTAGTGCTTCACTTAGATCTTTTAAAGCACGGTGGTATATTTGTTTTAAAGAAACTATTGATCTCTCATGCTTCACTTAGATTATTTTGAGAGTCATTAATAGCATGGTAATTTTCTTAATGTTAACTAGCAAAAATGCCCGTGCGTTGCAACGGGAGAACAAAAAAACTCATGCCCTCCTTTTGAAAACAACGTCCCGTCCGTATTACTGCATGTCCTTTTTCACCCTTGTTGCGGTGTCAACCCAATCATAACTTGTCGGAACGTGGTAAATCCCAAGACGATGAGCTCGACCACTGCATGAGACACCTCTCATTAAACATTTGGAACTGAATACTTTAACATTCAATGCTGCCACATGAATACTTATATTGCTTAGAAGTTAAAACAATTGAGAAGGATACAAACAAAAAAAAGATTTAGTTGGACGCCTTCAATTGTAACAGGGTGTAATCTTCAGTTTAGGTGCTATCAACTACCCAACAATTGAGACGACCAATACCAACATCGCAAATTACCATATTCTAAAAGCTCGTTCTGCTTTGGTAACCATTTCCCTAAAAGCATAAACCAGAGGCACATGTTGTCTTACTCCCCCCTAAGAAAATTAATATACTATTATGTAATGTTCTTTGTAGTTAATCCTAGAAATATATATTAGCAATTAATCCTAGAACTATTATAAATCTTTACAGTTAATCCTAAAAAAATTGCAGTCAATCACCCCACCCAGCACATAATACTTCATTTCGATGGGAAAAAAATCATAGCAAAACAAATATTATGACTTCCACCAGAAAAAGAAAAGAGGATAATTTGAGACAATGAGACAAAACGAGCAGGTGCTACAGCTTGAAAGAGCTCTTCTTGGTCGATCGACCTTTGTTCCTGCAATGATCAAGCTATCAGATCAACAAAAGAACATAACCATGTAATACACATCGACTGGTCGATTCTATCAAATTAAAATATTGGGTTGGTGATAAATCCCTAATTGACCAAAACTGGCGTGGAATGGGTCAAAAACCAGGGCGTATACTTATGTGGGTTGTAGGATTTTGCTAGATTGAACGACAAGTTCCCTCAAAATAAATTTTGAACGAGAGGTTTCGGATGGTCGTATTGCATGAAATTTTGGTGCTTCTCTTATCTTCCTGAACTTCTTATCCTTCTTCTCGTATTTGTCCACCTCATTCTAGATGGTTTAGGATTTTCATGATCAAGATAGTTTGTGCCTTTTTACGTGTCTTTCAAATGCTAGTACATCTTTTACGGAATTCTCCACGTTGAAAACAATATTCTTGAATAGAATAGAAAAATGAGAGTTGGCCTAAGCACAAATGCTCGATTACATGTATAAACTTCTGTAACCTGCAAGCCCCAACCACAATATAGATTCATATAAATACTTGCGGCAGCCTCGGACTGGACTCCGGTGCCCTCTGCTCCTTGGCGGCGTCAACAGGTCTGAATGTGCAGTGTCGTACCTCGTCATCGCTGTCGGCGGCCATGGCGATGAACTGCCGCCGGTTGTCACCATCGAATAGGATTCGGTTCATGTGCATGTACTGAATGCGCACGCACAGCCTAGTGGCTTCAGTGGTGGTCGCCTGCACAAATACATGCATATACATGAACGCTAGCAGCCCAGTGGCTTCCGCCGTGGAGGCACCTGCACGAACACATGCATGCTGGTCGTACTTTTCCAGTGCTTTGTCGCCGGTAAGCTCCATGCGCTCCACGCGTCATGGTGCTCCTCCTTGGTCGCATGCATTTTTTGTGTATCGATCCCAGAGATCCTTCCTTTAATTACTTTCATTATATATGCAATCCTTCTTTAATTAGCGCCCATCTGCCCAAATATGAGGAGGCTACTCCTTTTGACCATCTGTTTGTTGATTTCTGAGGTGCTTGGTATATTAATCGATGCGAACTGGTTAAGAAAAGCAGTGTGGGACAATTAAACACCAAACGTGAATAGCTCAGCTGGTTGTTGCATCTAGAATTCTAGGGGAGCTCTTGGGTTCGATTCCTACGGGGGATCTATTTTTTCTAGGAAAGCCCATCCGCAAGGCTGCCAGGCCCAGGACGGACTGTTACGTACAAAACTTCAGCCTGCGATATTTCCTGCGACACAAAAATTAGTACCACCTCGGATAGTAAAAAAATCTTACAAAAATAGAGGTGAACGGATTAAAAAATCGATGAAACGCACCTTGCTTTATTAGTAGGTATAGATATACTTGGTATTCAAGATATGTGAAACTTTCTTTTGAGTGCGTTGAATACTAAGAAAAGTTTGATCCTTGATAATTGTTTTGAGATATGAAGATAGTGATATTAGAGTCATGCTAGTTGAGTAGTTGTGAATTTAAAGAATACTTGTGTTGAAGTTTGTGATTCCCGTAGCATGCACGTATGGTGAACCGTTATGTGATGAACTCGGGGCATGATTTATTTATTGATTGTCTTCCTTATGAGTGGCGGTCGGGGACGAGCGGTGGTCTTTTCCTACCAATCTATCCCCCTAGGAGCATGCGCGTAATACTTTGCTTTGATAACTTCTAAATTTTTGCAATAAGTATATGAGTTCTTTATGACTAATGTTGAGTCCATGGATTATACGCACTTTTTCCCATCCTTCCACCATTGCTAGCCTCTCTAATACCGCGCACTTTTCGCCGTATCATACACCCACCATATATCTTCCTCAAAACAGCCACCGTACCTACCTATTATGGCATTTCCATAGCCATTTCGAGATATATTGCCATGCAACTTTCCACCGTTCTGTTTATTATGACACGCTCCATCATTGTCATATTGCTAGCATGATCATGTAGTTGACATCGTATTTGTGGCAAAGCCACCGTTCATAATTCTTTCATACATGTCACTCATGTTTCATTGCATATCCCAGTACACCGCCGGAGGCATTCATATAGAGTCATATTTTGTTCTAAGTATTGAGTTGTAATTCTTGAGTTGTAAGAAAATAAAAGTGTGATGATCATCATTATTAGAGCATTGTCCCAGTGAGGAAAGGATGATGGATACTATGATTCCCCCACAAGTCGGGATGAGACTCCGGACGAGAAATTAAAAAAAAGAAAAAAAAAAGAGTCCTAAAAAAAGGCCCAAAGAAAAAAATGAGAGAATAAGAGAGAAGGGGCAATGCTACTATCCTTTTACCACACTTGTGCTTCAAAGTAGCACCAAGATCTTCATGATAGAGAGTTGTAAGTGCATCTAGTGCCCCTTAGTGATTTGGGTGTATTGAAGAATTATAGGTTAAGGGACTAATGTGTTTATGAGTGTACACAGGTCTATAAGTCTGTGAGGAGTTTGATATTCTGAGAGAAAGTCGACCCTAAAATGAAGTTCTTATTGAAGACTTTGATATTCTGAAGACTTTCTGAAGACTTTAAAAGTGAAGAAATTGGTGTGACCTTGAAGACTTGGTATTCATTTGAGGAACATGAAGCGTGAAGACTTTTGTTTTCGTAGTTTCGTTTTCTCTTTCTTGAGTCATAGGAAACACCGTACTGTTAAAGGGGGTCGTGGAAATACTAAGGAAAAATTTCCATGTGATGCTCAACTCAAATCCTACACCTACCAATCCCTTCGAGTGAAGCCTTTGGAAATCTCATACGATTCAGTCAATTTCTTGATGTAGACGAAGTTCTTCCGGTATTTGAGGAATTTGTTCTGACCGAGGAGTTAGGAATTCGCCAAAGGCGGATTGCCTACGATGAGGAACATGATAGCCCTGAGGAATTTGAAAGTCAAATTTCCGACCGTTGCTGTGCTGCGCGCCAACTGTCCCAAAATATCTTATCCACCTAACGGTCATATCATTGAAGGGAATTTATGGCTTATCATGTCGGGTTTCTCCCTAGGCTATAAATAGCCGCCCCCTACAACCACTAGCTGGTTGGCTGCTCCGAGAGAACTTGACACTTGTCATTTGAGAGCAACCCATCCTCCGAGGACTTTGAGCGAAAATCATCGAGTGAGGAAAACCCAAAACCAAACCCCTACAAACCCAAAGTGATTGAGCATCATCAAGAGATTGATCATGCGTGGATCCGACGCTTGTTACCTTTGAAGACTGTGCTTCTTCCAGACGGTTAGGCGTCATGGTCTAGAGCATCCAAGAGGAATTGTGGATCGTCGAGTGACCAAGTCTGTGAAGGTTTGGAAGTCGCTCAAGACTTACCACGAGTGATTGGACGAGGTCTGTGTGACCTTAGTTCAAGGAGAATACGGTGAGGACTTGGTGTCTGAGCTGCGTGCTTTCGGCCGACCGGGTGTCCGGGACTGTGTGTCCTCGAGTTTAAATACTCACCGCTTCCAACCAGACGTACAACCGAGACAGCAGCTTGGAACTGGTCTACCAAATCATTGTCTTCACCAACCTAATCGGTTCTATTTCCTCAACTCTTTCATTTCCTCATTCTTTGTGTTGAGTGTTCGCTCATATCTGTGTTTGAAGACTTTGTGCGAAGACTTTCTCAATTTCCTCAGTTCAATTTCTTCACCGCTTTGTCTTCATCTTGTGATATCCTGTGTTTACGCTTCGCATTCTCTGATTGTCTTCATTTCATCATGATGACCATGCCCGCATTCTCTTATGCTTACTTCGAGTACTTATTCCGCAAAGTAGTTCTTCACTTAGGAATTTCCTCACCGGCAAATTCCTCATTGAAGAATTCATAAAAATCGCCTATTCACCCCCCCTCTAGTCGATATAACGCACTTTCAATTGGTATCAGAGCAAGGTACTCCCTTTATTACGTGTGATTTTGGTTTAACCACCGGAGTTTTAGTTATGTCGACCGCAGTATGAACAAAGTGACATGCCCTATCTTTGACGGTCATGATTATCCCAAGTGGAAGGCCATGATGAGGAAGCGCCTCATGGCAATGGACAGCAAGCTGTGGACCGTCACTGAAATTGGTCTTACTGATCTATGCAAGACGGCGAACGCAGATGATATTCGCAAGTACACTCATCTTGACATCATGGCGAAGGATATCATCTGTTCCTACCTATCTAGAGATGAATTCAAGCGCATTATGCATCTTTGCAATGCGAAGCTTATTTGGGACCGAATCTCCGACGTCTATGAAGGTCATCGAACCCGTCATGATCCTTGGTTTGAGGACTTCAAGGAATCTCTCAAAACGATGACTTTCAAACCAGAATCATCATCTTTTGCATCATGTCTCATGGCAAAGGGTGACGAGGTAACCGAATGTTCCTAATCCGAGTTTAGTGACTACGAATCTGATGATGATGGATCTGATGATGATGGATCTGATGATGATGGATCTGATGATGATATTGAACCTAGTTATACCAAACTTGTTTGCATTGCCACTAAACAACAAACGGCCTTGGAAAAGGTTCAAAACATGCTAGACAAAAGTGATGATATGTTGGGTGAAGAAATGGATCGCACTAAAGCCCCGGTGAAAATCTTCAGAGACTTGGTCTAGGTTTGACAGCCTTCAAAGTCATCATAACACTCTCTTATCTCGATCATGAGAAACTTTCTTATGAATTTCTTCAAAGAAAGCAAGATCTTGAGAAGCTAAGAGTGAGTTATGAAGATCTTCGAATGAGCGCGATTCATTGCTAGCTCAACAAATCAGCGCTTCTCGTGAAGAATTTGTTCCTCCATGCTTAAAGTGCATTGAACGTGAATCGCTAATTCTTCACCTGAATGTTCAAATGCTTCAATTGTTACAAATTCTTCACCTGCCTCTGCTATCACTAATTCCTCATCCGAGGACATTGCTAGTATCGCCGATTTACGAGTGGTTGAAGGAATTGTACATGACAGCATGTACAAAAGCCTCAAAGGGCATCAGACTCTTTGTGATGTGCTTAAAAGCAGATCCTCAACAGAAACCCTAGGAAAGAGGGTATTGCCTTTGAGAGGAAACTCAATGCTGATGGAACATATTGGAAGCCCGAGCAAGACCCCAAAACCTCATGGGTTGTCGCAAAGGGACCTCCAGCTTGATCCATCTAACTTATCCGGCTTTACATGTGAATCTCCTCATTCTTCCGATGAGTCATTTGACTCCAACTACAAACTGTTCAAAAATTAGAATGGTGAAGTATTTGCTAGATATGTTGGCACTAATCTGCAGAACGGTTCTCCTATGAAGAAAATCTGGGTTCCCAAAAGTGCCTTGAAAGTCTTCGGTGAATGTCCTCATGACACCACCTGTGAAGAATAGGAACCCCAGATCAAACTCTTCATATGGACCAAATTCTTCATATGGATCCAAGTCCTCATACGGACCAAATTCCTCACGTGGATCAAATTCCTCAAAAGGATCAAAATCCTCAGATGACTATCATCGTGCTAACAACTCTGTTTCGCAGGGTAGAGCTAAGGGCTATGAATATGTGCATTATTCTTCAAACCAATATGTTCATAAGTCCTCGAAGGATTTCTCTACTTATTCATATGCTTACCCTAACCTCTCTTATGCGAAACGAAATGGATTGGCCTCTATGCCATCATTCTCATATGGAGCTCGCAGAGTGATGAACTCTTTGCCACCCCTTCAGATGTGGGTGGTGAAGAAAAGGAACTAATCTCTTTTACAGGGTCAGGCCTCCAGACGTGCTTTAACGTCTGAAGAATTTGCTGGGGGGCCTGACAAAAATGCCTGAAAGGACGCAGGCTAATCATGAAGAAATGAACTTTCATTTCACACGTCCTCATACCGCTTATACATTATATCGCTCGATGAAATTCCTCTAATGAAATTGATATCATATTCTTCAACGATGAAGTATATGAGATCGTAAGTTGCGCTTAATTCATCTGCAGGATGATCAACCCAAAGCCACCGAGTGGGTCCTCGATAGTGGATGTACAAATCACATGATTGGTGACAAGAATCTATTGATGGATGCTCCCTTATCACCGTCACATCTCAAGCATATCATCTTTGCCGACAAAGGCAAAAGTCGGTATTGGGTCTTGGTAAGGTTGCGATCTCTAAGGACATACACATGGACAAAGTCATGCTTGTTGAGTCCTTAGGATACAACCTCATGCCAGTCTCAATGCTTTGTGATCTTGATATGGTTGTTGTCTTTGGCAAGTATCGTTGTGTTGTGATCATGGAAGCTGACAATTCCAAAGTCTTCGAAGGCTTTAGGAGAGGAGACTTGTATATTGTTGATTTCTCTATAAGACCACAACCAGCCGTGTGTCTACTTACAAAAGCTTCAGAAGGCTGGCTATGGCATCGACGACTTGGTCACGCAGGCATGAGGAACTTGCACACGCTTGCGAAGAAGAAGCATGTCATTGGCATTGAGAATGTCAAATTCCTCAAGGATCACTTGTGTGGAGCCCGTGAAGCTGGAAAGATGACCAAGGCCAAGCATCCAAATGAAGACTATCATGACCACTACTCGTCCATTCGAATTGCTTCACATGGACCTCTTTGGTCCTAATCATTACTCAGCAGTCACTAATGATGCATCTCTATATGGCTTTGTTATTGTTCATGATTACTCTCGTTACACATGCGTACACATTGTTACTTACAAACATGAAGTGCAGGAAGTCTTCAAACGATTTTCCTCAAGGGCTTCAACCAACTTTGGTGTGAAGATCAGGCACATCAGGAGTGACAATGGAACCGAGTTCAAGAATTCCGGTCTTGATGCCTATCTTGATGAACTTGGTATTACTCATGAGTTATCTGCTCCCTATACTCCTCAGCAAAATGGCGTCGTGGAGCGCAAGAACAGAACTTTTGTTGAGATGGCTCACACTATGCTTGATGAATACAAAACACGTCATCATTTTTGGATTGATGCAATTGATACCGCGTGCCACATCATCAACAGAGTATATCTTCACAAATTCTTCAAGAAGACTGCCTATGAACTCCTCACTGACAAGAAACCCAATGTAAGTTATTTCAAAGTCTTGATTGCTAAATGCTGGATTAGAAATCCTCATCACAATTCTAAATTTGCACCGAAAGCACATGAAGGTTTTATGCTTGGTTACGGAAAGGACTCGCAAACCTACAGAGTCTTCAACATCGCTCTTCACAAGATTGTTGACACTGTAGATGTGTGGTTTGATGAAACTAATGGCTCGCAAAGAGAGCACCTACCTTCTGTGTTAGATGAACCAGCACCTGAGGAATCTATCAAGTTCAAGGCAACTGTGGACGTCATTCCTACTGAAGAATCAGCTGAAGAATTCATTCATGTACGCGAAGAACATCTAGCTGATGCACCTGAGGATAATGCTGAAGAAAATGGTACTGAAGAAAATGCTGATCAAATTCCTCGATGACAACCAGCTCATCCTCGCGTTGCAAAAGAAGTGCAAGTTGACAAGATCATCGATGACATTGAAGCACCAGGTCCTCTCACACGCTCAAAAGCTTCACATTTATCTAACTTTTGTGGGCACTATGCTTTTGTCTCTATCACAGAGCCCACTAAGGTAGATGAAGCATTTACGAGCCCGAGTGGATTCGTGCAATGCAAGAAGAATTACATCAGTTCGAGCTCAACAATGTCTGGGAACTGGTCAGACGTCCAGATCCTCGCAAGCATAATATCATTGGCACAAAGTGGAATTACCGCAACAAGCAAGATGAAAATGGCCTTGTGGTGAGGAATAAGGCACGACTTGTAGCTCAAGGCTACACACAGGTTGAAGGAATTGATTTCGATGAAACTTTTGCACCTGTTGCTAGACTTGAGTCTATTCAAGATATTACTTGCCTATGCTAACCATCACAATATCACTTTATATCAAATGGATGTGAAAAGTGCATTGCTCAATGATAAGCTTGAGGAAGAAGTATATGTTGCTCAACCCCCAGGTTTTGAAGATCCAAAGAATCCCGACAAAGTCTTCAGACTCAACAAGGCCCTCTATGGCCTCAAGCAGGCCCCACGGGCATGGTATGATACATTGAAGGAATTTTTCGTGAAGAATGGCTTCACACCCGGTTCACTCGACCCTACTCTCTTTACTAAATCATATGATGGTGAACTGTTTGTGTGCCAAATATATGTTGATGATATTATCTTTGGTCAGCATCGACCAACGTTATAGTGATGAATTTGCCTATATGATGAGTGAAGAATATCAAATGTCTATGATGGGAGAGTTGAAATTCTTCTTAGGTCTTCAAATTCGTCAACAACACAATGGCATATTCATATCTCGGAGAAATACCTCAAAGATGTCCTCAAGAAATTCGGCATGCAAGATTGCAAAGGTGTAAAAATTCCTATGCCCACAAATGGCCATCTATGCAATCGATGAAAATGGTATTGACTTCGATCACAAGGTATACCGCTCCATGATTGGTTCTCTATTGTACTTATGCGCATCTAGGCCAGATATAATGCTTAGTGTTTGCATGTGTGCCCGATTTCAAGCTACACCGAAGGAATCTCATCATAAGGCTGTGAAGCATATTCTTCGATATCTAGCTCACACACCAACACTAGGATTATGGTACCCCAAGGGCTCAACTTTTGATCCCATTGGATATTCTGACTCGACTATCTTTGGTGATCGTTTGGACCGCAAGTCAACATCTGGTACTTGTCATTTCCTCGGACGATCTTTGTTCTGTTGGTCCTCGAAGAAATGTAACTGCGTATCACCGTCCATCGCGGAAGCTGAATACATTCTTCTGGCTCTTGCTTTGTGCTCAATTGCTATGGATGAAGCAAACTCTCAAGGACTACGGCATCAACGTGAAGAATGTGCCTCTCATCGTGACAATGAAAGTGCCATCAAGATTGCTCACAACCCGATTCAGCACTTTCGAAGACAAAGCACATTCAGATTCGTCATCATTTTCTTCATGATCATGTGTTGAAGGGTGACATCTCCATCGAGCATGTGAAGACTGAAGAACAGCTAGCCGATATCTTCACTAAGCCCTTAGATGAGAAGAGATTTAGCAAGTTGCGGTGTGAGCTAAATATCTTAGAATCTTCGAATGTTCTTTGAAAAGGACACACATCCACGACACTTATGCAAACTTGATGACTTAGATGTGCAACACATGAAGAAACGATTTTCTTCAATCAATGAAGAATAACTCTCTAAGTGTGAAGAAATTAATGAAGAATTTGATTCTCAGAACCCTACGACAATTGTACGCGGTGTCTGAAATCATCATTCTTATACGGTGGGTCACGCCACCACAAAAGTTGAAAATCTTCAATTTGAGTTTTTCCTCAATTTTGAAATTCTTCAGTTTTTCAAATTCTTCAACTTTGCAAAAACTTCACTTTTTCCGCTGCTTTTTCCTCATTGACTATATATATATATATATATATATATATATATATATATATATATATATATATATATATATATATATGGGTTTATGTCCTCTACAGCATTCACTTATGGCTAATTCTTCAAGTTGCTTTTTCTGCTAAGTGAATGTGATCGGACCCTTCCCCCTCTATGCTATACTCAACCCAATCTATTCACAAATTCTTCATGTGCGTTCTAATTGAAACTCGTTCAAAATCTTCACTATATCCTTGTCAGCTGAAGAAATTGCGAACAGAACTTTTAACTTATCTTATTCAAATTTACGGTTTTGCCGCTCAAACCGTTTCGCATCCCTCGATAGACTTATCTTTTCACCCACGATCTAACACGATCTCCACTTTTCAGTACGTGGGTGACACATGTCAAGCGAATGAGAAGGGTCAGGCACGCTCATTCAAAATCTACTGAACAGTTTTTCACCGTGACTATATATACCCCTCTCCCTTCCTCACTTCCTTTACTCCGCCGACCGCTCTCTCTCTCTCTCTCTCACTCGAGCTTCTCAAACCCTAGCGCCGCCGCTACTCCATCGTCGCCGGTGAGGAAGAGCTTCACTGCCTCGACCTCGTCGCCATCGTACTCGCGCCGACCGCGGAAATCCTCACTCCGCCGCCGCCGTAGTTGTCTTCCTCAGCCGAGTTAGGGCGTGGAAGATCTGAACAGACGAGCTTCAAATCTAAATCTCACTGTTCGTCGTGTTCTTCAGTTCGGGTAATTAAAAGTTACTTTTATTACTCGCCTTGATTTCAAACCTTCCTGAAAATCTTCAAAGGTGTTTATTCTTAAAATACTCACACATATGAACACCTCAAACGAAATATGCTCTTGATTCTTTTCTCTAAGCAATGATTTTTCTTCAAGATTCCTCAATTGTGTGGATCCTCGATCTATACAACTCTGGAACCTAAGACAAAGATCGCTTAGTGAAATTCTTCAAGACTCATCTGGTCAAATTCCTCAAACTAGTTCTTTTTGAAAAATCTTCTGAGAACGCATATGACCTCTCCAAATTCCTTGCAACTATACTCTGTTCACAGTACTCATGTCATTCTTTGAATCACTAGGTTCTCATCAACTTAACTCATTTGCAGCGTTCCTCGAAGAAAAGTTGCATACTTCTTCAGAGAATTCGATTGTTCAAATTCCTCAGCTGAAGAAAATGGCAGAGGGAAAGAAGCCACAGAAAGGAGGAAAGAGGCCTGAGGTCATGACTGCGTTTGAGATTCTTGAGGACATCTATGCTGATTATTGCACACCTGATGAGGCCGAGTTCGGCAAAGAAAACAAAAATCAGCGCGAGGTGCGCATTCAAAGAATTGAAAGGAGATGGGAAAGGGAATGGAGGGAGTACAGATATGTTACTCCAAAGTACATAAAGAAATACGCATTGAATCCTCCATGCCCAAGAGCTCCATTGGCACTTGGTCAAGAAGCTGACCCCACCAGCATCAAGCGTGGTGAGGATTTTCCTGAAGAATGGGCCAAGCGCCAAGCCAAATTGGCAAGACAAGCCAATGAGGCAGTGAGGAAATTTAATGAGGACTCTGCTACTGCTGCTGCCACTGAGGCCTCTGTCAAGCCAAGAAAAGCTATGTCAAAGAAGCCCGCACACAAACCAAGTGCTTAACCAACAGTGCCCTCACGGCCAAGTTCCTCAGATGTGCCCTCACGGCAAATTCCTCATGCTGCTCCTGCACCTTCCAAATCCTCAGCTCCTCCAAAGTCCTCAGCAGTTCCGACAAAGTCCTCAAAGACTGTGCATCGGCCACGTGCCAAAGGACTGCAGGCATCTCAATTGCCTCTGGTGTTTGACAAGTTCCTCGGCTGCACCAAATTCTTCATCTAGCCCAACTCTGCTGAAGACTAAGGCCACAGCTGGACGAGGTCCTCGGCCAAGTCCCAAGAAGAAACAAGTCGCCTTCCAAGAGCCACCTGAAGATCATGAGGCTGATGATGATGAACTTGCGGAAATCATCAAAGACCGACAAGAAAGGGCCGCTAGAGCCAAAGGCACACCTGTGCCACTGCTGTTGGATCCAAGAGCGATCCTAGACTACATTGATCTCAGGCACAAGGACCCAAACACTCCTATGCGACTTCAAGTTGACACTGGACAAAGTCACATGTCGACTCATTTCATCCAAGAGGAGAAATGGAAATTTGATACTGACCGAGAGATCAAGAAATCGCATGATGCAGAAAAGAGAAACTGCTGAAGAAAAATGTTGTCAAGATGACAAGCTGAAGAACTTATCAAGACGCAAGCTGACATCAAAGCCCTCAGCGACAAATTTGACTCATATTATGCTGATTGGCAAGGAGCCAAAGTCAGATTTGTCAATCTGACGAAGAAATTCTCAAATGTTGCAGCCCCAACGCAATAAGAAATTCCTCAGGCTGGAGCTGCTGCTCAGCCGACTGAAGAACATGCCAGCACCGCTGATGAAGTTCAAGCTGCTGAAGACAATGCTAGTTCCAGGGCTGATGATTCCATTCCAGCCGCTGAAGAAATTGCCAGGGCATCCACTAGTGGTGCGCCTGAAGAAGCTGAAGAAGTCAGGCAAGCTGCATCGATTCTTTGAGGAAATTCAACCAGATTCCTCAGCTCCTCCTGCGCCTACACCAACTCCAATCCTTCCATCTGCATCTGATGTGAAGAAGACCAAGGCTGCAGAGTGATCTGCAGTGAAGAAAAGGAAAGCATCAGCTGCTTCAAATTCTTCAGCCCCGAAGAAAATGAAGCCTATGACAAGCTCTTTTGAGAACCCAATCGATGTTGTTCCAATTTCCTCCATTCCATCAAAGGACCTTGTTCCTTTTGGTGAAGATTATGAGATCCCAAGTGGATCTGATGAAGAAAATCATTCTGCTGCTTCGTCAGAGCAGATTGATGAAGAAATTGAAGTGGAAGCAATCCCTTCAACCCCAATCATTTCCTCACCTATGCCTCAGCCCACAGCTGAAGAGGCTGGTGTTGAGGAAATTGAAGAAGATGTGGATATTGGAAGCACAACGCCAGTTATGAACGATGACTTTTGGGAAAGTCAGCATCCAAATTCTCCACTATTCACCCCAATCCAACAGATTCCTCAGTCCCTGCTCCAACATTTCAAATGGGCTCTGAAGAAACTCATCCCACTTCATTTGTACATGAAGAAATTCTAGCCACTAGCGCTGATGAACTGCTTCGCCGATCCTCGATCGCACATGAAGAGGAACCAGAAATTCCTCACCTGAAGAACACGAGATTGCGATTCCAGAGGTCGTGATGCAACTCACTGACACTCCACTGCCAAAGCCTAAGAATCCATTCTCAACGAAGCAAAAGTTCAAGGCTGAAGACTTCTTTGGCGAGCACGTTTTCTTCACGGATTACAACCCATATGACTCTGCTCGCATAAGGAAGAGGCGTTTCTGGACTGCTAGTCAAGCCAACTTCTATTCCTCTGTGCTATTCAACAAAGACAAAGTCTTCGATCATGCACATATTCCTCATGTGGACATGGAATCTCTGCCAGGCTTCGAGCCAGTTCTCAGTGTTCTTCATGATGCAGGACTTCTGAATTTCTGCACTGACATCTGCGATTGGAATGAAGAACTTATTCTTCAATTCTATGTGACGCTGCATATCACTAGAGACCCTGAAGATGTGAACTCATGGGTGTTGGACTGGATGTCTGAAAATACTCACTACAAGGCACCAACATCTGAATTGCTTCGTGCCCTCCCACTCAGTCCTCCCCTTGATGGTGCTCGTTGTATCTACAATGAACCTGAGCTTTCAGATCACTACATGCAAGTGCTGATGAAGCCTTTGAAGCCCGGACAGGCACCTCGAACCAAATTCCTCGTCAAGGAATTACTATATGTGCCTCGGACTGTCTATCAGATTCTGACGAAGATAATGAGTCCTATCAAAGGCCACGACCCAAATGATGAAGAAGTCGTTGGCATCATGAAGAATATGCTTTTCAATATCATTCATGGCGTTCCCGTCAACTTCCATGATTTCTTCATGAGGACTCTGGCAAACATTGCTATGTCACCTTTTGAGCTGAAGCCTTATGCACCATGGATTATGAGGTTCATCAGGACAAGGTCTTCACTTAATTACAAGGCTGACACTCTGAACCACTGCAGCTACTTGCCTCCGATTGAAGTCCTCAAGTGGACATTTTCCTCAGCTGATGACAAGGGCAAGGCAACTGCTGTGGTATATGAAGGCATCCGTCCATTGGATGGTCAATTTCGCAAAGCTGCATCCTATTCCACCAATGATGACTCTGCCACACATGACTCTACCGCCAATACCTCAGCCAAGCAAAATCCTCAAGCCACAGCACCTGTGGTGATGGTGATCGTGACTTACTCCTCAGACTTCATCAGAAGGTTGATCGCAATCATAAATGGGTCAAGCGTCGGTTTGGTTCAATTCTTCACAACATGACTTCAACACACAATGCTGTGAAGAAAAACCAATACTACCTCCATGAAACCTTCAACCGCACCTGGGTTGTTCTTTCTAATGTCTACAGCGTGGAAGAACTGAAGACAAATGGGTCTCAAGGAAGAATTTGACTGGTCTGCACCTCCACCGAAGAAATACAAGAAGGTCAAAGTTCCTTCCTTGGTGGACAGCTCCTATTCTTTCTCGCGCGACACTGATGAAAATGAAGACTTGGACGACACAGCGGCAGGCCCTACTACGACAACCGACCCTGACAACGCTGGCGCTCCTTCATCAACTTGATATTCTTTAGGGGTGTTAGTCCTCAGTTTCAATCCTTTTGGTCATTTGATGACAAAGGGGGAGAAATTTGAGTTAGTCTTCAAGCGGGTCTATTATATGGGCAATTTTTGATAAGTTAAAACTCTCGTTCTTCTGAAACTTTTATTGGATCGAGTTGTAATCTTAAACCCGATGGTGCTCTGATACTTTTGATGTGTTCCTATGCATGCTTATTCCTCATTATATGTTAATACACGCATGCTGAATTACATCAGTCAACATATTTCATCATGCATTTCAAATTCTTCATATTATATGTCAAATGCGTGTATGAATTACAAGATATAGGGGGAGATCTCCATGATACAACTCTTCAAATGTGCAATGCCTCAAAAGCAAATTCCTCACTATGCACATCTTCAGGGGAAGTTTTTCTATATCTTGCAATCAAATTCCTCAATATCAGTATTTACACTTCATATGTTTATCCCGTTGAAAACTTAACCTATATTGTCATCAATCACCAAAAGGAGGAGATTGTAAGTGCATCTAGTGCCCCTTAGTGATTTTGGTGTATTGAAGACTTATAGGTTAAGGGACTAATGTGTTTATGAGTGTACACAGGTCTATAAGTCTATGAGGAGTTTGATATTTACAGAGAAAGTCGACCCTAAAAATGAAGTTCTTCGATGAAGACTTTGATATTCGAAGACTTTCTGAAGACTTTGAAAGTGAAGAAATTGGTGTGACCTTGAAGACTTGGTATTCATTTGAGGAACATGAAGCGTGAAGACTTTTGTTTTCGTAGTTTCATTTGCTCTTTCTTGAGTCATAGGAAACACCGTACTGTTAAAGGGGGTCGAGGAAATACTAAGGAAAATTTTACATGTGATGCTCAACTCAAATCCTACACCTACCAATCCTTCGAGTGAAGCCTTTGGAAATCTCATACTGATTCAGTCAATTTCTTGATGTGAGACGAAGTTCTTCCGGTCGTTGAGGAATTTTTTCTCGACCGAGGAGTTAGGAATTCGCCATGGATTGCCTACACAAATGAGGAACATGATAGCCCCGAGGAATTTGAAAGTCAAATTTCCGACCGTTCTTGTCTTCTTGGCGCCACCTGTCCCAAAATATCTTATCCACCTAACGGTCATATCATTGAAGGGCATTTATGTCTTATCATGTCGGGTTGTTCCCTAGGCTATAAATAGCCGCCCCCTACAACCACTAGATGGTTGGCTGCTCCGAGAGAACTTGACACTTGTCATTTGAGAGCAACCCGTCCTCCGAGGACTTTGAGCGAAAATCATCGAGTGAGGAAAAACCCAAAACCAAACCCTACATAAACCCAAAGTGATTGAGCATCACTGAAGAGATTGATCATGCGTGGATCCGACGCTTGTTACCTTTGAAGATTGTGCTTCTTCCAGACGGTTAGGCGTCATGGTCTAGAGCATCCAAGAGGAATTGTGGATCGTCGAGTGACCAAGTCTGTGAAGGTTTGGAAGTCTCTGAAGACTTACCACGAGTGATTGGACGAGGTCCGTGTGACCTTAGTTCAAGGAGAATACGGTGAGGACTTGGTGTCCCGAGCTGCGTGCTTTCGGCCGATCGGGTGTCCGGACTGTGTGTCCTCGAGTTTAAATACTCACCGCTCCAACCAGACGCATAACCGAGACAGCAGTTGGAACTGGTCTACCAAATCATTGTCTTCACCAACCTAACTGGTTCTATTTCCTCAACTCTTTCATTTCCTCATTCTCGTGTTGAGTGTTCGTTCATATCTGTGTTTGAAGACTTTGTCCAAGACTTTCTCAATTTCCTCAGTTCAATTTCTTCACCGCTTTGTCTTCATCTTGTGCTATCCTGTGTTTACGCTTTCAGCACTCTCTCGATTGTCTTCATTTCATCATGATGACCATGCCCGCATTCTCTTATGCTTACTTCTGAGTACTTATTCCGCTGCAAGTAGTTCTTCACTCAGGAATTTCCTCACCGGAAAATTCCTCATTGAAGAATTCATAAAAATCGCCTATTCACCCCCCCCCCCTCTAGTCGATATAACGCACTTTCAAGACTCTCTCATTTTGTCACTTTCATATACTAGTGGGAATTTTTCATTATAGAACTTGGTTTGTATATTCCAATGATGGGCTTCCTCAAATGCCCTAGGTCTTCGTGAGGAAGCGAGTTGGATGCACACCCACTTAGTTTCTTTTGTTGAGCTTTCATATACTTATAGCTCTAGTGCATCCGTTGCATGACAATCCCTACTCACTCACATTTATATCTATTGATGGGCATCTCCATAGCCCGTTGATACGCCTAGTTGATGTGAGACTATCTTCCCTCTTTTTGTCTTCTCCACAACCACCATTCTATTCCACATATAGTGCTATATCCATGGCTCACGCTCATGTATTGCGTGAAGATTGAAAAAGTTTTGAAAATGTTAAAGTATGAAACAATTGCTTGGCTTGTCATCGGGGTTGTGCATGATTTAAATATTTTGTGTGGGAAGATGGAGCATAGCCAGACTATATGATTTTGTAGGGATAACTTTCTTTGGCCATGTTATTTTGAGAAGACATAATTGCTTAGTTAGTATGCTTGAAGTATTATTATTTTCATGTCAATATGAACTTTTGTCTTGAATCTTCGGATCTGAATATTCATACCACAATTAAGAAGATTTACATTGAAATTATGCCAAAGTATCACTCCGCATCAAAAATTCTTTTTTTATCATTTACCTACTCGAGGACGAGCAGGAATTAAGCTTGGGGATGCCTGAATACGTCTCCAACGTATCTATAATTTTTGATTGCTCCATGCTACTTTATCTACTGTTTTAGGCTTTATTGGGATTTATTTTCCACTTTTATATTACTTTTGGGACTAACCTACTAACCGGAGGCCCAGCCCAGAATTGCTGTTTTTTTGCCTATTTCAGTATTTCGAAGAAAAGGAATATCAAACGGAGTCCAAACGGAATGAAACCTTCGGGAACGTGATTTTCTCGTATAATGTGATCCAGAGAACTTGGAGTGCAAGTCAAGAAGCAACCGGAGCCAACACGAGATAGGAGGGCACCCCCCCTATAGGGCGCGCCCCCTGTCTCGTGGGCCCCTCGGGAGGCCACCGACATACTTCTTCCTATATATACCTATGTACCCCGAAAACATCCAAGGGCACCACGAAACACAATTTCCACCACCATAACCTTCTCTATTCGCGAGATCCCATCTTGGGGCCTTCGCCGGCACTCTGCCGGAGGGGGAATCAAGCACGGGGGACCTCTACATCAACATCCTTGCCCCTCCGATGAGTTGTGAGTAGTTTACCACAGACCTACGGGTCCATAGTTATTAGCTAGATGGCTTCTTCTCTCTTTTTGGATCTCAATACAATGTTCTCCCCCTCTCTTGTGGAGATCTATTCGATGTAATCTCTTTTTGCGGTGTGTCGAGATCCGATGAATTGTGGGTTTATGATCAAGTTTATCTATGAATAATATTTGAATCTTCTCTGAATTCTTTTATGTGTGATTAAGTTATCTTCTCTGAGTAATAGTAGTAGATGCAGGCAGGAGTCGGTCTACTTGTTATGGACGTGATGCATATATACATGATCATGCCTAGATAATCTCATAACTATGCGCTTTTCTATCAATTGCTCGACAGTAATTTGTTCACCCACCGTAATATTTATGCTATCTTAAGAGAAGCCACTAGTGAAACCTATGGCCCCCGGGACTATCTCCTATCATACTTGTTTCCAATCTACTTTTATTTGCATCTTTACTCTTTGCATCTATATTATAAAATACCAAAAATATATTTATCTTATCATACTATCTTTATCAGATCTCACTTTCGCAAGTGGCCGTGAAGGGATTGACAACCCCTTTATTGCGTTGGTTGCGAGTTCTCAGTTTGTTTGTGTAGGTGCGTGGGACTTTTGAGGAGCCTCCTACTGGATTGATACCTTGGTTCTCAAAACTGAGGGAAATACTTACGCTACACTTTGAGGGAAATACTTATCCCTCTCCTCTTCGAGGAAAACCAACGCAAGCTCAAGACGTAGCAGTGATGAAGATGTTGGTGAAGATGACGGAGGTGTTGGTGTAGATCGCCGTCACACGATGATGGCCCCGGCGGCGTTCCGGCGCCACCAGGAGAGAGAGGGAGAGAGCCCCCCTTCTTATTCTTCTTCCTTGACCTTCTCCCTAGATGGGAGAAGGGTTTCCCCTCTGGTCCTTGGCTTCCATGGCATGGGAGGCGAGAGCCCTCCGAGATTGGATCTGTCTCTGCCTCTCTCTGCTTCTGCTCGTTCCGCCTCCAGTTCGGGTCTTTCACCGTTTCTTATATTCCAGGAGATCCGTAACTCCGATTGGGCTGAATTTTGGACATGGTCTCTATCCGGATATTAGCCTTGTTGTGGCGAAAGAAGGGCACCAACCGCCTTACGGGGTGGCCACGAGGGCCCAGGGCGCGCCTGACCCCCTGGGGCATGCCCCTACCTCGTGGCCCCCTCGGGCATCGTCTCGCGTTTATTCTTCTTCCCAAAAATCACATATATTCCAAAAAAAATCTCTGTCAGTTTTTATCCCGTTTGGACTCCGTTTGATATGGATTTTCTGTGAAACAAAAAAATGCAACAAATAGGAACTCGCACTGGGCACTGGATCAATATGTTAGTCCCAAAAATAGTATAAAAAGTTGCCAAAGTATGTAAAAGTTGTAGAATATTGGCATGGAACAATCAAAAATTATAGATACGAGGGAGACGTATCAATCCAACACCCTCTTTTCTAGGGTTTCGGTTCAGAATCTGCTTCTTGAAGACATCACATAGAGTCTGATGCCCTTTGAGGCTTTTGTACATACCTGTTTCAAGCAATGTCTTCAACCTGGCATTCTCATCAGCAATAGTAGTGTCATCCTTAGATGAGGGGTTAGTTACCACAGCAGCAGTTGAAGATATTGCAACTTCAGAAGCAGTAGAGCATTCAGCAACAAATACAACATTATTACGCTCAAGGCATTTTAAACAAGGTGGCACAAAGTCTTCCTGAGCGGAACTGATCTGTTGAGCGAGAAGTGAATCGTTTTCTTTTTGAAGATCTTCATGAGACACTCTCAGTTTCTCGAGATCTAGCTTCCTTTGAAGATAATCATAGGAAAGCTTCTCATGAGTAGTTGTGTGGGTTTCATGACGACTTTCAAGTTCCTCGTACTTAACGCGAAGATTTTTGATGTCTTCGATTAAGGACTGAGTTCGATTCATTTCCTCGTCCAATAGGTCATTGCTTTTGTCTAGCAATTTTTTAATGTGTTCCATAGCAGTTTGCTATTCAGTTGCAATCTTAGCAAGAGTCTTATAGCTGGGTTTGGATTTACATTCAGAGTCATCTTCACTAGCTAGAGGTCTGAAAGTAAGCATCACGAGAGTTTACCTTGGCACCTCGTTCCATGAAGCAGTAGGTTGGAGCATAGTCATCTTCATCATCGGCTTCAGCATCGGTGACGTGACCATTATCTTCGAGTTGAAGATGGACTTGGCGACGAACGCCTAAGCCAAAGCCAGGCTTGCCACACCTGAATCAGACTCCCCCTTAGACTCCACCTCCGCCTCCTTAGAAGTAGACTCCTCCTCTGAATCCATTTCCTTTCCAATGAACGCACGAGCCTTGCCAGATGAGCTCTTCTTGTGAGATGAAGATTTTTATGAAGACTTTGAAGAAGACTTTGAGGATTTCTTCTTCTTCTTGTCGTCGGAGTCATATTCTTTGCTCTTCTTCGTCTTCTTTGATTCCTTTTCCCATTGAGGACATTCAGATATGTAGTGGTCTGGCTTCTTGCATTTATGGCATATTCTCTTCTTGTAGTCATGAGTGGAGGCCTCATCATTCTTGGAGCTGGATCGTGGAGACTTTCCGAAGCAATTCTTCTTGGAGAACTTTTGGAACTTTCTCACTAGCATTGCTAGCTCTTTGCCAATGTCTTCAAGATCACCAGAACTGCAGTCGGATTCTTCTTCAGATGAGGAAACGGCTTTTGCCTTCAAAGCACGGGATTGGCCATAATCGGGGCCATAGATGTCTCTCTTCTCGGGTAGCTGGAACTCATGTGTGTTGAACCTCACAAGTATGTCCGGCGGATCGAGATCTTTGAAGTTGGGGCGTTCTTGAATCATCAGGGCCAAGGTGTCGAATGAGCTGTCAAGAGATCTCAATAGCATCTTCACTATCTCATGCTTGGTGATTTCAGTGGCGCCAAGTGCGTGAAGCTCATCTGTGATATCAGTGAGGCGATCAAACCTGAGCTGGACATTCTCATTATCATTCCTCTTGAATCGATTGAAGAGATTGCGGAGCACATCTATTCTTGAGTCTCTCTGGGTTGAGACGCCTTCGTTACCTTGGATAGCCAATCCCAAACTAGCTTCGCGGTTTCCAGAGCACTCATTCAGCCATACTGCCCCTTGGTCAGATGACCACAAATGATGTTCTTGACAGTCGAATCCAGTTGCGCGAATCTCTTGACATCAGCAGCGGTGACGCCTTCACCAACTTTGGGAACGCCAGTCCTAACGACATACCAGAGGTCGATGTCAATGGCTTCAAGATGCATGTGCATCTTATTCTTCCAGTAGGGGTAATCAGTGCCATCAAAGACGGGGCACGCAGCGGAGACCTTGATTATCCCTGCAGTCGACATAGCTAAAACTCCAGGTGGTTAAACCGAATCACACAGAACAAGGGAGCACCTTGCTCTGATACCAATTGAAAGTGCTAGTTACCGACTAGAGGGGGGTGTATAGGCGATTTTTATGGAAGTCTTCAAAAGGATGCAAGATCTTTGAAGACAGCCAACCAAACAACACATACATGATATGCAGCGGAAGATAGACTACGCTAGACATGCCATAGTCAAGTAAACAGCACAGTGACAGCACGGAGACTGATAGCAGCTAGGTAGAGCAGATCGAAATGGGAAGATAGTATGAAGCCAAACATGTGAGAGTCTTCGCTCAGTGAAGTCAAACCGATCAGGTAAACAAGCAATGACTTCACGAAGACAAACCTAAATGTAAAGGAGGTAAGGGATAGAACCAGTAGCTTGGTGAAGACAAGGATTTGGTAGACCAGTTTCAGTTGCTGTGGAAACTTTACGTCTGGTTAGGGAGGCTGAGATTGAACTCAGAAGACCACATCTTCACCTTATTCCCCTTGAGCTAAGGACACTTAGTCCTCGCCCAATCACTCTGGTAAGTCATCAAGGTAGACTTCCAAACCTTCACAGACTCCGTTCACCGGTGATCCACAATAACTCTTGGATCCTCAGAACGTGATGCCAAACCGGCTGGAGGATACACAGTCCTCAAGTGTAATAAGTCTTCAGATCACGTGGACAGAAAGACTTCAGTGATGCCAACACTCTTTGGGATTTGGGTGTTTTGGGTTTTGTCCTTGCAAGGATTCTCTCTTAAAGGCTTCGAAGGTGGGTTGCTCTCACACGACAAAAGCCGTGCACTAACTCTGAGCAGCCACCGATTTATGGTGGAGGGGTGGGCTATTTATAGCCCAGAGGCAACCCCACATGATATGTTCGAAATGACCCTTGGTCACTATGGAACTGACACGTGTCCAACGATCGGATTCCAGACTCACGCGGCAACTTGACTTGTGCTACAAGCCAAGCTGACTCATACAACTCTAGCTAAGATTTTCTCTCATTGTCTTCATACGAAGACATAGGATTTGGGTAGGTAAACCGAATTAATGAGGGACTTCTACATGTGTTATCCTGCAATTCTCATAAACACATTAGTCCCTCAACCACGTTTGTCGTCAATACTCCAAAACCAACTAGGGGTGGCACTAGATGCACTTACACGGACAACCACCTCGTACGCGTGGCCGCCGTGCCCTGCCGCACGACCGACGGCATTCATGTCGTCGTCGTCATCATCGTTGTTGTCCCTCCAACGGCGGAAGGACGTCGGAGGGCCGCGACAGGCTTGTGCGGGGTTGTCTGGCGCTCGCGGAGGAGCCGCTTTGCCTCCTCCTGCATGGTGTGGAGGGCCGCCTCAGCCACAGAAGATGACACCCGCGGAGCTCCGATGGCGGCCTTGCCCCTGCCGGGGTTGGCGGAGGAGTCGCCAAGCGACCACTCCTCGCCGATCTTTGCGAGCTCGCCGTCAAGGCGGCGACGGCGAGTGGTCCTCTCCGCGGTGTTGACGGAGTGGTCGAGTGCCCGGCAGAGGCTAGGTCAGGTCATTGTGGACCCATTATGGCGCCGCGTCGGACTTGGCGAACGTGGAGCAGCGAGCGATGTTACGCAAGTCGTACCGCGCCTGCTGGCTCGCTGCGCGCTCCTCCTCGGGTACGACGGCCCTCGAGCCCGAGGCACCGCCGTAACCGCCTCCTTTGATGTAGTGGAGGATGCGGCCACGCGCCTTCGTGATCGCGGGTGGCAGCTCCTCCTTTACGAGGCGGCGGTTGCGGCGTGGTGGTGACGCGGGCCGGGCGTACCAGCTGTGCGGCGGGGGCCACGTCGGTTCGTCCTTGACGCGGCGGATGCGCCGGGAGGACGCAGGCTCCTCCTTGACACGACCTCTGATGTGGAGGCCGAGGTTGTGTTGCAGGGATGCGGGTTCGCCCTTGACCCGCTGCAGTGGGGATGTCGGCTCTCACTTCACACGGACGCACGTCGGGATGGTGGCGTTGGGCCCATCTGATAGAGCGGGTGCTCCATCATGATCTCCATCTGACGGATGAATTCTTCCTCTGTCAGAGCGGCCTCCACGAGGAGACATGGCCGTTGCTGCGGCCGCTGGTCCTCCTTGTCGTCGGGGAGGAGATGACTATCTCCTCCTTGCCGGAGTATCCCATCGCTATGGATGCCGAGGGGCCCGGAGAGCGAGGGCGGCGGCACCATGATCCGCCTGACGGGGAACTTCCACTGCATCTGCCTGCCAGCGTAGAGAATCACAACTTCGGCATTGCCGCTGGGCTCGTGGACGGGAACAGGGAGGGGGACGGGTGCTCGGGGAGGTGGAGTGCGGATGCGCGTGTCGCTGGCGCACGACTTAAATAGCTGTGGTCAGGCTAGGCGAAGGGGCGGTCAACCCACTTCAATGTGGCGCAACAGCCGGAGTTGGTTTCTCGGGACGCGGCGTCCGCATTGAAGCGGCGACGCCCAAGAGGTCGCGTCCGTCAGCGCCACCCCCCGTCCCCGTCCGGTCACATCGCGTGACATCAATGTCGGATGATGCATGCTTTGGGCCGGCATGACATGCGGTGCGGGCATTCGATGAAAAGCGCACGAGAGGCGGGTGAGATTTTTTGGCGGGTCAGGGTAGTCAAAAACAGACGTGGTAGTGGCCCGAACGCCTGCAAAACCCCCGCTTTGTCTTCGGTTTGCATGAAAAAGCGCGTCCGGACCGTTCGATGGACCAATGCAGGACCGTGTTGGATGACAAAGCACGTCTGGGTCGATTGCGGACGGTTTAAGGGTCGGGATTGGAGATGCGGTAAGAAGAAGAAAGGAGATGAATGTAGGGCCACACGCGCTCCCACTTTACCCCGTTCCCTGCTCAGTCCAGTTAACCTCCCAAACGGAGCAAGAGCAGGAAAACACCCAAAGAAGAAGAAAGAAGGGGGAGGAAGCAGATGAATGTAGGGCCACACGCGCTCCCACTTTTCCCCCGTTCCCTGCTCAGTCCAGTTAACCTCCCAAACGGAGCAAGAGCAGGAAAACACCCAAAGAAGAAGAAAGAAGGGGGAGGAAGCAGATTAGCGGAATCAGGAAGGGGAAATGGCGGAATCGAACTCGTACGAGGAGCAGCGCCGGAGGCAGATTGAGGAGAACCGCCGCAAGCTGGAGGAGCTCCGCCTGCACCACCTCTCCGCCGCCGTCCGCGAGGCCGCCGCCAGGCCCAAGCCCAACCCCAAGCCCAATCCGGTCCGTCAGATCCTCTCCCTTCTTCTTCGTTGCCTCCGGTCTTCCATCTCCTTTTTCTCCCGTATGTATGACTGGTCCGCTGCTTCCGTGTCGCAGAAGCCGAAGGCCCCGGCCCCCGGCGAGCTCCGGCGGTCCGGCCGCGTCGCCAGCCTCCCGGAGCAGCCCAACTACCTCGCGGGCGCAAAGCAGCGCGACTACCAGGGACTGTACGCCGATGAAATTTGGAAAGGGCCGACCGACGAGGAGAGGGCCGCCGCCGCCGCCAAGGCCGAGGAGCTCCAGCGCCAGATTCACCGCATCCGCTGGCCCGCCTTCGTCAAGCCCATCACCCACGCCTGCGCCAGCAGGGCAAACTTTATGGTATTGTAGCAAGAAAACTTGCACTGAATGTGAGGCAAATGTGGTTCTTGGATCGGATGGATCTACATTTGGTGGGTTATATGCATCGTGTTATGACAGACAATCCCGAAGCAAGCCACCGAGTACCTCCCGGCGCATGATGAGGCAGTCGTCTTGGTGGATGAGGCGGATGACGAGTCCCACATGATGTACAATGCCAGCAGACAGGGCAGACTCTGTTACCTCAGCAAGGGGTGGAGAGAGTTTGCCGTCGACTATGACCTTGAAAATGGCGATTGCTTGGTTTTTCAGCTGATAGAGAGCGCAAAGTTCAAGGTGAGATTTAGCATGCCCTCGGCTCCATGGGTAAAAAACGCTCTACTTTTACTTTTCGGAACTCCACATTCAGTAGGATTGCATATATAACTTGTTTTTCTGTGAATTTTTTGTGGAATTCCTTGTGTTCCAAATGCGGCCTTGTGATTCTTGAACATTCCTGAAAGTTGCTTGGTGGTCTCATACTCGTTAATGTCGTTCTTCTGTCGAAACAATGGTCTTTAAGTTTATATACTACCTCCATTCCTAAATATAAGACGTTGGGGCAGTTTAAATTAGGAATGGAGGTAGTACATGAGAAAAACCTGTTACGTCTACATAATAACTAGACTCCTTACTAGCGTCATTGCGTAGTATCAAACATTGATACTATATCTGCCATATAGTATCAGACCTGTTTTCTGTATGTCTTAGGTTTAAATTATAAAGTGGGTTATCTGCCATATCCGAAATTGAGACCGGTGAGCTGTGTCTACTTATTCGTAGATGAGAAACTAGGCTTGTTTGGACTGCTAATTAATTCTGCACACAGTTTGCAGGAAATGATGTTATTTCTCAGCATCCCTACTGTATGTACCTTCATTCCAGCCAGATCTAAAAGAGCCTCTAGGAATTATTTCATTCACAGGCCTTTAATTGTCCACTGTTATACTCCCTCTTTCCCAAAATATAAGGCACGGTTTGACTTTTCTGGTCTTCGTTGCAGAACTTTGACTATATTTTTTATGTATTATATGTCTATAAAATTATTATACATACATATGAAATAAAATTGCTTTGCAAGACAAATACAGCGATGTCATTTATACATGTTCAATCCATATACTTTGATATATATTAGTGGTCAAAGTTGTGCATCAAAGACCGTAAAAAGTCAATCGCGCCTTATATTTTGGGAAGGAGGGAGTATCTTTTTAGATGGAAGGGGTTCTTTTAAGGCCTAATCATGAGGAGGTCGTTTTATCTCACTGCCAAGTGCCATATTGTGCAACCTCATTAGTTATGTAAATGATGCAGGTCTACATTTTTAGAGCAAGCCCAGACTATGAGAGCGACCAAACTTCGGATGACTCTGAGGATGAACAGAAGTGAAGATGTGTGCTTCCAATACAATGTTCGATCGGAGGGCAGGTACATTGTTCTTAACATTATTTGCCTAGGTCGAATACTTGAATCCAATATTTCTTTGTCTTTTGCCTAAGCACCGATTAGATAATTGGCCAAGCTCAGTTTGCGGATAAAAGAAAATTCAAACCCGCTTGCTTATGAGTTATGACCAATAGACCAAACATAACTGTGTTTCCAGCACTGGAGTTAGATCTTTTCACGAAACGCACTGCCGTTTCTCCCATTTCCCTATTGGTTTGAGATTTCGAGCATGGCAACTTTATTTTATTACTTATGCTAGCTATGAAAATACATGGGGAGCTGCAGCTTATTCATGAAGTCTGGGACTTCTGTGTTGCCAAATGCCCAAACTACTCGATCGATATCAGAGATGTACTCTTAGATACTGTCAGGATAGTTTTCCTCGTTCTCTTAAATCCGCTCCTCTTCGCAAGGGTTCTGTTTGTCTTTACGTCAGTCAGCCCCCTTAGACTTGATCGGCAGTTCTGAAGTATACTAAATAAAATTCTCGTGTATACAGTTCTGATCTATCCATATAAATGCTGACATTTCAAATATGTTTGTTTCTTTTGCAGTTTGTTAGAGATGTTAGAGAAGCAATTTCTTCGATGATTGCTGGAGACTCGGCTAATGCAGTTTCGTGCTGGTTGCGTGTAGAGTCGTCGCACTCTCGGTCTCAGTGTAGCAGGATTTTTAACCTAGATAGGTGTAGTAGGTAGCAGATCGTGGTGCAGACCTTCTAGCATTTTTCTCCAGGCATCAAGCCGTGGACACAAACCAAACTAGCTCTAAATGCTTCTAGCCTGATGATGGTCTCGAGTGCATTTTTCGTGACCGTTCCTGTTTGTTTGAGGTGCGTTCGTCTCTGTCACAGATGGGATGGGTTTTCTCTTCCGCGAGCACATGCTCGAGTGGGTACTGAATAGATAAAATCATTATATTTTAAAGTTTAAACAATATACACATAGATATGGATGTATATTACATGCCTAAATTTTCATGATGAGGTATGTTATGATGTGAGCTACAAAAAAAATCATGAACTTCCATAGTGAATAGTGTGTTGGCTAGATATACATAATTTTTCATCATGAACTTCACATACATGTAGTGTACATCCCTACGTACATGTGTTATTTGTTTTCACAGTTTGAAACTTCAAAGTTTTTTTCTTTTAAAAAAATATTTTGGAATTTTCAAAAATCAGGCTCCTTGGAGCCTGAGATCCGGATGCAATTTCCCTTTTTACAAGAACGAAAAATGTGAGTTTAAGGGTATGAGTTCGTTGGCAGAATAGGATTGAAAGTTGTCTATTTGTCAGAAACCCCTGTTTAGTGTTTCATTCGGAATTAGTAGTGGGAATTTTAGAGAGAGTTAAAATTTCTCGCGTACAGAGCACCTTATTTTCTCGACTCCCCATACCCTATGAAATACCACGAAATGACATGGTTAACTTGTGGCCGCGCTGGTATGTTTTTTTTTTTTACTTTTACTTTGAAGTAAAACCACGACAATTATTTTGGAACGGAGCGAGTATATATGATAAAAACAAGAACATATCATTTTAGAAAGTTCTCTTTTTTTTGAAACTTTGGAATTTATGGTGCGGATTTTCAGAAATTTGTGTGTCAACTTTTAGAATTTGAAACTTTTGAAATTTCAGTTTTTTAGAATTTTGAATTCAAGTTCAATTTTTCGAAATTTGAAAATTTATATTTTTCACCTTTAGAGTTCCAAACTTTCAACTTTTCAGGAAATAAAAAACAAAAGGTAAAAGAAGAAAATGTTGGGACGATAAGGGGGAATAATGCCAACCGTGCTCCCCAACATCACATGTAGCGCCCCTCCTTGTGCAAAAACCATAATGCCAACATGGTGACCGCCCTATAGTTGTTGTGACGCCAACAACCATATGGTCCCAAAGCGGGGAGGGGAAGGGTTGACAACGCCCGCGGTTCAACGCGAGAGAGTGAATTCGCCAAACAACATCTCACCAGAAGCTTGTGTCACCTTTCGACACACTTCCGAACATCACCAAACCACTTCCTGGATCATTTGAAACGCTTTAAGAAGCTCTCCTCTCATTCTCCATTACCTCCTAGTTCTCTTAAATACCACTAATCGTTGTGTGTGACACTATAGGTTCAATAATATGCGGACATGTCTGAAACACCTTCCGGTCACTAATTATTAGCAAGATCTGGACATACATAAAAATTCTCGCATACGAACGGAGATCTTTTTCGAGCAAACTTTTTGTTATCGCATCCACTTTTTTTTGCTTCACAATACGTTACAAAACCTAAGGCGGCAATGGGTTGGTCAGCCTCGTGCCCGGTCGGCTTATTTGCAATGAAGCTGATGGCGAGGAACAGGCGGAGATGAAATCCATCCCTGCTTTAAGGTTCCAACAGTGCACAGAAAGTATATGCTTTATCTAAGAGATTATCAAGTTCAGTCATTGTAAAAGATTCATACGACGATGCATTCGGCGTGCCGAGCATGCAGGACTTTTTTGTTTAGAATCATCGGGAGCTCCCCACCTGAATATATTACTCAATAGAGTCACAGCAAGCTGTGTTACAGAGTTACATAGGCAAAGAACATCGAGCAGAGAGGAAAGACCGCCACGAGGAGACGGCCTCCCTGTCACCGGTTTTGAGAAGCCGGTGAGACCAAAGGTCAAGGTCTGAAAGGATTAATTTACATGTATAGGTAGAACGTCTATCAAGCGATCTGAACAGTTTATCATTCCGTGCCTCCCATATCTTCCACAGGATCGTGAGAAGCAGAAAGGGCCAGACGTGGTCCTGTGTGGTTGGTGGGAGTTGGTCATCCCAAAGTTCACCGATGGCAGGGGAGGTGGGGGTGATGCCGAGTCGCTGCCATATGCGGGCCGCATATGGGCATGAGATGAAGAGATGACTGGCGTCTTCAGGTAGAGCCCGGCATCGCGGGCATGCCGGGTCTGTGATGATATGCTTGTGGACGAGGTTTGCACGCGTGTTTAGTCTGTCCCGGAAGAGGAGCCATGCGAAAATCTTGATCTTGTTTGGCACACGCGAGCGCCAAATGAGGGTTGAATTTAAGTCGTTGTCCGGCTCGCGTAGAAGAACAACATAGGCTTCTTTGGTGGAGAAGCGGCTGCCCCCAGGAGGAAGCGTTCATCCTGTTCTGGCGATGGCATGAAGTCCTGCAGGAAAGACAAAAGCGAAACCAATTCTTGTGTGGCCACAAAGGTTAAACGATCCCTCAGGTTATAGTCCAAACTGAAACGCATGATATTTGCCACCCTAACTAGTGGAACAAGGGAGTGGGAGAATAGGTTCGGGAAGGTGTGAGCGAGCGGTAGCTGCGTTAGCCAAGCATCAAGCCAAAAATAGGTTGAGGTTCCATTGTTGGTGAGGACAAAGGTTATTTTATGGAGCGTGGGCATTTGCAGGTTGATTGTTCTGCAAAGGTAGGATTGGTTGGACTCTGGAGCTACAAAGGCATTGGGGTGCTGTAAGGTAAGCCAGTCTTGCCAAGGGGTGTCTGAGGGTAGTAGAGACTTGGCAGCAAATTTCAAGAGTAAACATTTATTTTGAACATGCAGGTTTTTTAAGCCTAAACCACCAAACTTTTTCGGTTTACAAACATTTTTCCAAGCGATTAAGCACTGGGCACCTGAGCAAGTGTCCTCTGCTGTCCAGAAGAAAGCGCAGCGAATAGCATCAATTGTTTTTAGGAATTTCTTGGGGATGAGGAAGACGGACATGTAGTAAGTTAGGATAGAGTCGAGGACTGAGGAGATGAGTATGAGCCTGTCTCCTTTTGAGAGGAGTTTTGCCCGCCAGCCTGACAGGAATTTTTTGCATCTTTCAAGGACAGGGAGGAAGGCGTTTGCTGGTGGTCGGGTGGGGGAGAGAGGCAGACCGAGGTAAGTTTGGGGGAAAGAGGCGGTGGAGCAGTCGAGGATGGACGCAATGGCATTTGAGGTGTGCTAGTCGGTGTGAAGTGTTGCAAGGGTTGAAGGAAATATGCCCTAGAGGCAATAATAAAGTTATTATTTATTTCCTTATACCATGATGAATGTTTATTATTCATGCTAGAATTGTATTAACCGGAAACATAATACATGTGTGAATACATAGACAAACAGATAGTCACTAGTATGCCTCTACTAGACTAGCTCATTAATCAAAGATGGTTGTGTTTCCTAACCATAGACATGTGTTGTCATTTGATTAATGGGATCACCTCATTAGGAGAATGATGTGATTGACATGACCCATTCCGTTAGCCTAGCACTTGATCGCTTTAGTATATTGCTAATGCTTTCTTCATGACCTATACATGTTCCTGTAACTATGAGATTATGCAACTCCTGCCACCGGAGGAACACTTTGGTACTACCAAACGTCACAACGTAACTGGGTGATTATAAAGGAGTACTACAGGTGTCTCCAAAGGTACTTGTTGGGTTGGCGTATTTCGAGATTAGGTTTTGTCACTCCGATTGTCGGAGAGGTATCTCTGGGCCTTCTCGGTAATACACATCACTTAAGCCTTGCAAGCATTACAACTAATGAGTTAGTTGTGAGATGATGTATTACGGAACGAGTAAAGAGACTTACCGTAACGAGATTGAACTAGGTATTGGATACCGACGATCGAATCTCGGGTAAGTAACATACCGAGGACAAAGGGAACAACGTATGTCGATTATGCGGTTTGACCGATAAAAGATCTTCAGTAGAATATGTAGGAACCAATATGGGCATCCAGGTTCCGCTATTGGTTATTGACCGAGAATAGTTCTAGGTCATGTCTACATAGTTCTCGAACCCGTAGGGTCCGCACGCTTAACGTTTCGATGACAGTTCATAATGAGTTTATAAGTTTTGATGTACCGAAGGTTGTTTGGAGTCCCGGATGTGATCACGGACATGACGAGGAGTCTCGAAATGATAGAGACATAAAGATTGATATATTGGAAGCCTATGTTTGGACTTCGGAAGGGTTCCGAATGAAAACAGGAAGTTACCGGAACACCGGGGGGTTACCGGAACCCCCCGGGGGGTATATGGGCCTTAATGGGCCACAAGAGAAGAGGAAGGGCCGGCCAAGGCAGGCCGCGCGCCCCCCTCCCCCCTCTAGTCCGAATAGGACAAGGAGAGGGGCGCGCCTTCCCTCTTCCCTCCCCAATCCTACTCCAACTAGGAGAAGGGGGGGAGTCCTACTCCCGGTGGGAGTAGGACTCCTCCAGGCGCGCCTCCCCTAGGGCCGGCCGCACCCCCCCTTGCTCCTTTATATACGGGGGCAGGGGGGCACCCAAGACACACAAGTTGATCTACGGATCGTTCCTTAGCCGCAGGTGCGGTGCCCCTCCACCATATTCCACTTCGGTCATATCGTCATGGAGCTTAGGCGAAGCCTGCGCCGGAGAAGTCATATCGTCAGCGGAGCTTAGGCGAATCCCCGCGTCGGTGGAGCATCATCATCGCCACCACGCCGTCAGGTTGACGGAACTCATCCCGACACTTTGCTGGATCGAGTCCGGGATCGTCATCGAGCTGAACGTGTGCAGAACTCGGAGGTGCCGTACGTTCGGTGCTTGGATCGGTCGGATCGTGAAGACGTACGACTACATCAACCGCGTTGTTATAATGCTTCCGCTTTCGGTCTACGAGGGTACGTGGACAGACACTCTCCCCTCTCGTTGCTATGCCATCACCATGGTCCTGTGTGTGCGTAGGGAAATTTTTGAAATTACTACGTTCCCCAACAGTGGCATCCGAGCCTGGTTTTATGCGTTGATGTTATATGCACGAGTAGAACACAAGTGAGTTGTGGGCGATACAAGTCATACTGCCTACCAGCATGTCATACTTTGGTTCAGCGGTATTGTGAGATGAAGCGGCCCGGACCGACATTACGCCAGACGCTTACGCGAGACTGGTTTCACCGCTCCGAGCACTAGTTGCTTAAAGGTGACCGGCGGGTGACAGACTCTCTCACTTTAGTTGAACCGAGTATGACTACGCCCGGTCCTTGAGAAGGTTAAAACGGAGTCTATTTGACAAACTATCGTTGTGGTTTTGATGCGTAGGTAAGAACGGTTCTTGCTCAGCCCGTAGCAGCCACGTAAAACTTGCAACAACAAAGTAGAGGACGTCTAACTTGTTTTTGCAGGGCATGTTGTGATGTGATATGGTCAAGACGTGATGCTATATTTTATTGTATGAGATGATCATGTTTTGTAACCGCGTTATCGGCAACTGGCAGGAGCCATATGGTTGTCGCTTTATTGTATGAAATGCAAACGCCATGTAATTGCTTTAATTTATCACTAAGCAGTAGCGATAGTCGTAGAAGCAATAGTTGGCGAGACGACAACGATGCTACGATGGAGATCAAGGTGTCGCGCCGGTGACGATGGTGATCATGACGGTGCTTCGGCGATGGAGATCACAAGCACAAGATGATGATGACCATATCATATCACTTATATTGATTGCATGTGATGTTTATCCTTTATGCATCTTATCTTGCTTTGATTGACGGTAGCATTATAAGATGATCTCTCACTAAAAATTATCAAGAAGTGTTCTCCACGAGTATGCACCGTTGCCAAAGTTCGTAGTACCCGGACACCACGTGATGATCGGGTGTGATAAGTTCTCGTCCATCTACAACGGGTGCAAAACAGTTGCACACGCCGGAATACTCAGGTTAAACTTGACGAGCCTAGCATATAACAGATATGGCCTCGGAACACGGAGACCGAAAGGTCGAACGTGAATCATATAGTAGATATGATCAACATAGTGATGTTCACCATTGAAACTACTCCATCTCACGTGATGATCGGACATGGTTTAGTTGATTTGGATCACGTAATCACTTAGATGACTAGAGAGATGTCTGTCTAAGTGGGAGTTTTTAATATGATTAATTAAACTTAAATTTATCATGAACTTAGTAACTGATAGTATTTTGCTTGTCTATGTTTACTGTAGATAGATGGCTCGTTCTGTTGTTCCGTTGAATTTTAATGCGTTAATTGAGAAATCAAAGTTGAAAGATGATTGTAGCAATTACTCGGACTGGTCCGTAACTTGAGGATTATCCTCATTGCTGCACGTAAAAATTACGCCCTGGAAGCACCGCTGGGTGACAGTTCTGCTGCAGGAGCTGAGCGGAAGTTGTGAACGCCCGCAAAGCAAAGTCGATGACTACTCGATAGTTCAGTTGTGCCATGCTTTACGGCTTAGAACCGGGTCTTCAACGACGTTTTGAACGCGTCATGGAGCATATGAGATGTTCCAGGAGTTGAAGTTAATATTTCAAGCAAATGCCCGGATTGAGAGATATGAAGTCTCCAATAAGTTCTATAGCTGCAAGATGGAGGAGAATAGTTACGTCGGTGAGCACATACTCAAAATGTCCGGGTATAACAATCACTTAATTCAGCTGGGAGTTAATCTTCCGGATGATAGTGTCATTGACAGAATTCTCCAATCACTGCCACCAAGCTACAAGAGCTTCGTGATGAACTATAATATGCAAGGGATGACCAAAACAATTCCCGAGCTCTTCGCAATGCTGAAAGCCGCGGAGGTAGAAATCAAGAAAGAACATCAAGTGTTGATGGTCAACAAGACCACTAGTTTCAAGAAAAGGGGCAAAGGAAAGAAGAAGGGAAACTTCAAAAAGAACAGCAAGAAAGTTGCTGCTCAAGAGAAGAAACCCAAGTCTGGACCTAAGCCTGAAACTGAGTGTTTTTACTGCAAGCAGACTGGACACTGGAAGCGGAACTGCCCCAAGTATTTGGCGGATAAGAAGGATGACAAGGTGAACAAAGGTATATGTGATATACACGTTATTGATGTGTACCTTACTAGAGCTCGTAGTAGCACTGGTATTTGATACTGGTTACATTGCTAATATTTGCAACTTCGAAACAGGGACTACGGAATAGACGAGCATCGCAAAGGACGAGGTGACGATGCGGCGTGGGAAGCGGTTCCAAGGTCAATGTGATCGCGGTCGGCACGCTACCTCTACATCTACCTTCGGGATTAGTTTTAGACCTAAATAATTGTTATTTGGTGCCAGCGTTGAGCATGAACATTATATCTGGATCTTGTTTGATGCGAGACGGTTATTCATTTAAATCAGAGAATAATGGTTGTTCTATTTATATGAGTAATATCTTTTATGGTCATGCACCCTTGAAGAATGGTCTATTCTTGTTGAATCTCGACGGTAGTGATACACATATTCATAATGTCGAAGCCAAAAGATGCAGAGTTGATAATGATAGTGCAACTTATTTGTGGCACTGCCGTTAGGTCATATCGGTGTAAAACGCATGAAGAAACTCCATAGATGGACTTTTGGAATCACTTGATTATGAATCACTTGGTACTTGTGAACCGTGCCTCATGGGCAAGATGACTAAAACACCGTTCTCCGGTTGTATGGAGAGAGCAACAGACTTGTTGGAAATCATACATACAGATGTATGTGGTCCGATGAATGTTGAAGCTCGTGGCGGATATCGTTATTTTCTCACCTTCACAGATGATTTAAGCAGATACGGGTATATCTACTTGATGAAACATAAATCTGAAACATTTGAAAAGTTCAAAGAATTTCAGAGTGAAGTTGAAAATCATCGTAACAAGAAAATAAAGTTTCTACGATCTGATCGTGGAGGAGAATATTTGAGTTACGAGTTTGGTCTACATTTGAAGCAATGCGGAATAGTTTACGCAACTCACGCCACCGGGAACACCACAGCGTAATGGTGTGTCCGAACGTCAGAATCGTACTTTACTAGATATGGTGCGATCTATGATGTCTATTTCCGATTTACCGCTATCATTTTGGGGTTATGCTTTAGAGACGGCCGCATTCACGTTAAATAGGGCACCATCTAAATCCGTTGAGACGACACCGTATGAACTGTGGTTTGGCAAGAAACCAAAGTTGTCGTTTCTTAAAGTTTGGGGCTGCGATGCTTATGTGAAGAAACTTCAACGGATAAGCTCGAACCCAAATCGGAAAAATGTGTCTTCATAGGATACCCAAAGGAGACTGTTGGGTACACCTTCTATCACAGATCTGAAGGCAAGATTTTCGTTGCTAAATTCGGATCCTTTCTAGAGAAGGAGTTTCTCTCGAAAGAAGTGAGTGGGAGGAAAGTAGAACTTGATGAGATAATCGTATCTGCTCCCTTATTGGAAGGTAGTTCATCACAAGAAATGGTTCCTGTGACAACTACACCAATTAGTGAGGAAACTAATGATGATGATCATGAAGCTTCAGATCAAGTTACTACTGAACTTCGTAGGTCAAACAGAGTAAAATACGCACCAGAGTGGTACGGTAATCCTATTCTGGAAGTCATGTTACTTGACCATGGCGAACCTACAAACTATGAAGAAGCGATGGTGAGCCCAGATTCCGCAAAATGGCTGGAAGCAATGAAATCTGAGATGGGATCCATGTATGAGAACAAAGTATGGACTTTGGTTGACTTGCCCGATGATCGGCAAGCCATTGAAAATAAATGGATCTTTAAGAAGAAGACTGACGCTGATGGTAATATAACTGTCTACAAAGCTCGACTTGTTGTGAAAGGTTTTCGACAAGTTCAAGGGGTTGACTACGATGAGACTTTCTCACCCGTAGCGATGCTTAAGTCTGTCCGAATCATGTTAGCAATTGCCGCATTTTATGATTATGAAATTTGGCAAATGGATGTAAAACTGCATTCTTGAATGGATTTCTAGAAGAAGAGTTGTATATGATGCAACCAGAAGGTTTTGTCGATCCAAAGGGTACTAACAAAGTGTGCAAGCTCCAAATGATCAATTTATGGTCCGGTGCAAGCCTCTCGGAGTTGGAATAAACGCTTTGATAGTGTGATCAAAGCATATGGGTTTATCTGAGACTTTTGGAGAAGCTTTGTATTTACAAGAAAGTGAGTGGGAGCTCTGTAGCATTTACGATATTATATGTGGACGACATATTATTGATTGGAAATGATATAGAATTTCTGGATAGCATAAAAGGATACTTGAATAAAAGTTTTTCAATGAAAGACCTCGGTGAAGCTGCTTACATATTGGGCATCAAGATCTATAGAGATAGATCAAGACGCTTAATTGGACTTTCACAAAGCACATACCTTGATAAAGTTTTGAAGAAGTTCAAAATGGATCAGGCAAAGAAAGGTTTTTACCTGTATTACAAGGTGTAAGATTGAGTCGGACTCAATGCCCGACCACAATGAAGATAGAGAGAAAATGAAAGATGTTCCCTATGCTTGACCATAGGCTCTATCATGTATGCAATCTTGTGTACCAGACTGACGTATGCTTAGCTGTTAGCTTGGCAGAAGGTACCAAAGTAATCCAGGAGTGGATCATCGGACAGCGGTCAAGAACATCTGAAATACACGAAAAGGACTAAGGATATGTTTCTCGTATATGGAGGTGACAAAGAGCTAGTCGTAAATGGTTACGTCGATGTAAGCTTTGACACTGATCCGGACGATTCTAAATCGCAAACCGGATCGTGTTTTTATTAAACGGTGGAGTTGTCGGTTGGTGCAGTTCTAAACAAAGCGTCGTGGCGGGATCTACATGTGAAGCGGAGTACATAGCTGCTTGGAAGCAGCAAATGAAGGAGTCGGATGAAAGAGTTCATTTCCGATCTAGGTGTCATACCTAGTGCATCGGGACCGATGAAGATCTTCTGTGACAATCTGGTGCAATTGCCTTGGCAAAGGAATCCAGATTTCACAAGAGGACCAAGCATATCAAGAGACGCTTCAATTCCATTCGGGACCAAGTCCAAGTGGGAGACATAGAGATTTGCAAAATACATACGGATCTGAATGTTGCAGAGACCCGTTGACTAAGCCTCTTCCACGAGCAAAACATGATCAGCACCAAGACTCCATGGGTGTTAGAATCATTACTATGTAATCTAGATTACTGACTCTAGTGCAAGTGGGAGACTGAAGGAAATATGCCCTAGAGGCAATAATAAAGTTATTATTTATTTCCTTATACCATGATAAATGTTTATTATTCATGCTAGAATTGTATTAACCGGAAACATAATACATGTGTGAATACATAGACAAACAGATAGTCACTAGTATGCCTCTACTAGACTAGCTCATTAATCAAAGATGGTTGTGTTTCCTAACCATAGACATGTGTTGTCATTTGATTAATGGGATCACCTCATTAGGAGAATGATGTGATTGACATGACCCATTCCGTTAGCCTAGCACTTGATCGTTTAGTATATTGCTAATGCTTTCTTCATGACCTATACATGTTCCTGTAACTATGAGATTATGCAACTCCGTTCTGGGAGGAACACTTTGGTACTACCAAACGTCACAACGTAATCGGGTGATTATAAAGGAGTACTACAGGTGTCTCCAAAGGTACTTGTTGGGTTGGCGTATTTCGAGATTAGGTTTTGTCACTCCGATTGTCGGAGAGGTATCTCTGGGCCTTCTCGGTAATACACATCACTTAAGCCTTGCAAAGCATTACAACTAATGAGTTAGTTGTGAGATGATGTATTACGGAACGAGTAAAGAGACTTACCGGTAACGAGATTGAACTAGGTATTGGATACGGACGATCGAATCTCGGGTAAGTAACATACCGAGGACAAAGGGAACAACGTATGTCGTTATGCGGTTTGACCGATAAAAGATCTTCGTAGAATATGTAGGAACCAATATGGGCATCCAGGTTCCGCTATTGGTTATTGACCGAGAATAGTTCTAGGTCATGTCTACATAGTTCTCGAACCCGTAGGGTCCGCACGCTTAACGCTTCGATGACAGTTCATAATGAGTTTATAAGTTTTGATGTACCGAAGGTTGTTTGGAGTCCCGGATGTGATCACGGACATGACGAGGAGTCTCGAAATGATCGAGACATAAAGATTGATATATTGGAAGCCTATGTTTGGACTTCGGAAGGGTTCCGAATGAAACAGGAAGTTACCGGAACACCGGGGGGTTACCGGAACCCCCCGGGGGGTATATGGGCCTTAATGGGCCACAAGAGAGAAGAGGAAGGGCCGGCCAAGGCAGGCCGCGCGCCCCCCTCCCCCCTCTAGTCCGAATAGGACAAGGAGAGGGGGGGCGGCGCCTTCCCTCTTCCCTCCCAATCCTACTCCAACTAGGAGAGGGGGAGTCCTACTCGGTGGGAGTAGGACTCCTCCAGCGCGCCTCCCCTAGGGCCGGCCGCACCCCCTTGCTCCTTTATATATGGGGCAGGGGGCACCCAAGACACACAAGTTGATCTACGGATCGTTCCTTAGCTGCAGCGGTGCCCCTCCACCATATTCCACTTCGTCATATCGTCATGAGCTTAGGCGAAGCCCCGCGCCGGAGAAGTCATATCGTCATGAGCTTAGGCGAAGCCTTGCGTCGGTGGAGCATCATCATCGCCACCACGCCGTCTTGTGGAACTCATCCCCGACACTTTGCTTTGGATCGGAGTCCGGGATCGTCATCGAGCTGAACGTGTGCAGAACTCGGAGGTGCCGTCGTTCGGTGCTTGGATCGGTCGGATCGTGAAGACGACGACTACATCAACCGCGTTGTTATAACGCTTCCGCTTTCGGTCTCACGAGTGCGTGACGTACACTCTCCTCTCTCGTTGCTATGCCATCACCATGGTCCTGTGTGTGCGTAGGGAAATTTTTGAAATTACTACGTTCCCCAACAAGGGTCGTTTTGGAGAAATTGATAGAGAGACCGGTGGCAAGTGCAAAATCGTCTAGGATTTTTTTTGAGCGCGGAGGCGGCGGCAACGATTAGTGTGTCATCTGCATATTGAAGGACTGTTGGTGGGAGATGAGAGAAAATTGGATGGTGAAGGGATGTGGGTTCTTTGTTCTGCAAGATTAGTTGTTGTAGGAGGTCTGCGGCAATTATGAAGAGATAGGGGGATATAGGGTCGCCTTGACGGAGGCCATTTTTGCAGGTGATCCAGCTGCCTGGAAGGCCATTTAGAAGTATCGACGTTTTTCCAGTGGTGAGGATGTTTTGTATCCAAAACCTGAAATTATCAGGGAAGCCTCTGATTGCTAATATTTTGTCCAGAGATGCCTAGGAGATGGAGTCGAAGGCTTTCTTGAAGTCAAGTTTGATGATCATAGTGGGTAGTTTTCTAGTGTGGCAAGAATTTGTGAGGTCAGCAGCGAAGACAAAGTTCTCCGCTATGTTTCTGCCAGAGATGAAGCCAGTCTGGTTGCCCTGGACAAGTAGGGGTATGAGCGGCTTAATACGGTTAGTCAGAAGTTTTGCGACAGCTTTGATGGGGCAATTTTGTAGCGAGATTGGTCTAAAAGCATCAGGTGAAACTACCGATTCTTTTTCGGGTAGGAGAACTATGTGGGCTCGGTTGATCCGCTCGGTGTCGCAGAGGCCAAGGTGGAAGTCGTTGAAGAGATTGAGGATATGAGGTTTGAGAGTGAGCCAGAATTTTTTATAGAAGAAAGGTCCGAAACCGTCCGGTCCAGGGCTTGCAATTGGGTTCATTTGGAAGAAAGCATCTTTTATTTCTTCCTCAGAGAAAGGGGCATCCAGGGAGTGAAGAGGTGTTAGGGGCAGAGGATAGTATTCTTGTGGATTGAAATTCCATGAGGTTGGAGAGGGCATTCCGAGTAAGTTTGAGAAGAAGTCTTTTAGGATAGAAGCTTTTTGATGGTGGGAGGTATATTCGATGCCAAGGTGGGATAGGGAGTGGATTTTGTTTTTTCGAAGCCGTTGGGAGGCAAAGACATGGAAGAAGCGTGTGTTTTCGCCACCATCAACTGCATATTTGATTTTGGCACGCCAACGCCAGAAAGAAATTTTTTATCTTATTGTTGTTTGGAGGAGCGAGATGATAATTTTCCTGGTGCAAAGCTTGGGGCTAGACAAGGGTCTAGATTCCTCTAATCGATCGATGAGTCCAATGATCCTTTTACACCGTACTTCGCATGAGGGAGACGAGATTCTTGAGCGGGCCCAGCGCTTGAGGCCAGACCTAGTTTTTTTGAGCAAGGAGGCTAGGGCAGCGGCCGAGTTTGAGGCGGGCCGGTGTACTGACCAAGAGCGCTGTACAATTTGGGTGCATGTTGGGTAGAGAGCCCAGCCGGGCTCGAATTTGAAGAAGTTTGCACTAGTGGAAAAAAGGCCTTTAGTCGCGGTTCGCAACTGCCATTAGTCGCGGTTTCGCAACCGCGACCAAATAAGCGCGACTCAAGCCCCCCACCTTTAGTCGCGGCTGCTAAGAACCGCGACTAAAGGCCCGTCCACGTGGGCGCCAGGTGACCGTCGGCGGAGGACCTTTAGTCGCGGTTCTTGGCCAACCATGACTAAAGGCGCTTACAGTGTTTAGGGTTTTAGCCACCCCCTAAACCTGTTTTTTGTTTAATTTGTATTGTTTTATTTCTTTTGTGCTTTATTTTAATTTTAAAGGAGTTTCATATATTCTACGGTACTACATACATGCATATGAATGTACAATCTCAAATAAATTTGAAATTAGAACCAAAAAGAATTCAAGAGGAATATACAATATATATTCAATATCATCGGATGACCATATACAATTTTGAACAAGTTTCCATACATGATTTAATCCATATAAAGTTCTACGTCCTCGTAATAGTGTTCTCCTTTAGGATGGAGGACTTCCTGCTTTGAACCATCCAGCTAGTTCCTCTTGAAGTGGTCGGAAGCGAGCTTCTAGACTAAGCATCATCCGGAGGTTATTCCTCCGAGCATTGGCATCACTCGGAACCCGCTCAGAGGCGTATCTCGGATCCTCTCCTGAACATAGTATCCACATAGATTGGTCTCCGGTGGCTGAATATCCCCAACATTCTTAGGCTTTAACATTTTGAATTCTAGCTCTTTTTTGAATTCACCGACCTTTGTATCTACGAACCGTCTCCAAACCCTACGAGGCAAAGAAAATTAAGTGAACAAGAGAGTTATTAGTTACTTGATATTAGGAAATGAACGAAATAGGCCGATCGATATAGAGCGCAAATGAATGAAAATAATTACTTCTGCAGCATTCTTCTCATGTCGGCCCAAAGCTTTGGATCCATATTCAGAGAGTCGTGGACGAGACATTAAGAGGTGTTAACTTTAATTACTAGCAGAATCCAAAGGAACTCATGGACACGATACATGCACAAGACGTCATGCATAACTCATCGATTAGCCGCCACATACCATGCATGGAGTAAACAAAAGAGAATTAATGTGCTCAAGATGAAACACTCACCCAAAATGGTAAGGAAATAGAATATCACTTTTGAGTTCCTGCTTTGTAAGAAATCGCCACAGGTCTGCCTCCACGTCGGTGGGGTGACGCTCCAACACATGTCCATTAACGATGTGTGGGTCAATGAACCCAACATCATGGATGTTCCTTACTCTGCATTCCTTAATCTTCATTCTGCATGTATAATAGCGGACACAACAATATAGTTAGGACATATATATAGTGCAGGCAATATGAACGAGATGGGGTAGAAATTAATAAATCACTTACGTAACGTAGCAAATCGATGATAGATTTGTCGAGCTCGCGCAGATTGAAAAGCTGGAACAATTCACTCGGTGCAATTTGTACATAGTAATGTTTGAAGTGATGCTCATGTCTAACTTCCGCATAAATATATTCTTTGGCGTTTTTATTTTTATGTAACCCTTGTACCAATTCAGCAGACCTTTCATTTGGTCGGGTAGATCATTTTCTGCGAGGCTCGACGAGAGGCCCATTCTTGACATATGTAATTACTACCTCCTTCACCGGGCGCCTCATCAAGGCCTAACAGTTCACGAAGAGTAATACCTAAGCTGGCCGCTTGTTCTCCGGGCACTCACATACTAATCCATGTCTTTGTCGCAGCTTGTATGATCTCGGGGCATCCGGGCTTCCACTATAAGCGGGGCAATCGATTGTTTACTTTGTTCCCCGAGCTGGGCAACTTGTTTCCGCTTTTTTACTTTCGCCTTCTCCCGCTCTTTGTTCTCCTTGAACATGAGTGCCTGCCTGAAGTTCACGTGCATAGTCGCCAGTGATTCTTCATGACTTGGGACGGTGTGCTCAAAAATGACTTAGCCCACTTCTTTTGCTCATCGAATATCTTGGCTTGGGCTCGGGCTCTCTTTTCTTCTTGCAGTCCGCCTTCCATTTCTCATAATGAGCAGCCGCGTTGCCGACTTCCTCGGCACTACGTTCCCAAGGCCTTGTGGGGAGAGGCTTGATGATGGCTCCGGTACCTTTGTGGTCTTAGGTACATAAGGGTCCGGGTTAATAATCCAGGACTGCTTCGCTTCTTTGTCGGAGGTGGATTGGGGGCGGCGTCGATCACCCGCCGGACGAGGATCGGGGCGGCGGCTGATCACCACGGACGTTGTGGGATCGGGGCGGCGGCCGACGTGGCGGAGGTGTAGGTGAACCGCCACCACCACCACCACCACCACCGCCACCGCCACCACCACCACCGTAGGGGGTGGACTTGTTGTCCTTGGCGCCTCGCCTCGAAACTTGATAAACTTCTTTTGCCATAGAATGAAATGGCGCTTGACATCTCCAAGTCTTTTCTCCCTTCGTGTGTAGCAATGTCAATCTCCGTGTCCTCAAACCCTTGGACTATGTCCTCCACCGTGACACGAGCATAGCCATCTTGAATGGGGTTGTTGTGGTGGAGTGCTCCTGTAAACATGGTAAAGCACTGCCGATGGCTACCTTCATGGACATGTTCCCGATAGGATAATGAGATGACATTCTTTCATCTCCTTTATATCGTCCCACGGGTAGCGAGGAGGCTCCGGTGCAGTAATTTCGACCACCAGAGGCTCCGGTGCGATAATTTCGACCACCGGAGGCTCCGGTGCGATAATTTCGATCGTCGGTGCATCTGCACCAGCGGTGGGACCTCCGTGGAAGCCACGCTGCTTCTCCGCTTGGCTTCCGAGATCCGCTGGATGATCTTCATCTCGCACCCGAGCTGCATCTCTTTCGCTACTAGTACACTCATGGTTTCTTCATCACATCCATTTCCGATGCCAACCGCGCCACAACATCGATTCCCAATCCATCTTTCTCTTACGGCTTCAGAATCGCACGGGTCATCGTCTGGGGAACCCTATTTTCCACGGAATGTGCCCCATGCCTCGTACCGTCCTCCGTGTTCGGGATTCGAGGGCTTTGTCAGCCGCTAGCGTCGTTCTCTGTTGAACTTGATCTTCCCTGTTGAGCATCCTTCATTGCGTCAATAAGGGCTTGGGTGGGTTTAATTAATTTGCCCCGTAAACACACTCCCCTGTCTCCGGGTTCGTGGTTCCCCATGCCCGTACCACCAGCTTTTGGCCCTTGGGTCCCATCCTCCGCACTGGACGGATTCCTCGCGCCCTCATCTCGTTCTCCATCTTCTCCAACCTAGGCACCAAAATGCGATACCCTCCGGCCCCATAACATGATTGTACTCCTTCTTAGCCGCATTTTCCTTATTTTTTTCGATATTTCAATGAACTGCTCCGATTTCTTTTGCTTCACAAATTCTGGCCAATCATGTTTCAGTTTCTCATATTGTCCTTTGAAATGGAGTCTTGTTCGCTTGACAAAGTCACGGGCTAGATTTTGCTTGAATTTCCGGAATGCGCCGGCCATCTTATGAAGAGCGAACTGTTTGACTAGCCTCCTCCTCTCCTTGTTTTCCTCAATCTTGTTACCCTCCTCATCGAATTTGTTGTATTCCGGAGGTAGAGCGAAATGTTCCATAAGCTTCTTGAAGCAATCTTTTTTGTTCTCTTATCGACAAAAGTGAAACCATCAATTCGTGCCTTCTTTGGCTCATTCCACTCTGGGCGGTGATCGAGACGTTGTCTCTAACAATGGCTCCGCATTGGTCGACAAACTTGGTGGCGTTCTTGCGGGGCTCCAGCTGCCTGCCGGTTGCCTTCGTCGACAACCTCGATGGTGCATGTTTCTCCTTGTTTCATCGTCTTGGTTGCGCCACGCTTTGACGACGCACTCGATTGTTTGACGATCCGCCGAGGGCTAAAATAAGAAAGAGAGTCGCGTGTTAGTACACACATATTTATTCAAATCAGTTAGTTTGTATCACGAGGCTCAATGTATATATATACCTCGGCGCGGAGGTGGTTGCTACTTCCATTTGAAGATCGTCGTTTATCGACGCTTTCTTGACATCTTCTTGTCGACGGCGCCCTTCATCTTCACCGTCAAGGTTCAGATAAGAAGAGATATCATCTTCTTCTTCTCCGGTCGGCACATATTGAATATCGCCGTTTATGATGCCGAACATATGTGCTTCACCGTCCGGATCATAGTTGTCCATAATCGGTCAGCTCTATCGTCCGCCATTATGTCGATCCTGAAAACATGTAGTAAAACAAATTAATTAAGTGAAGAAGGGGCGGTGGCGGTGGCGGTGGCGAAAGGGCGGTGGCAAAAGGAGGGGCCGGCGAGGAAGGGGTGGGAGAGGGTGTCGCGGTAGAGCGCGAGACGGGCGGCGCATTTACGGCAAGGCCACGGAGAGGGAGGCGAGGACAACACACACGGAGAGGGAGGCGAGGACAACAGACAACCACGTCTTCACGAATGTCATTTTGTGAAGAAACTTTGCAAGCAATTAAACATTTGTCAACCACGTCTTCACGCGAGATGGAAGGATCACTCACATGAAGACAATACAGTAATGGGTCGACCCAAGAGCGTGATTACTAAAGCGGTAGAAAAAGGAAGAAAAAATAGGGCATGCGAGGATATGATCCTAGGTCGCCTCCGTCGTTTAGGGTGTTGTTTGCCTTTGCGCAACTGTTGGGGTCGTGGAACTAAATGAGGCGCTTCCTAATTTAGGATGAAAGCCCGGAGTTGTTTTTATTTCTTCGTTTTTTTGTTTCTTTTTTGTGATTTGTTTGGTTTTTTCTTTCTTCTTCGGTTTTTTGGTATTCTTTTTTTTGTTGCTATATCTTGTTTTTTTCGTTTTTCTTTTGGTTTCTCTTTGTTTCTTTCATGGTATTATCCATTTTCCCTTTTTTCAAAATTTCCTTCTTTTTCCTTTGGTTTTTGTCTACTTCTTAGTTTTCAAATAGTTTTTGTTTTTCTTTGTTTCTTTGTCGGTATTCATAGTTTTCTATTTTTTATGCGTTTGTTTCTTTTGCTTTTATTTTTCATTTTCATTTTTCCTTTAGTTTCCTTTTTAGATTTAATTGTTTTTCATTTTCCTCTTTCTTTATTTTGGTTTTCATTCTACATTTTTTTGTATCAAGAATATTTTTTAAATACACGTTATACATTTTCATATATGAGTTTAACATTTTTTAATACATGATCAAAAAATCAAGGAGGAGGGGGCAGGAGCTTCGGAGGCCGATGCGGAGTTGTTCACGGCTACAGGGAAGCAGGGGCAGGTGGTCAAGGATTTAATCGCGTGGGAAGACCGGGGCCAAGGGGGCGACATGCAGGAGGCGATTTCTCGGCGTGGAGGGTCAGGAACGAGGCGGAGGTCGACGGCATGTCAAGGGATCGGAAGGTGGGTGGTCACATGACGAGGGCCGACGGCGGGTGGAGAGGGGACGGGAGGGAGGGAGGTCGGAGGCGGCGGCTAGGGCTGGGGCGAGGCGGAAACCCTAGGGCGTCGGCGGGGGGTTACAGGGCAAGGCGACGGCGGGCGGCGCCGAGGGCGACGCGACGGCGGGCGGCCGAGGGCGACGGCGACGGCGGGCGGGCCGAGGGCGAGGGCGACGGCGGGCGGCGCCGAGGGCGCGATTTAACAAAGCGGAATCGGAGAAGACGAGAACGGAACAGGTATTTATAGTTTTTAGTCGCGGTTGGGCGACCATGACTAAGGGCACCTTTAGTCGCTGGTCGCCCGCCCAACCGCGACTAAAGGGGTTTTGGCGGTTTTTTATGATCCCGCCTCTTTAGTCGCGGTGGGCAAAGCGACCATGACTAAAGGGTACCTTTAGTCGCGGGTCGCCTGCCCAACCGCGACTAAAGGCCTTGTGCTGCCCCGCGCCCCGCGCCCAAAAGTTTAGTCCCACCTCGCTAGTTGAGAGAGCTCGAGAGTGGTTTATAAGCGCTGCTGCGCCCACCCTCTCGAGCTCCTCTCAACCGCAGGCTTTCGGCCTAATCTGTCACTAGCTATGTGTTCAGGCCTACTTGGCCTCCTGGGCCTGAATCTGGCCCATGTAGGGTTTCTAGTCGTATTCAGGCCGTGGGGGTCCAGAGGGGGCACTATTTTTTTCCAGCTTTTTTGTTTTGTTTTCTGCATTATTATTTATTTTTGTTGTTTTTTGCTTTATTTTTTAATTCTTTTTTGCTTTTAGTTTTAGAAAAATTATAAACTTTCTGTTAGTGCCATTAGTTTTCAAATTTGAAAACACTTTTTTGTTTTCTTTGTTGCTTTATTTATTTTATTTTGTTTCTACTTACAACAAAATACTTATTGTTGCTATTTTAGTTTTCTGCATTATTATTTATTTTTTGTTGTTTTTTGCTTTATTTTTTAATTCTTTTTGCTTTTAGTTTTAGAAAAATTATAAACTTTCTGTTAGTGCCATTAGTTTTCAAATTTGAAAACACTTTTTTTGTTTTCTTTGTTGCTTTATTTATTTTATTTTGTTTCTACTTACAACAAAATACTTATTGTTGCTATTTTAGTTTTCTGCATTATTATTTATTTTTTGTTGTTTTTTTCTTTATTTTTTAATTCTTTTTGCTTTTAGTTTTAGAAAAATTATAAACTTTCTGTTAGTGCCATTAGTTTTCAAATTCGAAAATGGACACCAAACACATCACGGGTAATATAATTCACATGATCCATTCAACAAAGTTTGGTACAATAAATTATTACACATCATTTCTTCCCTTGTGTCCCTCGCTTGCTTTACGATTGTGCCGTATCCATGGAGCATCCTCATCATTTAACTTAATGCTTGGGTCGGTGTTCACTTTGAAGGGCGGAATTTAAGCAAACATATTATAATCACCGACATGTCCTGTCTTGTCCTCCACTCCCACGATGTTTCTTTTCCTGAAAAGAACAATGTGGCGCTTTGGATCATCGCATGATGTCTTGATCGCTTTTCTTATCTTTCCGCTTCCTCGGTTTGCTACTCATGTCCTTCACATAGAAAACCTGAGCGACATCTTTCGCTAGGACGAATGGTTCGTCAAGGTAACCAAGATTGTTGAAATCCACCATTGTCATTCCGTATTGCTGGTCCACCTTTACCCCACCTCCTGTTAGCTTGAACCATTTGCACCGGAACAAAGGGACCTTAAAGGAGGGTCCATAGTCAAGTTCCCATATCTCCTCTATGTAACCATAATATGTGACCTCTTGCCCATTCTCGGTTGCTGCATCAAAGCGGACACCACTGCTTTTGGTTGGTGCTCTTTTTATCTTGGGCGATCGTGTAAAATGTATTCCCATTTATCTCGTACCCTTGGAAAGTCGTTATAGTCGAAGATGGTGTCTTGGCCAACATGTACAGCTGATCTACAACATCATTGTCATTCATTAAATGTTTTCTCAACTAAGCGCCGAAAGTCTCCATGTGGGCCTTCCTAATCCAGGATTCAGGCTTCCCGGGTTGTCGAACGTAAAATATTCTTGTGTTTCTCAAAATGGAGCCACCAAGCTGGAATTGGTCAAGATAAAGGTGGTGTGCTTGATCAGAGAATGGCCGTCCATACATATCGTTGATTTCATTCCGATCGTGTTTTTCCACTTAGTCTCCCCTCGTGCCGCGATCGAGGAAGACCAATCGGCTTAAGGTCAGGAACAAAGTCAACACAAAACTCAATTACCTCCTCATTTCCATAGCCCTTGGCGATGCTTCCTTATGGACTAGCACGGTTACGAACATATTTCTTTAATACTCCCATGAACCTCTCGAAGGGGAACATATTGTGTAGAAATACAGGACCGAGAACGAAAATCTCTTCGACTAGGTGAACCAGGAGGTGCGTCATAATATTGAAGAAGGATGGCGGGAACACCAACTCGAAATCGACAAGACATTGGATCACATCGTTACAGAACCGTGGTAGAACTTCTGGATTGATTATCTTACGAGAGATTGCATTGAGGAATGCACATAGCTTCACAATGGCTACTCGAACATTTTCCGCAGGAGCCCCTCAAAGCAATCGGAAGCAATTGCGTCATAATCACGTGGCAGTCGTGAGACTTCAGGTTTTGGAACTTTTTCTCCGCCATGTTTATTATTCCCTTTATATTGACGAGAATCCAGACGGAACCTTCATACCGCTTTCGGCATTCAAAAAGATGACCTTCTCTTCTTTGGTCGAGGCGTAGCGGCACGACCTTGAAACCATTCCGGATGCGGTCATCGTGGTCTTTCAAACGTTGCTGGTCCTGCCGTGCTTCCTTTGTATCATTTGTCTTCTCATACACGCCCAAGAAGCTTAGGAGGTTCACGCAAATATTCTTCGTAACGTGCATCACGTCGATTGCAGAGCGGACATCTAGGACTTTCCAATATTCTAGCTCCCGAATATAGATTTCTTCTTCCACATGGCTGCGCGTCTGCCGGCTCCTTCGAACTGATTGTCCGCCAGACCCTTTCCAAAGATGACTTTCAAATCCTTGACCATATCAAATACCTCGGCACCGGTGCGTTCCGCGAGCTTCGCCGGTGATCTGCCTTGCCGTTGTAATGCTTGCCTTTCTTTCTTCGGATGAATTTTCGAAAGAAATCGGCGATGCCCAAGGTACACGTTCTTCTTACAATTTGGCAAATGTACACTTTCAGTCTCATGTAAGCAGTGCGTGCATGCATTGTATCCCTTATTTGACAGTCCCGAAAGGTTACTAAGAGCAGGCCAATCGTTGATGGTTACGAAAAGCAACGTCAGAGGTCAAATTCCTCTTGTTTGTGCTCATCCCACACAGGGACACCACCCCACAGCTGTAAAAGTTCATCAACTAATGGCCTTAGGTACACATCGATGTCGTTGCCGGGTTGCTTCGGACCTTGGATGAGCACTGGCATCATAATGAACTTCCGCTTCATGCACAACCAAGGAGGAAGGTTGTAGATGCATAGAGTCACGGGCAGTGCTATGGCTGGAGCTACGCCGCCAAAAGGATTCATGCCATCCGCATTTAGAGCAAATCTTATGTTCCTTGCGTCACCTGCAAAATCTTTGAACCATCTGTCGATCTTTCTCCATTGCGTTCCATCTGCGGTGTGTCTCAACTCCCCGTCCGACTTACGGTCCTCTTTGTGCCATCGCAACAACTTGGCATGCTCTTTGTTCCTGAGCAGACGCTTTCAACCGTGGTATTATAGGAGCATACCACATCACCTTGGCGGGAACCCTCTTCACGGGTTTCGGCCCTCAACATCGTCACCGTGGTCATCGCCTCGATCTTATAACGCAATGCGATTGCATACCGGGCATTCATTCAAATTCTCGTATTCATCATGGTAGAGGATGCGATCGTTGATGCATGCATGTATCTTCGTAACCTCTAAACCTAGAGGGCAGACAACCTTCTTTGCTTCAGACGTCTTGGCGGGCAACTCGTTATCCTTTGGAAACATATTCTTCAACATTTTCAGCAAGTTTTCAAATGCCGAGTCAGCTACACCGCCTCGCCTTCCATTTCAGCAAATCCAGCAGTGCAGCCCATTTTTTCAGACCATCATCGCATCCGGGTACAGCGCCTTTATGATCCTCTAACATGCGATCCAAATTCTCCCTCTCCTTTTCGGTTTAGCCGTCTCCGTGCATCGGCAATGGTCCGACCAAGATCATCAACGGGATCATCACGTGCCTCTTCTTCACCTTCCCTTCACCTTCAAAGCATCCTCCATGAAAGTATCACCGAAATGAGCAAGATAGCTTTCATCGATGAAATCATCCCTTCTTCATCTTCTTCCATTATAACCCCTCTTTCTCCATGCTTGGTCCAACAATTATAGCTTGGCATGAAACCCTTAAAGCAGATGCATGTGAACAACTCTTGAGGAAGAGTAACCCTTCTCATTCTTACAGATAACACATGGACAGGATAACAAAACCCCCCGCTTGTTCGCATTAGCCACTACGAGGAAATCTTTCAAACCCGTAGTGAACTCACGGAGAGTCGGTTATCAGACATCCATTGCCGATTCATCTGCATTATTATAATATAAAATATATAATTAACCATCATGCATTTGTTAAACTAACTAGCTACAAACAATATAAATTAAACAATGAACTACACACATGCATCTTGACACATCAAAGGTTCATCAAGTTGCTAACCGCGATCGAAGAGTGTGGCTCCAACACTTCATGTCATGTTTGTTTCATGCTCTTGGGGCATTTCATCAAACACCTTATGTGCATAAGAGGAACCAAAAGCAAACCTACACCCACTTGTGAAGAGAATGGCTCCAAATGGCTAAGTGTTGGCTGCTTTGGATGGGTATATATAGGGAGGGCTTTAGTTGCGGTTGGCACGGCAAACCGTGACTAAAGGTGCCGAAGGCCTTTAGTCGCGGTTGTCCTGGCCAATCATGACTAAAGCCCCCTCACGCACCACCACTGGCTACCGAGCGCCCTGGGCCCAGGCCTTTGGTCGCGGTTCACCTCCAGAACCGCGACTAAAGGTCCCATTAGTCGCGGTTCCTACAGCTTCGCGACTTATGGGGCTGGACGGAAGCCTGTTTTTCCACTAGTGTTGACCGCGACAGTTGGGTGTTAATGTGAACGATCAGGGGACGTGGTCGGAGGTGAAACGAGTGAGAGAGGAGAGAGTGGTGTCGGGGAAAGAGTCATTACAGGCCAAGTTGATAAAAGCACGATCAAGTCGTTCTAAAGTAGGGGAGTCTCGATGAAGGAAATATGCCCTAGAGGCAATAATAAAGTTATTATATATTTCCTTATTTCATGATAAATGTTTATTATTCATGCTAAAATTGTATTAACCGGAAACATGATACATGTGTGAATACATAGACAAACTGAGTGTCACTAGTATGCCTCTACTTGACTAGCTCATTAATCAAAGATGGTTATGTTTCCTAGCCATGGACAAAGAGTTGTCATTTGATTAACGGGATCACATTATTAGGAGAATGATGTGATTGACTTGATCCATTCCGTTAGCTTAACACTTGATCGTATAGTATGTTGCTATTGCTTTCTTCATGACTTATACATGTTCCTATAACTATGAGATTATGCAACTCCTGCCATCGGAGGAACACTTTGTGTGCTACCAAACGTCACAACGTAATCGGGTGATTATAAAGGTGCTCTTCAGGTGTCTCCAAAGGTACATGTTGGGTTGGCGATTTCGAGATTAGGTTTTGTCACTCCGATTGCTCGAAGAGGTATCTCTGGGCCCTCTCGGTAATACACATCACTTAAGCCTTGCAAGCATTATAACTAATGAGTTAGTTACGGGATGATGTATTACGGAACGAGTAAAGAGACTTGCCGGTAACGAGATTGAACTAGGTATTGGATACCGACGATCGAATCTCGGGCAAGTAACATACCGATGACAAAGGGAACAACGTATGTTGTTATGCGGTTTGACCGATAAAGATCTTCGTAGAATATGTAGGAGCCAATATGAACATCCAGGTTTCACTATTGGTTATTGACCAGAAACAGTTCTAGGCCATGTCTACATAGTTCTCGAACCCGTAGGGTCCGCACGCTTAAGGTTTCGATGACCGTTATATTATGAGTTTATGAATTTTGATGTGTCGAAGGAGTTCGGAGTCCCGGATGAGATCGGGGACATGACGAGGAGTCTCGAAATGGTCGAGACGTAAAGATCGATATATTGGACGACTATATTCGGACGTCGGAAAAGTTCCGAGTGATTCAGATATTTTTCGGAGTACCGGAGAGTTACGGGAATTCGTATTGGGCCTTAATGGGCCATACGGGAAAGAAGGAAAAGGGCCTCAAGGGTGGCCGCACCCCTCCCCTTGGTCTGGTCCGAATTGGACTAGGAGGGGGCGCTCTTCCTTCCTTCTCCTTTTCCCTTCCCTTTCCTTCCCTCCTACTCCTACTACTTGGAAGGGCTCCTAGTTCTACTAGGAAGGGGAATCCTACTCCCGGTGGGAGTAGGACTCCCTAGGGCGCCGCCATAGAGAGGGCCGGCCTCCTCCTCCACTCCTTTATATACGGGGGCAGGGGGCATCCCATAGACACACAAGTTGATCTTCGTGATCGTTCCTTAGCCGTGTGCGGTGCCTTGCGGTGCTTAGGCGAAGCCCTGCGTCGGTAGAACATCATCATCGTCACCACGCCGTCGTCGTCTTGTGGAACTCATCCCGACACCTGCTTTGGATCGGAGTCCGGGATCGCCATCGAGCTGAACGTGTGCAGAACACGGAGGTGCCGTGACGTTCGGTACTTGGATCGGTCGGATCATGAAGACGCATAACTACATCAACCGCGTTGTCATAACGCCGCCGCCACGGTCTCACGAGTGCGTGGACACACTCTCCCCTCTCGTTGCTATGCATCACCATGATCTTGCGTGTGCGTAGGAATTTTTTTGAAATTACTACACTCCCCAACACTCGATTGTTTGACCAAGCGAAACGGCGGTCCAGCAGTGGGAGTTCAATTAGGGCTAGTTCATTGATAGTGTCATTAAAGGTCGTGGCTTCGCTTTGTCAGAAGTTTCGTTTATTCTTTTCGTCCGAGAAGCGAAGCAAGTTAAAATCACCGATCAGGAGCCAGGGGTCGAGTCATCCTGCTTGATGGATAAAAGCTCGTCCAAGAAGGATTGTTTTTGGGAACGGTAGGAGGGTGCATAGACGTTAGTAATTGCAATGTTTTGTCCAAGGGCCAAGGTTTTGATGGTGAGCGTAGTGGCATAGGTGTGGTTAGTGGAGGAGATGATGTTGATCAGAGATGAGTTGGCAGCCGAAACGGTTCCGCCCGCTGTTCCGTTAGCAGGGAGGAAGACAGAGTGATCAAGAGAGCGGGGTATGAAAGTCCGGAGTTTTTGGTCTGTTATGTGTTGCTGTTCAGTTAGCATGCAGGGCTTTGAAGTATATGCTTCATCAATCTCAAGATTATGTGTCGATACAGTCTCTCGAAGGTGCTCATAAAGATAGGATATGCGTGCATGCGTTTATAGGGGTGAGTGTATGTGCGAGCGTGTGCGTGTGTACCGTGTTCAAGAAAAAAGAAAGGCGGGCATTTAGGGCCACATTACTTTTTCCCATTCCCTGCCCTGCCCAGCCCAGCTCCCAGGTCGTGCTCGTGCTGTGCCAGGCCCTTTTACGGTCGGGCCGGGCCGGGTCTAGAGCCACGTCACTTTTCCCCATTCCTTTCCCAAGTAGAGCAGCGCCATCTTCTCTTAAAAAAAAAAAGAAGCAGAGCAGCGCAGCGCCCGAGAGGAAGCAGAATCGAGAAGGCAATGGCGGAATCGAACTCGTACGAGGAGCAGCGCCGGCGGCAGATGGAGGAGAACCGCCGGAAGCTCGATGAGCTGCGCCTGCACCACCTCTCCGCCGCCGTCCGCGAGGCCGCCGCCAGGCCCAAGCCCAACCCCAAGCCCAAGCCCAAGCCGGTCCGTCAGATCCTCTCCCTTCTTCCTCCTTGCCTCCGGTCGATCTTCCGTCTCCTTTTCTCCCGTGTATATGACTCGTCCGCCGCCTCGGTGTCGCAGAAGCGGAAGGCCCCGGAGCCCGGCGATCTCCGGCGGTCCGTCCGCGTCGCCGGCCTCCCGGAGCAGCCCGACTACCTCGAGGGCGCGCAGCAGCGCGACGACCAGGGAGTCTACGCCGCATACGACGCTCGTATTTGGAAAGGACCGACCGACGAGGAGAGGGCCGCCGCCGTCGCCAAGGCCGAGGAGCTCCGGCGCCGGATCCACCGCATTCGCCGGCCCGCCTTCGTCAAGACCTTGACCCACGTCTGCGCCAGCAGGGCAAAACTGATGGTATTGTATTGGAGCAAGAAAAAAGCTTCCACTCGATGTGAGGCAATGTGGTTCTTGGATCGGACGATTGTTGATTTTTTTTTCTGGGGGTTATTATATTTGTTGTGGCAGATGATCCCGAAGCACTTCATCGAGCACCTCCCGGCGCACGATGAGGCGGTCGTCTTGGTGGATGAGGCGGATGACGAGTTCCACATGCTGTGCAATGCCAGCAAACAGGGCATCTGCTACCTCAGAAAGGGGTGGAGAGAGTTTGCCGTCCACCATGACCTTGAAAACGGCGATTGCTTGGTTTTCCAGCTGATAGAGAGCGCAAAGTTCAAGGTGAGATTCAGCATGCCCTCCATTCCATGGGTAAAAACGCTCTACTTTTACTTTTAGGAACTCCACCACATTTAGTTTGAGTGCATATATAACTTGTTTTCATGTGGAATTCCTTGTGTTCAAAATGCGGCCTTGTGATTCTTAAACATTCCTGAAAGTTGCTTGGTGGTCTCATACTTGTTAATGTGTTCGTCTGTCGAAACAATGGTCTTTAAGTTTATATACATGAAAAAAACCTGTTATGTCTACATAATGACTAGACTACGTATTGCGTAGTATCAAACTTCAATGTTTTCTGTATGTCTTATGTTTAAATTATAAAGTGGGTTATATACGAGTGCATATATAACTTGTTTTCATGTGTAATTTCTGTGGAATTCCTTTTGTTCCAAATGCGGCCTTGCGTTGCTTAAACATTCCTGAAAGTTGCTTGGTGGTCTCGTACTCGTTAATGCGTTCGTCAGTCGAAACAATGGTCTTTAAGTTTATATACATGAGAAAAACCTGTTATGTCTACATAATGACTAGACTACGTACTAGAGTCATTCGTAGTATCAAACTTCAATATTTTCTGTATGTCTTATGTTTAAATTATAAAGTGGGCTATATGCGATATCCATAATTGAGACTGGTGGGCTGTGTCTGCTTATTCATAGATGAGAAATTCGGCCTGTTTGGACTGCCAATTAATTCTACACACAGTTTGCAGGAAACGTCGTTATTGCTCAGATTCTCTACTGTACATACCTTCATTCCAGCCAGATCTAGAAGGGCCTCTAGGAATTATTTCATTCATAGGCCTTTGGTTGTCCAGTTATATCTTTTAGATGATGGAAGGGATTCTTTTAAGGCCCACTCATGAGGAGGCCATTTTATCTCACTGCTAAGTGCATATTGTACAACCTCATTGGTTATGTAAATGATGCAGGTCTACATTTTCAGAGCAAACCCAGACTATGAAAGCAACGAAACTTCCGATGACTCTGAGGATGAACAGTAATGAAGATGTGTCCTTCCCACACAATGTTCGATCGGAGTGCAGGTACATTGTTCTTACCATTGTTTGCCTAGGTTGAATACTTGGAACTCAATATTTCTTTAATCTTTGCCGATGCACCGATTTCATAATTGGCTAAGCTCATGCACCGATTTCATAATTGGCTAAGCTCGGTTTGCTGATAAAAAACCCCACTTGCTTATGAGTTATGAACAAACATGACTGCACTTCCAGCACTGGAGTTAGATCTTTTCACGGAACGCACTGGCCGTTTTCTCCCATTTCCCTATTGGTTTGAGATTTCGAGCATCGCAACCTTATTTTGTTACTTATGCTAGCTAATTTTTTCTAGAATATGCACAAGCATGCGTATCATATATTCATAAAAGAAAAGGGTGAGAAACCCATCCACATGTCTACAAGATGGCTACTAACCGGAGTTACACTCAACTACTTACTCAAGTTCCACCTATATGCAACCTATGAAAGAAAGAAGACATGTCCGACCCAAATATCCGCGCTAACTGCCAAGTCCTACCCTCTTCATGAATCCTTTGTAGAACGGCAACAGTTGAAGTAGTTGCCCCATCGAACACAATAGCATTGCGGTGTTTCCATATCTGCCAATAGACGAGCAAGATAATTGTGTGGAAATCTTTCCGTACGGTTGCCTGTGGTTGCATCGAAGCACTCCAAGATAGCAAGTTGTCTGTCCCCAAGCAAGAAGCACCTGATGCTAGACTGATCGTGCGAAAACACAGGATACCAATAGTTGGCTGATCGTCTCCGGCAACTGGCAACAAAGCGGGCAGGCCTCCTGATGCGGAAGACCATGGCTCGCGAGGCGATCCAAGGTCCAACATCTATTCTTATAGGCAAGCCAGGCAAACATCATGCATCTCAACGGCGCTCTGGAGTCCCACACTACTGTGGCAGCCAGGTCTTTTTCACGTCCAAAGTATCGACTCGTGTAGGCAGATCTCCTCGGCTCGCGAGGTCTCCCATGCCCACCTGACCTTGTCCACCACGCCCGGATTTAGCTCTACCTCGATAACCAACTCCCATAGGTTTAGGTACTCGTAGATCTCAGCCGCGGTCCGACATCCAAAGGCCAAGCCCCAGCCAGAGCGTCCCCAACTGTCCTGCTTTTCCGGATCCTGGGATGGACACGATTGTAGAGCCGAGGAGCAATCTCCTGAATGCATCTTCCCTGTAGCCAACGGTCTTCCTAGAAAACGAGCCTGCACCGTTGCCCACATCGACGAATACGGCCGTGCAGTAAACAGCAAGCAATTCCGCTGAGACATTGATCTCGGACTCAGTCCATGATCTCTCCTGGTCTACCCTCTGCACCCACAGCCATCGAGCCCTCAAGGTGGCATTCATCCACTTAAGATCTGGCAGGCCTAGTCCTCCAGCCCACTTCGGCGTGCAAACGATGCGCCAAGCCACGGCACACTTCCCTTCGTGGGTGTCAGCTCCCTGCCAAAAAGAAGCCCCGACATATCTTGTTCATGCTCGTCAAGACCTCAAGTGGCACATCTAGTGCCATCATCATATGAATCGGCATTGCGCAAAGAACGGATTGCACAAGCACGAGTCTTCCAGATTTGTCCATGTATGCCGCCCTCCACCGGCCACCGCTACACGTTGGCAACCTTCTGGCCATCCCATCTACTACTTCCTGGAATTGCATCGCCGTTGATTTTCTGATTGTTAGCGGCAGACTGAGGTACCGGCAGGGGAACGATCCCAATGGGCAACCGAGCCCTAACTTCAGTTGATCAGCCTGCTCCACAGAGCACCGAATAGGCGTGACAATGCATTTTGGGGGGTTTATCTTGAGGCCCGAGGCCTCACCGAAGTCCTGTAGGATGGCCGAGCAGAGCGCCACGTCCACTGTGTTTGGCTTTACGTCGTCGGCGAAGAATGACAGGCGGTGCTTTAGGTCCCTTCTGGCCAGCGGAGTGAACATCCCATGCGATCCAGCGTACTTGAACATATGGTGCAGGCCCTCCATAACCAATATAAACATCAATGGCGATAAAGGATCGCCCTGACGCAGCCCTCGCTCCCGGCGTGCCATTCATCAAAACTCTCGTCGAGGCGGTCGATAGCATGCCACATATCCAGGAATTTCCAAACCGCATCGTTCTTAGCACTTGTGGGGCTGCAGTTTATTCATGAAGTCTGGGACTTCTCTGTTGCCAAATGCCCAAACTGATCGGTCAATATCGGAGATGTACTCGTAGAAACTGTGAGGATAGTTTTCTTTGTTGTCTTGAATCCTATGCTCTTTTCAAAGTTTCTGCTTGTCTTGCCTCAGTCTGTCAGTCAGCCCCCTTAGGCTCATCGATCAGCAGTTTTGTAGTATACTATATAAAATGCTCTTTTTATACAGTTCTGATCTATCCGTATAAATGCTGACATGTCCAATATGTTTGTTTGTTTCTTTTGCAGTTTGTTAGAGAAGCAATTTCTTCGATGATGCTGGAGATTCGGCTAATGCGGTTTCGTGCTGGTTGCATGAATGTAGAGTCGTCGTCGCACTCTCGGTCTCGGTGTAGCGGGATTTTTAACCTAGACAAGATGGGAGAAGTAGGTAACAGCGCGTGGTGCAGACCTTGCATTGCTTGAACTACTAAATGATTGTAGACTGACGATGGTCTCGACTGCATTATTTTTTCGTGGCTGTTCCTGTTTGTTTTCGGCTACTAAGATGATTGGGTTCGATGGTTGCAAGATGGTGATTCGAATTCGAACACAAAGTTGTTTCATTTGGTGGCTAATGGTCGCAGGGCTAAGAATTTTATGCCGGCCCGGCGGTTAGAGTGACTGAACGATGACGATTGGATTGTGGATTAACGTACCAAAGAGAAGATCTTCCATGACAAATAGTATATGGAGCTTCGGCTGGATTTTATGATTTTATCCCGGCTCTCCGTCGGTTCCGGGAGGATACCCAAGCCCCGGCTGTCTCTCCGCCGGTCTCGGGAGGATGCCCAACTTCGGCTGTCTCTTTGCATGAATCCATTGCCGTAAGCTCGCGGTGAATGGAGTTCCAAGGCGTGCCGATCAGAGGGCCAGGAGTGTCTGCAGCTCCGGCGGCTTGAGGCGTGTGTTTCGCTCCAAATCCGGAGTCGAGGAGCGACGGCTCGAGGCGTGTGTGTTCGCTCCAAACTGGAGTTGAGGAGTGGCGGCTCGAGACGTGTGTGTTCGCTCCAAATCCGGAGTCAAGGAGCGGCGGCTCGAGGAAGATGTCTACTTCGGATCTGGCGAGCCGCGGCAAGAGGTACAGGCGTGCCTCTGAGAACCCCCCCTTGGCGTCCGAGCAACTCCACCGTTAGGTCTTTGTCCCTGCAACTCGGGCTCTGAGTCCCAGGTCAATGCCACCAATGCGGTCGGCCATGGATGCTCCGGATACCCCAACTGCGGCGGCAAATCCGAGATCGAGGCGCGGCATGCCTGCCGTGAGAGGGTGAATGTGCATTGAGCCGCGGAGGAAGAGTCGCACCACGCCGCGTTGGAGAAGCATGTGAAGGACAAGGCTGCGGATGATGCCCATGTCCGGATCCTAGGTAAGCGGCAAGCCTGGGCAGCTCATGCCCTCATGGACTCGTGAGGGCGTCCAACTTCATGTAGGCTCCAGGACGAGAGATCATCGCCTGACCAACCAAAATCAGTTCATCGTGATGGATACGAGCACAATGGATTCAGTGGCTCAACAATTTTGGACGAAGGCGCCTGATATCACCATCGTTCAAGGAACCTCGAAGAAGAGCACAATGCACACACTAGAAGACGGAACGGTGCAAACGCCAGCAAAGGGGACGGTGCACACAAGACACAACAACGGCATGAGATTTGGGCATGCCGTTGGTCATGTATTTATTCATGCAACTTGTCAAAAGCTATGTCCATTGCTTGAAGTGCCAAACGTTTAATATTGGAAGGAATCAAAGTGTTTGAATATGAGAAAACTGAAAAAGTCACCGCGACCTCCATATGGAGAGCGCGCTTCATATGACTGATGGCGATGGCGACTCTGCTATATACTCCCTCCGTTCCGATTTACTCGTTGTGGTTTTATAAAACCATATATACTCCCTCCGTTCCGATTTACTCGTTGTGGTTTTATAAAACCATGACGAGTAAATCGGAACGGAGGGAGTAGTTTCTCTTAGATCAGGTATAAATGACGTGACAGTAACACAACCAGGAATTGGCTCTACTAGTATTTTTGCTCTAACGAACCGGGCCAATATATTTGTTTGTTTGGAAGCAAAGTTGTGTAGGCCAGGCTACATGTAGCCCTATTTAAAAAAAATCTGTAAATTGTCGTTCAAAAATAGGTTGACTTGCAAGCTAAAAAAAATTGGCCTAACAATAAAGAAAAAATTGTTCCATTTTCATGGAGTGAAGTATATTTTAAACCTTGAGATTGTAGAGCACGACGCAAACAAGACTTGGTGGGAGGAAAGCCAAACTTGGTGGTGCCGAGGACGATGGACAGTACCACCAGACACCAGTCACCTGCGGTTGCATGCTTCACGAGAGAGATGACAGCCGAGTGTGAGCGAGAACTAGGGCAGCGGAGCGGCGCCATGTACGCACGCATACGACGGCAGCGGCGCGCAGCACCGAACGCTAGCTCACAACCCGGACGTGCTGTTGGCCTGCTGCACAAGCACATACTGCTGCTAGTTTTGCTGCTTGCCGACGTTGGGCTCCACCTGCTGAACGGACGGCACGACGACGACGTCTAACGGGTCCAAGGAGAAGGAGGGGAGATCGTCGATGCCTACGGGTGCGATAAAGTCTTTTACCTTCGCGTCCCGTTCACAGCGGCTATCCCAACCGCTAACGAGCGCGTGTGGATCCACATCAGCCGGACCCGCAACTCATGTGGCATTTCACTCCGACCCCCTTTTCCAAACCTATACGCGATGAATACAGAGACCGACCCTCGCATACGTATTCAGAGACGAGCGGCGGCCCATACCTGTACTGCGGTCACGACCTCACCTTGTGGGAGGAGAAGCCATTCGAAATTTGAATCGGCTCCCATTTCCTTCCTGACCGCAGCTCCGAGAGCTCGGCGAGAAAACCGCAAGATCTGTCGTCCGGCGATGGAGCGGCCGCCGACAGGGATGTACCCCGCGCCGGAATCGTTCACCCAACTCCTTCTAAGGTATGCTCAAACCCATTGGCAATCCATTCAAATCGTTGTTCTTCAAGGATTCATCTCACTTTCTGCCCGGCGGCAGCTTCTCCTCCATCCCTTCCCAAGATCCAAAGCTCAGTTGGACCCAGCAAGAAGAAGAAGAGGATGAGGGTGTGACAGATTCGACAGAGGGCGAAAACCATTGCGGGGGCGGGATCCACACCGAGCATCAATTTCAGTCACCTCCCACCAGAACAGATCCGACTTCCCCTATTGCTGATGCCGATGGCGAGGTGAACTTTGAGAACGACGAACTCCAGCTCCGGTCGCGCCGCGAGAGTTCGATGGATACACTTCGTTAGTAGACGATTCATTGGAGTCGCCGCTGTCAGAGATTGCATCACCTCCAACAGCAGAGCTGGAACAACAAACCACCACGCCAAACCAGGTTCAATCAGACCAATCTGGTCCTGACCAATGTCCATGGAAGAGAAGGTAACCACATGCTCCTTAAAAAGCTCTATATGTTTGCCCGAATGTCATAGTTCAGATTGCTTTCTTGGTTCGGATTTGAAGGAGTTGCATACTTGCATACTGGACTGAAATTGCTGTCTTGTACTGTGTGTAAAAGACAACTAAATTCCTGCTATTTTTACAAAGAAATTCCTGATAAGTGTTAATCTTTAATATATTTAAGAGTACCGATTCATCCCAATTTATGTTCTGTACTTGTAGGCGACATATATATTTTGACTGAATTTAGGTCCCGCTTCTATCTTGTTAAACTGAACGACGCCCTCTCGTGCCACTGCCATGGCACTGGCGCCGCGTGTGTCGCGCGCTTTCCGCCCCGTCCCCTCCCCCGCCGCCGCCGCCGCCGCCGCCGCACTCCTTGCCTCGGCGACGGCATCGCCTCTCCCCGCGCGCCACTTCCTCCAGCTCCACGCGCACCTGCTCCGCACCGGCGCCCTCCCCCTCGCGCCCGCCGCCGCCTCCGCGTTCCTTTACCTCGCAGCCTCCTCCCTCCCGCCCCTCCGCGCGCTCGCCGTCCTCCACCACCACCTCACCCCGTCCTCCGTCCCTTCCACCTTCTGCTGCAACTCCATCCTCCGCTCCCTCTCGGAGCCCGACGCCCTCGGCTTCTTCCGCCGCATGCGCGGCCTCGGGCGCCGCGGGAACGCCTTCTCCCTGGCCATCATCCTCAAGCCCTGCCGCACCCTCACGCACGCGCGCCAGCTGCACCTGCACGCCAACGTCGTGGCCGAGGGCTACCTCCGCGACGCCCTCCTGGCCACCTGCGGCGCCGGGGACAGCGCGCGCAAGGTGTTCGACGAAATGCTTGTCAAGGCCGCCGTCGCGTGGAACCTTCTCATCACTTGCTACGCGATGGATAAGAGGACGAAGGATAAGGATACGCTGCGGCTCTTCGATGAGATGGGGAAAGGGGACAGCGAGGCGGGGCCAGATGAGGTGACCTGCATTCTACTCCTCCAGGCATGCACGAGCCTGGGCGCCCTCGACTTCGGGGAGAAGATCTGGGAGTACGCGGTGGAACATGGTTATGGTGGCGAGCTGAAGGTGCGCAACTCATTGATCACGATGTACACGAGGTGCGGGTGTGTCGAGAAGGCGTACCAGGTTTTCTGTGGGACTCCTCGGAAGAGTGTGGTCACATGGAGTGCGATGATCTCTGGATTCGCAGCAAATGGCTTCGGGGAGGATGCTATCTCGGCATTTGAGGAAATGAGTAAATCATGTGTTGCTCCTGATGCGCAGTCTTTTACTGGTGTGCTCTCCGCATGCAGTCAGTCATAGCGGGTTGGTTGATGAGGGTTTCAGGTTTTTTGATATGATGCGCTGTGAGTATCAGATGATGCCAAATGTTCGCCATTATGGATGCATTGTTGATCTAATGGGCCGTGCAGGGTTGCTTGATGAGGCATACCATCTTGTGGTTGAAGAGATGAAGGTTGCACCTGATGCAACGATTTGGCGAACTCTTCTTGGTGCATGCCGAGTTCATGGTCATGTTGATCTTGGAGAGAAGGTCATCAGTCATCTAATTGAACTGAAAGCGCAGCAAGCTGGAGATTATGTTCTGCTGTTAAATACCTATGCGGCGGTTGGGGATTGGATAAAGGTAGCGGAAGTTAGGAAGTTGATGAAGGAGAATGGAATCCAAACTACTCCTGGCTGCACAACAGTAGAGCTTAATGGTGAGCTCCATGAATTTATTGCAGATGATGATTCACATCCAAGAAAGACTGAGATTTATGGGAAGCTTGATGAGATAAACAGACACTTAAGAATTGCTGGTTATGTTCGAAATGTGTCTTCTGAGTTGCATGATTTGGATTCAGAGGGGAAGGAATGTGCCCTGACCTATCACAGTGAAAAGCTAGCAATCGCTTTTGCTCTTCTTGTGATGCCACAACGTAGACCAATACGGCTGGCAAAGAATCTTCGTGTTTGTGTAGATTGCCACAATTCCACAAAGGTATTTTCTGGTGTTTATAACCGGTTAGTGATTATAAGAGACAGAACCCGATTTCATCATTTCGAGGGTGGCCAATGTTCATGCAATCATTATTGGTAGAGAGCATCCTTGCTTTTCTGTTGCATTCATTTATGGTGGATATCAGAGATTTGAAGTGTACATGCACATTTGGATGTCAGGACCTCAAATTTGCAACCTTGATACCAAATGCACTTATGACCAGATGTGATGTGATTCAATGATTTTCAGGCATTCTACTATCAGGGCATATGGACCCAATTCCACACGAAGAAAAAACATAAGTTGCTTAGTATGGAATGCAGTCACATATGTATGCAGGGTCTTCCCTCGAGCAGTGATGTCTGAGACTTGGCAGTGATTTAGTTAGGAAGACTGTACATGCTGCTTATAGGAGCACCCTTGTGATAAGCATGCTGTGCTGGCATGCAAGATAGGATATCCTTGGCTAAAAGCAGAACAGAAAGAGATGATGGATCATGTCAGTTTCTTGTTGGTCTGACTGTTAGAGTACGTAATGGGCCTAATGGGCCTGTTAGTCTTAGAGTTAATTAGAGATAAGGGTCGCTTGCTTAAAGGTTAAGTAAGCCTTGCTTGGGAGTCAAGTAAACCTCTCTATATAAAGAGAGGAGATGTATCAATCTAATCAAGCAAGAATTAAGAAGGAAATCCCTTCCATCTTGCCCGGCCATGGGCAAAAAGGCCCCCGGCCGGCCCTCTCGCGCCCTCCTTCTAGCAGCGCCATAACAATTTGGTATCAGCTAGCTTCGGTTCGATCATGTCTTCACCGCCGCCAAGCCCGTCTCTTCCGCTGCCGGTCACTTCGTCGCCTCCGGCGACCACCACGACCGTCGCCTCGCCTCGCTCAAGGCCGGGATCCTCCGTCGCGCCGCCTCTTCCTCACCCAGAGGAGGTGTTAAAGTCTTGCGGGACCTAACCCAGCGGTCCAGAGATCCACATGTTCTTGGCGGGTCCTCTGAGCCGCCCAAGCGCCGCCCATCGCCGCCCAGCTGCCGTGGAAGCCGCCCGCATCAGAGGCCTTCGCCACGCTTGCCGGGCAGCTGCATTGCCATCCATCGCCACCACCGCCTCAGCCACAGGCTGCGATGGCGTACCGCCGCTCCTAGCGGCCTCCGCCGCCGGCCGGCGACATCAAGCGGCGCAGCAACAAGAAGCCACCACCGGTCAGACTCCGCCGCCCGGTATGGGATGCCCTACGATGGGGCTGCGGCGACCTTGTTCCCATCGGCCGCCGCCATCCCGTGGCGTCCCACATCCAACAGCTCAAGTCCCCGCCGCCACCGTCACCGCTTAGTCTTGGATCGCTACCCGCCACGTGTCGGCGGCGGTGAAACTGCGAGCTGCTTCTTGTGACCTCCTAAGCAGCGTCGGCGTATGCGGGAGATGCGTGGTCTGCAGCTGACGCTCCTCCAAGTTGCCCTTCGCTGCGCAAAGGACCTCAATCTCGTCCGCTGCGTCGGGGATCTTGGGCATGCGGTTTCCCCAACGGGCGGCGGGCATGCTATTTTCCCCGTGGGCAGCAACCTCAAAGTCTGCGACATCGGCGGTTGGGGGGGCGCACCCCTCCTCGACATTCTCCATCGCAAGCCCTCCACTCTTCCCTGTGCAGTGTAGACCAACAGCCATACACATGCACTCCTTTTGTCCAGGTGGTGTCCATGGGATCCAGGTGGCTGTACACTGCACGCCCAAAATAAAGCGTCGATCTATTTCAGGTTGAGAGTAATAATACAAGCCGAGATGTAAAAGGCTTGTTTTTAGGTGTTAGGTTTGTGTTGCGTCGAGTCATGGTTATAAGTTGGTTAGGCTGCAGCTCGAGGACAAGCTGCATGTCCAGGTGGGGTGTAGTGTTAGAGTACGTAATGGGCCTAATGGGCCCGTTAGTCTTAGAGTTAATTAGAGATAAGGGTCGCTTGCTTAAAGGTTAAGTAAGCCTTGCTTGGGAGTCAAGTAAACCTCTCTATATAAAGAGAGGAGATGTATCAATCTAATCAAGCAAGAATTAAGAAGGAAATCCCTTCCATCTTGCCCGGCCGTGGGCAAAAAGGCTCCCGGCCGGCCCTCTCGCGCCCTCCTTCTAGCAGCGCCATAACACTGGCACATCAGGTTTCGGTGACAAGCACCGCAAACACAAACAGTAAGCAATTTACACTGTGTTTATTGCATGTGTGGATCTCTTAGCAGATAATAAAGTCAATATTTGTTTAAGTCTGAGAAATTTGACTAAGCATGGCTATTTCAGTTTGGCAGCACTGATTATATCAAAAATGAAGTCAGTAAACCTCCATACCAGATTTTCAAGGACCATTGGCATTATATGCATGACAATGCGACAATGTTGAAATGCAAGGCGCTCAATTGCAGTTGACTGAACAAGTTAAAGATACATGGTTTATTGATTCCCCATAAGTAATACTTTGAACAGCAACACCAGTATCCTTGTGCATTTTCTTTGACAGCAAAATGGCACTCTGAATAGTTTGCTTTAATTGAGAAGTTACCCAGGGCCTAACACCACGCACGTTTGGCTAAGTCAGCTGGAGTTCAAAGTCTCACTCCTTACCTAGTCACCCAGGTAATGTGAAGTTTGCCCGCATTCTTGTCTGTGGCGAAAGCCCGAGCTTGCTGTACTGACCAATTCTGTTTCAGCGGCAGCTCCCAGACTCATGAATTCATGATTGTCGATACTCAAGAGCTTCACAATCAGATTAGCAGAAGATGCATTTTCCACTGACAGGGTTTATTTTCCATTTGATGCTATGCCTGCAGTAAACTACATATCCTAGTTCATACTGGGGATTAGAAAAACGGCGGTTCATTTTTACCCCCTGACTGCTGTTTTGCAAACCGGACGATTGCTTCAGTGACCCGTCTCCTTTGATGTTTGAAGCCTGAACACCTATATTATTATTATTCGGCAGCGGCAAAAAGGAAGTGCCAGGGGTGCTTGTTTGCTAAATGCTCAACTATACATCGGATCTGCTCTGACTGATATTTACAGATATGATGTAATTGGCAAGTACTACCTTTTTTCCTAAATGTATGACGTTTTTGCAGTAGTAACATGGCTTCCCTCAAAGAAAGTGCAAGGGGTACTTGTTTGTTGAATGCTTCTGCTTTGACTGATATTTACAGATAAGATGTACTCCCTCTATAAAGAAATATAAGATCTTATATTTCTTTACGGAGTAATTGGCATCTTTTACTAGTTTCTCTTTCTTCCATATTAGCATTTATCCTACACGACACTCGTAAGAGAACACAATTTTACATGCCTTACGTAGGAGCGAAGGCACTTGCGGGTTCTTTTTTTTAGAGAAAATTATGTTTTTGGTCCCTCGAGTTTCTCAAAAGTATAGACTTGGCCCCTCAAGATTTTTTTTGCTAGACGTTTGGTCCTTCAAGTCTCAAAACCGGATAAGTTTCGTTCAAAACCAGATTTTGACCATGTTGACCAGGTTTGACCGATGAATTCAAAAAATAGCAACAAATCAAAAAAACTGAAATTTTGTGGCAGCCAAGATGCTTGGGTGCGCTAGGTGCGTGAAAATTTTAGCTCACAAAAAAAGGACAAAATTTGTTTTTTTCTAGAGATCCTCATATGTTATTTGACCACAAAAATTTACACACACCTAGCGCACCCAAGAATCTTGGTTGTCACAAAATTTCAGATTTTTTTTAATTTGTTTACTCTTTTTTTATTTACTGTTCATCGGTCAAAACCTGGTCAACATGCTCAAAATCTGGTTTTGGACGAAACTTATCCGGTTTTGAGACTTGAAGGACCAAATGTCTATCAGAAAATCTTGAGGGACCAAGGCTATACTTTTTGAAACTTGAGGGACCAAAAACATACTTTCTTTTTTCTTTAATAGAACAAGGTTGGGTTAAAAAACAACATTGTTCTTGTGCTTCGAGAGATGCAGTGACCCAAGACGGAGAGGCAGGAGGGGAAGTGTCCTCCCCAGGGGAAATATCTGGTGCACCGGACCTCCATAGCATATTTTAAAATGTGAAAAAACATTGAGCATATTCACACAACATCAATGTTTGTCGTCGTTAAATTTCAAACCAAAATTCGAAACAATGCTTGAGATAAAAAAAATGATAAATTTAACACTGAATAATACTCTCTCCGTCCCGAAATAAGTGTCTCAACTTTGTACTAACTTTAGTATAAATTTGAACTAAGGTTGAGACACTTATTTTGGGACAGAGGAAGTATGTAATATAAGTTGGGCATTAGATTTGGCCCATCATGCGCAATGTGCCCATCTCTTTGACGACACATGGACAAAGCTCCACCTCCTATATCCCCCTATCTCTTCCTGATCATAGTAGACTTGCTCCAACAGCTTATCCTCAAAACGCCCCACGCCTCGCTCCACCACCCTATCTTCTCTCATCTACCACCCACCGTTTTACAGTACGCAGACGATACTCTGATCGTTGCCGCCGCCTCAACTGATGCCGCTGCCGCCTTAAAAGGAATACTAGACAGCTTCGCCAACGCCACTGGCTTAGCCATAAACTTCTCCAAAATGACGATCGCCGCTCTCCACTTGGACGACGCCGCCCTTGCCATGGAGTGCTCTCGCGCCTCCTTCCCCCAAACCTACCTCGGCCTCCCTCTCTCCCCTACGAAACCTCCCTCCAATGCCTTCGACCCCATCCTAGAACACTCCCGCAAACTGTTGTCTGGCTGGCGTGCTAAGTTACTTGACAAAGGTGACCGCCTCATTCTAATCTCTGCAGTCCTTGACTCCCTCCTTACCTATTTCATGTCTATCTTTCGCCTTCCCAAAAAAACTCTTAAAAAACATTGACTCCATCCGTAGAGCCTTCTTCTGGGCAGGAGAAAGATTCAGTTTCAGGCGCTCAATGCCTCGTTGCATGGAAAAATATTTGCATTCCAAAAAAAAATTGGTGGTTTAGGGCTCAAAAACTGGCATCTTCAGAATAATTGTCTGCTCATGAAATTTGCAGCCAAGGCACTCACCTCCTCCTCCTCCCCTTGGATGGAATGGCCGGATCTTCAATACCCAAATGCTCTAGTTTCACCCCCACCCCAAACCTCCTTCCTCTGTCGCACCATAGCCCAGCAAATTCCCACCCTCCAGCCCATCACCTTCGTCCTGACTAACAGTGGGACGCACACCTACTTCTGGCACGACACCTGGCTCACTCCAACACCTCTAGCCCGCACTTACCCTAACCTATTTTCCCACTCCACTTTACAGCTGGTTAAGGTGGCTAACGTGCTTCGTTATGGTTTAGAAGCTAACCTCCGTAACCGTCTCTCCCTACTGGCAGAGCAAGAGTTTGTTGCGTTGATGGCTGTTTTGCAGGATTTTGTCCCCTCGGCTGCGGAAGACCAAAGGTTCCTAGTTCGGGGTCTTGCCTTCTCCATCAAGCAAGCGTACGACACCCTCATGGCATGGCCGGATTGCGATCCTCTTGCTCCCATCATTTGGCAGTCCAAAGTTCCGCGCAAAATTAAAGTCTTCACCTGGCTCCTCTTTAAGGATCGGCTCAACACCCGAGCCAATCTTGCGCACAAGAACATCATTCTGTTGGGGAACGTAGTAATTTCAAAAAATTTCCTACGATCACGCAAGATCATGGTGATGGCATAGCAACGAGAGGGAAGAGTGTCCGTCCACGCACTCGTGAGACCGAAAGCGAGCGTTATAACAACGCGGTTGATGTAGTCGCACGTCTTCACGATCCGACCGATCCAAGCACCGAACGTCACGGCACCTCCGAGTTACGCTGCGTTCATTTCGATGGCGATCCCGGACTCCGATCCGGCAAAGTGTCGGGGATGAGTTCCGTCAAGACGACGGGCGTGACGATGTTGATGCTCCACCGACGCAGGGCTTCGCCTAAGCACCGCTGACGATATGACTTCTCCGGCGCAGGGCTTCGCCTAAGCTCATGACGATATGACCGAAGTGGAATATGGTGGAAGGGGCACCGCACGGCTAAGGAAAGATCCGTAGATCAACTTGTGTGTCAAGGGTGCCCCCGCCTCAGATATAAAGGAGGCAAGGGGAGGTGGCGGCCCAAGGGGAGGCGCACCAAGGAGGAGTCCTACTCCCAGGAGTAGGACTCCCCCTCCTAGTTGGAGTAGGATTGGGGAGGGAAAGAGGGAAGGGCGCCGCCTCTCTCCTTGTCCTATTCGGACTGGAAGGGGAGGCGCGCAGCCCACCCGGGCCGGCCCTTCTCCTTCTCCCTTGAGGCCCATGAAGGCCCATATACCCCGGGGTTCCGTAACCCGGTGTTCAAGAACATCCTGTTTTCACGGAACCATTCAAGTCCAAACATAGGCTTCCAATATATCAATCTTTATGTCTCGACCATTTCGAGACTCCTCGTCATGTCCGTGATCACATCCGGGACTCGAACAAACTTCGGTGCATCAATACTTATAAACTCATAATGAATCGCCATCGAAGCGTTAAGCGTGCGGACCCTACGGGTTCGAGAACTATGTAGACATGACCTAGAACCATTCTCGGTCAATAACCAATAGCGGAACCTGGATGCCCATATTGGTTCCTACATATTCTACGAAGATCTTTATCGGTCAAACCGCGCATAACGACATACGTTGTTCCCTTTGTCATCGGTATGTTACTTACCCGAGATTCGATCGTCGGTATCCAATACCTAGTTCAATCTCGTTACCGGTAAGTCTCTTTACTCGTTCCGTAATACATCATCTCACAACTAACTCATTAGTTGTAATGCTTGCAAGGCTTAGGTGATGTGTATTACCGAGAAGGCCTAGAGATACCTCTCCGACGATCGGAGTGACAAAACCTAATCTCGAAATACGCCAACCCAACAAGTACCTTTGGAGACACCTGTAGTACTCCTTTATAATCACCCAGATTACGTTGTGACGTTTGGTAGTACCTAAAGTGTTCCTCCGTAAACGGAGTTGCATAATCTCATAGTTACGGGAACATGTATGGGTCATGAAGAAAGCATTAACATACTAAGCGATCAAGTGTTAAGCTAACGGAATGGGTCATGTCAATCAGATCATTCTACTAATGATGTGACCTTGTTAATCAAATAACAACTCCTTGTTCATGGTTAGGAAACATAACCATCTTTGATTAACAAGCTAGTCAAGTAGAGGCATACTAGTGACATACTGTTTGTCTATATATTCACACATGTATTATGTTTCCGGTTAATACAATTCTAGCATGAATAATAAACATTTATCATGATATAAGGAATTGAAGCGTCTCTTGATATGCTTGGTCCTCTTGTGAAATCTGGATTCCTTTGCCAAGGCAATTGCACCAGTATTGTCACAGAAGATCTTCATCGGTCCCGATGCACTAGGTATGACACCTAGATCGGAAATGAACTCTTTCATCCAGACTCCTTCATTCGCTGCTTCGAAGCAGCTATGTACTCCGCTTCACATGTAGATCCCGCCACGACGCTTTGTTTAGAAGCGCACCAACCGACAGCTCCACCGTTTAATAAAAACACGTATCCGGTTTGCGATTTAGAATCGTCCGGATCAGTGTCAAACATTGCATCGGCGTAACCATATACGACTAGCACTTTGTCACCTCCATATACGAGAAACATATCCTTAGTCCTTTTCGTATTTCAGGATGTTCTTGACCGCTGTCCGATGATCCACTCTGGATTACTTTGGTACCTTCCTGCCAAGCTTACAGCTAAGCATACGTCAGGTCCGGTACACAACATTGCATACATGATAGAGCCTATGGCAGAAGCATAGGAACATCTTTCATTTTCTCTCTATCTTCTGCTGTGGTCGGGCATTGAGTCGACTCAATCTTACACCTTGCAACACAGGCAAAAACCTTTCTTTGCCTGATCCATTTTGAACTTTTTCAAAACTTTATCAAGGTATGTGCTTTGTGAAAGTCCAATTAAGCGTCTTGATCTATCTCTATAGATCTTGATGCCCAATATGTAAGCAGCTTCACCGAGGTCTTTCATTGAAAAACTTTTATTCAAGTATCCTTTTATGCTATCTAGAAATTCTATATCATTTCCAATTAATAATATGTCGTCCACATATAATATCGTAAATGCTCTGAGCTCCCACTCACTTTCTTGTAAATACAGGCTTCTCCAAAAGTCTGTACAAACCCATATGCTTTGATCACATTATCAAAGCGTTTATTCCAACTCCGAGAGGCTTGCACCAGACCATAAATTGATCGCTGGAGCTTGCACACTTTATTAGCACTTCTTGGATCGACAAAACCTTCTGGTTGCATCATATACAACTCTTCTTCTAGAAATCCATTCAAGAATGCAGTTTTTACATCCATTTGCCAAATTTCATAATCATAAAATGCGGCAATTGCTAACATGATTCGGACAGACTTAAGCATCGCTACGGGTGAGAAAGTCTCATCGTAGTCAACTCCTTGAACTTGTCGAAAACCTTTTGCAACAAGTCGAGCTTTGTAGACGGTTACATTACCATCGGCGTCAGTCTTCTTCTTAAAGATCCATTTATTTTCAATGGCTTGCCGATCATCGGGCAAGTCAACCAAAGTCCATACTTTGTTCTCATACATGGATCCCATCTCAGATTTCATGGCTTCCAGCCATTTTGCGGAAACTGGGCTCACCATCGCTTCTTCATAGTTTGTAGGTTCGCCATGGTCAAGTAACATGACTTCCAGAATAGGATTGCCGTACCACTCTGGTGCGTATTTTACTCTGGTTGACCTCACGAGGTTCAAGAGCAACTTGATCTGAAGCTTCATGATCATCATCATTAGTTTCCTCACTAATTGGTGTAGTTGTCACAGGAACCATTTCTTGTGATGAACTACTTTCCAATAAGGGAGCAGATACAATTATCTCATCAAGTTCTACTTTCCTCCCACTCACTTCTTTCGAGAGAAACTCCTTCTCTAGAAAGGACCCGAATTTAGCAACGAAAATCTTGCCTTCAGATCTGTGATAGAAGGTGTACCCAACAGTCTCCTTTGGGTATCCTATGAAGACACATTTTTCCGATTTGGGTTCGAGCTTATCTGGTTGAAGTTTCTTCACATAAGCATCGCAGCCCCAAACTTTAAGAAACGACAACTTTGGTTTCTTGCCAAACCACAGTTCATAAGGCGTCGTCTCAACGGATTTTGACGGTGTCCTATTCAACGTGAATGCGCCGTCTCTAAAGCATAACCCCAAAGCGATAGCGGTAAATCGGAAATAGACATCATAGATCGCACCATATCTAGTAAAGTACGACACGACATTCGGACACACCATTTCTCCGTGGTGTTCCGGGTGGCGTGATTCTTGAAAACTATTCCACATTGTTTCAAATGTAAACCAAACTCGTAACTCAAATATTCTCCTCCACGATCAGATCGTAGAAATTTTATTTTCTTGTTACGATGATTTTCCACTTCACTCTGAAATTCTTTGAACTTTTCAAACGTTTCAGATTTGTGTTTCATTAAGTAGATATACCCATATCTGCTTAAATCATCTGTGAAGGTGAGAAAATAACGATACCCGCCGCGTGCCTCAACATTCATTGGACCACAAACATCAGTATGTATGATTTCCAACAAATCAGTTGCTCGCTCCATAGTTAGGAGAACGGCGTTTTGGTCATCTTGCCCATGAGGCACGGTTCGCAAGTACCAAGTGATTCATAATCAAGTGATTCGAAGCCCATCAAGATGGAGTTTCTTCATGCGTTTTACACCGATATGACCTAAACGGCGGTGCCACAAATAAGTTGCACTATCATTATCAACTCTGCATCTTTTGGTTTCAACATTATGAATATGTGTATCACTCGCCGAGATTCAACAAGAATAGACCATTCTTCAAGGGTGCATGACCATAAAAGATATTACTCATATAAATAGAACAACCATTATTCTCTGATTTAAATGAATAACCGTCTTGCATTAAACAAGATCCAGATATAATGTTCATGCTCAACGCTGGCACCAAATAACAATTATTTAGGTCTAAAACTAATCCCGAAGGTAGATGTAGAGGTAGCGTGCCGACCGCGATCACATTGACTTTGGAACCATTTCCCACGCGATCGTCACCTCGTCCTTTGCCGATTGCTCGTCTATTCCGTAGTCCCTGTTTCGAGTTGCAAATATTAGCGTAACCAGATCAAATACCAGGTGCTACTACGAGCTCTAGTAAGGTACACATCAATAACATGTATATCACATATACCTTTGTTCACCTTGCCATCCTTTTTATCCGCCAAATACTTGGGGCAGTTCCGCTTCCAAAGGTCCGTCGCTTGCGGTAAAAACACTCGATTTCAGGCTTAGGTCCAGACTTAGGTTTCTTCTCTTGATCAGCAACTTTCTTGCTGTTCTTTTGAAGTTTCCTTCTTCTTCCCTTTGCCCTTTTCTTGAAACTAGTGGTCTTGTTGACCATCAACACTTGATGCTCTTTCTTGATTTCTACCTCCGCAGCTTTTAGCATCGCGAAGAGCTCAGAATTGTCTTAGTCATCCCTTGCATATTATAGTTCATCACGAAGCTCTTGTAGCTTGGTGGCGATGATTGGAGAATTACATCAATGACACTATCATCCGGAAGATTAACTCCCAGCTGAATTAAGTGATTGTTATACCCGGACATTTTGAGTATGTGCTCAACGACGTAACTATTCTCCTCCATCTTGCAGCTATAGAACTTATTGGAGACTTCATATCTCTCAATCCGGGCATTTGCTTGAAATATTAACTTCAACTCTGGAACATCTCATATGCTCCATGACGTTCAAAACGTCGTTGAAGACCCGGTTCCAAGCCTAAAGCATGGCACACCTTGAACTATAGAGTAGTCATCAGCTCTGCTTTGCAGACGTTCACAACTTCGGCTCAAAGATCGCAGCACTGTCACCCAGCGGTGCTTCCAGACGTAATTTTTCTCAGGCAGCAATGAGGATAATCCTCAAGTTACGGACCCAGTCCGTGTAATTGCTACCATCATCTTTCAACTTTGCTTTCTCAAGGAACGCATTAAAATTCAACGGAACAACAGCACGAGCCATCTATCTACATTAAACATAGACAAGCAAAATACTATCGGTACTAAGTTCATGATAAATTTAAGTTCAATTAATCATATTAAAAACTCCCACTTAGACAGACATCTCTCTAGTCATCTAAGTGATCACGTGATCCAAATCAACTAAACCATGTCCGATCATCACGTGAGGCGGAGTAGTTTCAATGGTGAACATCACTATGTTGATCATATCTACTATATGATTCACGTTCGACCTTCGGTCTCCGTGTTCCGAGGCCATATCTGTTATATGCTAGGCTCGTCAAGTTTAACCTGAGTATTCCGCGTGTGCAACTGTTTTGCACCGTTGTAGATGGACGTAGAACTTATCACACCCGATCATCACGTGGTGTCCGGGTACTACGAACTTTGGCAGCGGTGCATACTCGTGGAGAACACTTCTTGATAATTTTTAGTGAGAGATCATCTTATAATGCTACCGTCAAACAAAGCAAGATAAGATGCATAAAGGATAAACATCACATGCAATCAATATAAGTGATATGATATGGTCATCATCATCTTGTGCTTGTGATCTCCATCGCCAAGCACCGTCATGATCACCATCGTCACCGGGCGCGACACCTTGATCTCCATCGTAGCATCGTTGTCGTCTCGCCAACTATTGCTTCTACGACTATCGCTACTCCTTAGTGATAAAGTAAAGCAATTACATGGCGTTGCATTTCATACAATAAAGCGACAACCATATGGCTCCTGCCGATTGCCGATAACTTCGGTTACAAAACATGATCATCTCATACAATAAAGTATAGCATCACGTCTTGACCATATCACATCACAACATGCCCTGCAAAAACAAGTTAGACGTCCTCTACTTTGTTGTTGCAAGTTTTACGTGGCTGCTACGGGCTGAGCAAGAACCGTTCTTACCTACGCATCAAAACCACAACGATACTTCGTCAAATTGACTCCGTTTTAACCTTCTCAAGGACCGGGCGTAGCCACACTCGATTCAACTAAAGTGAGAGAGACAGACACCCGCCGGTCACCTTTAAGCAACGAGTGCTCGAGCGGTGAAACCAGTCTCGCGTAAGCGTCTGGCGTAATGTCGGTCCGGGCCGCTTCATCTCACAATACCGCTGAACCAAAGTATGACATGCTGGTAGGCAGTATGACTTGTATCGTCCACAACTCACTTGTGTTCTACTCGTGCATATGACATCAACGCATAAAACCAGGCTCGGATGCCCTTTGTTGGGGAACGTAGTAATTTCAAAAAATTTCCTACGATCACGCAAGATCATGGTGATGGCATAGCAACGAGAGGGAAGAGTGTCCGTCCACGTACCCTCGTAGACTACCGAAAGCGGAAGCGTTATAACAACGCGGTTGATGTAGTCGTACGTCTTCACGATCCGACCGATCCAAGCACCGAACGTACGGCACCTCCGAGTTCTGCACACGTTCAGCTCGATGGCGATCCCCGGACTCGATCCGGCAAAGTGTCGGGATGAGTTCCACAAGACGACGGGCGGCAGGACGATGTTGATGCTCCACCGACGAGGGCTTCGCCTAAGCACCGCTGACGATATGACTTCTCCGCGCGAGGCTTCGCCTAAGCTCATGACGATATGACCGAAGTGGAATATGGTGGAAGGGGCACCAGACACGGCTAAGGAAAGATCCGTAGATCAACTTGTGTGTCAAGGGTGCCCCTGCCCCGTGATATAAAGGAGGCAAGGGGAGGTGGCGGCCCAAGGGGAGGCGCAAGGAGGAGTCCTACTCCCACCGGGAGTAGGACTCCCCTCTCCTAGTTGGAGTAGGATTGGGGAGGGGAAAGAGGGAAGGCGCGCCCCCTCTCCTTGTCCTATTCGGACTGGAAGGGGAGGGGGCGCAGCCCACCTGGCCGGCCCTTCTCCTTCTCCCTTGAGGCCCATGAAGGCCCATATACCCCGGGGTTCAGTAACCCCGGTGTTCCAGTAACATCCTGTTTTCACTCGGAACCATTCCGAAGTCCAAACATAGGCTTCAATATATCAATCTTTATGTCTCGACCATTTCGAGACTCCTCGTCATGTCCGTGATCACATCCGGGACTCGAACAAACTTCGTGCATCAATACTTATAAACTCATAATGAACTGTCATCGAAGCGTTAAGCGTGCGGACCCTACGGGTTCGAGAACTATGTAGACATGACCTAGAACCATTCTCGGTCAATAACCAATAGCGGAACCTGGATGCCCATATTGGTTCCTACATATTCTACGAAGATCTTTATCGGTCAAACCGCATAACGACATCGTTGTTCCCTTTGTCATCGGTATGTTACTTACCCGAGATTCGATCGTCGGTATCCAATACCTAGTTCAATCTCGCTATCGGTAAGTCTCTTTACTCGTTCCGTAATACATCATCTCACAACTAACTCATTAGTTGTAATGCTTGCAAGGCTTAGGTGATGTGTATTACCGAGAAGGCCTAGAGATACCTCTCCGACGATCGGAGTGACAAAACCTAATCTCGAAATACGCCAACCCAACAAGTACCTTTGGAGACACCTGTAGTACTCCTTTATAATCACCCGATTCGTTGTGACGTTTGGTAGTACCCAAAGTGTTCCTCCGGTAAACGGAGTTGCATAATCTCATAGTTACAGGAACATGTATGGGTCATGAAGAAAGCATTAACATACTAAACGATCAAGTGTTAAGCTAACGGAATGGGTCATGTCAATCAGATCATTCTACTAATGATGTGACCTTGTTAATCAAATAACAACTCCTTGTTCATGGTTAGGAAACATAACCATCTTTGATTAACAAGCTAGTCAAGTAGAGGCATACTAGTGACATACTGTTTGTCTATATATTCACACATGTATTATGTTTCCGGTTAATACAATTCTAGCATGAATAATAAACATTTATCATGATATAAGGAAATAAATAATAACTTTATTATTGCCTCTAGGGCATATTTCCTTCACATTCCCACGGATGTTTTCCATCGCTGTGCTATGCTACCTGAGGACACCATGCACCTCTTCCTCGCCTGCCCCGTTGCCAACCGTGTCTGGCAAAGACTTGGTATCCTACCTCATGCAGATGGCATCATCGACCTTTGGGACGCGCCGATTCCCCAACATCTGCCACACAAGGCCTGGCCTCTTATTTTTATGTCTCTTCTCTGGAAAATATGGGCTGCGAGAAATGATATGCTGTTTAGGAACATTGATCAACGTTCTGTAATAACCCTCAAAGACCTCATATCTGACCTAGGCCTTTGGTCACATCGTCTCATGGATACATGCGACAAGGAGATATTCAGGTGGGGAGCTCCCCGGTGATTCTAAAAAAAAAAAGGAATCAAGAACCACGTTGATTAGCACAATTCTACCCCAACCGGAGGGGTATGAGTCTACCTTGGCATGGGGGCGAAGGCGTCGAGCTTGACTACTTGATCTTCACGCATGACGATGGAGAGCCCCGGATATGTATGGAGGAAGCCTTTGACATCACACCCGAGGATTTGAGCAACTTCATTGAGCACACCATCATCCACATGCATCAGACATTCAGGCTTAACGTGTTTTCGTCTTAGTTACTCCTTTCATTCTGGTTTATTCTGGTGAATAAGGATGGGCGTATTTCAAGGTTTAATTATTATTTTTTCGGGTACATTTCAAGGTTTAATTTTAACCATCACTTAGACTAATAAATGCATATATAGGCTACGTGATTTAAAAAGTATATCTTAATAAAATTTCTTCAAATACGGATTTGATGGTAGTAGTATAACTCGCAAAAAAAAAGTAATACCTTTTGTGGCACATAGCCCACCTTTGTTTGTTAAACAGGTGGTCAAACTTGATTTTCACTAAAATGAGGGGAGTGATATATAAGCCAGTGGCGAAGGCAAACTCGTCGAGAAGGAGCTTGAGACGCCGAGACAGCTAAATATGGTGAGCGTGTCAAACCGATTCTCCTATGAATTTCTGGCACGATAGAAATGTTGAAGAAAAACTATAAAGTTTTTTTTTAGACAAAGAAAACAAAAAAACTATAAGGTGACAGGCAGCTAAAAAAAAGACGAAATCCAAGTTGATGGGCCGAATGGGTTTGGCCCAGAGGAAGCGATGACCTGAGTTCCGGACGCCTCCGTCCATCCCAATTCGTCCGTCCGTCCGTCCATTCGTCCGTCCATCCCTCGATCGGAGGCCTCGGAAGGAGAGCAGGACGAAGAAGATCCAGGGCGCCCCGGCGTAATCTTGCCGCGCAAGGCTCCTCCCTCATGCCGAGACGAATCGCGCCTGCCGCCGCGCCGGCGAACCATGTCGTCGTCCGCGCTGAGGCCGCGGGGCAGAGGGCGGGGGCGGCCGCCCGGAAGCAGGCGCTCACCCTGACGGAGGCCGCGGCGGCCAGGGTGCGCCACCTCCTCGACCTCAGGCAGCGGCCCTACCTGCGCCTTGGCGTCAAGGCGCGCGGCTGCAACGGCCTGTCCTACACGCTGAATTATGCCGGTATGCTGCTAGCTTCGCTTTTTCCAGCGTATTTGTTTCATGTTGAAATTACCTTGTTTCTATTGGTTTGGTGTTTGGATGAAGCCACCATGCCCTGCATCCTGCGAATTTTCTTCAGAGAGCTCTGCAATGTTACACAAAACCTAGTGAAATTAACTGGCCTGCCTGGTAATTGAATCCTCACATGCCATTTAGCAAGATCGCTGTGCAAGTTTTTCTTTTCTTTTTGACAGAAAGACTGTAAGGAAACCCTTTACAGTATAATTGATGCAACAAACCCAAATTGCAAGTACCATGCTTTGAACCTGGGTGGGTGGGAAGGCATCAGCCCCTTCCCACCACTAGGCTATGCCTTAGTCTGCTGTGCAAGTTTCAGAGGGGGGAAAGTGGACATATTCATATGTTAAACTGATATGTATTGCCCGGTTTTGCTCTTCCAATGCGTGAGTTTCAAGTTAATTAGTTCAGCGTTTCAGAGGTATGAAGCTACCATGCTTTGCATCTTGCAAAATAGTATTATGCAGAAACTCTTCAATGTTACAGCAAGATACACGCCAAACCTAGTGAATTAAATGGCCAGATAATCTCACCAAACTTAGTGAATTAATGGCCACATAATCTGGCCAAACATAGTGAATTAAATAGCCAGTGAATTGATTTGTCAGGTAATCTCTCCTTGGCATACCATTTCTTGAGATTGCTGTTGGTAGGACTAAGGTTCCTACCGGCTCTACTCCGTAGGTTATAGGGGGCGAGCACGCGAGCTCCGGCGCGTCGGCGCCGTCGCGAGGGAGGAGAAGGGTGGCGGCGGTTAGGGCAGGAGGCGGCTAGGGTTTCCGGCTCCTCTGGAGCCGGGCAATAGGATAGATATATCTTTATTGCTTAATTCCGAAAAGAGTCTTACAGCCTATATTTATAACCTAGATAACTTGCATAAGAATTAACCTAAGATAACTTGCATAAGAATTAACCTAAGATAACTTGTGGGCTAAGATGCACGTGGGCCTAGCTAAACCGGCCATAACACTTCTCCCCGCCTGCACAAATAGCTCGTCCTCGAGCTGTAAGGTGAGGAAGCGCTTGCGGAACTCCTCGAGGCGATCAGCCAGCGTCAAGCACCTTCTCGGCAATTTGGGCGGCCGAGGTCGGCAGCGATGTCGTCCTCCGGAATGTAGTCTAAAAACTCCAGGTAGAAGATTCGCGGGCAGTCATGGCCGGGCGTGTAGGGTTAGTCACAGTTGAAGCACAACACTTTGCGGCGACGCTCGAGGAGCTCGGCTGGGGTGAGCGGTGAGCAGTTGTCCGCCGGTCGCGGTGAGAGGTGCCGCAGAAGCATCGCTGAGCCGACCCGCACGGAATCCGGCCCGGGTAGCGACCCAGTGTCCGGAGCAGGTGATTCCTCGCTTTGGATGGCCACCTTGTGGCCTTTCGAGCAACGGCGTAGTACATGGCCGACTGGAGATTCTGGGGTCCCCGAAGCTCAACGTCCATGCGGATGTGATCCGGAAGGCCACCGACAAAGAGGTCGGCCCGCTGCCGCGCCGTCACACCCGACGCATGGCATGCCAGGGCCTGGAAACGGTCGGCGTAGTCCTGCACTGTGGAGGTGAAGGGAAGGCGGCCGAGCTCCGCCAGGCGGCCCCCGCGAACCGGGGGCCCAAAGCGGAGGAGGCAGAGCTCACGGAAGCGCTCCCAAGGAGGCATGGCGCCCTCGTCCTGCTCGAGAGCGTAGTACCATGTCTGCGCGGTGCCGCGGAGATGATAAGAGGCGAGCCAGGTACGGTCTGAGGCGAGGGTGCGCTGCCCGCGAAAGAACTGGTCGCACTGGTTGAGCCAGTTGAGGGGGTCCTCCGTGCCATCATACGTGGCGAAGTCGAGCTTGGCGAACCGGGGCGGCTGCTGGTGTGGCGCGCCATGGCCCACTGCCTCGGTGGTGCGGAGGGCTGACGACGGCGCTCGGTCCATGGTGGGAAGGCCGGCGTAGTTCCCCGTGGCGCCTGACGCTTCGGGCTGCAACTGGGAACCCGACGGCGGCCGGGCCTCCGTGTAAGCCGGTGGAGGGGCGCCCGTGGAGCCAGCACGAAGCGGAGATCGTGATTTACGAAAAGCGGACCTCTGGATCGGGAGGCCGCTCGGTGTGGACCGCCCGGCTAGGGCTGGGCGGGGCGATGGTGGCACTCGCACGGTGGTCAGTAGGAGAGACGGCGCAGCGTCTCGGGACGGCGCGGTCGAGCCGCCATCGAGCTGGCGGCGCTGGTGGCGCCATGAAAGTGCCGTGTTAGCCTTTGAAACGGGCAGACGGGGTGGCCCGGTGTCGGCCATCGCGGGCCTGGCGGCGGTGGCGGCGCAGGTGGCGCCATGAAGTGCCGGCGTCGGCCACCGGGCGCGGACGGGTGGCCCAGGTCGCCATCGCGGGCCTGGGCGATTGGCGGCGGTGGTGGCGCCATGAAAGTGTCGGCGTCGGCCACTGTGGCCAAGGCGGCGTCGAGGCCGCCGGTGAGGGGAGCGCCGGATAGCCTCCGATGATGGCCGCAGGTACGGAGTACCACGACAACGCCTGCTGGCCCACGGCCACGGCCGGATGGAGCAGCGGGGGTGGCCCGTACGGGCTTGCCAAGTAGAGGCAGATGCCCTGAACCGCGACGACCAAGTCGTTGAGCACGCCGGTCATGGCCTCCGGTGTGAACTGCTGCGGCTGAGGGGGAGGTGACGGCGGCAGCGTGTGTTGGACGAGTGCTGGTGGCCGCCCGTGGCCCGGCACGGTGCCGGGTGCCGGGAGGCTCGGCACCGAGAGCGACGCCGTGGCGCCCGCCGAGAGCTAGGCCGTGACACCCGGCGCGGAAGCGGCGGCGGTGGTGGAGTTGGCGGCAGCGGCGGTGGTGGAGTTGCCGAGATGTAAAAGGCTTGTTTTTAGGTGTTAGGTTTGTGTTGCGTCGAGTCATGGTTATAAGTTGGTTAAGCTGCAGCTCGAGGACAAGCTGCATGTCCAGGTGGGGTGTAGTGTTAGAGTACGTAATGGGCCTAATGGACCCATTAGTCTTAGGGTTAATTAGAGATAAGGGTTGCTTGCTTAGGGGTCAAGTAAGCCTTGCTTGGGAGTCAAGTAAACCTCTTAATATAAAGAGAGGAGATGTATCAATCTAATCAAACAAGAATTAAGAAGGAAACCCTTCCCTCTTGCCCGGCCGTGGGCAAAAAGGCCCCCGGCCGGCCCTCTCGCGCCCTCCTTCTAGCAGCGCCATAATAGCTGTATAAGTACAGGAGGAGAGAAAGTGAACATAAATATTCCTAAGTTAAATGTAAGTCGCTGTTATATTGCTTAGCCCTGCCACCATAGTCCATCCTCCAACATCTAATTTGCAGTGTGTTCCATGCTGTATATTTTGTTTGCTAAAATGTTTGTTATGTTTATGGTTAAGCCATGATGTTTAGTATTCTGAACTTCCGTTTGATATGTAGGCTGCGCTGTTCAACTCATACCATTTTTAGTTTTTCTAGTAACATCTGGTTGAACAATTTCTCCGATTATTAGTTCGCCCATCTAATGTTTTTGCCCAGCCTGTGTCATAAAAAGCCTTGCCCTTATGTACAATTATGCAGCCTTGTTCAGATGTTGGTACAGATTAGTGAGCCGTGCCCAGCAAGAAAACACCGATACTTCCAGCAACCAGCATATTTGTATTGAATACCGTATCCAATACAGATTCTTTCCAGATACGTCCCCAATACATCTCAGGCTCCCCTAAATATATGCTACAAATTAGTGGTGCCGGTGGTGGGCTTCTTTCCCCGGTCCCCTTCCCCCCCACTCTCCTGTAGAATTCTATCTAATGGAAGGCTGCTGATTTCCTCTTCCTCCCTTTCTCTCTAACTGAACTTTTATGTTTGCTAAATTGCTGCTACCGTTTGGCTGTTGGTTCCTGCTTTTGTTGGAATCATGGATAAGAAGATACTGGACTGCACTGGCTAAATATATGCTAAATGACTTGATGCTTAATTGTTAACATATTTTTCGGTGCAATCTGTTGGTGCCCAGCATGGACCACATTTTTTTTAAATAAATAAATCAATCTATTGAGCTTAATTTCCCAAACCAAGAATACAGATCAACTGTAGCATTAGTCAGATGTTGGTACAAATTAATGGGGTACTGGTGTTTTATCCATAGATAGATCAATCTTTTGAACCTAAAATTTCCCAAGACCAGAATAAATATCACTGTAGCATCATCCTATTATTGTGCAGATTGAACTAGCTTCTACATTCTCCATGGTTTGTTTTCTGCTGTCCATGCTAAAAAGGAATCTCTCCTTGTTCAGAAGAAAAAGGGAAGTTTGATGAGCTTGTTGAAGAGAAAGGTGTTAAAGTACTTATTGACCCCAAGGCCCTGATGCATGTGATTGGCACCACGATGGACTTCGTCGACGATCCACTGAGGTGTGGTCTCTAGTTTCTGTGCAGGATGTTTCCACCTCCATTGAAATGTGTCTTGTTGGTTTGTAATGGTGCCTTGTGTTGCAGGTCGCAGTTTGTGTTCATCAACCCGAACTCGAAAGGGGAGTGTGGATGCGGTGAATCTTTCATGACCACTGGCAGCAAAGGATCTACGTCATGATGCGTCATTTGATGATGTAAATAGAGCGAAGCATGTGCAGTGGTGGCTCTAGTTACTGATATATAATTTTGTCTTGGAAAGCAACGGCCATTGTAAGCTTGTTGCGTTTGCATCCAGGTAGTGAACACTGCAGTGGACTTAATCACGTCATGGATGAACCAGCTTGTTACTGGTACTCTTACATTTATGCCGGACGGGTTGCAACATGCACTAATTCTTGGTTGCGGAAATATCAGGTGCACGATAATCATAATAAAAAAGAAATTTTTGTTGTTGTTCTGATACAACAACGCCTGGTATGTTTTTGGGAGGGGAGATTAAGGCGGGAGGAATGACATTGATCTTCTTCCGAAATGATTGAAAATTTCTGTACGAAAATTAAGCAGAACTGAGGTAAGCCCAGGATTTCATGGCAGACCTGGAACCGGGATGGAATAGCAACGGCAGAAACCAGGAACATAGCATTGAAACTCGTAAGGTATGCTGATATTTACTGACAGTTCATCATGGGATCGATTGAATCGGAACTGCTGAAGGTCGCATATTTTCATAGATTGTTTTCCGTTTGCAGAAAGTACAAAGCACGCACACTTGAAGATCGCATATTTTCATAGTGCTGTTGGTTATATGGCAACACGGCGCAGAGGCAATATATGTTGTTTCAGTAGGCGTCTGTTCTCGGAGGCATGTGTTAGCAGGATGGCACTACGACAAGCCCTTGACATTCCATTCAGATATACTTCTAAATGGACATGAGTTTCTATACACTAAGGGCATCTCCAGCGGCCCCCCAGGACGCATATAAATCGCCCCCTGGGGGCGAGCCGGCGATACACTCGGCGTCGAGGGCGGTTTTGCGCCCAGTCGTTGCCCCCAGCTCGCCCCCAGGCGCCGAAATTGGCCCACTTTGCAGCCCAATTTCGGCAAATAAACGGCCCATATGGGCGAGAATAGGCCCATATTCGGCGTGGTTTCGCCATGTCTCGGCGTTCAATTATCAACACAATTATTCCTTATCACATATTTCATCACAGAAAAATCAAATACTTCAACAAAATACTACAATAACAAATAGTTCAATACAAATTATATAGTTCAACAAATTAAAACTCGTATTTCATCACGCGGCGTCCTCCTTGAGCCTCCATAGGTGCTCAATCAGATCTTTCTGCAGTTGATGATGCACCTGTGGGTCTCCCTGACGCATATTGAGATAGGCAGTCCAAGTTGCCGGTAGCTGGTGATCAACTTCGGCTAGAGGACCCTGCCTGTAGTATGGTTCAGTGTCAAACACTGGGTCTTCTTGCTCGCTCTCGATGATCATGTTGTGCAAGATGACCAGGTCTGAGCGGTGTACCGAACAACAGCGAATCGAGATTGGAGCACACCAAATGCCCGCTCGACATCCTTCCTGCAAGCCTCCTGAAGCTTCACAAACCAGGCGTTCTTGCCTCCTGCCACAGGGTTTGAGATCGTCTTCACAAATGTCGACCATCTCGGATAGATGCCGTCAGCTAGATATTACCCCTTGTTGTATTGGTGCCCATTGATCTCGAAGTTCACCAGAGGAGAATGGCCCTCAACGAGCTTGGCAAAAACAGGAGAGCACTGCAGCACGTTGATGTCATTGTGAGTTCCTGGCAATGCCAAAGAAGGAGTGCCAAATCCACAGGTCCTGTGTGGCTACCGCCTCAAGCACCACACTGCAACCGCCTTTGGCGCCTTTGTACATCCCCTGCCAACCAAATGGGCAGTTCTTCCATTTCCAATGCATGCAGTCGACGCTTCCAAGCATCCCAGGAAATCGTCTTGCTGCATTTTGTGCTAGGATCCGACCAGTGTCTTCTGCATTGGGTGTTCCCAAGGATTGCGGTCCAAACACTGCCACCACTGCCCAACAGAACTTGTAGAAACACTCTATGCTGGTGGACTCGCCCATGCACCCATAGTCGTCGAGTGAATCACCGGGAGCTCCATATGCAAGCATCTTCATCGCTGTCGTGCACTTCTGGATGGAGGTGAATCCAAGAGCGCCAGTGCAATCCATCTTGCATTTGAAGTAGTTGTCTAACTCCCAGATGGAATTCACAATCCTGAGGAAGAGCTTTCGGCTCAGCCGATAACGGCGCTGAAATGTTCTCTCGCCATGAAGTGGAGCATCGGCGAAGTAGTCGGAGTAGAGCATGCAGTAGCCTTGCAGACGATGCCGGTTCTTTGCTTTCACCCGCCCCGGCGCCGAGCCACCTCGGGACGCTGACTTTTCATTGCTCGCCAAAGCCATTTGGGCGAGGGCGGCGAAAGCACCATCGGATGCTCTTCTTCCCGGACGCCGGCGCGGCTTCCTCCTCCAAAGAGCGTGGCGAGCTCTTCCTCCTCATCCGAGTCCATCGCCGAGACAGTCAAACGCCCGAACACCTTGCGCCGGTGGGCGTGTACCGCCGTTAAACCGCGCCTCCAGCGCCGGAAAACGCCCACTGCGGGAGGGGCTGCTGCGCGGCGCCGCTATTTTTCGGCGGGGAATGGCTATCTAGCGGAGTAGGCGGCGGCCGCCACCGGATATAGCTAGTGGTGGCCGAGGGCGTGGGGGTGCGAGGTAGTCGGGGAAGAAAACCTTGACTTTTCCTCGCCGGCGTGGGCGGCGTGCTTTTCCCTAAGCGCCGAGCCCTAACGGCTCCCATGGCCGGAGTTGACCTGTGACCGCCGGGCGGAAAAATGGTCCGAACCAGCGATTTTCGGCATCCTGGGTGCGCGACTGGGCCGTTTTTTCGGCGCCGGCACCGAAAAAGTGGCCTGGGGGGGCCTGTTGGGGGCGCGGCTGGAGATGCCCTAATACAACATACAGTGAATTAGCACCGTACAAGTACAAAGCAATGCATGAACTGCAACACGAAGAGAAGTTGCCTGAATACTACCGCCAGAACAAAAAATGAATGTGCGGTTAGGAAATGAAGCATGGCACCATTTCTATCAGTCAAAGCGCTTGCCTTTGTGGACCTTGGAGGTTTGGCGGCTGATGCTGCTCTCTCACCTGAGGTTGTTGGTCCGGTGGCGGCGTCTGTTGGTGCTGAGGTTGATGAGGTAGGTGCTTTGGCACCTGTTTCTAAGGCGCCGAAGTCCGTCCGGTCTCCCATATTTGACCATGATGCTATGTTGGTACGTATTGATAAGGTGGTCTTGGTGAAAAAGCTTGGCCGCTTGCTCACCGGCTTGGATGCAGCTTGTCTTGGGTCTGCCAAGGCGATTGCTTGCCTCCTAGCGGAGGAGGCTTCTATGTGCAAAATGAAGAAGGTGAAGAAAGCTATCAGGAGCATAGGCAACGTCATTAGGAAGGCGTCTGCGGCTGCTTACTGGAGGATGCTTAGTCTTTTCGTCATCCATCTTCGATTGACTCGCCTCTGTGGATTTGGTGGCGTTGGGTGGTTCATTGAGGGTTTTGTTGCGACGTCATTCCGCAAGGGTTTGTGGTTGTTGCATGTTACGTATGTTTGTTGGGTTGACCGTAGTGTCATGGAGTTTATTTCTTAGCGAGTAGCCGCATGTGATCTATATGTATCGGTTTTCGTCCGGTTTTTCGTTAATTAACTGAGCAATTCTCTTCTTAATTACTAATTGATTAGGTAAATTTTTTGCCTCCGTTTCAAATAAATATACTATTATAGAGTCGTGCATGGCCGGCTGGCTGCTTTTCTAGAATACCGTTGCTGGCTGCTAGACCCGTACGTCAGATTTTGTTTGTATTCATGCAAGTAGATTAGCCAGATTTTCTTTGTGTTCATGCAAGTAGATTACGTAGTCCCCCCCTTATAAAGAACAAAAGTAGATTGCATAGTCTCTGATGATCAACAGAAGCTACTCGGTTTCTCAAGGAACGGAGACCTTCTCGAACGTTGGCACT